>BRXU01000008.1:0-1303750 GCA_030267565.1 Pleodorina starrii | reverse complement strand
TGTATAATACGGTAAATGAGCGGAGCCATAGAGGTGCCCGCTCCACATCCGTCCTCTTCCTCACTCTCGCCTTTACTCAGATACTCACCCGACATCCCTCAGGCCACTTGGTTGCTTCGACCCTAGCTGAAGCTAACCGATCCGTCTCTTGATCAGCTCCGCCCACGTGCCGCACCCCGCACCCAACCCCGCAATCTCCCTCTCCCATGTCAGTGCCATTCCTGTACGAGATCCGTACACTTCTTGACTGGACGTGCATCAGCACCTGCCTGGACTTCTACTCCTGGCTCAAGCTGGAGGACATCCGCTCCAGCCTGTTCGTGGCGACGTGCAGGAACATGTGAGCAGCTGGGCGGGCAAGTGTGACGGAGGGTGGGAGGAGGGGCGAGGAGGGGTGTGAGGTGGCAGCGCGATTCGGGGCCTCAACTGCAATAATTTGTGTTTGGTGCGACCAAAATCAACCATTGAGGCAGTATTAAACGCCCTGTACAAGTTTCTGCCTTATGTACAATAAAAAGGACATATGGGGAGTTGCGGGAATTGAACCCACGACCTCTCGCACCCTAAGCGAGAATCATACCACTAGACCAAACTCCCTTGATGTTTGGGAGGCCTCTGATGTCATAAAGATTTCTGTTGCGTCCTCCCACCCATTCCCCGACTCAGGGAGCGGCGGGGTCGGCGGCTGGGCCAGCGGGTGCCCCGATACGTCAAGTTCCTGCAGGTACGATGAAGGGGGAGGGGAAGGTGGTGAGCTGCTCTGGTTGGGGAGAGAGAGGGAGGTTGGGGAGAGAGGAGAGGCGGGCGGCCTACGCAACTGGGAGAGGGAGGGTGGGCAAAAATAGAAGGGTTTGTGTCGGCAAGCTGCCAGTCGAACACTCCCCCTCTTGCCGCCCAACCGCCCTCCGGCTCTCAGGGCTTCCTGGCGCTGGTTGCGCTGCTGCTGGTGCTGTGGCTGCCTCCGCTGTTCTTCTCCTCGGGGGCACCCACGTACCAGGTCCCTACACTCGCGGTGAGTCGGTGGGTCGGTGGGTCGGTGTGTGTGGTGTGATGGTGGTGGTGGTACCGTATGTGTGTGTGGGGGGGTGGGGGGTGGGGAAGTGTTGGTTCCACGGGTAGGCCGGAGCCTATGCCTAGTGGGTGTACCGCATGTAGTTCCGTCATGTCGTACCGTCGTACCGTCGTACCGTGGAGGGTACCGTACGGTATCTTGTCCTCCAGGCCCCAGCACGCCCACTGTGTGAATGTCGCTGCACGTGTATACAGATCCATCCGCACACGCCCCCGCCCGACACGTCCCCCTGAACGCCGTCTCCGTCTCCGCTGCGGTATCACTTCTTACCCCCTGAATCTCCGCCTTTACACCTTCCCACCCCTTATCCCCGCCTTGCCCACCGCTGCATCCCCCTCCAGGACGTGCGTGTCAACATCTCCATAGCCCGGGTGAGCTGAGGGCCCTCCACCTGCCCCTGGCCCTCCCCAGATTCGGGGCCGGAACTGCCCCAAATGGTGACAGCAAACGCGGCCGCTTCATTCCTTCCGGGCTTCGTCCGGGCGTCAGTCCTTCCGGGGTTCATTGAAAGGCTCCTCACGGTACCGGGAGTCTACCCATCAGACAAACACGTCGGACACGTTCCCCGCCCCCCCCCCAGCGCCTCCGCTGCCGCTCTGCGGATACTCATCTGCGATGACAAATGGGCGATATGCAACGCTCGAGGACGCCCGAGCGATTTGGGACGTGGGCTGGGCCGACCTCGCCGCTGCCCCTCCCTCCCGTCCCACCTTCCCTTCCCATTCACTCGGGCGTTCGTTGGTTGGCTCGCTCGGTCTCTTCACACTGCTTCCGGCCGGCCGGCTGTTGCTGCAACCAGCAGCATCACTGCTTCACTCGCATCTCGCAACTCCCCTCCTCGCCGCTTTCCTGCCTCCACTCTCCCCTTCCCTCCCGCTCCCCATTCCTCCCAATCGCACTCCCAAAACCCTAAAACCCCTGGACCCCTGGAGCCCTCTTCTGCACCGCTCTCACTGCGCAGCTGAGCGGCGGCGGTACCGGTACCGGGGCCACCAGCTCACAGCGCTTCCCGCTCTTCGTCAGCGGAGACCGCCGGATGATCTTCAGGTGGACAGCGCCGCCGGAGCCGCCGCCACCACCGCCGTCCGGGGAGGCGACAGATGCCGCCGCCACAGCCGCCACAGCCGCCGCCCGGCGAGATCCTGTGGGCGCTGCGGCGCCGCCGCCTTGGGCCGCTGGGCCAGCAGCGCGCCGGAGGTCCCAGGCCCAAGTGGGCACGTCCCGGCCGCCAGCCCCCTCCGGCGGTACTTCTGCAGGCGGCGGCGGTGGTGGGGGTGGTGGGGGTGGAGGAGGAGGTGACGGTGGCGGTGGGGGTCTGCCTCGCGCCCTGGCTGGTTACGCGCCCGACCAGGTGGGACAACTGGCGGGACAGCGGTTGGGCTGGACACACCGCACAGCACGGTACGGCACAGCACGACACCGCACGGCACAGAACGGCACAACACCGCACACGGCGTCATTGCGTCACGGCCGCCAAGGACGCGGCACAACACAGCGCAGCGCGGCACAGGGCCCCTCGCACCCTGCTGCCCCGCTGCACTGCTGCACTGCTACAGCTGCCCGGGTGGTATGACTAGATCATCACTCAACACTTACCCTGTCGCCTGTCGCAACGCGACGCGCATAACCGGCACCCAACACCCCTCTTGCGTCCCGCCCCCGTCCCCTTCTCCTCCTGTACCTCCGCCCCGCCCCCCGCTTACACCCCCTCTCCCTCCCGCCCCTCCGCCCCTCCTCCCTCCCCCCGCCAGGCCCTGGGTGTGTGTCTGGCCGCTGAGTCGGACACCTCCTGGCGCATCTCACCACCCGCCCGGGGGGCCCTCCTGGAGCTACTGCTGCGGCCGCCCCAGCGGCAGCCCCAGCGGCAGCAGGGGGTGGACGGGTGGGCGGTGGAGGGCGCGGATGCGGCGCCGCTGGTGCTGGAGGTAAGAGGCGGTGGCGGGGGGATGGAGGTGGGAGGGGGCGGGGGATGGAGGTGGGAGGGGGCGGGGGCAGGGGAGGGGCCGGCCTGCGTGGGGGCCGCGTCTGGGCGGGGCTGCGTCATGCGCTGGATGGAAAGGGTCAGCCCGCCAGACGCGGTCGTGTTGGGAAACGTCCCAGGCCGCTCCACGACATGGCACGTGCTCCCCCGCTCGACGTCACTCCTCCTCCCACCTCTCTCCCCCCTCTTAACCGCCCGGGGGGGGTGGGGGGGAACTCTGTCTCCCGGTCCTTCCGCAGATCGGCTGGTCATTCACCCGCAGCGTGCCGCTGACCTCCCAGTACGGCGGCCCGGGCTGTACGGCGATGACGTACGTGCCGCTATCGGAGCCCTCCCGCCGGGGCCTCGCCGAGGTACGGCAGTACGGCAAGCGACTACTGACTCACGTTTCGGGGGCGCATGTTGCAGCTTTGCAGGCATGCTTGGGTTTGCCGGCCAGATGACATCTGCCTTTGGTCAGAGGTCACGCGACTGGGTTCGTTGCCCCGGGGGAACAATGCCCCAAGGCATAATATTATATTAACATTTTGGGATGGCTAAAGGCGAAATATCCGTGAATGCACAGACGCGACGTTGGCGAACGGATCCGCGGGTCACGGCGGAGCCTGATCAAGCCCTCCTCCTGCCACGCCCTCCCTCCCTCCCGTTGCTTGCCCCTACCTGCCTTCCCTCGCGCCCCCCCCCCACTCTCCCCCCAGGGCCCTCCCCCGGCTCTTCTGATACGTCACCGTTCACGGGCTTCTCCCAGTACGTGGATCCCCTCCCCCCTCCTCCCCTCCTCCCCCCGTGCAGGTCCTCTCCGGCACCTCCAACCGCACCCTGCTTACGGCCCTCAATCAGACCCACCCCGCGGCCCACGGCTCACCCGGTCTGTTCCCGCTGTTCATGCGGCTCAAGGGCGAGACATGCAGCGTGCGGCTGGGCCTCACGCAGAGAAACGACCAGAACCAGAACCAGGGCGGAACAGGACCCGGCTACGGCTGGGGCTCGGGATGGGGATGGCCGCTGCCGGCTGCGGCGGAGGCGGCGGATCGGCCCTCAGGCGGTTCCGCCGCCGCCGGCGGCGGCGGCGGCGGCGGCAGTGACCGTCAGCGTCGGCGGCTGTCCTGGGTGCCGTTCTGGGGGCCGGTGGCGGCGGCTGGCGGCGGCGGCGGCGGCGGTGCCGCCTCCGCTGGCGATGTGGCGGATCGTTGGGGCTCCGCCCTGGTGGGGTGTTACGCCTCCAGGGAGGGGCTCCCGGCGGACCGACCCGGCGGGTCGGGCGGTGCGGAATGGTGGGCCTTCACGTGCGGTGCGCTGCTGCCGCCTGCGGGCCTCAGCGGCGGTGCCGGCGGTGGCGGCGGCGGCGGCGATGGCGATGTGGTTCTGGCGGACCCGTGCGGCAGTGCCCCGGGGGGGTCGGCGGGGCTGTCGGGGCCGCCGCTGGTGGCGGTGGTGGAGCCGGTGCAGAGCGGATTGCTGGTGGGTAGGGTGGGGGGGATGGGTGGGGGTCGTAAGGTAGGTGGGGCGGGCAAAGGGGAAGGTTAGGGTTTTACGCGCGCTGCACACGCACGGCACGATCTGGCGAGCGGCGGAGGCAGCGGCGGGCGGGACGTCTGTTATACTGTTAAGCCCCACCCCCACCTCCATCTCCACCCCCCACCTCCATCTCCACCTTAACCCCCCCCCATCCCAACCCCCTCACACCCCCCCCCCAAGGGCGCCACCCTCTCCCATTTCGGCATCACGGGTCTGTACGTCACCTTTGTGTTCGCCATCGGCCGCTTCCTGCGCCTCTCCGTGTCCAGCCTCCGACTGCGCATCCCCACTGAGGACCTGCCCTCCACTCGCCGACTCACGGAGCTGTGCCAGGACATTTACGTGGCCCGGGCGGAGGGTGAGAAGGGGGGAAGGGGGGAGGGGGGAGGGGAAGGGGGTGTATGGCATTGGGATTGGGGTGTGTGGGTGGGGGAGCGTTAGGGAGCGTGAGAGGGCGTAAGGGAGTGCGTGCGTGCGTGCGTGCGTGTGGGTGGGTGGGTGGGTAAGGAGTTTTGTTTTGTGTATGGCCGGTACGCGCGTGCGTTCGTTCGTTGATGGCCGGCAGTCCGAGCCCAACCAGGTCCAAGGATCAAACCACGAGCCATTCTCCCTCCTTCCTTCCCTCCCTTCCCCCCCCCCCGTGTGCCCAGGCGAGTTGGTGTTGGAGGAGCAGCTCTTCCGCGCCCTCATCAACGTCTACCGCTCCCCCGAGCTGCTCTTCGAGCTGTCCCGCAAGAAACACAAGCAGGCGTGAGCACCGATCGGAGCGGAGCGGGGCGGAGTGGTGCGGGGCGGGGCGGGGCAGAAGCAGGAGCGGAGCGGAGGGAGAGAAACGGGCTGCGGAGCGCGGCCTGCTTTGACGGGGATGCTTTGACGGCGAACCGGAGCGCGTGGGGGGCCGGGTTGGCGGGACGCACCCTAAGGGCGACAGGCCTTGGCCAGCAGGGCGCAAGAGCAGAGGACAGAGCTCTTGGGGACGGAAGAGCGGCGCGGGGGGGGATCGGGGGAAGGGAGTGGCGGGGGCCGGGCGGGCTAGGGATTGGGCAGGAGAACGGGCGGAGGGGTCCTGGGCGTGGCACGGCACGGCACGGGGATGGTGTGCGGGTGCGTGGAGTACGGACAGTACGGCAACCGATATGGACGCTTGAACTGCTTTCATGCGCGTCTACTTCGGATGTTGCAATCTGGGCTCCGCAATAATTGCAGTTGGTTGGGTGAATGGCATGCATGGGGCCACCCACGCTCGGTGCTATTTACCAGTTGCTCAGGTTGGGCCGAAAGGCGACAGCTACACCTGGACAGCGTACGCTGTGGCGGATGGGGACATGCGGACAGTAATTCAGTAATTCCTTGGCTGCTGCTGCTGCTGTTGCTGCTGTTGCTGTTGCTCTGCGTCTCCCCCGCTTGCCGGCTGTTTGTTGTTTTGTTGGCCATTCGAGTAAAAAGGCCGAAATCTCGCCTCGCCTCGCCTCGCCTCACCTCGCCGCCTGCCGCCCCGCGGCGTCGAGCTGCGAATGGCCGGCCGGCCGGCTGCCGAAGTCTCAACTTCCGCTGTTGTGCACGGTTTTGCTGTCTTGTGTGGGGTGCAATGATGCCGTATGGTAACGGCGAGAGCCGCCGCCGCGAAGGCCATCTATCGATCAGTATGCACGTATGGGGTTGGTGGTGGATAAATATGAAACTGTGGAATCACGTACCGTACACATCACATAGTACACATCACAAACTACATACCCGGATGCTACCTGACCAATACCCTAAGAGCTGCGACATTCGACCGCGTCGCCGCCGGACCAATTCCGGACAAGTACCCGCGAGAGCACAGCAACGGCACGAGCGCCCAGACAGCAGCACGACGACTCAGTACAAGGAAGACTCAGATGGTTTCAACAGACGAGGCGGGTTGCGCGAAACCGAAGGAAGGGTGTTACTGCGCGAGCAGGCAAGGAAGCAAGGCAAGCAGGCAAGCAAGCAAGCAAACGAACCGTAACGGTAATATTGTGCTTTCCAGTAGTACGGCAATACCGTACACACGCTCATCGCAGGTCGGTGACGCCCCGACACGTTTGCCGGCCAGCGGCGGCTGGTGGGCCACAGGGACGATCGGACGAACCGCTGTTCTTCGAGGCCGAGCTCGGACGATGGCGGCAGTTGCGGCTGCCGGTGGGCTCTACGGCGGCGGGCCGAGAGCAGGAGGCCGGGGAGGCCGCGCAGCCCCATACAGCAGGGGCTCGGTCAGGGGGCGTTGTTCCAGTTGCCGGCGCCGCCGATGTACAATGGCTCGAACAGCAAGAGCCGAGCGGGAGCGGGAACGGGAGTGGAAAGGATGGCCATGCTTGACGAAGTCGGCCGCATGTGTGGCCTAGCTAACTACTTGGCGTGCAGCCAGCGGCCCTGTTTCGGCGTCCTGTGTCGATCGACGATTCGATGCTCGTGCATGCGCCATGCGGCACACAAGCTGAGCACCTCTGCTTGAAGTGCGGTTGGGCTCGGAGCTCTTGGCCTGTCTTCGTTGGCCACGGGTTGTATGAATCATTCTACAGTGATGGACCCAAAAGGATCATCGGTCCATACCGCATCTGGCACTGCCCCACTGCGGCGGCCGAAGCCCAAACTGCGGAAGGCATGCCCGCAATGCAATGTGGCTGACGTCCTTTCAGGGATATGTGATGCATTGGGTTGGACGAACGGACGGCTGCCGGCCACTGGCTGGCGGTGCTGCTGGCGCAGGCGCGGGCGCAGCAGGGGCTGGGCGGTGACGATGCTGCACACATGGCGGCGTGCATCCACCGCCGACTTGGGACGGTGTGGGATTGTGACCCACTACAGTCTATACGCGGCTGCGAGCAGGTCGTGATCGGCGAGTCATGCGCGGCACCCGGCGGAGGAGGTAGTGGCGGTTATGGGTGTGTGTAAAAGGGGGAGAGAGCGTTGAGGAAATTAACCGTATGTAGCTCAGTACCCGACCGCGAGGAAGTAGAAGGCGTGAGTTGGGCAACCGCAGGGCGTGTGCTGTGCCTTTTGTGCAGCTCCCGAGTCCCGGGAATTGCGGATCGTGAGTTTTGTAATATTGTTGTTACAGTGGGCGTCAGGCCGCCGTGAAATGTTGACGCGGACAGCGGTCAGCCCCGCGCACGTACTGCATGCGCTGATGACATGAACTGTGCTGTTGTGTGTTGTTACAGTGAACACTCACTGTGTGTTGGATAAATGGGATCGACAAGACGTGCTCCCGCTGAAACGGGAAGCAACGGGTGCAGCACGGGCCTGAGGCGCGCAAACGCGTTAGATAGCAGCATGGATACGGTTCCACCTCGTTCCACGTAGGCATGATGAAAAAGGGTGCGTGCACGGCTGTGGCCGCACTTCTCACGCCGCCGATCAGACCTACCATACCCTCAATCGTTTCGACGAAATGCCGGGCGGGGCTCATGAGGTGGAAAGCGGAATGAGTAGTCCGCGGAATAGGTCCGCGCGGCTACCGGTTCTGCCGGGCTATGTGGTGGGAATCAATCCGTTATCCAGTTTGACTGCGCATAGCGAGAAACGGCATGCAAGAAATGGTATCGACGGAACAGCGGCTGAAGGGCATCGACTACACAGGACGGGCTGGTGGGGAGTTTTCGCTGATGTGCCCGGTTAGCAGATGGATCACGTTTTCATTGGACATGTTCAAGACCCCAAAAGGCAGAAGACTCTGGCTTGCAGGACAGAGTTTGGGTTGCGCATTCCATGGTGACACATCTCGGTCAACACACCCACAAGCAATGACCTTGCGTGACAAAGATCACACATCGATGTTATGGGCTGGTGCCTGTATATGCGTCCCTGGAAGTGCCAAGTACGCGCTTTGGACGGACGGGAGATGATGCGCCGCCCACGGCCCCTACGTCACAGACAGCGTTTCTTAGAGTACTGCTGCGGGGACCTGTAAGTTAAAGTATTTCTTTATGTTGCAGTTTATGATCACAAACCTGTATATTTATAATGAAGACTCTGCTCGTCTTTAACGAAAGCTCGTTGGGCGGTTGGGGGGATCCAAACGTTCGTTAGCCGATCCAAACGACTGTTGAGAAGTGCGCAAAAATCTATAAATAGAGGCCAAAACGATGTAAAAAAGTATCCTAAGTCTATCCATTTGCAAGGGAGTCCTTGTCGAGCCTGAGAACGGCTGTGTGCGCTCTTACCTGGGGCGTCTTCATAGTCCCGCCTGCTTCTTGACACGCCGTGCCCCCACAAGGTACAAGAAGGCACAGCTAATCATGGATCTAACAACGTCATCGCTGCTGCTGCAGTCACGTCGCTGTGCCTGGCGAAGAGCAAACGCCGGCATCATCATCAACCAAGAGTTCCCGCGACGACCATGCCCTTTGCAGGCGTTGACTTCTGAAGATGTCTTCAAGGACATATATGCTGTCTGTGCTGTTGTTGGCAATCGTGACCGGTGTTCCGTGCTTCGCGAGCTATGTCCAGCGCTGCAATTCCCATCAGCTGTGCCTGGATGATAAGCCGTTCTACTTTCAGGGCGCCAACGCATACTGGTGAGTTTTGAGTATCTCATGTGGATGCGTTATGAGCCTTGCTTTTTGCTGCAAAATGACGGTTGCGCCAATTACGCACGGTACGCGACGTCATTGCTCGACAGGCTCATCGACTTCGTCCAGAAGGACCGCGGCATCGTAGACCGCTTCTTCGACGGTGCAAATGTAAGGTCAAATAGAATATGGCATATCAGGCAGTAAACCGCCTCGCTTTGCCTTTTCATGCTTGACACGTTCCGGCCGATCACGCGCAGCAATTCGGGCTCAAGGTCATCCGGCTCTGGGCGTTCAACCACGCCATGCCTTACGCCTGGGGCAAGTATGACGAAACCCAGTTCCAGGGCCTGGACTACATCGTCGACTCAGCTGGCAGGTGAGGGGATAATGTCTATTTCCGCCGCCAGCACATGGTAAATCAACGGCGGTACCCCATCTAGCTATCTGCCCTGCGGCTTCAACGCGCGCGGCGCGTGCGTGCTTACAACACGCGTCGTACATGCAATCACGTGCAGGCACAACATCAAGCTGATCCTGGCTCTGGGCAACACCTGGACGGCCTACCGCAGCCCGCAAGACTTCATGCGCATTGCCGGGGTCGACCCAGGTGCGTGGGTGCACGCGCTTTGCAGCAGAGCCGAACTGAACCTGATACCGCGGCACCGGCAATGGAAGAGGAAAGACCCAGCGCCTGTTTGCCAAATTCCCTGTTACGTTACCGTGCGGCCTAGCGTCGGGCCTGCCGGTGAACACGTGGAACACGCTCGAGCGTACGGTACCACTGCACAGTCATTCCAGGACGGATGAAACCAACAAGTCACCCTATGCCCTTTGCCCCTGTCCCCTGGCTGCCTATCGCAGCTGGCAAGACCCTGCTGGACTTCTACAACTCAAGCCAGGTACTGCACATGTACCGCGATCACATTTCCGCCATTGTCTGGCGCACCAACGCCTTCAACGGCCGCCGCTATCGTGATGACGACGCAATCATGATGTGGGACGCCATGAACGAGCCGCGGTGCCCCGGCTGCATGAGCGCGGCTGAGCAGGCCTCGCAACAAGGCTTCCTTGGCGCCGTGGCCCAGCACGTGCGCGACAACGCTCCAAAACAGCTTGTTGCGCTGGGCACGGAGGGCTACTTCCTCAACTCATACGAGAGCTACAATCCAGGTCTGGGCGGGGCTCAGTGCTAATGCAGAACGCTGTTTAATATTTAGTTTGTCGGGCCATCGCGAGGACCTACCTGCACGCAGGGCAAAACGAAACGTACGAAGACCCACATATATACAGCGGGAGGCGTTCTTGGGGCGTGTGCGTGCCTGCTGCCTCTTCCCGACAGCGATCGGTGTCCACATACGCACATGCTTTACAGACAAAACCCACATCGAAAACCCACTGTTTTGATCGTGCAACCACTCGTCAGTTGGTCTCCTGCGAAGCCGCGTCCGCCGCCGCCTTATTCCGCAGGTGCTGGCGCAAGGTGCGAGGGCGAGGACTGGGCTACCTTGAGCAAGTTCGACTCCATTGACGCAACGGTGGTGCACGTATACGAGCGGCAGGTGCGTTGGTAACTCGTATGATAACTCGAAACTCTTGTTGCTGCATGAGCCGCTTTAGACAGCGTATGGTACATGTTGTTCGCCGGCGCCGGGTCAATTCTTGCTACGAAACCCTACCGCACTGCTTCATTCCGGCTCTCTGTGCTTGGGATTGCCGGCGGCGCAGATGGAGTCCGTCCCGCCCAAGTGGAACAAGTGCGACTTCGACTGCTTCTGTAACTATATGATCCAGTACTTGAGCATCCACCAGCGCATTACCGCCGATGTCGGCAAGCCGCTCATCATGGAGGAGTACGGCCTCATTCTACCGTAAGTGCTGTACGTGAAGTGCTGGGCCGCCCGATTGAAGACCTTGGACCCCCTTATTAGTTCATTATCAGTTTCGCCCAGCCGCTACTGTCACGCTGGGGAGGGTTTTTCCTTCGCGGCCTAGGCATCGCTCGCTTAAAGGTAGTTCTGCCAGCTTATTTCTAATGCCCGCACCTGGCTTCCGTTGAACTGCGTGCGTGCATGCGCACGCACTATATATGGTAGTGAACGTTTCAGCCTTGTGCTCCTCGCGTGCATGCGTGTCCACTGCCAGCTTGCTGTCTCTTACGTGCCTGCTGCCTGTGACCCAATTAATTAACCCCCAACGATCACGTTCTCACTTGCGTTGCAGGCAATACACGGTCGAGCAGCGCGTTATCTTGTTCCAGCTGGTGGCTGACAACCTGGCATGGATGAAGAAGACTAATGGTCCAATGATGGGTGTCATGTTCTGGAACGCGGCCATCGGAAACGTGTGGGACGATGGGTGAGTTGCGTCCTCTGATCTGCAAAGCTGACTTTCGTGTTGCTATCAGTACGGTACGTAAATCCTTGAGCCAGCGGCTCAGTTGCCTGGGTAACCACAGGCGGTATGGCCACTTTTCGGGCTTGTCCGTCCCGCCGGTTTGCACTGGTAGTGGAATGAAGCAGTGGGGTCGCGATGGGCTTGCGAAATCGCGATGTGGGCTGCTGATGATCTGTTGTCTTTCCGTCGGGTTCATCCATCTATATCACATCCGTATACCCAATCACCTTGATCATCGATGTGCGTGGGTCATCATGCTGGCTGCCGGGCCTGCGCTGCTGATCATCGTCGATCGTCAAAAAGCTTTCTTACATAAGCTGTCGCTTTACCTCCGCGCCATCCGAACCCGCCGCCTGGCCCTCGGAACCCTTGGCCCGCCGCCTCAGCTACAACGTCTACCTTGACGCGCCCATCTACAAGCCCAAGCCCTCGCCCCCCGTGGCCACTGCCGCACCCAAGCCCACAAGTGCGCCCAGCGGCGGCTCCACCCCGAGCCCCACATCGGCGCCCTCAATCCCAACCACCCAACCCGAGCCGGTGCGCGCCGCTATCGTCGCGAACACCGAGACGCTGACCGACTTCCTGCGAGGACCTCAGCGCGCCGCCTGTGCTGAGGATGCTGCTGCCTGGTGGCTGCCAGTGTGGACGGCGGGCTGGGCGCAAACTGTGGACATGGACGCCCTCCGCAAGCGCTGTCAGGACTCGACGGTGCTCCAAGTCCTGCTTAGTGCCAAGGATTTGGTGTACGCGTCGTAGTGACTTTTGTCATTTGGTGTACGCGTAGTAGTGACTCGACGTATGCAGTGACTTAAGTAATTAGGTGCATGGTATGTACAGCGCCGTGGATAGACGTAGAATTGCTGGTGCACGGAAGAGGGTTACTACCGGTACAACAACCTCCCTCGCAGGTGTCCGTGCGCTTCCCTTCCCTTCCATACGTGCAACGCAGGACCGCGTGTATTTTTGCTTTTGTGGACATTTTGTTCCGCTGAGGGTTCGCTTCGTGACCATTTCTTAGCTACCATTATCCGACTTCGTGACCGACCGCGATCATATCCACCCCCTGCGCGCAACCTGTGACCCTTATGTATATTCAAGTTTCACAAACCCATAGCGAAACCTTGAGCTTCTAGTAGCAGGTTGGGGCAGATTGTGTGGCAATGTTGTGATGTCTGGCTGTTTGGGAGTACCAATACTGCCCACATCATGTGGTGCTTGTGTGCCCACATCCGATGGTCCCGACCGGCATGCGGCTTCAAGATCGACCCGCACCGCATCATGCGGGTCATGCGGGAAAACTGCGACGACTACCATATATATACGTGACCGTCTTACGCGGTGGTCACTACATACATGCTTGTAACGATCCGGCAGTTCTGATGACAAGTCCCATGCCACGGGCGGAGTTCATTCACCACTCCGGTCCACCAGGTGAACGGTACTTCAACCCCATGTCATGCAATTCCCCAGCAAAATAGCAGGCCATGATTCGCAGTACCAGTTGCCCGCACGTGCCCCAACATATATAGGTACCTTGGGAACAGTTCCGGGGACAGTTCCGAGAGAAATATGCAATATCACCACTGCGACCACCCAAAAAACAACCAAGCACCTTTAACCGTCAACAGTTCCCGAATGACCTGTCACACAATAGCAATGAAACTACAAATTTTGTGCGAGGCCGTGGTCCTGATGCTTTGCATGCGCGGAAACTCCGACTCGCCCTCACCCGCGCTGGGAAATCCCGACCGGTCGGTCCCTGGTGAGAATGGAAAGGACAATAGTGGAATCGTCCAAAGATGTAGCGGGCTAGCAAAGTCGCACGCAGCTCCGCGAGGGATGCAACATGCGGGAGGGAGAGGGGCCCGCAGGAGCGTGATGCATGCCCCGCCCGCCATGGTTCCGCGGCGTCATCGTGACCGCGGAAATATCTCAACCCGCGTACCGACGCCCGTTCTAAAGGGCCATAACACCCGCCCCTTTTGCAACGACGGATATGCATTCATTACTACATATTCCTTTTCCAGGGCCTGCCACAGCAGCACCTTCCGTGCACCTATTTTCCCTAAATCCCCATCGCTGCGTCTTCCGCACAGTATGTACGTACCCGTATCGTACGTTCGGCTTTCCGGTAGCTGGCTTGCAGTACAGGGAGCTGCTGGAGGACAAGGGCCCCGAATGAAGTGACCCGCTGTTTAATATACGAAATCACGTGCGTGCATCGTCCGGTATATCACATGTTCTCTGGCGCATGCTCGCTACAAGTACAGCAGCGGTGGCACGCCCCTATTCCTATTCTCGCTGGGATATGGTATGGGCAGGCATTCCGCTAGCTTCAGATGCGCTCGGTTGGCACCGCGCGGCGCGGCGTGGAGCGATGCAAAGAGGGGCGGTTCGGAGATGATGGTGCAGAGAACCAAAGCAAAGCGCCCTAGATAGGCGCACATCACTCGCTGTGGCATAGTGGCAAGTATATAACCACTAAAAGACAGAAGTTCGGGCCCGAACGTTTAGAGGGCCCTGTGCCCACTTAATGGCCGCTGCCGGACCCAGGCCTGCACCGTTTGTCGCCGGACTTTTTCCGTAATAATCCTTACTAGGTAAGGTGTGTACTATAAAACAAATTGTAATGAATGCGGGTTCAATTTTAGCCAGGGTTTGAGTACAAACGTGACCGAGCCGTCCGCCAGGACCACCGATCGTACCCCTACCGGAAAAGGGTCATCTCCAGTCGCCAATTCATTCCAATAGCCCAGCGCCCCACAACCTCGTCTTATGAACACACAATACGGTAGAATCGTGGCGAAGCGGGCGTGCAATTCACTAATGGAACGTAAATGGCGGTCATGGGAGTCCGTCCACACCCACGGCCACCCCTACCCCATGCTGAGCCTAAGGGTAAATGCCAACGCAAGCCCTTTCGCGTCCGAAAGCTCTAAGCGCCTCCCGCGCATACCAAAAGTAGCTGCTATGTGGGGAAAATCATGTACAATGGGCGCCGTCGCAAGAAAAGGACTCCTACGTGAACAGCGTCTCTTGGACTAAACGCCCTGCTCAGAGCCAAGAGCTGCGGCTGCGCTTCAGGCCACGTACGGCGCTTTGCTCGCACACCCCTGTGGCCTTATGTTGGTTAGACCAGTACGACGGATGCGCATTGAGCCTAGGAGCCACGCACGCTTTGCAGATTTAAAAAATTCGATAGAGAAAAGGAGTTAAGGCAGGTCAAGTGCCTGGGGGTGTGGAACGGTGTGCAGTTTGAGCCCGAACTTCTGTCTTTTAGTGAACGCAAGTGGACACGCCCGGAACCAACCTGGGTTAGGTAGGACGGAAACGTATACGTATGGCTACCTAGTTCGACTTCGTTGCACTAGCATACGGGTACACAAGTTTATGCGTCGTCATTGAGAGCATGGGCGAGAAGGACATGACCTGCAGCATGAGCGCGGAAATGATCCCCAATATCCGTTTATCGATCGATTCCGATTTAATCACTTGATTGGGCAAAGTGTTTGCCCCACACTAAACTGCTGGAACTGACACCTTTGTCACTGAGTGCTTCATTACGTACCCCAGACCCTAGCTATAGAGCATAGCCTTTCGTAATAAAAGTTCTAACTCTTCAGTAGCCCTGCTTTAAGACATACGTGATGATGGCACTGAAGAAAGACTTCAGTTTACGAGCCTTGAGGCGATTCGCGGGGTTTGGCAAATAAGAATTCGTACATACGCAGTATAGTTGTAAATCGCGAAATTATATAATGCGTGTAATTTACGAGTTTCTGGACAATGCTTTGCAAAAACAATACGCAGGCGCTCTCCCTGTATGTTCGCTCGGCCTCCTGCCTGACGGATGGGATAGATAGCTAGAGGAGATAGATAATGAGCATGCATGGGCTAGGGAATGAATGGGGCATATTTGAGTTTGATTTATGGCAAATGTTTATTATTTTTTGTACTGTATTTACGGCAACCAAGTTTCGGTACACCTGCCTGGTTACGAATTGTAACCGACCCCCCCTCGGGCTTAATCTCCACGCAAACATCCTCATCTTACGGAACATGATCCGATAATGCAATTATAGTATAGTATAATTTATTTCCTGTGATTCTAGCATTAATAAAATTACGCAAGGTTACCGGCGGTCGCGTCTCTTGCCGTGGACCGAAGACACGCCTCGCTCAAACTTCGAGGAGCCTGCTTTCCGTTCTCTTTGAAATGAAAGCAGAAATATGCAAGCGCCCTATCCTAGTGGTTGGAATAATGACTGTCTGAGCGAAAGTACCGGACGTTTCGGGAGCTGCACAGCCTCGGACCGCGCCGCGCGGACATACGCGAGCACCACGCTTTCCTGCGCGCCCCGGCCAACCTGAATGAATGAGCGGCGCCAGCGTATCTTCCTGGGGGAGCACGCCCGCTTCCGCAGAAGGACTCAAGTAAGCTGGACGACTGGGGCAACTGGGAAACAAAGGTTTTCTGGTCGAATTCAGCTGGGCCTGCTAGGCTAGTTGCCCATCCATCCGTCGCGTGCCCCGCTTTTCGAATTGCTGACACATTTCATTAAATGTCCCGCCTGGGCACATGCAGCAACAAAATACCCTTTCTTTCATCGTACGTTGCTGGCGCCGATCGACCCGTATCGACCGAGTGAGGCCTTCCGTCCATGCATGCTTACTGCCCTTGCTACAAACGTAACGCACGCAGGCCCAACTCTGGAGAGGAGGAGAACGTATTCGATGAGTCAAACACGATACAGCTCGGGGTCTTTGGGGTGAGATTCGTTAGGGCCGGCGGCGATTTAGAGCGATTGCACGCGCACCTACCTGCGACGGTTTCCGCACGTCAAAGCTCGCTCCGGAGCCTGCATGCCTGTACACCTAACGAATGGCGGCACACACACTCACGCTTTTCCGCCGTGATTGGCCACATTAAGGAACAGAATTTTGACAAGATCTCGCTCGCTTTTTCGATGTTAAAACGAATCGCGTGCCCACGCAGCCGCCCAATGGGCGAACTGGGGGCTCATTGCCGCTGTAGTGGTCGCCCGTTTCAGACAACTCTGGAAAAAAGGGGGGGGTGTAGACTCCGTCCTATCCTTCGCAGTTCAACAGCTGCCGTACCGCGAAATGCGTAATGTGGCCGTGTGCATGCACCGGCGGGATTGATGAATGGGTCGCAAATGCACAGCAGCAGCAGCTCCCTAAGGCGCGCTGATGACGCACGCAAGTCGGCTCGTGCGTGCGTGTGCGGCCCCCTCCTCCCCTCACGTATGTAGCTGACGTCGACCGCCGCCCCTCGCTGCGCCCGCCGCCGCCCGCCCGCCCGCCCGCCCGCCCGCCCGCCCGCCGCCGGCTCTTTCCCGCTCAGGTCCTTTACACGGTGTCAAAGGAGAAGAAGCTCACGAGCTTCAAATTCGCAATCTTCCGACTTGCCTTGGTGAGGCCATACATCTGCACTGCGATTGGTCGGTCCTGCCCAGCGGTCGATAGGATGTGTGTTTTATAATGCGGGGTTTTGCGGCGGGCCTCACGGCCCAACTGAACCCCTCCACGGGGGGGTCTGCCCCCTGTAGACCTTCACCCCTCGGTTATCTGTCGGTAATAAGGGATTTGGTCCCATAGGACCCACTAAAGTGCGACGTCCGGGGTCCAGCCGTTGATTATTAGTTGGTTGACATATTGGCTGGGCCGGATGCACCCGTTCCTGTCCAGGAACAGGAAGGGATGGTCTTACCCAACAGGTTCCCAGTCACCCTTTCGGGGCCTCACCTAGCGACAGACGGAGAAGTGGATGGATAGATAGACGGGTAGATAGATAGATTAGTATAGATAGACAGACATATGGATGTATGATAGATGCTACGATAATAAATGCGGCAGGAGGATGCTGGCACGTAAAGCGTTGCCAGGGATTGTGCAGATGAACGATGGAATGGGTTTTATTTTGTGTATGTCTTGTTTTGGATAGGGGTACGGTGGAAGCGCGTGTTGTGCGGGTTTGCTCATTATGCATTCCGCCCCGATCCGCACGCCTGCCCCGATCCGCCCGCCCCCCCCCCCTCCCCCGCACGCACACATACACACCAACAAACAGGACTTCCTGCAGCTGTGGCTTCTGGTGGTTCACCCGAGCTATGGCTGGGCCATCAACAAAAAGCACATGTATGTATACCGGCGGCCGGTATGAATGGGGCTGGGGTTGGGGCTGGCATGCTAGCAGCAGCAGCAAAGCTAGATAAGAGCGACCCGACAGCCCACCGAGCAGCGTGGCAGCCATCGGTGCATGCGAGCGGTGGGGGCACGCTTGCTAGGTTGCTTGCTTGCCGGCGGGCTTCGTTGCCCCGACCAGCAGCCACAGATGCGATGATGGGTGCGGCACTGAAATAAGCCGTACAATCAAGTCGCCGAATCGACCTTCTTGGTTCTTGCTGTCTCCTGTGCCCTGATGTCCCGCCCCCCAACTCTATCTATCTCCCGGCATTCGCCCAACCCCAACCTCTCTACGCCCCCCCTCCCGGCCCTGATGACATCGACCCACCCTCCGTCGCTCCTCTGCCTCGATTCCGTCCGTCGCACACACACGGAATCTTATCGATGAGCACTCAGGGCCTGGCAGGTGGCCTCGTTCATCCAGATAAATGATTTCTTGGCGGGACGGGTACGTGCGTGCGCCCGAGCTAGCTAGTCGGTCAGATAGCTAGCCAGCTAGCTGGATAGTCGCCACTACTGCGTCATGCCCCGGGCGTGATAAATTGCGGTAGATAGATCGGAGCAAAATAGATTTATGCCACAGCACACGCGACATCGCTAACGAACTATACAATAAGTATGTATGTCTGTACGTAACCAGCAACCCTGCTGTTACGTCGCCGTGCCGCGTGCATGGCCTTACACGCACGGACGCACGCACGCACACACGCAGGGCTACGCATTCTTCCTTGGCTTGTTCTACGTGTTCGTGGGGCTACTGGGTGTCGTTCTGGCCCTGAGCGTGTGGGTGGCCTACTCCTTCTCCAACAACCGCTTCGATAACGTGTGGCCCGTTCAGTTCCTGCGCTGGTACGGGTTGATTTTCTACCAGGTTGGTATGTGCGTGGGTGCGTTCGTTTTTGTACAGTGTTCATGCTTTGTTCATGCGGTGTTCATGTACAGGTGTTCGTGCACTAGAGACAGACGCGTATGTATTCCTAAGCTTCTCGCATTTGTACGGTCATGACGGAGTTGTGCACTCCATCGGCGGCGGCAGAATGTATTCACCACCCACCCACCCACCCACCCACCCACCCACCCACCCACCCACCCACCCACCCACCCACCCACCCACCCACCCACCCACCCACCCACCCACCCACCCACCCACCCACCCACCCACCCACCCACCCACCCACCCACCCACCCACCCACCCACCCACCCACCCACCCACCCACCCACCCACCCACCCACCCACCCACCCACCCACCCACCCACCCACCCACCCACCCACCCACCCACCCACCCACCCACCCACCCACCCACCCACCCACCCACCCACCCACCCACCCACCCACCCACCCACCCACCCACCCACCCACCCACCCACCCACCCACCCACCCACCCACCCACCCACCCACCCACCCACCCACCCACCCACCCACCCACCCACCCACCCACCCACCCACCCACCCACCCACCCACCCACCCACCCACCCACCCACCCACCCACCCACCCACCCACCCACCCACCCACCCACCCACCCACCCACCCACCCACCCACCCACCCACCCACCCACCCACCCACCCACCCACCCACCCACCCACCCACCCACCCACCCACCCACCCACCCACCCACCCACCCACCCACCCACCCACCCACCCACCCACCCACCCACCCACCCACCCACCCACCCACCCACCCACCCACCCACCCACCCACCCACCCACCCACCCACCCACCCACCCACCCACCCACCCACCCACCCACCCACCCACCCACCCACCCACCCACCCACCCACCCACCCACCCACCCACCCACCCACCCACCCACCCACCCACCCACCCACCCACCCACCCACCCACCCACCCACCCACCCACCCACCCACCCACCCACCCACCCACCCACCCACCCACCCACCCACCCACCCACCCACCCACCCACCCACCCACCCACCCACCCACCCACCCACCCACCCACCCACCCACCCACCCACCCAACCAACCAACCAACCACCCACCCAACCACCCAACCACCCACCCACCCACCCAACCACCCAACCACCCACCCACCCACCCAACCACCCAACCACCCAACCAACCAACCAACCCCACGTGCGTACGTTCCACAATCGTACGTGCGCGCAGGTCCTCGACATAACAGCCCTTACGTTGCTGCTGGTACCCCTGAAGTGCAACTACCTGGGAGATGAAGGCATCAGGTCCCGTAGCCAGGACTTCCCAGACGTTAGTAAGTGCATATAAAGCTCCAATCGCTCTCCCCGCAACTTGCTTGCTCGCTTGCTCGCCGGCCTTACTTGCTTGCATTCCTTCCATCTATGCATCCTCGGCTCTATCCAACAGCCACCCCTACCTCCCGATCTCCCCGTGCCTTCCGCGCATACATATGCCGGGTGGAGTACGATGGAGCGCTCATCATCACCGATAGATAATGATACACCAATTGCCTCCTGCCGCCTGCTGCATGCCCATGCTCCGCCGCACACAACGCCGTACCGAACATTTCATCAACGAGTTTTTTACGGTCATGTATGTGTGATTACGGTTGCAGAGTGCTGGTCCATGCCCCACCTGATCCACGTGGTGGTTTCGGCGCTGTCCGTCGTCCTCTTCTATATGATGGCTACGTGCATGGTGCTAAGCGATATGGAGGTGTGTACGTACATGCGTAGACACATACACACGGCCGATTCAGTGCGTGTGTGGTGCAGAGCGTGCGTGGTACTAAAGGCGTGCGTGCGAGGTCGATTGACCGTCTTGGGGGATAAGAGCTCATGAGGACGTATATATATATATGCGGAGGGGCTGGGCGGGGTAGGGGGCGTGCGGCGGAGGCGTGTGTGCATCGGCCGTCCTGCCCCTCTCAAGCTGCTACGTCTACCCATCCATAATCTTTCACAACCCCGTCCTTCAACTTCATCGGACATACACCTCGCTCCCAGCTCCCACTCCTTTCACTTCTCCGACTGCACGACCGTTCCCGCCCTGTGTGTAAGTCTATGCATGCCCTGCGGTGGTGGGGAGGGCTGGGACCGGGGAAACCCGTCTCCCCACCCCCTCTGCTCCCATAACCCACGCCTCGGCTACCGGCCGGGCGTATCATTATTATTATTATTATTATGCATGCCCTGCCCCGCCCCCATACTTACTTCTTCCTCGCTTGCGTGCTTGGTTGGTTGCTTTTGTCGCTCGTCCGATGTTGTATGTCGCGCGGTCGATCGTGCCCCACGCAGCTCAACCCGCTGACCCGCAACCACATGGCCATCTCCCACACGCGGAATGAGGGACTGGGCTTCACCCTAAAGACCATCCTCACCGTTGCCTGCACCTTGCTGTCGGGGTCGCCAAAGGCGCTGTCGCTGGTGTACGTCTTCTTCTTCGCCTTCCTCCTCTACACCAACGTCGAATGGGTGAGTAGCGCACACGCACACGCGATCGAAAAACTGGTGTTTTTCAGGAGGACATACACGCGTGGTTGTTTTGTAATTTTCCGGAGAAAAATATTATACGTACCTTTACTTACGGGGGGCGAAGAAAACATCGGTGTGCGCCGCATCGCGCACTCGGGATGGGCGGGTGCGTGTATGTGGGTCAGCCGGTCGGATGGCATGAAACGAAGCTGCAGGAGTGGGCGGACGATCGCGTGCGTGCAGAGGAGTGCAGCATCCATCTATCGGTCGCTTGCCAATTGATGTAGGCTGCAGCCCCACGCGCAATACCGGACTTTGTGCTTTGCTGTGCGTGGGCTCCGTCGTCCATGCATGTGTGTGTATGTGTGGCTGGGCTCCATACTCCGCTTATACCATACCTGCCCCGACGTTCCCCCATTACGCCTCATACCCACCTAAGTGCGTGCTTGTATGTATTCCTCCGCGCGCGAACGAGCACAGGTGCCCTTCATCCACAGAACCCTCAACTACCTGCGCTGCGCTTCGTACGGCACCGTGATGTACAGCTCTGTACTTCTGGTCGTGCTGACGTACGGGCCGTCGTCGGGGTCGAAGCCTGCAGCCGAGCAGTTCCGGGAGCGCGTCACTCTGGCGCTTTGGGTGGGGATGGGCCCCGCGGCGCTGGCGGGGGCGGGGCTGTGCCAACTGCGGCTTCGGCACATGCAGGACTGGATCGTAGCGAAGTTCAGGTGGGTGGGTGCGTGGGGGAACATGCTTGCTTTTCTTCTTAGGTGCGTGGGACAATGCCGCGCGTTACATACATGAGGGCTGTTAAATGTATGGATTGTGGTCGCATGCATATCCCCACCACTACTTCCTTTGCGGTATCTGCTGGCTACATGCATGCTTGCCTGCCTGCTGTCGCACGTTCAATCGCCACGTCCGGCGATGACGGCTGTATATGAGTGCAAATGTATATGCTTCTGCATGCTGTATCTGTGTGCTGGATGTAGCGATATGATGATGCCCCTGCCGCGCGCTGCCCTGCCGCCGCCACTGTTGGCCGGCCCCTTCTGCCCCATCCATTTCTCCACATATGCGTTATCAGGGTGACCGACCCCGGCACCAACTCCAAGTCTATCTACAAATTCACGGACGCCCGTGAGGTGGAGATCGCGGCCCGCTGCTGCCGCGCCTGGGTGGACGACGACGAAGGTTCCCTGGAGCCGGAGGCGGTGGCTCTGAGCGAGCAGATCATCAAGGCGGGCATGATCCAACTGCCCCAGGACCCACGTAAGTACATGTGTGTGCGTGTGTGTGCGATGCCTGGCGCCGGCGTAGATCTGCCACCCCTGCAGTCCTCGCAACATCCCCACGGAAGTCCAGGTAGGGTCGCAACATCGGAGCTGTGCAGCACCCCACCTACCGGGGCGCCTCCCAACAGCGGCGGCGGCGGTGCGTCTTTCAGCACCTGGGAGTCCGGCCTAAGGCTGCCTCTTTCAGCTCATTCCCATGTGTGTGCGTGCGTGTGCGTGTGTGCGTGTGTGGTGTCTTTTACATACCTCGCCGGGCCCGCCCGGAGCTGGCCAAGGTCTGACGCCGCGATATTGCGCTTCCCTTCAACCCCCCCAACCAGAGATGATCATCCTCTACTCGTCGTTCCTGATCGACGTCCAGGGCAGCTACCAGTCCGGTTACACGCAGCTTCAGGTGGGAGCAGCTGGGGCGAGGCGGGGACGGAGGGAAGGGTTTGCATAGGCCCTCGCTCCTGCTACGTCTATCTGCGCCTGCATGACCACGTACACGCTCCACCTACTAATCACAGCCATGTTGTTGGGCCCCCTGTTTGTAATGGGTAGAAGTTGTTCAGCTGTGGGCTCACGCAACCCCGCCCCCAACCACGTAGAAAACACAACAAAAATCGAAGGGCTTACGACTCGAGCGACCAATATACAGCAGTGAGCATCTATCTATCCATCTATATGTCTCCTCACTGACCTACTCACCCGCCGCCCCTACCTTCGGAGTCCCGGCCTCCCTCCAACCCCCTCCCCGCCCTACCCGCTTTCCCCCTCCCTCGCCCCGGCCCCCCCCCCCCAATGCCCACGCACGCACACAGAACGCCAAGAAGCAGCCGCTGGGACTGTTGGAGCGCTTCGCCATCTTCAGTCGGGAGCAGGAGCACGCGCAGAAGGCCACCGGCCGCAACAATGGCGACACGACGGTGGACCTGGTGAGCTATGTGGAGTTCCAACGGAGTCACCGGCTGGTGGTGCGGGCCCACAAGGACGCGCTCATCGCGATACGGTCCTTCTGGGGGCTGCTGCTGCGCTCCAAAGTGGACTTCAATCACCTCAGCAGGGCACTGCGCAGAATTGAGGTGCGTGAGTCGAGGTTGAGCGAGGCGGCGGAGTTGAGTTGGGCGTGCGCGCGAGTGCATATTGCACGCTTGCAAGTAAGCGCGCGTGAGCGTGTGCGTGCGGGCGTGCGTGCGGGCGTGCGGGCGGGCGGGCGGGCGTGCCACTTCATACCCATACGCCAAACCGCCTGATGCCTTCATGCTTACGTACAGGCTACCGTCAAGACGGCGGAGCGGGCTTACCGAGGCGTGTTGGCCCGGCACGCGAACAGCGCGCGCATCGTCCGACTGTACGGGAAATTCTTGGAATCGGTCAAGTTCGACCCGTGGTCCGCGGCAAAATGGTATACGGAGGCTGACAGGCTGGAGGAGGCGGCAGAGCACTCGAAGGCGGCGATGCAGCTGGGCGGCATAGAGACGCTGCTGCCGCAGGGTGCGTGGGTAGTGAATGTATGTAATGGAGGGAGGGGGTCCGCTCTTTCACGAAACGTCGGTGTAGATAGTGGACCGAGGTAGTGGCTTCATCAGGCCGAGAATGAAAGAGCCCGGAGCCGAATTCAGGGAGCAAGAGCGAGTTTACACTCGCGTGCTTCACATGCCCGTGGTGGCGGTGGTTTGGGGTGTGTGTGTATGTGTGTGTGTGTGAGGGAGGGAAGGGGTAAGGCCCGGTAGGAGCATTCGTACGTGCGCCCGTCGTCCCGTTGGTTGACCGACTGATGACGCTCCCGCTGCTGCTGCTGCTGCTGCTGCTGCTTTTGAACGCTCACCTATGGAAACCAGGCTGCAGTAAGGAAGTCCCGCAAGCAAGCAGTTTGACAAGACGAGCCCCGCTGCACCGCTATTTTGCGTCGCTTCAGGTTTTCGCCGATCTTGCTTACTTGGTGACCCCCAATGTGCCGGTGTGCACCTAATCCGAACCGACTCCCACCATGCCGTCCCGCCGCGCACTCGCTGCGTTACTCCTCCGCCATTCGCTCCGCTGCACCTGCCTCAGGCAAAGGCGACCAAGGGCTGTCCGTCATGGAGGGCCTGGCCTTCATTTGCATTAACGCGCAGGGCCAGATCCTGGTGACCTCCCCAGAAGCCAACACGATGCTGGGGTACGGCAAGAACGAGCTCAAGGGAAGGGTGAGTACTTGCGTGAGCGAGTTCCTGCTGCTGCCTGACCAATTAACCATACATGCGTGTCTGCGTCCATCGATCGATCGATCGTGTGTACGCATACACATGCACGTCGTCAATTTGGGAGGATCGAGCGACCGCACAACTCCATCGGTGCATGCCCCACCACGGCAACCTTGCGTCGCCCCCACGCACCTTCGTTACTTGATTGCTTGTATTGTCGCATCCGTACCAGGACCTGGGAGTGATCCTGCCTCACCCATTCTCGGAGCGCCACACCGCCTACGTTCGGCAGTACGTCCAAACCGGTGCGCGAATATATGTAATGCTAGCTACCATACCTACCTACGTACGGTAACGCTGCCGCCGCAGGTGTACCGTAGCGCGCGGGCGTGCTCCCCCTTGTGAAACTTTATTTCTTATCTTGGATACATACTAGGACCAATCTAACAGCAGTGCATGCATGCGGGGCGTATGATATGCATGGTGCGCGCGTATGCACGATGTCTCCGTCTCTCACACTCGCGCATACAAAAGTACACACATGATCGCACACACCCACGGACACGCGAACACTCCAACGTATACCTCTGTACAACAAATGTATACCTCTGTTCAACAAATGTATACCTGCAGGCGTGTCTGCCTTGCTGGGTCGGCGCACGGACGTGATGGTGGTCACCAAGACCCGCCAGGTGGTTGCGGTGCGGCTGCACGTCACCAAGATCTCCGGACTCAACGAGGACTCGGTGTTCATGGGCATGCTCGAGGTAGGTGCGTGCGTGCGTGCGTGCGTGCATACATGCATGCGCGTATATATTACACATTGTATGATGCATGTGCGTGGCGGCTGGCTGGCTGCTGCTGGCTGGGTGGTTGGCGGTCAGCTAGGCCGCTAGGCCGTGTGCATGCGTGGAAGTGGATCGTTCGGCAGGTCATCGATAGTAGTGCTAGCTTCGTTGTGAAAACCGTGATGATGCGCATGCGAAAGGATGTTGATCGTCGTTAAGGCCGGGATAGGTTGGGCCCCCGGGGGGGGGGACATATGCGGCCCGCCGCTGGATGGATGCTATGTATTACATCGATCCGCCCCGCCCCGCCCCGCCCCCTTCCCTCCAAATGCATCATCACCTTCTTCGTTGCCCCGACGGTGCCCTCCCCGTGCTGCTCTCCACTCGTCACTTCACACCACCCCACACCACCCACCTGCTTGGTTTGGTTTCAGCCCATTCTGGCCAGCCCCGACGACGCCCGGCTGTGGGTTGTTGGCAACGGCACCATCGTGGCCGCAGACGCGCTGCTGTGCGACTGGCTGGGCTACGAGCAGACGGACCTGGCTGGGAAGCTGCTCGAGGAGATGCTGGTGGAGAAGGAGGTGGTGCGGGAGTGAGTATCGTAGCTAGCACACACGGCGTGCAAGGCAGTAGCGTTCTTTATGTTGTCATTCATATCTGGTTACGTACGCCGGCCCGTATGCATCCTGCTGGAGCGTGTTGTAGACATTGCGTCGTGCGGAGGGACGAGCCTGCTGCGTGGTCCCGTCCGTGGCCAGAGGTCCCTCTAATCCAAACGGCCGCCATGCCAAGCGAGGATTGTGTGTGTGGAAAATGGGCTGGATGGATGGGCTGGCCCAACAGCCGCTGCTTACTGCCATGCATGCCTACGTACATACGTAACCCGCCCGGCACCGCCGCACCGTTCCTCCCTAGATCTATCAAGAGCTGGAACCGCACCCCCGCGGGGGTCCCCCGCCTGGCCGGCGGCTACCGGCGCCCACCTGCCGGGGACGTCATGCTGGGCGGCGCGGGTGTTGGCGGTGGCGCCAACCTCAATGCGTCGTTCCTGGTGCCGGCGGTGGCACCCGGCAGGGGCGCCGTGCTGCAGCTCGGCGGCGGCGGCGAGGCGGCGGCACCACACAGCTATGGAATGACGCCGCTGGTGCTGCCGCGGTCGGCCTGGCGGCACAAGTACTTCGACCCCCTCGAGTTTGACACCATCGTGCGGCCCGGGAGTGAGTACGTGTGGATTAGGCGCGAATGAAGAAGGGAATGACCTGGTGGAGTTGAGGTGGTTGGTTTGAGAGAGTCGGAACGGTGGACGACGTGTTTGCTTGCGTGCGTGCTTGTGTCGGGAGGATGCATGGGAGTGAACGAAGCAGCAGGTGCGTGGATGGGTCGTCGGGTTGCGTGCCTGAGGGGGGGCGGCGAAGGGAGAGGGTGGGGCCACGCACAAACCCGCCCGCAACTTGATCTGCCGTGCGTTCAACGACCGTCGTTTATTACAGGCATGGCGCAAGTCTATGCCCGCTACGGAATGGAAGCCTGCTGGGAACGCAATCAAGCACATACCTCGGTCGATCCTGCACGCACATTTCGGAACTCGATCGGAATTCCGCCCTATCCCTTCCATGCCCCATCCGTCCCTTGCAATCCATGTATGCACCACATACACCGACGACGGCGATGATGACACCCGCTGTGCTCCACTTCCACCTCCCTCGACATCCCCATGCATCCATTACCTGCCGTCCACCGACCGACCGACCAGCTGTGGGCTCCGTCAAGGTGCACTCCGTCATCGTGCGCCGGGTCGCTGCCCGCCTGCAATCGCCTGGCAGCAGCAGCAGCAGCAGCTCCGGACCGCCCAGCCCGCTGCTGCAGGGGGCCCCGCTCCGGTGCCCCCTTCCCCAAAGCAGCAGCAATAGCAGTGGCAGCAACAGGGTTCCCTACTATCACGAGATGCTGCTGGTGGCGGACCACACGGGACACCTGCTGCACGTGACGGCGGCGCTGGCGGCGGCCCTGGGTCGCACCGTTGAGGCCATCCGGGCGGGCGGCCTGGCGATGCTGATTCCGGAGCCAACCGGCCTGCTGCACGCGCCCTGGTTGCCGGTGCGTGCTGTGCGTGCGAAGCAAGAATCTGAAAGGGGTTGGCACGGAGCGACAGCGGCTTGCAACGTGGTCAGGGCGGGCAAGACAGAAAAAGCAGAGTTTGATCCTGTTTGATGTATGGTTCGAATTGTTAGTAGATAGCCGCAGCTACCGGTACATACATACAGCGTCGGATTGTTTGTCGCACTAGGTTTGTGTTCAGTTAAATAAATACCACAGGTACACAGCGCGATTCCGGTAGGTGACCCTCCACGCAGCGCCACGTGCCCGGGGACATCGTTCCCAGGATTTCGATTTCGGTTTTTTAAAATGTACAGTGGCCGGCCATCGATGAGTGCACCCACATCCTCAGCACATGCGTCCGCTGGGCCCGTGTCTCATTATGCCTCGTGCCCACGCCACTTACGTAGCTACCCCATCCATCCAATCCTCTTACTTCTTTGCTCCGCCGCCGTACCACTACCCCCTCATGTATATATGCAGGAGCTCTCAAATCCTCAATCGTTAGGCCCGCTGTCAACGCCGCAGTACAAGCTGCCGCCGTACAGCTGCCGCAGCGGCCGTGCCGTAAGCCTCTGCTCGTACAGCAAGGAGCTTGGGCCGGGCGTGAAGCAGTTCCGCATGTCGGTCATGCAGCGGCTCGCGGAGGGCGGAGGCACCAAAATCCACGTGGTCTCATTGACGCCCCGCACGCTGGAGGAGGTACGCATGATAGGGTGTTCTGAAGCGACTAAATGGATTAAACTGGAGTGGACACCATAAACAGACGTGTAACACTTTCCATTGCGTAAGCTGATAGGTATTACCGGGTGCGGAAGGCACCGCCGCCGCCAGCAGCAGGAGGTACGTAGCCAAACACACCCAGCGGACCCTAAAACCCGCAACTGTGATGCCACCGTCTAGCTACCTGCGCCCCTGAAGCCCTGACTCCCCTGCTGCATCATTACCTCGCTCGCTCGCTCCCTTCCTTTTTCCAGGCCCTGTCGGAGCGCAGAATGCGGCTGACCTTGGACCTGCGGGGAAACATCATCTCCGCAGATGGCGCCACGCCCACGGAGCTCTTCGACATCGACCCACGGATCCTCGTGGGCTCCTCCATCGCGCAATTCGTCGATCTCTTCTCCCGAGACGACGATACATATGAGGAGGCCTTTGGGCCGCTGAACCCAACATGCCCGGCGGGCGCACAGCCGTGGGCTGCTGCTGCCTCTGCTGCGGCTTCATCACTGTTGGCCGGTGGCCACATAGGCGGCGCTTCCGGGACTGCTGGGACCTACGTTGTCTCCTCTTCGGCAGCAGCAGCAGCAGCTGGTACCGCAGCGGCGGCGGGGGCGACGGGGGCGGCTCAGGGTCTGGGAGTTGAGGCCCCGGGTGGTGGTGGTGGCGGTGGCGCTAGCTCGGGCGGCGTAGGCGGGCCACAGCAGCAGCAGCAGCAGCAACAGCTGCCGCAGGGCGGTGCGGCGAGTGATGAAGATCTGGTGGCGATGGCGGGTCGGGCGTTTGAGGCGGCGTTTGCCAGCCGCCTCAGCGGGGCACTGCTTCAGTTGGCCCACAGGTACGTGCGTGCGTGTGTGCGTGTGGCCCATCTATCTACACCAGCAGTAGTGCGTCCTGCAAACAACCGATGCATTGGTCTTAGGCGCCTGGCCGCGACATTTAGTACATATCTACGTAGTTGCCTTCGTTCGGAGGGGTGTTGGGTTAGAGGGCCGAGGTACGCAAGCGTCGAGGAAAATAAGGGAGAGAACGATGATGAGGGGATGGACCTAAAACTGGCAGGTGGAACATGTGCAGAGCGTCCCTCTTGCAGCGCTTTCCATCCTTTCATCAAGAGTCAGTCAGCAGGACGGCAGCGTTTGAAACGAGCCCGCCCGCGGTCGGAAACCACAACCCGTCATCATGATGAGCCACCTGGCTAGGTAGGATAGGTAACGCCGCCGTCAAGCTAGGAAGACGCGGCGCCCCTCGTCAAGCAAGCAAGCCACCATTCCATCTAACAGGGCCATTCGCACACTACTCGCACACCGAATGGAATTCACAGGTCCACCGACAACCCGGACTGCTCCTGGCGTGTGGGCGTGAACCTGCCTCCCGATGAGGCCGCCCTGTCAGAGCTGCGCCAGCTGGCGGCAGCCGGCATCCTGCGACCAGAAGACCTGGCGCGCGCGCCCCAACTCACAGGCGCAAAGACCGTTCCCGCCGTCATGACGCTTCGGCTGGTGAGGAGACCGTCGCCGCAGCAGCAACAGCAACAACAACAGCTGGAGCAACAACAGCAGCAGCCGTCACGGCAGCCACCACAGCAGCAGCAGCCGCAACAGCCCGCCTCGGAGCTGCTGCAGCAACGGCCATCATTACAACCGACAGTGCCGCCGCCGTCGGTGCAGCAGCAGCCGCCACAGCAGCAGCAGCAGCAGCAGCAGCAACAACAGCAGCAGTCCTTCCATCTGCCATCGCTGCGTCAGCCAAGCCGCTCGGCATACGGTTCAGATGCGGGTGTCGGCGGGGACCCCCGCAGCGGCGGCTCGCTGCTGCCGCAACCCGCCAACAAGCTCGACGTGCATTTCAGTGGACAGCAGAGCAGCAGCGACTACTCCATCAACCTCGCGCAACCGCCTCCACTTCAGGTGCTCCAACACAACTCCTTAGACCGGAACAGCTCTGAGCGCCTAGTGCTGCCAGCAACAGCAGGCGGTGCTGGTGCCCGGAACAACCTGCACGGTCTCGGCAGCATCGGCATCATGGGAGGTTTACAGCCAATACAAGCGCCTGCCGACCTGGTGCGCGACCAAGTCCTGCTGAATTCGGTCATTGCTGGCATGTACTCCAATGGCCCGGCGGATGATGACGTGCAGGGCGCTTCAAGGATGGGGCCGATTGCGGAGGCGACAGAGCAGCCCGTCGCCATTGCTGCTGTTGCTGGCGGCTTGGTTGCGAACGACAGGGGTAGCCCAGCGGCAACCACGGCGGCGGCGGGGCAATCCGCGCTGCTGCCTCCAAGCTCCCAGCCCGTACGACTGGGTACACCAGATCAACAAAAACAGCCGCCGCAGCCGCCTCCTAGCCAGGGAGCCGCTGCAGCGGCCCCTGCAGGAGTGCTCCCAAGCCAGCCGTCGATATCCCACCGTCCTGCGTTTGTTTCACCACCGTCACAGCGACCGTGGGCTCCGAATGGCGTGGGTGGTGATTGTGCCGGTAAGGCAGCCGCCACCACAGCGGCTGCGCTGCCGGCGGCGGCCTCGGCGGTGTCGGCTGCTGCCCCCGTCTTGGTGTTCGAGGTAGAGCTGTGGCGAGCGGATCTGCTGTCTGGGGTGCTGGAGGTGGATGACAAGGGCAAGGTGCTGCGGGCGGATGGCGTGTGTCCGTTGGGGCAGGCAGGTGAGCAGTCCCTGGATGGACAGATAGACAGATGGAGTGAGCAGCCGAGTTCCATCCTATCTCGTCCCCTCTGCTGTTCATCAACCCTGCATGCGATTGTAGTCGGAATTGATGAACAGTAAAGCCGAAAGTAATAAATCAGGCATTGTGTGCTTCTTTGGTAGTCGTCGCTGCGAGGTGGGCAGCCTGTATTTGTTGCCCCACGCACGCATAATAAGTAGTAAGCGTAGCAATGAAGGCGCTGCCCCAGCATCCCAAGAGGTCCTTAGCGGCTCACCACCACAGTGCCTGTCCTGTCTTATCCGTCCGCCAGGGCTTGTGCTGGGTGCCCCGCCGGCCGCCATCGTGGGCTATCACGTCTCCGAGCTGATGCCGCTCCCTGGCGGCGTCGGCTGCGTGGCGGAGCTCCTGGAAGCGGGCGGCAGCGCGGCAGGCATCACCGCAGTCCGCGGAGCGCTGAAACGACGCGCGCAGCGGAAGACGGGCATGGGCGGCACCATCGCCGTCACCGTACGGCACCAGGGCGACGGCTGCGCCATGAACCTGCAGGTGGCCACGGCGCACCGACCGGGGCCCCCCGGCAGCGCCTACCTAATCCTGCGGCCCAAGGAGCCGGCGTGCGTGCAGCCGGGCTTCCTGCGGTGGCTGTACGATAGCGACACGTCGGGACTGATGCCCATCACCGGCGGCAGCAGCAGCAGCCGCCAGCCGGTGAGCGCTTTGCAAGATGGTGGCAGGCACGGCAGCAGTGCGTTGGTCAAGGAACCGAGTGTCTTGCAGCCGTCGACGAGCTTTGTGGAGGGCGGCGTGGCCGCTACCGCCGCCGCCGCCGCCGCTACTACTGGTGCTGCAAGCATTGTCGGCGTCGCCAGTAGTCGCGGTGGCTTCACCACCACAATACGGCGCATCAACAGCCAGCAACCGATGTTGGCGCTGGCGCCCAAGCTGTCCACCGCCTCTGCAGTGGGCTGGACTGAGGGGGGCCACCTGAAGCGCTCGCCGGAGGTCTCGTCGATTCTGGTGGGGCTGAAAGCCGCGGGGTCGGGACTGGCTGCGGCAGCGGCGACGCTGCCGCCCCCCGCGGCGGCTCAGCCGCCGCCGCCACCGCCGCCGATCGTGCACTCAATCGAGGGGTTGTCCGTGGCGGGTACACCAAGCAGGGCTGCTGCTGCTGCACGCGGCAACGTAATCATCAGCACAGGAACGCCGTTGCGGCAGGGCGAGATTGGCATGGCGGAACGGCCCGTCAGCGGCGGCGGCGGTGCAGCCACTACTGCATCCAGTGACAGCGCCGAGGGGGACAGCGAGGACGGCGCCCGAGCGCAGGCGCCTGGCGGTGGAAGCTTGGTAATGGGGCCGTCCCCCGTGATCAAGATGACCAAATTTGAGAGCGCCAAGGGTGGCATCGATTCCGCCCGGGAGCCGCTAGCAGCAACACGCACATCGCTTGACACGACGTTCGACTTTAGCGGTCGCAGGGTGCAGCAGCAGGGGAGCATCACTGCGTTATCAACGGGTGCTAGCTCTGACCCTGAATCGCCCCCAGGCAGCCGGGGAATTTCGGTGGGTAGTGCACGAACGTAGGATTTGTGATGTTTTGTGTCCTGCCGTCTGCTAGCTGTTTCGTGTCCTGCTGCATAGACTAGTGCCGGTACACGCAGTTGTGCATGTACAGAAGTGTCTCCTGTTGCATCCGTTTGCGATCGACATCGCTATATATGTTGGATCCTTGTTCGGCCCCACTCACAGTCTCTACCTGCCTTCCACGCTGCCTGATGCGATGCCGCCGTTAATTCCTGGCCATTCAATCTCCTCCGACCACACATACATCACCCCACCACCCGTGCCCCCGGACAATGTGCTTCGGCTCCTTTTGTGCCCCACCGCTCCTGCGGTTGCAACCACAGAGAGAATTCTCCCGACGGAGCAGGTTGTCCGACTCCAAACACAGCATGGTGGAGTCCTGGGTCCTCAGTGAGGGCCGCGTGCATATGCACGCCTCGGTCGTGCCCTCGCCAGCGGCGGCGGGCAAGGTGTGTTCCCATCCCCCGCCGGAACTAACGAATTCCGTTTACGACCGCGGAGCCTGCTGCTGTAACATCTGAAGTTGCCATCAACCCATCCTGCTGCGTGCAATTATGTCTTTTTACCTCGCGGCGCCGCCCACGCATCGCATTTCCATGAAAGTCGCTATATGCCGTATGATAATACCCGCTATTCGAGCTGAAGGACATGTTCATTTTTTAGTTTGATTTCCGTAATTTACTTATTAACGTCCTCAAACGCAACGCATGCAGACCAGCCAGTCCTTCACAGCGGATGGCACCGCCACCTCTTTCGCCAAGCAGTCGCCACTGGTGAGGACAGGCTCCGCCACTGGCGGCCCTTTTGACGGCGACGGCGAAGAAAGAGCCGCGGCCGACAACAGCGACGACGTTGATCCACAAAGCGTCGATGACGGCGGGGACGAGGATCGCCGCGCGGGCGAGCCGTCCAGCAGCAATGACGGTGCTGGTGACAGCGGAAGGGATGCGGCTCATGATCAAGGCGGTGATGGCAGTGCCCCGAGCGACAACGGCCGTGCCAGTAGCGTCAGCAAGGAGAGCGAGGTGGAGAGCGAGGCGGGGGGCAGCGCGGCCAATTTTTCGGTGGGCAAGCGCTTCAAGAAGCTCTACCGGATCCTCAGTAGCCCGCTGGTGCGTGAGTGCTGGCGAATGCATTTCGTGGACGCTGTGGGGTTTTGTAATTCGTTATGCGGGGTATGTGGGAGCAGCCTCGATGATGGAGAGCGAGCAAGGAGAATGCACAAACATGTGCACATTTTTACATGCATGCCAACAAACGAAACACTACTCCATGTGTCATTCACGCACGTTTCCAGTGCTCGCTCTCCAGCCAGAGCCCATGATTGCGGCCACAAAATCCCTAGCGAGCTGTGGATGTCCTTTCTGAGAATTTCCTACCCCTGGGAACGCCAGCGCCTGTATATATACATGTATGAATGACCAGCTGATGTGTGTGTATGTGTATGTCCGCTTGGCACCCCAGCTGCAACTAACTGTAATCGCTAGCCAAGCCATCCTTGCAACCCACGTACCACAATTAACTCCAGATATTATGCGCATGGCATGTGACCCTGGTCGATCGATCAACCTCGCTCTCCCACTCACGCACTCAACAGGCGCTGCATCCTGCACGGACGCTCCGCTGGCGCACGCTGGTGGCGGCGTTGCTCATCCTCGCCGTGCACACCATTACCTTTGCATTGCTGCTGACCCGGCTGCTGCATCAGGAGACTGCGGTGACGGAGCTTCACGGCGTCGGTGGGTTTGTTGCTTGGTAACTGCCGTTGCATACAGACGTGCGTATGTAATAACAATAATCGAGTAAAGCGACCAAGCGTAGAATCAACAACCCAGTATGTATTTATCTATCGTGCGTGCGTGCAGCACTTCACATGCGTGCATACAGTGAAGCGTGGAGTGCTTCCGTAGGGGATGTCTTGCGCGCTAGCTATGGTACCTAGCTTGATGATCCTCCCCTGCTGCATGCATCTTCCTGTTGCCTATCTTTGTTTTGACCTGCTCCTGGACGAATTGCGACCCCACCTGCTCATTGTCGATCGATGTCTCCCTCGCTCCCACCCTGCTCGCCATCCCTCTGCTCAATCAATCAATGCGTGCACGCAGCCAACGCCGCCCGCAATGTGCACGAAATCGCCATAAATGGTCGTGTGCTGGAGGCCCTGTATTCGGGAGACCAGATGCCGGTAGGTTGCATCCCAAGCAAGCATGAATGGGCGGGTGCAGCATGTACTGATCGATCGATCGATCGATCGATTGACTTATGGGACAGACCTTGCGTGTTCATTGGATGAGGGGTACAGATGAGCAGATAGAGCCTACAAGGAATAGATACCGCAGTTTGGCTTGCGTAGCTTTCTATGTATGCATGACTAGAGCCGCCGCCGCTGCTGCCGCGAGGAGCTCGCCACCTCTCCTCAAAGTGGAATAAACTAGTTATCCACCCGGACAGTAGCTCTAGCAGGGATGCGTCCGCAAATTATTTATTCTGCCCAGGTGTGAGACAGGGTTTTTACGTGGCCGGCTGAACGAGCGAGTGGGCGGGTGCGATGCGGAGGCCCGAATCTGATGGAAAATGTCTCTGCAACTAATTAACCAACCAACCACACTGCCGTCCCCGGGCGGGCCGGCCTTTCGATCGGTGCTTCTTGCTCTTGCAGGGCAAACATGTGTTCGGCGACCCGCCGGAGGACGTCATTCATGATATCTACGCTGATTTGTTGGACATCTCCAAGTCCTTGAAGGTGCGGACGAGCGCGAATGAGAACGCATGGGAAGTGCATGTATGTATATATGTAGCTCGCGGATGTGGATGCATGTATGTATGAGATGAACGCAGCCGCCATGTACATCCGTACGCGCGCAGCCGCCTCCGGTCTGCAATTCTAAAATGGAAACATCCTGCTGCTTGGCGGCTACCGGAAACAGTCCCAGAATCTATCAATCCCGTTAAACCCCTTATTATTGAAGGATTTTATTCACCGCGCGTTAGCTATCGGTTGTACAACCCGCCGTGCGTGCATGCGTGCCTGCCTGCACGCTGCCAAATGACTGACTGTGTGTATACATTCTGAGAGCGACGGAGCATAAGTGGCCGGATGGACCTCCTCCCTGCTGGTCTTTCCCCACGTATGTAAACAGTACCTGCACCACGGAGTGTACCTGGGCTTCAGTAAACCGACTCGGTTACCTGAGAGCTATGGACTGAGGGTAAGTGCATGCCGCTCGCTGTGGCAGCACGCAGCTACGTATGTAGGGGCGCTGCTGCACACACCCACACCCACACATATATCACCCGCAGCAGGTGGTAAGGAGCCGACGGATGGAGGCTGTGGTACTTGCACTTGATTTGATTATTGTTGGTGTCGGCTGTGCGCTGCGGGGGTGGTGCGTGTCTCTTTTGCACACCAAGCCAGCCACCACGCCCTGTATGCCTACCTCAATCCTTAATCTTTCGGGACCTTTCATCCGAACTAACCCAGATGTGCCATGCTTTGGTTTCATTCAGAGCATCTGGGACGACCCGCTTCTGGAGATTGGGGTCACGTACGACACGAGTGAATACAATCAAACTTCCACGCAGCTGTTAGCGGCGGTGGCGGCGGCGTCGCAGCAGGGCAACAGCACACGAGCCGCGAATAACGCATTTGCAGCGGCGGCCGATGCGTTGCACGTGCAGTACATGGGACTTTGGGACGCAGGCAACTTTTACCTGTCGAAGACCTTTGATCTGATCAACAATGGCCCTACTTATATGGCGCAGCCGGGGGCCAACTTCAGCGACTGGTCTACTTGGAAATTTATACGAGTAAGTACCATACATGCATGCACCGCACGTATGTGGCTGGGGTTATGTTTCATGCTATGTTGTTTAACTTGGGGGTGCACGTTTGGACTGATCGATGGCAGCTGGACGGCAAATAAACGTTCCGGTCGCTGGTATGTAGTGATGTGATGCTGGTAATAAAGGGTAGCTAGCATCGGTCGACGTTGAGGAATTCGTGTGTATATGCAGTGATGTAGCATCACACGCACACAGCAGCGTGGAAGCCGAGCGTGCGTGAGAAGCGAAACAATCACGAACTGATGCATGAGTATCCACTTGCGTGTAAATAAACGCACCCTGCTGCCCAAACACGTTCCATCGCACGCATCCAGAAAGGTGTGCACGCACGGTCTATCTATCTGTCTAGATCGATGCACGCATCGAACATACACACTGGCGTCCACCCTGCTTGCTTATAATTATACGTTAGCTTGCTTGCGTGATTTCCCATGCGTGCTCCCCGACACTCCTGCGTGCTCGGTTTTACTGGACTTTTGTAATGACGTGCCATCATGCACCACGCAGGACAACGGCGTGTACGTCATCTTCCCCGCCTACCTCAACACCCTGGACGCACTGGTGGAGCTCACCGTGGCTCAGAGCCGCGAGATATGCCGGCTGCAGCTGCTGATTGTGTGTCTGGAGGCGGGCATGTTGTGCATCCTAGCGTGCGTCTACATGTGGACCATCACACAAAAGGTATCTATCTGTGTGCTGCATGCCTGCCTGGGGGGGGGGGTACGTATCTGGGGCGGGTGCGTGGGTGCCGGAGGGTGTCTCGGGTATCTGACTATGTATATGTAGCAGGCAGGGCTTTTAATGCTGATGTGTATTTATTTACCGTAGATCGATAGATGTATGCATGTAGAACTCAGGGCTGAGACTCAGAGCAGGTGCTGCATATATGCCCGCCCGCCCCATCCAGACACGCAGCAATACCAGATGTATGACATTGCATGTAGTAGTTAGTTATGACAGGCGGCAGGGTTCGGCTTAAGAAAGACCTGACAGAGGACATGTCGTTCAACATGAGACCGTAGTCCCAATACCGTAAATATGCCGATTCTTGTTCCTCCGTATTCACGAACCAACGAACAAGCCCCTCTCTAATTGATTTTAATAAAATGTCATTATCGTTCCCCGTCGCCCCACGAACTTGCATGGCCGCCCTGCCTCGCTGCCCCGCCGCCCGCCCTCCTTCCCTCCATGTATCTTGCGCCGCCCTTTCTGTTCTCTGCTGCAGTACTCCCAAAAACGGTACCAACTGTACGGCATCTTCCTGCAAATACCCATCGGTGTCACCCGGGGCCTCGCCAATATGTCTCTCAAGGTCCGTTACATACGTTGGAGGAGATAGATACGATGGGGCTAGCTGGCGTCAGTGCTTGGATGGTGCATGAGCGAGGGGATGGCTGGAGCTAAAGATGTTGCCATCGTATGTGTATTTGCATTGTAATGACCCTAAGGGGCACTTCCGATTCCCGCCGCCCCTTTCCTCACTCCCACAGCTGGAGGCAACAAACGATGAGGAGGACAGCGACGATGACTTGCAGCTCCACAACGTCAACGGCGGCCACGGCAGCGGCGGCCACGGCGGCTGCGGTGGCGCCCTGGAAAGCGAGGGAGTGCTCACGGATGGCGCCATCAAGGCGGCCGCCGCTGGTGCATCCGCCGGCGGTGGTGTCCCGCCTGCTCAGCGGCGCCGCGCGTCGTTCATGGTGGGTATCAAGTCGCCGCAGGGAGCCGGCGCCGCCAATAATAATGACGACTACGAGGGCGGCGGAGCCGACCGCAGTGTCCGCTTGAGCGGCATCGTCCGGGGGAGCAGCACCGACCGTTTCGGCGGCAGCAACTCGGGTGCGGGGCATGGCCTGTCCAAGGCAGCGGCGGCGGCTACGGGCGGCTTCTCGGCTGGGTTGCGGGAGGCGATAAGCGCTACTTTCATGTCGCTTTCGATTTGGCGCCCGAGGGCAAAGGTGGGTTTGATATCCGGAGTCAGGCACTTACTGCTGATAGGGCTTTTCCAGTTTTTACAGCACGGCTCATCATCAGCTGCAGCAGGCAGCTGCTGCTGGGCGTCCGTCATTTGGGGTCTCAGTTGGTTCAACCAACTGAGACCCAACCAACCAACTTGGTTGGTTGGTGCTCCTGCCTGCCCGTATCTCGTTTACCGCTGGGGCCCCCAGCAGCTAACGAGATACGGGCGCCAGACTGTCATAACAAGTGAGGAGCTTGAAGAGCAAAGAAAGGCAAACGAAGTCGTCTCCTGTATGTGATAATCGGATGCGGCCGGATAAACATGCGCGCCTTAGTTATCCTGCTGTCGGTAGATAGATCTTGCTGAGGGCACGCATGCATGGCACCCGTCTCGAAGCAGATAACCTCACTTGGCCTTACGTACATAACCGTCAACCGCTCCAGGCAGGGCAGCACGCACTCTATTATCCCTACGCAAGCCGGCACTACCCAACGCGCGCTGTCGCGTATTTATTTGCTCCAATCGACAATAAGCATCGCACCACAATGGTCCGACAATGCTAGCCGTGCGTACAAGCACGTACGGCGCGCGCCCAGCGCCCGTGCACGTGCCATGCTGGGCGCAGGGCACCCCCTCGCCGCTCGCAGAAGGCCTTGGTCTTTTATTTCTCAAGCTCCGCCGCCATACACATATACTGCCCCCATCCACTTGTATGTTTCCAGGTGTACCCCAATTCATCATCTGGAGGGCCTTTGCTAACCAGGTCTGCCTCAGTAGTGCTGGGTGTTAGCGGTCGCAACAAGCGGCGACTGGTCCGCTCCAACCGGCTGTCGTACCTATTGGTGGCGCCGTTCATTTTGTGGGGCTCTGCGCTTGTGGCCCTGAACCTCATCGGATACAACCACCTGAAGGTGCGTGAGGCTTTGCGCTCGTATATGTGTGCGCGCGTGTATATATATGCGACGTCCTTGAAAGAGTGACAATTAATAATGCAAAAGTGACACTTTGCCACACTGCATACGTGCTGGGTGGGTGGGTATGGTAAGCTGAATTCCGTGTATATATGTACGTTGATGTACCTGCGTGGATGCATACGTACTTCGTTGGGGAAGAGCACCGGGGCCTGGGGCGGCGTGGGGGGCCCATTTGGGTTCGTTGGTGTATGTGGGCCGCTTACCGTTCGATAGATTAGTCTCCACTGATGTTACGTAATAGTCGTAGCCGTGGTGCGTTTAGCTCGTGTTCCCCTGCCCTGCCCCTACGTACTCGACGTTCTTGCCTGCTTGCAACTATTATGTCGCCATTATTATGCCACCAACCAAGCAATCAACCCACACACGCAGGAGCTGACGGCGCCCCTCGCAACACTCAACATTGTCAACACAGTCGTCATGTGGGTGCACGTGGCGAAGGAATACCCCTGGCTAGATGTATACTAGCGTGTGAAATAAAGCATGTTCCAAACTTGTTACATCAGTACACGCTCGTGGAAGACCGCGCGTTGAGACACATACATGGACGTGCGTGTATGCATGTCCAGCAGGCTTGAGATGTAGGCGGCGGTGGAGGGCGATTATTATTATTATTATTATTATTATTATTATTATTATTATTATTATTATTATTATTATTATTATTATTATTATTATTATTATTATTATTATTATTATTATTATTATTATTATTATTATTATTATTATTATTATTATTATTATTATTATTATTATTAGTATTATTATTATTATTAGTATTAGTATTATTATTATTATTAGTATTAGTATTAGTATTAGTATTATTATTAGTATTAGTATTAGTATTAGTATTATTATTATTATTATTATTATTAGTATTAGTATTAGTATTATTATTATTATTATTATTATTATTATTATTATTATTATTATTATTATTATTATTATTATTCCCAAATTCCCCATCCACGTCCTTTATTGCCCCCGAATTCCATCCCCGTATCCTCCCGCTAATAACATACCCTAATCGTTCCTTCCTTCTCCGTGCAGCCGCTTTCACCGGGTCCTCTTCTTTGCATTGGTGGGTGGCCAGCAGATGCACGTTCGGGGGTCGATGGGGCCAGCTGCACGGAATCGATAATGGATGGGGGTGACCGTTCTCGACGTTTCATTAGCACCCAACGAGCGAATGTCGTGCCTCATGAGCGGGCGAGCCATTAATGAGTCATCATCACCCCAGCATCTATCTCTTCTTCATCACTCACACACCTCTGATCGGGTTTCCCAGTGAGCGAGTTGGTTGCATGCATGGGCGTGTGCAGGCGCGTGATGTGTGTTTGACACGCGCATGCATGCGCAAGCTGACATCGATCACCTCCGCGCACCACACAAATGCGTAATAATGAGGGCACTGTACGCTACGTAATATCAATTAATGGCAAGCACGCATCCACGTACACGCCCCACACATTGACCGGCAGGATATCGCGGCAGCATTGACCTCCTATGAAAGCAATATATTCAAATCCAAGCTTATCAGCGAGTTGGAGGCATGGCGGCTCGAATACACCGCCATGCTGTACGGCAATGCGGTACGTTCGTTTTTGCCCGGTACATATGTATACGTATCACTCGACCTTCGGTGCGTGACCGAAGGTGATCCCCCACGCATCACGCGGAAATAAATGTGCCGTTTTTGGGCGGGGCCCCAGCGCGAAGCGCCCGGGGGGGCCCCGCCCTGTAGGATTGCCCATGTCCGTGCCTGCACTGTCTGATGTCTAATGTAAAAGCGTAAGTGCAGAATTTCGGCCAACGGAAAGACTCCATAAGTAAAATATTACGTTCTTTATTGCATGGTAAATTTATTATAGGAACCCAACCTCGTATGAGTAAAAACCAGTTTGGCAGTCTCCATGGACGGAGGCCGAGGTCAAACCAACGCCTCTCGGCCTATAATTAATCCCAGAAGATCCATCGTTTCTCGAACCGGAATTCTGACATTACGGCGTGAAATGAATCTTCGTTTCGGCGACCAAATATGTTTGCATTGCGAACAATCTTCCCGCGAACACACCACAGCAGCTCTGCTTGCCGGTCCGACCGACTTGACGCACACTTATATTACAAAGATTGCATGGGACAAACCATGAGGGGCAAACTGCTGGTTGTTGGACGCCAAGACGCAAATTGCACACACGATGCGGCAGTCTTCTGCGGGCCGCCCAACAAGTCCAGTCGGCAACCTAGGGAATCCCTGTCCTAATGTTAAAGCATTCAAGCCTCCTCTACGGCGAATACCTCAGTAGCGAAGCCTGTGCACTCTCGTCGGCAACTGCACGTCGTCGCAATCAACCCTCGCAAACAGTTCCGCTGTCCTATTGTCAAGTCAGCCTGCGTGATGTGTAAATGATACACTCCATGTCTACTGTCAAGTAACTTCAGCCAATGCGCTGGCCGGAAGAATTGCACAGTGCCGAGACGGCGCGCGATACTAAACATGGGTCGGATTGCTGAAGCCGCAGGCATTTCAGATATAAAGCTCTGGCTGCCTATCAGCAGGAATGTCGATACTCTCACAGTTGACGCCCTCGCCGCTCGCTTTGGAAATGCCGTATTTCGGTCGATGCGCACATGCGCTCATGCACCCGGCGGGATGACGCGCTTCGCGCGGCGCCGGCAGGCCTTGCTAACGACTCGGCTAGCAGGCATTTCGGGAAAAAGCTCTGGCTGTCTATCAGCAGGAATGTCGACACTCTCACACTTCACGCCCTCGCCGCCCTAGCACTCAACTTAACCCGTACGGATTTAGTGGGGCCCCGCCCTTTTTCCGGCTTCAAGGAAGCCGACACCAACCCCTTGTCCTTATCCATCCACGAATATTATTTTTGAGTGCAACAAAACCAAGCATACATGCGCCCACTACTTTGACATGTACGCCTCACTTGCCTCTGCACAACCTTACTGCTGGTGCGTGTGATAAGCACTAAATGACACACACACCGCATGTTGCGCGCACACGCACCCGATGATAACGAATAACGGATTGCAGGTAGTGCCTAACGGTACCAATGACAAGCATTTTCGCCTGGCCACCACGGGCGTGCTCTTCAGCGGCTACACCACACCCTCCGACCTGCTGTACCGATCCGGGTCGTGTCTTGCGGCGGATGCCGGGACCTGCCAGCAGCCGGGCAGCATCTACTACGAGGCAAGCGACGGACGGCGATAATAGCGGGGGCGGCAATCATAGCGGGCAGTAATGGACGGGTCGATGCATGCCAGCAGCTAACATGCATGTATGCATGGTCATTCGTTCGCAACAAGCTGCGTGCAGTAGTCTCACGCACCTAACGCGCTCGCTGCCATCGCCTACCGGAATTATTGATGAAGTGTACGTTCTTCACTCATGAAGTCCAACAGTGATAGTTTTTTACCTACACGATGGTCAGACTGCCGAGCGAGCTGTCGTGCCGCGCCCACACGAACTAAGTTAGTTAGTTATAACCCAACCGTATCCACGTAGGTGAATCTTTAGCCCCTCATCGGGTATCTCCAAACTTTCCAAGCTAACATTACGATTAACTTTCCTAGTTCAACTAACCCACCCACCTGCTGTTATGTTGCCTCGCTCATCAGGCAACCCGCAACGGTCTGGACGTCATCATCAAGACGCACTTCCTGTACATCGACTCGCTGGTACGGCAGCCCCATGAGGCATCCGGGCTCGACAGCTCCGAATTCCGGTTCATCTGGGCCACCGGCCAATCCGACATGGAGGGCGGCCTGGTGAGTTCGCTCATTAGTCATTACGGTACCCCCACCTCATCATACCCCTATCCAGCAGCCAACTGACCTGCCTGCCGCTTGCGGTCGTACCCTCCCGCCCCGTCCCCCCTCCGCCAGAGCGCGATGAGCAACTTGTTTTTGGACGAAGTGTTGGGATCGTACAGGTACGAACACGTGCTGCTGTGGAAGGGAAATGAATGCCTGACCGACCGTGCGTGTCTTCGGTGTTTCATTGTGCTGCGTGGCTTCGCGCAGCGGCGGAGGTAGGTAGGATCGAGTACGTACCAGCAGGCCGAGTTGGGCGAGCTCCCTTCGTTAATACATAGATGTCGTACATTCGATCGTATTGTGTGGATCCACAGACCCGCAGACAGATATGTATAATGTATTAATAAGGTGATCGATAACTGTCATTCTTGAGCGCCGCATCAGGGGGGGGCAGGGAATCAAAAAAATACCCCACGCTCAACATCGAAAGATCTTTGCATGAGGAGTCCAAATATGCTTTCAGAAGTGAATTTGGACCTGGGTATAAAAAGTTATGGCCTGCCAAAGTTGGTTGTACGGCAGCAGGGGGGTGGGTGGGTGGGTATGGGTCTCGGAGACTTTCTTCCATACCCTTTCCAACTTTTTTCTGCAATGCTCAAAAGGTAAAACTAACTTCACAAAGCAAGTCCTTGATGTCATACCTATCATTTCCGCATATCAGGGGCACTATATATAGCGTACTGGGTTAAGTCGGAACTTTGTGTATGCACATTTCGAGTGACGGCTATGGACGATAACGACAAACCTACATTTTCTCCAATAGATAAGAAGCCCCGCAAGGACGAGGATACTTTGGGTGCGGGTGGTGGTGCTTACGGGAACGCGGCTGGAGTGTCGCATCTGAAGGTGCCATGCCTCCGTGGGTGCGGAGCCCTCCCTCCGGAGAACATAAACGACGCAAACTTAGAGAGGCACTACGCTAGCGCAGCGTGCAAGCAAGGGCGCGCAGGCGGGAAGGCACGGAGCGATGCCGCCAAGTTCTTCCCGAGCTCGCTTTCCTGACTGCTGTCGAGTGAAATGCATTTGACATGTTGAGACATTATTGTCGTGCAGTTGACTTTGTGATACAACGGTTTGGTCGTTTGTTTGGAAATGGACAAACAAGGACATTACAGCTCCCCTTCGTCACTCTTGACTTGCATTCGCGTACGTTAGTAAACAATCATGACCGAAATTACAGGATTTCGCTAGTTGCGATGGCGGTTTGCGAAAAACGCGTTGATTTGCGCTTTTTTACGACAACCGTACAGCGTCGTACGGTACGGCAGGGGTGGGTGGGTGGTCTGGGGGGGGGGTCCGCCAACATTTTTAGCGTGGGGTCTGAAACTAAATTTCTTACCCCCCCCCTGGCCGCATCAGCAATACTACTGCCCCTTGCTTCATTGTTTACTTCCAATAACGCCCACTACTCAATCAAGTAACATGACCACGCATCCACAACATCCTTTCACGCTCATTTATGTCATTCGCTCAGGGCTGTGTCTGACCAGCATATCATCATGTTTTGCATCGCCTGGGTCTGCGCGGCGCTGTTTCTGGTTGTACTGCTCCGGCCAATCGTACGGATGACCCAGAATGAGATGCGCCGCGTGGCTGAGCTGCTGAGCCAGCTGCCACCTGAGGTCGATTGCGAGAGCATGGTGAAGCATGTCGTGCTGAGCGACATAACACAGCAACAACAGCAGCAGCAACAACAACAGCAGCAACAGCAGCAGCAGCAGCAGCAACATGGCAGATCCAGGAGAGGCAGCAACACCGGGGTGGTGCTGTTGACCTCCTCCTTCAGCGCTGGGGGCAGTGGATCCGGCGGCATGCGGACAGCAGTTGGTACGTATGTGCGTGCGTGCATGCGTGCGTGCTTGCATATATATCTGCAGGGATATAACATACAGGGGTCAAAGCCCGCCCTGCTCATGACATTGAATTGACCACCGCGGCGCTGCACCATCTAGCTAGCTATCGATCATCGGCGGGCGACCCAGCCACCGACCCGACCCGTGGGTCACTGAACGATTAATGATTGCCTTACTGCCTGCTGCAGGCCGTGTGAGCGACGCGAGCGAACCCATCGTCAGCGTTTTATCGTCACGCCGGAGATAGATAGATTTATTACCTATCTAGCTATCAGTCTGGTCAGGCATCGATCGGCGATACCTACATGCCGTACTGGATGAACACCGCGACGGACCTCCTAGCTACTCTAGCTAGCTAGCTAGTTAGGTAGATCGATGTATGGCTCAGCTCATTCATTCAACTCCTAAAGGAGGCATTTGCATGCGTGCGTGCGTGAATTGCGCGATGAGGACTTATTTGATTTTCACGGGAGGGAGGCTCTATCTTGGAAGTGTGGGTCATACGAGCGAGGTCTTAATTCGTTGCGGGCGGCTAATGGTTACGTTGCTTGGGTGTTTGTATGTGCGGCGGGGGGTGCTTTTGGGTGCCTGCTGCTAGCTACTATTACGGGCGGCTCGCTCTTGCTTGGTTTCATGCGTGGGAAGATTTGGGGGCTTCGTTGTTGCGCATAGGTACGTAAACGGGTGGGTTGAGGTTGTGGTTTCGGAGGCTTTCTACGAGCGGCTATTGGCTGCTTGCTTGTGTTGCTGGGCTTGGGGCAGCAGGCCGGCCGCTGTCGCTCTATCATCAATCTGCTGCGTGCTACCGGGAAGCGGCGGACGACAGCGGGCGGAGCGTCGTCTGCGCGGCGCCCCAATCCCAATACACATACATATCGCAGATAATTGTATAAATAAACATGCGTGCATACAGTTGCAATGAATATCTAGTGTTCGCGGCGGCTTTGCCTGCGTACGTGCCATGGCAGGCAGGCGCATGCGTACGTACAGCACGCAGTTGCGTCCGCAAATGGAACTAACGTAAGCAAGGCAGTTCCGCGCCTTCCTCGCTCTACCGGTTGCTTTGCTCGATCGTTTCACGTGGTGCGACAATAATCCAAGAATTATTAGCGCGACTGTCAAACCCGGAAACATATTGCGGCGTGTGATGCATGTTCGTTCATAGAACAGTTCCGTCGTTCAATAAGAAATAAAGTGAATTGGATTGACGGAGGGATTGAGCGAGCGAACGAGGCATGCAAATTTCCTTGCACGCACGGGGGATTGTCTGTGTGTCTGTGATTATTGATGCCTCAAGGTTCCATGCTGGTCTCCGTCGTACGTACGTACGTACGTGGGTGTCGTATGTATGTATGTTGCGCCTCCCATCCAACAATTGCTTGCGTGAACAAATGGGGCGGGGATTTCATCGCGATCTATCGATAAATGAAACAATTACTGAGGTACGTACGTATGCCGGGCCGCGCGACAGGGTTTCGCTTATTAATTCGTTCGATCGCTCGGCGTTAATTCTCTCTTATGACCCGTGACCTAGGACGTACGGCAAGGTAGGCATGCAGGGGAGGCCCGGAAGCTTCCAATGTGTGCATTTTGACCCTCTTCATTATTTCGAGTGGCATCGGTGTTATTATCGATGGCTTGCTTGGCTCCGGTTATGGCGTTTCATTGGCGTATGTTGCCTGTTGGGACCGCGTGGGCCACCTACCTGTAAGTAATGTGTTTATGTGTTTATGTGTGTGTGGCGCAGTGCTTCCTGGTCAGTGCGTTCATGATGAATGGGGGCAGGCGTGGATATAAGGGCGGCAACGCCGCTTTCGTCCATCCATACATCCGCTCAGGCGGATTGTTACGTACATCGATGCTCCGATCGCTTGCTCGCTCGACCCGCTTCGATACCTCCTGCCGACCTCTATCTGAGAGGCTGCACGACAGTACTGCGTGGTCTCGATATCAGTGTAATGCTTGGGCGGAGCAAAGGCTACTCGAGATGCTGTACGTGTGACGCCTTTCTCAGGTTTTATGCTAGCCATGTGTACGGCATCTATACGGTATTGTTACCGCCGCGTTACAGTAAGACTCGATTTGTCTTCCGGCGGGTAGGAGGAGCCCCACCCTGGAGAGATGGACGAGGCTTGCGCATTTTTTCCAAAAATAATCGGCAAGTATACATGCGAATCGTCATCCAGTTTTCACATCTCCGGGCGGCAGATTGCTTAGTAATCACTTGCGCACTTGAACCTCATCAGACTCACTTATGGCCTGCGTTGTACATACGTACGTCTACCTACACGTGCGGTCAGCAGATCTGTCGAATCAGAGACACGCACAGGCTCCCAGCGAACCATATAACCCTAAGCAACCAACGAAACTTGACAGTTAATAAAACCCGAGCCGAAATAACAAGCCAGCAACGCAAGCTAGCCATCCAAGCAAGCGCTCGGCAGCAGTTAGTCCGCGCATCCGTGCGTCCTGTTCGTCCCGTGTGTCATCGGGGATTACGGAAATAGTTGTGGTCAAGTCTGGCGACAGACCTGGATGGAGCTGATGCATTGGCTGCACGCACGCAGGGCGCCGGGGCTGCGTGTGAAACGAGGCGGCCTTTGCGGTCAGCCGGTCCGTTGGCTCTACCCTCTATCTCCCTAGCCTGGATGGATGGAGCCCACTGTAACAACCACAACAACAACAACGCTGCAGCGCATACATCACCATGTTACTAACCTGGGTGCCGTACACCGGCCGGAGATAGAGCACCACCACAGTCCACGCACATCGGCATCATTTCCGAGCCAGCGGGGTGCGTGGAGCCACCGGCCCCCGCGGCGAACACCCGCCGGTGCACGCACCTCCTTGCAATCTATCCCTGCGATCCATTTACTGCGTCCGTCTCATCGGAATCTCGCGAGAAAGCAACCCTTTGGAGGCTCTGTCCTCACCCCGGAGCCTGCGGATCCACTCACGGTAAGTCGGTGGGTGAGGTTCTGAGGTAGGTAGGTACTAGAGTGCGCCCAGGCAGGAAAGCGCCCACGTCATCTGCCGTAACATGTACGACAGCAGCAGGCCCCGCAGCGCCTCTCGCGCCTCAACCGCATCCAACGCTGCTCCGCTGCCGCCTCCCTCCCCCGCCGCCGCCGCCACTGCTGCCCGCGCCAAGCTGGCACCCATCCGCGCCGCCGCCGACGCGGGACCCAGCACGCCGCCGCCGTCGCCACCGTCGCTATCGCCGTCACCCACTCCCGCCAGTACGACGCCAAGCGGGCTGAGCCGCGTCGGCGTCGTCAGCAGCCGTGCAGCCGCCGGCGCGAGGCAGCCGGAGAGCAGCGCGCACAGCTTCCGTACCAGCTCGCCAGCGGCCGCGCTGGCAAGTCCGCTGCCGCCGGCACAACCACCTGCTGTGCTCCCGTTTCCGGCGCCGTCACGCGACTGTCGTACAGCATCCGCGCGTCCATCCGTACGGCCCCCAGCGGCTACGGACGACTCCACACCCGTCCGGCCAGGGCCGCCCGTGGCTGCTTGCTCCAACGTCGCCACGGCACCTCCCGTCACCGCCATGCCCGCCGTACTCACCGCACCTGCCACCGCTGCCGCTGCCGCCGCCGCCGCTACCTCCGCCCGCAGCTCCAGCAGCGCCTCGCTGGTGGTGAGACACAGGTTGGCGTCGCCGCCAGTGGCCGCCGCCGCCGCCACATCCAGCGCCGCCACCGCCGCCGCTGTCTGCACTGCCGCTCGCGGCTGCGAGGGCGACGCCGGGCCTCGCGCCAACGCCGCAGCCGTGCTGTCACCTGTGGATGCCGCCGCTGCCGCCGCCGCCGCTTCTGCCGCCTGCCTGATGAAGCCCTCCCTGGCGGCTGCCACGCTGGCCAGCAGCTTCCCAAACACCCGCGAAACCTCACGTGACACCTCCAGCGCATGAACCAGCTCCCCCGAGAAACTCCCCCCTCCGCACGCACCACCTGCTGCTGCAGCTGTCGTTGCTGCTCCGCCGCCGCTGCCGCCTTTCCATGACCACTGCGCCGCCGTTGCGGCACCGCCGCCGCTCCCGGGAATACCGCCGATGTTGCTGCCGCTGCTGCCAATGCTGCGGCTACCCAGCGTCATTAGGGCCAGCAGCCGCAGCCGTACACACACGCACAAGCGGTACAGCGCCGCGGGGTCTGGGCTGTGGGGCGGAAGGGAGGGCGATGGGGGAGACGGGAAGGCGGGCAAGCGGCTGCTCAGGGGCGGTGGCGGCGGCGGTGACGGCGGCGGGCCGGCGGGTCCCAGGAGACCGTAGCGGTGGTGCTGCCGGAGGTTGGGCCCGTGTCCGCGTCTGGCAGCGGCCGCCGCCGCCGCGGCCGGCGGTCGCATACCGCCCTCGCCCTCGCCTTGACCTCCGCCCTCGCCTCCGTCGCTGGATTCTGCGTGTGGGAGGGCGGCAACCAGGGACGCAACCCAGTCACGCCCTCCGCTTGCACCGCCCAACGGCCCAAGCCATGGATGCGCGGCCTGTGAACAAGTGCAGCCCTTCCGTCCCGCTGCGCGAGCTGACAGGCAAAAGACTGGATTGGGGCTCGGGCCCCCACCCCCCTCCCTGTTCCCTCCCCTCAGCACACTTACTGACATACCGGTACACACATCCCCTCACCAGCTGACCTGCCTCGGCCGCGCTGCCGCCACCACCGTCGGCGCCTGCCGCCACCACTTCCACATCCACACCCGCCTTTGCTTTCGCCTCCGCCTCCGCATCCATGGTCACATCCACGGCAAGTAAAGGCTGCGGCGGTGGCCCCGGGCACGGCCCCCGCCCACCCGAGCCGACTCCCGACGGAGCCGCCGCCGCCACTGCCGCCCCCGCTGACGGTGACGGTGACGGCGACGGTGAAGCTGATGACGCCGCCAGGTGCACCAACCGTGCCGCCGCCACCTGCCGCACCAAACGTGAGGACAGCGGCCAAACAATAAAACGTGCACCGGCGCCGGACCGCAAAGGTGACCTGAAAGCAGGTAGGAGCCGGAGCTGCACCCACTTGCAGCCCTCTTCTGCAGGGAGGGGGGCTGAACGAGACGTACGGATGAAAAGCCACGTCGAGGGGCCATGCATGTGAATCGCACAGTACGGCAAGGAGACGAGCTTCCGCCGAATTTCCGCCGCACAGAATGAGCTTTCAGCATGCAACCGAACCAGGGATGGAAGGAAGCACGCATGAGCCACCCAATCAGCACAGCGAGCTCCACCGACGAGCTGCAACACGCCGCCCAGCTCGCCCCCGTCTCTACCCCTACCTCCCGGCACCCCGTCGCAAACGCCAGCCATGCCTCACGGGCGTACGGCACTCCGGCCGCCGCCAGCTCCAGCAGCCGCAAATGAGCCGCCTCCGTCGCCGCCACCTGCGCTGCCGCTCCCCCCACCGCCGCCGCTGCCGCCACCACCGCGGCATTCGGAGCCCCCCCTGCTGCCGCCGCTCCAGATTCCGCCTTCGCGCACCCGCCGGCGCCGTTGCAGCTGCTGCCGTCGCTCCGACCGCCGCCCCCACCGCCGCCGCTGCCACTGTGGCCGCTGCTGCCGCAGCCACCACAGCTGCTGCGACCGCAGCGGTCGATATCGGCGAGTTGCATGCCGGCGGACGGCCACCCCAGCAGCTGCTCCATCAGGTCATGGAGTGCGGGCGGGGCCGCTCCTCCCGGGCAGGCTCCCGCGCAGTGCGTCAGCTCCTCCCTCGCCGGCCCAGCACAGCACTGCCCCGCGCCGCCTCCACCTCCTCCAACACCTCCACCTCCGCTGCGCGGTTGCTGTGGCGGCCTGGCGGCGGCTTGGTCCCTGGTGCCACCGGGCAGGCGGGTGAACGCCGCGGCTTCCAGCAGCACGCGGGCGACTGCCACCCCAGGCCGCAGACCCAGCCGCACAAAGCCGCGGTCCGCGCGACACATCAGCAGCGTGGCGGAGGGACGCAACCGGCCGCCGCCGCCGCCGCCGCTGACGCTGACGCTGCTGCGGGTCCCGCCAGGGTCCGCGCCATCCGTTGCGCCTGCAGGCGCCAAGGCTGCTTCAGCCGCCGCCACCGCCGCCACCGCCGCTGCGCCGTTCGGAGACGGTGGCGGCGTGATGAGTAGCGCTGATGCGGAGGCGGGGCGGTACGTGGCCGCCAGGGGGGCGCTCGCGATTAGGTCCTGGAGACACGGACAGACACACGGGCGGGAGGGCAGCGTCCGTCTGGCCGTCCCGCCATCCAGCCTCATGCAGGGGCGGGGTCGGTCGGGTCGAATCAGCAGCGGCTGCGAGCCCAGTGCAGCGCCATGACACGCACACGCACACAAACACGCGCACGGGCGCACGCCACCCCTACCGCCACCAGCACCCTTACCCACATCTACCACTACCAACCCAACCACCATGCCTACTGCCCTTACCACCCCTGCCACGTTCACCCCTCCCACCGCCACCTCCACGCTCCACCCCCCCACCTGCACCAGCCCGCTGGCCCTCTCCGCCAGTGACTCCACATCGGCTGCCCCCAACACGAAGCGCAGGTTGTGCAGCGGAACGCCCAGCGGGAACTTGGACGAGCGGCCCTCCTCCAGCCGCACATTCAGCACCTGGGGGGGGGGGGGGGAGCCATACATACCATCCATCCATCCATCCGAAGGGCGGTGGTAAAGATGAAAGCGCACTTGAATCTGGACCCATCCGTTCAGCCGAACATTCCTGGAGACACAGGGTTGGGCGATCGCCACCAATCCATTACGCGAGTTAGGTCCATCAAAAGCGACACCGTCAACCACATCTCAGTGTCATGCCATACTATAGCACCGGGGCGGAAGCTCTCATCTTATTTTCCGATGTACCGGTAGTGCCACCGGTGTGGCTTCCAGCGAAACCTCATATTCGAATCCAGGCTGACACGATGTGAGTGGCGCGTTTTGCGACCGAGCAAGGGGTCGAACCTTGGACCTGAGCCTTAGGAAAGCTCCGCTCTATCCACTGAGCTACACGGCCGATGAAGGTGCACTTTCGCCGCCCCACCATTCGTTTGTCAGCCTCTCTGCTGACCTGTTCAGACCGCTCTACTTTGGACCCCCGCCCCATATGCCACGACCCCCCCACAGCGAGTAAGTAGGGGATCGTTGCAGTGTGGGTATGTACGCTTTTGGGCCCTTCCAACGGTTGTTATGCCGCTACAGGTTGTGACGCCACAGGGCACCACCAGCCACCTGCACCTCACTGTGCTGTGTCATACGGTTGATCCCAACTCATCCCTTCACCCGGACATCCCTGGAGATACAGGGTTGGGCAATCGCCACCCAATCCATTACGCGAGTTTAGGTCCATCAAAAGCCACACTGAATCTGCTTCGCAGCGGTATGCCATACCAATTCAGCTGCAGCCCTATAATCTCATGAGCCGGCATTTCATTTTCCGACATTTGATTCATCTAGTGCCATCATTGACCACCCTTGCAAATCAAGGACGCCAAAAGCTGCGACCGAGCAAGGGGTCGAACCTTGGACTTGAGCCTTAGGAAAGCTCCGCTCTATCCACTGAGCTACACGGCCGAAGATGTCCACAACTGAGCAACACGAAAACATGGCAATAGCCGCCCCACCATATGTTTGTCAGGATCTCCGCTGACCTGTTCGGACCGCTCTACTTTGGATCCCCGCCCCACATGCCACGACCCCACACACGCGTAACTCTTGTTGGTGTGCGACGTACCTGCGGCGGCACGTGGAGGACGCTCGAAAGGCTGTAGCGCACAGCCCGAACCAGCGGGCCGCCTGCGGGTGGAAGATGCGGGTGGCGGGTTAAGGGAGGGGGGGGGAGGGTGTGCAGGTGAGGGTGCGGTCGGGCGTAGCCCTAAGGGATGCAGGTTACTTTCGACACGTGCTGCCGCACACGTGCTATGCGCATGTGGTTTCCAGCTGCCTGTCATGATTCGCTCGGAACGTGTCATGCCATGGTGAAGGCATCTCGGGGTAAAGCCAACACCAGTGTTCTGAGGAGTGCCAGCTAGATGGCACGTTCTCGAGTTATGGTTTCCGTTACATTTCTAGGCGTTTCTCACCAAGGCGTCTTCCGGGCCACAGCGAAGGCGTCCCTGACACCCATTGGAGAGCGTAGCGTGGGGTGGAGGAGGGATCAGAGGTGATCCGCTTAGGATTGGGAGAAGGCGAATGGGGATCAGCGGAGAGTAAAGACGTGACCTGTGTGCCGCTACTCACCACATAGACGCAGGAACGCGCGACACGTCTGGGCAAGGAAACAGAGGCTGTCGAAGTCTAGGCAGCGGAGCACTTCCAGCAGGATATGTTGCGGTAAAGCCTCCAGGATGAGGCATCGCGCCTCTGCCTCGGGCTCTTGCTGGGCATCGAAGTCGGTGACGCTAGGGCTTTGGTGGGGGACCAGCAAAGCAGTGCCCCGATGTCCCGCACGAAACATGTTTTGCAAATTTTAGGAATGCACGAAACCGCTCTCAGTGCTGTACGTGCGCGGTGTAACAAGCAGTAGTGAACTGGGCCAGGCTGGGCCAGTTTTGCCACCACAAATATGTGTCGCGGTGAATATTGAGCAAGTAAAGAAGTTAAAAAATGGAATTTTGTATATATAGGAACATCTTGATAGCAATCACGCAGAAAGGATGTCCTTTTTCGGGCTGGTCGTGTAGGAAGCTGGAAGGCTGCCTTGGTCAAGATGCCTACGCTATAGTCTCTGGCTTGATACTTAAAGCTCAAACAGCTGATACTGAGGTCAGTTGCCCACAAATCAGCTATCATTTCCGCAATTGCAGCCTCAAAAAAGTCAACGGCTGTCAACGGCAATCAGCAACCGCCCGAACTGAATGCCGTACGTGGTGTCGTTCGCATGAACGAATGTCAACATTGTCAAGATATTGGTATCCCGTGATGGTGTCCGACAACTTCAGGGTATATAGATACTTGCAGGTCACAACACCGCACCGCTTTCCCGGCTCCTCTTCCTTGCCTCGTTGGTCAACACGGGAAGCAAAACACACTGGTCCGGAGGGCCGGGGCCCGTCGCTGATTGGGGAACATCATGGCTCATTCCCCCCTGGCCACGAATATCTGGGCCTTCCCGGCGGTCTCCCTCACTCCTCTCTGGGTGACTTGTTATCCTTATGGTCGCCACCACTACTGCGCACGGCCAGCTGGCCAGGGCTGGCCAGCTGGCTCTAGTCTTCTGACGGTCTGGAGCCCATTGTAAGAACGACCACCACAACACTGAAACACTGATGCGCCTGAGTGCCGCCGCCCCCAGCAGCTCGAACAGCCTCCACAAAAGTTTGGTCCAGGTACGTCGGTTAGCGCCAAGTCTTGCACGGGCAAGGGGCAGGCGGCAACCCAGGACACCAACTATTCCTCCATCCCTATCGGACGCAAAGCTCTCCCCATTTATTTTCTTCTGCGGCCAGATCGCATCCCTGCTGCTACGGTGCGTTGCCCAACCACCCATCCCTCCGCCCGAACCCCACCGGCCGTACGCCTCGCCCACACGCCTGCAAGGTGGGCATCTGCTGCAGACATGACTGGCCTTGGTGGTGAATGTCGTACGTGCGAGGTCTCGTGGCTCTCGTCTCGTTACGGTACTTCGTGGCGAGCCACAGCTAGCCCCCCAACCGCTCATGCGGCACGATTTCAGCTTATCGCCTCCCTAGCCCCCCCATTCCCGAGCTCTGGAACGACGCTGTGGCCTTTAGTATCGTAATTGTGGGTTTCGGCCTGGCGGAATGGCCTCGTTACCATTCCCATTTCAGTTATGCAGATTTCGTTTGGATCCTAACGGTCGTTTCTGGAGCACGTTTGCACTCCCGCGCGTCTGTGGGTAGAAAGCCATCAACATGCGACATTCATAGATATGACAACCAACGGCACTATTCACCCGTCGTTATTGTATTGCAGTTTCACAATCTGCTCCCCGCGCGCGGCACATTTTACTACTTCTTACTAGCGTACCACCTGTCAGCAACTGCATTTCATTTTTACAATAACAAAGGACGGAATTCTGGGAAAGGATGGCAGCTGAAGCGCAGCCATCGATTTCGCCGGGCGTCATCGCGGCAGCTGAGGACTTCGTCCGCGGGGAGCTCGCTGCCATGGACGCCTCGCACGACTTTGCGCACATCCAGCGCGTGCGTGCCAATGCACGGAACCTAGCGCAGCTGGAGGGCCTCAGCGCGAAGGCCACGTCGCTGGTGGACCTGGCTGCGCTGCTGCACGACGTGCGCGACTGGAAGTACAGCGGCAGCGACGACGCCACCGCCCAGGCCGTCACGGTGCGATGCCACAATCCCCCGACACCGACCCGACTCGACCCCACCGGACGCGACCGGAGTGGAGCGACCAGTGCGTTCCCCGCACCCGCATGTTGGCCGCGTAAGCAACGCGCGGCGACTTCTTCCTCTGCTACCTCGCTGCAACTCGCCCTTTTTACCCCCGCCCCCGCCCCCTTCCCCAGCCCACACCGACGGACAGACATGATGAAGACACACACGCAGGCACGCCCTCTCATTCGCCGCTCCCATACCCACCCGTCCGCTGTCTGCCGTGGCCCTCCCCTGTCGTCGTCGCCCAGGCCTTCCTCACGAGCCAGGGACTGGACTTCGAAACCATAAGTCGCCTGACCTACATCATCTCCAGGGTGGGCTTCAAGGAGGAGCTGGCGGCGGCGGGGGCGACGCCGGCGGCGGCGGTGCCGGCGGCACTCTCACTGGAGGCTGCGATTGTGCAGGACGCGGACAGGTGGGCTAACAATCTCCTAGCTAGCTGGTGCACCTAGCCGCCCAGTTCAATGAAAGAAAGCAACACCCTCCCTCCCGCCCTCCCTAGCAACACCCTCCCTCCCGCCCTCCCTAGCAACACCCTCCCTCCCGCCCTCCCTAGCAACACCCTCCCCCCCGCCCTCCCTAGCAACACCCTCCCCCCCCGCCCTCCCTAGCAACACCCTCCCCCCCGCCCTCCCTAGCAGCACCCTCCCTCCCGCCCTCCCTAACAACACCCGAGTTGGAGAAGCACTCCCTTTGGCGGTCGGGACTGACGGGTGGATGCCCTTCCCGCACGCCGAGGCACAGGCTCGACGCCATCGGCGCAATCGGCATCGCTCGCTGCTTCACGTTCGGCGGCGCCAAGCACCGGGTGCTGCACGACCCCGACGTGCCGCCCCGGGAGGGCCTCAGCAAGGAGCAATACATGGCGGGCAGCGACAAAGCCACCACCATCAACCACTTTTACGAAAAGCTGCTCAAACTCAAGGTAGGTCGAGTGTCACGGTGGCTGGGCGGTGCGAACGGGTGATGCGGTGGACGGGTGTGGGCCGGTGGTGCCCTAGGAATCGTAGCCCTTAGGGTGGACGCCTGTGTGCGTGGAAGCACGGATGGACTCAACGGGCTGTGAACCTATGATAGGCGGAGGTCGGGAGAGATGAGCTTTCTTCGCGACTGGAAGGGCGGTGGCTCTATCTCTGGGCGCGCCACCGCCTGCCGGACAGCGAACCGTGCGGAACCGTGCGGGTGCTGTGTCAGCAATGGCCCTGCCACTTTCCGCAGCACCCCACCCGGGGGGCGCGGAGCACGCCGCGCGATCCTGCCGTCGACTCGGCATGCATCGCTTTGCAACGGCTCGGAGTATGTACGCCAAAGCGGCGCAGCCCCTAGCCCGAGCGGATCGGCCCCGCGGTCAAACCATGCCGAGCCGTCCTTCCTTCCAGGCCCGTTCTCCTTCCTGTCAAGCCTGTAAAGCATTCTCCCTCCCAAAGCTGTCCCTTTTTCCCCACTGGATCCTCGCAGGGCCTCATGAAGACGGCCGCAGGGGCCCGGATTGCGGAGGGCCGCCACGTGTTCATGGAGCAGTACCTGCAGCAGTTTCATGAGGAGTGGGCCGGCCGAGCTTGAGGAGAGAGTGTAATACAGATGAGACCGCAGCGGTGGGGAACGGGGAGGCTTGGGAGAGGGAGGGGGGCTGGGGGGGCACCGAAGCGCGTAGGGACAGGGGCGATCCTACCCATACGGTACGTGCTCTGCTAATGTCGTGTGCAATGCCGTAAAGACGAACCTTGCATTTCTGGGTTATGGCTGCAGGCTGGTCGCGGGCTCGATGGGTGGGTGACGCGGTGACGCCGGCGCGTGCGGGGCTTAGGGTTTTAGGGGTTTTTAGGCGCGTGCGGGGCCGTCGACTGGTTCCGCGTTCAGAGCAGGAGGTTGCGCATGACCCATGGGTCAGCTTGCGTTTGTGATTTCGTTCAAAAGGTTCTTATGTTGGCAGGTTATGGCTAATCGTCATGGGTTGTTGTTGTTGTTGTTGTTGTTGTTGTTGTTATAGAGGGCTTACAGAGGCCATCTAGATGTAGGCATGCAGGGTGCCACAGAACACGGCATATGTGTACACTGTACACCTCGTCAGGATTGCTGACTCGCTCCAGCAAGACACGACGCTGGAGCCCAGCAGTGCAACAACCACAACAACGGCGCTCGGGCGCCGCTTCAGTCCATTGCATGAAGGAAAGGCGAACCGGCACCACCCCAACAAAACCCAACCGGCCCAACTGGCGCAGTGGCGCAACAGAAACTCGGGTGGAGCTTTACCGGCCAACAAGCTTGGCCAACAAGGGGTACAGCAAACAGCTGCGAGGTCCGTGTGTGGCATGTCTGTTCGATAAAGAGCAATTCACTATGCGCGCAATCGCGACCGCAAAACGACAGCAGACTGGCGCAGCAAGGGGGAAAACGGCCGAAACGGACCCAGCTCTCGGAGGATTTCGCACTTCCAGCAGCCCCGCGCAATTAACTTCTTTCTCCTTCTTGTCCTTCCTGCCCCGGAGTAACCTTCCCAAGGCGACAACACCCGCCATCTAAATAATCGACGACGATAAGTCTGTAGTCGGGCATCGCAAACGTGTTGTGCGCTTTCCTTTGCCAGTATCGCTTCCGCTGCAGTGCACGGCCAGCTGGCCAGCTGGTTCAACCCTTTCGAGAGTGTGGGGCCCCCATCGCAACAGCAACAAACGGGCACATCGACTCACCGCAGTTAAGTCCGTGAACGCGTTGCACCCACACGCCCACGCGGCAAACCCACACGCCCACGCGCCCGTGCGGGTATACCCGTTGACTCTACACGTCCACCAGAAAGTGCAACACACATACAGAGCGCGACACGAAACCTCCCCGATACCTAAGCGCCATCCGTCGTAGATAATGTCGTGCAGGGCCAAATACAGCATGCCATGATACACCGCGAGTTTACGGCCGTACAGTAGCCCGAACAAGCAATTCTCGCACTGCGACGCGACGGCACAACCCGGGGGCCAGAGGCGGGACGGGGAACGGCTACGAAACCCCAAAGCTCCCCGTCAGCCCAACGCCTTTCCCGCCCACAGGCCGCATTTTCCTTCATCAAGCAAGAAACCTCCAATCGCCCCACCCCCAGCCCTCCGGCGCCCAGTCTCGTGTGGGCCTGCAGTTGTGCGCAAAGCAGCATTCTCCACTTCCGCTGCTGCACCTTACTCGGTGGGCGTGCAGAGCGACCCTTAATAGCTCAACCTGCCACCGCAGGGCGCCCCAGCCCACCATAAAAGCCGCGACCAACCAACGCACCCGTCGCATTACGGCTCTGGTTGCAGCAGCAGCAGCCGCGGCCGAATCATCCACGCCGTCAGCACCTTCATCAACTACCAACCGTGCTCCGCCCATCCCTGCCTCCGGAATTTTGACGCACAACGCAACCCGCAGCAGCAACCGAATCCACCAATCCAACAGCAACAGCGGAGAGCAAGCAAGCAGCAAAGGCAAAGCACAGTGTAGTCCCCGCGCGCGCGATGAGGGAATGGAAGCACATGCCCGGTTCGGTATCTCAGCAACCACACCTGCTAGCAGTACCAGTGGCAATAGCAGCATCAGCTGCAGTCTATAGAGCACGTGCACGCGCCAAACGCTCCGGGGCACGGGACACACCTAATATACTATATAGTACATATTATAATGCAGCAAGGTAACATGTCGTACGCGGAAGATATTGCCGGGCCGGATGCGGGCAGGAGCCCGTCCTGGCAGTGCTGGCCCTAGTCCCAACTCAGGGTTGGGGGTTTCAAAACCCCTCCTTCCTCCCCGTAAGCCTCTGCGTTACCGGTACCTACACGTGCAGCAGCTTGCATGCAGGCGGCCACGCAAGCGGCCAGCCCGGCGCCCCCCGGCTGCCCCCCCCCCGGCGCAAACTTCTTCGCAATCACTCGCTTCGAGGCGGCCCGTAAGAGTCGTGCTGGGCCCCAACCCCCCCCCCACCCGTCCCGCCGCCCTGCTGTACGCTCCATGCACGCGTCCGGACGCTCGCATAGCCTCTTCACGACCCCCTCGCCCCCCCCCCACATCACATCCTGCCCCCCAATTGCCTTCGCACCCCCATTGCCTTCGCACCCTCTCCTGCCTTTTGCTTCCGTCCTTCCCCCACACGCTGCCCTCCGTTCTCGCACACTCCTGCCTCGCCTCCGCAAACATCCGCAAGTTCGCCCAATTATCCCCCCGCCTCCCAAATGCAATTTCCGCTGCAGCGCCCCGCCCCGCCCTGCCCCCCCACGGCCTACGCACCGCGCATCGCTCATCCCGCACCCCCTCCCCCGCTTCGATCCCCCTCATCACGAGCATGCGGGCGCCGCCTTGTGCCTGGCACCCCCTCCACCCACCCGCATGCTCACGCACTCACAATGGCAACATGAACAGAAAAGACCGCCACTACATGTCTACAGGGTACAGGCGCGCCCGCCCGCCGGCCGTCACTTGGTCGGGGGCCCACGCCACGTCCTTTGGTTTTCCTCACGAATATTGGGTTCAATTCAGCAGCGTTCGCGCGAGAGAGAGAGATCACGTCGGGCGCATCCGCCGCCGCGGGACCCCAATCTCCGCCGCAGTCGCCGCCCACTCGCCGGCGCGTGAAGCAGCTGCACGGCCCGGCGCGTCCGGTCTCAGCGCCCGGTCAGCCTGCTGCTGCTGTCGCGGCGGCGTGGCAGCCCCGCCTGCCCGGCCCTCGAGGCCGCGGGCCCTAATTCCCTGGTGGCTCCCGCCCCCGCAGCTTCCTCCCCCCTCCCCGGCCCCGCGAAAGGGCTGCGGGCGGGCACCGTAGAGCCCGGAACCCGGAGAATGCCCCCACGCGAAGGCACCGCTGCCACCTCTTTCCCTCGTCCTCTTGGCCGCAATGGCGCGGGGTAATAATAAAGAAGGCGGCGGCGGGTGACCTGCGTCCGGATCGAGCTGCCCTGGTTCGGTGCGGGTTCAGCAGAGCTGCGCTGCGGCGCCGGGGCTGGGTTTGAGTTGGGTCGGGCTGCGGTGGAGTGGGCAGTGGTGCGTGGCGAGGCGGAGCCAACCCCCTCCCCCCTTTCCTCCAGCCTGCCAGCCAGTCCGCATGCTTCGTTGGACCGCTTTCTACACTTTCTACACTCCCCTCCCCTCGCCCCTTCTCGCAGCCTACAACCGGAACCAGCTGCTGACGCTGCCGCGGAGGTTGCTCCCACCAGCCACCAGCGCCCGCAATGCAGGCGGACACGGAGGGGCGGGGGAGAGGCCCCGCAAGGGACGCGGCACCCGAAGAGGCGACGCCGCCGCCGCTTTGCACGATGTCCCCGCCGCCGCCTGCGCCCAACGGGCCGGCGTTGGCGGCAGCGGCGGCGGCGCCGCCCTTGGCAGCGGCGGGGGATGCATCAGCGGTGGCTGTGGCAGCGGCCGCTGGCGGTGCGATCTGGGTCTAGGCGCCTGCAGGGGTGCAGCGGTCACAGCGGTCATTCATTAGAGGCGCGGGACGGCGGGCCCAACGCAGCTGTCAGCGCAACGCCACTCACCCGCCCGCGCACCCAGCGTGCAACCCCTTCGACCCCAGATCGGCCTCTGCCTCCGCCCTGCCGCGACCTCCCATCCCGCACATAACACACCTGCCCCGCCCCGCTCTCCCCACCACCACCCTCATCCTCCCCCCTCCCGGATCCACGTTCGGCGCTTCCAGTCGCTTCACGAGTTCCGGAAACTCCCCCGATACGCGAATTGCCGGCCTCGCTGGTTGCCCCCACCTGCCGCCTCCAGCAGCGAATATCCCACCAGGAACTCCTCAAAGCTCAGTGCTCCGCTGTTGTTCACGTCCAGGGACAGGAAGGCCGCCTGGAGCTGGGACAGAGCCTCGGGGGAGCTGCGGGCAGGAGGAAAGGGACGGGGAGGTTGGGGGGGAAACGGGAACAAGGGGGGCGGGAAGGTGCGGGAAGGCGGGTGGGGCGAAAAGAGGGAACGGCAAGGGGGTTGGCGGGGCGGCAACAGGTGGAAGAGTGGACGGCCTGCCCACAGCCCACAGCTCGCCGCGGTACGCCAAGCTGCGCTGCTGCAGCCCGGGGGTTGGGGCCCTGACCCGCTCCCGCCCTGGCTCCCGTCTGTGCCTGTTCAACGCCTGCACTCCGCCTTCGAGAAGGCGAGCGACCTCAACCAAACGCTCGCAGCTCCTCGAGACGGCCGTGTCCGCTTACCCCATGTGCCACATACACAAGGCACATCAACCACTCAGCCACCGTCCTCACCTTCCCCCGCTGCGGTGGTGATCCAGCAATCGGTCCAGGGAGAGGCTGTCCGCGGTGGGTCCCCCCGCCAGCAACTGGAAGCAGCGCCAGGCCTCAGCGATTCGAAGCACCTTGCGCTGCACGTGGCGGGGGAACTTGAAGCGGCTGGGGATGAGGGGGTTGCGGGTGCGGGTACGGGCGGGGGGGCGGGTGGGTGGGACGGGGGCGGGGGCTGGGAAGGCAAGGTTTCCGAGACGACTGGGGCCTGGGCCGGGAGCTAGGGGCAATGCGCGGTTTTAATAGAGGAGGTGGGGCGCATGGGACGTTGTGCGCGTGTGGGGTGGGGCGGGGGGAAGTTTTTGTTGATGCTTCGTAGCCGCGACCTCAGGCCGGCACCGCGTTCGTGGGGGGCGCGTGGCTGCTGCGGAAGGGTGAAGGGGCAGGGACAGCGTGGGCCCATCGAGGATAGGGCGCAGAAGTGGGACTGTGTGGGATGGGGGACACAGCATAGGGCATTGATGGAGGGCGGCGAGGGAGGGGGCCAGGGAGGGGGGAGCGAGGGTAGGAAGAGGGTTGCACGGGGCCCGGGGGTTTGGCAGGAGTCGAGTGCTGCCCGACGGCTGGTGGGTGCAACGGAGGAGGAGAGAAGTATCAGCCGGCTCACTGCGGGACCACCCGCCACTATTCGCGTTGCTTTAATCCCCGTCGCCCCCGTTGGCTACGATTTAGCGAAAGCTGTCTTCGTGAACCCCGACCCACGCACACACGCTGAGAGGTTGAAGCAAGAACCCTGACATGTGCTTCCCTGGGACTGCATCCAAGTAGTTTCACAGACGGGGGGCAAGCAGCAACAACCCAGGGTGCGCACCTGTCTTCAAGGTCATGGTCGTCCATGTGCAGCAGGTCCTGCCCGTTCACGCCGTGCTCCCGGAAAGCACGCATGCAATACTCCGGCGCCTCCAGTAGGTATAACAAACGCTGCACCTCCTGAGAAGGACAGGGCGGCACCGAGTCAGCCTTTGGAATGCACAGAAACTCCACACGGCGTGTTCGCGATATCCTCACCATGACATTAGCCAGCGGCAGGGGCTTCTCGCACGGCAGAGTTTGTCGGTTGAGTTGGACTGGAACTCCTTTTCCGTCAACGTCACGGACGCTTGTGGCTGCCGATTGCACTGTCGTCACTGTCGTCAGTTGCTGGGCATAAGCAAGAGCAACCTTTCGACTATGCACTACACGGCGATGAGCGGCTGTCGAGCGTGAATGCGAATAGCATGGACGTTGAAGCATTTTCAGCAGCAGGAAAAGCCAGGATAGCTATACCAGCTATACCGTCCCTTCTCGCAGAAAGAAAACCTTATAAGAGAAGGTATAGCGATAAACCTCCTAACGTGAAAATAGCAAAAGGTGTGTCAACTTCTGCTCTTGTCCGCGGCAGCGCTTGGAGTAGCGGCACGGATATGTTACGTGCTTCCGTGGCTTGCGCGATACAGAGGCTGCCAATAACGCTGTGTCAGCGACCAGCGTGGGCTACGACAACCGCCACTTTGTACATCTATCAAGTTTCTGTTACTTCCTGGCCGCTGCCCAAAAGTTTTTGCCGTCAGCAAGCGAGCTCTTTGGTCAGCAAACGATATGTGCCACCGGCTTTCAAAGGCTGGGTCTGGGAGACACGGGGCAGACTTGTGGGCCTCGTGGCACACCGTGGGCTGGCCAACCCGGCCAGCTGCGTCGCGGTGACCAGTTTTGATCCATATGTCTTCATTATATATATTCTTCATCGCAAATAGATCCTAGCTTAGATCTACGCGGAACAGCGCCCCGAGCGCCCCAGGCTTCCAGGGCCAGGCGCCAGAGGGCCTAGGCGAAATTCGTTATTACCGTTGGCATAGCGGGCAGACAAATAAGGCACTTTCCACGTAAAGTTTTGACTCCTACTGTTCTCAATTTTCGAATGCTGACCTAATTGCTTTTTTAAGTGCAAGCCATCCAAATTGGCGGGGTCCGGCTGCTGCGGGCGGGTGGGCGGCGGGGCTTTGTTCGAGACTCGGGAGCGCTGGAGCACCATTGAGCAGCCAAATATGCTTAAACGTTCATGTCAAGTGAATTATGACGGTCATTGAGCCCCACGTCTTCGATTGCTTGCACCATCCTGGATCATAGTCTCCACCTTTGCTCACCAGCAAGACGACTACAAGGCCTCCGGTCGAACGTGTGAACTCTTGCTGTTAAATGGTTCTGACGTGGAGCCTTCCGCGGGCCGAAAGCGAGCGCACGAGTTCCAAGGTACGGCAGCAGCCCGGCGAAAGTGCAGGCTCCTTCAGACGGCAACCGAGGTGACACCCGGGCAGGAGAGAGGCACTGCTGGCGCTGATATCAGACCCCCACAATGTCCTCTGCCTGTTGCGTTGAGTTTGCGGCCGATGGAAACCGCCAGCCACAGTAAACGAGGCTGTCGAGTAGAAGGCCCAAATGAGCAGCGTCCCCTGCTCGTTGGCGGGCTCATTCCCGCCTCAATCCCTCGCCCTATCACCACGCTTGGAGTCCCAATTTCAATCCGTCAGCTCCCGCGACCCGCCACTCGACGTGCAACGCCCACGCACCCGGAGCGCTCTGCCTTGCAACCACCAACTCGCCGCTGCTGTCGCCGCCCCGCTGCCGTACAGACCCAGTACGACTTCCGCCTGGACGAGCAGGACTGGGAGAAGGTGAGAAGGCCAACGTGTGGGCCAGCCCACCGCATCTGCTGCCAGAGGCCATCGCGTGCTTGCATTGCCATACGCCGTACACCCAGCGGTACGATCTTACCTTTGCAAGCGACCGCATCTGCTGCTAGAGGCCATGTCCATGTCCAGCTCAGGGCTTTGCTCTCATCCCAACACTGCTGAACATCGGGCCTCGCACTGCCGGATGCGTGTCTGCGTGGCAGCAGTTCCCTAGTCCCTAGTCCTGCTCGCTGTCGGAAAGCTATCGACGAGGTTGGCGACCCGCAGTTTCCTTCCCTTGCGCTTCCCAGGGGCGCCCCGGGAGGCCATTCTATTGCCGAGCCAGATACAACAGCAAACGCAACAGCACCAACAGCAACAGCAGCAGGGAGTGTATAGCTGCAAACCGTTTCTTGCCCCCATCCGCGCGAGGCACGAAACCACGCCGCCGTGTCGGCGCACCCCACCCGCCCGCCTTCCCACCCCATCCCACCCTACCCCTCCCTCCTGGTTCGTAACCCTCGCGCCTATTCGTATTTTCCACCCCCTCGCTTGGTTTATATTACTGTTACCCATACTCCACCCCTCCCGTCCCCTCCTCTCCCGGGCAGGTGTGTTGGGGCCGGCTACCCAAGGGCCAGGCCCGCGCCCCTGCCCACCAGCTGTCCCGGCGGGCCAAGTGGGCGGCGGTGCTGCGGGCAGCCTCCACCCCCGAGGGGGGCTCCTGGCGGTCGGACTTCCAGCCCGAGGATTTGACGCCCGCGCGGCTGCAGGTGCGGAGGGGAGGCCACCCCTCAACCACCAACCACCACACGCGCCTTCCCTTCCTCCCTCCCTCGACGGGCTTCTTGGTTACCATTTATTTATTATTTTGTCTTGACGCCTGGCTGCTGCAACCAGTATCAATTTCGCAATGCACTCCCATAACCTCCCTCTCCCTGCCTCCCACCCTCGACCTCCCTCCCTCCCTCTCCCTCCCACAACCTCCCTCCCACAACCTCCCCCTCCCTCCCTCCCTCCCTCCCTCCCTCCCTCCCTCCCTCCCTCCCTCCCTCCCTCCCTCACTCCCTCCCTCCCTCCCTCCCACCCTCGACCTCCCTCCCTCCCTCTCCCTCCCACAACCTCCCTCCCACAACCTCCCCCTCCCTCCCTCCCTCCCTCCCTCCCTCCCTCCCTCCCTCCCTCCCTCCCTCCCTCCCTCCCTCCCTCCCTCCCTCCCTCCCTCCCTCCCTCCCTCCCTCCCTCCCTCCCTCCCTCCCTCCCTCCCTCCCTCCCTCCCTCCCTCCCTCCCTCCCTCCCTCCCTCCCTCCCTCCCTCCCTCCCTCCCTCCCTCCCTCCCTCCCTCCCTCCCTCCCTCCCTCCCTCCCTTCCCCCCTCCCTCCCTCCCTCCCTCCCACAACCTCCCTCAGGCACTGGCCCGCCTCATCGACCGGGAGTTCTTCCAGGGCACCTTCCACCGGGAGGTGTCCAGGTGAGAGAGCGACACGAGATGAGAGCGGGCATTGCAACGTGCGGCTGCTGCACCGCCTTGAGCGGGTGCCCGTGAGGGGGTGTCCGGGCTCAAGGACCGTAATCAGGCTCCCACCCCATAACCCACCCCTCCCCGCTGCGCCTGCGCTGCTCTGGTCTAAGGCGACCTTATTTGATCTGATCAGATTTGACATCTGCTCTGACCTAATCTGCTCTGACCTAATCTGCTCTGACCTAATCTCATCTGATCCCCGGTGTTCCGCAACGCGCGGCAGGCGTGCGGGCCGTCACCTGGCGTACTGCGCCGGCGACATTGACCAGTTGCATGGCGACGGCGTGCCCCGCGGCGACGCCGTCATGTCGGTGACGGAAGCAGCGGCGGCGCCGCCGCCGCCGCCGTCGGCGCAGGGCGGCTGCTGCACTGACGCCGTCGCCACCGCCGCCACAGCCTCGACCTCCTCCCTTGCTGCTGCGGGGCCGCTGCAGCTGCATCGTCCCCACCACGCCCTCCATTTTCATGATCGCGACCAACATCAACACCAACACCGGCATCAGCATCAGCGCTATCAGCAGCGTCACCGCTACCTTGCGGGGGGCGATGGATCCGCCGCCGACAGCTCCAGGGAGCGACCCACCTGGGGGGCCCAACTCGCCTCCTCCGGCGCGTCGTTTCCCAGCTTTCCATCCGCCCGTAGCAGGTGTGACTGCGATCCAAACAGTAGCGTTAGCAGCAGTAGCCGCAGCAACATGGGTGGCGGCGCCGCCGCCACCGCCGGCGCTGGTGACGGCGGCGGCGGCGGCGATGGTGGCTCTGGCGGGGGTGGCGGCCGCTGGGGCTGGCTGCGCGGGTTGTGGCGGCGGCGGCGCCAGGGTCGCGGGGACGGCGGCGGCGGTGGCCGTGGCAGTACGGCCGCAGCAGGTGGCGGCGGCGGCGCGGCGGCGGCGTCGGCGGCGATTGTGGTGGCCCCAAGCGCGACGTACCAACACAGCCGGACGAGCATAACGTTTTGGCGTCAGGTGCGTCTGGGATTTGTGGTTGGGATTTGGAGTTTCGGTTAGGCTGGTTGGTTGGAAATGGCGGTTGGTCAGTTGGCTGGACGGGGTGGCCGCCTTGGGAGGGACGCGGCGCCTGTTGCGGCCTGTTGCCGCCGCTGGCGCTCGCGACGAGATACACCCCGCCCTCCGCCCTTTTCGACCGGTGAAGGCGCCACCGCCTCTCCCAGTTGCGGCTTCCGCCCGGGGCCATAGCCGCCGCTGCCTCGGCATCTGCCGCCGCCGGCAGGCCGGCTGGTACCAAAAAACTAAAACCCTAGCCGTAAAACCCCTAAACCTCAACCCTAAATACCCTAAAACCCATTTTACTAATCTTGAGCAATATCCACAAGGGCGAGGCAGGGGGCTTGGAGTCTCATTCCTACACGGATGTACGGCACACGGAGGAGGGGGTGTCAATCTGCCTCCCTGTCCCCCTGTCCTCCTGCCCCCCGGCTGGTGGCCCCGCAGGTGTGGGCGTCCTACTCTCCCTCCGTGGGCTCCCCCATGCGGCTGGACGGAGTGCCGTGCAACTCCAGGTGGGGGGGGCGGGGCGGGGAGGAGCCAGGTCCGACACGCACGTTGGGGTGTGGGACGTAGCGGTGTGGAAAATGGGGGGTGGGACGTTGAGGTGTGGGACGTAGCGGTGTGAAAAGTGGGGTGTGGGACGGAGGGGTGTGGAAAGTGGGGTGTGGGACGTGCGCGCCGAGTTGCGGCATTGCGGCTTTGTGCTATTGGATTGGGGCTGGGATGGAGGGAGGGAGGGCAGCGCGGACGCCGCCTTCCCCTGCACCGGATAGATGTGACACTGCACAGCTTCCCGAGCAGAGGCGGGCAGGGGCCACTGAGCACCCCTCTGGTGCCAACGCCCCTTTGCCCCGTTGCCTTTTTGCACCTCAAATCCCCACTCCTCGGCCCTGCTCCTCAACCCCGCCCCTCAGCACACACACACACTCCCTGGCTGATCGCCTTTTTGCACCTCAAATCCCCACTCCTCGGCCCTGCTCCTCAACCCCGCCCCTCAGCACACACACACACACTCCCTGGCTGATCTGGCTTGCTTTTGCCCTCTACTCACTGCTCTCCTTGGACTGGGCTCATAAACACAAAATCCATAACTGTGCCCTCGATTGCACACCCACCGAACCACACATCCATCCATACCATCCCACCCACCCACCCACCCCCACCCACGTGCTCCCAGGCTGTCCTGGCTAGCCCACACTCTGGGCCACGAGATGCTGCACGCGCTGCTGTTTAACATGTGCGGGGCCTACGCGCGGGACGCCCCCAAGAACCTGTCCATGGAGGTAGGTGGGGGAGGGCCCTCCCTCTTAAAAAGCGTGGTCTCACTCTCTGCATACATCCCATACACACAACAAGGGCAAGCCCCTGGACCCGGCACTCTGGGACCCTAGCGCGGTGCCTCCCCACGAACCTGTCGGGGTGTGTGTCGGTGGGGAAGTTACCCTGGAGCGTTGATGCGGCGCCCGCCTCTGGGTTTTGCGGTTAACAGTTACGGCACGGTGCAGTGCGGTGCGGTTGTGGCGGCACTGCCACAATGCGAAGATGCGTAAAACGATTACTGCCGTTATTCGTGTCGTACTGCAGGGTCACGGATACAACTTCCTCATGCTCAATTGGTACGTGCTGGGCCACCGGGGCTACTCGTACAACCCGCGGGGCTGGACCCTGCCGCCGCCGCTCCCCTGCCGCCTGTGACTTGGACAGAACCGAGACGCCCCACTCAAAGAACGGGAACGGGGGGACGTCTTGATGAGAAGTGTGTGAGCGCTGAGGGTTAGGGCCAAAAGGAAACGTCTCTCAATGAGAAATGAGAGACGTTTATTGTGAGACGTTTGTCAAAACGGTGTGTGCTGCAGCCGCCCGCTGGTGAATGAAGGCAGGCAGTGGGCGGGGCGACGTGTCCCCTTCCGTGCACCCCCAATCGACCTCCCTGGGGCTTTGGTTGGCTTTGCACGAGCGCTCGAAGGAAGCGTATTCAAATTTGTTTATCGTGCTACCGTATTATTGTGGCACCAAAGCATTGTGTATGGCCGGCCGAACCCCGGAGCAAGTGCTGGGGCTTTGCCCGGTCGGTCGGACGTGTGTGGGTTCGCGCGTACGTGTTCGGGCGCCTGCTGGGTTGTGGATGTTCCGGTTCCGGTTCGGTTTGGGTTCGGGGGTGGCCGTTGGAGGCTTGTGGCGCCAACCAGCAACAGCGGTGATACCGGTAATACCCACGTGCGTGATCAGGGGTGAAGGGAGCGGTGGGGTCGGTGGAAGGGGCCGCAGCTGCACCTCCGTGCACCTCTGTGGTTTCGGAGGCGGAGTTTTCGCTGGAGGACGTGGGAGTGGAGCCGCCACGACGGGATATGGTACGCCCTCCGCAGCCGCGCGAGGCAGCCGTGCGACCGACAGAGGAGGCTAGAAAGTGTGTGACGTTTGTTTGTGTGTTTGTGTGAGAGGGAGTGTTAACAGAAAACAAGGGGAAACCGCTGTGGGCCTTGGTTGGAGCGAAGAGCGAGAGGGTCATAGCGAGAGGGCAAGAGAATTGCAAAGTGGAAATCCGCCGTGGCCTGCATGAGGCATGGAGCGTTGGGAGCGGGGGGGCGGGGGTGTGGGAGTTTGGAAGTCGGGAGACACCCCATCCCAAGCTCAGTGCGGATTTCCCGATACCTAACTCCCAACATGGGGCCACACGGCCACTGTACTCTTGTTTTGAGGACTGCGCAGTGTCGGGTTTGGAAGCCCGCTGCTTTGGACCGGTCCGATACTCTCAATGGGTGCGGGTGGGGGTGCTGAGCAGCACGATTGGCTACGTACGTGGTGCATGGGTATGAATTGTGTTCTGATGGTAGGCGACGTTGACTCGATAACTATGGTATAGTTCTGATATATCGAGGTTGGATTGAATGATTGACGTATGCTGTGCTTAGCAAGCAAGGCGCCGGTTGCGGAGCAAGCTGAGATGTTTTTGGGCGGGGTCCCAGCGTGTGTGTTGCAAACAACCCTAGCCCCCAGCCGTGGCTGTCCGACTGCACTGTTGGTGCCCGCTGCCAAGCCCGCACCGCCATCTTCCACTGGCAAAGGAATGCTCAGCTGTTGAGGCTGCTGTTGAGGAGTCTGCTGTGGCTGTGGCTGTTGCTGCACTGGCTGCTGCTGCTGCTGTGGCTGCGGTGGTGGTAACAGTGACTGAACTTGTGGCTGCCGCTGCCGCCCCTGCTGCTGCTGTTGATGATGAGGATGAGGGTGGGCCACAAATAGTACGTTCCAATCATTAATATGATCGGTCTAATTTCAAATGACTGATTCCCCGAGCTGTTCCTGATGTCATGCAGCAGTGACAGCAGCAAGGGTGGTGCACACTGCGGCTCATGTACCCGATAGAGGTGCAGAGCCTCAACACTGATGGGGTCAACAGCTCCCCCGTTCAACTCTTCCGTATGGTCGGTGATCAAGGACAGAGGTACAATTTAATAATAATAATAATAATAATAATAATAATAATACGCCCGACAGAGCCGAGGCGTGGGTTATGGGAGCAGGAGGGGTGGGGTGTCGGGTTGCCCCGGTCCCATGCCTCTCCCGCTACCGTTGAGATTGGGAGCCCGCCGTTGCGGTGGGTTAGGGCGGATCGGCGCTGGTTGTGCTCTGTTGGCGGGGGTCCCGCTCCAGTTGCCTCCTGGCAGCGACAATTGCGTTCAACGCTCGGACAGCGTGGTCGTGGAGGTCGTTGCAGCATTTTTTGGCCGCTTCGTTGCTCGTTCCCAGTGAGGTCAGCAGTTGTCGCAGGTCTTTGCGGATGGTGCCGGCGAAGCCCAGGCTAATTGCTTCCTGTTTCGTGTAACATACTTTCCATCCGTGCGCCGTCAGCATCTGAGCTAGTTCCGCGTGTTGATGGGCCTTGTCGTTTTGTTTCTGTGTGTGATTTGTGTCGGCTGTGTAGCCTACTTCGATTATGTGTACAGTGTGCTCGCTGGGGTCATCTGGTCCCATGTATTTCGGTGAGCATGTGTCGCTGAGGGGTATGCTGGGGATAAGCAGCAGGTCAGGGCGCTTTTTGGACCGATCGTCGTCGGGGATGTTGGGAAGCAGCCACTTGGGCAGGCGTGTGCCGGCCACGTAGTCCGGCTTGTCCTCCATGCTGCATGCGTCCATGACGATAAAGCAGCCTCCATGGGCCCCTCTGGACAGTGTTCTAGTGATGGTTTGTACCGCTTGGTTGTGTCGCAGGGTATAGAGAGCGTGCATTCGCGCGTGTTGGCAGCCTCCCAGGATGTGTGCTCCTGAGTCAGGGATGCGTGTCTTTGTTTGGGGGTCTTTGCACACAGGGCAGTAGCCTGTGGACGTTGGGCCGCCCGGTACAAGGGGCATGCGAAAGAGCTTTGCGAGTTTGGCATTCCAGAGCTGTCCGTACAGGTAGTCGAGGCACCGTTTGTAATGCCGGTGCCGGCCCGTGCCCCGCTGCAGGGTTCTGGTGCTGGCATTGATCTCTAGGTCCGGTAAGGCATCCTCTACGTATTTGACGTATGCGGTCTCGTTGGTGTACCCATTGTGTGTCGTCTGGCTGACCAGAGTGTCGATGCCGCGGTTAAGGTCGTTGGCGTAGCGACCGGCGTTTACGTCGGTCCCCTCGGACTTCCGTAGCCACCAGTGTTTACTTCTTGGATTATTGTCTGCTTTCTCTATTACGGCTTCTGCCGGCAGCATTCCCTGCGCCGCAAGGATAGCAGCCTGTACGGCGGCTTTGTCCGCTTCTTCATTGTATCGAACTCCTGTGTGTGCTTTGACTTTCAATAGCGACGTTTTAAGCTTGGCGACGGCCCGGGCTTTAAGTGCGGCAACGATGTCCTCGAGCAGTGCTCTATGCTTACTCAGCCGCAATTTTTGCGGGTTGTTTATCATCTTCTGGATCAGATGGAGCGATGCTTTGGAGTCCGTCCAAATGCTGAGGTGGGCTTGGTTGTGAGGTAGGCCGCGTCGCATGGTGAGTGCCTGATGTATCGCGCTCAGTTCACAGCGCGTAATTGTTTGACATCCGTAGGCTCCTGGGTTGACATCGATGAGGAGCGTATTTCCAGTTAGTGCGTCGACTGCTGCGGCGCCGAGTCCTAACATCTTGGTGTTCCCGACCTCGACTTCCCTAACCGACCCATCAGTGTAGATGGATGCGTGGGCGTTGTATCGAAGCGGATTTGCTGCATGGAACGCCAGGTGCGCGGAGCGTCGTTCAGCGGGTGTGGGGTTACTGCACTTACGAGAGGGCACCGCCTGGTCAGGCGCTCCGGCAGTCATTTTGCGGACGCGTTTTCGTACCCACTGGGGGGCTATCCACGGCTGGGCTTGACCTGTAGGCGCTGGCAGGGTGGTGTGCATACCTAGCGCTTGTCGGAGGCTGCGCACGTGTGATTTGCCCGCGTCGTTACTGACCAGTAGCAGGGTCAGGCCAACCGGATAGGGCTTGGTGTCCACGTTGAGCGTGGCGCTTTGCAGTATCCCCTTGGCGGCGAGCGAGTCGATGCTGCCCACTTGCGTGACCAGGGGGTGCGATAGGTACCGGGTATACGGCGCTGTACGGGACGTGGGGACTACGATAAGGGTGGCGGTCTGCGCAGCCTCGGTCTTTTTGGCTTCCGCCCAACCCAACGCCCACCGCAGGGCATGGTGGCCCTCCTCGGGTGTGGGTTCCGGGTGTGCGATGGACAAGCCGGTAAACGGTTGGGAGTATGCGTCATGGTTGGCCCCAAAGAGCATGTCTTCTGGGAAGCGTGAGAAGTACGTTTCAGTGCAATTAGCCACATTTAAAGGGGACGCAAAGCGTTCTGTGCTTGAGCCCATGGCATTCATGAGGCGTGTTGTAAACTGTTCTCCGAGTCCTTGCTCGTGCGCCGCCTTAACGGGGTGTGTTTTGGTGCCCCCTCCATCACGGTAGCGCAGGAGGAGGCGTGCCACGTCTTCCTCGAAGCCACCCGCCGCTGCAAGCTTGGCGTGCGCCTCCGGCCTCTTACATTTGGCGTCGGAGTGCCTTAGCCACAGGCTGCGCAGCAAGCTGTCCAGGAGCGTGCCGATGCATCGTCCCTGGGGGTCGTGAACAAACGCGACTCCCTGTTCTAGGAGGCCTGCAGGGGTATCTCCGCTGCCGTCCCAAGGTGCGCGGTTAGAGGGGTCGGGGTCGCTGTGTTTGCCAATCTGGATGGTGTACCGCCCTGTCGGGCGGATGTCCCTATCCGGGTTGCCGGGATGTACGTCGATTTCTACGTGTTGGCGTAGGAGCCGTTGTCCTCTGGCCTGGTTGAGGCATTCAGAGGCCCATTGGCCTTGCTGCTGCCTCGGATTAAGGTGCTGGTCCCGGGCTGGCGCAGTGCGCCCGGGGGCCGTCTCGGCATCCGCCTCTACGCGGTGTCGGAATGCATTGAGCAGCTCGTTCCAGTTGTCTTGGGTGGCAAGGCGCGTGCCTTCATCCTCGGTTCGCGCCCAGTCTACTTCGATCCTTCCGGTGGGGGTTGCCGTATCTGCTGCGGCCTCGTACGGACGTGTTGCCGTGGGTAGGTATCCGTGCGCTGCGTACAGCTCGAGCGCCCCTTTGGTGATAACTGTGCTTTCCCACTCAACTTGGTAGAAGGTGCTGTGTGTGGGGTGCCGGGGTGTATCTTTGCGTTGCCGCTTTGCGGCTCGGGGGCCTACTTCCACCCGCTTGCGGATCTGCGCGTGGATATGGGCTACCCTCTCTTGCTCGCCGAATAGATATTGGTTGATGTTGTGGCCGTATTTAAGGGCAACCCCTGTGGGCCATTCTCGCTCGCCCCGCAGCATTTCTTCAAGCTGCGATGCGGTCCCCACTTCGGCTGCTAGTCCTGGGAGGTCTCGGTGGCGCAGCAGAGCTTTACAGTGCGTGACGGTGAGTGGGCTTTCTCTGGGGTCCCATCCGGAGGCAGTCGTGTCTGTAATGTTGCGGGTGGGTTTTGGGTGCTGCCTCCTGATGTATGCCGTCATGGTTTCTTCGGTAGCGTTGCGTCGGGGCATGTGGCGCCGAGCTTCCCTTTGTTGCGCTGGGCGCCTCACCTGGCCCTCCTGGGATCCGACTTCCCGTGTCGGGGCCGCCGGATCTGGGCTGAGGTTGTGCACGGCGGGCGAGGGGTCTGGCGGTGGGGCCCCGGTCGTGTCCCGGGGGCGTGACACCACATATCGCATGATATTCCCATGAGGCAGCGGCGTGGGTCCGTGTGTGTCATTCATGAGGTCCGTCATAATGGGTTCATTGGGGATGGCCCGCAGCTCCGGGGGCAGCGCAGTCACCCCTCGGTGCCTCGCCGCGCGGGCTCGTACACTGAGAACGGGGTTCAGTGCTAGGCTGAGTTGGTTCAGGGCGATGAGGTGTCGGGGCCCGACACTCCGTCCACCAATGCGTCGGAGCTGGTCCGTGGTAATGAAGTGTACTCCTGTGTTCTTATCTTTCAGGACTCGGAGATCCAGGCCCAGCTCAAGCAGAGGCTGTACGCATCTGGAGAGGAGCGCGAGGGTTTTGGGCTCCGTCCCCGAGTTGCACGCCGCTAGAAGGTGAATGAGAGTGCTTGCTTTCCGTTCGTTCCGTCCGTTCTTGCCTTTGCCACAGTCCGTGAGCTCAATGCCCGCCTCCTGCGTGATGGTCAGCTGCTTTAGCGTCGTGTAGAAGCGGCTTTCCTTCTTGAGGGCGTGCACCGGCATGTCGCCCATGTATCGGCTTTGCAGGCTAAGGAGAGCCCTAGTGACTACCCCAAGCCGGCCTTCGTCATTCAGGGAGAGGACGAGAGCTTTGGCCGCCTTGGCGACATAGAGGCTGCGTATGGTGCCGACCCCCAGGCCGAGTTGCTTTACTGGGCCGAGGATTGCGCGGGTGGGAAACCCCATTTTAAGACCATAGCTGCGCTTAGCTATGCCAGCAATTTGGGAGTCGAAGCTGGCGATGTCTTGGGGAGTGTACGCCATAGTGGCCAGGCTGTACGCGACGAATGGGTGGATCAGGGTTTTGATCATGTTGATGCGCTGGTCGGGAGACGCCATGGACTCCTGGATGCCCTGTCCTCGCCGCGTGATCTCAGCGCGGACATAGGCTACTTGAGGTGCCCAGTCAAGGGTGGGGGTTACATGGACTCCCAGGTATTTGTACGAGGCGGTCGGGGGCGCGTAGGGTATCGGTGATCCGTCTATACGGATTTGGTCTTTTAGCAGTCGCTCAAGGGCAGTCTGATATTTGCGGGTGCCGGGTCCCCGGCTCAGGTCCTGATCCGACCGTGCGCGGCCGTGCAGGATGCCTTGCAGCTGACATTTGCCAACGTTGACCTTCAGGGCTCCCCATTGCGCGTACTGCTCGATTTTCGCACATTGGAGACGCATGTCTGAAACGCTGTTTGTGAGTGTAACCAAGTCGTCTGCGAACGCTCCCGAGCTGAAATGGTGTCGCTCATTTTCCTCGGCCTTGAGGCATCCGTACTGATATCCCCGTCCTCCGCTGTGCAGCCACCTGAGTAGGGGTTCCATATAGATGATGAACAGCACCGGGGACAGCGTGTCACCCTGAATTGTACCGCGTTCGATTGAGAGAGAGAGATTGTTACAGTTGTACGGTATGGCCCCATTCTCCTCTGGGCACCATCCGCACCACAGAACCTTCCAGACGATCCTCATTGGACAACTGGGATAGCTCTGCCTCCTAGGGCGGACCTCATCCATTCACCCAATCTACCACCGAGACAGAGGGTTCAGCGATCGCCACCACTCAAACGTGTGAATCCTGGCCAATCAACTCGGCCACCAACTCCACTCGTAGCAGCTAGCCATAATCTCACACCCAGCGGTAGCCGGGGGTCTCCATGTCATTCGATGTCTATGTCCGCTGTGCAGCCGTGCTCTGTCCGGATGCGCGTGGTGGCCCGTGAGTATAGGTTAGCTACCACTTCGATCAGGTCGTCCGGGTAGCCCAGGTCGTACATGATCATGAGCAGCTTGTCGTGATCGATCGTGTTAAACGCAGACGTGAAGTCGATGTATAAAAGGAAGAGGTCGCGGCTGGTGAGGCCCGCGTCCTCGATTGCGTGTAGCACGTTTTGGAGTTGGCGCTCGGTGTTGCGTTGCCTGAGGTAGCCCTCCTGAGCTTCCGTAAAGATGTGCGCTTGCTCACTGTAGAGTACGATGTTCAGCGTGATGTGGCTGGTGTACAGCTTGTAAATTGTGTTAGCCAGGGCGATGGGCCTTTTGTTCTTGATGAGGAGCGGGTCGCCCTTCTTGGGGATAAGGACCGTGTCGGATTTCGTCCAGTGTGTGGGGATTTCGGCCTTCACCCACATGACCGTAATGAGCTGGTGGATGGCGGTCTGGAGGTCGGCGGGTAGTGTTTGTAGAAGTTCGTTGGGTATCCCGTCGGGGCCTGGGGCCTTGTTTCTCGCGAGGTGGTCTATAGACGTGCGGAAGTTGTGTGGATCTAGTACACCCGGGAGGAGTGATGGGGGGGCGTCTTCCCACTTGGCCAACCCTTCTCTAAGCGGGTCTTGCGCGCCCGGTCTGGTCCAGGGATAGTTTCGGGGGACTTCGTTTGGGAGGTACTTTCCCGTTCGTGGGCCGGAGACGGGTCTCGCAAGAAGGGCGAAGTGCGTGTGAAGCGCATCAAGTATGTTTTTGGAATCGGTGCACAGTCGTCCATCGGTTGGGTGTCGGATGGCAGCAATTCCGCGGGGCTGGTCATCGGGTTCAAGGACCTGTCTGTGCGCGTGCCGGGGCTTTTTGGTTAGTAGCCGCTGGAAGCTTTTCTTTGCCTTGCGTGCGTTAGTTGCGCGAATCTCTCGAGCAAGCTTGGCGATTTCCCCTCCGGTCGCTTTAATGGCCGCACGCAGGGTGCGGGTTGCGTCTGGTTCTTCGCGCTCAGTGGCGGCATGCTGAGTGGCGGCGCTGCGCTCGGGTGTTGCCCGTTCCGTTGTGCCGCTGGTGCCTGGGGGCGCCGTGGCCAGATGGGGGGGCGTCGTGCCATTGGCTTGACCCTCCGTTAGTGTAGGTGCCCCTTGCTCCTGGGGGTCCGTGCGCAGGGCTTTTGCGAGATTATCTTTCATGGTTTTGTGGTCGTTGTGCAGCCTGGCGAGGCGCCTGCCGATGCCACGTCGCGCATGCAGCTTCCCCGTGCAGGGGGGTTTCTGTTGACAGTGAGATTCCAGTATCCCTAGACATCGGTCGAGCAGGTCGCCTAGTTCATGGCTGAGGGTAGTGACGTCCGTTGCCCGGACGGTATCGTGGTTGCGCAGGTTAGCCAGAAGTGCTCGTGCCTCTTCCTTACTGGAGGCACGTTCCAGCTGTTTAGCGACGTGTCCGATGGCTTCACACGCCGGGTGTAGAGCGCTTAGCAGGTGGGCGATTTCAGAAGTGAGCGTCGCTTCCATCTCCATGTGCGCCCGGGTTTTACTCTCTTTAAGGATTGGGATCCCCTAGGAGTGCCTGAGAGTTAGGGCACTAAATTTCTTTCTTTCTTTCTTTCTTTCTTTCTTTCTTTCTTTCTTTCTTTCTTTCTTTCTTTCTTTCTTTCTTTCTTTCTTTCTTTCTTTCTTTCTTTTCTTAAGGATTGGAAGTTGTATGCGACTCCATGAGCTAGCCGCGTGGTCAACCGCGGCTTGAGCCGCGGGCGCTGGAAGGAGACGAATACCCGCCAGCGGGATGAACGTGCATAGGGGTTTATGGTCGAAGTTTCCTCCGCATTCGTACACTTGTTCGTACACCGTGCCCTCCTTGTCTGCTGCCGCTCCGGTGTGGGCGGCTAGCAGGACGTCATCTATCCGGCTGTGGTGAGTATCGTGGCCCAGCTGTGTCTGCGTGTAGGTGTAGGTACGCCGCGGGGTAACGACGGGGTTTAGGTTCGCGCTGCTCGAGAAGCTACGGTGCGCCCGGTCTGCCGGGTGGCATGTGCCCGTGGACCGGTCGCTAGGATGGAGTGTTGCGTTCCAGTCGCCCGCCATGATGAGGTGCTCCCCCTTGGCGCTGGCCTGTGTGGCGGCGATTTGTCCGTACTCGTATATCGCTTGCCGGATCGAGGGGTCCGCCGGGCAGTAAACCCCCAGCACGTGTAGGGGGATGCTGCCTGGGGTTTTGATGCGCACGTGTCCGATGTAGCCCTCAAGGCTCTGAGGGACGGGCTCTATATTCGCGCTGCCTTGGCCGCTGAAGCGTTCCGCCACCCCAACAATGACACCCGCTTCACGCGTCTTGTTGTGCTCCGGGTGGGGACGGTTGCTCATGTATGTCTGGTATGGCCGGAGGGCCTGTTTGACACTGACAATGCCTCGTCGGTTGTGCGCGCTAAGCTTGGTCTCGGTCAGGACTATGACGTCTGGCTTATGTTCGTCTAGCATGTGTGCGATTCCCTCGCGGTGGCCCTGTAGGCCCCGTGTGTTCATCGTGAGGACTTTGAGGTGCCCGGACTGCGGGGCGCCCGGTGTCGGGGGGTTTGGGTCTGCGGCGGCCGGCGGCGGCTGCTTATCGGGTGAGGTGTGCGCTATTGCCCTCGGTGTCTTGGGCTGCATGTATCGCCCGATACTTTGTTGCTGCTTTTTGGGCTGATGGGCAGGTTGGGGCCTGCCGGCGGGGGGTGGTTCTGCGGCGCGTTCGCGGGCTGACTGGTCCCTGGCGGGTTGTGTTTGGGGCGCGCTGGGCGTGGCGTCCAGGCACGCCGGGTCAAGGGGCTGGGCCCCTGCATTTTGGTTAACGTCTGTGGCTTCCCTGCCGGTTTCCCTTTGCCGGATGGGTAGGCCTTGGTTGCGTAGCAGGTGGTATAGGATCGTATGCGTGTGAGGTACTGGCCCGATCTTCCTACGTTTTCTCGCGGCTGTCGCCGTGCGGGGAGCTGCGTCGTGCTGTACCACTGCTGTGGCGCGCTCCGCCGCATGGTTGAGTCGGCGTGCCATCGGGTCGTGGTGAACACGCGGGGCGGCATGTCGCACTTCGGCACAAGCGCCGGTCGTGCGTCGTGCCGCTTCTACGTTGGTGGCACGGTGATCTGGTGCGCCTTCTGCCGCCTCTACGGGAACCTGGGTTTCCGGTGGCTGGGTTGGACAGAGGGGGTTGGGTGCTGGAGGCCCGTCCGGGTCGCGCCCGTCGGGGTCCGGACCCATGCGCATGGGTTCAGTCGCTGGGTGATCCGTCGTCGCTCGTCTTTCACGGTCGTCGGTGTCCATGGGTTCCGGGCTCGGGGGTGACTGGTCGGTGGGTGCATCTTGCTGGGTGCCGTCCATTGGGGGGTTTCCGGTGTGTGTTTCCGGGGGCGGCTGTGTCGGTTGCTGGGTCCCGCCTGGGGGCAGGGCCCAGTCCTCCGGGAGTTTGACTTCCCTCAGGTCTGTATGGGTAGCGATCCCTTCGTGGTTCGGGCGGAGGTGGAGGCAATAGACCGCCCCCTCCCCCCGAGGCCAGAGCGGCTCTTCGGGGTTGATCAGTTGTGTGCTGTCGTACTGGGAGTCGATAATGTACCAGCATTCGCCCTGTTTCTTGACTGCCACGGCATGTCCGTTGAGGTGAACAATGAATCCCCAGTTTCGGGCATGTGCCGGCAGGAGTGACACAACCGTGTTTATGTTCATGTTTCGTGTCAGGGTAACGGTTTGCCCCGCATGTTGGCAGCTCACACTAGCGATGTGGGCGTCACCAATGGGTATGCCACCGGGGTCTTGCAGCCGTACGCTGTGGCGGAGGTAGTGGTTCACCACTATCGTAGAGAACAGACCTTCGCCGGGGCGGTGTGCCGCGTTCCAGATGGCAAGCGCCCCGGTGAGTCTCCAAGCCGCCATGTGTGCTTGCATTGCTCGGCAGTAGCTGAGAATGTGCTCGGGGTCGATGTACGACCCCCCAAGCAGGTTGTTGATGGAGTGTATCATACATAGCAGTCTTTGCTGCTTTTCGTGGTACAGGGGTGCGCCAGGCGCAGCGGGATCGGGCGGTGGCCAAGTGATGTCTGCGGGTGGCCTTGGCACGTGGCCCTCGCCGCGGTTCCCGGCGGTCCTTGTTCTCTTGGCGGGTCTATCGGTTTGGCCAGCGCAGGGCGCGTATTCGGGGTTAGCGCAGCACGGGCTGTGCTCAGGTGCTTTGCCGGGGGTTTTTGGTATATGTGGTGCGGGTTCATCGCTGGCGCGCCCGCGGTTGCAGGTGCGTGGGTGGGGGAGGTTCCAGATGGCCAGGGCGAGAAGTGCTAGTATGCTGCTGGACGGGTCGAGCGTTGCGTTGAGGTGGGCCGTGGTGAGTCCCACTGCGGCGCAGGCGGTGAGTAGGTACCGCGTGTGGCGCGCCGCGAGTGGCACCGCTTGGAGCCCAGGGGTAACGATGGGGGTTGCCATGGTCAGGTTTGGCACGTGTGCCTCGGCTGTAGCAAGTAGCCAGCACAGCGACGCTAGGGCCAGGAGAGACGTTGCTGCCCGCGCGTAGAGGCCTGGGGAGTTCTGTACCTTTCGGATTTTCGAGCGGGTGACAAGTGTAGCATGCAAGATTGCCTTCACGGATGTTGCTCCTGCCGGTATAACTATGAGAACTGTAACAACGTATGCCAGCCCATAGAGTGTCAGGGCCCCTAGCACGAGCCAGACCGCCTCAGTCAATGGGGGGAGTGAGACTGCAAGCGCTCCAGGGATCAGAGTGTACGGAAGGAGGAGGGTGCAGTACCAGCCCTGTCGCCATTCGGACAGCGTTCGAATCGCGCTCCCCTTGACGGTGAATGTCCGTTTCACTACGTTGCATGTTCGCCGGGCAAGGTTGCCGCCCCACGCGTAGGCCAGGTAGGCGCAGCCTAGCGCGCAGCCGACAGCAATGGTGTCGACAGTCGCATAGGATACGGATGCCGCGAGGTGGAGGGTCAGATCCGTCGCCAACAGGGCTATCTTCGCGGTCAGCAGCCCGGTGTTGCGGACTAGCCACACGATGGTGGCCATGGTGTATGCTGTGCCCGCCGAGAGGTTTTTCAATATTCGTAGTGCACCCTGCCAGGTGGTGCACGGCTGGGGGAAAGATATAAAGATGGGAGTGGCCGTGCCGCTGGTAGTGCTTCGGTGATGTACGTCTACGTCAGGTCGTTCGTGTTCCGGTATTCTTTGGATTGCTTCCGTACTATTGACCGGTTGCTTGATGGGTCTAATAAGTTGCCCCCATGTTCCTCTTTTTGACCTGTTGTGGCTTTTGTTGGCTACCGAGTCGGTCGCCTGCCCATTACTTAGGTCTCCGACGTTCCTGCCTTCGTAGCTTTGACATGATCCCATGACCATGCTTGTGCTGCATCTGGTTATTATTAAGCTGCGATTGCCTGTCTGGTGGTCGCACTCGGGAACTGCCCCTCGGTAGGAGTGATATGTTTCAGGCGCCCTTTCGTAGGTTGCGTTTGTCACGTATCTCACAAAGAGGTAGTTATGATAGTGGCAATGATCACTTATATTGGCGCTTCTTGTCACGTCTACCTCTGCTGAGGTTGCGTCGACAATGTCCGGAGCTGATGGCACAGAGATTCTGTCTCTATACCGCCTTATAAATGAAGGATAAATGTCTGCTTCTGTCCAAGGCACGCTTCTGCCGTTAAGCGTGCTCGCGGTGCTGCCGAAACTTCCGATGGGCTGGAGACCCTGGCTGAGCTCGTCGCCATTCCGATTACCTAATATTGTCCAATTATCATTGTAACCGGCTGTTGCGACGGGTATGGTGACCTGGCTGGAGGCCTGGGAAATGGTGACCTGGCTGGAGTCCATCCTCAGGCCCTTGGCCGAACCGTTACGAGCCAACTCTAAAACATTAGAGTAAGTCTTAACGACCTCATACATGGTCGCAGTCGAGAGCGGAGTCTGGGCTCCTCCGATTTGAGTAATCGACAGCGTCAGCTGGGCGTTTGTCGCCGCTGCTGAAATCCGAGTAATTCCAGCCTTCTTTTCGTGAGCCCTCCGTATAGCGCATCCCATATGTGGCGCGTCCCCGCACGTACGTGCCCGTTCGTCGATTGACGAGGGGGGGTGCAGGGACGCCACGGGAAACCTCGCTTCCGGAGCCAGACACTCACAGAACGCTATTGTCAGCCTGCAGAGTGTTAGGCTTAACAGAACGCAGTAGAATGCGCTCTTGCACCTCACCTTTCGCTGACTTACCATTTTCGAATTTCCGCAGTTCGCCGTTATGCTGGACGCTATGATAGTGTATTACTTGTATTATCGGTATGTTTATAGTATATATCACGTTCAAACTGGCCGACTGCGATTCTCGGAGCAAGCATAACTCAGAGGTACAATTTAACTTTATGGTCGAAGGGAGAAAGCTTCTGTCTGGCTGCTGGCAGCGTGAAGTATCTCAAGGACGACCTTGGGGTCAAGGATGGTGACAAGCTGCGTGTCACCATGCATCTTGCCCAGCGGCCGCAAGGTCGTTGTGGCTGATGGTGCTGTGGCAGCGAGATATTGCTGCAGGGTGCACCTCAAGAAAAGTGACCTCCACCTCCGCGCACACCTGCAAGTCCCCTTCTTCCAGATGGAGGGGATGCTTGGGGCCGCCACTGCCAGACAGCCTGGCAAGCACATCAAGGTGCTGACGGACCCACGGGCAGCAGCAATCAGGGGGAGCTATGACCTGCAGGATGCCGAGCTGGTCAGCAGCGAGAATGTGAACAAGACAACCACGCAATGGCGATCAGGTGCCCACATGGCACATCATCAACCTGGGCAACTGGCTGGAGCAGCAGCAGGGTGCTGAAAAGGGCGACTTCGTGCGGTTTTAGGTGGTGGAGGGGTCGACTGCTGCCGCCCAGCAGCAGTAAGGGCACCAGCAGCAGCACCAGCCGGAGGGGGAGGAGGAGCAGCCGCTGGTTATGTACTTCCGCCTAGAAGCTTAGATCTTAACTAGCTTCTAGGAGGAAGTATATAACCAGCGGCTGCTCCTCCTCCCCCTCCGGCTGGTGCTGCTCCTGATGCCCTTGCTGCTGCTTGGTGCCAGCCAACCCCTCCACCACCTAAAGCCGCACAAAGTCGCCCTTTCTAGCACCCTGCTGCTGCTCCAGCCAGTTGCCACCATTGTCGCTGCCACTGCCACTGCCGCCGAGCTGGTCATCGGAGGCGCCGGCGCCGGCAGCAGCGGTGAGCCCACCACCAATGCCGCTGCCCACTCCACTGCTGCCACCTTACACCGCCCACTGCTGACTGCCGCTGCTGCGGCCACCACCAGCAGCGCCGCCAGCATTGCACTCTGTGGAAGGCGGCTGCGTTGGCAGTTATTCGACGTCTGCACCGCTGCTGATCGGCGGCTGTGTCGGCTCATCCTCCGGGCGGCTCCCGCTCCGCGTCCAGAAGCTGCGGGCGCCGCTTTAAGCACGGCACCGACTGCGCCGCTTCCATTGAAGCTACACTTGTTGCTATCTAATTGCAGACATATGCGCCGCGCGCGCGCTGCCCTTCGGCCGATTAAGGCAGGCCGCGCAAGGTGAAAGCCGCGAGTCGCCGCAGCTCACTCCGCCCTCCGAAGCTGCCTGCACATGCGCGCAACGTCGCCGGCCCGAAGCTTGGTTGTTGGCAACCTTTTTGCAAGCCAAGCAGCAAGGTGCTGCGGCTGTCTGGTGCTGCGGCGGCTGTTTGGCCAGCTACCTGGGCTTTGGCCAGCTACCTGGACTGCCCATGCGGCGACGTTGGTACGTATCGGAACGTCGGAACACGTATCCGGAACCTCAAAAAATTGCCTTGGACTGCGTGTTGCGTTGGAAATATGAGACATATAACGATTGGAAGAGACAAGTCCATCATAACCGTGACATTTGTTCGCGTACTGTAGCGAGATCTGCTTCAGGTACCCAAGAAGTGCCTCTACTGGGGCTTAAGACCACCCAACTAGCCCTGCCGTACAGCTATCAGCTGTCATACGCCTGACAGCCGACCTCTCACGTTGGCCTGTCGGCCAGTCCATCACAGAGCCTCGGACGGTGCGAATACCCCAAAATCCCAATACGCCCACTCGAACCGAGCCGGGGGCTGTGATGACACACAATTACGCTCTGAGATTGTTGTGATCAATTTCGTCCCAACGAGGCCAAGAGGGCGTCCGGACGCGCGGCAATGTGGGTTCAGTACGACACGATTATGCAAATGGGCCAGCGCGCGCACGATGCATGACTAATCACGCACGGATGACTGGCTTTGCCGCCTTTTGGGCGGGGCCCCAGAGGGACCCCAGCGCTATGGTTTGGAGTCTTTTCGGGCGGGGCCCCAGCGCGAAGAAGACCAACCAACAAAGCCCTGCCCAACATTTTAAGTACATGTACATATACAATGTACAATTGCATTCAATAATTCGTCGTGCATATTGCATTGGAAATGATACCGTATTTCGGTCGATGCGCTCATGCACCCGGCGGGATGACGCGCTTCGCGCGGCGCCGGCAGGCCTTGCTAACGACTCGGCTAGCAGGCATTTCGGGAATAAAGCTCGGGCTGTCTATCAGCAGGAATGTCGACACTCTCACACTTCACGCCCTCACCGCCCTAGCACTCAACTTAACCCGTACGGATTGAACGGGGCCCCGCCCTTTTTCCGGCTTCAAGGAAGCCGACACCAACCCCTTGTTGTGGTGCTAGGGTTTATCAACCGACGACCGCGGTCACGTGGATCGGCGGAAAACCGTGTTCCGCTGTCGGTAGCTTTAACATGAGTTGGATGTTAGCTCATCTTACACGTCTGATATTTGCCATCGATGACGCGCCACGTTCGCTCCGAAAACCAACGGTCAGGGAACCCTCGCTCCGTTGAGTTTCACTACGTATGTCTTATCTTACCTTCGGACTGGGCATCATTTCCCTTCAGATACGCGATTCCAAGTCATGGGGCTTAGGGGACCGTCTGCATGACGTCGGCAATCGCCGACTGGTGTTTCTCCCTGCAGACCGGCACTGCCTCTGCGATGCGGGCCGTTCAGGTCGTGGTCGCATGTCGCCACCTGGTCCTGGTCCTGGTCCAGGGACCTCGCTCCGGCCTCAGGGCCCCCCGGATGCCGCAGCTTTGCCACTACAATGGGTAAATGTATGCTAACCAACATGGACTGACGTTGCCAAGGTAGGTTCGGGATACAACGCAAGGCCATGAGCTACGTACGCACCCTGTTTCTGTGGCTAACAGCGTAAAAGGCTCGCGATTGTTGTTGTTGTTGTTGTTGTTGTTGTTGTTGTTGTTGTTGTTGTTGTTGTTGTTGTTGTTGTTGTTGTTGTTGTTGTTGTTGTTGTTGTTGTTGTTGTTGTTACATTGGCAACGGAAGTCCTGGAAATGGAAGTGAGTGACGCCTATTTGTTCGTTGAAGTGGCAGAACCAAGCTCTTCAGCGTGGGCTGAACAGCCCACGAAGGGCCCGCTTGACGCACAGACAGGAGGCCGCCCTTCATTCCTGGACTCACGTCACAACTAATGTCACGATTGCATTATATGTCACGAATATGCCCAACCGCATGCATGAGTGGTCCTGCACCGCTGACCCAGGCACAAATTACAGCAACGCTGACGCCAACAAGCTGGAAGCTGGGGTGAAGCTATCACACAGCGCCCAAAACCCAATCGACCATCGTACGGCACCGGTCAGCTGACAGCGACACTCCGGCTACAGCGAGCGTAGCACAACACAGGGCCAAGCCCAACCGCACAATGAGCACCACGCTGCAAGAACACATTTGTTGGCCATTTGCACGCTCGTCAGGGCGGGCCGCAACCTATACATCGCACAACCGGATCCCAGATCACCCCTGATCACCTCCTCCAAGAACCGTTCCCTACTCCCAGTAAAACCCACGCAATCAACAAAACCCACTTCCTCGCATCCCCAAGACATTGGCCCTATTTATCTCAATACATATTGGGAGCAAGCAGGAACAAGGTCCCTGTCATTCCTGCCAGTTCGCCCATAGTAGTGACAGCATTTAAGGCACAGGTCGCGACGGTTAACACATACAGACCAGCCTCAGCAACCCGTCATCATACGAAAACTAATGCACACACAGGCCGCTCACATTAATCGGCGCTATAGCACGTACGCTTATATATGAGACTTGAATTCCAGGTCCAGTGTGGTCCAGGATGCATCAATGCATTCACAACCTATATGGTTTTGATGTAATCACAGAAACTAAACACTTTGAAGCATCCGGCGGTGTTATACCTATACTGTAACCGGCTTTAGCCGCGTTACGACTCCGAGACTCCCTCGGCGCTTCCAGCTACTCCCTCCGCTTGTGTGAACAACTTGATATGTAGGGCACTGATAGTGCATTATAGTTTTTACAACTGCAACTACGACGCTCAACGACTACTGCCGTGCAACGACGCCTTTCGAAGAGTCTGTGAAGTTTTTCCGGCGGATTAAACAAAAGGCATCATAACATTTTCATTGCTGCTAGCCAATTAATGCGCGGCACTTACAGACCACGGACGCCGGAGACACGCACAGATAGTTAGTTCCGCGCTTGACGTGAAATGGACTAACCAAATAAACAATTGCGCTCCTTGCATATGGCAATCTGTCCTCACTATTATTACAACTGCTTAGTTGCTGTTCACAACCGAACGTGTCTTCTCTTCTTCGGATACTGTTAAACGAGGCTGTGACAAATGGCAGGGCGCAAATGAACAACTCATCATATCCTAATGCACTGTCACCCTTGAGGAGCAGTACTTCAGGCGGCTTTGTTATCGCCGGAGGCCCGGCAGGTAAAATGTGCACAGGACTGGAATTCACTCGCACGCTTCCGCTTATCCTCGAGATTTCGTTATTGTGTACTTGTAAAACCTACGTCAATTCAGTTGCTTTCCTGACTGGGATGCGAGTAAAGTAGCCAAAGGTGCGAAGAAGTCCTCTGGCTGGGATGGATTATTGACAATTTTCCGCAGGGAACGTTCGGCTTGAGGTGCCTAGGCCAGACCCCACGCGGTTGGATAATGTCGAGCGGCTCCAGCTCCTAGCTGGGACAACTCATACTTTGGATGTGAGCGCGGGCGGGGGTTCAGGGTAGATATGAAGGATCCTAGAGTCGTGGTTAGTAAGGATTTAACGTCTTACTGGTGCACTCGCTGCGGTATGCAGCCGTCACACCGGGCAGTCTGGGTCGCCGATGAGCAAGGGTACCCCTGACACGTTAGGGTCCGCACTGCTCAAGGCACCCAGCGCTTCCTAATCCTCTATCTCCCGCGGCTCATGGCTTGCCACCTTCCCACTTTACGCAACACAAGCGATGCTGCCGCCTTCAGGGGCTCCATCTCTTCTCCTTCGCCAACTCCTCCCCCGCATCTCGCCCCCGCGTCTCCAGCCGCCCCTGCAACCCCTCCCCCTCACTGCCTCTCGCCTCTCCCGCCTCGCACCCACACGCCCCCACACGCACCCCCAGGTCACCGCCACCGCCACCGCTTCACCCACCCCCGCCATGGCCTCTGCATCACGCGTCCCCGACCCCACGCCGCCCTTGGGCAACGTCCTCACCTCCGGCGGCGGCCCACAGGCCGCCGGCCGACCCATGGGACTGCCCTCCAGGGGCGAGAGCCCCATCCCCGCCCGGGCCAGCTCCACGCTCCCCCGCTCCATCACCCTCCCGCCCCGCCCGCCGGAGTCCGGGCCGCCGCCGCCGCCGCCGCAGCAGCAGCAGCAGTACTCTCCCGCGCTGACCCCGGAGCGACAGAGCGGCCAGCAAGGCCCATACCGGCTGCACAAGTTCGCATCCCAGCCTCAACCCCAGCAGCAACAGCTGCTGCCGCAACCGCAACCCCAGCAGCAGCAGCAGCAGCTGCAGCGGTGGCCGGAGCTTCTTCCGAGCCCTGGCCCCCACGGCGGCAGCCGCACCCAGCTGAGACTCCAGGATGAACGCCCCCTGAGCGCCGGCCGGCGGCAGCAGCAGCAACAGCAACAACAGCAGCAGCAGCCAGAGCATCTTATCCCATCGCTGCCATTGTCTGGGGGTTCCCCGGGCGCGGTGGGCTGGGGTTACGACGGCAGGGCCGGGACTGGGGCTGGAGGCGGCGGCGGCGGCGGCGGGTGCTATGACGATGTCCTGGCCTGGGATCCCCTCCTGGCGCAGGGCGAATCCCGGGCTGCGTCACCGACGCCGCCGTTTGGCGGACACTCGCTCTTCCCCGCGACGGCGGCGGTGCAGCAGGGCGGAGGCGGCGGAGGCATCAGCCCCGGGTCGCCGTACCTCGCCGCCGCCGCCGCCGTCAGCCTGTGCACAAGCTCTCAGGTGCTCCTGCCGCCGCTGCTCATGCGCGCGCCGGCGGCCAGCGGCGGCCCCGACGGCGACGGCGCTGAGGCGGCGATGGTGTTCTTCGGCCCCGGCGCGCTGCCGGGGCTTCTCAGCGGCACGTCGCCGTCAGAGACCGGCGCCGGCAGCGGCGGCGCTGGCTCGCGGGTGCTGGCGGGCCCTATGTTCCTGCATGTCGTGCCCAGCGCCGCCGGCCGTCAGCAGATCAACGGCATGGTGCCGACGGTGGTTTCTGTCCTGCCCAACGATGACGACACCGCATCGCTCTGCGGCGCCGTCCCAAGCGCCGAGGCCGTCGGCGGCGGCGGCGGCGGCGGCGGCGCGACGTCCCCTCTCAGCGGCGACGGTGGCGGCAGCGCCAGCACCCTGATGCCCAGCGGCGCCGCCACGTTGGCATCGTACAACGGCGCGCAGAGTCATCTGGGCTTGGGCAGCAGCGCCGCCGCGGCGGGGGCGGGTGCGGGGCCGGACCCGCACGATTCTCTGGTGGCCAGCGGAAGCGCCAGACATCAGCTCAGCAAGCACCACCAGGGCGCGGGCTCGTGGCTTCTGTCGAGCATGTTCGGCAAATCGGGCGGCAACGTTGAGGAGAAGCGCAGCAGCAAGGCCGGCGTCCTAAGCACGCACGAGACCCTGGCCGGCGGCGCGGGCGCCGGCGGCGCGCGTAGCTCCACAACCGGCTTTCTTGACGGCGCTTCTGCTCCGACGGCGTCTAACGCGCAAGGCCGGCTGTCGGCGGCGCTGCTACAACAGCAGCAGCAGCAGCAGCAGCAGCCCCAGCAGCAGCAGCAGCAGCTACCGCAAGAGCAGCAGCCACTTCAAGTGGAGTGCCCCGCCGGCGCCAGCAACGTCTCCCTCGCGGCACTGCGGCCCTTCAACACCTCCACTCAGGTGCCCGTCGACCACCTCTTGGTCATCGACGGGAACCCGCTGGCGGCGGCGGAGACGCACGCAGCGGCCGCTGCCGCCGCCGCAGGCGGCGGCGGCGGCACCAGGGGCGGCGGCGGCGAAGCCGCCGCCGCCGCCGCCGCCAGCTCCTTGGCCGGCGGGGAGCCGGTGGCGGCCGGCGATGTGGCGCAGGGGCTCCCAAGCGGTTGGGTGATGACCCCCAACGGCGGCGGCGCCAGCCGCCGCTTCTCTCGGGCCGCCGGCAGCGTGCACGGCTCCCGCAAAGTGTCGCAGCTCGGCGCGAGGAGCTCCAACGCCAGCAGGGACCGCAGCGTCCCCGGCGTGCTTGACGTCGCCGCCGCGGTGGCGATGGCAGCCGGCGATGCGCACGCGGCCGCGGGCCAGGCCAACGGCGGCGGCGGCAGCGGCGGCGGCGGCGAAGCCACGATGACCTGCGGCGCGCCGCCGGCTTCGTCGCCATCCCGGCAAGCTTCAAACCAACGCCAGCATCACTTCAGTACCAAAAAGTCCGCCGTAAGGCCCTTCTCTGCGGACGACCTCTGCAGCAGAAGCCTCCCGCCGCCTGGCAGCGGCGGCAGCGGCGGCGGTGCGTGGTGCGGCGGATCAGACAGCGGCTGCGGCGGCACAGCGGGTTCGGCGCTGTCGCGGTGGAAGCGCGCCGCGCGCGCCGCGGGCCTGACGGCCAGCATCGCGCGGAGCTTCCGTACCCTCCGAAACCAACACGACGAGAATCTCGTGCGGGAGGATCAGCTCCAGGTACAGTATGCCGTGCACACGCGGGGTGATGTGTCGTGCACACGCCACGTGTTAGGCGGGCCCGCAGATGGGGGCGCCGGAGGGAGCGCGGAGGGGCCCGTGCCGCAGCTGCGGCTGCGGCTGCGGCGGCTTCGGAGCTACCGTGTATGTTGTGTGAGCTGCTGGCACACGCTTCCTCATGCACAGCCCTGCGCCCCGCCGCCTGTGCCGGCCCGCCGCCGCCGCCGCCTTGGCACACCGGGCCGCCAGCCGCCGCCGCCGCCTCCCACTCGTGGGGTGCCGCCAGCCGCCGCCAGCCGGCACTGTCCCGCCCTCGCGGCAGCGGGGCCAGGCCTGGACTGACCCCTGCCTCCCGGGCCGCGCTGTTTGGTGTAACACTCCCTCAATACCTATGGCACATCCCTCTCGAGGTTCCGGAGCCTCTGCGTGCTGTGCTGCGACACATGGGTTGCGACCGTGTGCTGTGCTGTGCTGTGCTGTGCTGCCGGCCGCCCCGCAGGTGGTCGGTGAGATCGGCGCCGGCTCCTTTGCGCGGGTGGACAAGTGCATGTACACTCCGGCCGACGGCGGGAAGCCCTTCCTGGTGGGCGAGCGAGGGGGGCCGCGGGCGAGGGTGGGCGAGCGAGCAGCTAGGGATGCAGGCAGGGGCATCTCTCGCTCCCGAGCGGGGGGCCACAGGGGCTCCACAGTCCCCACTTGGGCGCCTCAACCTGCCTAAGGTCCCATCGCCTCATGCACCTGCTGCCCCATACACCGCGTATGTTGTTCTCCTCCCCGTGTGGCCTTAGTCCCCGTGTGGCCTTAGTCCCCGTGTGGCCTTAGTCCCTGTGTGGCCTTAGTCCCTGTGTGCCTTAGGGACCGGAAGTGCACTGCTTTTCAACATCCTTGCTCCGCACAACACAACACCACACCTCGGCCCTCTGGCCGGTCCAGCCGGCCCTACCTGTACCGGACGGAATCTGCGTGCCGCGCGTCCTGCCGTACCGTGCCCGTACCCGCGCCCATGCTCTTCCACGATGCCCGCAACTGAGTCATCCTCCCCACACCCTCACACCCCCACACCCCCCCACACACAAACAAACATCCCCTGGTGATGGATGCGGACACAAAACAACACAACACACGTTGTCAGGTCGCCGTGAAACGCATCAAGCCCGAGATGCTGCTGACCAGTCGCGACCCGGAGGACTTGCAGCTGTTCATCCAGGAGGCGCAGCTGCTGAGGAAACTCAACCACCCGTGAGTATACGGACATTGTACGGCAAAATATACGTCGTACAGGGCTGTGAGTACGGAATACATGCCGTACTGAGGCGCCGTACTTGATGGTGCAGCGAATGAACCGAGGGATGATACGGCTCAGCGGATACCTTGCGTGTGTATGTATGTATCAGCGAATGTAACGTTAACGTTAACCACGGCCAACGCCGGCCCGTGAATGGGCCTGCGCTGGTGCACTTTGGGGTTTTAGGGTTTGCAAAGTCGGGGTGGTATTGCAGCCTGAAGGGCGGCCGAGGCTGTGGCTGGGGCCGTGGGATGCACGGAACGGGGGTGGGGGCCCCGTGGAGTGCGGCTGTGTGCGCGTGCGGTGGGGACTGAGGAGGGCTCTGGCCGTCAGCGGCGCCCTTCGCCGCCGTGCGCCGCCCAGTTCGCCCCCAGTTGCCCCCCCTCCTCCTACTGCGCCGCCTCGTCGTCTTCCTGGACCAGCCCTCCCAGCCCGTGAAGCCCGAAGGGAACCTCGCTTCGCTCCACCGGGTTCCGCCGCCTGTCCTCCACCCCTGCCGCTCCCTCCCTCCCTCCTCCTCACAGTGATTTCATCCCCTTGCTCGCTCCTCGTAGCCCCCGTTGGCTTGCCCCTCCTCACCTCCTCACCTCCTCAACCCTCCCCCCGCCAGTCAGCTTGCCTGCTCGACCTATATCTTCGCTTCTGTCCCCACCCTTCGCCTTGGCGTGCGTCTTCTCTCCACTCCCCTACCCTCCGCTACCCTTCCCTCCCCTACCCGCCTCACACCGCGTCCGCGTCCGCGTTTCCAGCCACATCGTCAAGTACATCGGTCTAGGCATCGTGGCGGAGGCGCCCGGCGGAGGCGGCGGCGGCGGCGGTGGGGAAAAACCACCCTCCCTGGACGCGGAGAAGCTCATGGAGCTCAGCCGCCGATCCTGGGGGACCCCCAAGCAGCAAAAGCGCTGGAGAGCAGCCGCCGCCGCCGCCGCCGGCGGTGGCGGGCGGGCACCGTCGCGGCGGCACCGCTCAATGGCGCTTCGGCAGCAGCTGCTGGCTTCTTCGCCGGCGGGGGCGGGAGCAGGGGCGGGGGCAGGGCCTTTCGCCGGCGGCAGTGATGGCGATGAGGACGACGAGGAGCGGGCGCCGCCGCCGCCGCCACCGCTGCTGCGCGGGGTGTACATAGTGGAGGAGTTCCTAGGCGGCGGCACGCTCAAGGTAGGATTTGGAACGGATGTTGTTGAGTTGGTTACTGGTTGGTTGGTTAGTTCGTTATTTGGCGCACACCGGCGTGCATGTTGTAGACCGTATGCAAGCAAATTACAATATATACATCTCCGCCCGCAACGCCCGTACTTGCCGTACTTTTCCGTATACAGGGCGCGGTGTACCAGCAGATGCTGCGGCCCCAGCAGCAGCTGTACAGCAACGCCACCGCGCTGAGGTGGATGGCTCAGGTGGCGGGCGCGTTGTCGTACATGCACACCTGCCGGCCCAAGGTGCTCCATCGCGACATCAAGCTGGATAATGTGCTGCTGCAACCGCCACCGCAACCACCACAACCACCACACCCACAACCGCCATCGCCCCAGCCGCACACGCAGCCACAGAACAAGGCGGCGTCTGGGACGGGGGCAGGGACGTCTCCGCCCTCGCCGACGCAGCAGCATCCGCAGCCTCACAAGCAGCTGAAAGGCGAGGAGAGGGGAAGAATCTTCTGACTCGACGGAAGGCGGCACCGGGGGCAAGGGACTCCAGGGGAGGGCCATGTGGGTGTGTACCCGTATGGAGCAGTCCCTGGGTGGGGTTCTGTGGTACCGGTGTGTTGTTATTTGTGGGGATCCGGACATCATCCGGGTGAGGGATGGGCGGGGGCGGGGGCGGGGGGCTGGGGCGGGAGACCTGGGGCGGGAGCCCCTCCTCCTTACCCCTCCTACGGTATGTCCCTCCCGACACCAGAACCCGCATGCCCCGTGTACCGTTCGTACCTGTCGTACGTGTCGTACTGTCAGACTTGGCGTCGTTGCCCCAGTACGACCGCTGCATCGCCAAGCTGGGGGACCTGGGCCTCGCGGCGCTGCTGTCCCACCATCGGCGATCCAGCATGTGAGCGTGTGTGGCAAAAGCCGGAGACGTAGGGGATTGGGGCATAAGGGGGGTTGGGGGTCCTAACCTCGCTTTCGCTTACGCTCATCTTCTCACGCAAACAATGGGGTGGAGGGTGACAAGGCATCCGAGGCGCAGCCAAGTAAAGCGCCGATCGATCAAGTGAGGCGCCGAAAGGGTTTGTTTCTTGAGAACAACGGCGTCATCGGCAGTGGTTGCAGGGAGGGGTGCCGGGTGGGGAAGGAGAGGGGGGCGGGGTGTCCGCGGAGACGTAACGAGTCACACGTTTCATGTTCCAACACACACCACTACACGGGGGGCCAGTGGGCCGGAGGCCGTAAAAGACGGAGGAGGGGGGCCGCTGGGCGGCTCCAGAGCGCTGCATGCTGGGCAACGGGATTCGGTCCTCGTAGGGGCGGCGTCTGTGGTAGATTGGGTGTGGGGGGGGGGGAGAGGGGAGGCGCGGAGTGGCGGCAGAGGTTGTGGCGGCTGCAATGGACTCCAGACACTCGGAGCGGCAGCGGGCCAGCGGGCCAGCGGGCCGACAGCGCTTGGCATGGGTGGAGTCGGCAGCCCCAGGCAGCCCCTGGCAGCACACGAATGGACCTGACTAGCGGCTCCACAACGGAGGAGGGGATGCGAGTTCAAGGCGGGCGGAGGGAGGCCTTGCCCTGCTCTCCTGCTTCTCCTGTCTATGCCCAGCCAAGACACGGTCCCCGCATGCTAATGCGCATTCGCAGAAGGGGTTTCCTCAGCGGCATTGTCTGGGCTTGGCCTGGACTGGCCTGGCCTGGCCGGGCTGGGCTGGGGTCGGCCAGTTGGGTTGTGGCCCCTGCCCGCCCTTCGTCCCCTGCCTCGCACCCAACTGACTCTGTCCTCTGCCCTGCCGCCACCACTGCCCCCACCGCTGCCGCCATCTGACGGGCCCCCGCCCCGTGCTGCCCCAACGCCGCCCAACCTCGGACGCACGACCTGCGGACGGCCGATGGTACGGCATGTCTCCCGTGTGGTACGGCAACGACCGTACGGCACACAGCATCGGTTCCTCGGATCTGGAGGTGGAGGATGCGCAGGCGTTTCATTGGTCCCCCAGCATGCAGCGTTTGGCGAGCCAGTAAGTGGTGCGAACTCCACTCTATAATGGGGGCGTGGTGTGGGGGTTGGGGTTGGGGTATGGGTGTGCGTGGTGGTGAACTCCACTCCACCAGGGGGGCGTGTTGGTGGTGGTGGTGGTGTGTGTGTGTGGGGTGGTGGTGATGGTGGTGGGAGGTTGAGAGGGGTGGTGTCGGGGTGGGGTGGCGTGGGGATGAGGGGCGCCGATGCCCGCTCCCCCTCGGGTCGGTTGAGAACAGCCACATGAGAAGACATATGCGGTATGCGGCTGAGGGTGTGCGGCGGGGCGGAGGGCGGCAGGGAGGACACGGCTCTCAGATCGTGTCGCGGATCGTGTTCCCATGTGACCTCCTGTTGCTGCCCCATGAGGCAACCCCGCACACCTCGGCCCCTCCCTCAGCGACCCCTGGCCCCTTACGGCCCCTCCTCCCCCGCCGACCCGCCCCCGCCCCCGAGCCACCGCCCTGGCCCCCGAATCTATAAAGGAGCTTATCACTCCCTGACCCCCCGAATCCGCACCCGCCGACCCGCCGCAGGGCCTCTGTCGCGGTACGGCAGCGTGTCAGCGCCGCCACGCAGGCCTCCCCCCACCTCCGTCAGGCCAAGGATGCGGCGGGGCTGTCCCGCATGCTGGAGTCCCACAAGCGCGACCGGCTGGGCACCTACATGTACATGGCGCCGGAGGTCTACCAACGGCAAAAGTACGACGAAAAGGTACGGCAAGGGAAAACTCGAAATACGACGTATGGTATCATGTTGGCACCAGGTTGGCCCCCTAGCCCCCCAAAGCATCACAGGCCCCCCAGCCCTCCACCTCCCCGGCCCCCCAGCCCCCCAGCCCCGACTCGTTCAGCTCTTTGCGCCACCCATAATGTCATTTTCGTCCCCGTTCCCCCGTCGCGCCGCGGCCGCGGCCGCGGCCGCCGACGCCGCCATCCCTTCGCCCTCGCTGCCTCCGTCCCTTCGCTGCGGTTTCATCTTTAATTGTTTCCCTTTCTTCGCTGCCCGCCTCTCGCTTCCATGCGTGTCTTCGCAGTGCGACTGCTTCTCCTTCGCCGTGTTGCTGTATGAGGTGTTTCACCGCTTCATCACCGCCTGCTCGCTGGAGAACACCACCCAGATGGAAAAGTACGCACGACAGGTAGGGCCGGGGGCGGGGGCGGGTGTGGATGCGCCTTCCCCTCCGCTCCCCTCCCTGGACTCTTCCAGCTGCCCTCACGCGTACTCACGCTGTTGCCAGTCGCCCAGCCACCCAGCCACCAGCTGCGCCAAACAAATCCTGGCACACATACATACACACACACATACACACACACGCACACACGCATACATACCTGCACGTTATACCGTACACGTACCTCACTCACCCCCACGACACCAACCCACACCACCCCCTCCCCCATTCCCCCATTCCCCCACTGCACCACTGCACCACTCAAAAAGAACAAACACCAAACACCAAAAAGAACAAACACCAAACACCAAACCCGCCCGCCCGCAGGTCTCCCAGGGCTTCCGTCCCTCCATCCACGAGGACATCCCCGGCCCCCTGCGCCGCGTCATCAAGCAGTGCTGGTCGCAGGACCCCTCCCAGCGCCCCGACATGGCGACCGTCGCCCGGGAGCTGTGGGACATGGAGGCGCGCGGTGTGGTGGCGGCACTGGACCGCAAGCAGCAGCGGGCCGCGGGGCTCATGGGCGCGTGCTGCTGCGTCGTGTCGTGAGGGGAGGAGAGAGCTGAGAGGTGGTGGTGGTGGTGGTGCTGAAGGTGATTGCCGCGCAGCGAGTCATGCATGCGGGTGAGAGAGAGAGGGAGGGAATGTGGGAGGTGCATGTGCGAGGTGCATGTGCACAGTTGTGTGTGAGTATGTGTGTTGTGCCGCGGGGAGCAGAGTACCGAAGTGGGTGTCGGTGTGTGGATGGATGGATGGATGGATGGATGGACTGCTGACAGAGCGTGATGGTTCACTCACGTGTGGTCGCTGCTTTCCTCGTGGGGGGTTGGGGGTGATTAACACGGGTGGGGGTGGGGGTGGGGGTGAAGGGAGTTGGGGGTGGTGAGTGGTGGATGAATCACAGTCGATGGGTGTCGTTTGCGCTCTCACTTTGCGCGGCAGGCGACGATGGGGTCCGCGTCTAATGCTATTATGAGGTGGGTTGGGATGGTTGGGAGCGCTGGTGCTGATGACGTGGGGAGGGGTGTCGGTGGGGCGTCGGATGTTTCTCTCCGGGTGGGCGGCCCGCTGGGGGGGGGGTAGTACCGCTAGAACTGCTCACCGGGGGAGGCGGGGGTCATGACAGAGGTACTGCATGCGGGGGTTATCCACGTATAGGCCGGGGGGAGGGGGGGCGGGGGCGGGCAAGAGGAGGAGGGGATGCACCCGGGAAGCGAAGGGGGGGGAGGGGTTGAAGAGAGAAGAACCGCAGCAGTCAAGGCCCTTGCGCCGCGCTCCTGAGGCCAGGGCCAGGGTCAGGGTCAGGCGGGATGCGGCGGTCCCAAGTAGGCACGCGGACACTATTATTATGCATCACGCGTCAGCAGACTGCGCCGTCGACCCTTCCCCCGCCGCCGCTCGCCGCTTGATCGCGCGCCGTCACATCATCTGATGTACGGACTGTTGTACGTTATCTACCGTGTGCTGCACATATCGCAGAAGGCGCCAGGGGGGCCTAGGGTGTCGGGGCCAGGGGCCAGGCGGTGCAGTGCAGGGCAGGGCAGCGCGTAGAGGGCTAAGGGGCCGGGGGTTGGACAGGGCCCTCCACAAAACGCGGGGTGAGCCCCGAGCTCAGCCCGGCCCGGCCCGCCTCGCTTCGCTTCGGTTCAGTTCGGTTCGGTTCGGCTCGGTTCGGGCCCAAGTATCTCACCTCGTGAGCAGTTGTCACTCGTCGCTGCAGGCGGGGCTGGGCGGGGCGGGGCGGAGGGGAGATTTGCGGGCGCAGAGGTTTGCCTACGCGCCGTGTTTTAGCATGTGCATGGATGGATGCATGGATGGATGCATGGATGGATGGATGCATGGATGAATGGATGCATGGATGGATGGATGCATGGACAAGGAGGGATGTCCCGATGACATGTATGGTCGTCGTTGCACGTTGCACTTTGGGTTGGCAGCAGCAGCAGCAGCAGCAGCAGCAGCGGGGGACGCAAGTCCCCCTACCTGCCGTGCGTGGGGGTGGTGGTGGTGATGATTTGCGGCCGGTAATAATATTCATGATGATGATGATGCTGATGCAGCAGATGCAGCAGATGCAGCGTGTTTGGGCGCCCAAAGAGGATGCGTGGGAAAGGGGAGCCGGAGGGGGGGAGGAGGTAGCCTCTAGCCTGGCAGTGTTGGGATGGGGTTGCGCCTTGCGCGGCTGGGCTGGGCATGCATGGAGCTCAGTCCGGGCAGTCGAGGCTCGGAGGCGGGCGGGCGGGTGGTGGGCTGCCGGAGGTGGGTGGGTGGGGGGGGGGTGGGGCGCACATTCGTTTGTTGGCGTGGGGGCGGAACTTGTGGGAGGGAGGGAGGCCCGAAAGGCCGCCACGGCGTGGGTTGGTAGCCTGGCGTGGGGTGGGCGGGGAAGGCAGTATGGAGGGACGGGGGCGGCAGCGCGTTGGGAAGGCGGCGGCATGCGCAGGCCGCAGCGGCAGGTTTGCTATTTGGATATTATCTTCGCTCCCTCGCGACGCGCTGGAATCAAGTGCGCCATACGGCACCAAATGCTCACTCGCTGTTTCACCCCGTTTAGTTAAGTTTCATGCCTTGTCTTGCCTTGTCTTGTCTTGTCTGTTGCACAGCAGTGTCGTGAGCACAAGCAGCCGGGCGAGCCTGATATGTGCCGGCCGCCCGCTGCTCGAGTAGGTTTGGGTTTCATTCGTCTTTGCTCAGCCAATGTGCATGTGCCGGGCGCCCCTTGCGGTGTTTGTGTGTGTGTGTGTGTTTGTACCCTTCTAACCATTGCTGCCTTATAGCGGCGCATGCAAGGGGGCACTCTCTGCTCCGCTCTGTCATGCGACCGCGCAGCCATGCTGACCCCTAACGGTGGCCAGCAGCAGCGTTTGGCTCCTCGGGGGATCAGCTAATCTGCACCTACTACTTGTGCCAATGTGTGCCAATGTGTGCCAATGTGTGTGTGTGTGTGTGGACACAAAAAAGGCGGAAAGAGTGTGAAATATGACGGACTTCGCCTGGGCATACGCATGGACTCACACAACCGGTTGATGTGGTGGCGTGGCGTGGCGCGGCCGGCGGCAACGCCGGCGGCGCGGCCACGGCCACGGCTATGGCTGCGGCAACTTGCCGGCAAGCAAAGCCAGGGGTGTCAGCAGGGTGGGTCCTGCCCCCTGCCGCCCGCCCCCAGGTGCATTACCATTACCGCATCTATCCATCCATCCATACGGCCTCGAAAACCGCGGCCCCCAAAACCGCTCCGAGCCCGGCCCTGTTGGATTCAGCTGCTGTTTGGTTGATTGGTTGGTTGGTTGATTAGTTGGTTGACGTGTGCTAACCTACGCACGGGAGCCAGCAACCCAGTGTGCGCTCGCTACTAGTAGTACCGCACTTGTGAGTCGATGCACCATCGCAGCGGGGCCGCGTGTGTCGCGTGTGTGTCCGAGGGGGGCGAGTCGTCGTCGCTGCCCCGCATGCCTGTGCGTGTGTCGAGGTGCCGTGTCGGGGCGGGCCTTCGGCTCCGTGGACATGAGGGGAGGAGGTTCCCGAGCGTGTAGTATGATTTTGGCTCCAGAGCTACTTCGGTTGTTGTGGAGAACGCATTTGGGTGGATCGGGCCGTTTGGACGGAGGACTGGGATGGAAGAGGTCCGTGTGTGTGTTGGAAGGGGGGAACTAATAATCCACGGATAGGCTGAAGCCCGTGAACGTCGTAAATAATGGCCTAGGCAATAAAAATAATCATGTTCGCAAAAGAGCAGCGAGGAAAGGTGGGGGGTAAATAAAGAAGGAAGAATGCAGCGATGGGGCGGAGGAGACACAATCAAAGCCGGGGTGGTGGGGGAAGGGGGGGAGCGGGGGAAGGGTCTGTGTGGCTCTTGGGCCCCCCCTCCTCCCCCCTTACAGGGCCGCTGCCGGTCCGCTTTTTTCTGCTTGAATGGGCCCCGCCTCATGGGGCCAGCACGCATGCTTGCGTGCCTTTTGGTGTGAACTTATACACATGCGGCCCTGTTGGTATTCTTAGGTTGTGAGTACAGCGTGAGTACACGGTCGCACGCACGCCGTAGGGGCGTGTGGAAGGCAGGCGCTCATGGACGGTGTTGTGCGGAATACGCTCAGGGGGGAGCGCTCAGGAGTTGTGTCTCAACGGACGTTGCTCCGCACGTTTCACGAGCTGCTGATGCGCATCGTCCGGCGGCGAATAGCCGTTGCGAAACGCAGTCGAATACCGATAGTGCGGCAACTAACGCGCGCGCAGTGGCCCGCCCGTCACTCCTGCTTCATGTTCAAGGCGGGACGCGGGAGCAGGCAGGGAGGCTGCTCCGCTGCCGCCGCCACCGCCCACTGATGACAGGGACAGCGCTGGCTGGCTGGTCTGAGTGCCCCGCAACGCACGGATTGCTTGCTTCTTGCATACCGCGGCTCGGCTCGGGGGCGCGCCGCTTGTGGGGAGGGTGGCAGCCGGCAGCCGAGGGTACCGTAGACAGGCGGCGGTGCGTCGGTGTGGAAGATAGCAAGGTACCGTATCGACACAAGGTCGCGTTGATCGATGCCCTTTTTGGATGTTTGCGAGGAGAAGGCGGGGTCGGGGAGGTAGGTCTCGAGGCCTAGCGACCTGGCTCCTCTGGCAGGGGCAGGGGCAGGGGCAGGGCCTGGCTTGGCGGCCGCCAGACGCCGGCAGCTCGGATTGGAGCGCCGAAAGGGCGCGATGCGGTGTGTAAGGAGGAAGTCGTGCAGTCATGGTAAGACGTACGTGTACTGCTGAGGCCTTCCCTAGCAGTCCATGTACGCACGGTATGTGGGCGCACAGGCGCGCCCAACCGATGAACACACCGCCACTTGCCGTCATTGCAATTAGCGCCGCGCGGTGGTGGCCCCCACGCCCCAACACGGTCGCGCCGCGCGCGGCGGCATGCGGCGCCGCGAGCGACAGTGCAAGGGTATGTGCCTGCCAGCCGCGGGGCCCGAGGGGAAAAGAGGGCGCGGGAGCTGCGAAGTTAAAGTCGTACTGCCAGCTGCATGCATATGGGTACGTCCAGCACGTGCGCACGCTCCGCGAAATTCGATGACGCGCGTTGTACGACATATCCTATCCACACACAGTCGTACATCTCCACACACGGTCCGCGGATAGTCAGCCTTGCCCGACATACGGTACGGTGCCGACGCAGCCCCCCCAATCCACTCGGCCGCTGAAACAAAACTTACTTGCGGTCAGAGTCGCACACGGCCCGTCGTACTGTGCCGTACCGTCTGTGCCTGGCTGAGTGTCCAGTCAACGGCATCCGTCCAGCAGCGTCCATTTGCTCGACAGGCTGGAAAGAATTAGCGACCCTGCGAACCTGTGGCATATGCAGCTTATGCAGTGACTGGCGATTGTGTTCTTGAACAACGGGCTTTCTCGGTATTCGGCCCCCGGGGCGGGGGGGGGGTATCAGCGCCAGGGAGCACCTCCGGGGAGTACAGCGCACATGAACCCACGATAGTTGAAATAAATGATATCAGTACATCACTCATGTTGCGGCTGCGCATGCCTGGGTGGGGGGCTGAGGGGGTTCTAACCCCTACCGCCCACACTACCGCAGACATGCACCCTCATGAATTGGTATCCTCTGTAATTGATTAATGAATTGGTGCAAACTTGAGGCTCTTACTCAGTTCGCTCGCTTGCGGCTTGCCATCCCCGACACCGGCCGGGAGTGCTGTATGGGCAGCCTTGGCCCCTGGGCAGCCATGGTGGCCTGAAACGTGCCGACTTGTGCACCTGCTGAGGGGTGTGTGTGTGCGTGTGTGCTGGGGGCAGAGGTGATGCCATTCTGCGACAACCTAAAACGTGTTGTTTCAGACGCTTTCAATAGATGGCGCCGGCATGTAACTAAACTCGTACGGATAAAGCCGTAGACGTGCGTCCTGAATGGGCACAACATAAGGTAAGGCCCAGTTCGCGAGCTCACCGCAAGGCGCCGCGAGGGGGCCTTGCGGGCACCACGCCGATCACAGGAACATTTCAACGCTTCTCTGTTGCCTGAAGTAATTAGTCATGCGCCTGCCGTTCAAAGAATGCTTTTCAAAAAGCATCACCTTCTGCGTTTTAAGTCAAGAGGGCTATCCTGAATTGGATAGTCGTCCGGACCTGTTGGGTCGCCTCCAGTAGTTAATTAACTACAGATTACAGCCCGAAGCGGGCCGGCAGTCGGCCAACCGGTACGGTGATGACTAACCATCACTTCACCAGGGTTTCTCCATGTCGCAAAAAGCAGCAGCAAATCCAATGACTACTTGCTCCAGAAGCAAACCCTGTTACCCAGGCGAATGGGGCAATGATGCTGATGATGATGACGTACAGGTAAAACTGCTTTTGAATGTTTGTTGATGAGGACCTTGCAAACGCCGTTAAGACGAGGACGCTTGTAGTAGCTATTACAGAAGCGTAAAAGGCAAATATACAAGCTTTTTACGACCCAGGTCCGTATAACTGCCGTCATACGTAATGCAGGAGGCAAAAAGGCGCTCATCAGGAATTAAGTCACAGAAACTTATTTCAAGTAGTAGCACGTAGTAGCTCGTATAAAAGTAAAGGAAGTTGATGGTTGCTGGAGAACGAAGGAACGATGAATCTCGGCCATTTGTCAACAATTTGGGCATGCAACACGCTGTAGTTTGTTAGCTATTTGATGATCAAGTACTTGGTTGATGGGAATAATTACTGCCAGGGCTTACTGCCAGGGCCTTGTCGTTTTCGGCTGCGCATCCTGGCTCCTTGCGTTGACGAGCTGCGGTCTTGCAGCAGAGAACATTCAACGGATTGACACTGTAACGTCTGAACAGCAAAGGTACACTCAAGCATATATCCAGGGGCGAAGTCACTTGGCCTGGCTCGCCTCCGCCCTGATTATTATATTAAATTACCTTGGTTTCCTGATCTTATGGTAGGATCATACTATTGGAACTTTATAACTCAACCAACGGGAGCGAATGGAGTGGAACGCGGGCCCGCAACCCATGGGCAGGCCACACCTACTGCGAATGGACAGGTTTGGCTTGGCAAACCACGCAAAAATAACATGGAGGGAGCAGTTCGGGCAATACATATGCTTTTATGTTTACAGGCGTTGTCTGCTGCGAGCCAAGGGAAACTGGCCTATCGTACTCAGTACCGAATAACGTTTTTGGAGGGCAGGTGGGGGCGCATATTATGGCCTGTGCAGAAGCTTGCTAACGCATCTTTCTGGTGTCAGCATATTCAACTTGTATTGTACGGCACCTCTTTGCACGTGTACGGCTGTAAGCACCTCCCCATACATCAGACCGAGCGGAAGCTGCTTCAGATCTTTAGTGCGGCGGTCAACCCACTTGCGCACGACTGTCGTGCTCATGCCATCACCTGTCGCGCCTTACGGATGGGAGGTTGGGGCTAAACTACCTGCACACACACACATGTGCGCCGCCACACACCCATCAATTGTCATGCCGCCACGCCCTGGGCTTGCCACTGCCCTGGGCTGAATTGTACCTTGAGCTTTTCTCCACGCGAGAAGCTTGACGTCAAATCCCTCGCACAGATCTGGGCTGCCCCACGGCTGTCCACTCCCTGCACGCGCAGCCTCATGTGTGGGTGTGCATCCGCACGGCCGGAGCGGACGAAGGCCGGCGGCAGGCGGCACGCAGATAGATGTTTGGCAGCTTACTTACTTGACAGCTTAGTAGGTTGTAGCGCACAGCGCAATCGCAGCGCGACACAGCAAACAGTCGCATCCATTTGTGGTTGGCTTGGGGCCTCGCTCGCTTGCCGGTGCAGCAACGCGTGCTCTGCTGGCTCCCTTGGCTTGCTTGCTTGCTTGGCCCCCCGTGGTCGATTGTACCTGATCTCCCCGGTCCTCGCAACGGAAGCCGCCCTCCCTCCCTCCCCGCCCTCCCTCGCCTACCGCCAGCAGCTGTGGCAGCCGTGCACGATCGAGGGGACGGTGACAGGTAAGCACTTAACCTTACTTCTAAATGGGCTGGGCGTGAGCGGCTGTATGTGGAATCTATCCGGGAGCCCTGCCTCCACCTTACCTATGCACACGACTACAACGGATGGCGGCGTCGCCATGTCAATGCCAATGCCCGCCGGGCTGCGTGGGGGGGGCGCTCAACCCAGCGCTGGGTTGGCTAGCTGCAGGTTTTTTGGTGCACGTTGCCTCCCAACCGGGCCCTGTTGTACGGCTGTACGGCAACAACGCTCATGAGCTAGCTTTACATGCCGCTGCCCAAACGATGCGAGTGGCGGTCTAGCCGTGTAAGACCCAAGGACCACTACTGGCTACAAGCGGTATCGAGACCAGGATCGCAGCTGATTCTGCGATCCTGGGTTCGAACCGTGTAGGTAGAGTATCCATGCGAGCAAAGCGATGATGTTGCTCGAGGTGCCAACGGATCCACGAGGGGATCATGTTGGCGCCGCATGTAGCCCACGAGATTGCAGGTTCGATCGTGCAAACTACTGGCGACTGGGTAACGACGACCAGAGGACTGCCGAATCATGACAGGTCCCGTGCAGACTATTGGTGATGACTGGATCCGCCTAAAACGGTCTGTCTGCCTTGCATGTTGCTGCGCAGCACTCCTCCTGGGAGGCTTCGGGCTGGAAGGGACGCTGCCGCCCAGCATCAGCCACATCAACAGTCTGGAGGTCCTTCGCTTGGCTGACAACCCTGGTAGGTGGGTAGGTGGGTGGGTCTATCCGCCGTGCCATTCTGCTGTGGGGTTGCAGCAGCGACGGTGTGGGGGCCATTGATGAGCAGGAGCGCCGTGTCGTGGCGGAGGGCCAGGAACGCGCGTGGGTGCCGGTATGGGACCGTGTAGGGGGGCCTTCGTTGGCTTTGGGCAGGTTGGCGCTTAAGAGGGCTTTGTTCAACGCGGGAGGGAGCGGGGCGTGAAGTGGGCTGCCATTAAAAAGCGGACAAGCGTCCATCCGCCCTCTCCTGCCTTCTCAATCGTGCACTCTTTCGCCCGTGCGTGGTCCACCCCGCCCTTTTAGTACCTGCGGCGACGCATTCTTGTACGTCTCCGCCCTGTGGCATGGCCCCCCTGAAACGACCGGCTCCATCTATCTGCCTGCAGGCCTGCGGGGCTCGCTGCCGTTGGATCTGCTGCAAAGCCCCACCCTCCTGGAGGTGCGCCCCCGACCGGCCGCCGCGGCGGGCTATCTATCCGGAAGAGCCATCGGGCCGGACGCATCGCATCGGGCCGGGCTCATTAAAGACTCAATCGTAGTACCGTATAATAGGCCGGTCCGCGCGGGTTGTGGTGCACAACCCTTCCTTGGCGTCCACAAGGATGGGGTGTGTAGGTTCCAGGGCTCGATTGAGCACACGGTATGCTGCCAACGTTTTCAAGGCAGGCCCGCTCGATTCCTGCACCACGCTCGTTTGCGCGTCCACCCAACCAAACCGAATGCGTGACGGCACAGATCTATACCTTAGCCATGCGCTGACTTTGGCACAACCACCACTTCAGGTTTCCGTGCGTGCAGACCCGATTTACGACAGCCGGCGGCACGCGCACGCGCACGCGCACATACATGCACTGTTGGGCGCACTCGCTCCGTTTCGCCGCGTTAAATACAACTAGCCGTTCCTGTGGATGGGTGGCTCGATCGCCGCCTCGCTTGCACAACCCAAGCAAACCCGGGGGTTCCGGGTCCGTTTGCTGACCAACGCCGTCTCCGTCCCATCGCTGCGGTATCTGCTTTTTAACCCATGCCCTGTATGCGCAAACACGAACACATGGCTGGTGTGTATGTGTGTGTATGTGTGTGTTTATGTGTGTGTAGGTGGACGTGCGTGGCACCGGAATGACGTGTGGCACCAGCAGCGGTTCCGCGTCCTTTCCCGCCCCAAGCACACCACCTGATGACGACCACCAGCACGAACAAGCCTGCTCTCTTCCCGAGGGCTACATCAGCTCTGGCGAGTACGTCCTGCATACCTTGGGTCCACCTCCCCCATCCGCCGTCGGGGCTGCTGCAGGTGAGCCGCCGCTCCATCGATGAATATGCGGGCGGATGGATGCGATGCTTGCTACCCCCCATTCCTGTTCACAGGGGCAATCAGTGTAGCGGGGTGTAGTGCTTGGGCGGAGCAAAGGCTACTCGAGATGCTGTGCGACGCCTTTCTTAGGCTTTATGCTAGCCGACTGTACGGCACCTATGACCTCGGCGTTACATTCCCCCCCCTCTGAAGGGAACGTCCTCGGTCCTCACTGCGTCCTCGCAGTGTCTGTGCACAGTCCACTCCGCCACAGTCCGCCTTTCACCACCTTTGCATGCCTGGGGTCTTAGCCAGGTCTTCGGCATTGGGGTCGACAACTTCCCAAGTCAGGTCATGCCGGAGCACACATGCCTCTAGCTTTCTTTTTGCAAGGTTTTCTGGAGTGGAAGCCTTTCCGCGAGTACCAGGGATCGAACTGACGACCTCTGAGAGACTGTACGACAGTACTGGTCTCGATACCAATGTAGTGCTTGGGCGGAGCAAAGGCTACTCGAGATGCTGTGCGACGCCTTTCTTAGGCTTTATGCTAGCCGACTGTACGGCACCTATGACCTCGGCGTTACACGGGGCATGCACTCTATCTGTTGCGCTCTCTCCTGTTTGGGCGGGTGGTCGATATATGTGGTTGCCGGGGGTGAAAAAGGTGAAACCCACGGGACGGCAGGGTCGCCCAGAGGCTGGCTGGCGAGGCAGGGAACATGCCTGCCAATGTTTGCTTGATTCTCCGATTGACACACAAGCAATGGCCGTGGACCTTGCCCTATATCGTACTATCTACATGCATGCATGTGCGCACTCAATACAACACATGACGGAACATTTCCTTTCTCCTGCCTTCCGCATGCCGTACCTCGTGAATGCCAACTTGGCCCCCTTTCCCTTATTACGTAATGATTGTCACACAGACGCAGCAGCTGCCACACCAGCAGCGGATTGGCAGGGCGGCGGAGGTACCTTTGCTTGCAGCTCCTTCCTATACCGCCATGGCAGGACGGCTAACTCCAGCGGCACAAACCAGCCAGCTGCCACTGCTGCAGACGTCAACACAGCAGCCGCGTCAGCCACGAACCCAACTGCGGCTGATGCCGGAACCGTGGTCGGGCAGCCCGCTGCTGCTGTTGGGGATGTTCTGATGGCTGGCACGGCCTTGCGCGGCGTGCTGGGCGCCTCCTCGCTGTCGGCGGCCCTTTCACGCACACCACCACCTGATGGATCCACAACCGTGCTGCTGTCATCTCCGAGCTACTGGCGCTATGAGGCCTGCGTTTGCTTGCGAGTTGTGGGAGGGCTAGGCGGCGGCGTCGGCGGGGCAGCAGCGCTGGGGACGGCGGGGGCGACAGCAGTCATGGGAGCAGCGGCGGTCGCAGGAGCTTCAATTGGAGGAAGGGCGTACTCAACACGTGCAGAGGAGGCGCGCGCATCGGCAGCCGGTCCGCAGCAGGTTGCAGCTGTCCCGGCACCGCTGATGCCGCCGCCTTCATCAATGAAGGCAGCAGCCGTTGGCTCATCACCGCAGGTAAGTCCAGCTGCTGGAAGAATGAATGGATGCGGTTGGAGGTTTGGAGGCTGCACAAACGCAGACAAGAATAAAGCAGTCTGCTGGCCATGCACGCACCTGGGCCGAGGGAGGCGGCTCATATTCCCCGTCGCGTCCCCACACACCTACCCCCAAGTAAGCCTTCCCACCCTGGACTCATCGCCCTGCCTCGAGCAGGGGCGGCGCGGATGTATCGAGGTACCTCTGAACGTCATGCTGGGGGTCGTGATACCGGTGGGTGCTGCAGCCATCGGTGCCTGGGCGCTGCTGCTAGTGCTCCTATGCAGGCGTGGCGGCGGTGGCGGCGGCGGCAGTGGTGCAGCTGCTGCCACCGCCAAACAACGCAGCTTGATCGTCGCATACTTGTCGCGCATTTGGCCAATCCTACCAGCAGCACCAGCAGCAGCAGCACCCCACAGCGGTGCGGCTGCACCCCAGCTTGTGGACGCGGCTTCGGGCCCTTCCATTCCGGGTGCCTGCAATTTGGCAGCTGCTGCTGCGGCGGCGGCCGCCACCCCGATGATGAGTGGGGCGCTGATGACCGCCGGTGGATTAATTGCATCGGTTGTGGAAGCAGCGGCATCATTATCGGTGGCGGCAGCAGCAGCTGTAGCGACCCCGCAGGAGGACACTTCCGCCGTAGGAGGCTTGTCGACTGTTGCCAAGCGTGCCAAGCCGCCTGGTAGGAAATCTGAAGACAAAGGCTGGGATTGTGCGATGTGGACGATGAGCAGATGCGGTCTCAAGCTCTGAATTTGTAATCGCGCGCCTTAGCTGCTGTTTGTTGCTAATGTGTGGTCATAATCCTTGCCCGGCTTTTGCGTTTTGGCACGCCATATTTGCAATACATACGTCATGCGTGGTGCCTTGCTTATCTCCTGCTGCTACCTGGACTGGCCCATCTATCTGGATCGATCGATCGGTCCAGCCATGTTCCCCGGCGGGGCATTTCACCCACCATCACTCTGTGCTCATACGTGGACCCTTTCGGAACGTGCCAGAGGCCCCCCTTCTTTTCGTACGTTGGCTTTCCTGTTTCTGTGTGTAGGATCCTACCCTGTAGTGTTTGGAGACAGCGTGACTCTAGTTGCTACTGGTGAGACTGCTGCCTAAACAGGTATTATACGGGCAACATTAGTAATAACATAGGCGTGGCTGGGGCTCCGGAGTCCGGACACGTGGAGTTGCGTTGACTATCTATCGACTTCCAAAATAAATGGTTCATTTCCGCCAGCCCCTGGAAATAAAGCCAAAAGGGCACGCACTTCGTGCAGGACGAACGAAGGGCGTGTGCAGATGTACGGCTGGGCTGGCAAAACGAGCAGATCCGGACGTACTGAACCGGGGACCGGCCGCTGTGATGAGCTTTGTCAGTGGCGCCATCATTGGCTGCTTTGTCTGCGGCGCCCAGCAGGCGTGCCGTACTGCATGCCGTACTGCATGCTGGATGCCGTACTGCATGTTGGATGGCAGTGTGGCTGGATGGGGGCTCCCCCCTGTTCCGTTCTAGCTGCCAGGAAGCTGATACCCCCTTGCTGGTCACATGCACCCCCCCTTGTCGTTCATCTATGACCCTTTTTGCACCACCCAGACGTGGAGGGCAGCACCGAGCTGTGGGAGTGGCAGCCGGACGTCATGAACTACGCACTGGCGCTGCACGACCGGCTAGCACGGCTAACCATGGCTGCGTGCTGTGGATACGAGGTACCCGATCGAACCGCTGAACGAAGAGGCTTGGTGATACCGTGTATGAATGGGTTTGACACACTCTAGTTCATATTTTTGCGGATAAGTTATTACTTGCTGATTGTTCATCAAACTGCTAGTGTATACGCTCCAGCCAGCAGCATGCGTACGTCGACCAGGTGTATGTATGTGCAAGCAAAGACTGGAAGGAGGGCAGGATAGGACTAGCTAGCTGCATGGATGGTGCTGCGTGCACCGGTTTCCTCGGGGCCGGGGAGGTAGGGCCCGGGAGGGCCCGGGAGGTAGGGCTGGCTGGCCTGTGCGCGGTGTTTCATCGCCAACCAACCAACTAGCGGCCTCGCGCCCCTGGCTGTGGAATGGCGCGGGTTGAAGCCAGGCCTGATAGACGCGCACTGACGCTGCGCCCTCCCATCTCACCCGGTAGTGAACGCCCCTCCCCCCTTTTGGATGGGCTCACTCCCCGATTGTGTGGAAGCGTGTGCCTTCCTTTCCGGGCGTTCATGCTGTGCTATGGACCTGCTGACTTGCCGCGTACTGCTTTCTGCTTGGTCCTGGGATGATAATCCGATAGATGGCAGTGCGGCTGTATTCGTCATGCACGCTTCGGTCGGTGGCGAAGCACCTTTCATGGTCATCATATCGGGCGTGTCACCGCAGGTTACGACCGAGGGCGACGCCTTCCTGGTGGCCTTCCACGACCCCGTGGACGCCGTCCGCTGGTCTCTGCTGCTGCAGTCCGCACTGCTCAAACTGGACTGGCCGCCACTGCTGCTGGAGCACCCCCTGTGCAGACCCAGACCGCTGGTGCCGGTGGCGACCGCAGCCGGCGGCGGCGGAGCCAAGGCCGGCCGCGGCGGCGGCGGCGGCTCCGGCGGCGCCTCGGCGCCGCTGCTGGTGTTGTTCAAGGGTCTGTCGGTTCGCATGGGCATCGCGACGGGGGTGCCGTCGTCAGTGCGGGAGCACCCGGTGACGCGGCGCATGCAGTACACGGGTGCCGTACTGCGGTTGGCGACTGGCATTGCGGAGCTGGGTAGCGGCGGTCAGGTGCTGTTGGAGCCCATGACGTTCAAGGGCATCCACCACAAGATCGAGGAGCTGGATGTGGTGGAGGCGGAGGTGCAGGAGCTGGCGGGTAGGGACGAGGGAGGGCCAGGGCAGGGCCAGGGCAGGGCCAGGGCAGGGCCAGGGCAGGGCCAGGGCAGGGCCAGGGCAGGGCCAGGGCAGGGCCAGGGCAGGGCCAGGGCAGGGCCAGGGCAGGGCCAGGGCAGGGCCAGGGCAGGGCCAGGGCAGGGCCAGGGCAGGGCCAGGGCAGGGCCAGGGCAGGGCCAGGGCAGGGCCAGGGCAGGGCCAGGGCAGGGCCAGGGCAGGGCCAGGGCAGGGCCAGGGCAGGGCCAGGGCAGGGCCAGGGCAGGGCCAGGGCAGGGCCAGGGCAGGGCCAGGGCAGGGCCAGGGCAGGGCCAGGGCAGGGCCAGGGCAGGGCCAGGGCAGGGCCAGGGCAGGGCCAGGGCCGGGCCAGGGCAGGGCCAGGGCTGGGCCAGGGCCGGGCCAGGGCAGGGCCAGGGCCAGGGCCAGGGCAGGGCCAGGGCCGGGCCAGGGCCAGGGCCAGGGCCAGGGCCAGGGCCGGGCCAGGGCCGGGCCAGGGCCAGGGCAGGGCCAGGGCAGGGCCAGGGCCAGGGCAGGGCTAGGGCAGGGCTAGGGCAGGGCGGGGCAGGTTCCCGGTTGGGGATGAATACAATGAGGGGCCTTTTCCTTTCCCTGGGCGGCTGGCTGGTGGATATACGTTGGGTGGAAAGCTGCTGGTCGGCCTCGTGTGGACACGTGTGTGGCTTTCCTGCTGGAGCCCCTTGCATACAACCTCCCCCACCGCAATCCGACCCCGCCGTTGCTCACCACTACACCACCATCCGACCCCTGTTGCTCACTCGTTTCCGCCTCCAGACAAGGTCAACCACAAAACTGTGCCAGCACAAGTAGTGGCCATCCCTCCCACCGAGGAAGACCCGCTGCTGGGCCACTGGACCGACAGCTCACGCCAGCTGCCACAGGGCGGCCCGGGAGGGGATGCCTCCTACCACCACACCAGCAGCCGCGCAAGGCAGTCCTTCAGCCGCCACGCCAGCCTCAACTCCAGGCACCAGCAGCAGCAGCAGCAGCAGGCTATCAAGAGCTTCTCTCGCATGTCCCTGGGCCAGCAGGCAGCCGGCTTCTATGACATGACCACCCGCCAGCAGCAGCAGCAGCAGGCGCTCCGCCGGGTGAGGGGAGCTGCTGGCGGCGGCGCCAGTGGCGTCGCTGGTGGTGCGTCGGTGGGTGGTGTCGCCGCGACCATGGGGGCGGCGGCGATGGCGCCGTTGCCGCCGCGGGGCATGCAGGGCGCTGGCGGCAGCCCCCTTCTGCCAGCAGGTCCGTATGCACAGCCTGGTCGCCTGTCTGCGGCGGCGGCGGCTCCATACACGGTGGCGCAGCTGCCACCATCGCACATCGGTCCACAGCACTACTACGCTGACGGCGGTGGCGGCAGCGGCGGCACGCGGCTTGCGTCAGGTGCCCAGCCCCCCCATGGTGTTGGCGGTGGTGCGCTGGGCGAGCCGCCGCGGGGCCAGCACCCGCCTCGCTACACCAGCGCCGCGGGACCTGGCGGCCCTTTCTCCCAGGAGGCTGGAGGCGGCGGCGGCGGCGGCGGGGCTGGGGGTGGCTTCTACCCCAGCGCCTCTAATTACGGCTCTTCGCTTTTTGGCTCCCCAGCGACGGGCGTCCACTGGGGGCCGCACCTCCAGCAGGCTCCCGGCATGCCTCCACTGACACTGCTGAGCTCTGCGAGGGGCTCCAGTGAATGGTAGGGATGGGATCATCCCGGGCAGAAGGCCGCGGGGCGGCCGACCGTGCTGCGTCGGTGTGGGGATGGCTGAGGACGCTGATGTGGGTTTACGCGGGGTCCGAAGATACTCGCGTGTGTCCCTGTTGCGTCACACCACCCTGAATTCAATTCTTGTACCATTTCTGTGTGTCCGTCAGCTGTCTGACAAGACCGGCACCTGCTGCTGCTCCTGCTGCTCCTGCGCTCAGGGTGGCCCTCCACCAGGCGCTGATGGTGGGCTATGCCAGCAACAACGGCACGCCGGCTGTACTGCAGTCATTGTACGGCAGCAATGCATCGCGACAATCCCGGCCGCTGAATCCATTCGGTACGTGTGCGCCTGCGTGGGGCTGGTGGGCGGGGGAGGCTGGCGGAGCTCGGCGGGGCGGCGTTATGGGGGCGCCGCCGCGTTGGCACTGGCGCTCCTTGGGGTATTTCCCTCTCCCTGAACCTGCCCCGCTTTCATCGCCTTCGCTCTTGCGGTTCCAATAGCTGTACTAGTACGGTAGACGAGCCGCATCCGCTCACATACACGAGTCGCTCTCCTTGCCCTGCAACTTGGATCCCTACCACTTCAAATCGGCGGCCTTTTCCTCCACCCAGAACAGATCATCACTCCAAATCTCGTCTTCCCGACCTGTGCTTGCCCCCCCCCCCACACACACCCACCCACACATACACACATACACACACACACGCCACCCTCCTGCCTGCGGCACCGCCCTCAGATCTGGCTGCCATGCTGGGCAGCCGTGCCTCCCTGGAGTCTGCCGCCACCGCCGCCGCTGCGCAGCCGCCCGTGGGCAGCCTGACGTCGACAGCTGCGGCGGCGCCAGCGGCACACCAGCAGCAGCAGCCGCACCAACACCAGCAGCAGCGCTCCAACCTTCACGGTCTCTTTCTGCGAACCCTAACCGCCGGGGGCAACAGTGAGTCATCCACCTCCGGAAAACAAATCAACGGCTTGTACCTACCGCCCGTCGAGGTGCCTCAGCCGCCCGGCCCCGAGCCAATCGCCCGCACCAGCGCCACCGCCGCCGCCAACACCGCCGCCACGGCGGCCGCGGCGGCGGCGGCAACATCATCAAACGGCACGGGGCGTGCACCGGCGCCGCCGCGGCCGCCGGTGGAAGGCTCGTGCAGCGATGCCAACTCATCCCTGATGGCCCGGCTGCACATGGCTGCATTCCTAAACAGCGCCGCGTCCTCTGACTTTCATGGTGAGATGGCGGCGGTGACACTCCAGGGAGGGATGTTTGGCGGCCGCTTCAGCGCCGCCGCCGGCGGTAGCGCCGCCAACGTCAGCGCCGCCGACGCGCACCTCCACGCGCAGCGGCCTGGCGGCGAGACGCCGCCGCCGGGCATCCGCCACCGGCATCACGTAGGCAGCATCAACGGGGCGTCCTTCCTGCATGGCAGCTCTGGCGGCGGCGCCGGGATTGGGAGCTACAGCCTGGTGGGGCGAGATCTCGGCTACGCGCCACCGCACGCGGCGGCGCCGCCGATGTTCGGTGGCGTCTGTGGGCCGGGGCCCATCGCTGAGGCGACGGAGGAGCCACCGCCGCCGCGCCTGCCGTCGATGCTGCGGGACGGTGGTGATCACAGCGGCGGCCGAGCGACCCCGCCGTCGCCATCTAACGGCTCAGGCGGCGGCGGGACACTTAAAATAGCAGAGGCCGCCGGGCTGATCCCGGCGACGGGCCGGCGCGGTGGCTGCGCCGCAGGCGCCGCCACCAGCGCCGCCGCGGCGGCCGCCGCGGCGGCGGCGGCGGATAAGCACGAGGATGAGGACGAGACGCTCCTGGATCTGCTGATGAGCGTTACGGGCTCCAGCGGCAACAGGCCGACCCACATCGCAGCCCCGACCTTGCTGACGGCCGATTCGACAGCTCGCGAGCCCCTCCAGATGCCCCTGGCTTCCTCCCTGACGGTCGGGTGTTCCCCGCGCATACCGCCCTTTACATCACCGCAGCGCCGGCTGGCTGCCCCCCAGGCGGCGGCGGCGACGGCGGCGTTTCCGATGTCCTTGCCGGAGGCTGGCACGCCGCCGCCGGCGGCGGGGCCTGCCGCGGTGTCTGCGGCGCTCCTGGCGACGTTCGGCGTCAGTCCTGTACGGCAGCGTGACCTGTTGGCGGCGGCGGCGGCGGCGTGCCCAGAGCGGATGATGTTGGAGCGCGTCGTCGCGGCGGACCCTGGCGACGCTGCCGCCGCCGCGGCGGCCGCGCGCGATAGCTTCAGCTTTGCGCCGGCAATCCGGCACCTCGTCACCAGCAGGACGGCGCATACGGCGGAGCTGGACCGCAACGTGTTGGGCGACGGCGCCACGGCACCGGCGGCAGCGCCGGTGCTGCGTGCAGTACCGCGCCTGCCAGCGGCGGCGGCGGCGGCGACGGCGCCGCAGCCCATCGCGGCGGGGATGCGGGGCGTGCGCAGGTCAACTTCATTCAACTTGCGTCCTGGCCAGGCGCCTCCGCCGGGGCTGCCGGTGGGCGCTGGGCGGATCCACACGTGTGTGTGTATGTGTGCGCATGTGAAATTGTGAATGTGTGTGTGTGTGTGCGGGCAGGGCTGCTGGAGGGCCGAGCCAGGAGGCCGTATATGCCGCCCCGTAGCAAACCCAACGCAGAAAGGCGCCGTACATCCGTGTCGCGCTGGGTTGTCTCACTCCGCAGCAGGTTGTGTAGGGCGGGACAGGTGCCGGCGCCGGTGCCAGACCGAACTGCAGCCAATGGAACGGCCATAACCGCTCCACATCCCGGCGCCCAACCCCACCCCCACCCCACACACCCCACACACAGACACGTCCGTGCCTACTCCCCTGTTGGTTCTGCAGGCAGCACGTATCGGTGGGGCGTTCTCCGGAGCCAACGGCGTCGGCGGCCCCCTCCTGGAGCGCTTCGGCCGGTCCCTCCAAGTCGGGCCTCGACCGTCAGGGCCCCAGTCCACTCACCATTTCGGGCCGCAGGGCCGCGAGGTCCAGGTCCAGGCCCAGGTCCAGGCCGGGGAGCCGCCGCTGCCGCCGCCACCGCCGGCAATGTCATGGCTCGCGCCGCCGGCACTGCCACCGCAACAGCCGGGTTCAATGGAGCACGATTATTTCCATGTCCGGCGTTGGACGAGCGAGCGACGCCGTGGTGGGAACTTAGGGAACGAGCAACCGCAGCAGCAGCAGCACCCGCAGCAGCAGCAGCAACAGGGGGTTCCCTGGGCTGCGCCAGCACCCTGGCCTGCAGGGCCCACTCCTAGCACCGGCACCCCTGGGCCGCTGGGCAATCCGGACGCCAGGCGCGGCGGCAGCGGCGCCCCACTGCCGCCGCCAACGCTGCCACTGGCGGCGGCGGCATATGGGGGAGGGATGGGGCCCGGGGCGGGAATGGGGCTCGGCACCCCGGAGCCGGGGCCCTCTGGCAGCACCCCTGGCAGCGGCGGTGCTGGCGGGGGCCTGCGCGCCGCTCTGGCTCAGGCCCACGCGCAGACCCAGGCTCAAGCACACTACTTCCAGCAGCCCTACCAGCCCTACCAGCCCTACCAGCCCTACCACTACCACCACCACTACGGTCCCCACCACCCGCACCCTGGCGCCGGCGCCGGCACCGGCACCAGCGGTGGTGGCCCTGCGGTGGTTCACCGCCTCGCCTCCTCCACCATCGCCTCGGGCAACACCTCGCCCGTGCTGGCTGGGGGCGCCACCGGAGACTCGAACTCCTCCGAGAGTGAGGGCGGCGGAGACCTTAGAGGCGACGGCGACGCGGCGTCTGAGGATGAGTGCCAGGGGGGCCTGGCCGCCGCCGCGGCCGCCGGGTCGTTGCGGTGGGGTGCCTGCGCCGGCATTGGCATTGGCATCAGCGGCGGCGCAGCGCAGGAGCAGCAGTTCGCCGGCGGCGGCGGTGGACACATTCAACAGACCCAACAACCGATCCCGCAGATACAACAACAGCAGCAGCAGCAGCAGCAGCAGCAGCTCCAGCAGCAGCAGCTGCTTGGTATTGGCGCCGCGTCGGCTAGTGTGGCGGGTTGGGGCTTGGAGCTTGGCGGCTCGGTGGGGGGCCGCCCGGCGGGTCCCCCGGGCGCCGCCATTGCGAGTCGCGGCTACGACAGCCTCACACTGGCTCTGGCGCTGCCGTCGGGGTCCGGCGGCGTCGCCAGTGGCGTCGCCAGCGGCGCCGTCGGTGGCGTCGCCAGCGGGGCCGCCAGCGGCGCTATGGCCAGCGGCGCCGCGGCTGGCGGCGCCGCCACGAGGGGGCGGTTCTCCTCGACGCAGCTGGCGACGCATTTGCTGGTGGGATCGATCCACAAAGGGGAGAGCCGAGACGGTGACAGCAGGCAGGACAGCGAGGGTGGTTCCGGAGCAGTGGCGGCGGCGGCGGCGGCTGAGGCGGTAGTGCCAAGACAACCTGGAACCGCTACGGCTGTAGCAGCTGGCGTCGGAGGTGCCAGGAGCGGAAACGGGGGCGGGGGCGGGGGAGCCGAGGGCATCTCCGCAGCGGCAACGGCGGCGACGGCGGCGACGGCGGTGGCGGCGCCAGCTGAGCCGTTCGGCGGATTCACGGGGCTGGCGTCAGGCGCGGTGACGACTGGCAGCGGCAGCGACCTTGGCGGCGGATTGGCAGCAGCAGCGGCGGCGATGGCGGTTGGCGTCAGCGTCGCCGCAGGCCGGGCGGTTGCGCGGCTGCCTCGCACCGCGACGGGGTCGGGGCTCGCAGGCGGTGGCGGCGGCGGCGGTGGCGGCGGCGGTGGGCCTTGGCGATCCGCATACAGCAACCTCACCGTCATGGACCTGGACGCGGCTGCGGGATACCCCGCGGCTGCGGCCTGGGCTCGGGTGCGAGGTGCGTGTGGCGGAAGGGATGAGGGTGGAAGTGCGCTGAGCCTGGCGACGAGCAGCTCCCCGGATTACCGTAGGGGTCTGTGCGTGCCCTGAGGTGGGACGACTGGAAGGGCGCAAGCAGCGAGGGAGTGCGAACCGAGCGGTGATGTCTTTTCCCGGCCGTTTGGCTCCGGAGATGGGGGGATAGGGGCAGATAGCGTAACGCCCCAGTGGCCCAAAGTGGGGGGGTGCGGAGGAGTGCCGAGAAAGGCGGGTCGGGCACTCGCATTTCACTGGTAAATAAGAAAGATTGCCATCCTGCTTCACGGCCCCCTGCCTGCAGGGCCAGGTGCCGTGACCACCGCCTTGCAGCACATCACCTACGCCGCCTCTGACTTTGCCGCCGGCGGCGGCAGCGGCGCCGCCTCACTTACCGCCCGCAGCAGCCGCATGTCGCTGCCAGTGCTGCTGCAGCACGACTACGCGGGGCCCGGCGGCGGCGGCGGCGGTGGCGGCGGCGGCGGCTCCGGCGTCGGGGGCGGCGCCCGCGGCGCGTCGGGCCCTCTGGCGGGTGTGGCGCTGCTGCCGCCGGCGGGTTGCGGCGCCGGGGAGGGCCTGGTGCTGATGCTGCGCTCGGCGATGGCGCCGGAGGTGACGGGCTCGTGGGCAAACATGAGGGCCAAGGAGGCGCGGGATCTGTCCGAGGTGAGGTGGGGCAGGACGCAGGAGGGGGGGAGGCGGAGAAGGGGAAAGGAGGAGGCAGGTCGAGGGAGGTCGAGGCGATGAGGGGCAGGCGGGCGGGTGTGAATGGGAGAGTAGGTGGCTCTGATGCGAGTGGGCAGATTCTGGAGGCGCATGTGCCCGCCTGCGAATACCAAAACAGTTCGCTGAGGTAGTACGGTATGCTGTGCTATGCCTTCTTATTGCTTCTCGCTATGCTGGGCTGTGCTGTGCTCCGCGACCGCACTGCGCTGCTCCATGCTGTCCCCTCACACCGCCTCGTGCCGCCCCCCCCGGCCCCCGCTGCCACACCGCAGGAGGAGGATACGTTGGAGAGGGCGAACACAGCTGAGGACACGGCGGCGGCAGCGACGGCAGCGGTGACGGCGGCAGCGACGGCAGCGGTGACGGCGGCAGCGACGGCAGCGGCGGCGGCAGCGGTGGCCGGTCTCGCACCCTCAGCGGCCCAGGCGGCGACGATGGCGGCGACGACGGTCTGTGACCAGGAAGAGTCAACGACGAGTGCCGTACAGCCGTACAGCAAATCGGCGGTGCAGGAGCGCCAGCTGGACAGACCGGGTAACCCAGCGGAGGGGCCGGAGGGGGAAAGGGCCGTGGGGGGCCGCGCTGGGGGGGGCGCGCTCTGTGGGGCCGTAGAAGGCGCTCTAGGGCGCTAAGGTTTTAGGGTTTTAGGGCAGTGGCTGGGGTTCCTGCCCCTAAAACCCTAAAACCCTCAAGTAATGGGGCTCCTGCCGTAGTGCTGTCCCAGCCCATACCGAATCCCAGTGACCACCACCACTACCACCACCACCACCACCACAACGACGGTCACCACAAATAATAATACCGGTACCCATCTCCGACCCTTGGCACCGCCGCCACCCCTCATCCATCCATCCATCCATCCCCCCCAGGCAGCCCCGACCGCGCCGTTGGCTGCGCCGCCGTGCAACCCTCCCTGGATCACGACACCGCCGCCCCCGTCCGCATCCTGGCTGCCGTACATCCCGCCGGCGGCGACCCCCGTCAAACGTCGTTCATGCGGCCCTCATACGGCTCCTCCACTGCCGCCGCCGGCACCGGCACCGGAACCGGCGCCACTGCGGACCTTGTTTCGGCACTCGCCGGTGGGCTGGGGCTGCTGCGGCGCGGTCTACGGCTGCCACCGACCCACGGGTCATCTGGGTCGGGGCCGCCGCCGGCGGCGCTATGGGAACGCACCGGGTCGCTGTCTTCCAAGCGCCTGATCAGCGCCTCCTCGGGCGCGGGTACGGACGGCCAGGCGAGATCAGACGTCGACGAGTCGATGCCGGGGGAGGTTGAGGCGGCGGCGGCAGAAGCGGCGAGGCCGCCGGCGCCGCCGGGTGCGGACGCGGACGCGGGTGCGGGTCCGGATGGAGGTGCGGGCCCGGGCAGTCCCGGCGCCCGCAAGCGCACCGCCCTCGCGCGACGGCGGTCGACGTTTGACGTGCTGTCGTCTGCGGCGGCGGTGGCGGCTGCGGCTGCGGCGGAGCACGAAGTGGCTCGGTCTCCATTGTCGTGCAAGATGCTGGGGGACCGGAGCAGACACATGCGCAGGTGCGGGTGTATTGAGACTGTGAGAGGTCACCTGAGAGGTCACCGGGATCACGGGGTGCAAAACCACCGCAAGGAGAAAGTGAGAGCGAAAGAAAGGGCATAAATAGCTTGAACTCTCCTCTCTTTTTACTGCCAAAGGCGAAGCGGCAAGCAGTGGCAGAAACCGCTCTGATTACGGCGCATGGATGAAAATGGAAAAATGATGCCCCGTTTGGTCCGCGGGCCGCCCGGGCCCTTTGATGCGCCCACCGATCCACCGATCCGCCAATATAACCCACTAAACCCAACCGAATCCCAACCGAACCCCAACCGATCCTCCCAGCCTCCCCAAGCTGCTGCCCGGCACGGCCGTGTCGTCCACCGGAGAGGGGCGGTCGTCTGGTCCAGAAGGACTGGCAGCGGCAGCCACCGGGCGACAGGCGGCGGCGGCGGTGGCGGGACCCGACGCCCGGGCGGTGGCGGCTGAGCGCCAGGCATCTGCAACGGCGGTGGCGGCGCCACCGCCGCCACCGTCACCGCGATCCGGACACAACGGCACCGCCACGCCCGCCGCTGCCGTCGGCCGCGGCGGCGGCGGCGGCGGCGACGGCGACGGCGGCGGGGTGGTGTTACGGCGTACGGCAAGCCACGCGCTGGTGGTGATCGACATGGGGGTGCACCGGCTGCAGGTGCCAGCACTCGGGCCGGCGTACGGCGATGTGTACGACGGCGTGCAGGTATGTACGGCCTTGTACGGCACACGCAAGGCGCGTGGCGCCCCGGGCCCAACGGTACTCCAGGTGGTGGTGGTGGAGGGGGGGGTGGCGGGGTACCCAAGAATAGGGGCTCTCCTTCTCCGCCGGGCTGCCTGCGGGAGTTGGCAGGGCCCTCATCCTTTCCTCCTTCCCCTTGTGTTCATGCCTGACATGCTAAATGTTAACCCTATAGAATCATGTATGTAAGGGATGTCTTCCCATTACACTGATGTCCTTATCTAAGTGCTCTTTGTCGCGCTAAAGATCCGGGTTCGAACTTTCCCGGGATCCTTATTACGTACTTGCGAACGGGGACGTTCGGATTAAGTCGGAGAGATTGTTACGTATAGGATCCTGTACGTAACAGGACACTAAAGAGGGGCCCTGTAGCCCACCCACCACCCCCTTTACGGCCTTGCCCTGTTCTCTGTCCTCGCCCGCACCTACGTGCTGGTTGACATCCCGCCAGCCCGTTCCCCATCGCAATCCACCCAGTGTCCACCCTGAGCCGGGAGGTAACACGGACACGGACATGGACAGTGTCCCTCTCTCGTATGCTCTCTCTCGATCTCGATCTCTCTCTCGTCTCTCTCTCGATCTCTCGATCTCGATCTCTCTCTCGATCTCTCGATCTCTCTCCCGATCTCTCGATCTCTCTCGATCTCTCGATCTCGATCTCTCTCCCGATCTCTCGATCTCCCTCGATCTCTCTCTCGATCTCTCGATCTCTCGATCTCTCAATCTCTCGATCTCTCGATCTCTCGATCTCTCGATCTCTCTCCCGATCTCTCGATCTCTCTCGATCTCTCGATCTCGATCTCTCTCCCGATCTCTCGATCTCTCTCGATCTCTCTCTCGATCTCTCGATCTCTCTCGATCTCTCTCTCGATCTCTCGATCTCTCTCGATCTCTCTCCCGATCTCTCGATCTCTCTCGATCTCTCAATCTCTCTCGATCTCTCGATCTCTCGATCTCTCTCGATCTCTCTCCCGATCTCTCGATCTATCTCGCTCTCTCTCGATGTATCTCGATCTCTCTCTCGATCTCTCTCAATCTCGTTATCTCATGATAGCGATCGCGATCACGATCACGATTGGAAACGCCCAAATGGAAAGCGCGTACAATCAACCCGCATCACCCCGCTCCACACCTCCTTTCCCCAATTCCCAAATGACAAGTAAAGGCTGACACCGAAACGTGCAACGAACCAAACCCCCTTTTCCACCCGCACACTCACACACCCGCCCCCCCCCACACACACATCCGTGCAACCCCCCCCTCCCCCTCCCCCGGCCCCTCTCCTCAGGTGATCCAGCTCCTCCCCGCGCACCTCAAGTACCGCGCCGCCTACCAGCCGCCCCTCAAGTCGCAGGCGCAGCTGGCGCCCGGCTTCTTCGACGCGCCCGGGGCAGCCCAAGCCCTGCTGCCCTGCCCCCCCGGCCAGGCGCCCTCCTTCCCACGCCTGTCCCTCATGTTCATCCAGCCCGCGGGCTACTCGGCAGTCGCCAACGCATCCCTGGAGGTGGCGGAGCGCAGCGGCGCGGTCTTCTGCGCTGCTGTACGGGAAGTAATGCAGATGTACGGCGCATACGAGTGTCAGGAGTACGAGTGCACGTTCATGGTGGCGGTCAGTGGCCCACGGGTTGCGGCGGAGGCGGGGCTGGCGCTGCACGAGTGGCTGCTGCACGCGGACTGGCCAGCGGACCTTTTCGAGCAAGCTTCAGGTCGCCTGGTGCTGGGGCAGGATGGCCGACCGGTGCTGAGGTGGGCTGGGACCCGGGGGAGGGGGAGGGGGAGGGCTCTGGGCGGGATGAAGTGGGGTGGGGTGGGGTGGGGTTGAGGGTCCGGCAGGGCAGATGAAGGAGCCGGGCACCGTTTCTTGGGGTGTGCGTGTGTCTGGGGGCGTAATGAAGGAGGTAGCGACACCGCACTTTTCTGCGTCCTTCCCGGCACCTCATCGCCCTCCACCCCATCCATGCTCTCCCTTCTCCGCGCTCAATTCCTGCCCCGTCTCCTCCCTTCTCCTCCCCTCCTCCTCCCCTCCTCCTCCCCTCCTCCTCCCCTCCCCTCCCCCTCTCTCCCCCAGGGGCTTCCGCGCCAAGGTGGGCATCTTCAGCGGAGTGCCTCTGTCTGTGGTGCCACACGCCACCACGGGCCGGGCCGACTACTTCGGGGCGATGGTCAATCGGGCGGCCAGACTCATGGCGGGGGCAAAGGCGGGGCAGGTGAGGGAGGGGAGGGGGGGGCGGGGGGCTTTGTAAGGAGGGGGAGGGCATGCAGGGAGAGGGTTGTGGGAGGGAGGGGAGGCGAGGGGAACGTGCAGGGGGCCCGCAGGCGGGGCAGCTGCCGATTAGAAGGGGCAGCAATCAGAGGTTATGGGGCAACGAGCGCGGGATGTAATGGGGAGGGCCATGGTGCTGCGGATCAGGGTGGTGGAGGGCAGTGGCTCCTGGGGACATGTCATTTTGAATGTGGACGGACATGTGCACGTGAATGGGAATGGGAACGGGAACGGATGCCGTTCTTCACAGTCCGCTATGGACTGTTAATCTCAACCCCCTAAAACCCCGCCCCACACACACACCGCTCGCTAACGCCGTCTCCGTCCCTTCGCTGCGGTATCTTGTTCTTCACTCCCTCCCTCCCTCACTCCAGATCCTGATGGACAAGGCTGCGGGACTGGAGGTGCTGCGCGAGTGGAAGCAGGTCGCAGCGGACGCTGCGGAGGTGGCGGCTGCAGCGGGCACTGCGGCAGCCGCAGGTGAGCGAAGCGTGGGCGGTGGGCGGTGGGCGGTGGGCCGCCTTCCCTCCACACGCACACACACACCCACACACACACGCACACGCACACCGTGCTTCCGCGTGTTACATAAAACCCTAAAACCTTAAAGCCCACGGCCTGTCGGTCTCCTATCAGCACCAGGATGTAGTAATAGCGGGCGTGCAGCCCCTCCCGACCCCAGAGCAACGGCACCTCTGATGCTGCCCTCCCTGCCCTCTTCCGTGCCTCCGCGCTTTGCACCCTGCCTGCCCTTGCCGACTTAACCTGGCTACCCGGCGGTGACCACTTATACTGCCCCGCAGCACTGGTGCTCATTCCCACCGCCACTGCCGCTGCCACCACCCCCGCCCACTGCCGCTGCCGCCACCCACCCTGCCCACTGCCGCTGCCACCGCCATCCCCTCCCACTGCCACCGCCTTCCCCGCCACATCGCAGATGCCACTTGTGCCGGGTACACCGCCCAGGAGGACATCCACGCCGCCCGGCCCTCAGGTGCGGTCCGTGGCTTGACCGAGTCCGCCCAGCTGCCGGCTTCGGCGCCACTGCCCCAGGCAGCAGCAGCTGCAGCAGCCGCAACGCGACGGACCAACCTCAGTGCCGGCAGCCTCACAGGCCCCCGCCACCCCGGCTCGAGTGGCAGCCCTGGTGGGGGCTCCTCCTCCGCGCCTGCGCCCAGAAGCAACCCTGAACCCGACAACCCGGACCTCGATCGAGTGGCTAGCGGCCAACAGCAGCGTCGCCAGGCTGGCGCTGCATATGCTGCGGCGGTGGCAGTTGCGCCTCCGCCGCCGCCGCCGCCGCCCGCCGCTGCGAAAGCTGCCACGACCGCCGCGTTGTTGTTTCCAGGGCTGGTGCAACAGCAGGGGCAGCAACCGCAACAGCAGCAACAGCAGGGGCAGCATGGCGCAACACCAGATGCCTCAGCAGAGGGCGGCAGCGGCCCCGCTACAGCGGCGGAGGCTGAGGCTGTAGCCGATGTTCTGTTGCTGCCGCCGCCCTCTGGCCCTTGGCTGTTGATCCCGGACCGCGACCGCGACGGTGTGCAGGCCCCGCCTCGGACCGCTACCACCCCTGCCGCCATCGCTGCCGCTGCCGCTGCCGCTGTCACCACTCTGGATGCAGCTTCGGATCCGGCAGCTAGCAGCATTTCGGTAAACGGCCTGGTGCCGGTGACTGCGGCCCCCGCTGCAGCGGGGTCCCGGACCGGGACCGTGCTCCCGTCGGGGGCTGCAGCCGCCGCTGGGGCTCCAGCGGCGGCGCCATCACACCCCGCCACTGCCGCCGCCGCTGCGGTGGGCAGCGGCAGTGGTGGCGGCGGCGGCGGCACCAGCGGCAGCGTTCTGGTGTACGAGCACTACCTGGCGGCACTGGCAGCGGGCGCGCTGGCATCGACGGCGCGGGCTGTGGTGGTTCCTGCTGCCGTACAGGTGGTTGATCTGGGGCTGTACAGGCTCAAGGGGCTGCCGGAGGGCCAGGCTGTGGTTTCGGTGCAACTGCGAGCCGCTGCTGCGGCCACCGCCGCCGCCGCTTGTGCAGAGCCATCTGGGGGCGCCGCGGCGGCGGCGGAGGGGGCAGCAGCGGCGGAGGGCGGCGGCCTGGGTAAGAAGGCATCACTGATGGCGGCCGGCAAGGGATTGATTGAGGAGTTGCTGGTGGCGCTGCCGGTGCCGCTGGTTAGCGCAGGCGTTGTGGCTGCATGATAGGGCGTATGATGTATGATCATTGATCAACTTGTGGCATTATCTAGTTGTGGTATGATCAAGTTATCGCAGGAAGGGGGGCATGAGAGTGAAGCGCGTCATTATTACCGAATGCAGCAATCAACCAGCGAAAAGATTCGGGTGGTTACGGGGAGTGCAAAGCGGAGAGTGAGTTGACGTGTGCGTTTGTTTGGATAGGGATGCGTGCGCGCGCGCGTTTTGGAGTGTATAATACATGTGTTTGCGTGTTTGGGTGTATGCATTCTTAAGAAAGCAAGCGAGCGATCTCCGCCTCTACCAGAAACAAAACAAAGAGGCATGTTGGGGCACCATGCGCGCCAGGGGAGTGATGAGTGGATGGTGGGGCTGTGTGCGAGGCTGGGTGTCTAAGGTGGGCCCGGGTGGTGGTGGTGGGAGGGGTGGGGGTGGGGGTGGGGGTGGTGGAAGGGGGGGTGACGACCAGGTCACCCAGCCAGCCAGCCATGCAGGCTCATACTATATGAATATATTTTGAATATTATTTTTTAGTGGTTAGCGTTGAAGGCTTGTTTGGGTCGGGTCGGGTCGGGTCACGCCACAACGCAGCCCAGGCGGGCCGTGTGGTTGTGGGTGTGGGGGTGTGGGGGCCGGAACTGGTCTTCGGAAGTTGCTAGGAGGGCCTGCTTGGGCTTTATTTGCTCGGCGCTCACAACTGGCTGCTTTGACGGTTCTAGGAGCGCAGTGACTTTACGACAGACGGGGTGGAGGCCCGCTTGCTCGGGGGGGGGCCATCCATTGCTTTGCGAATGCGCACACGGTGCGAAAGCGAGAGGAGGCGGAAAAGGAGCTGGAGAGGAAATGAGGCCTGGTGGGGGTTGAGGCAGCGACGACATGTAGTCCCAAATGGGGACCGTCGATCGACAAATTGTGGCCGGTTGGAAATTGGGCCCTTTGGCGGTACTTATTATTATTGTTGCTTCGGCAGTCACAGTTGCGGCTCCTTTGTTGCTGGTGCCTCCAGCCTCCTACGCGGCGCTTAGTGGCAAAGCAGCTGGTAGGTGGCTTGGCCGCTTCGACTTCAACCCACGTTCCGGCTACGACAAGACCCAACACCGCCCTCCAGATACGGCAGACTTGCGCGTACAGCTAAACAATTGGCGGCGTTACCAGTATAATTGGGCGGATGGTGACGGCGGGGCGACTAGCGGAGCGCAGAGCGTGAGGCCAGGAGGAGGGAGGTTGTTCAAGGTGCTTTGTCTGCATGTGTGCCTGCAGGAGGGTGTTCCTGATCTGGCCCTGGCATGGCCCGGCCCGGCGGCAGTTCGCAGTTGGGCGCGGTGTCCGGCGCCCTGCCTCCGGTCTTGCGGGATGGATGATGGATGATGGCGTGTCTGCAACTCTGCATGTCAGCGATGAACGCGAAGGCTTTGAGGTGCCTGTAAGTGCCTGTCTTGCCTGTCCTCCCTAGTATATAAAGGGCAAATTGTATAAGTCAAAAACGTTTTGAGATGTTTGCGTTCGTCGGAAGCTGCAGACGCATATCTTAACCATGCTGATGTGCAAACCGTTGGCCCGTTGGCTTCCAGCTTCTGAGAGTCGGCCTGGTCAGCAGCAACTATCTTCTGCGGGCCCGATATCATAAAGTGGAGGCTTATTCTGCGAAGTAACGACTCCGCTGTGAGTTGTCAACGGAGGGCAGACCCGAAAGTGAGTCCCTTGCCTGCCCTAAGTCTGCTGCCTGCACGTGCCTTCCAGGCAGCAGCCAGCAGCGGCAACCCATCAACTGCAGCGTCCCTGCGGCACTAAGGAGCATGGCGGGTGCGTTTACATCTCCCGCCCACCTTGAGCGGCCAGCCTGCCCCATTAAAGCTGCACGCGCGCGCCCGCGTCCGGGCTGGACATTTGCACGTCTCAGGCACGCTGCGCGCCCACCCGGGAAACGAAAAGCTGAAGGGGCTGGCCTCGGACGGCGTGACGCCCGCCAGCACACAAAGCCATCTCCGACCCTTCCCTCGCTGCGGTATCGCAGCCCTTCGCTGTGGTATCTTCTTTTCTTACCCCCCGCAGCATATCCCACATCATTAGCGGCGCTTCGCTTGCGTATGGTCCTTGCTGGTTTGAGGGAGTGGGACATCGCGTGTAGCTTTTAATGGTCCGCGTAAACGTCTGCCACCGAGGGCCCCCGCCAACGTGCAGCGACAGGTTAGCGGCGCGCATTACTGAAATAGCCATTGCTGCCACGCCCAGTGGGCAGCTGGGCACGAAGGTCATCGTGGTCACCGCTTCGATGTGGCAGTTCAGGCTTTTTAGCGCATAGCCTTGCATACCGGTAGCCACAGACTCTGACAATATATTGCCACAGACTCTGGCAATACAGCTCTGGCAATATAGCTACAGAATCTGGCAATATGGCTGTCTTGGAGTTTTGGGCCGGGAACGGAGGCCCCCCGGGTCGCCCCGGTCAGTCCGTCCGTGCGTTAGTGTGTTAGCGACGTAGCGTGTTGGTGCGCATTCCTTGAACTTCAACGCCGTGACCTGCTGTAAAATTAGAGCGGCGCTATGTAATTCGAGTAATTAGTCATTCCATATGACAACGGCGATACGAACTTAGTGGCCTGTCGAGACAGTTGATCAAGTCTAATATTTTGCTTGCTTAAACGACACTCCAGGACACTCTCTCTAACCGTACATTGACCAACATAGTTGGGCGACACCGTCCAGGGCACGATCCTCCGCCAGCCAACTGGTTGGGTATTCTTCTGTACCAGCACCAGTTGCCAGCTTCCACGCCTAACCACACCGCGCCCACGCAGCCCCTTTCCTTCGCGCCGATATCGCCCCTTTCCTGCCCTGCCCCTTCCCGTCCCGTCTCCTTTCGTCCGGCTTCTCTCCTTGGTCTCCGCCCGGCCATCTACCGGTACCTGTGGCAGCCCCACTCCTTCCGCCTCGGCCGCCACCGTGTCTGCTATTCCTACGCCCCTTCTCCGTGCCCTCTCTCCTCCCTGCTGCCCACCCTCTATCCTCTGCCTCAGCCACTGACGCTCTAACTCTCCGTGCTCCGCCGCGCCCTTCTCTTTCCCGTTTACATCCGTACTCCTCCCACCCACCCCCTTTCCGCCGCGTGCGGCGAGGAGTGCAAGAACGGGTACCCCGGGGGCCACCTCACCGATTACCCAGGCAATGCAGCAGCTCGCGCTGTCGCGCAGTCCACCCGCAGCGCTATGAAGCAGTCGACCTGGTCCCTGTGGGAGATAGAGCCTCTCCGGCCTGGCTCCCGGAAACATACAGGCGACACAGCAGCTGCGAGCGGTGTGGGACCGGGGCATGGACGACTGGGTCAGGTGCTCCGAAACCTGGAGGACTTCTCGCTCAGACACCAAGGACTAGCCAGCAGCTGCTCGACCCGGCGTCGATCCAGGTGGCGGTCGCCGAGGTGCTAGTCAGCTCGGCGAGGGCGGTGGCGCTGGCGAGGCTGATTGAGGGCCTGCCCCGGCAGCACCAGCTGAGATCCCGCACGGCCCACATAATCGAGCGGTTCAGTGAGCGGGTGGTGTCGAATCGCCTGCTTAGTGGTTAGTGCTCACCCGGCAGGAAACCTTTCAGCAGCTGGCGGCCGTCCGCTGGCCCGCGGTGGTGTGCCTGAGCCGGCTGCTCAACAAGCTTAGTACCAAGCGACGGAGAAGGAGGTCCCGGCCACCTCGTAAATCCCAAAATCGTGCGGCCTGCGGCCGCGAAAACAAATAAAGCATGCCCATACTATGGAGATTTGCCGCCTTCGACGCTTACTCGATTGCGCCGATACCGTACGTCGTACTCGCTTCCCGCCCTTATCGCCTCAAGCCTTGACTGTCCAACGATGGCCAAGCACATCTGTAATCTTCATTAACTGCGGTCGCCTTCAACGAGGAAGGTGTCTATGAGTAAAACGTTTGACCATCCAATATGAACTATTATCTATGAAGCTGGCTAGCACGTCGGCGATGTTCGCTGTACAGTATGTATTCACCGTGCAAGCTTCGCGATATGGGGTATTCACTCTACGACGCTCCAGTCAGTAAACTGATCGGTCAAGCAATGTCTACAACCTACAGCTTGGCCACAGTTGGTACATGGCAGACGCAGGCTCCATGACCGATTGCAACCGACCCCGCTGCACCGATGAAACTAGGCTTAGTATTGAGAATGTTATGACCTCATGTACACTACAACTAATGACTATACCATCACACATCCAGTTTATACCGTCATAATTCGACGTCTGAGACGTCAACAACGATGCTTGCACTGGCGCAACAGATTTCCTGTGTCCTCGCCTACGTGCATTGCACACGACGCTTCCTTTCAATACTCCTGCACCATCCGCATGCCTGATGATGATGATGATGTTACAAGCTTCAACGAGCTCGTACGGCTCAAACGAACCCGGAGGCTCATGAACCGCTTCAGCCACGCAGAAAAGCAAACGAAAACAAGAGAAACAGTAACCAAAGAAGCGATGTAACGTCAGGATACAGGAGAAGCACAGACGAATGACATAACTTGAAAGATAAATGCCAAGCAAACTTTACGAAGAGATGCATTCTCGCCGTAAGCGGAACATCTCGAAAATAGCACTCGCAAGACCACGCTGGTCGTCAACTTGCATGACATCGTTAACACATGCACTAACGGGCACACCCAAATCCCAAAGCCTCTGCCGCGCAGACGCAAGCGCAGAGCACTCCAGCAGAAAATGCTTCTCATCCTCCACAGCGCCATTAGAGCGACACGCCTTACACACACGAAGCTCCCTAGACCTGCTGCTCTCGCTATTAATCGCTAAGTCAGACACACACAAACGAAAACGATGGTAAGTAAGGAACGGTGGTGCGCTGGCGGGATGTACCCCTCGAACTGCTTCGGTAACCCCATCCAGTGCTTGTAACGGCACATCTTTACACCAGGCTTCCTGCCGTCCGAAACGAAAGCGCCCGGGTCCACAGCCAACCTGTCACTGCCCCAATCGTCGTTGACGCGACCCCTGAGGGTGTCCATCAGCGCCTCAACGTCAAGCCTGCACGCCGAAAACCGCCTAACCCTAGTGTCCATGTTACCCGCCGCCGCTTCTTCGCCCCAGTCGTGCCCTAAGAGGTTCAGAACCCGAATGACCTTGGAGCCCCAACCGTCTGCCTGCAGATCCGATTCCAAAGCCAAACTGATCTCATGACGAAAAGCGCTGTGATACACGTTGCTAGTGTCCTCCACCAAACTGTTCCAAAAACGAAAAACGGATTCAGCCCAATGCAACTGTAGAGGCATCTGCCCGAGCTCTCTAAACAACAACTGCAGGGGTGGAACGGCGGCTCCGACCAGCTGCTTCATAAACGAGATTTGCAGCTTGACCATACGGTCCCGGATAGCGGCCTCAAAATAACAAGAACGCGGAGCTTCGTTAGCCGGAAAACCCCTCTCTATCATGGCTAAAACCAGGTCAGCGCCCCATAGCTGCGAACCGTACGACAGAACAGAGCGAACTTGAGCGTTGAAACATTTCATGCCGACTGAGGGGAGCAACAGCCCCTGCCGACGCAGCTTGCTAAGCAGAGAGAACATGGCCCGCCGGCCCGCAGCATAAAGCTCGTCCGTGCAGGACGAGAAAGCGCTGTTAGGACCAAAATGCAGCCCGAGATAGCGTGCGCGCGTCTTCCAAGTGATAGGTCGGACCACCGGCAGCCCGTCCTCCGTCACGCGCATAGTAACCAAGTCGCTGATCGCATAAAAGTGGCTCCTGACCTGGGCATTGGGGTGGAAAAACAGCAGCTCGCACTTCTTCGCATTAACGGTAAGACCGAACGCTTCCGACCACTCCCGCAGCGCTGTAAGCAGGCTCATCAAACGACGCTTTGTCGCAGCAAAAAGGCTTAGATCGTCCGCGTACAAAGCTAAGGGCACGCGACGGCCTTCCACGTTAGTGCAATCCTGAGCCGCCATGGCAACTGGGAGCGCGACATCCAGGGCGTCAACGTAATCGGCATAACCTTCCACAAAAAAACCAAACAGCGTAGGACTCATCGGACAACCTTGCTTCACCCCTTGTGAGGAGGGAAACGCCTCTCCCGTCGCGCCGTTCACTTTGACCCGCAGTTCCACCCGCTCGTAACAACGCTTCAGGGCCTCCAGCGCTGCGCCCTTGACCCCTCTTTCTTCAAGGCGAGTCCACAATAAGCCCCTATTCACCCGATCAAATGCCTTCTCAAAATCGATCTGACAGATAAAGAGCCCCTGGCCCGGTGCGTTGGGATGGTCCCTACGGCAACGGTCCGTAAGGTGCCGCACCAAAAACAAATTATGCATGGTGCCACGCTTGGGCCTGAAACCTCCCTGGTAAGGACTGCGCGCTCCGCAACCCTCTCCCCACGCCTTCAACCGCCGGTCCAGCAAAAACGCGTAAAGCTTAGAGAGAGCCCCGCCGACAGCCAAACCGCGGTAATTGCTCGGGTCATGCGCGTCGCCCTTTTTGAGAAGAGGGGTGATGACCGAAACCTCGAACTGCTTGGGATAGTCCCCAGTCGACCGAATATGCTCCAAAAGACGCAGCAGGTAGGGCGCAAGGACAAACTCCTCTTTGTTCTCTATCGAACGAGTGGCGTATTTGTAGCATTCCGCGGGAGCCAGCTCGAGGCATCCGCATGCCTCGAGTTTGAGCTGTTGAGGAGTACGAACTGCGGTACGAACAGCAGGAGGGCGTCGTCATTTTTCTGAACTTTGGAAAGCGCAAGCCCCACTTGTACAACATTAGTCAAACGCGAAACGCCACAAAGCCCACAATAGGCCCATTTCTATGGGCCGAAACCAGTGCTCGTCCCGCGGTACGGCATTTCTATGAGCGAACTTTGCGCGTGTCGTCCACGTCGTATTCCATCTGGCCTTTGGGCTTGATGGAATACGACAGTGCGTTATTGTAGTTTGGAGTAAGTTAAAAGTGGAGCTAGTGGAGCCAAATGCACATTTGCAAGTTTGATGTTAGGCATACGCGGCGTGTGATTGGCTTTCGAACGGTGTCAGTCCCTTGAAGAGCCGTGATGTTCAACACATAGTCCATCTACCTAGCATCTTACAATATGTCTATGACTTTGTTAGAAAGTATAATGTTTGAGCTCTAGGTAGTCAGTAAGTACTAGGCTTGGAGCCTGAAATCTAGAGGCATGTCGCTGCCTAACTTGCTTGAACTCCACTGGCACCCCTGATCAGACGCTTAACCAGACTCAGATTAGCCATGGGGCTGGCACTCCGGCTGCTTCAGGATTCCGACAAAGACGCCGACAGCAAGTGTGAACATGAGCATGTGCCACTTGGAGACGTTCCACATGACCAGGAACGCCAGGCACATCCGACCATACAACTCATAAATCTCAGATAGTTCTTCATCAGTGAAATCGCCATTCATAGGCGTGTCCATATGGGGTAGAGTTGGACGTGGCCCTAGAGGCTGAGATTGTTAACGCTTCGTGCAGGCTTTTGTGGCATGTAATATTAACAAGTTGAGAAGAACAACGGAAGTGAAGTACTGCTTTCGCTTGGTCTCAGACGCCCATAGAAATGTCCTGCTTTTTTGTACTACCGAAACCAATGCTCGTCAAAAGCCATAGAAATGGCGCAGCTGCAGTACAACGACAGTACGTCGGCCGGAACGGACGAACGGTCACTGTTGATCACGAGGAGCCGGCGCAAATAAGCCTTTTTGAAGTTATTTTTTTGAAATGAAAGGCTTTGATGAAGCAGTCAGTTCACTTGTCGTTCTTTCGCAGCGTAGAATTTCGCCTTAGTCGTATCAGGTGGTTCCTTTCCCTACCGCAGAGTTTCCTCCAAGGATTTACTCGTTTGCGGCAGGAAATAGAAACTGAAGACGGAAATTTGATACCTTTGCGGCGACGGTCTTCATCGAGTGGTTTACTGTGTCATCGCGCTAGAGAAGTGTATCAAGACGCTGGCTCATGTCTGAACAAATATTATTAGGTACAAGCGTTTTTAAAAAGGGAAAGGATACCATTTCGGGATGCTCGCGTCGCGTCATGACAAGCTCCTCCGCCGGGCCTTGACTTCCTTCATATTTTGCGTGCGAGCAGAAGTTCTGACCTATATAAGTGCTGCTGCTTACTATTATCCGCTTATTAAAGCTGGTTAAGTGGTTATCAATTGTAGTACATCATAAATCTTGAGCCGGAAGCGAGAAGCTGACCCCGCGCAAGAGCGCAGCATCCACAACAAAGCCAAAACGTGATCATTTGTTTTAGAAAACACTCTCGATCATTGCCGTTTGGCGAGTTATCCGCGGCGGAAAACGTTTTCTTTTGGAGGGTCAAGTTGACCTTCCAGGACCTATATTACGTTGGTCTTTTACCAAGTTCTATCATTCAACGTAGTGGCCGCCTATGTCGCTATCAGAGCGCTGAGCATAGCAGTCAAACTTGGCGCGGCTATGTGGCTGCGCATTTGGGCTCGACTCTGCTTCATATGGATACTATATGGGTACTGCTCAGCTCTGAACGCATCTGACATTTACACCAGGTGCGACTGGCGCCGGGTCGCCGCAGTAACCATGTGCTGGTGGTGCAACCTGCAGTTCTTGCCCGACCTGGCGTAACATCATCCGTATGCAGGCTTTATTTGATGCAACTATGGTCGCAAACTGGCGGCCCGACTTGGAACGCCCCAAACCAGTGGGGCGTCTCGCCACACCCATGCAATTGGTCAGGTCAGAGCGTAGGATAAAACAACCAGGAACACGAGCCCGTGAAGTGCTGCCCTTTTGTCTGCACACGGCCTTCCCCGACCCGGTCCCCGGCCCCGTGTGGCCTGCCCGGCCTACCCGTGAATAGCCCCCCCTGTTGCTGGCAGCCGCCGCAGCAGCCTCAAGAGCGTGTCGGGGGCCGGGTGGTGTGGGCCCATCGGGTGTTGCCGTGAGGTTGCGTAGAAACACACGGACAATCAGGTGGACGCTGTCCTGTGACGATTACGGCGCAGCGGTTAGCACTTCCCGGTGCAGTGTGCAGACAAGGTGGTACGCCCCTCCTCAACAGAGGAGTGCTTCGGCGGTCTCCCGTATGTGGGCGGGTTAGCGCCCCCGGCCAGTGTCGGCCTGGCAGATATGTAACAGTTACACAATCACACACATACTTACACACATGCACTCACACATTGACACACACACAGTCACACACACAATCACACACACATACACAATCATACACACATACAACCACGGACACATCGCCCCCGCCCGCTGCCCTGTCGCGGGATACCGCAGAGGGCGGTGCAGCGCTTTCCGGGTCGCATGGCGCCGGCCACCGGCGCCGGGGTTTATCGTTAGCTGTCGCTGCATGGCTCCGCTGCTGCCAAAACCGACGTAATGCATGTCGAAAACCACCGGCGCCACCCCATTATGCGTTTCGACACGGATAATCTCTGTTTTTTGGCATCTGGTCCCTTTCATGAGAAAAATGAACGATTTAGGCAGTCCACCCGGGGGTAGGGAGGGCAAGGGGAAGGGGAAGGGGGGCCGGTACCCTCTGGTCCGGCCGAGGCCCGTCCTCTGTTACAGGGCTACGAGAGGGCTGTGGCAAACGTTGTAACCCCCCGTGGGAGGGCACAAAGAAGATACCGTGGGGGGCGGGAGGGGGATGTGCCCGCCACAGCCCAGCGCATGAAACGCCCGCCACAGCCCACACGCAGCCAGTCCACTGATCCGAGCAGGCCTGTGTTCGGCAGGCCTGTCAGTCACGTGCCCTGACACGAAAAAAAACCCAATTCACTGCCCCCATATTTTCCCACACATTTCTCTTTCGCTCGCTCTCTGTGTGCGTGCGTGCGCACTGACAAGCCCCCGCTCGCGAACACGTCATGTGCGGCGGCGCCGCAGGGGTCAGCTGCTGCCTGCCCAAAACGTCCGCGCCGTACAACTTGACGTACTCCGTACCAGCGAGCGGCGGCGCCCCCGATGATCAGGTGCGGCCGTGCAAGCATCGCCTCGGCGCCCGGAGCAGCGCGAATGTACAGGAACCTCGTCTCCTTGGAAGGCTCCTTGGAAGCTCGGAAAGGGGCAGTGAGGGATGAAGAGGGAGGCAGGCAGGGAGCAGCGGGGGATGCGGAGAACGGGAGGTCACGACAGCTTTCCTGACGGGCGTGTGGGGGCTGTTGTGATAAGGAACAGCGCCGTGCTGGGGCTGGTGGATAGGGACTCCTGAGCCTGAGCCGTCCTCATTGCTTACGGAGGAGCCCAAGCCATCCCACGCTGCGGCCTCCATGTACCTTTGTACCCCTCCATGTACCGCTGTACCCCTCCATGCACCTCTGTACCCCTCCATGTACCTCTGCGGCCCACCACTCTCCTCCCTCATCCGCGTCGTCTCCGCATGTCAGGCAGACAGCTCGCCCATACCGAGTGTCTGTTTCCCCTTACCCCTCCCCCTCCCTCCCTCCCGTTCCACCACTGCCGCTGCCGCTGCGGGACTTCCGCGCCGCCACTGCGACCGTCAACACAATTCCAACTAACACCACCACCAACCACCACTGCCCCCTCCCCTGCAGCTGCCCTGCTGGCTGGAGGGTGAGCTCATGGCCCTGTCTCTGCGGGGCTTTGGCCTGGTGGGGCAGCTGCCGGCCTCCGTCGGCGAGCTGCGGCTGCAGGTGCTGCGGCTGGAGGACAACCCAGGTGGGGGTGGGGATGTGTGGCAACGAAGAAGGAACCGCAGGGGAGGGACGAGGCTGGGGGCTGGGTGCCTGGTTGGGTGGAGGGTTTGCTGGGTGGGTGGGTTAGGTAGCAGGTGCGTGGATGGCTGGGCGGGTAGGTAATAGGTGGGTGGGTGGATGGCTGGCGCTGAGTGGGTTGGGAGGTTATCCAACCAACCTGCAAGACGAGCAGCACGTGTGTTGACTGCCAGGCTTCGTTGGGTCGGACAAAGCACGTGATGGCCCAGCCTGCGAGGGTCACCCTCCGCCACCGCCACCACCACCACCACCACCACATTCCTCTGCGGTGCGATGCCGACGGCCCATCCCCACACTCGACACTCACGACTGCACCGGGGAGCCGCCACCCCCTCCCCCGGCCTCCTCTCCCCTTCTCTTGCGCCTACGGATGATCCGTACTGCCGTTACTGCAGGGCTGTACGGGACGCTACCGCTGTCCCTACTAGAGGCGGAGAACTTGCTCCTGGTGGGTGGGTGGGCGGGTGGGTGGGTGCGGGTCGGGTGGTGCGGCCCAGGCAGGGGGACCGTCAGGTGGGTTTGCTGTGCCCGGGACCCCGGGTTGCGTGGGTGGATAGATCGGCAGCAGTCGTGGGTCCCGATCCACCCTCCGCAGTCCGCAGTCGGCATCACTGCATGTCCGGGTAGATCAACCTCCACCCCACCCTCATCCCACCCGACCTCGGTTACTTCGCTGCGACCATCACCCCACCTCACCGCACCGCACCCCACCTCACCTCACCGGGGCTTGCCTCGGTGCTGCAGGCGGATGTGCGCAACACGTCGCTGACGTGCGATGATGGCGCTGCCGGCGCAGCCTACGGAGGCGGCAGCAGCAATAGCAGCAGCGGTAGCAGCAGCGGTAGCAGCAGCGGTAGCGGTGGCGCCACCGCAGGCAGCAGCAGCAGTCGAAGCAGTGGCGGCTCCAGCTCGTCGCCGTCTGTCTGCGGTCTGCCGGCGCGATATGCCTTCTCGGGCCTGGGGGCGGTCCAATCAGGGGGAGCCGGTGGGTGCACGCGACCCCCCCGTCCCCGCGCTCGACTGGTGGGACGGAAACACGGGATCGAATAGGGGGTAGAGCATGGAGGAGAAAAAGGTCGGACAGCAGCGAAGGAACCCAACAGGGTAGGGATGGGGAGCTGGGGAGACGGTTCAGCCAGCCGCACGATAGAAGGAGGCCCCGCGTTTAGAAGGCCGACGCGCCGGCCTCGAAGCCTCCCGACGTCCCAAGCCACCCGCCAGCGACGTCCCCACCAGCCAACGCATCCACCCACCTCACCTTGGTCCTCCCATTACCCTCCTCCCCGACAGCTGATCGGTTCCGTATCTTGTACTCTCCCCCCAACCCTCTGCGCCGGAATCCCCCCCAGGCATCCTCCCCCCGGGCGCCACCTACGCCTGCGCGCCATACGCCTACCGCAACCGCTCCGCCGCCGCCCCGTCCCCGGACGCCGCCGGTGCCGCTGCCCCGGCGGCGGACCTAGCGGCGGCGGCGGCAGCGGCGGAACTCGCGCTTGCGCCGCTGCTGACGGCGACGTCGACGGCGCCAAGCGCCTCAGCGGCGGCAGCCGCCTCGGTGTTGCTCGCATCGCCGGAGTTTTGGCGCTACCAGTCGTGCGTGTGTGTGGGGTTGCCGGGGGGCCTGGCGGCGGCGCCGGTGCCGCCGGCGCTGAGCTTGGCCGCCGCCGGCGGGCTGCGGGGCACCTGCCGGCTCAACGGCACGTCGGGGTCGGGGGCCGATGGCGACGGCGGCGACGACGACGGGGTGAGTTTGTTAAGGGAAGGGAGGGCGGGGGGCGCGGGGGAATGGCGAACACTCAGTTGCAGCTGACATAGCCGGGCATCATGTCAAGGCGCAGCGCGTATGTGGAACCCCGCCATTGGGGAGGGAGAGAGCGTGTGCAGGGGGGAGGGCCATGTGCGTGTACAGGGGGGAGGGGGTGAGTGCAGGCAGTCCCACCTTGCCGCTGCTGCTGCTGCTCGTCGGCGGCTGTTGCTGTTGCCACCATCCATGAAGCCCTGAAGCAGAAGCGGCCCCACCGCCACCACCATGGCCAGTCGGCCCACTGGCTCTGCCCCTCCGAGGGCTTCCCTGGAGCCCGCCTGTAACAACCACCTCCGCCGCTGCGGCATGAGCTCCGCAGGACTCCATCTCGCCGGCAGTCTTTGGGGCCTGCCTCGCCGCCGCCGCCGTCGGCGCCGCCGTCTGCGCCGTCGCATGCATGGTGCTGTGCGGGCCGCTCCTCCGCCGCCGCGGCAGGCGGCGGCGCGCGCTGCCGGCGGGCGGCGGCGGCGCCGCCGCCGCCGGCTTGCCGCGCAGCGGCAGCCACTGGCGTCGGAGCTGGACGCTGGGCGGCGCGTCGGGGTCGTCCTCAAAAAGCGCCGAGACGTCTTCCAGCGGTGCCGCCGACGCCGAAGGGGAGGAGGAGCTCCTTAGATCTTCCTGGAGTGCCGGCGGCCGCGGCGGTGGAGGTGGCGGTGCCACGCGAAGGTCGCGGCGCGCCACGGCGCCGGGGCTGCTCAAGGCCGCTGCCGCCGCCGTCCGGCGCAGCTCCGCCATCGGCGGCGGCGGCGGAGGCGCCACCACCGACGACGACGGCGCGCCGGCGCTGCAGCGGACCTCTCGCCCCAGCTCGCGGAGGACGGGGCCGGGCCCCAGCATGGACTTCAAGCGCGCGCACGCTCCGGGCAAGTGTGCTTTTGCGTTTTTCGGCGGGGCGGGGGATGCAGGGCTGGTTCTGAAATGCTGCGAGTCCAATGGATGCGAGAAGAAACGTGGCTGCTGTGGTGTGCCGGTGCCGACATTCCGGGAATGTCGTGGGAGATTGCCCGAAGTGGGAAATGGGACTTGGGTGAGGTGGTGGTGAGTGGCATTGGCAGGAGTGGGCGGTTGGACAGTGGTGCGGAGCGACCGGATGGGAGGGAGATGGAGCTGTGGGCAGGGAGGGGTGAAAAAGGAGGGAAGGCGGGGGAGGGGAATGGAGACTGCCGGGCGGGCGGATGGGAGGGAGGGAGGGGTGAGGTGCGGCCTGGGGAAGGGCGGGAGGGATGCCATGGAGAATGAAGGTGGGTCCGCTTCGGCGGGCGGAGAGAGCAGCAGCAGCGGCAGCAGCGGCGACCCGAGTCTCGAACGGCTCGGCGGACGGCGACTCGAACGGCTCAGGACGACCATTCTCGCGTGAAATGACGCCTCGGCCCGCTGCCTTGCTTGCTGCTCACTTGCTGCTGTTGATGCTGTGCGGACCCGGACGGGGGGAAATCATCGCCGCACGCAGGTTTCGGAGCATGCAGTGGGCAGCAGGTCACCCTTGTGGCGACAGGTGCGTGCGTGCGAGTGCAGGGCAGGGGCGGGCAGGGGAGGGGAGGGGCAGGGCAGGGTCAGTGCGGGCGCGGCGGCGGGCTGTGTATTTGCGCTAGGGGGAAAAAGGCAGGCGAGGGAAGGGAGGGCGGGAGGGAGGGAAGGGGTCGATGGCAAGCTAGGTGGCCGCACATGGGGGCGTGGGGTGCAGCAGAGCGCTCCGGCGGTAGACCAGCGGCGTGGGGAAAGAAGAAAGAAGGACGGTACAGAGCGGTTGGACGGAGGCGACATTTAATGAGCCTGGAACCATGGGGCCAGGGGGCCGCCTCAGGATGCGCTCAGGCAGCGCCTTCGGCGTCCCGCACGGAAACCGCACGTCAATTTCTCGCCCCCGCCCTCCCTCCTTCCTTGCCTTCCAGCCCACGTTTCGCCCTCGCTGCCCTGTCCTAGCCTGCCGCCACCGCCCCCACCATCCCCTCCCTCGCGCCCCTTCCCGCCACCCACCCGTCCCTCCTCACCTCCCATCTCCACACCTCCTCCCTCTGCACCGCCCTCCGCCACCCACACCCACACTCACCTCCTCCCCTCTTCCCCCGCCCCCATTCCTGCCCGCACACATCTCCATACATACACACACAAACAACACACACACACACACACACAGACGTGGAGGGCAGCACCGAGCTGTGGGAGTGGCAGCCGGATGTCATGAACTACGCACTGGCGCTGCACGACCGCCTGATGCGCCTCACCATAGCCACCTGCTGCGGATACGAGGTGCGCACATACCTCGGCTCGCCTGCTTTACCACCGCTGCTGCTGCTGTTGCTGCCTGTTTGCTGGGGTTGCTGCTGGTGGTGGTGGTGCTGCTGCTGCTGCGACCGATACGGATACTCCGCACGTTGGTACCATTTGGCCCTATTGACACAACTAACCGCGCAATTTGCGGCGCGTCAAGATTGCGGCTAATAGTGCGGTTTGTGGTAACACTGCCAGTAGTACTAGCACTAGTAGTTGTGGTGGTGGTTGTGGTGGTTGTGTACGGTATCTTCCTTGCTCATTCCTTGCGTGTGCCTCACGCCGCCACGTGCCTCCCCTCCCCTTCCCCTCCCCCTCCGTCTCCGCTGCGGTATCATTTTTTACCCCCCTCCAGATCACGACCGAGGGCGACGCCTTCCTGGTGGCCTTCCACGACCCGGTGGACGCCGTCCGCTGGTCTCTGCTGCTGCAGTCCGCACTGCTCAAACTGGACTGGCCGCCACTGCTGCTGGAGCACCCCCTGTGCAGACCCAGACCGCTGGTGCCGGTGGCCACAGCAGCAAAGGCGGGCCGCGGCGCCGCCGCCGCCGCCGCCTCCGGCGGCGGCGCCTCGGCGCCGCTGCTGGTGCTGTTCAAGGGTCTGTCGGTTCGCATGGGCATCGCGACGGGTGTGCCGTCGTCAGTTCGGGAGCACCCCGTGACGCGGCGCATGCAGTACACGGGTGCCGTACTGCGGTTGGCGACTGGCATTGCGGAGCTGGGCAGCGGCGGGCAGGTGCTGTTGGAGCCCATGACGTTCAAGGGCATCCACCACAAGATCGAGGAGCTAGATGTGGTGGAGGCGGAGGTGCAGGAGCTGGCGGGTAGGGACGAGGGAGGGGCGGGGCAGGGCAGGACAGGTTCCCGGTCCTTGCTCTTGGGGGGCAGGCTGGCCAGTGGTGTATCGTGTATGTTGGCCGGGACGAAAGCAAAGGCAGTGGAGGGTGCAGCTGCTGGCCGGCCCGGCCGAGTGCGGACACGACCGGGCCGATACGGTACCTTCAGAGCAGGGCCCGCTTAGCGGGGCGGAGACGGGCGGGGAGCTGGCCTCAGTGGCACCCTTGGCCGCCTCCATGGGTCGCCTTGCTTTGGGGGTAGGTGTCTGCTGCGCCCTGCCTGTCCAGTCCTGTGTGTGGGAGGGGCGCAAGCGGGCCAGTGGGAGTGGGCTTGGGCCTGGGGAGCTGGGGTCGTGCCGCCTTGCCTCAGTCCCAACGTGAACGATGGACCGGGCCGTGGAGCACACTACACGCTCGACCTCCCCCGGTCCCTGCCCTGCCCCTCCCCGCCCGCCCGCCCGCCCGCATGACGCGACATAACACGGCACGACCCATCAGACGTGGTGCGCCACGACACGACCATCATGGCCGCCCCCGTCAACGCCGCGCTCCCCGTCCCCATCGACGCCACCGGCGACGTCTTCGACCCGCACCCGCCGCTGCTGGGCGCCCCGCCGCTGCCCACCGCCGCTGGCACCCTCACCACCACCTCCGCATCCGCCACCACCATCATGGGCGGCGGCGGCGGCAGCCCCCCGCTCAACGCCACGCTCGCAGGCTACACCTCCAGCGCCTTCGTGCAGCCGCAGCAGTACCAGCAGCAATACCAACAGCAGGAGCAGCAGGCCCCGCCCCAAAGCACCCGCGGTCTGCTGGCCTCCGAAAGCTCCCCGCGGATGAGCCCCGTGAACCCGCTCGGGCTGCCCGTCGGCCCCTCCGGCCGCCTGCCGCAGCACCGCACCCTCCCCGCCGCCCAGTCGCTGCTGCAGCAGCACCAACATCATCAGCAGCAAGCCGAAGCGGCAGCGGCTGCGGCTGCGGCTGCCGCAGCCGCGGCAGTGGGGCAGCCGCCGCCACCGCCGCCCGCCGCGGCAGCAGCAGCATCTCACTCAATGGCGCTGCACCAGCTCCAAGCCGCCGGCGCTGCGGCGCACCAGGGCTTTGCAGCCAACAGCAGTCGCCTGCGCCGCCTCGCCGAAATGGCGATCCCTGGCGCGACCGGACCGGCGCCCGTCGGCGGCGGCGGCGGCAGCGGCTTCGTGGATTACACCGCCTCTGCGGGGGCGCATTCCACCCGCCTGCCGACCGCCTGGGCGCCCGCCTGGCACTTCCACAACCCCATCCACAGCCACGCCCACAGGAGTCTGCTGCTGGCGATGCGCGCCTCTGGCGCGCCCCCCACCGCCAGCAGCAACCCCGTCAACACCTCGGAATGGAACACGGGCCACACTGCGCTGCTGGCCTCGCGTGGCAGCTTCCTCAGCCACATACAGACCATGTCCGCCAGCAACGGCTCGCGGTCGGGCCACGGCGGCGGCGGCGGCGGCGGCGGGCCGCTGGGCGGCGGCGGCGCTGGCAGCGGCTCGGCGGCGGGGCCGCCGGTGCGGTTGTCGTCGCCGGACGGCCTGGGGCTGGCGCTAGGGCTTGGGGGTGAGTGCGCGCGGGCCCGCTCCCTTTCGCCTTGTCCTGCGTTGCTGCCGCTCTCTGCAATGTCAGCAGGCCCATCCGCGTTGCCAACTCGCGCTGTTTTGCCCTCCCTCCCGTGCCCCTACCGCACGGCCCCTACCGCTCCCGTTCTTTCCTGCCCGGGTTTTGGTTGCATCCCCCGCGACGCAGATTTCCCCAGCACCTACCCCGAGGCCAGCGCCTCTATGCCCGGCGGCAACAGCTCCCATTCCAACAGCACTATGCTGGCGCGGACGGCCTCGCAGCACGGCATGGGCCTGCCCGCCTTCAACCCCCGAGACATGGACAGCAGCGCCACCTTCGGCGGCACGTGGCGGGTCACAGGCGGCAGACCGGGCCTCGTGGAGGAGCCCTCCGCGACGTCGTCATCGGCGGCGGCAGCGGCCATGGCGTCGGTGAGGACGTCGGCGGCGCGAGGAGGATACGGCCGTCCTGGGCTGCTGCTCGCGGCGGCGGCGGCGGCAGCGGCGTCGGCGTCGCCGAGCGCGCTGACCAGCGGGCCGCAGCGGTACAACAGCGCCGGGGTGCCGTGGGGGGGCAGGGCCTCGCCGCAGCTGGATGTGGCGGCAGGGGCGGTGGCGGCGGCGGGGGGCGCGAGTGACACTGCGGATGAGGAAGATGGGCCGCTGTTGCGAATGAATTCCGGTACAGACGTGGCGGCAGCGGCAGCGGCGGCGGTGGTGGCGTCCGAGCCGCCGCTGCCGCCATCGACGGGCCGCGGCCCCGGACCTGTGTGCGAGGGGTCGCACCTGGAGGATGCGGCCGCGACTGACCCGACCCTGCTGCACCGCGTCGTCGGCGGCGGCAGCGGCGCTGCCACTGGCGGCTTCGCCGCCGCCGCTGCCTCGACGACGCATGTGCCGCGGATGGGCCCGGCTGCCACGACGGTCGCGGCAGCGGCAGAAGCACCCTCGAGCGCCGACGACGCCGGTTTTGCCGGCGAGGCGTCGACGGCGACCTACCACCCTTTCCTGCCCGCTTTGGCGCCGGAGGATTCCGCCAGGGGCGGCGAGGCCGAAGGCGAGGCGGAGGCTGCGGGCGAGGGCTACCTCAGCGCAGACTCCCTCTCCAACCCCTCGGTGCACAGCAATCGCAACGCGCGCGGCTCCACGGTTTCCGCCACGCTGGGCCTGCCGTGCATGCGCTCGCGCGCCAGCGCCGCCGGCGCCGGCGGCGAACGCTGCCACGCCGGAGAGGAGGACGAGGAGCTGTTTGTGATGCTGCTGGACCCTCCGGGAGGCTGGTCCGGGCAGGGCGTGTCGGAAAGTGCCGCCAGCAACGTCGCCGGCGGCGATGGCGGAGGCGGAGGCGCGTTGCCCAACAGCGGCGGCGTCCGGGGACAGGTCTGGTCGCTGCACATGGGTATGGCGCCTGTGGCGGCAGCGGCGGCGACGGAGTCGGGCTCCGCCCCCGGCCAAGCGACGCCGCAGCAACCCAGCCCCGCGCTGCGGCACCTGCACCACCCCGCTCCGGCCATCCGCTCGAACCTGGGGAGAGGAGGCCTGCAAACACACAGCACCAGCGTAAGCCTGGGCCTAGCTCTGGAACAGCACCTGGCGGCAGCAGGGGCGGCGGCGGCGGCGGCAGGCGCGGGTGAGGCGGCAGCAGCCACGCCGTGGGCGTGGCCGCCGCACCAGCGTTCCCCCACGAGTCCCAACGCCGACGGCGCCGCTGCTGCCGCCGCCAATGCCGCCACGTACAGCGACCTGCTCACTGCCGCAGCGGGGGCGGCGGCGGCCGCGGCGGCGGTACAGCACCCAATCCAGCGCCTGCCCACCTCCTCCTCCTCCTCTCCGCCGCGACCCTCCCTGTTGATAAGCCCTGCGGACTCGCTCGGGCAGGACGACGGCGGCGGCAGCGCCCTCGGCCTGCGCCTGGGGCCAGGCGGCCTCACCGCCGCTAGCGCGCTGCTCACGGGGCTGGGCCTGGGGTCGGGCTTCCTGATGGGGCAGGGCTCAGCTGCGGGGACCATGAGCAACGGCACATTTGGCTCGTGGATCATGATGCAGAATCAGGACACCGCAGGGGCCGCGATGGCGGCCAGCAGCCGATTCTCGCTGGAGCTGCAGCGCTTCACGCTGCCCTCCACAGTGCACAGTGACAGCGGCGGCGCGGGCGGCGGCAGCGGCGGGGGTGCGCAAGATCTGACACCGGCGCCGGCGGCGGCCTTGACGGGGACGGCGTCGCAGGTGGAGGTTGTGGGGGCGGCGGCGGAGGTGGCAGGCGCTGCGGTGCGCGGCGGCGGTGGCGGCGCCGGGAGCGGTGGGAGCGGCAGCGAGCCGCTGCGCGGTCTGCACCTCTTCTTCAAGAACGCGCCGCAGGACTGGCTGGGCCGGCGGCAGCCCAACGACGAATCGGGGTCGATGGTCGCCTGCGGCGGCGACAGCGGCGGCGGCGGCGGCGCCGGTGCTCGCGGCGGCGGCGCCGCCGCCGACACGGAGGCCGCCGGGCGGCGGCCTCGCTACATCGACGCCGCCGCCGAGGTCGAACCGCAGCAGGTCAACGGGCCCCAACGCATGATGTCCATGTCGCTCCAGTCGGTGCCGCCGACGACTTGGGGCTTGGCTCCGCAGCGCTCCTCGGCATCCTGGACCTCCGCCCGGGTCCGACGCACGACGAGCTCGCATGCGCACTCGCCCGGCCCGGGGGCCGGCATCAACCCCAGCAGCAGCAGCGGCAGCACCCCGCGCGTCCCGCGCGCCGCCGTGGCTGGCGCCGGCGGCGTCGGCGGCCTGGCGGGCCCGGTGACGGGCGGGTCTTCCGAGTTCACCTTCGCCGCGTTCTCAAGATCGGACCACGCGAGGCCTTGGTGCAGCGGCAGCGGCGAGCCGCCGCCGCCGGCGGTGGCGGCGGCGGCGGCGGCGGCTCCGCCCGGGCCGCCGCGGCGGCAGCAACCGCAGCTGTTGGAGTTGGGGAGCGGCCCTTCGGACCAGGGGGCAGGGGCAGGGGCAGGGACGTCGCCCCAGTCTCCGGTGAGAAGCGGTGACGGCGGTTGGCGGTAATGGCGGTTTGGGCAGCGCCAGGGGGATGTGGGATGTGGGTGAATGTGTTGTCGCACGCAATGAGTGGTGGCGGTAAGTAGCGTGCGCGGGGGGTCAGCAAAGCCGGTGCCGTCCGTCCGTCCGCCCGTCCGTCCGTCAGGTTGACAGGTTGACAGTCCCGGCGCTTGCGCCTTGTGAGCCGTCCTTTTCAGTTGACCGTAGATTTGGGTGGGTTTGGTAATGGGTAATGAAAAAGAAGGTACCGCGTTGAGTGGGGTGTGGGCGCCCGTGGCGGTGAGGGCCTCTTCTCTTTCGTCACCCACCCTGCGGCCGAAGGCCTGGCGTGCGACGACTTGGCGGGTAAAAAGAAGATACCGCAGCGGAGACGGAGACGGCGTTGGCAAACGGACCCGGAACCCGGGGTTGGGGGCGCACCCAGGCAAGCGGCCGCCGCGCCGCACCCATCCCCGCCCGCTATGGGCTCCACCACTACCGCCACCGCCACTGCTGCTGCTGCTGCTGCCGCAGGGTGTCCGACAGCTCGAGCTCTCAAATTCGTCGGCCTCGGCAGGCCTGGTCCCCGCCTCGGCCTCGGCGCCGCCGTCGGTCCGCAGCAGCGGCGACGGCGGCGCTGGCGGCGGCCCCAGCAGCAGCGCCTCGCGCCGAGCTGTGCACCCGGCGGAGGTGGCGGGTGCGCTGCTGATGTCGCGCGACGAGCAGCCGCAGCTGCCGCCGCGCCGCAGCCTGTACGGCCCCAACCACCTCTGCAGTGGCAGCATGGTTCCGGAGCGCCACCGCCTGGCCAGCACCTCCACCGCCATCGACACGCAGACCTCCTCCTCCTCGGGACCCGAGGCTGGCGTGCGGGCGGCAGGGGGTGAGTCAGGGCAGGGCAGAAGCCCAGGACAGGGGCGGGGGGCAAAAGGAAGATACCGCAGCGGAGACGGAGACGGCTTAGCGAACGGACCCGGCAGGGGAGGAGCCCTGGGCAGGGGGGGTAAGGGCAAGGAGGTAGGGCAGCCGGGGGTAGGGCAGGAGCCCAGAGTGTCGCTCCTGCCGGCTGCCGCCCGCGCGGCGGTGCCACCGGCGGAGCGTAGTGCGACCCCGCAGGGCCGGCAGGGCTTAGGGTGGCGCCGGCAGGGCGCCTTGTGCTTCCAACCACCACTCGTCCCCGCGCCCAACCCCTGCGCCAGCTGTGTACACCACTGCCACCCATCGCCCGTGCCTGCCACAACTCCCAACCCCCAGCTTGGGTTGGGGTTGGGAGTTGTGCCCCCGCCCAGCTTCAACTCGTCGCCACTCTCTAGGCGCTCCCAACCCCGTGCCCACTACCCACCACCCACCACCCACGCCCACGCCCCAAGGTGGCGCCGCCGCGCTTCCGCTCCCCCCGCCCAGGGGCTCACGTCCCCAGTGTCTCATGTTATACAATGGAGCATATCACTCCCTGACCAACCCCCAGGGGCTGGTACCTGCAACCCGTATCAACCTTCATTCACGAACGCCTGACGATCAAGAGACCCTCTTCCCCGCCCTTCACCCACCCCCGTTTACCACCACCGCCGCCGCGACCAGGCCTGGCCTCCGCACCCGCGTTCGCCGCCGGCGACTCGCCCACGAAGCCGCCCCAGTCCCTGCCGACGCCGCTGCCATCGGGTTCCGCCTACCGTATTGTCCGCACGCAGCAGTCCAGCTTCACCAACGGCAGCAGCCCCAGCTCCCCCACCCCCAACTTCGGCCGTGTCGACTTCCGGTCTGCGGAGGATCCCGGGCCCAGACACGGACTCGGACCCGTGGGTCATGTGCCGGCGCTCCCCAGTGGCGGCGTCCCCGGGGCCGCCGGGGCCGGGACGCAGCAGCAGCCGGCCTGGTCGCCCCGGGCCGGCGGCGGCGTAGGGGCGTTCCTGGCCGCCCGCTACTCCGGCACCGGTCCTGCAGCGCAGTCGCCGCTGTCGTCATCGGCGGACTGGCCGGCGATGGAGCGCAGCCACAGGCCGGTGTCCGCCACCGCCTCGCGCTTCGTAGACCAAGTCGCGGCGGCGACGGCGGCGGCGGCGGCGGCCGGGAGCTCCTCGAGCTCGCTGGCGGCCAGCCACCAGTCGCATCCGCCGCCGCCGGCGTCGCCGGTGGCGGCAGCGGCAGCGGCGCTCCGGACTGGCGCCGAGGAGGGCGCTGCGTTGCAGCAGCTGCCGTTTTACGAGCCCTCTGTCGCCCGCTACCAGAGCATGTCGGGGGAGGAGGCTGGCCTGCTGCCGTCCAACCTCGCCTGGCAGGACGCAGCAGGGGGGACCATGGCGGCGGGAAGCGCCCTCGGACTCCTGGGTGCGTGGGTCGGTGGGTGGGTCGGTGGGTGGGTCGGTGCGGCCGTGGGGCCGTGGGTGGGTGGGTGCGATGATTCCACGTTTCAAGTTGTGGGCCATTTTGCACCACATCAAGTGCTGTCCGCCGTACCGGCACTCACCCTCTCGTTAGGTTTGCAGCCGCATGGCTGCCTGTCGGCTCACGTAATGGACCCCCTTCCCCCCGCTTACCGCCACTTCTTCCGTCCCTCATTCCCTCCCGAACGGGGGCGACTCCACGTAAAGACGCAATCAATTTTACCGTTCACAGGCTCCGGCCTATCTGTGAATACTCCCCCGCCACGGCCGCGCCGCCGCCCAACCCCGCCCCGCCCTTCCTCCCCTGGAGCGTCGCAGGCTGTCTGCAACAGCAGCTGCTGCAGCCGTCGGTCCCGAGCTCCCTCGCCACCACCTCAGCGCGCCCCTACGCCGGCGGCATCATCAGCCAGCTGCACCAACAGCAACAGCAACAACAGCAGCAGCAGGGGCAACCCCTCCACATGCACTCGCAGCCGCAAGCACACATGCAGCAAGCGCAGCAACTGCAGCAGCAGCAGCAACAGCAGTATGCCAGCCAGCAGCTGCACACGATAGGGCTGCTGGGCATGGGGGTGGGGGTGGGGGTGGGGGTAGGGGTAGGGGTGGGGGTGGGCGGCGGCGGCGGCCCGCACGGCAACCCGAAGGTCCTGGCGCTGCGGGGGATGCTGGGGCGGGAGGCGGGGGCGACGTCGCTGGCCAACCACGCCGCAAAGCACGCCAAGGATCTGGCGGAGGTGGGGCGGCACCCGCAGAGGCCTGGGGAGAAAGGTTGCGGCGTTGGGAAAGGATGGTGCGGGATAGGATGGTGTGGGGAGAAGTGGGCGCTACGGGTTGGGACGCGTAGTAGCGGGCAGTGGCGACGGGATGGGTGGGCGGGACAAGAAGCCGGGTGGGCAGTGGAGCATTGCGGTCCCTTGGGGTCTGTGCCCAGGCGTTCCCTGGGGCAGTCGCTGCGCTTGCGCTTGCGCTGTGCTGCGCCGCAGCGCCTGATGGCCGTGCCTGCCAACACGGTCTGTTTGGCCTGGCAGCTGCTCTCTGGCTGTCGGTGTTTAGTGGGCGCCGCTTTGTGGGCGCCGCGTCCCGCTCGCACGGCGGCGCTCCATTGCCGTACAACGAAACCTCAACCCCAACTCCCGCCCTCGTCGAAACCTCAACCCCAACACTTTACACCAACGTCCCGGGGGTGGGGGTGCGCCGTGCCGGGGCCGCGCCGCTCCACAGGACGACTCCGGCCACGGTCTGCCGGCGGATGGTGGGTTCACGGCGGGGCGGCTGATCGGCTCCACCAGCAACCTCGCCCTCAACCTGGCGCCTGACGGCCAGCGGGCACTGAACCGGGGCTTCTCGGGCGGCCTCGCGGACCTCACCGCCCCCGCGCACGAGCCGCGCGGCGGCGGCGGCGGCGGCGGCGCGCACCCACACCTAGCGAAGCCCTCTGCGCCGCTGTTCCGCAACGGTGCGTGTGCACACCAGTGCACCTCAATAAGCGCCACCGCATCATCACCCTGCTCGTTTCCTCATGCGCCCAATGCGCCACTGCGTCGACGCCTTGGGCCATTGATTCCATTGGGTCCTTATCCCATTTTCACAAACCGTAGGCGCGCTGCGTGACCGCGCGCCGCTTCACAACGCCACCGCACGGCGCAAACCCCCACGGCGCTACAAACAAAATCCCACCTGCCTTGATCACATCCCATCCCGCGCAGCATCACGTCCCCCACTCGCGCCCGGCCCCAAGTCCCACAACCCGCTCTCCAGCCCTCGCCCTGCTTGCGTTCCCACCTGGCTTGGCGTGGCTTGGCGTGCGAGCGTGCGTGCGCTCGTGTCCTCACGCGTCCTTGCGTTGATCAGCCAAGTCCTGCGCCCTCACCTCCGCGCGGCGCTGCGTTGCAAGACGTGCTTTGCCCCAACTCAGACTGTTTGCATTTGTACCACCCCGCCGCCCTCGCCCGCCCCTAACCCGCCACGGACACTCCACCCAACACGCACAGACTCGGGCTCCCGCAAGCGCGGCGCCGGCGGCTCCCACCACACCCGCAACCGCCACCACCTGTCCTCGCGCTCCCGCCCGCCCTGGCCACACCTGGCGGCACTCCGACAAGAAGCCCTGTCCGAGCGGCCCGAGTCGGAGGGCGCCGCCAGCGACTCGCCGCCGCTATCACCGCCGCCAGCGGCGACGGCGGCGGCAGCCGCCAAGGCGGCGGCGCCGCCGCCGCCTCCGGCGGCGGCGGCGGCGGCGGCCCAGGACTTGGGCCGCCAGCGCTCCACAGCGCTGGCGGCGGCGGCAGCGGTGGTGGCGGATGCGGTATCCCTGCCGCGCCGGATCCGTCGCAGTCTGGAGATTCTGCGGACCGGGAGACCGGCCATGGAGATCGAGATCGGTGCCATTGCCGGAAGCTTGGGCATCAACTGCCAGCAGGCGAGCGAGCAGGAGACCAGCGACGGCGTCGGCGTCGGCGCCGCCGCCGTGGACGCGGCCACCGCCGCCGCTGGCGGCGGCGGCAGCGGCAGCGGCGGCTTGCTGAGCGTGCTGTCCCTTCCGCGCCGCGCGGCGATGGTGCGGGAGAGCCGGGATGGGATCAGCGGCGGTGGTGGTGGCGGCGCTGGTGGCCTTGCCTCCGGCGCGGGCGCCTCGGATGTCCCCAGCAACTCCTCGTCAGAGCAGCTTCGACGCATGGTGAAGAGGACGACCAGCAGGAGCGCCCTCATCAAGAGGTGCGGCCCAAACGACATGTCGTGCATGTGTGTGTATGTGTGCGTGAGTGTGTGGGGATGGGTGTGGGGGTGGGTGGCTGGCTGGTGTTGCCGCAAACGGACAGTTCCAAGATCTTCCCGGCTCTGTTTCAGTGTACCGTACGTCCACGTCCGTATTTTGTACCGGTGTACGGTAGGAGCGAAGGAAACGGTCGCGCGCCGTCATCGCACGTAGACGCGATGCGATGGGATGGGATGGGATGGGATGGGATGGGATGGGATGGGATGGGATGGGATGGGATGGGATGGGATGGGATGGGATGGGATGGGATGGGATGGGATGGGATGGGATGGGATGGGATGGGATGGGATGGGATGGGATGGGATGGGATGGGAACATGGGATGGGAACATGGGATGGGATGGCGCGCCCTGCGCCTCCAGTGACCCGCATCCCCGCGCTCCCATCCCTCTTCCGCCTCTCCCCGCCCCGTCCCTTTGTCTCTCCGTACCATGCGTCAATCGCTCAGCTTGCCTGCACGACTGACTCCTGGCCGGGCTCCATTCGGTCCGTTTACCAGCGCCGCCTCCGTTCCACCGCTGCTGCAGGGGCTGTCTCTAACCGCCCCGCGTCGCCCCGTTGTTGCCCTCCCTCCTCCCCACAGCCTGGCCTTCCGGCAGGGCAGCTTACACCGGCAGGGCCCGGCAGCCGCGGCCCTCAAGGCCGCCAAACTGCCCAGCCTGGCCGACTCGCCGCCGCAGCAGCAGCAGCATCAGCACAGCGTCCCCTCATACACCTACTCGCAATACCCGGAGGCGGGGCCGCAGGAGCAGGAGGAGGAGGTACCGCACGGCGCCCACCGAAGCTACGGCCGCGGCGCCGCGGCAGCCGTCGCCGCCGCTGCTGGCGGCGGCCACGGTCACAGCGGTCACGGCCACAGCGGTCACGGCCACAGCGGTCACGGCCACAGCGGTCACGGCCACAGCGGTCACGGCCACGGTCACGGTCACGGCGGCGGGTACCACCCACTCGTGGTGATCGATATGGGGGTGCACAGCCTGGCGATTCCGGCGCTGGACATGATGTACGGCAATCTGTACGACGGCGTGCAGGTACGAGAACGTGTTTGGCGTGCCGTGGGGGTGTGCTGGGTGCTGGGTGCTGTGTGGGGAATGAATGCTCCCGGGGTGGGGGGGGGGGCTGAGTGGGGTGGGGGGGGGATGCTGCGGCCCCTGCAATGGGTGGAGGCCCCGGTGCGGAACGCCATCGTCGGGCTCGGGCCACGCCCTCCCAGGACCGCCCGCCGCGTGTTTACCTGCGCCCCAACAACCCCTTTCTACCCCCCCCCCCCCGCATGCACACGCATACACACACATCCATGCCCCCCCACATCCATGCCCCCCCCGCCCCCGCCCCCTCTCCTCAGGTGATCCAGCTCCTCCCCGCGCACCTCAAGTACCGCGCCGCCTACCAGCCGCCCCTCAAGTCGCAGGCGCAGCTGGCGCCCGGCTTCTTCGACGCGCCCGGGGCGGCCCAGGCCTTGCTGCCCTGCCCCCCCGGCCAGGCGCCCTCCTTCCCGCGCCTGTCCCTCATGTTCATCCAGCCCGCGGGCTACTCGGCAGTCGCCAACGCATCCCTGGAGGTGGCGGAGCGCAGCGGCGCGGTCTTCTGTGCTGCAGTACGGGAAGTAATGCAGATGTACGGCGCGTACGAGTGCCAGGAGTACGAGTGCACGTTCATGGTGGCGGTCAGTGGCCCACGGGTCGCGGCGGAGGCGGGGCTGGCGCTGCACGAGTGGCTGCTGCAGGTTCGGAGAGGGAGGGGGGCGGCAGAAGGGTGTTGGCATTTCGTATAAAACGAGTTGCGTGGCGGGGGCCGGGGGAGGGGGCGCAAGGGGGAAAGGACGCTGCGCTGTATGTCCCTTGGGGAAGTTACTGCGCAGTGCGTCGAGCAGCTGAACAACGACAACCACCACCACAACAACAACATGTCTCTTACTGACGACGCATCTCCAAGTCAGCTGCACTCCGCACTGCAGCAGCAAAGGACGGCTCACATGTCGTGTGGCAGCCCGGCCTGGCCCACGACGACTGACGATGGCGCGCGTATGATGGCACGCGTTGAAGTGCAAGTAACTGACGCACCGTCCCCTGCGTTTTGTCCTGCGATGTGATGCTGGTTTGTGTACGACGACGCGCACCACGCAGGCGGACTGGCCGTCGGATCTGTTGGACGAGTTTGAGTCGGGGCGTGTCGTACTTGGGCCCAGCGGCCGGCCCCTGCTCAGGTGAGGTCTGGGGACACCGCCAGCCTGAGTTACACGAGGGTACCCTGAGTCACGAATGGGCTGAGATTGAGCAAAGATGGGAGTTGACCCGGTGTGGCGAAGAGACAAGCAGGGTGTCAGGCATGGGAGAGGCGCTGCGGTGGCGGTGTGCGGGAGGGCGAAGGTGAGGGCGAGGTGGCCGACAGGGCGCTGCTTGAGGGCGGAGGGTGCGGTGTGCTTTGTGCCACATCACGCGGCGGGCGGCTGTGGGCGGCTGCGCGCTGAACGCCCGAGCAACCCCCAACCAACAACCTCCAGCGCGCCCTCCCTCCCTCCCTCCCCCGCCCTTCCTCCCTCCCCCGCCCTCCCACCTCCCAACCAGTTTACCCCCCCAACCTCCTACCGCCCGCCGCCTCCACCCTCCACATCCCCCCTGCCGCTCCTCCCTCCACCTTTACCCGCCCGCATTTCATTCGCCCTTCACCTTCATCCTGCTGCCTCCCGGCTCCCCCGCCTGCCTCATTTCCTGTCCCTTCTCCTCCCTTCTCCTCCCCTCCTCCTCCCCTCCCCTCCCCCTCTCTGCCTCAGGGGCTTCCGCGCCAAGGTGGGTATCTTCAGCGGAGTGCCTCTGTCTGTGGTGCCACACGCCACCACGGGCCGGGCCGACTACTTCGGGGCGATGGTCAACCGGGCGGCCAGACTCATGGCGGGGGCAAAGGCGGGACAGGTGAGGAGCAGGGAGGGAGGGGGGGCGGGGGCGGGAGTGCAGGGGGTCGCTGGGGTTCACCGTCCGTTCGTTGGTTGTTGGTGGACATGGAGGCAATCATGGGTGGTGGACATGGAGGTCATGATGGAAGGGAACGAACCACCAGTCAGGGCGAAAGAGAGAGCACACTGTGGAGCCATGGAGCGTTGCGGTTCCGGAGCGATGCAGCACCGAACCCAACCCAACCCAACCCACCCAGAGAGCAGGCGCCGTCCTTCCGTGCACTGGCAGGGTGCCAGCTGCCTGCCTGCCGGGCGGTGTGGCGGTTTGGCGGAGGGGCAGGGAACGGGAAGGGGCCCAGCTGCGGGAGGGCCGGACCGCATGTCGTGTATGCCATGTCTTTGTTGAACTCCCCTTCCCCCCCGCCCTGTTTACCACCCCCTTCCCTTCCCTTCCCTCAGATCCTGGTCGACAAGAACGCCGGACTGGAGGTCCTCCGCGAGTGGCGCCAGATGGCGGCGGCGGCCGCTGCAGCTGCCTGCGGCCCAGGTGCGACGACACCTCCCTCCCTCCCTCCCTCCCTCCCTCCCTCCCTCCCTCCCTCCCTCCCTCCCTCCCTCCCTCCCTCCCTCCCTCCCTCCCTCCCTCCCTCCCTCCCTCCCTCCCTCCCTCCCTCCCTCCCTCCCTCCCTCCCTCCCTCCCTCCCTCCCTCCCTCCCTCCCTCCCTCCCTCCCTCCCTCCCTCCCTCCCTCCCTCCCTCCCTCCCTCCCTCCCTCCCTCCCTCCCTCCCTCCCTCCCTCCCTCCCTCCCTCCCTCCCTCCCTCCCTCCCTCCCTCCCTCCCTCCCTCCCTCCCTCCCTCCCTCCCTCCCTCCCTCCCTCCCTCCCTCCCTCCCTCCCTCCCTCCCTCCCTCCCTCCCTCCTCCATGATGCGTCCCTAACTGTCACGGCATGAGCTGCATCACCACCACAACCACCACATTCCTGCGGTGCGACGCTCTCCCCACCCACTTCTCGCGAACCCAAACCTGCCTTCCACCCCCCTCCCCCACCCCGCTCCCCCAACCCCCTCCCCAAACGCCTCCCCCGTGAACACGCCATCCGCAGCGGACGCCGGCAGCGACGCCCGCAGCAGCCGCCTCACCCCCCTCCCCGCCCTGCTGCGGGACCCACGAGTCCGCGGCTCCTCCATGGGCCCCGTCTTCAGCTGCAGGGGCAGCACCAACGGAAGCAGCCTCACACAGCGTCCAAACGTCCCGCAGATCGCGTTTCCCGGCGCCAGCGCCGCCGGCGGCGGCGGCGGCGGTGGCGGTGGCGGTGGCGGCTTCGGGCTCCAGCCCATCACCAGCGGCAGCAACGCGTTTGTGTCGCCCAAGCCGTCGACGGCGGCGGCGGCGTCTGCAGCGGCACTGCAGCTGGCGCCGTCGTGGCTGCTGCCGACGACGTGGCCTGACGCGGGTCCTGGCGCGCCAAATGTACGGAACGCCAGCAACGGCGCCGGCGACACCCATCCGCGCCCGACCAACAACTCCGAGCTGACGGAGCATGCCGGCGGCAGCAGCGGCGGCGGCATCGGCGTCTCCGCCGCCGTACTGGCGGCGGCGGCGGCCGCACCCCCTTCCCTCGCCACCGGTCAGCCCTCCGCTTCGGTGGATCCCGACGCGCGGCTCGCCGCCATGCAGGGCGGCGGCGGCGGCAACGCCGCCGCCGCCGCCGCCACCGCCCTCGTCACCGGCGGCGGCGGCGGCTCCACCGGCGCCGCCGCTCACGGCCTGACGCCGGCGGCGGCGGCTGCCGCGGCTGTGGCGGCCGGCAAGGCCTCTCTGGTGGCTCGATCCGTGCAGGTGGTTGACCTGGGGGAGTTCAAGCTCAAGGGCCTGCAGCGGGGGCAGCCCGTGGTGGCGCTGCAGCTCCAGCGGATGAGGGGCCAGCCGGGGGATGCGTTGGTACTCCCGGAGGAACTCAACGCCGCCGCCGCCGCTGATGGTGGTGGTGGTGGCGGTGGCGGCGGTGCGAGGACGCCTGGCGGCAAGGCGCCGACGCCGACGCCTCCGGCTCCGGCTGCTGGCAAGGCGCAGCAGGTGCAGGCGGGGTCGGGGCTGATCGAGGAGGTGGCGGTGTCGCTGGCGGTGCCGGGGGGGCTCCTGGCGGCGTGTCCGGACGAGGACGTGGACGCGCCGTGAGGGTGGGGAGGGCGGGAGGGAAGCGAAGGGAGGGGGAGGGAAGGGAGGGGGAGGGTAGGAAGTAGGGGGTTATTGAAAAAACTGCAACAAAGGAAGGAGGGAAGGGGGAAGGGGGGAGGGGGAGCAGGCAAGGTTGAGGGGAGGGAGGGCGGGACGTGGGTTAGGTGTGGGAGGACGTCTTGTGGCCCGAGGCGCGTAGGGGAGAGAGGCGGTGGGAATGTGGGGGCGGGGGCGCGCTGCATCCCAGGGCGAAGGCGCCAGCGTCGGCGTCGGCCTGGTCTTCATGTCTCGTCACGTCATAAGGACGAGAAGGCGGCGCGGAGAGGAGCCACCGCGGCGGGGGGGTGGTGCTCGGACCGCGTCGCGGTGCATGACCCAGCGGCCGCGCGTCTGGGGACGTGTGTATGCGTATGCGCGTGTGTGCGTGTGCGTGTGTGCGTGTGTGTCTGTTGGAGGGTGCGATCGTGGGGCGGCGGGGGAAAGGCGTTCTCGAGAGAGGGGAAAGCCGATGGGCCCGTCCGGGCTGGCGCGCGCGATGCGATGCGATGCGATGCTTACCTTGGGTTATGGGGGGGGGCGGGGGCAGGGTGTCGTTGGCAAGCCGCCGATTTAGTGGCTGGCACAGCGATCGCTCGCGCACAGTTGCAGCAGCAGCAGGTGCAGGTGCAGCAGCACCTCGGGGGTGGTGCTGGTAGTAGCGTGGTATTTGGCAGGTGCCTCTCTCTCTCGCGCTCGCTCGCTCGCTCTGTACCGGAAAAAGCTTAGGTCGTAGTGACCCTCAATAACAAAAAAAGACGTCACCACACTGACACACCAAACCCCCAAAGTAGCTCGTGCTCGATACGATGTGGCTCGGGTTGCGCCGCGCGTGTGTGTGTTTGTGTGTGTTGGGGGGGGCGAGGTGAGGTGGGGGTGAGGTGGGCAAATGTCAATGGGTCGAAAGAGGGGAGGGCAATGGGCGGAATGGCCGGGCCGGGTGGAGCCTGTCAATAAGGGTAAAGTGGAGGACACATACACACACATATCGGGGGAGGAACGCAGAGGTCGTTATGGTCGTTGTGGTTGTGCAGGGGTGTGCAGCGGCGCACCTACTGGTGGTGGTTGGGGTGGCGGTGGTTGCGGTTGTGGCGGTTGTGGTTGTGGTGGTAATGGTGGTGGTAATGGTGGTGGTTGTGGTTGTGGTGGAAATGGTGGTGGTTGTGGTTGTGGTGGTGGTAATGGTGGTGGTTGTGGTGGTTGTGGTGGTGGTGGTTGTTGTGGTGGGTACAAGAAAGACGGACCGGGACCGGAGCCTAGTCAGCCAAGTAGACGACGTGGTGTGGCGAACGCACACCCAGCACTGTCTCCTGCTGCTGCTGCTGCTGCTGCTGCTGTGGTGGTGGTGGTGGTGGTGGGTGGCTCATTCGGTGGGGAGGTTTTTACGTCCGGGGGGTGTGACGGAGGTTCTCAGGGATCTGAGGGGAGGGGGGCAGACGGGACGGACCGGGACCGGGGGGCTAAGCGCATCCCCCTGGCCGCCACATCGCGCCACATCGCGCCAGTCGGAAAACGTCCGTCAATGCGACACCGGTACACAAATATAAATGCGGCCGCGGGCGCGCGGCGCGCGGCGGCGGCGCGCACAGGCCCCAACCAATAATATCCTATCGGTTGATAACTGACATAACCAACTAACTTCTACTTATAGAAAATACAGAAGACGAACATGTGTGCTGACTGCTTGTGAAACGGTGAAGAACTGACGAGTTAAGGCTCATCAAAACCCCGCTGCACGATAATCCGTGGCGCGGGGGGCCGGGGGCTTCGTTCGTACGGCGACCTGCTCGGCCTCTGCCCCACGCGGCCCCCCTCCGGGGCGCACGGCCCCTAGGCCAGGCGCCGAGGTCGCACGGGGCCTCATCGTTCCGTTTCGTTTTGTTTGGCGCATAATGCTTTTTGGCGTCCTCGCAACTTGTATTGCCGTCGGGCGGGTGTGGACATGGCGCGCGACCTACCTCGCGTGTGTGTTTGATGTGTGTTTGTGTGTGTGTGTGTGTTTGCCTGCGTTTGCATAGTCTGCTCTCCCACATGGTCCCACCTGGATATATGCGTTTGGTTGCGTACGCCACGAGGGTTTTTTTATGTGTCCCTCTCCGCGCGCTTGTGCGTGCGTGCGTGCGTGCGTCGGTGTGCTCACGGGCGCGCTTGACGATGACTCGTAAAAGAATCAAAGCAATGTGCGACAACCCCCCCCGTGTCTGTGCGTGTGTCTGTGTCTGTGCGTGTGTCTCTTCGAGCGCGCGCGTGCATAAATGATCTGGCTCCAAGAAAGCGATTCAACTAAGGGGGGGTTGGGTTGGGTTGGGTGGGTTGGGGTGGGGGGACGGAGGCACGAGGCTGGGGGGGTGGGCGTAAGTACGGGACTGCATATCGAACAATGTGCGAATGGGAGCTCGTCGTCGGCTGCGACTGCTAGTTCAGGGTCCTTAGGGCCCTGGGGTGGGGATGCGGCGGCGTTGGGCAGGGAGGGAGTGGTGCATGTGTGAGGGTGACCCGGGGGGCGCATCGACGGGGTGAGTGCGGGGCCCCGAGTGCGGGAGCATACTTGCTGCGGGGGCATCCTTGCTGCGGGGCTGCCGGCAACCCGGACACTGGTCCGGAGTCTGGGCGCCGTTGCGGTGTGGATGTTTATGGCCGGGAAAATGGGGAGGGGCGGGAGGCCAACAGAGCAAAAGCAAGGGGGGTGGTTTCCTTGGGGAGGGTGGAGCACTCGGCAAAAGCCCTTCCCCCCCCGGCAGATGCCCAACCCAACCCATCGACCGTTCGATCGATTGATTGATACAGGAGGTAAGGGGAGGCAACGAGATGCGGAAGTGCGGAAGAAAGATGCCGTGGCTTTGACTGCGTTGTTGTTTTTTTCCACCCCACCATTCCACGTCTGGCTCACGCCCGCCCGCCTGCGCGTGCGGGGTTTGTGTGGGCCATAACAAAAGGGTAGTTGTTAATAATAACACGGTGCCCTGGCGATAACGACAAGAACAAGCAGCCGCTGTGAAAGCGGCGCCTCTGCACGTATTGTGTGCATGCCTCGGCGGGTTGGGCGCCAGGGGGCAACGTTGCTGGTTGACTCGGGGCCGCGCGCGCGCGCGGCGTTTTCCTCTGCCAAGTTTTTTCTTTTCAGCGAGAGGGGCAAAACAGGCTCTCCGACGTATCGCCCTGGAGTTGGGAGTCGCTGGGTGCATCCGTTTCTTTCTTTCTTCCTTTCTATCTTTCTTTCCGGGCGGAGGAAGGCAGTGCGCCGGACCGTGCTGTGCTGTGCTGCGCTGTGCTGTGCTGCGCTGTGCTGTGCTGTGCTGCCCGGACTGCGCTGCCCGCCGCGCTTTCCTCCCCTCGAGGTGCGCCGCGGCGGCGGATCGGATTGTGTTTGGCCGTGTCGCGAAGAGGAGGAGGAGGAGAAGGAGGAGGAGAGGAGGAGGGGTAGGTGGGTCGGCCAGAGGCGGCGTCGGCGACAGCATTGGTCACTCGGGTGGGATCGGGTGGGATTGGGTCTCAATGTCAGCCCGTGCGGGCCGACACAGGGCCGGCGCAAGGGCCCGCGCGCGCACGCGCGTGCCTGCATGTCTGTCCGCATGCCGGTCTGCATGCCGTTGTTGTCCGGGCGGCAACTGCGGAACCGCGCGGCGGGCGGCTGGGGAGGGGGCAGTGGGGGCCGATAGCGATCGGCGGTCGCAGTTAAGCCGCCCAGTTGGCTCCCCTCGACTCGACTCGACTCGGCTTTGCGGGCGAATGCTGCGAAGTGAAGTGAAGTGAAGTGAGCTGTCACCTTTGGGAGAAGACACCGCGCACAGAGCGACGGCGCACGCAGTCAACCGAAAGCCGGCAGTGGGACTTCCGGGCAAGGAAGCAATGTGACAGCAATGTGACGGTACACCGTACACGACACGACATGGGGGGGGCGAGGCCGCGTACGGAGCAGTACGTGAGCAGTACTGCCTGCAGTCTAGTCTCGCACGAATCTCGCGTTTGGTAAGGTGGGTGACTCTTGACGCCGTGTGGTTGTTTGTGTGCATGAGTGCTTCGCAAAGGGGCCTGTCAAGCGCCAGCACTTTGATTTTCTTGAGCAAAGGTGCTGTCTTGGGGGGGGGATGAGGGGTAGGACAGCCAGGCCGCAGACAGGCAGGCTCGGCCGCCGCCAGGCCAGGCGCCGTCCCGGAATATGCCGCAACCCGACGCGCGTGTTCCAATGTTCCGACATTTCCCCAGCAGCGTTTTCGGAGCGACCCTTTTCCCCCCCCCAAAAAAACCCAGCCTGATATGTTGAAGAAGTTGTGCTGATGCTGAGCTGAAGAATGACGCTGAGCTTCCGCTGGGGGAGGGGAGAGGCGGACCGCTGACGTGTCAATGTTTCCGGCTGGGAGAGCCAGCACGGCAGACGACGGACGAGAAAAGAGTGTTTGCGCGCTCGCGCGTTGTTGTTCGGAAAAGAGACCCTCTGGTCCGGACGTGGGCTGTCGGGTACTGTCGATTTGTGTCGGCGATGGAAGAGGGAAGCAGGAGGAGGTGGATAGCTCTCCGATTTAATATCCGCCTCGTGGGGGGTCAGGGGCGGGGGCAGGTGAGGGTGGCGGGGCCCCAACGGAAGCAGTGCGACACAGGCCGGGCGTGTCGGGGTGTGCGTGTGGGGAGCGGCATTTAACACACGGCTCGGCCATCGTCTTGCGACAATCAGCTGTCAGCGTCGTGGGCGACAAACATGTACCCATCTCGTAAAGATGGCGCTTAAGCAACGATTTGTCTCGTCTTGATGGTTCTTGCCGTACCGTACGGCAATACGACAAACTGGCTGGGACGAGCGCAGCTCAGACACACGGCTCGCAACATATGTCAACCCGCCGGATCTCTGCACCCCGCCCCCTTCTCTCCTCTCCTTTCTTTTTAACAGGAAAAGGATTGTCGGAAACACGCATGCCCCCGTGTACGGCAGCCGTGTGCGTGCACGGCGCACGACAACTCTTCTCGCAATCCCACACCCCAATCGAGCGCGCCCAAAGCCTTGCCCCTTCACGCAACCAGCCAGCCTCTGTGGCCTCTCCGGGGCAACGCTTTCACAATTCCCCCATCCAGGTCCCAGCAAACCTCAACCAAACTGCCTTCCTGACCCCCAAACCCCCAAACCCTCAAAACCCTCAGCCCCCTACACCACCACAAGTCGAACAAGCTCCCTTTCAAGACCCTCGAAATGGCGCGTCCCTTACGTAAGCCCCAGAATTGCACCATCGTCCCCATGCCGTACCACTCCGTGCCACACGACGGCGATTTCCGCCTGTCCCTCCCGTCCAGCGGTCCCCCAGAACCACTTCGGCAGCAGCCAGTGCAGGCCAGTGCCCCTCCCTTCCGCTCCCCTCCTCCCCTCCTCCTGCCCGCCACGCCTAGATCCCCCTAGATCCCCCTAGATCCCCCTCCCCCTCCTGCTCCAAAGCGCGGTTACATTGTTGATGGGAGGGGGAGGGGGCGGGCGGGACTCTCCCAAAGAGCCCCGAAGAAACTCCTGAATCCCTTCCCCAGAGATGGCTCTAGAGCTTGAACTTCCCCCCGCCTCCCTTCCCGGCCCCATACGTTGTCGCCCGACCCCCTCCTCGGCCGGAAGCCTTTCCAAAGCAGTCTCGGCAACGGCAACGGCAACGGCCAACTGCAATGGCCAACTGTAACGGTGCTTCAAGAGCCGCGCAGCCAACACAAGTCCGTCCCCGGCGGCTTCGAAGCAATCACCGTAAGGTACCCCAGCAGCTGTGACTTGAGGGTCAACATCAACAGCAGCAGCAGCGACAGCTTTCTACCATCACCGCAGCGGCAGCAGCAGCAGCAGCAGCCGTAACCGCTGTACTTCAGGCCTGGGCTGATCGATCCGCCAGCCAGCAAGCACTGCCTTCTGTTCTACAGCGGCATCCAGCCCTTCTTCTTCTGCTGCTGCTTGATGTGGCGCAGCGGGTACTCCTTCATGCAGAACTCGTAAATGTCGCGGATCTGCGGGTGTCGTACAGTACGACATTGGACGAGACGCGCGTCACGGAGGCTCGCCCCCCTCCGAATGACTCGGGGGGGAGGTGGTGCGGTGGATGGTGGACCACCATTGGTGGTGGTGAGCTCCCCCCCCCCAAACTGCTGCAGCCACCCTCAATACACGCGGACCAACACACACGCACAAGCACACCAACGCACCGCTCTCATGAAACCGCTCTCAAACACACGTCGACGCACGAACACACACACGCACACGCGCACACGCCCACGCACTGACACGCACAAACAAGCAAACACATGGACATACACTTAAAATGCTCGAACACGCACACACGCACACACACACGCGCGCACACACGCGCAAATACGCGCCTGCAGGTGTTCGTTGAAGCAAATGAGGCCCACTCCCTCGATGGGTCGCTCCCGTCGGTCGTCTCGTGCCACAGCGTCGGCACGCCAGTGGTGGAAGGCCAACTGCGGGGGAGGGGCATGGAGGGGGGCAGGTGCAGGAGGGGGGAGGTTGAAGAGTGAATGCGGGGCAGGTGCAGGCGGGAGGAGGGGTGATGGGGAGGTGGGGGTGACCCAACCGTGCTGGCAGCCCCCTCCCAACTACCGTATCTGACCTAAACACCTACCGTAATCCCTTCACCGTCAGCCTAGCAGGCTGCCTCCCTTCCCTTCCCCTCCATTCGCTTCGGTCCATTTCCAGCCACTCACCCACCCACGTCCACCCACCAACCTCACATGACCCATCAGCCATCACTCATACGCACGCACACCCGAACTGATTCGGCTGTGGCCCCGGACCGGGGCCGTTAATGGGGGGGCCGATGGGGGCTCCTTCCGAAGATCTGAACGGGGCAGCGACGCAGCCCAGCCCAGCACAGCCCAGCCCGGGAAGCCCTACAGCGCGCCTGCCCCCTTCCTCCTGCCCCCCCTTGCCCTGCACCCACCCACCCACCCACCCACCGGTGCGTTCCCTCGTCCCGGGCCGTTTCTATTACCCACCCACCCGCCTTTGCCCGCCACGCCCCATCGCATCGCATGTTCGCATCGCTCTGCGGTTTCACTCTTCACGGCTGAAGTCTTCACCCCCCCGGCGACCCCCTCCCCTCCCCCCAAAACGCACCTTGTGCTCGTACGACACCGCGTACGACACCAGCTGGCTGCGGCTCTCGTACGTCTTGTGCGAGCTGGTGATCGTGTCGCGAGCCTGGTTGACGCCCTGCCGTACATACACACATACACACATGCACATGAGCGCACAGCGTACAAAACTCCCTACACAAGGGGGGGGGGGGAGCGCTCCGCCCACCTAGTCCCCAAGGGGGCCCGCGCCGCTGAATATCATCGCCTCCCCCCCCCATACACACGACGACAGCACACTTCCCCCCCTCCTCCCCTCCGCCCTCTCCCCGCCACCACCAACCTGCCACAAGATACCGTTGGGTTTGTTGGACAGTCCGTACCCGTCGTGCGCCCGGCAGTTGGGATCGAGCACCTGTGCGACAGGTTTTGGGTTTTAGGGTTTTAGGGTGAGGGGGGTGGAGAGGGGGGATGCGGCGAGATGCGAGGAGGAGGAGGAGCGCCAGAGGTCGCCGTTGCGGATGGGCGGGTGGGGGGGGGGGGGCCGAGATAATCTGTGCTCGCGGCAATCATCCCGCTTGCCTCCCACCCCCACTTCGCTCCCCATCAGTGCTTCACCCCCCCCCCGTCAGCGCTCTTCCTCCTCCTGCGCCCACCACCCTCCTCCAGAGGGCTCCCCGCCCCCCTTTCCCAGTGGATGGTTCTTCTTTTCCACCCCGCCACACACCCATACACACCCATACACACACACCCCTACACCCCCCCTACACCCCCCCGCCCGCCCACCTTGTTGAGTTGGTCCAGGGGGGCCTCACTGCTCCACAGGGAGTCCCACTGAGTGATCATCTCACCCATGTACTTGTAGTCGTTGGGGCCCTGGAGGGGAGGGTTTTAGGGTTTTAGGGTTGTCCACGTATAGGCCGGGGGGGGAGGCGGGAGAGGATGGGGAGGCGGGGGAGGAGGGGGAGGCGGGGGAAGTAGGAGTTGAGAGGTGTGAGGGAAGGGAGGCGGGCGAAGACCTACGGCAGGGGCAAGAGGGCAATGACACACCCGCATAACACACACGCCCTCCAAAACACGCACGCACGCACGCACACACACAACCCTCCGCCTCTTCGCTTCCCTTGGTTCCATTGCCACCGCCTCCACGCCCCCTGCTCCCCCCTCGCTTTGCCCCTTCCCCCTCATCAATCCCCTTGCGTTGCGTTTCCTCGTCCCGGGCCGTCCTAATTACTCCCCCTGCGGTATCCCCTTCTTTTTTAAGCCCCCCCAAAACAAAACACCCCACCCAACCCACCGCGACCACATTGGGCACCGCCACCAGCTCCCCCTCGTTCACCACCGCCGGTTGGAAGCTGGAGGGGTCCTCCAGCAGCGAATCGCGCTCCTCCGCCGTCAACTGCCGAGTTACCAGAGAGGAAACCAGCCGGCCTGGGGTGGGGGCGGGGTGGGGTGGGGTGGGGGTGGAGGGTGGAGGGTGGATGCGGTGATTACTAGATTACATCCCCCGGGGGCACCCCTCTCGCCCCCCTCGCCCCCACAACCCCCTCGCCGCCTCACCCGTGTTTTTGTCGAAGGTCATCTTGTCAATCAGGAAGCCCTTGGAGATGCTGCAGCATCAGCAGAGGGGGGAGAGTGTAATGCAAGAAGAGTGGGGGATTTCAAAATTGTAATGCAAGGAGGGTGGGGGGGGGGCGGGGACGTCAGAGGCGCGGCGGCACCTTTACCGGGCACTCCTGGCCTCCTGGCCTCATCCGGCGAACAATGCCGCTTCTCACGCGGCCTATCCTGCCCTCCCTTCCCTCCTCCCTGCGAATCCCGCAGCCCCGGAAGCCGAACCCCACCAACTCCCGAAACTCCCAAGAGGCGTAACCACCCCAACCACCCAACCACCCGAAAGCCACGAGCGCTGCGACACACATTTATGCCCCCAAAACCACAGCACAGCACAGAACAACACAGCACAGCTGGCAGCTCAACAACAGCGCAACTCCCCCTCCTCCCCCCTCCTCCCCCCCCCGTACCGTCCGGTGGGTTCCTTGACGTCCAGCAGCGGCCCCCGGTTCCGGAGCACGTAGTAAATGGCGGTGAACACCACCCCCGCCTCCTCGTTCACCGCAGACACCACGGGTCGATACACTTGGTGCTCGTAGGCGGCGTGCTGGCGGGACAGCGAGTCAACCAGACTGCCCACATCTGCGTGGGAGGGTGTGTGTGGGGAGAGGGGGGGGGTAGGGGCGGGGCGAAGGAGGGCGAAGAGGGGCCCTGGCTCGGGACGTACGGGACACCACCACCAACTTTGCAGTACTTCTTACAACAACAATTGTACGACATATGTCCCACCTGGACTACTCGACGTCGTACACATCCCGGCTTGCTGGTTTTCTGTTTCTGTTGGTTGCCTTGACGCCTGGCGCCGCACAAACGCACACACACAATACACACCTCCTCCCTCCCCCCCACCGTTCCGGTCTCGTGCTCTCGTCCTAACTAACTAACTACCGGTACCCTCCATCCCTCCCTCCCATCCCACCCCTTCGCCGCTCGGGTTCCCATCGGTGTGTCGCCTTGTCCCCCCCCTCCCCCCTTACGGCGGCCTATACGTGGATAACCCCCTCCCCCTCAGGAGGCGGCCTCACCTTTGGTCCGGTCGTGCGGGTAGATGACGTGGTCGGCCAGGAAGGTGATGCCGTGCGGCCCAATGAGGGGCTCCAGGGAGGTGGACAGGTCGGAGCGACTCATGCTGCCAGCGGCACCCGTGATACGAGCGTACTGCTGGGCATTCTGTTGGGTGGTTGGTTGCAGTTGGTTGCGGTTGGTTGGGGGTTGGTTGCAGTTAGTTGGGGGTGGAAGGCGATGGGGAGGGGTTAGGGTACGAGGAAAGACAGTCCGGAAGGAGGCAATCTGGGTGGGTGGGTGGGTGGCATACGAAATGGACATGCAGGGGGTGGGATTGGAGGCCATAGGAGGGGGTGGTGGGAGGGAGTGGCGGGGGCCGAGTGGTCAGTGGTGATGTCCGGTGTTGCCGTGTCGCTAAACGTGCTGATTGTAATCCGATACCGACGCAACCGTTTCAAGATGAGGTGATGGTGGTGGGCGGGGGAAAGGGGGAAGGGCAATATGAAGCACACGTCCGAACTTGCGGGGGGCACGGGAAGCGAGGGGCACTTGAAGTACGTGGAAGACGGGGAAAAACAAAGCCCGAAGCCACGCTCCACTCTCAACACCGTGCCCGCCAACGGTGAACCTCCCACCCTTCCTTCCAAAAGTAATCGTGAGCTGCCGCGAACTGCGAAACGAGGCGGTCCCCAAGGCTCAACCGCAAACCCACCTTGAGAAGCTTCTCGCTCACTTCCGTACGGTACGACACGACCTGGACAAACAAATCGCCGTCGAGCGGGGCAGCGAACAGCGGGCAGCAGCCACAACCACAACCACAACCACGACCACAGCGACGCCGTCGTTCATTCAATCGTTAGGCAAAAGGCAGGAAGAGGGCACACGAGGGGTGCCTCGTGGGGGTGGCATCCAGGGGTCGATCAACAAGCGGCGAGTGCGGTCGTGATGGGGGGATGTGGGTCAGGCAACATCGCATCCCGGCGTCGCCTCAAATCATGGCCCCGCCGCCCACTCGTCGCGATCGCTGTGCCGGGCCCCTCATTCGTCATGCGTGCGTTTGTGCGCGGCTCCCTGGCCGGCCAACACACAGCCCTAATAGCGATGGGAGGGGAGCGTTGGTGGCACCCTTGGCGGAAACGCCGGACCCTTTCGGATCGTTGTGCTGGCCGCCGCCGCGATGGCTTTGGACCGCTTTCATTCGACGCGGTTCAGTCACGGAGGAGAGTGCGTTGACAGGAAAAGGATTCAAGAGTCAGGGTCAGATTAGGAAAAAACAAGATGTAGACACAGCGTGTGAGCGGTGTCGCGACTGACGACTGGCGAGCCCGGGACCAACCGGGACCAGCCGGGAGGAGGGGAGCGCGGCTATGGCTGCCAGGAGGGAGGGAGGGACCAGGGAGGGAGGCTGACACGGACGTGTGCCATCTGCCATCTGGCGGCGGCCGCAAGCGGGTCCGCACTCCGCAGGGCCTCAGGGTCCCCAGGACGGGGAGGTGGGTAGGGAGCTCACCTGGAGGGCCGCGCGCTTGGGGCCGTGGCTGCGGGCGGCTCTGACGGGCGGCGCGGAGGCGGAGGACTGTCGGGAGCGCCCCGCGAGCAGCGGCTGGCCTCGAGCTGCCAGCATCCTGACGTTCTGTGTACGGTAGTTTGGTGGTGGCTGCGGGCGGCTGCTTGCTTGCTTGCTTGCCTCCCAGAGGCCACTGGAGCCGGTGGGTTGTTGACCCTCGGAGAGCGGTTGGTTCGTTGTGGGGCGAAAGGTTGAGCGTCGTCAGACGGCTTTGACAGAGCGTCGAAACGTGGAGGGTGTGTAAGGTGGTTTAAGCTGAACGAGGGATGCAGCGCGGAAGGATGTTCGGGCCTCCTCGTACTGGGACGAGCGGGCTGCATGCGCGGATTGCGTCGATGGTGACGCATGCGGCCTCGGGACGTTGCGAAGCGGCAACTGTTTGTGAAGTCGAAAGTTGTACCGCGGATGGCCGTGCTGACTTTTTGGTGCAAAGCCCCGAGGCCGACAAGTGCTGGTAGTACTGTATGGGTTGTCTGAATACAATTTAACTAATGTTCTGAAATAACTTGTGCGCAGGCACGAGTGCAGAGGCATCCAACGGCAGCGTGATTGCGGGAGGCCATCCCCCGCCTTCCCGAGCCTCGCGATAAGGGCTGACATGTTACGACACTGATTTCGAAGCGTGTTCCTTTGTACAGGTGAAGCATAGGGCCGTGGACCCAGCAAACAGGGGGACCAGACGAAAATTGTCGAGAAGCTAGGGATCAACCGTGCTCGCCCTTGGGAATTGTCTCACAAACTTTGGACGCAGCGCACGACGCACGCACGGCCTCGAACCACGGGTCGGTTGTGAGGCAATTTGGCCCACAGAGCCTGCAGTGTGACACAGTTCCCAAAAGATAGCATTCGAAAACTAATGGAAAAGCTCTTTAGCTTGTTTCTGGGCCGCTTTGCAGTAGGTCTTCAAGCGCAATCCTTGCATGCCAAGCCCGGCAGCCGTTGGCGGAGTGTACCAGAACACGACTTTAGTAGCTCATACCCACCAACATCAAGTATTCGCTGCTGAGGCATCCAGTGCTCACCGTAAACATCTGGCTTCCCGGCAAGCACGACAAACCTGACAAAGCCGAGCAAGTGCGTGTTGGCATCGTCACCCAACCAGACGTCTACATTTCCCGTTTTGTGCCTTAACATTACTGTTTCGATGTCGCGAAAAGCATTTCGATCCCTGTCCTCCTGGTACCCTCGTGACACTCGCTCGTACTGCCTAAAAGCACAACGAAAAAAGATTCCGTCGCCGCAACCGCCATCAGCGACAGTGTCAGTCCTCTTATTGGAAACTTTCAGAGCATTGGCTTGGAAGAGAACCTCAATATTTTCACACATCCGTTGCGCTCGTGTCGAGCTGTCGACTCCGCCAGTGTGTATATTTTACCATAGAATCCCACATCTGCAATGCCCGAGACGAGCCTTCGTCGCACCGACGCGAAAGCGTTCTTCGGTAAGAAGCCGTTGAACGATGATTGTCCCGCCGACCCTTTTTCGTCACCCGCTGAACCGTGTCTGCCTTTTGCACTACAGCGAATGAACGCACATTCCTTCACTGGATGAGCACATCGGTTACGATTGGAGGCATCGCAGCAGCTCTATCAGGTGAGGGGCACTTTCGTCTGCAAAGCTCGACTCGACCGCTAGTCCTAAGTTCTTTAAGCTAATTATATGGCTTCATGTCTTGCAGGTGTGGCGGGGCATGCCCATCGACACTGGGGCGACGAGTTTACGGAGCGAGCAATCGTTGTGCGGGTGGTCTCGCTCGTCATGCTCTTCATCTCGGTCACAATTGCTGTGTGGGCCGGGCTCAACTTCCAAAAGCGCGCAATCTTCCTCGAGTAAGTCCGGCTGGTTAGGGTTGACGGGCGTTGGTAGGGGAAGTTAGCATGACGAAGACGAGGGTGTGCGCCAGCGGGAGGGGCTCCCAAAGCTGTACAAGACTCACGGGCCACAGACCCCATGACAGCAAGCAGGGCATGTTGCACGGAGCGACGGATTAATGCCATGACCTTTCAGGCTTTCGCTGTCCCAGCTTGTGTGGGCGCGCGTCCTGTGTCCCCCGCCTTCCGAAGCGCGCTCTGCCTGCTCTCCGTCGCCTCAGCGTCGCTGCAAAGGATGGCAGCCGCAGCCGCACCACGCACATATTGCTAAGCGCTCCTCGCTTTACGTACGCCGCCGCTGCACGTCTGCCCGCCCCGCCGCAGGGCCAAGGCCGACGGACCGTACGACAGTCGGTTCCTGCCGGTGCTGCTCACGGTGTGCATGGTGCTGTCCATGTCCGTTGTGTTCGGCGGCGCCGTTTACCGGCTGACGAGCACGTGAGGACAACGCCGGGCTACGGACTGCGCACGCGCGGCGGGGGGCGTTGCATTCTGCGGAGACCTGCTTCGGCGCGCAAAGGCAACCGCAGGCGGGGCCCGGTTGGGCGGCTGCTGCCACGGCTGCGGCAGCTGCGTCTTCCGTGGTGGTGTCATGGGGCCGAGGTTGGGGGAGCGGCGGCGCGCTTGCGTCGTAGGGGCGGGGCTTTGGCCTCTTTTGAGGGCTGAGGGGCAGGGCCGTGGAGGTGCGGTGTGAAGGGCAGCAAAATATTTTGCTCTTGTGGACGTGAGCTACGTTTGACACACATGGGTTGGGTACATTGGGTTGGGTACATGAAAAGTGGTTTCGGGGCTGCTGGACGGGGGCAGGCGCTCCGTTCCATTGCCGAATATGCTGACTCTGACGAAAGACTGGGTTTCTGTTCTTCACAGCAACGAGCGCGTGCCGAGGGGCCTGTGCGTGCACATTATCGGGCCGCGCCAGTGAACCGTGGACTGGTTGGTGGTTTAGCAGGACTAAGGGGGGGTGTGTGCAGGTGTGTGCTGCATGGACTGGCCTTGGGGGCACTTGCGCGTGCCTACGCAAGTGATACGCTTGGAAGGTGATGAGGCCGTGAGGACTAGGAAAGGACATTTCGTTGGAGCGGAATACTGCTCGGACACTAATGGAAAGATGCGGGGATGGGCGAGGAAGGCCCTCGGCACGCAGTGTCAGGTTTCGGTCGCGTGTCGAGGAAGGGGCGAGGCGAGGCGGGGCCAAGTACCTCGGGCGGGAGCCGTTCCTCCTGTCGAAATCGTTCTGGTGAGTCTCGCGGCTCTGCAATACCGAGTAGCCCGCCCCAATTGTGTAAAAAATGGGTTTTCCCTATCCTGAAGCGTGTTTGCTTCCGACCGGGGTCGCCGGTCCAGCTGCTGTAACGCATCGCTGCGACAACGCCGATCAGGACAGCCGCATTCGCACATCTCTAGGAATCAGGCAACAAAAAGGTGTGGAGGTATCATTATCAAAAAGATGCTCTTTTGCTACTCGGCATAGCATAGCGTTAGCACGTGACATCGTGAGTCCAGCCAATACAGACCCAGACCCAGACTGGCGCGATGGGAGCCCTGGGCATCTGCAATGGTAAGCGAAGAAGGCCATGGCGACGGCCCAGATGCTGCAGGTGTAGGCTCTTCTCGCATTCAACGTTAGGACGGATGGCGAGTCATAGCGGGGCAACGCTCATACACCTAGTTGAGCCGAAAAGGACTATGCAACGAGTCACTCTATCGGCTGAGCGCAACGCTGCAGATGCCATTGCACGTGTTGCACTAATCAGGGCGCAATATTCCGCCGTACCGGTACCAAACCAGGGCAGAATAACAACGTACGCCGCAGCCCTGTAAGATACTGTCCACTGTGCGGCAATCACGAAATCCAGGAAAGCGTGCATATTACTACTGCGCAAGAGCTGTGCCGGTACGCTTTCGCCTTTGGACTACCCTAAGAAGTGAAAAGAGTGTCGCTCACCGGCTGGTGTCCATTAAGCAACCATGAAGTATGGAAAGTATATCGAGAGCAAGGTGAAGGAGGAATGGAAAGATTATTACATCGACTACAAGGGCCTGAAGGAGCTGATTAAGCAGAGCCAAAAGGAGGCGGAGACGGCGGGCGAAGCGAGCTTCTCGCCGCGCACAACGTCTCTGACGGTGCAACGTTACAACACCTCGAAGGACTCGGCCCAGGAGCTTTTCTTCCGGCGCCTGGAGCGGGAAGTGAGTCCCGGAGCCGTACAGCCGGCAGGCCCCCTTTTATTATGCCCTCGCTCTCTCGACTTCGGCGCTGGCGCAGCCAAGACGCCCCAAGGCTGCTGCCACGCCTCGTCGCTCACCGCACTCCGCTAACCTCTGCGTGCGCTTGCACGCCTCCCCCCCCCCCGGCCCCTCCCCTTTTCCTCTTGCCGCCACCGCCGTAACCCGTCCCCCACCTTTCCCCCCTTTGAAACCCAACACCCAACACAGGTGGACAAGGTGAACAAGTTCACGAACAAGCTGGTCGAGGAGATGCGAGCGAGCCTGAGGAGCCTGAACTCCAAGGCCGAGAAGGAGACGTCTCCGGAGAAGAAGGACGAGCTGCTGCAGGCACGTGGCGAACCGAGCGCCGCCGATCCGAACCGAACCGAACCGTCGTCTTGGGTCGTGACACCGCCTCCCGGGTCCTACCCACCCAGCCCCCCCGTTACCGTTCACGGGCTCCGGCCTATACGTGGATAACCCTCCCACTCAGCCCCGGGGTCCCCCTCTCCGGAGCCCTTCCTGCGACCTCCACCCATCAGTCTCTTGGTCTTGGGTCCCGGTCTTCGGAGTACATTTGGTCTCCGAGGGTATCTGGAGGGTTGGTTGCTGCACCCACCCACCCACCCAGCCACCCACCCACCCGAGCCCCAGACTGGAGCCCAGGGTGTGGCGCCCTTGGCGACCGTGCGGCGTGCAGCGCGCACGCCACCTGACCCGTTGGTTGTCCGTTATCGGTTGCTGTCGGTCGTTTACCGTTTGTCGTATTTCCGCGTATTGCTGCGATGTCGTGTTGCTGCGCGCAGGAGGCTCAGCGCATCGGTGACGACTTTCTCGCCCTCGAAAAGTTCGTCAACATCAACTACCTGGTGCGTGTGTGCGTGGGCTGACTCTGGGCTAGCTGGGCTGGCTGGGCTGGCTGGGGCGCTGGCTGGGGTGCTGGGAAGCTAGTTGGGGGCGGTAGGAGTGCAGTGCGAATGTGGTGGGGTGCGCTGGTACTGAAGGGTTCGGAGGGGGTTCGGCAGTGCAGGTGTGTGTGTGTGTGTGTGTGTGTGGGTTGGGGGGGGAGGGTCGTGGGTCCGAAGTCGCGGGTCACCGGTGCGGGGGGAGGGGGAGAGGTTGTGGGGCTGGTCCAGCGGGACAAGCACAACACACATACACACATATACACACACACGCACGCACACACACGAGATACCCAACAGCGGGCGCACACGCGGGCCCCGCCCTCCCCGACGACCCCCGCACCCTCCTCACCTCACCTCAGTCTCAGCCTCAGCCGATTGCACCGATGCACCGATGCAACCTTACCGTGTGCGCCTCACCACCACCAGCATGACGGAGGGGCGGGCCGCCTGCTGTGCCTCGCCAGCCCAGGCCACCGGCTTGCCCGATCCCGCCGGAAGTGGGACTGTCTCCCGCTCCTGCTCCCGTCCCGGCGCAGCTGGGTGGTGGTGGTGAGGTGCGCTGCCGCCGACCCACCACCACCACCCCACAGGTCTACACCGCACCGCACCGCACCGCGCCGTCTCGCTGCCATTGATGGGAAAAGAGCCAAAGGCAACCGCACCGCACCACGCCGCACCGCGCCCAGTGAGCGATCCGGGACCGGCACTTCCTCCTGGGCTCCTCCCGGCCGCATCCGGCAATGCGCATCGGCCACCGCCCCCCCGTTTCCTCCCCCATCCTCACCACCGCCCCCCCCCCACCCCCACCCCCACCACCCTTTGGTCGCTGCTCCTGGTCCTCTACCCACACGCCTCACCCCTTTCCTCACCCCTTTCCTCACCCCTCCCCTTCCCCTCCCTCCACCCTTTCCCCCTTTCCTCCCCTTCCCTCCCCTCCCCTCCCGCTCTCTCCAGGGCTTCCACAAGATCCTCAAGAAGCACGACAAGTGCCTCCCCCACGCCCCCTGCCGCCAGTTCTACGTGGCCCACCTGCACCAGCAGCCCTGGGTGCAGGGCAACTACTCGGACCTGCTCGTGTCGCTGTCCAACATCTACTCCAAGCTGAGGGGCGACTCGTCGGGGGAGAAGAACGAGGACGCGGCGCAGGTGAGGGAGGTGGCTGGGGGGCTGGGGGGGGGGTAAAAAGAAAATGCCGCAGCGGAGAAGGAGGAGGAGACGGCGTTAGCGAACGGACCCAGAACCCAGACGGGGCGGGGGGGCTGGGGGAGGTTGGGGGGAGTCCTGGGTGGTGGGGTGGGGTGGGGTGGGGTGGGGTGGGCGGGGCGGGGCTCCGACGGTGTGGGTATGGGTGTGGGCTGTGGGCTGTGGGGTGGTGTTGGAAGGATTTAGCGCTTGCATGCCAGCCTGTCTAATATTCTAAAATTCCCCTCCCCTGTACGTGCCCCCCGTCCTCCTCCCGCCCCCCCCCCCCTTCCCTCCCTCCTCGTCCTCGTCCTCGTTCCCCCCCCTCCCCCGGCTTCTTACTTCATTCTTGCAAATTCACTCTTCACCCCCCCCGCCCTCCTCCCCCAGGGTTTTGTCCGCAGTACCACCAAGTACTGGGTGCGCAACGAGGACGTGTCCACAGTGAAGCATCACGTGCTGCAGCACCTGCCCGTATTCCAGTTCGATAAGAACAACTTCACGGGGGATGCGCAGGTGGGGCTGGGGGTGCGGGGTGGCCGTGTGTGTGTGTGTGTGCGTGTGTGAGTGTATTGCCGCCCGGGTCTTGGGGTTGGGGGGGGGTAGGGCGCCGCGTCTTTCTGTCTGTCTGTTTGTTTGTCTGTCTGTCTGTCTTTGTGTGTATGTCTGTATGTCTGTCCCGTTGGCAGAGCGTTCGCGTGGGGGAAGGGGGGATTTGCAATCTTGTGTTTCGGAGCCAGGTGGGAGTGGGAGTGTGCGTGTGCGGCGGAGAGCGCGGCTGCGGGTGCGTTGGCGCTCCCTCTCCCTCTTCCCCCGCCCCCGTCGGCAAGTATTGAACTATATGGGTTCGCTCACCCACCCACCCACACTCCCCCACCCACCAACACACCCCGCCCCCACCCCCACCCCCACCCCAATCGGCTCCTCTCCTCTTCCGAGTTTCCCACCTATCCCCTCTCCGGGTGGGGAGGCGGACTGAGGGCGCGTGGGTTTGGGGGTTTCCTCCGCCCCTTGGTGGACCATCATTGCCCCAATGACGGTACCCCACCCACCCCCCTCCCACCCGACCCTGTCCCCCTCTTTTCCTCCCCCGCTCCCCGCTCCGGCCTGTCCGCGGATCTAACCCCCCCCCCATCCCCCGCCCCCGTCCCGCTCCATGCACGTTTCCTCTCTCCCCACCCCCTAACGACCCACTGCACTGCACCCCCTCCCTGCCGCTCTCTCTGCCTTCTCCCACCCCCTCCCTCCCTCTCTCTCTCTGCCGCCTTACACCCCTCCAACCCCCAGCTGATCAACTCGGTGTACATGGACAACTCAAACCTGGAGCTGTACCACGGCCGCCTCGACAAGAAGCCCGGGGCCATTGCGCTGCGAATCAGGTGGGTGGGGGGGTGCGTGTGTGCGTGTGTACGGAGGAGAGGTTATCCACGGATATGGCCGGCGCCCGATAATGTCGTAAACACGTGGATGCGTGACAAAGTGAGGTGAGGTCTTTCTCTTTCCCTCCTGGGTGGAGTACCGTACGACGATCCAAAGAGGCAACAGGCTGACAGAGACTTGACACCCGAGACTGAAAAACGTGGCAATGACGAGGGGTCGATGGAGATACCACAAGGGGACAGGATGGCGTCGGGGTCGCCATCGGGGAGGGGCAGGAGGGGTGTATTGGGGGGCTGCGGGGCCACTCCAACGCTATCCCGCTGTTGTGGTTTGCGCGTGCGGCCGAGAAGCGACGACGTCCACACGCGCTAGCGGTCCCCTGCGGGGCGCTCCATCCCTCCTGTCCGTCCGCGCGCCTTGTACTGCCGTGTCTTCCCGTGTACTGTCGTACAGGTGGTACGGCAGTAACCCGCCCACGATGGTATTTTTCGAGCGCAAGACGCACAAGGAGAGCTGGAAGGGCGAGGAGTCGGTCAAGGAGCGGTTCACGCTGCCCAGCGATAAGGTGAGTGTGTGTGTGTGTGCGTGTGAGTTTGGAGGGCGGAGTGGGGGCGTCTGGGTGGGGGGGGGGAAGGGGTTGCGGGTGTGTGTGCGTGTTTGTATGTGCGGGGGTGGAGGGGGGGAAGGGTTATCCACGGATAGGCCGGAGGCCGTGAACGGGTGAACGGGTGAGTTTGCTTTACGTCGCATCGCCTCCTCCCTCCCATCGCTGCGCTTCCATTGTTCTTACTTCCCCAACGCCCTCCCCAAACCCCTCATCCCCCCTCCCTTCCCACCCCTCCCCTCCCCTCCCCCCCCCTCCCCTCCCCTCCCCTCACCCCCCCAGGTGGTCGCCTTCATGGACGGCGAGTACACTCTGGATCAGGCTCTGGTGGACCAGGAGGCGGTGGCGGCCCGCAAGGGCAAGTCCCTCAGCCAGGAGGATCGGGACAGCTACAAGACGTTGTTCATGGAGGTTTACAAGGCGGTGGACTCGAAGCAGCTCAAGCCGCTGGTGCGCACGCAGTACATGCGTACGGCGTTCCAGGTGGGGTGGGGGTGGGGCGTGGGGTGGGGTGGAGAGGGAGGGAGGGTGGGGTGGAGGAGGGTGGGGTGGGGTGGAGGAGGGTGGGTAGGGTGGGGTGGGGTGGGTGAGGTGGGTGAGGTGGGTGGGGATGGGGGAATGAGGTGGGGATGGGGGAATGAGGTGGGGATGGGGGAATGAGGGGGGTTGGCTAGGGGTGGCCGCGGGATGCGGGGTCGGGTTGCAGGTCTTTTCATGGTGGGCCCGCCAGCATATCCAGTACCGCCTCCCGACTCCAGACCCCACCCGGATGCTTCCTCTCTCCACCTCTGCCTCCACCTCTGCCTCCACCCGCAACCCGCAACCCCCCGCCTAGACCCTAAAACCCAATCTCCCCCCCCCCTGCTCCTCCCCCCGATAACCCCCCTCCTTACCGTTTACGGGCTCCGGCCTATACATGGATAACCCCCCTGACCCCCCTCCCCCCTATTCCGCAGATCCCCTTCGACGCCACCGTCCGCATCTCCCTGGACACCAACCTGTGCATGATCAAGGAGAACCCCGAGGACGGCCCCTCGTGCGCCGCCACGGGCCGCTGGTACCGCGACCCCTCGCTGCCCGTCATGCGCACCGAGATCACCCGCTTCCCGCACGCGGTGCTGGAGGTGAAGCTGTCGCTGCAGGAGGGACAGCATGCGCCGGCATGGGTGCAGGTAAGGGGGTGGGGGTGGGGGTGGGTGGGTTGGCGAGGGCGGCCTGATGGGCTGGGTTGCACTTGGCTGCCGTGTATGTGGTGTGTGTATGTGTGAGGGGGATGGGGGTTGCGGGGACGACGTGCTTCGGCCTCTGCCGATGCTGTCGTACCGGTTGGTGTCCGTCCGTCTTGCTACGGTTGGTGTCCGTCCGTCGAGAGAGGCTGGGGCGCTTGCGCGCGCAGGCCTGCCGGGGGGCCGGGGGCTCTTTTTTGTCGTTTTGGGGCTCCGAGGGCGCTCCGAGGGCGCATGGGGGAACGTAATTGCTTCTGACTGATGGGTTGGGGGTGGGTGGGTGGAGGGAGGGATCGAGGGAGGGCGCGCTGTGTGTGTGTGGTGGGGGGGGGGCGCAACACTAACCATCCCCCCTGCCGTCTCTCCGGCCTATACGTGGATAACCCTCCACATCCCCTCCCCCCTCCCCCCTCCCCCTTCACTCTTTAAACTCCCCTCCTCTCCCCTCCTCCTCTCCTCCTCCCCTCTTCAGGAGCTGCTTGACTCTGGCTACCTGACCGAGGTCCACAAGTTCTCAAAGTTCATCCACGGATCCGCCACCCTCTTCCCCGGTGACGTACGCGCGGTGCCGTACTGGGTGGACGACGAGTCGGTCCGCGCCTCCATGCTCGCGTCGGCGCCGTCGCCGCTGGAGGGGGCCACGCCCGCGCCCGAGGGCGCGGCGGCGGCAGCGGACGCGGCGGCGGCGGCGGCTGCCGGACCCAGCGCTGCCGCTCCGGCGTCGCGGTCCAAGCCGCGCACCCGGCGCGGCGGCGGCGGTGGTCCCGACCTCGAGGAGCTTTCGCACCCGCTGCTGGGGGAGCAGCCCACGCTCAAGCTGATGCCCGACCCCAACAAAGTGCAGGGTGCGTGGGGGTGTGGTGGTGGTGTGTGGGTGGGGGGGGGGAAGGAGGGAAGGGGCAGGAAGGGAGGGAGAGGGAGGGAGAGGGAAACGGGCAGGGAAAGGGAAAGGGTCGCTCGGTGGGAGCCGGGTCCGGGAAGGGAAGCGATGCGGAGGGAGAGAGGGAGGGAGGGAGAGTCAAGACTTTGGTTTGCTCGGATGCTGCTCGGATGCTAAGGAAGGAAAGCAATGATCCCCCAGTCCCATCAGCCCCACCCCACCCCAATAAAGCCGGGCCGAAAGCCCAACCCAACCCAACCCAATCCAACCCGTCGCCTCGGGCCCGCATCGTGAATCTCCCCATCCTCCGCCCTCCTCTCCGCCGCCCTCCACTCCTCCTCCTCCTCCTCCCCCCTGTCAGGTTTCCGCACCCAGGTCCTCAGCGCCGCCTCCGCCGGCCGCGGCAGCGGCGGCCAGCGCGGCGAGCCCGGCTTCCTCTCCCGCCTGCTGGGCCTGGTGCCGCCCTCGCCCGCCGGCGGCGGCGCGCTGCGCACGACGCCCATGCGAATCGAACCCAAGACCTTCTTCGCCAATGAGCGCACCTTTCTCGCCTGGCTCCACATGGCAGTGACCCTCGGGTCGGTCGCCGCGGCGCTGCTCGGCTTCGCCGCCGGCGCCGAATCCGACGGCGGCGGCGGCGAGGCGCCCGCCGGTGAGGCCATCAGTCGACACCTGGTGGAACTTATTGCGCTCATCCTGCTGCCGCTGGGCGTCGCCATGTGCTGCTACGCGCTCTACATATTCGTGTGGCGCGCCAGTAACATCGCGCAGAAGCGCGCCGTGCACTTTGACGACCGCGTGGGGCCGCTGTGCCTGTGCGGCGCGGTGGTGGTGGCGCTGGTGGCAATCACGCTGCTCAGCCTCATTGACTTTTTCGAGCTGCTAGCGTCGGTCGACTCGCCGGCGGCGCCGCCGCCGCCTGCGGCGGCGGCGGCGGTGCTGGGCGGCGCGACGGCGGCGTTCTAGACGACGATGCAGGGCAGGGCGGTGCTGGGCGGCGCGGCGCGGCGAGGGCGGGCGGCTGCCTGAAGCACCGCGTTTTGTTGGGTTGTGCCGGGGTGCGCGGGGCGGGGCGGGGCGGGGCACTAGCTGGTCCGCTTACAGTGCCCCCCCCGGGGCTGTCGGGATGTTGCCGCTGCGTTGAGTTTCGGCAGCGCTGGGTCTTCTTGGCCTTTTTAAGTCGCCGTCGTCGTCGTCCTTGTGTCTTTTGTCGTCGTGTGGCGGTGCTTGGTCCCGTAGGGCGACGCCGCCTCTGCTCCTCTACTCAGTACTCACCTGCCGTTCTGCTCCTACGGCCCGCACGTGGGGAGGGGTGCGATGTTTCCCACATCCCGGGTTGGGCGCCTCGCCTCCAGGATGTGGTGGAGCCTTACGTTTGGTTTGTTGTTTATCCAGACTGCCGCTGTCGCCCCGTTGATCGATCGCGCTTGCTCTCCCTTGCTGTCGCGCTCGCTCGCTCTCGGTCGTGTTTTCTTTTCGGGTGTGTCTCGCAACCGACGACGACGTGTCGCGCGTCGTGCCAGTGGGGGCTTCAGCGGCCGTTGCCTTTGGCCTTCGGACGTTCGGGTATTGGTTTCGCTGTTGACCTATGGGTTGCGGTCGACCACGGGTCTGCGTGATGTGGGTTGATCCTTTTGTTTTGGGATTTTTTTGGAGGGCGGGGCGGGGAGTGGGGGAGGTGGGGCGGTGGGATACGGTGGGTTTGGAGGCGGTTTGCAGCTGAGGGTTTCACTTGGGCCGGCGGCGGGGGCGCTGCAACAACCGCGCAGCAGCCGCGTTTCTGCTGCTCTTGCATGCACAAGCAGGAGAAACACGGCTGCTGCTGCTGCTGCATGCCCGCCACCGCCGCCTCTCGAGCCGGTTTTATTAGTTTCGCTTCTTTTGTTCAAGCAGCTGGTCGGTGGGTCGGTGGGTCGGTCGGCCAATCCAACAGTCCCAAGTCCAGAAATGGGCGCCTCCGCAAGGGGGGGGGCGGGGGCGGGGTGGCGGGGGACTCCCACCCCCGAAGACCGAACACGCCCCGGTGGCCGGAACGGGGGGAGGCCTGCCGGGTCCTGCAACCCCTTGAATGTAATGGGGGTGGGGGTGGGGTCTACCATCGGTGCCTCACCTCCAAACCGGGATACTAACCGGGGGAAGCGGTGCCGCTGGGCGTTGCTATATCGCCTGGCCCTGGCCCTAGCGCTGGGGCTGTGTGGTACCAGGGGGAGCCGTCTGAATGCGGTGTGTATGTGCGTGTGGTCCTATCTGTGCGTGCGTGCGGCTCTGTGTGTGCGTGTCTGTGTGTGTATGGCGTGAGTGTGCGTGGCTTGTGGGGCGCGGGGCCGGAGGTGGGGGTCAGTGCAGTGCACGGGCTCCTCCCCCCCCTGGACCCCCGGTTGGCGGAGTTGGCATTTGGGCTCCAATGGAGGCGGCTCCGGCTGTGGGTGTGAAGGGGGAGGGGAGGGGGAGGGATTGTTCTGCCGGACATCGGCCCTCACGGCCTATTATCTCTTCCCGAGTACTTTTGAATATGAGAATATATGAGATGTTTCCGCTGCTGCCGTATTCGTTCGGTCGCGCGGTTGTCTGTGTGCGACTGTGCGTTCAGTCCCTTGGTACCCGGCGCATTGCACACACACTCTTGTGGAATTTGCGGCTCGGGCCGGACGTCCTCCGCCGCCGCCACTCGTTCGACTGCTGCTGCTGCTGTTGATGATGATGATGACGAGGCGGTCGCTGCGGCTGGCGCTGGTTGTTTGTTTGAGGATGTGTTACGGCCGCGCATCTTGCAATCCGCACCGCCCTCGGACCCCCCGCGGTGGAAGGCTGGTCGCCGCCGCCGCCGCCGCTGCTGCAGCACGGTCTCGCGTCCCGGGGCCCCGGTCCCGGGCTGCCGCCCCACGGATTTGCTGGCCCTCTTCAGCACAGCACAGCAGAGCACAAGATGCTACCTGCATGAGCCCTCGAGGGGCTTTTGCCGTACGGTATGGCGCTGGTGTGCACGCAACGAGGCAGTACCGTAGCGGTTGTCGCGGCAGCTTTTCTCTCCCTCTCCCGCTTGGCGTTGGCGCGGACTGGGGCGCGTCTGTCGAGGGTCTCTTTGCGTCTCTTTTGAGGCGCTGGGAGTCAAAACATGCGGGGGTGCTCAGCCATCCCCGCCCGCGGCGCAACAATGGCCCTGTGTTTGGTGCGGGGCGGCAGTGCGTTGCCGCCCACCCGCTCTTCGTGAGGAGCGCTAGGCTACAGCAAGGCCGGTGCGCGGCGCCAGGCATCGTTGCCACCTTATTCAATGCCTGCAAGGCGACACCTGTACTTGAAGAGGGTTAATCGGCCAAGTCAGGCTCACTGCCATAACCACCGACCTGGGCTCTTGGGATCGAACGTTTCCCCGATGCTATTTTTGGCCATCGTGTCGGCCGCTAGCTACGCGGCGGGTGCAGGAGCAGAGGTAACGGCCGAAACGCATTATTCATTCAGTCCAGACGGTAAAGCGAAGGCCCGAACTGCCGGGGAAATGTCAGGTAAACCCCGAATGGCAATCGCTGGTATAATAAAAGCCAGTAAAAGCCTTAGTAGCTGAACTGCAACAGGCGCCGATTACGGGCGACCAAACCTAATTAAGACTACAGACTAGATCAAGTTGCGCACACATGCTGGCGCGCGCAGCCGTCCACTTGTGAGAGAAGGATGGGGAGCGGGGTTGTCAGCTGCAACGACGGTCAGAAGGATGGCAATAACTAGCACGCGGTTTCGAACGCTTACGGGATGCCGTCATACAACTGGTCATTGTCTATGATCGTTCACAGTCGTAGTCTAGACGTAGCGTCATCAAATAAGGGTGGTATCTCCAAGCACGCACGCATTCCCTGTACCGGTTACTCGACAAGCCCTAGTTACTCGCCAATCCAAAGACGGCGCCAGGAAACCTACAAGTATAGGCTTTCCTGTCGATGTTCAGTAGGCTGAATAGGTAAGTAAGCAGGAAACAGCAAGCGGAGCGCCAACAAGAGTTATGTCGGGCCGTACGAGCCATTCCTGCCAGAAGCTTGCGATGTGCATTACTTGAGTAGCCTTTAAATGAAGCTTTTTGAATCAGCAATTGACTATAACGACTCCATGTGCTAGGGCCTGAGCCGCCTGACAGGCTTTGCACTACACTTTCCGCCAATCCAGGGCGTATTTCAGCACGCCAGTTTCAGAAAGTACTGCTCTGGCTTGACCCTCGCTTACTGTAGATTAGTTGCCATAATCTAAACTCAACCACAACTCGGTGTAACTGAGCCACCAACACGGTTCGGTAGCTGGTAGGCCACGCGTGCCACGTGCGGTAACTGTTACGTCTTTGCAGCTATTCATTCATCATCGAATCAAAGTGTCTGCGTTGGCTTGGGTGCCAGGCTAAGTTTTCCTAAAGCGAACGGAGGTTTCCGATTGTTCGCGCTCGATGGGCGTGCTGTGCTGGTCTCCATATGCCAACAAAAAAATCAACAAGGTAATTCTCCGGCGCCATGTTACCCGATTCGGCATGGCGATGAAGCTGTGCGTCCTTTGGGAGGGCTTAATTGTGGTGTCTGTTGTTCACTCTTGCGCACGGGGCCAATTTTACGCAGCCGTTCACTAAGTTTTCCTCTGTGATGCAATTCAGGATCAATTGCTTGAAGATTTAAAATGTGAGCTTATCACGATGACGGGCTGCTGGCCTACATGCTTCGTTGGCTGTGCCGAAAAAGTCCTCGATTTGATTCTTGACCGCACAGCGGCGCTTGTAAGGTAAGTTCTTGAACGATCGAATTCCACTGCATGTGGTTACTGCACCTTACCGTACGTGCTGTTCCAGGAATAATTAGGGTTGTGGTGGGTCGATGGTAGCCCATGGGACGTCGCCAGCGTTGAGGAACGTCTAATGCCGACAGTCTGCCAAACCAACAAATTTAACACTCCAGCCTTGACGCTGCCTATATGCCTTGGCCATGCACTGTGCGGCTCGCGATGACTCGCTCATACGTGCCCACCGCCAACCAAAAAGAGTACCTCTGAACGGAAACGGGCGACGTGATCCACCCCTTACCCCCCACCTTATCCATCCACCGCAGCATTGTGGGCGCAGCGCAAGATGGGTCTACGCTCACAGTCCTCGGAAGCTGCGGCCCCGGCGCATGCGCAGCCCCCCCAGGCCGGGTGCTGACCACACCATGGGCTGTGGCGGCCGCAGGCGGCCAGGGTCACGAAGCCGGCAAATGGAGCGGCGCGGCGACCAAAGCGCAGCTGCCGCCAGCCAAGAAGATGGCGACCCTGTCCTGGAAGGTGCGCGCCGGGGGCGGGGGCGGGGCCGGCAACCTTCTTTGGGGGCAGTATGCAGTAGCCTTCATCCTTTTACCGGACGGGGAGTCCGACCACCCCAGAAAAGGAAGAGAAGGGAAGGGATGGCAGCACTTACGGCACCGTACTTCCCGTCGTGAACTGCCCGGCGCGGGGTGCTGGGTCGCTTCTGTGGCGCATGTGGCTCATCTGGGCCGTGGGGGTTGGGGCTGGTGTGTGGCCTGCCACTGCCACCGCCAGGCCGCCCACTGCCACTTCTGGCATCCAAGGGCCCCACTGGGAGGCCGCAACGACCGACAAGTTCTCCGCCCGTGAAGCCACCACATCACAAAACCACACAGCGCTGTACAGCCCCTGTACCGCAGCCCCAACCTGGAAGCCCCAACGCGTATCATCATCTTCCCGCCTGCCCCCTCCCGCCTCTCGTCACCCCCTGGGCACGGTGGTATTTCCGCACCCCCTCTTGCCGCCCGCCCCCTTCCCCTTCCCCCTCCTGCGCAGAGCGGCTCCCCCATTTCCCTTCCCTACGAGTGGCACCAGCTCCTGGGTCAGACCCGGTTCGCTGAGACCCTGTCTCTGCATGCCGTGTTGGAGCCGTTGCTGCTGGGCGGGCGACTGGTGGGGGCGCTGCTGGTGGTGACGTACGGGGGGAGGATGCCGCACAGCAAGGCCACGCGGGAGGCACTGCCCTGCAACGGCTCGGGACTGGCAGCGGCGCCCTTCACCTCCCCAGTCACCTGGACAGGCGGCACAGGGGCAGGGGCAGGAGGAGGTGGAGGCGAGCGGGGGGCAGGGGAGGGTCCTCCGGTATCTGCGTTGGCGTCAGTCGCCTCGTCCGTCCTGCGCCGTCTCAAGAAGCGGGCGGGGGGCGGCCGGTCGTCGCCTTCGTCAGCGCCTTCGCCCGGCCTGCTGCGGGGGCTGGGGGCCGCGTTGTCGCAAGCGGCGTTCGCACCGCACCTGCAGGCGGTGGTGCGGGTGAGCGGGAGGGGGAGGGCCGGGGGCAGGGGCGGGTTGGAGGCAAGTAAAGGGAGGTCTGCATGTGGCTGGCTGGGTTTGCGGCGGCGGCGTCAGGAGGTGCTTTCATCGGGCAGCTCGTTAGAAGCAGACCCGAGGAGAAGCCCCTTGGCCGGCGTGATGTATGGGTTTTTATGCCAAGTGAAGGAGCGGGGGACTGAGCTGCCGAGCGGACAAAACCCAAATCACGACGGCCAAGCAGCGAGTGGCGCGAAGGCTGGTGTGGAAACGGAGCAGCGAAAGGCTTCACCAGCCCCCTAGCCACCTAGCCAACTTCTTGGCGCCGCTACCCTAGGCCCCTGTTCCTGAACCTGCCGCGCGCTGCCGCTGCCGCCCCCTGCCTGCCCTGCCGCTGGCCCCACCCTCCGCTGGCCCCTCCCCGGCCTCTTCCCCTCTCCCCTTCCCTCCCTTCCCCTCGCAGCTCTGCTCCGCCTGCCAGTCCCTCGCCACCGCAACCACCCTCGCCGACCTCTCCTCCATCATCTCCGCCACCGTATCTGAGGCCCTGGCGGCGGAGCTCCACGTCAACCTTGCCGTACGGGTGGCTGTCGTACCGCCGCTGCACGGCCAGCACGGCTACCTGCTGCCGCTGGCCGACCCGGCGGGCGAGCTGACGTTCGCCTGCGCGGGACTCGAACAGCTCACTGCGGCCAACGGCAGCAACAGCAGGCGCCCCGCCTCCGCAGCCAATGTCAATGTGACGATGTCGGGGCCAGCGGGCCTGCCCTCAACGTCGTGGAGCCGCGAGGGGAAGGTAGGCGCGCGAGTCGGAAGAAAGTAACGCCGAGGGCCACACGGTTGGGAGTGCAAGATAGGCGTGCGAGTCGGAAGAGACTAAGTTAAGGGTCGTGTCGTCTATCTACTTGCGCGGGAGACCCAAATGGGGGCAACAGACCTTCAGCAGCTCTTTACAGCGGATCTCGACAGCTGTGGCTTTCATCAGTCCCTGGTGGAACCCGTAAGGGGCGGCCTTCCCAACCCCAACCCCGCCGCGTGCGATCGTCAGGTTTATATGTTCAAAGCCGTCGCGAAGTCGCGCGTCGCGAAGATTTGATGTAATGTTACTTTACTACACAGCGTACATCCATTTCCATTAGGGCTTGCCGACTGGACCTGTTGAGCGGCCCGCAGAAAACCGCATCGTGTGTGCAATTGCGGCTTGGCGTCCAACAACCTGTTTGCCCCTCATAGTTTGTCCCTTGCAACCTTTATTATTCTTATTCTTTGTAATAGTAATATGCGCCAAGGCGGTCGGACCGGCTAGCAGAACTGTGGTGTGGTCGCGGGAAGAATGTTCGCTATTCAAATACAGTTGTGCATCGAAACGAAGAGACACCGTCATGTAAACATTTATACATGAACAACACGGCAAAAGTTGGAGTGAATAGGGGTTCTGGATGCGTTGGAACGAATGCGGCCTCGGACCATGGACTCAGTCAAACATCGTTTATGCTCATACATGCACTATTGGTTTTTGATTGCAGTAGAGTTTGTTAAGGTCTATTTGTAATGCTTTACAGTGTAGCAAGCCTTAAAGTTGGTCGTCACTCAGCCAGGCAGCCAGCCAGCTAGCCAGGCAGCCACGGACAGGGGCAACCCTAGGGGGCGGGGCCGTCCAGGGCGCTTCGCGCTGGGGCCCCGCCCCAAAACAAGCCACGGACCTTCAGGAGCCCCAAAGCGGACGGCTCGATGCGGACACCAGTCGCCCTCGCCCCGCCCCTCCGGCCTCGGGGCCCCCTCCCCTCCCTTCCCTTCCCTTCCCCTCGTCCTCCTCCGCTCATTAACGTCGTCTCCGTCCCTCCGCTGCGCTACCTCCTTTACTTCCCCGCTTTCCCGCTTCCCCCCGGGCAGGCCGCCCCCTTCCCGCTGCCTTCCTCCCTGCTCCTGCAACTGCTGCGTCCCGGCGGGATCCACGCGCGCGGCGGCGGCGCCGCCTCCACCGCATCCTCCGTCCATGCCGGCACCGCCCACTGGATCTCCGCCGCCTACGCCGCCGCCGAGGAGCCCACCGTGCGCACCGTCGTGACCAAGGCGTACGACGGTACGACAATCCCGCAGTACAGCGACGCCGGCGCGCCGGCCGACTTCATCTTCAGCTCCGGAAGCAACATCCTGCCCGGCGCCCGCGAATTCGCGCTGCCGCTGCCGCTGCAGCTCAGCGCTGCTAGCGCCAGCGGCGGCGCCGCCGCCGCCGCGCGCGGCGGCGGCGGCGGCGCCGTCGGCTCCGTCCACGGCTCCGTTCACGGCTGCTGCGCCTACTACGGCGGCGGCGGCTTTCCTGCCAGAAGCGGCAGCAGCAGCTTCGTTTCCGGCATGGTCGTGTCCAACTTGGCCGCCTGGATGCAAGACGTGGAGCGGCCCTCGAGCGATGTGGCGCTGCTGATAATGGCGGCGAGGGGCAGGGCCAGCGCGGCAGCTGCAGCATCGGCGGCGGGGCTGGCGGGAAGGCCGTCGCAGGGTGGGGCGGGCGGCGGCGGAGCGATGGGCGGAGGGCCGGCGTGCCTGGTGGCAGTGGCGGGATGCGCGCCGCAGAGGGCGGGCGGAGCGCTGGTGGCGGCGGCGGCTGCCGCCGCCGCCGCCGCCATCAATGGCAGCGCGCACGGCGGCGGCGCGGGTCGTACTTTGTCGTCCAAGGCCGGCGCGTGTCGGTCGGCGGAGTGGGTTCAGAACCTGGAGGCGTCCATGCGCGGCGGCGTCGCCGTCGACCTGTCGATGCGGTACGGCAATGGGTACGGCGGCGGAAGCGTGCGGTACGACAGTGGTGTCAGCTGCGGCCCCTGCGTTGCGCTGTACATCAGTGCGCAGGAGCGGCTGCCCACTTCGCTGCTGAGGGCCGTCAAGGACAGGGCCGCGGCGCTGCTTGAGGTGAGTGGCTGGGGCTGAGGGAGGGGCGGCTGGGTGGGGTGGTGGGCGGGTGGACAGTTGTCAGTCTGGAGGGGCGAGGCCGGTTGGGATCTAGGCATGTGGTGTCGGTGAGGGGCCCGAGGCAGCTGGACTAAGGCGGGTACGACGCTGCACACCGCGCACTTCGCCATCCCAGGTGCTCACGCCTCGCCGCCAGGCAGTGAAGCACCCTTGTCCCCGTCGCCTGCCGGCTGCCGTTCCCCTGCAGGTGCTGCTACCCGCCTGCCTGTCCTCCCTCTCCATGGGCCCAGTCAGAGCCGATCTGGAAAGCCTCGCCTCCTGCGCCGCCGCCGGCGGCAGTGCCGCCGCCGCCGCCGCCGCCGCCCTAGCCGCCGGCGGCTCCCGCAGCAAGCGCTCCCTGATCAGTGCCGCCGGCGGGCTCAACAGCTCCCCGGCGCTCAGCACCGGCGGCGGCTTCGCCGCCGCCGCCGCCGCGGCAATCGCAGCCGCCAACGCCTCCTGCGGCGGCGGCGGCGCCGCGACGCCGCCGTACCCCGGCTCCAACCTGCCGTCGCCGTACCCGAGCCAGCGGCAGCTGCACTCTGCCGTTACGGACGGCGGCGGCGGCGGTCTGAGTCCGCTCGGGGCGATCGGCGGCGAGGATTCGCTCCAGCCCGGCTCCAGCCGGACCCAGATGAAGCTGATGAGCGGACTCGCGAGCCGCCTGTCCAGCGCATTAGATGCCGCGGGCGTGGGGTCGGCAGCTGGCGGCGGCGGCGGCGGCGGCGGCCGGCAGATTAGCGCGGCGACTGATCGTACATCCGGATCCACCGCTGAGGCTCTCAGCGGGGAGATCCACCTGTTGGCGCAGCAGCGCTGGCCGGAGGCAGGTGCTGGCGGCGGTGGCGGCGGCGGCGGCGGCGGCGGCGCCGCCGCCGCCGGCCTGGGCACCAGCCCCTGCTGCGCGCCGCCTGCCGCCTCGTCCTTGGTTCCCACCGCGCCTTCGTCCCAGAGCCGCACCACCCGCGGCAGCCCCGGGTCCTGCGTGTTCGGTGTGTCGGGCTGTGGCGAGGACGGCGCCTTGGGCCTGGGCACCGGCACTGGTCTGCTTGCGTCCATGGACGTGACTGGCGCCATGGACGACATGGTCACCTCCATGCGGCACAACCTGGACGTGTGGGTGGCTAGCTTCTGGGAGATGCTGCGGGACAACACCGCACACACCAAGGGGGGGCACACGCCAGGGTGGGTGAGAGGGGGCGGGGCGGGGGGCGGGGCGGGGCCTGGGTGGGGTGCGGGGCTTGGTGGGGCGTTGTGACGGGGTGTGATGGGGTTGAGGGGAGTGAGTGGGGATGCGGGGCGCCGGGGTCGGTGACGGCACGTGTCCTGCGGTGTGCGGGTGGGTGATGGGTGCTGCGCCTCTCTCCCTCCTCGGGGCCACACAGCCTTCAGGGCGCTGTAGTTTCCCTCCAACAACCCCTTCCGACGGCCCTCCTTCCCCCCGACCCCCTCTACCCGACCCCCTTTACCCGACCCTTCGCTCCGCTCCTCAGCTCCTATGCGGACGACGACCTCCGCTTCCTGCGCATCTATCAGCAGCTGGGCTCCGGGGGCGCAGCGTCCGTGTACGCGGGAGTGCTGCTGGGAATGGATGTGGCGGTGAGGAGCCGGGAGGGGTGGGGTGGTGGGGTCATGGGGGGGTTACACGGGATATCGGTACCGGCACGGAGCTGGGCTGGGCTGCTCCCACCTGTCGGATGCATCCGGGCTCCCCTGCGTACCCGGTTAGGTGCGGGTGCGGGTGCGAGTTGAGGGTACAGGGTAGCGCACCGCAAACCCGCCCTGTGCCCTTATGCCGAGTGTCCGAGACGGTGTCAGCGACCGGCGAGCACTCACTCTGACCATCGCCCACTCTGGAAGCACCGCTCCACTTGACACGTTCGTTGGGTCACCGCATCAGCCCCATCCTTCCTGACCCACCTCCCCACCCGTTGCGGCCCTGCGTTCACTCATTCGTTCCTTCCTTCGTTCTTCATTCCCTCCTGCATTCGTTCGTTCGTTCAACGGTCTGGCGTCCCTCTCCTGTCCCCTCTCCCCCTCTCCCCCCGCCCCGCCCCCAGGTCAAGGTCATCGAGCCGCCTCCCGAGGTGGACATGGAGGCACTGGCCGGCTCTCAAGCACCGCCGCGGGAGGCGGAGGAGGAGGGGGATTCGGAGGAGGCGGAGGGGGAGGGGGAGCGGATGGCGAGTCTGGCGGCGGCTGTACGGCAGGCACAAATGCGGGAGCTGGTCCGCAGCGCGCGGGAATGTGCCGTACTAACCACCCTGAGCCATCCGGCCATTGTGCAGGTGCGTGGCGTTGGGTGGGATGCGGTCGGGTGGCGTGATGGGGTTGGGGGCGGGGAGGGGGAGCGGCGGCTGCGGTAGGATTCCTGGGGGGGCTGGGGTTGCAGGACTGCGTGCGTGTATGTTTGTCTGGTGGGTCGAACAGGACGCTGCTGCTTGCATATGGTTTCCCTGCAGCCCCTCCCGCTCCCGCTTCGGCTCCACCAGGGCCACCCCACCCATCACCCATCTCGTTTCCCCCTTTTCCCCCACCTCCCCCCTTTCCATTCCCAGGTGTACTCGTTCCACAACCGGGTGCAAGTGGTCCCGGGAGAGGGGCCCGACCGCCTGCCCCGCTTGGTGCCGGTGCCGCCTGGGGAGGGCGGAGAGGCGCAGGGTGAGTCGAGGGAGGGCCGGGCAGAGGGAGGGGCGGGCAGAGGGACAGAGGGAGGGCCGGGCAGGGGCTGCGGGGCAGGAAGGGTACCGGTAGGTCCGGCCTCGTGCCGCCGAGCGGGAGGCTGACCCAGCTGCTTGCCCCTGATGCTCGTGCTCGGGTCCCCTCGGACTGCCTCCGAAAGCCCCCGGCCGCACCGCCTCGGGGGGAGGTGGTCGTACTTGACAGCTGCCTGCCTGCCCTGGCCCTGCTCCTACCACCACCTTGCACTAGGCATCGACACCTGCCGCCCCGCCCCCTCGCGCCCCAACCCCAACTCCCACCCTCGTGTGCACCCCAGGTCCCCTCCATTCGGTCCTTATTATGGAGGTGAGGGCGCGGAACGACCATAACAGCTGCAGCAGCTACTGCCTGCCGCTGTTGTTGCTGCTGCTGTTGGGGGTGGTGTTCCTCGGGGCTGGCTAAGCAACGTTCGGGATGCCGTAAATGTCATTGACCGACCCCCACCTCGGCCTCTCCCTCTCCCCTCTTGCCCCCTCCGCCCTCCCCCCTCTCCCAGCGCTGCGACCTGGGTTCTCTGGCGGATGCTCTCGACAACGGAATGTTCAAAAAGGCAATCATCGCCGCCGCACAAGCCGCACCGGCCCCCGCCTCGAACTCCGCACGCCCCGCAGCCGCCGGGGCCCGGCCCTCCAACGGCCAAGTCAGCGGCGGCGGCGGCAACGGCGGGTTCAGCTTTTCTTCTGTGGGGGGTGTCAGCGGCGGTGGGATTGGAGGCGGCGCCGCCATGCGGGCCATCTACCTTACCCTGCTTGAGGTGGCTCTGGCGCTGAGGCACCTGCACTCCATGAACCTGGTGCACTGTGATGTAGGTGGCGTGTCGTGTCGGTGAGGGGAGGGAGGGAGGGGAGGGAGGGAAGCGGAGAGGTGGGGGGGGAGGGAGGTGGCTGCCGGGGCGCGGGGCTGCGGGGATGATGACGGTTTGGGGGGAGAGGTGGCCAGTTCAACTCGCACACACACACACACATCCCCGCACCCTCTGTCACCCCCTGTCCCCTCAGGTCAAGGTCGCCAATGTGTTGCTCAAGTCCTCGGCCAGTGACCCGCGGGGCTTCACGTGCAAGCTGTCGGACTTTGGACTGATCAACTTGCTGAGGGACCACGAGGGGGAGGAGGGCGAGGGGGAGGAGCGGAAGGGGCAGGAGGGAGCGGAGGCGACGGACGAGGCGGAGGCGGCCAGGGAGAGCAACCCGCAGGCGGCAACCACGACCTCGCCCTCGACCGACCGCAAGCTTTGGATGCGGAACGCGGACGCGGCGGGCACGGTGGGTGGGTGCGGGGGGGGGGTCAGGGAGAGGCGGTGGAAGAGGGGACGCCTGCTCGCGGCGGTTCTAGCCGGGGCAAGGTGGGCTGTGGGTCCAGGGCGGGATCCGGATCTAGTCCGATCAATAACGCGGCCCTGGCTCCAGCGGTAGCGGCAGAAGGGACAGGGGGCGTCCCGTTCCGTCCGATGCGATTTCGGGTTCCCGCCTTCCCTTCCCCCCGGGATTCAGAGGCCACGACCTGAACTCCCCTCTGTCCCTGACTCCCCTTACCCACGCCTTCCGTCCCCTGGCACTGTACCCCCCCCCCCTCCCCTCCCCTCCCCTCCCCTCCCCTCCCCTCCCCTCCCCTCCCCTCCCCTCCCCTCCCCTCCCCTCCCCTCCCCTCCCCTCCCCTCCCCTCCCCTCCCCTCCCCTCCCCTCCCCTCCCCTCCCCTCCCCTCCCCTCCCCTCCCCTCCCCTCCCCTCCCCTCCCCTCCCCTCCCCTCCCCTCCCCTCCCCTCCCCTCCCCTCCCCTCCCCTCCCCTCCCCTCCCCTCCCCTCCCCTCCCCTCCCCTCCCCTCCCCTCCCCTCCCCTCCCCTCCCCTCCCCTCCCCTCCCCTCCCCACCCCACCCCACCCGCACACAGGTAACCCACCTGGCGCCCGAGTGCTTCCAACCAGGTGGGTGGCTGGGTGGTAACGGCATTTCCTGCCGCCTGTGTTCGTGGGGTCCCGGCTTGTGTGTGTGTTCGTTACGCAAGGACTCGGAGCAACCCGCGCCTCGTCCGTTCCGCTCTGCTGTCAGGCTCCGGTCTGCCTCGCTCCGCCAACCTTACCCCGTCCCCCACCCTCCCGTCCCCGCCCCCGGCCTCCCACACGCACACCCTCCCTCCCTCCTCCCAACACCACCCCCTGATCCCTCATCCAGGCTCCAAACTTGACCAATCGGTGGACATTTACGCGTTCGGTATTGTGATGTGGGAGATATTTACACGCAAGCCGCCGTACGCAGAGTTCGCACCGGACTTCGAGGTGGGCAGTGCGCCGTGTGTGTGTGTGTGTGTGTGTTGGGGGCGACAGGACGAAACGTACAGCAGTCCGGTATCTGTACAGCAGTTCGGCATGACTTTTCGCGATGCATGGCGTGCGCTGGAGCACCTGCACCCGGTTTTCAACCCCCATACCTTCGCCTTGCCGGTTGGTTGTCAGTCCCCCCACCGCCAGCCGCTTCATATCCTCTTCCGCCCCTCCCTCCCCGCACTGTACTGCGCCGTACTGCACTGTACTGCAGGATCTGCCTACCCGTGTGGTGGAGGGTCTGCGGCCGCGCTTTCCGTCGCACTGCCCCGCGCCCTTCAGGTGGGGCTGGAGGGGTTTTTAGGGTTTTAGGGTTTTAGGGGTTGATTACGGACGTCCTTCTTTCGGCTTGTGTTTGTGCTTTGTGGCTTTGCGATCTGCGCTTTGTGCTTTGTGCTTTGTGGCTTTGTGCTTTGTGCTTTGTGCTTTGTGGCTTTGTGCTTTGTGCTTTGTGGCTTTGTGGCTATGTGCTTTGTGCTTTGTGCTTTGCGCTTTGCATTTTGTGCTTTGTGCTTTGCGATGTGTGCTTTGTGATTTGCGCTTTGCGCTTTGGGCTTTTGGCTTTAGGCTTTAGGCTTTGTGGCTTTGTGCTTTGTGCTTTGTGCTTTGTGCTTTGCGCTTTGTGCTTCGTGCTTTGTGCTTACTTTGCGCTTTGCGCTTTGTGCTTTGTGGCTTCGCGATCTGCGCTTTGGGCTTTGCGATTTGTGGCTTTGCGCTTTGTGCTTTGTGGCTTTGTGCTTTGCGATGTGTGCTTTGTGCTGTGCGATTTGTGCTTTGGGCTTTGTGGCTTTGGGCTGTGGGCTTTGTGCTTTGTGCTTCGTGCTTTGTGCTCTGCGCTTTGTGCTTTGTGGCTTTGTGCTTCGCGATGTGTGCTTTGCGATGTGTGCTTTGTGCTTTGTGCTTTGTGCTTTGTGCTTTGTGCTTTGTGCTTTGCGCTTTGCATTTTGTGCTTTGTGCTTTGCGATGTGTGCTTTGTGCTTTGTGCTTTGCGCTTTGCGCTTTGGGCTTTTGGCTTTAGGTTTTGTGGCTTTGTGCTTTGTGGCTTTGCGCTTTGTGCTTCGTGCTTTGTGCTTACTTTGCGCTTTGCGCTTTGTGCTTTGTGGCTTCACGATCTGCGCTTTGTGCTTTGCGATTTGTGGCTTTGCGCTTTGTGCTTTGTGGCTTCGTGCTTTGCGATGTGTGCTTAGTGCTGTGCGATTTGTGCTTTGGGCTTTGTGGCTTTGGGCTATGGGCTGTGGGCTTTGTGCTTTGTGCTTCGTGCTTTGTGCTCTGCGCTTTGTGCTTTGTGGCTTTGTGCTTCGCGATGTGTGCTTTGTGGTTTGTGGCTTTGTGCTTTGTGCTTTGTGCTTTGTGCTTTGTGGCTTTGTGCTTTGTGCTTTGTGCTTTGCGCTTTGCATTTTGTGCGTTGTGCTTTGCGATGTGTGCTTTGTGCTTTGCGCTTTGCGCTTTGGGCTTTTGGCTTTAGGCTTTAGGCTTTGTGGCTTTGTGCTTTGTGCTTTGTGCTTTGTGGCTTTGCGCTTTGTGCTTCGTGCTTTGTGCTTACTTTGCGCTTTGCGCTTTGTGCTTTGTGGCTTCACGATCTGCGCTTTGTGCTTTGCGATTTGTGGCTTTGCGCTTTGTGCTTTGTGGCTTTGTGCTTTGCGATGTGTGCTTTGTGCTGTGCGATTTGTGCTTTGGGCTTTGTGGCTTTGGGCTATGGGCTTTGTGCTTTGTGCTTCGTGCTTTGTGCTCTGCGCTTTGTGCTTTGTGCTTTGTGGATTTGTGCTTCGCGATGTGTGCTTTGCGATGTGTGCTTTGTGCTTTGTGCTTCGTGCTTTGTGCTTTGTGCTTTGTGGCTTTGTGCTTTGCGATTTGTGCTTTGCGCTTTGTGCTTTGTGCTTTGTGCTTTGTGCTTTGCGCTTTGTGCTTTGTGCTTTGCGATGTGTGCTTTGTGCTTTGTGCTTTGTGCTTTGCGTTTTGCGTTTTGGGCTTTGTGGCTTTGTGGCTTTGTGCTTTGCGATTTGTGCTTTGCGATGTGTGATTTGTGCTTTGTGCTTTGTGCTTTGTGCCCAAGGGGGGTTTGTGGTGTCACGGTTCTCCAGGGGGGGGGGTACAAAAAACGATACCGCAGCGGAGGTACACAGGCGACCGTGGGGTGGGGTGGTGGGGGTGGGGGAGTGCAAAAGGCCGCACCCATCAAACTGCCACTCTCTTATATGCGGCCCTTCCCTCTCTTTCCCTTTCCCTTCCCTTGCCCTCCCTTTCCCTTCTCGGATGAATGGATGGATGCCTCAGGGCCCTGGCACAGGCCTGCTGGTGCGCCGACCCAGATCAGCGCCCCAGCGCCGCCGCAGTGGTCACCTGTCTGCAGACCTTACTGGAGGGCTGGGGAGGGGCAGGCGGCGGCGCGGGGATCGGCGGCGGCGGCATCACCCTGGCGGCGATTGAGGCGGCGGCGGGTCGGCTGCCGCCGCCGCCACGGCATGCGGGCGCGGTCGGCGCGGCCACGGGCCACCGGATCTTGGATTGACGCTTGACGGTGATGGTGGGGGTTGTGGGGTGGTGGGGAGTGGTGGGAGGTGGTGGGGAGCGGCTGGCGCCGCCCCCGCCGCCGCCGCTGGGGGGAGTGCTCCGCCTCTCGCTCGTTTTCCTTGGAGGACTTTTCGGACCCCCCGCGGGGGCACTGATGATGGGGGTGCGTGTGCGGGTGTTGGGTGCGGGTGTTGGGTGTTGGTGCTGGTGCTGGGGGTGGCAGAGATGGATAGGCGGGGGGGGGGCGGAAGGGGGGGGGCGGAAGGGGGGGGCGGAAGGGGGGGCGGACGGGCGGGAGAGGGGTGGAGGGCGGGAGGAGGGTTGAGGGCGGAAGTGGGGAGGAGAAGGAGGAGGAGGGGGAGGGGGCGACGGGGAGGCGGGGGAGCGGGAATCTGGCACTCTGCTTGCTGTTGAAGGCAGCGCAGTCTTCTCTCGCGTCTGCTTCGCTGTGCTGTGCGGTGCGGTGCTGTGCTGTGCTGTGCTGTGCTGAGATGGAAGCTCCTGCCAGCAAAGCATCCTAAGAACGCGGCCTTGGCGTTGTCGCTGCTCCTTTGCGGAACTAAGGATGGAGAGAAGCGAGGGAAGGATGTACGGATGGGTGTACGGAAGGACTTATGGGTCGATGGATGGATGGATGAATGAAGAGGTAGATGGATGGGTGGGTGGGTGGATGGATGGGTGGGTGGATGGGTGGGTGGGTGGGCTGAACGGATGCGCGTGCTGCGTTTGGGGCTGGTACCGGATCGTTTCACAACGGCATGTAGTACGGCGCTTTCAATATGTAGTACGGCTAGTACGGCGTTGGACTATATGGACGCGTGGCCCTGCCATACGGTGCGGCGGCTGACGCCAACCAACCGGATAAGGCCCTGGAGGCCCCCAACTACCCAACTGCCAAACATACTAACTAATCCTCAACTTACTGATTGGCGTGCGGCTCGGACACCCATCATGTCGGCGGGGTACCGACCCACGGGTCAGCGCGAACAGGGCACAGCATCCCGAGGGCGCGCGAACGCGTCGCATATCTGCAATGTCGCGGGGCCATGGTGGGAAGGAAAGCGGGAAATGGTGCCGGTGATGGTGATGTGGCGGCACAGCGTGCTCACGTGTGTAGAGGCGGGAGGGAAGGGGGTGGGGGGCTCACTGCCACTTTCGTGAGTACGGTATGTGGCGCCCCCGCTCCGAGTGCTCGCGGCCATCGCCTTATTGGTGGTCAATCCTTTCATTCCCTGTGCTGTTATTGTTATTGTTGCTATTGCTATTGCTATTGCGAATGCTATTTTTGTTGTTGTTGTTGTTGTTGTTGTTGTTGTTGTTGTTATTTGCGGCGCCATTTAATGCCCATGTCCATAATACGCGCGGGAAGAGACAACACATTCATCTGCGGGAGACTGGGTGTACGACATTCATCACGTGTGTGCGTGTAGGTGTGTTTTGGGGAGGGGGAAGAAGGGGCGTGTGACCGGGGAAGTTGAAGCGTTGAAGTTGAAGACGAATGAAGAATGACGGGCCCACTTCCCGCGCTTTCGTGCTGCTTTGCCGAAAACCGCAGGTTGTCCTTTTGTCCTTGACCTCGCTGTTGTGGTGGTGGTAATGGTGGTGGTGGTAATGGTGGTGGTGGTGATGGTGGTGGTGGTGATGGTGCCCCGCTCATGCCGGACTGCCTATGCTGCTGCGGCGGCGCGGCGGCGGACGGCAGGTCGAGCGGCGGCGGGTGGTGATGGGGGCGGACAGGAGCGGCGACGGAACAGCCCCAAGAGCGAGTGCCAAATAAAGGAATAAAGTTAATTCTCGTGGCGAGGTGCGGCTCTCTTGCCGGAGCGTGCGTGTATGCGTGCGTGCGTGTATGCGTGTATGCGTGGTAAGACCTCCAGGGAGGGGACGACTCCTGATGGCGGCAGCTCTTGATCCAGGGAGGCGTTGGAAGACCCGGGCGCCGCGGCAGCCGCACTGCCGCATTGCCGCCGCGGCCGTTGTCGCCGCCCGCCCGGGGAGCTCCCTTTATTTAGGCAGTGGGGATGCGCTCTCGTGACGCGCACCTCAGAACACCGTAGAACTCCTTTTGCCGGTTGAAGCCGCCGCCGCCACCATCCATTGTCATCCGTCTCTCTGTCAAGTCGAGGAGTGGCCCTTGGTTGATGCCGTTGTGGCGGCTCCTGCGTGTTTCTCCCTAGTAACTGTGGTCGTGCGGATACCGCCCCTTAAGGAACAATGGGCGACATCTCTTTTTGTCAGGTCGTGAGTTGCGCCCATTGGGGGACCCATCGCCGCCTCCATAATATTATTCATATAGCACGGAGTGGCGCGGCGCGGCGCGGCGCGGGGGGAAGGCCTGAGAGGGCCGAATGAGGGCGATGAGCGGCTGCATTGGTTGCGCCGCAGGGCGGGGCGGGACGTGCTGCTGGATCATTGCCGGCGTTTGTTTGTTTGTTTAGGGGGCGTTGGAGCGGGGGCAGCTGGCAGACGGCGATGACGATGGCGCTGGGGATGGGGCTGTGCGGCGTAACAGAGACGGGAGGGATGCCGCGTAAATCCGCGGCGTTGCCGCCGGAAGGCACTTTGGCAGGGCGGAGAATTTTCGCGGGAAGTGCGGGAGGGCGGGAGTGGGCCCTATGGTATACGCGGCTGAGGTGGCAGGAAGGTAGGCAGCGTGTGTGAGGGGGGGCGCGCGCCTTTGGCGCCGACCCCGAGCACCGGCGCCGCCGCAGGCGCTTGGGAAGGGGGCGGTTAGGAAGCCGCGGTGCGCAATTTTTTGTTGCTGTTGGACCGTTGTTGTGCGCGGCTTGCCATGGCGCGTCGCCTGTGTTGTAGTGTTCCGACGGCAGAGCGGCCCCACCCAGGTGCTTGGCGGAGCGGCGGTGTCGAAATGGAACCGAACGGAGCGGTGAGGACACGACACATCCTTGCCTATTGCCCCCAGGGTTCGGTTAGCGGTTGGTGGTTGGGGCCAGGCGCTGTCGGTGCGGTGCGGCATTTGCGCGCTTGGCTCGCTCTCAGCCGGGCTTTTAGCTTCGCCCCTGAACGCAGATGGAAATCATCCAGGTCGGCTGACGACGTCCTTCCTTCCGCAAGTTTCCTTCTCATAGCAGTCTTGATTTATATCCGATCACTGTCTATTAAAAATTGTTCTTTCCAGCCTCGGATCATTGCGCGATGTGCGTGTGTGAGAATCGGGGTCCTAAACTCCTAAGCGCGTGCGAGGCGCGGGTCATGAGGCATCGCATGTTTGGACTCGGCCGCATTCGGCGGCGCAGTTCGTCATCGACTTCCATGTTGTTTGGGGCAGGGGGGCAGGGAGGAGGAGGCTGGAAGGTCAGGCGGAGCGGAGGGCTGTGGCGGAGCAGGGCGAACGGGGGGGGGTCTCGAGTGAAAGCTCGGGCAGCCTGACGGCGTTTCAGCCCACTGACGCCGTGTTTGGCGCTGGGGCTGCCTGCGGAGGGTGAAGTAGGCGACGTCCTCGCCGCCTGTGCACGTTGGGCAGTTCGGCTGGAGGACCGGAGGGGAGCGGAAGGAGGGGGATGCTGGACGGGTTGTGTTGCGGTGCGCGCGCACGCGGCGCGCAGCCGATGTGAGGCGGCGAGGGCAGCAGGTGAGGGTGAGGGACGGCGCCGCTGGGGTGCGCGCGTTCTCGCGTTCGCTCCAGGTTCCAGCAGCTGTCGAGGTTGTTGCATTCCAAATTTGGCGTGTGCGGAGACAATTATATTTTTTTGCACACTTTGTTGATAGCGTGCGTGTTGAGCACTGTGTCCCCCTGCTGTGCTGTCGGCCGCATGGCTGCCGGGCGCGAGTGCGGCGCAGCTGAGGGCGGCCTGGCGGTGGGTCAGGACCGCGAGGTCCCTTTCGCGACACGCCTCCACCTCCGCCTCCACCGGCCGCGCAGCACCGCCGCTCGAGCCGCGTGGTGGCCGACGTCGACACCGAGGGGCGTTAGTTGTTTCATTTGAGAGTGTGTCTTTTATTTGAGAGCCCGGGCGGTCGCAAGCCTGCGTTGGAAGACAGCCGCCGGGGAGACCGTAGGGGAGCGTGCAGGACCCTATGGCCAGCAAGCAGGTTGCGCCGCGTGTGGCTAGAACTGAGAATCGACGGGGCAGTGAGTGTACGAGTGAGGGTTGCGGCGCCAGCGGCGCATTGGATCTCGGGCCCCCTAAGTGGCTAAATAAACTTCGAGACGTCGGGTGGAGGGACGGGAGTCGTTCACACCGTTACCGCTAAACCCTAAAACCCAAACACCCGTGTGTCCATGCGGCCCGTGCTGTCGTCGCCATCGTCCCAAGCGACCCGCGGGTCTGTGCAGCTGCTCGCCACAGCGCAGCTGTCGCCGCAAGCCCGCGTGTGTCGCAACGCCGGCGCGCTGGTGTTCCAGGGGGATGAAGCCACGCATCGTGGGCCTTCCTGGTTTCGGAATTGGCACACGTAGTCGAAGACTTTCATCTCACAGAGTGGGATCCCTTTCCAATGAGGCGAATTCGCCAGTGAATTGGTTAGTGGCCTGGTCTAGATGTTCTATTGAACATTAGACCCACAGAGTCGTGCGATCGCACTATGTAGCTGTTATCCAGCTCCTCTGTAATCAATTAATTCCTGGTAAAATAGATCACAGCTGGGAGCGCACGGACATCAGCGGTACCGTGTCGTCATCTGTCCCGTCCCGCTGACCAGGTTGCGTTCCCTCTGTTGTACACACAACAAGCTGCTGTACACACATACGCAGCAGCAGCAGAAGCCAGCAGCAGCAGCAGCAGCACCGCACGCGCAGCTCCCGGGAGCCCCGTCCCTCATTCGGTGGGCAGCATCGACGCTTTGCAGGCAGGTGACACAGTACCGGTACCCTACACGCGCAGGCTGTACACGTGCAGGCTGTACACGCGCGGTACCCTGGGCTGCCTGCACGGGCATCGATTGGGTACCGGTACCGGTACGGCCCTCATAGCGGTGCGAACACGTGATGCGCTGTGATGCGCGCGTTGGGCCGTTGCGACAGGGGGTTCAGCGAGGGGTAGGGCCCCCCTCCTCTCCTTCCCGCGGCGAGCGGGTCCGCCTGCTCTGACGCTGCCATGCCCCGTCAGATGTCCCCGTCGATAGTTCCAACCCGTTTGAACCCCATTGTTTACGGTCAGAGCGCGCCGCCCCGGCCCCGACTGAGCGCGCCGCCCCGGCCCCGACTCAAGGCTGCCCGGGTGTCCTAGACATTGCGGAGAAGGGGCCTCGGGAGTCGGGACACACCAACCGCGATGCGCGCCGCTGCACGCTCCAAGCGACCACCGCATGCAAGGCCCACCTGAAAGGCCCACATGGACCACCGCCGACCGCCGCCCCGCTGTGATGCGTCGTCTCTCTCACAACACGGGAGGCGGCTGAGAGGCCGGCCGCCCGAGAGGCTCCTCTCCCAGCTTCCCCTCTCCGCTGACCGCCACGAAATGGATGCCCGCCCAGTACTGAAAGGTGGCCGCACTGAAACCCTACGACAAATCCCCTCTCCCTCCCCAAATGACTGCGCCCCCTACCCCAGCCCAATGGCCAGTGAGCACGCGCCCCTTCGGAGCCCTGCGCACACGTGCTGCACACGCGCCGGCGCCTGCGGTATGCCTTCGCTCGCAACGCTGCGAGGGCAGACCCACTGACCCAGGGTACTTTCCGGCGCCGGCGGCCTGAAACACTGACTGGGTGCCTCTGGGTGTGATGCGTGTGCCCTGCCCCACCCGGGCATACATGGGGCAAGACCAGGCTTGGGAGAGGTGACTGGGTTTGTTCAGGCCGTGCCCGCGAGACTTTTATCGTATGGAAGCAAGCGACGAAAGTAACAAGCAAGCAGACGCGTAACAACAAATGTCCATGAGGCAACGCACCGGCTGGAGCGGCCATGTCTGATCAACAAGCACGCAAATGTCAAGTCAGGCCTGTGCGCCACCTGCCAGCCATCTGCTAGCGGGGCCCCCCGGCGCAGTAGACCAGTTCGCTGGTCCGCTGTCGCCGGCGGAAATACGGACGAATCCGTCTCCGATTGGGGCGGCCCTAAGCACAGCTGTACGGCATTTGTACAGGCGGATATCAGTAAGCGCCCAGTCAAGTCGTTACTACCACACAACAGATTGGGCTGCTGCAGCCAACGCCCCTACGCCCGGCACCCTCTTACAAAACCCTTAAAATGCCTTGTTGTCAAGCTGATGTCATAAACGTCACAGCACACGGCGTTGACACGATAACCACCCACCAGGAGCATGGCATTGCATGCATCGGGCCCAATGCCGCCCCCCGCTATCCTTGCCCCCGAGAGCGCGCGCGCACATTTCCGCAACGGCTATTCCTACCTTCGCTCCTGTCCCCACCACCCACCCCACCCCACCCCCACCCTAGCCGCCTCGCTGTCCTGCCGCTCCAAGCGTGCTGCCGCTTACTTGAGCAGGTTGAGCGCCTCCACATCCGTCGCCGAACGCATGTGGAAATAAGCCACGCACAGCGCCAGGCCGATGGCCGTCTCGCAAGCGGCAATCGTGGTGATGGTAATCGACATGATTGCCCCAGTAATGTCGTTCAGGTACGCCGCTGTGAACAAAAAGTTCATGTTGCACGCCAGCATGACGGTCTCAGCGCTGAGCAGGAGGATGATGAGGTTCCGCCTGAAGGCCACCGCCCCCACGATGCCCGCCCAGAACATCATGTTGGTGGTGTACATAAACGTTGATCCGAAAATCTCTCCCTCCGTGTAGTACGTGCGCACGGGCGCTGGGGAGCCCATGCCAGGCAACGGCACAAGGGGACGCCGTAGGCTTCCCAGAGCGCCCACACGTCGCCGTGCCGGCATGGTCAGGACCGGCGTAGCTGCAAAGCTCCCTCCGATGGCAACCGGTGTCGGCCGGTTGACGATGTTCGCGAGCTGCACAATCGCCGGGCCTGGCGTGCTGGGGCTGCCAGTCCGCTGCTCATCCTCGTCTTTGCTGATGCTGAGAAGAGATGTGTGGTGTTGCAGACCTGGAACATATTAAGGCAGAAGTACAATAAAATTTATCCAGAGGCGTGTTACTTTAGGAACTATCAGGTGCGCAGCCATTGCGATCAATCGCATTACCTGCAGGGAAAGCAGTCGAGGTCTGAGAGAGCAAACTGGGGCTACCCGGAAAAGGCAGCAGGCGCCTTAGCAGCTGCGTCCGTGCCATTTTCCACAAGTCCACGATATCAGCAGGAATGTTGGTTACGCAATATGCGTCCTTCACAGGAAAGAAAAGTGCGAAAATCCAGGCAATGCGGTTGCGACACTTTTTCGGTAGCTGTACAAACGGGTACGGCAACTGAAACTGCATAGGAGTCTCGGAGTTCAGACGTTCGGAGTTTTTGACTCCAGCTCCTTCACATTCCAAACTCCTTATCCATGGGTCAGACTTGGCATGAGGACATGCATGGTCCAGTTACAGTCCTGTTAAGTAGTCCCACCGCCGGGGGGCGCCCTAATCAGTTCTTCAGTTGCCCTGCCGGGCCAGCTCGCGCGCCCCAGACCACCTGTCCCCTCAACCCTGGGATCCTGGAGATGTAGGGAGGCACAGCCGTTTCGCAGGGCAGTCCCGCCTGTGGACGGTCGTTACTGAAACTACTTGGACCCGCTATCAGGCGCTATCCAGCAGGCGCGGGCCAGCTGGGGCGGGGACGCTGCTACGGTATCTTCAACGGTACCGTATCAACGTTCCACGTGTTACCGCCTGGCTACAAAAATCTCAATAATGATTACAGTCGGCTCCAGGCTCTCCCGAGGGTGGTTCCGAAAGTTCCGAATGCGTTCCGAAGGTCCTGCACAGCCTGCGTACGAAGGTTTTCCTTGCTGGTGCCTTGTTGCACCTTCCCATCAAGACACCTTGCCAGCCTTACAACACAAACGCGAGGCGCAAAAGGAACAGCCTTACACTGCAGCAAAGACCGAAAGGCCGTACGGGATAAGCAGTTTGGGGACCATGCCTGCTCTTGTGGGTTCCTGTGTGCAATCGGCACGGCCCATGCCCTTCCACTGACAAGCCATCCGCACGATTTTCCGACGATTTTCCGAATTCCCGAGCTCAATGCACACGCACGCAGGCAACAGACGTGGATCAACTCACTTGCCCACGCACAGAACTCAACACCAAGCAACCGGCAAGGGCAAACGCACGCCCTCTTTCGTATACTTCCGTCCATTATTGTTTCGTGCGACATCTACACCGCACCTATCACGAAAGAAAGCGAACATAACAACTTACGACGCAAACTTGCCAACTTGAGACAGCGCCCTACTACCGTACAGTCTCATCATACATCATGGGTCCGTCACGCAGCTCGTCTTGGACACGCTTCGACACGCCACCCGTACACAACCCAGCGCCATCATCGTACAACAACCATCCGTGTCGTCGCTGCACAGCCCAACTCAACAACCCGCTGGGCTGCGCGACTTTAGGTAAGCCAGCCCGGCAGAGATGCGGCGCCGTAAAAGTCAAAAGTCGATTCGATGCACTGCGACTACAGACTACATTCTACACAGACTTGCGATGCACTCCGTCTCCAGAGGGGCAACAAAAAACGCCCAGAAATGAAATGCGAGCAAAAGAAGGTCCCGCCGCTCGCCAAACGAGGCACGGACAAGCACGTGTCACGCGTACGTGTCACGGGTACGTGTCACGCGCCTCGTGCGCCCTCTTGCACTCGGGAAGGGTGGGGAGTGTGGAGGTGTGCGCTATCCATCCACCACACCTCCTCCTCAGCATAGCTATACCGTACATATGCGACTTTGCCCCCGCGCCTCGCCCCTTTCCTGCTTCTTCGCCTTCGCCTCGCCATGCACGGCAAGCCGCCACAAACTACCGTACTATACGGCAAGATCCAAACGCCGCAAAAAACGCGTCCAAAAGAGTGACAGACACGCGCACAGATGAGTTGCGAGCACGCCGTCCGAAATCAACCCAACCTCAAACTTTTGTGTACATTACCCTCACAACGCCGTCTCCTTCTCCGCTGCGGTATTTTCTTTTTTTCCTCACGAGGAACGCTCCACACGCTGCGCCGCCACCGCCGTTGCAGCCGCCGCTTCAGTCGCGAGCGCGGCCACACAGCAGCATGCAAGCGAAGGAAACAGCGAAAGCGAGAGCCTCGGGGCCCCTCGACTCACGTCCCCGTTGGGCCGCAGCTCACACGCAACCGCACAGCCGCATACGCGGCACACTGTCCGAGGGTGCCGAAGCGATCACCGCAACGCACCGGTTTCCGGGTCCCCCCACACATATCATCATCATCACCATCGTCGTCATCGTTGTTTGAATCTCTCCATTCGTGTGTCGCGCAGGCGCCCCAGATTCATATGCCACCCTCGAGCCATGTCCAGGCTGCTTCCGCAGCAACCCTCGCCCTCACCCTCACCAGTTGGGTGAGTGGGCGAGGCTGTGATTGATTTTTCGCCGCCCACTACCTCGGCATTCACGCCGGCCACGCATGCTCTCACATGCACACACGCGCACGTGCGTTCCTCCATCGCTTATACGTACCAACGCACACCCACACAGAGGCCAACCGGCAACGAGGGACGTCTCCCGGCGTCACGACAACACAGCACCACAGCCGGCGAACTAACACAGATTCGCCAGCTTGTACGGCAAACCCAGCATGTAACATTTTTCCGTAGCAGCGATACGGCACACGAGTACGCCAAAATGCCCCTGCACCATCCTACCATCGCTGCAGGCTCTCTCGCTCCCTCTGCCGCGCCAAATACATATTGCGCTTTCCTCTTGTCCTGCCGCACATCCCGCCTTGTGTCTTTGTCTTTCATTCATACTCCACCTCAACCCACTCCACTCCACGCCACGCCTCCGAAACCCCACGCCGCTCTCCTCCTTCGCTCTCCATTCTTCCAAAAACCCACGCCGCTCTCCTCCTTCGCTCTCCATTCCTCCACACACACCCTTTTCACCTCACTTTTGCGAAAACGCATCCCGCGTCCACACTTTGCTCCGCACTCATCCGTTTGGCCCCACCGCAAATCGCTGGAGTTGGCGCTTCTCTACCTTCCAACCCCGCAGCCCCCGCAGCCCATAATGAATTGTGTCAAGCGTCATCTCTCAATGAAACAACATAGCGGTAGCGGCCGCGAGAGCCAACTGCCCGCAAGCAGAATCCCTCCGTTGCGATACATTCTTTTTGCCCTCCGTGCAAAAGCAGAAAATTAACATAACAGCAACAGCAGCAGCAGAATCTGCGTCATCACCATCACCACCAGCAGCAGCAGCAGCAGCAGCAGCAGCAGCAGCCGCAAAGCAGCGGCAGCGGGGCGAGGCAGCGCACGCGCCCGGCTGCTATGCTCAGCCGGCAGCAGGCGTGTGTGTGTGTGCATGTGCCTGACGGAGAGGCATGCGCCTGTGCGGTGGATTGGGGGCCACAAGGGTTTGTCCGAAAGGGCGCGCGCTGGCACGCGCGCGTGCACGCACACACACGCGCCACACATGTACCAGCGCACGCGCGCACGCACGCACGCATGCGAAAGCAGTATTTACTCCTTATTCATCATTCGCATGGCTCCTTATGCACACGACCACCTTTGATTAATACCGCGTGCATCGCCTCGTCCTCGCCAAAGCAAGCGAAGCGCAGAGAGGGCGGTTGTTGGGGTGACATGCGAAAACAGTAAAACTGGTTGCAGCAACCGATCGCTTTTAGGGGGAGGGTTGCACCCGGCCCGATCCTGCACGCACTGATGGTGGCAATAGCATTAGCATTAGCATTAGCAGCAGTATTACTGCTAATAGTGGTACTAAATACTAGTCGCGAGCAGAATCAAATTGCGGGTGCGTGGGGGCGCTTGGAGCGGAGGTTTATCATCTCCCAAGCGAAGTTGCAGCGACAAGGAAGAGCGCCGCAAACTAGTGCTAGGAGATAGAGGGTAGTCCACACCACCGTGTGGACTACCGCCACCAACACCACAGACGCACCCCTCAAAAACACAACACAACACAACACAACACAACGCCACGAGAACCAACCGCAGAACGCTCGCCATCAACTTTGCAACAGCCATTATGAAATCCGCATGTGTACGACATGTATTACTACATCAAGACGGGAGAGGTGAGGTGAGGTGAGGCGGGTCGCACCACCGCATTCGCCCACGTGTACCACCACCACCATTCAGTACTCTTCTTAGCGGCCTGAAGCCCAGCCTGCGGTCCTTGTCATACCACACTCCACCACACCATACTCCACCACACCACACCACATCGTACCATAACATGCCCGGCGTGATCCAGACGCTGAAGGCGGATCATCCGGTGTGCGTTCGTCGGTCCGTGGGCCCATCCGTCAATCCATTTCCGGGGCTGAAGGCTGAAGGCCCTCCCAAATAAATGGATCGATATCGCCAGCGCCAATCCGCGTGTTGACCCAGCGGTGAAGAGGCAAACGGAGCGGGACCAGCGTCCGTCGCTGGGTTCGGGCGAGAGGCACACGGCCCGCCCGTTCGCAAGCCAGGTTGCGAAGCCGCACTACGTCCGTGCGCCGCCGCCGCGGCGAAAGCCGGGCGGGGGGGCCCTTCTGAGAACAAGTTGGGGGAGGCCATCTCTGCCTGTGTGTGGACTGGAACTGACCAGCGCCGACCGAGGGCCCCACATACGACCTAGGCGCGGTGCCAGCGCTGGCGCCAAGGCCGTGTGGCGGTAACCGTGCTGCCATTGCTGCTGTCGGTGACCCATGGGTCGGTGTGCCGCCGCCCCGTTCGACGCGGCTGTGGGTGACCCGTGCGGCTGTGCGTCGCGGCAACGTATGTCCGTCCGTCCGTCCGTCCGCTCCGCGCTCCGCGCCAGTCCCATCACAGCGGTCCCTCCAGCATTTGCTGGAGGCAGTTGACGACCGAGGCGGCGGTGGGGCGCCGCGCGGCATCGCGGCACCAGCACGCCTGTGCCAGTGCCCTGCGGCCGAAACCAGCAGCGGAAGCACGCCGGGGCGCAAGGCACGAGGTTCACGACAGAGGCGGCGCACCGTCAGCAGGGGCGCAGGGGCGCGTGCGTCGCCACAACGCAGGCTTCATCTGTTCATCAGCGGGCTTGCACAACGCACATCCTACTGCTTCCTGTGCACAGGCCAGTCATACAAGTGCAACGCAACACAGCAGTCGCGCTTACCGGTACGCAGGGGGGCAGTGCGACGGGAAGCGGGGCCGCAGTCCCGCCAGCACGCGAGCGGCCAGGCCCTGCGGGGGACGCGGGGAGCGGCGTGGTGAGTGGCAGGGTCGGATGCTGGCGCGGTCTGTAACCACCATCTCCCGGCCAGATGGCGCGTTGTGTTCGTGGGGTAGGACTGCGTCACGCTTCTCCTGGGGAAGAACGAAACTCGCTAAGGACAAGCCGCCAAATGAGGCCCAGGACAAACATGGGGGTTGAAAACCGGGTGCGTGTGCTCCGGCGCACGCCATGCATCATGCCGAACTGCTGTATCGTACCGCTGTACCCATGCTATACTGCTGTACACATGCCGTACTCCTGTGCCCTTCCTCCTGCCGCTCCCAAAACAGACACACCATACGTGGCACAGGGCATAAACCCACCTCGAATTCCGGCGCGAACTCTGCGTACGGCGGCTTGCGTGTGAATACCTCCCACATCACAATGCCGAACGCGTAAATGTCCACCGATTGGTCCAATTTGGAGCCTGTGGATGAGGGATCAGGGGGTTGGTGTTGGGGGGAGGGAGGGGGGGAGGGGCGGGGGCGGGGACGGGAGGGCGTGGGACGGGGTGAGGGTGGCGGGGCGAGGCAGATCGGAGCCCGACAGCAGACCGGACGAGGCACGGGTTGCTCCGAGTCCTTGCTCGATATGAACACACACACACACACACACACACAAGCCGGGACCCCACGTGCACAGGCGGCAGGAAATGCCGTTACCCAGCCACCCAGCCAGCCACCCACCTGGTTGGAAGCACTCGGGCGCCAGGTGGGTTACCTGTGTGTGGGAGATGAGGGGCGGGGAGGGGTTGAAGTGCCAGGGGACGGAAGGCGTGGGTAAGGGGAGTCAGGGGCCGAGCAGAGTTCAGGTCGCGGCCTCTGAATCCCCGGGGGAAGGGAAGGCGGGAACCCAAAGCCGCATCGGACGGAACGGGACGCCCCCTGTCCCTTCTGCCGCTACCCCCCCTCTCCGCCCCGGCTGCTCAATTGATCGAACTAGATCCGGATCCCGCCCTGGACCCCTGACCCAGCCAACATTGCCCCTGCCCGAACCACCTCGCCACCCACCCACCGTGCCCGCCGCGTCCGCGTTCCGCATCCAAAGCTTGCGGTGGGTCGAGGGCGAGGTCGTGACTGCCTCCGCAGCGCCCCGCACCGCCTGCGGGTCGCTCTCCCTGCCCGCCTCCGCCTCGTCCGTCGCCTCCGCTCCCTCCTGCCCCTTCCGTTCCTCCCCCTCGCCCTCCTCCCCCTCGTGGTCCCTCAGCAAGTTGATCAGTCCAAAGTCCGACAGCTTGCACGTGAAGCCCCGCGGGTCACTGGCCGAGGACTTGAGCAACACATTGGCGACCTTGACCTGAGGGGACAGGGTGCGGGGTTGTGTGTGTGTGAGCTGAACTGGCCACCTCTCCCCCACCCGTCATCAACCCCGCAGCCCCGCGCCCCGGCAGCCACCTCCCCCGCCCCCCGGCCCTATACGGCACTCCTCCCGGCAACCACCTCCCCCGCCTTCTCCCCCCCCACCTCTCCGCTTCCCTCCCTCCCCTCCCTCCCTCCCTTCCGACACGACACGCCACCTACATCGCAGTGCACCAGGTTCATGGAGTGCAGGTGTCTCAGCGCCAGAGCCACCTCAAGCAGGGTCAGGTAGATAGCCCGCATGGCGGCGCCGCCTCCAATCCCACCGCCGCTGACACTCCCCACGGAAGAAAAGCTGAACCCGCCGTTTCCGCCACCGCCGCCGCTGACTTGGCCGTTGGAGGGCCGGGCCCCGGCGGCTGCGGGGCGTGCGGAGTTCGAGGCGGGGGCCGGTGCGGCTTGTGCGGCGGCGATGATTGCCTTTTTGAACATTCCGTTGTCGAGAGCGTCCGCCAGAGAACCCAGGTCGCAGCGCTGGGAGAGGGGGGAGGGGGCAAGAGGGGAAAGGGAGAGGCCGAGGTGGGGGTAGATCACTGACATTCAAGGCATCCCGAACGTCGCTTAACCAGCCCCGGCCCCCAGGCCGGCCACAGCCCTCGCCGACCCCTTCTCACTGCACACTCGCCGCAGAGCCCTCCACCACAAAAGGGTAGCCCCAAGGGACGCTCCGTCACCGCTTCTCCCTCCCCCCGAGGAACACCAGCAGCAGCAGCAGCAACACCAATGCAGCAACACCAGCAGCAGCAGCAACAACAGCGGCAGGCAGTAGCTGCTGCAGCTGTTATGATCGTTCCGCGCCCTCACCTCCATAATAAGGACCGAATGGAGGGGACCTGGGGTGCACACGAGGGTGGGAGTTGGGGTTGGGGCGCGAGGGGGCGGGGCGGCAGGTGTCGATGTCGATGCCTAGTGCAAGCTGGTGGTAGGAGCAGGGCCAGGGCAGGCAGGCAGCCGTCAAGTACGACCACCTCCCCCCGAGGCGGTGCGGCCGGGGGCTTTTGGAGGCAGCCCGAGGGGACCCGAGCACGAGCATCAGGGACAAGCAGCTGATTCAGCCTCCCACTCGGCGGCACGAGGCCGAACCTACCTTTCCTGCCCCGCAGCCCCTGCTCGGCCCTCCCTCTGCCCCTCTGCCTCGACTCACCCTGCGCCTCTCCGCCCTCCCCAGGCGGCACCGGCACCAAGCGGGGCAGGCGGTCGGGCCCCTCCCCCGGGACCACTTGCACCCGGGTGTGGAACGAGTACACCTAGGGATGGAAAGGGGGGAGGTGGGGGGGGGGGAAAGGGGGAAACGAGATGGGTGATGGGTGGGGCGGCCCTGGTGGAGCCGAAGCGGGAGCGGGAGGGGCTGCAGGGAAACCATATGCAAGCAGCAGCGTCCTGTTCGACCCAACAGACAAACATACACGCACGCATTCATGCAACCCCAGCCCCCCAACCCGCCCACGCCACCCGACCGCACCCACCCAACGCCACGCACCTGCACAATGGCCGGGTGGCTCAGGGTGGTTAGTACGGCACATTCCCGCGCGCTGCGGACCAACTCCCGCATTTGTGCCTGCCGTACAGCCGCCGCCAGACTCGCCATCCGCTCCCCCTCCCCCTCCGCCTCCTCCGCATCCCCTGCTGGCCCGCCCTCCTCCTCCGCCTCCCGCGGCGGTGCTTGAGAGCCGGCCAGTGCCTCCATGTCCACCTCGGGAGGCGGCTCGATGACCTTGACCTGGGGGCGGGGCGGGGGGAGAGGGGGAGAGGGGACAGGAGGGGGACGCCAGACCGTTGAACGAACGAATGCAGAAAGGAATAAAGAACGAAGGAACAAATGCGCGAACGCAGGGCCGCAACGTATGGGGAGGTGGATCATGAAAGATGGGGCTGATGCGGTGACCCAACGAACGTGTCAAGTGGAGCGGTGCTGCCAAAGTGATTGATTGGTGAGTGCCCGCCGGTCGCTGACACCGTCTCGGACACTCGGCACTGGCCGGGTTGGCGGTGCGCTGCCCTCAACTCGCACCCGCACCCGCACCTGGCCGGGTACGCAGGGGAGCCCGGATGCATCCGACAGGTGGGAGCAGCCCAGCCCAGCCCAGCCCAGCCCAGCCCAGCTCCGTGCCGGTACCGATATCCCGTGTAACCCCCCCCCATGACCCCTCCCACCACCCCACCCCTCCCGGCTCCTCACCGCCACATCCATTCCCAGCAGCACTCCCGCGTACACGGACGCTGCGCCCCCGGAGCCCAGCTGCTGATAGATGCGCAGGAAGCGGAGGTCGTCGTCCGCATAGGAGCTGAGGAGCGGAGTGGGGGGGTCGGGTAAAGGGGGTCGGGTAGAGGGGGTCGGGGGGAAGGAGGGCCGTCGGAAGGGGTTGTTGGAGGGAAACTACAGCGCCCTGAAGGCTGCGTGGCCCCGGGGAGGGAGAGAGGCGCAGCACCCATCACCCACCCGCACACCGCAGGACACGTGCCGTCACCGACCCCGGCGCCCCGCATCCCCACTCACTCCCCTCAACCCCATCACACCCCGTCACAACGCCCCACCAAGCCCCGTACCCCACCCAGGCCCCGCCCCGCCCCCCGCCCCGCCCCCTCTCACCCACCCTGGCGTGTGCCCCCCCTTGGCGTGTGCGGTGTTGTCCCGCAGCATCTCCCAGAAGCTGGCCACCCACACGTCCAGGTTGTGCCGCATGGAGGTGACCATGTCGTCCATGGCTCCGGTCACGTCCATGGACGCAAGCAGACCAGTGCCGGTGCCCAGGCCCAAGGCGCCGTCCTCGCCACAGCCCGACACACCGAACACGTAGGACCCGGGGCTGCCGCGGGTGGTGCGGCTCTGGGACGAAGGAGCGGTGGGAACCAAGGACGACGCGGCAGGCGGCGCGCAGCAGGGGCTGGTGCCAAGGCCCACGCCGGACCCCGTGCCCATCTGCGTCGCTGAGCCCCCCTCCGGCCAGCGCTGCTGCGTTATCAGGCAAATGTCCCGGCTCGAGCCCATCACGACCGGAATCAAATGCCCACCACCCTCGCCGTCGCTCCCGTCGCGCGGTCCCTTGCCCCCGCGCTGCGCCGTGCCGCCCGCTGCCGCTGCCGCCGCCGCCACCCCGCCAGGGTTGGAAGCCAGGCCCGCCGCCGCGCCGCCGCCGTCGCGCAAGGGCGACGGCAGCGCCGGCGCCGGCGCCGCCGCGCCGGCCTCCGCCGCGCCGGCGCCCTTGCGCGGGCTTGGGTTGTCTCTGTCTCTGCTGGCCCGGGCGGCTGCCTGTTGCATTTGCAATTGCAACTGGGAGAGCTGCACGTGGCTGCCGGAAATGTGGGTCGACGGCAGCGGCGTCGCGCTGGCGCTGGCGCTCGGCGTCGCGACGGATGTGCCGCCGCCGCCACCGCCGCCGGGTATGGACGACGTCGCCGCTAGAATGCGGCGGGTGCTGAATACGGTGTTGTTGCCGCCGCCGCCAGGCGCGGGCAGTCTGTCTACCTCGGCTCGTACCGGGCCCATGGAGAGGGAGGACAGGCAGGCGGGTAGCAGCACCTGCAGGGGAACGGCAGCCGGCAGGCGACGGGGACAAGGGTGGCTCACTGGCTCGGCTGGAGCCCCGAAGCAGCTGCAGCAGAAGGGAGGAGGGCAGCGGGAACGGGGCGACCTGCGAGGGGAGGGAGGGGGAGGCGGGGACTCATAATAAGAGGGGACGAAGAATGCTGGAGCAGGGAACAGGGAACCGCAGCATGGAACGCAGACGGGGACAGTGGGGCTTTCTTGCGCGAGAGATTGGGGCCGCCTTGGCTCAGTTGGGCTCACTTGGTTTGGGTGCGCGCATTCGCGGTCGAGGGGTGCTGCAGCTCCCCTCGACGACGCGGTCGAAGCAGGTCGAAGCAACCAACCCACCGATACGGATATGACAAGGCCACGACTTCGGGCTGCCCATCCCCGTCACCCGGACGGCCTCCCTTGGACCCCTTCCCAGACCTCCAGCAACACACCCACCCTCCGTTGCACCCCAGCCTCGACTTCGGCTCAAACCGTCTACCCTCAGCCACACCGCGCCGCACCCGTCCACCCATCCGCGAACCCAGCTCGCCTTTCCTCGACTCGCCCACCCACCCACCCTCCAAACCAAACCAGACCACGCCGCCCACCCACCACACCACCCACCCACCTTCGCTGAGTCCGCCTTCGCCAGGAAGCCGCCCGGTGAGGATACGATGGCGTTGGACGCCGAGGCCGGCGCCTGGCCGGAGAAGCTGTTCCCGCGCCCGGCGGGCCTCAATGCGCGGGCGGAAGACGCCGCCGCGGCGCAGTTGGGCAGGATGCTCGAGGCGGCCCGCTTGACGGGGCTGTCTCCGTTGAAGAACGCACTGCCCAGGCCCAGCCCCGACTCCCCCCACGCCGGCAGCAGGTAGCCGTACTGGCCGTGCATTGGCGGTACGACAGCCACCCGTACGGCAAGGCTGACGTGGAGCTCCGCCGCCAGGGCCTCAGACACGGTTGCCGAGATGATGGAGGAGAGGCCGGCGAGGGTGGTTGCGGTGGCGAGGGACTGGCAGGCGGAGCAGAGCTGCGAGGGGAAGGAAGGGAAGGGGAGAGGGGAAGAGGCCGGGGAGGGACCAGCGGCGGGTGAGGCGGAGCAGGGCAGGCAGAGGGCGGCAGCGGCAGAGCGCGGCAGGTTCAGGAACAGGGGCCCAGGGTAGCGGCGCCAAGAAGTTGGCGAGGTGGCTAGGGGGCTGGAGAGAGGCCTTTCGCTGCTGCGTTTCAACGCCAGCCTGCGCGCCATTCGCTGCTTGTCTGTCGTCATTTGGGTTTGGTCCGCTCGGCAGCTCAGTCCCGCGCTCCTTTCCCTGACATAAAAACATACATCACGCCGGCCAAGGGGCTTCTCCTCGGGTCTGCTTCTAACGACCTGCCCGATGCAAGCACCTCCTGACGCCGCCGCCGCAAACCCAGCCAGCCACATGCAGACGTCCCTCCCTGCCTCCCACCCGCCCCTGCCCCCGGCCCTCCCCCCCGCCTCACCCGCACCACCGCCTGCAGGTGCGGTGCGAACGCCGCTTGCGACAACGCGGCCCCCAGCCCCCGCAGCAGGCCGGGCGAGGGCGCTGACGAAGGCGACGACCGGCCGCTCCCCGCCCGCTTCTTGAGACGGTGCAGGATGGACGAGGCGACTGACGCGAACGCAGATTCCGGGGAACTCTCCCCTGCCCCGCGCTCGCCGCCACCTCCTCCTGCCCCTGCCCCTGCGCCGCCCGTCCAGGTGACCGGGGAGGTGAAGGGCGCCGCTGCCAGTCCCGAGCCGTTGCAGGGCAGTGCCTCCCGCGTGGCCTTGCTGTGCGGCATCCTCCCCCCGTACGTCACCACCAGCAGCGCCCCCACCAGTCGCCCGCCCAGCAGCAGCGGCTCCAACACGGCATGCAGAGACAGGGTCTCAGCGAACCGGGTCTGACCCAGGAGCTGGTGCCACTCGTAGGGAAGGGATATTGGGGAGCCGCTCTGCGCAGGAGGGGGAAGGGGGCGAGCGGCAAGAGGGGTGCGGAAATACCACCGTGCCCAGCGGGTGACGAGAGGCGGGAGGGGGGCAGGCGGCAGGGGTTAAGGAAAGGATCACGACTTCAGGAACGGCGGCTGGAGAGCATGTTCACGCCCAGCAGGTGCAACGTGCAGTGCGGGAGGGCCAGAGTCCGGTGGGTCGTGTCGGGGTGCCTGGGGAGTCGCTTATGCGGCGTTGCGCACACTGCAAACTGGCCGGCGGGCGGCGACCCAGTTCGCGATGCTGCTGTGTGAAGGTAGGGGGCTCTTAGGAGGGGCGGTTGGAGACACAATATAGAGTCGCAACGATGTGGGTCACGCGGGCCTGTGCAGCAGACGGCGTAGCAGCGCAGCGCACTACTTGGTACAGGCCACGAGGCACTACTTGGAACAGGCCACGAGGTAGGACAGGGTCTACGCTTGTCCCTGCATCGCACCTTGCTTCCACCCGAACCGCGATACAGTCCAATGAAGTCTGTGCACATGTGCCCCAACGCAAATCCAACCCAACTCGAACCCAAACCTCCCTCTGATAAAGCCTACTAGGTGCCTCGCACTACACACATGCCAACATGCCGTACCTTCCACGTGAGGGCCTTTGGTCCGTGTGCCCCCGTTTGAGCTGCAGAGGCGTCAGCCGAAGGTTTGGTGTTCGGGTTCGTGACCGCCATCCGGCCCCAAGGCGAGGGCATTATGCGCCCCATATACAGAGCAGCCGCATCCGGACCCCAGCTCCCAAGCACCGTCAGTGTGCTTCCAGCTTGCGATGCTCCAAGGACGCTGTGGGGACCGAGTCCGGCATGGGTTATGCGGCGGCGCGGCGACAGCCAGCAAAACTTTTAGTCGCAGGACACACAGCGAGCCCAGGAGATAAAACGACAGCGGCGACGGCTTACAAGGTACATGCCAGAAAGGTTTTGTTGGTAGGAATACACCTGCTTCACCAACATTCCCGTCCATTTAATCCATTTAACTCTGATTTAACTACCTATGCAGGGGGTACTCTCCACACGGCAGCCACCCTGGCCCAGCCTTTCTAACTATTCCCTTGGCGTGTCTTAAATTGCCCCGGCTGATTCCTTGCCACACGATGCCCCCACCTACCTGACTAGGGCTGCGGCGCCTTCGCAGGTATCCAACACATTTGCTGCGTGCGCATTCCAAAACGCTGGCCAAGTACCCGTGTACGCAACAATTTTAGACCGAAACTCCTCAACCGCCTGAATCTGCGATATGTCATGAAGCGGATGTTTGTGTTCGGCTTCGAACACCATGCGGGCTTCCGGTCACAAAACAGTGCAAACTCAGGCCTACCACTTGACACCTGACAGCCGAAAGGTTTGAACGCATCAGGACTCACCTCACAGGCTGTGTTGGGATCCGGCCTCCAACAGAGCGTAACCTTCATACAACAAACGTGAAGCCCCACGCAGATCCAGGATTGAGTTTATGGCCAGTCAAACATAAATTGTCGAGGACATGTATAGACGTGAAGCTTAGAAGCCATAAAGCAGGCCCCTTGCCAAGGTAGGTTGCCCTGCGCAGTCAGTCCAAAAGAATCATACGGCGGATACACGCGATTGTCACTTATAGACTTCAAACGCACTTCTGTCTCTCTACTTGAATGCTTTTGCTGGCCACTGGTACATAAATACTTGCAGCAGGGTGGACTGAAACCTGCGCCTTGGCGTCGTAATCATTTGCTTTTCTACGATGAGCGAACTACAATCAGTGAATCTCAAATATAGCGTTTCAAATAAAACTTCTGCTACTACTACGAAGTGCAACTACGAATTTCCTAACCCGCGCAAAATGGCAGTACAACCGTATAGTACATCCTAAACTCAGGCATCAGGTCTGGCTGCTTGAAAGCAATTGTATCATTTTTTGCAATATCTGATCCACCGAATGTTTTTGACTGGATCTTCTTTGTACTGTCGCACACCCGGTCTGTGCATGATTTGCTGGAAGTTTCTGGTTCTGGGAACACGCAATCCAATTAATGAGACGGTCGAAAGTTTGGCGAGTTAATATTTGTGGTCACGGAGGCTTGCGTTAAGAAGTACTACTACAACAACTACTACTACTACTACTACTACTACTAAGCCTACGGGCGCACGGTCTCGTCGCTGAAGGTAGTACCGTACGGTCAAAAGCTTGAACAAGAAGGGACGTGCGCACTACGCGCGCACGCTATCAAAGGCCATTTTGATGGCGTATTTTCCTATCAAGGCAAGTACACGGGAATCGGAGTCGCGTAGAGGACGCCTTCTTCAGCACACTTTATAGGCCCGCCCTTCTGACCTCTTAAAGTCGGGTGTTCGGCTGCGCATGGTGAGACCTTGGCCCCCTGTCGCTCAGCTTTTGGGTTATGCAGACCTCCTTGCGCTCAGCGCTTATTGCGCTTCAGACTCCCGCGCTGACCGTTAGGCCTGGGTCCGGGACCTGTATCCGGCAGGCCCGACGGGTTTGGGATGCATATTGGCTTTGGCCCGCCCGCTCCGTGCCGTGATAAGCGCGGCACCTTGTAACAGACTGCTTCCTTGTAACAGCCATGAAGCGGAGCCCGGAACCTCCAAAAAAGCAAACAGAGGCAAACGTGCAAACCTAATGAAAACCCTCTGCTACGCAACAACAGCGGCTCGCCCCTATATACTTCCGAACTTGAGGTCATGGGTCGCGTGCTTGCTCTTCGTAACATACCCGTGCTTGGTACGCCGCCGCTTATGCCTCGGCTTGTCGGCAACACCCATCCGTTTCGACAGCAACCATATAAACGCATCGAACAGGCAGTTCTGCAGCTCTCCATTACAAATGGGATCTCGGGATGGGTTGTCGTCTCAGATGGTGGACGAGGAGGTACTGATCAAGTTGTTCGGCCGTGGTTGACGTCTAGTGCATAGCAGCACAACGTCTTCGCCCAACCGCAGGATCATCGGCGCTCATTCCCACGTTGCGTCAACCTATAGAGTGCGTGATCATTTGCGACATCGTAGCGAACGACTTGCAGGCCGGCGTGCCGCCTGCGGGCAGCAACCTCGCACAAGTAGTTCCCGTGCCGGGCGCTGGCCGTGACAGCAGAGCCAAGGTCTATGGTCTAACGCCTCAGCAATGCTACAGTGCAGCACTGCACTGCCCTCACTTCCAGCCAGTGAATTCTGCTAGAGAAACAAAACCTGCACCGGCTTGTACTTTTTTTCCACGTTGAAAGCAGCTCGCCTTGAAAAATAATTACATTATGCGGGCCGTCAAGCGCCGCTTATTGCATGCATTCAATGTGCGGGCCGTGACGATCGTCACCTGCTGCATCGAAACTCACGTTCTACCTTCCAAAGCGGTATAATATATATTTCCCTTCCAAGACGTCCTCTCTTCGCACACGAATGTGCCTTCCATGAGCCCAGTCCGACGGCACTGTGCTACAGTGACCACTGTACACTAGGGCCGGTCGGGCCGGTAGTCGATAGGACTAGAGCCGGCACAGACGTACACGACTTGCCACCTTTGCACCGTTGTCGTCGGTTTGTTACCGATTTGTTACCGGTAGCGGTCGTATCGAACGTTCGCTAACGCGCTAAGGCTCTCGCCTCTAAAGGGACGAACCAACGTGGGAAAGCAAAGCTAAGCGCCAGGAGCGTTGTCGCGGCGCATTGCGTCACGGCGATTCGTTGGGCCTGTCGCGACACAACATGTGATCGACACAGCGCGAGCCGGAGGTGGTGAATAGCCCTGCTGTCAACCCCAGGCCGTCAGCAGCGCTCCGCAGATCTGTACGACGGATAGGGGGGCCATCTGATGACCCTGTTTGGCAGCAGTACGACCTCAAGACAGGCCAGTCTGGCCAGACACGGTGGATTGGGCAGGCCCAAGCCTCCCCACACAATTAGGTTAACCTTGTCCGTTACCATTCGCACAACGCCTCTTGACGAATGTTGTGCCGGGTGTTCAGCGGCAGGCCGGTGATGCGAGCCGCAACGTGTCTGCACACGGCATCGGGGGCTTGCCGCGCACACACCGCACGGCAGCACACCATTTTCGCGCGGGCACCTTCCGCTGCCTTGAGCCACCGCAACCGAAACCGCGGCATCCTGGACTGGCCAGAAGCAGCGCCCGTCATCCATTGCCGGACCTGCACCGAACTTGCGCGCCGCCTTTGCTGGCCGCTGGCTTTGGCTGTGGAAGCCACAATCTCCACGATAGGGGCTGTTGCCCTCGCTAACTGGTCAGCCGGCATCCCATAACTTCCGGGCGTTGGGAGATTGAGGGACCTCCGGACCGCTTGAGGGTCCGGAGATCCTGCTGTTGGGAACGTACAGCCGTCGCGGTGATTGATACCACATAGCAGTGGACCAGCCCTTAATCCTGACCCTTCACTCGCCCCCTGTTCCACGGCAGCCCACCCGGCCTGGTTTACAGCCGGTAGAAGCGTGCTGTGAGCTGATTACCTGCGTCCGACAGGTTCGGCTTCCTCCGCAAGCGAGTGCAGAGTTCCCTCGCTTGAAACACGAAATCATGGCACCTATATGCAAACTGTCGTGGATTATGCTGAGAGTTCGTGAGTCAGTTAACTCTGGCCATCGGGTCCAATTCTAGCTCTAGGTGTGTCCCGCGGGTCCTCTGGCTTTTCCCAATATGCCAATATGAGTTGCATTAAAGTTTTGAATATGAAATTTTGTAGGGCATAAGACATTGAATAACCGCAAGAAACGATGTGCAGGTTTGAGCGGACGTCAATCCTTACAAAGAGTTCTCTTTCGGCCCCGCAGGAGAGACATGACAATTCAACAGCATACATACAGATGCTACTTTACATACTTTCTCTCAACACTAACGAACCCGGGTGTCTCTGCGCTAGGTTCTTGACAAACGACCCCACGCTAAACCAAGCCGTTTGAACTTCCTTTTTACAACAATGCTGCTCAACTTGTGATAAAGTACTGGAATCGATACCTTACATGTTCCTCAGCCTGTCGGTGGAGGGCTTCCTATGCCTCCGGCGCAATGGGTGCTAGACGCGGCCTACACGGCTGAGAGCGCGCAATCATTTTCCAGCGGGCCAGCATCTCCGCAACGGCACCGGCGCGCGCACGGCGTCCTGCACTTTGACCTGCGCGGCGTGACCGCTGGCCCGCCCGGGCCGGGCGCCGGAGCCGGCTCCTCGCCCTCCCAAGCGCCACCACCAGCATCATCATCAGCGGCGCAATGGAGGCCTGCAAGCACCTTCAAGCCAACCGGGGGCACCGCCGGTGGAGCCCCCGACAGCCTCTCCCAGCAGCAGCAGCAGCAGCACTACTCCGCGCTGCTGATGTCGGTGCTCTCAGGCGGGGCCGGCCAGCCCGGCCCTCAGGCCAGCACGCCCGGCCAAGCCGCCCGTCCGCCAGGGCAGTCCATCATGTCTTCGGGCGCCATTGGCCGCGGCGCGGGCCAGACGCCGACGACTGACGGCGGAGCCGCCCAGCGCTCACGCCAACTCGCCGTGCGAGCCACGCACATGGGAGGCGGGGGTTTCACCGCCTCACGGATATCCGCGGGGCCGGCCGCCGCGGCCTCCATGTCCGCCGGCGGCGCCGGCACAGGCGGCGGCGGCGGCGCGACGACGGCTGCGGCGGCGCGGCAGCTGACGTACAACCCGCTCCTGCCCCGCCAGGGCAGCGCCTCCGCCGGCCGGCGGCGGCCCTCCATGGAGTCCGGGCCCTCCATGGAGCCGTCGTACACCGCCAGTCCCGTCGGCGCGCCGTCGCCGCCGTGGAGTACGGCAGCCCAGCGGCGGACCACCGCCAACGGCGCGGCGGCGCAGAACCTGCCGCACTCCTCGTCGCCCTCCGCCGGCGGCGCTGCGACCGCCGCCGCCGTCGAAGTCTTGGCCCGCCGCGCCGCCGCCATCCACAGCACGGTGCAGGCTGCGGCGGCGGCGCAGAAACAGCAGCAGCAGCAGGTCACGCAAGGGCACGGGTGTCATCCGGAGGATCTCGTGACGGTTGCGGCGACGCCGATGGAAGGACGGTCGCCGCGCGGCGGCGTCGTCGGCGTCGCCGGCGGCGGCGGCGTCGAGGCCATGCTGGGTTGCCTGTCGGGGACGGGGCTGGGGCTGGGTGCAGGGCCCGGGCGCAGCCGCAGCCGCTTCGAGCCCGCCGCCGCCGGCGACGGCGCCACCTTGCAGGCCGCCGGCTCGAAACTCGACGCGGCGATGAGCGCGCCGCCGGCGGCGACGACGACGACGGCGGCGCTGACGCAGCACGCTCACCACCAGCAATACCATTACTTGGCTCCCTCAGTAAGCATGCAGGCTGCGTTGGCGGTGCTGGGTATGAGCGCACCGCTGCAGCAGGCCCCGTCCGCTGCCGCGGCGGCGCCGGCGGCGGCGCCGCCGCCGCCGTCCACGGGAGCCGCCGCCGCCGCCGGCGGCCGGCGCGATGGCACCGCCGGCGCCGGGCGCGCGGCACCGCCGCCGCGCTCGTCCTCCTCGGCGTCGTCCACAGGGCCCCCCGCGCGCGTCCACTCGCCGATTCCTGCCATACATGCCGTACATTCATCCTTCAGCGGTACCGAGGACTCCGCGCTTGAGTACTTTGGGCTGTACGAGGGTGACGCGCTGAGCGTCGCCGAGGGGGAGGAGGGCGGGGAGGAGGACGACAGGGGAGAGGAGGACGACGGGGAGGGGGAGGGGGAGGAGGGGGAAGGGGAGGAGGGCAGGGGGCGGCGGGGGGACGACGCGCGGCTGCACCGCATGCGGTCCGCCCGCGGCGTTCGCAGTACGGCAAGTGTCCACGCGGCGCGGCTGGCCGCGGCCGTTGGGCCGCCAGCGCCGGCGCCGGCCCCTGCCACGGCGGCGAGGGGCAGGGTCGCGGCGGCGGCGGGCCAGCATACGCCTCCGCCATGGACGCTGCAGCGGCCGCCCAGCGGCGCCGCCGGGCGGCCCCCCGCGGCGCCGCTGCCGCCGTCCGCCTCCGCGCCGGCGCGGCGGCGCAGCAGCCTCGACGCCGCCGCCGCGGCAGCGGCGGCGGCGATTGCGGCCGTGTACGGCAATGCGTCGGTGTGCTCCCGGGAGGGCTCTGCGTCGGAGGCAGGGTCGCGGCCCGGTACGGCATCCTCCGCATGGTCGGGGTACGACATGCTAGTTCCCCCGGAGTTGCGGCTGCCGCCGGGGCGCGGCCGGAGTGCCGACAGCTTGCTATCTGGCGCCGGCGGCGGAGGCGGAGGCGGCGGAGGCGGTGACGCAAGGACGCACACGGGCACGGAGAGTGGAGCCGGAAAGAGCGCCGCTGGCGGCGGCGCCGCCGCCTCGACGGCGGCCGCCGCGCGCCGCCGCGCCGCCAGCAACCCCAGAGACGCGCAGACCCTGGACGCCCGCCGCAGCGTCGGCGGGAAGGCTCGCGGGGGCGGGGGCGAGAGTCTTAGCCGCTGCAGCAGCGCCTCCAGCCGCCGCGCCGCCGCCGCCGCCGCCAGCGGCGGCGGCGGCGGCGGCGTCACCGCCTCACAGGCCATGGCACTCCTGGCGTCACTGGCGCTGACTTCCCCGCCCTCTCCAAGCGCCGCCTCGGTCTCCTCCGCCGGCGGCGCCGCCGGCCGGAAGCGCGTGCCGTCAGCGGCGCGAGGCGGCGGCCGCAAGGCCGCCGCCAGCGGCGGCGGCGGCGGCGGCCCGCCGCCGCACCGGCCGCTGCACCCCGCCGTGCTCGCCCTGACCGACGTGGCGGCGGCGGCGGCGGGCGCGCCCTCGCCGCCGCCTTCGGACCGCATCCCGACGGACGACAAGGGCCGGCCCTTTCCGTACTTGCTCCCGCCCGCCTTCCCGGGTACTTGCCCCACCATTGCCTTTGTGGGCTCGGCGGCGGAGAAGGCCGCGCGCGGCCTGGCGCCGCTGCTGGCGCCGACGTTGTACGTCAAGTACGGCGGCGTGGCCAACACGCCCGTCCGTACGGCATTTCGGGAGGCGGGTCTGCGGCCCACGCGCAAGGGCAAGCGGTGGAGTGTGCAGTGGGGCGGCATTCTGGACGCGGCGGCGCTCGCAAAGCTGCACAGCTTCCAAAGGGTCAACCATTTCCCGGGTGAGGGCGGGGGCGGATGTTGGGCCCGAGGGTAAAAGAAAGTACCGCGGCGGGGGGCTGGGGGCAAGAAAGAAGATACGGGGGCGGGGGACGGGGGGCGGGGGACGGGGGGCGGGAGTGTTTAAGGATATGTGTGTGGGGGGGGGGGGGGGGAAGAGGCCGGGGTAAGGAGTAAGATACCCGGGGGGTGGGGTAAAGGGATATGTGCGGGGGGGGGGCCGCTGGCTGACACCACGAAGACGAATGGTGGCAGTGTGTCGCCTCTCTCCAGACTCGCAGCCCTCCCTGGCCCCTTCCCTTGCCCGCTCGGGGCAACTTGCCGTTAGTTGGTTTGTTTGTTGGTTGGCTGTATTCCTTGCTTGCTGGCTTCGTAATGGCTGGTTTTGTTGCAGCCAGCACCGCATGCGCCACAGTGCCACATTCCCCCCCTCCCAATGCCCCCTGGGTGGGGGAGAGAGGGTAAGTAGCTAAGGCAGGGTAAGTTCACTTTTCAAACCCCCCCCCACCCCACCCCGGTTTCCCCCCACCCCCCAGGCACCTGGGAGTTGGGCCACAAGGGCCACCTGTACCGCAATGTGTACAGCGCCCGCCGCCGCGCACGTGGCCCCGCCGCCGAGGCCTTTGACATCGTGCCCCGCTTCTACATCATGCCGCGGGATTACGAGGAGTTCCGGGCGGACTGCGAGAGGTACCCCGACCGAATGTACATTCAAAAAGTGAGTGAGAGGGGGTGTGGATGTGTGGATGTGGGGTGAGTGTGTGGGGGGGAGGTGGAGTGAGGGTGTGTATGGGTGCGTGGGTGTGGGTGCGTGGGTGTGGGCGCGTTTATACGGGTTGTGGTTGTACGGGTGTGGGCGCGGGGTGTGCGTGTGGATGTGTGGGTGTGGATTTGTCCTTCCCGCCCAGGCCTCGACACCGCCGCCTGACTGCCGGGGGGGGGGGAGTTTGTGCGGCTTCGGACCGGACCCCCACCCCCCCACCCCCGGCAGCGAACGAGCAAACGAGCGAGTGAGCGAACGAGCGAGCGAACGAAAATTAATGAAGGAACGAACAAACGAGCAGCCCTCTCCCTCTCCCCTCCCTCCCCCCCCTCCCTCCCCCAACCCCCCTCCCCCCCTCCCCTCCCCTCCCTCCCCCTCAGCCCACCAACTCCTCCCGGGGTCGCGGCATCCGCATGGTCACCCGCCCCGAGGCCATCTCCCGGGATGCCAAGGACGTGCTGGTGCAGCACTACATCGCTAACCCGCTGCTGCTCAACGGGTGAGAGGGTGGGGGGTGGAGGTGGGGTGGGGTTGTATGAAGGACGAAGCGCAGTGAAGGGACAGGTAGGCGTAGGGGTAGGGGTAGGCGTGAGGGCGGCCGGCTGCCGTACTTCAGGTAAAGCAGGTTTGGCGTCTCTACGCCCACTTTCACGCCCACCTCCTTCCCGCCCACCCATCACCCTCCACCCACCACCCTTGCTCCTTCTCCCGCCCCCTTCCTTTCCCTTCCTTTCCTATTATTTCCTTCCCTTCCCTTGGTTCTCTATCCTTGTATTGGTGGGTGCCTGATTGGGTGGCTGCTGCAACCAGTGTACCAATTTCGCATTGCGCTCTTACACCCCTCCTACCCCTACCCCCCCTGTCGCCCCGCCCCTAACCCGCCCCACCCCCCCAACCCCCCCCCCTACATCCCCCCACCTCAGCTTCAAGTTCGACATGCGTGTGTATGCCGCCGCCACCTGCCTGGACCCGCTGCGACTGTACGTCTTCCCGGACGGCCTGGCACGACTCGCCACGGAGCCATACTCGGCAGACAAGGCGGACCTAAGGTGAGGGGGTGGGCGACGGACGGACGGACCCAAAAGAATGTACTGGTTTGGTGGGGTGGTGGTTGGGTGGTGGTGGGGTGGGGTGGCATCAGCGGCACAGCGCTCCTGGTCGTGCTGCTCTCCCCTCTCCCTTCCCCCCCCGATTAGGGTGCGACAGTCCCGGCGGCGTAGCTTTCGTCTGGTGCCTGCCTCGACATATCCCCCCGCCTCGCCCCGCCCCGCCCCTGGCCTGCCCCGCCCCGCGCACTCGCGAATCAGAGACCCCCTCCTGTCCCTCCCTCCCTCCCTCCTGTCCCTCCCTCCCTCCCTCCTGTCCCTCCCTCCCTCCCTCCTGTCCCTCCCTCCCTCCCACCCTCCCTCCCTCCCTCCTGTCCCTCCCTCCCTCCCACCCTCCATCCCTCCCCCCCAACACACCTGGTACTCGCAGCAAGCGCTGCGTGCACCTGACCAACTACTCGGTCAACAAGAAGAGCGACAAATCCGCAAAACAACAGCAGCAGCAGGGGCAGGCAGGCCAGCAGCAGGGGCAGGGGGGGCAGCAAGGCCAGCAGGACGGCGCAGCGGGCGGCGAGGCAGCGGGGTCAGCGGGGGGTTCCGGTCCAGGCAGTGCCCCTCAGCACCCCCACCCCCACCCCCACCCCCAGCACCCCCAGCAGCAGCAGGCGGCTGCTCGAGGCAGCAGCAGTTGCTCCAGTGGTGGGCCCCCAGTGGACCCGGCCTCCGAGTGCGAGGGCTACAAGTGGAGTCTGTCGGGGCTGAAGCACTACCTGGAGGCGAGGGGGCTGGGGCCGGGATGGCTGGCGGTGTGGAGGCAGGTGGGTGGGTGGCTGGGTGGGTGGCTGGGTGGCTGGGTGGGTGGGGTGAGGAGCTGGGAACCGCGGCGCAGCAGTAATAGAGGCGACGTTGGCGGGGCGCAGGGGTGGGGTGGGGGCCTCGTGGGTGGGGGGTTGGTGGGTTGGTGGGTTGGTGGGTGGGATTTTGCGTTGGGGTCTCAACGTGTGGCGGAGGGCTGCGGACAGCCGGGGGCCGCGGTGACCGAGCCGCTCCCGCACTCGCACCCCCGCCCTCCCTCCCCTCCCCCCCCGCACAGGTGTGTGACATCGTGGCCGCTGCCGTCATCGCCGCCGAGCCCCGAATGAACACCGAGTTCAAGATGAAGGTGCCGCACCGCAACAACTGCTTCGAGGTAGGGGGGTGTATGTGTAGGGGGGAGGAGCGGCGGGGCGGGGCGGGGCGGGGGGTTCTCCACGGACAGGCCGTCAACGTCGCAACCACGGGGGTGCGGAACGAAGCGGGGGTGGGGTGGGAGGTTTGGGGGAGGCTGGGCGCTGGGGCCGGGGTTGGGGTGGGGTGGGTTGGCCCTTGGGGTGGGGACAGGGTTGGGGCTGGAGCTGGGCGGTGGTGCGGGGCGCGATGGTGCGGGGGTGAAGTATGGCAGTCCGAGCCTCGTTCCTCCCTCCCTCTCCTCCTGCTCATCCCTCTCCTCCCTCCTGCCTCCCTCTCCTGCTCCTTCCTCCTCTTCCTCCCTCCCTCCCTCCCCCCGCTCCTCCCATCCGCCCGCTTTTGGGGAGTGTCATACTCTTCTCCCCCCCCCCCCGCCCCCTCCCCTCCCTCTCCCCGCCTCTCCCCCCCTCCCCTCCACTCCACTCCCTCCCTCCCTCCCACAGGTGTGGGGTTTCGACATCATGCTGACCGACTCGTTCCGCGCCTGGCTCATAGAGGCCAACACCTGCCCCTCCCTGGCGGCGGACAGCGGTCTGGACATGCGGGTCAAGGGAGCCATGGTTTCGGAGCTGATGCACATGCTGGGGCCGGTGCCGTACGATGTGGAGGTACGCGCACCGAGGGCGGCAGCAGCAGGTTATCATCAGTGGTGGGAAACGCGTCGCGCCGCGCGGGAGGCGCAGTACAGTGATGTGCCGTACTTTACAGTACAGTATAGGATAAGATACACCGGTAGTGTAGTGTGCTACAGTGGCAAACAACAGCGGCCATACTGTGCGCGAGACGAACGACGGTACGAAAGGGCGGAGGTTCGCGCCCTGCCCGGGGCCTCTCCCTCCCCCCCTCCCCTCCCCTCCCGGATGGGGTAAGCCCCGATGGGACACAGATCTCCTGATGAGGCCCAATCTCCTCCTCTTCCTAAGTACGACAACGTGGTACGGCGGCCCCTTTTCCGTTAGGTGTACGAGAAGGCGGCGGAGGCCAGGCGGCAGGCCCGGCTGACGGGGCTGCCCGTGGCGTCACCCGCCGTCACCTCCACACGTGCGGCGGCGCCCAGCGGCGGCGGCGGCGGCGGCGGCGGTGACCCCGACGATGCGCCCCCCACGCCCAGCCTGGGGGCGCAGCAGTCCTTCGGTCTGTCCAGCTCCATCTCCGGCTCCACATCGGGCAGTGGGGTGGTGCAGCCCAAGTCGCTGCACGAGCTCTACTCGATCGACTTGTCGGGTAGGCGGCTGGGGGGGGGGGCGCTTGGGGGGGGGGGCAAGGGGAAGTGGTGGTGGCTGGGGGTGGTTGGGGGTGGTTGGGTGTGTGCCTGAAGTCGGGTTCCGCCCGCCCCCGGGGCTCTGCCGTGTAACGCCGCCCCACACCGCAACGCCACACCACCCCTTCCCCGCTTGCCGTCTCCCTCCCTTCGCTGCGGTATCTTCTCTTTTACACCCCCCCGCCCCACACGCCCCCCCCCACACACACCGCCCTCCCTCCCCCGCCCCCCCCCCCTTGCAGCTCTATCCCCTGCCGAGCTGCCCGAGGTGGTTCTGGAGGCGGAGGCGGAGCTGGCTCGCAAGGGCAGCTGGCAGCGAGTGTTCCCCTGCGAGGAGGAACCCACAAGGTGAGCGGCACCACCCCCACCGGCACCGGCACCCGCACCCGCACCGGCACCGGCACCACACATCCGCATCCGCCGCCCCCCGCTACCGTCCACCCTCGCCCCCCTCCACCGCCGGTTCGTTCTCGTCGTCCACACCCAGTGGTCTGCCCACGTGGTCAGCCAGCCAACTGCAGCGGGCCGTCCAACGCCACTCGTTTTTGTCGTTGTTGGGTCTTTGTTGGGGTTTCGGCTATGTCCGGACGTTTACACGGTTTATATCTGGTCTAGGTGGCTGGTTGGCTGGTCGGTCGCTGCAACCAACCAACCAGTCAGCACCCACGTCGCATGCCACTCTTGAGCCCACACTTTGGGCTGGACGCACCTCGGGCTATTCTTTAGCAAGAAGGAAAGACCTCCCACACCCTCCCACACCCTCCCACGCCCTCCCACACCCTTCCACACCCTCCCACACCCGCCCACACCCTACCACACCCTCCCACACCCTACCACACCCTCCCACACCCTCCCACGCCATCCCACACCCTTCCACACCCGCCCACACCCGCCCACACCCGCCCACACCCGCCCACACCCGCCCACACCCGCCCACACCCTCCCACACCCTCCCGCACCCTCCCACCCACACGCACCCTCCCACACCCTCCCACACGCACGCAGGTACCTCAACCTGTTTGAGACGCCCCGCCTCAACAACGTGCTGCTGTGCAAGTACTACCTCCAGACAGGAGGGGGGCGGGCAGCAGGCGGAGGCGGAGGCGGAGGGGGCCCGGGGGACGTCTTCAGGCGGCCGAACAGCGTCAGCCGCGGCGGCGCGCGGGGGACGCTGGGGGGCTTGGGCACCAGTGGGGGCGTAGGAGGCGGGGGCGGCAGGCCGCAGTCGCGCGAGTGGCGGCCAGGTGGCGGCGGCGGCGGCTGAGGGGAGGGCGGCAGCGGCAGTGGCAGCGCCGCTTGACGTGGGCGCGTCGTGCCTGCCGCTTGGTCTGCCCCCCCCCCTGCACTGGGTCTGTGCCCCGAGGCGAGGCGGAGCGGAGCGGAGCGGAGTAAAGTGCGGCGCATCTCGGAACAGCGTGCGGAGCGGAGAGCGTGTGGAGGACTGCGGAGGACTGCGGAGGAGGAAGCTGCGCGCGTCCGTTGTTGTTGTTGGCGTAGTGTATTATTATTATTTATTTCTTCGGGGACTTTGGGTGTGGGTGGGTGGGTCCGCAGGGCGGGGGGGGGCGGGGGGGTCGGCGCAGCCGCTTCGTGCATTCTTTTCCTTTCGTGCAGGTGCAGGTGCACGCAGCGGTGTGTGAGCCACCGGTGGAAGTGAGTAAGGGGGGAAGAGCATCATGATGGTGATGGAGGTGATGGAGGAAATGGTGATGATGGTGATGATGATGGTGGTGGTGGTGACGTCCCGGGCCGACCGGACTGGAGGAGAAGGAGGAGGAGGAGGAGGAGGAGGTGGTGGTGGTGGTGGTGGCCAGAACGTACCTCCTAAAAGGCTGCGCCGAGGTTGTGGCGCGCGGGGTCAAAACTTGGAAGTCAGGCAAACGGTGCGCAACCCGGCGGGGTCCTTCCGAACCGGGGCCGCCGTGTCGCTGCTGCTGGGTGGGGGGGCCCGGGCGGGAGTGGAGTCCGGGAGATTGTCGTTGGCGGCTGCGATGGGGGGTGGGGGGTGGGTGGGTGGGGTGGGGTGGGGTAAAAGAAAACGGCCCGGGACGAGGGAACGCAACGCAGTTACCTGGGTGGGGTGGGGTGGGGTGGGGTGGGGTGGGGTGGGGTGGGGTGGGGTGGGGTGGGGTGGGGTGGGGTGGGGTGGGGTGGGGTGGGGTGGGGTGGGGTGGGGTGGGGTGGGGTGAGGTGGGTGGCTCTGTCGTTGCTCTTGGTGGAAGGAAGGTATCGTGAGAGGCGTAGGCCGTTAGCAGTTGTAGTTGTTGGTAGTTATTGTTGGTGGTTAAGTGAAGTAGGTGTCCGCGTAGATGCAGGTGTGGGGCCAGTTAAAGGTATCCGTGTGGGTGTGGGTGTGTGGCTGGAGGTGTGGGTGTGGGCGAAGGTGTGGGCGTACCGGGCAGCTGTGGCCCTGTCCGCTATCAAGGGGGGGGCCAAGGAAGGGGGAGGGGAGGGAGAGGGGGGCGCGATCCATTCCGGGGGGAAGTCCTGTGTGGGTGGTGTGTATGGATGTACCGTAGTTGTTGCCCCACCAACCAACCCCGGGAGAGAGGGAGGACGGGAGGGAGGAAGTGATGACAGCGGGGATGACAGCGGTGGGCGGGTGGGCGGCCTACTGCGTCCTGATTGACTGCGGCTTGCAGGGCGGGGTGGGGTAGGGCAGGGCAGGGTAAGGCGGTCCCCCCCCCTGTTCACGGGCCCCAGCCTATACGTGGGTACCCCCCCCCCCCCATCAAGTGCGCCAGAGTTCCCAAGAGCCCCGGGGAGGGGGCCCACTCAGGGGGTAACGGAAGGGGGCCCCGTTGCGACACATCGGCGGGGAAGGGCGGGGGTGTGCGGGTTTGGATGGTGGGGCAATCTGGGGTTCTGTTTGCAGGTGAGGACGCGCGTGCACACTGGAAGCAAAGTGGATCCAAACTGGATCCAAAATGGACCCAAGGTAAATCCAAAGTGGATCCAGGTGCCTACCTGCCTCACTCCGTCACTGTGTCGCCGTACTGGACGACACGGGCGGGCGTCTGTTCTTTTGCTTTTTTCTGGATGCCGAGCTTCCTCAAATCCCCGCCCCCACACACACATACACACCGCCCTGGGCTGCGCTTTCGCAGCGCTCGCACCCGCCCATCACCGGTCACCCCCTCCATCTCTCTGCTGGCGGGATGCCTGTTGCATCATGTATGCCGGACCTGCGAGCCGTATCCGGGCCCGGGCTACTCGTGCGGGTCCCCCGTGCTGTCCTGGTTGGCTGGAGGGGGTTATCCACGTTCAGGCCGGAGCCCGTGAACGGTAACGTAACAGAAGAATTTCGTCTCATCTGCAAAAGAACAGCGAGGTAAGCTTGCAAAACAGCAGAGGACGTCATATACAAACCGAGAGGGTGTAGCAAGTACGAGCCGAGCCGCCGCGGTGTCGAGGCGCGACGATGATGAGGCGAGGCTGGAGGAGAAGGGGGGTGACGGTCGAGGACGCGGCGGCAAGGCAAAACAGCCAGCAGGCTTTGGAAGCACTGTAAGGGCCACCTTGGCAGCGGCCAGGGCGCCTGGATGCTCGGTCCTGCGTGTTTGGGGCTGCGTGCTTGTGGAATGCCGGGGAGGGACCTCCCGACCTTTCTCCTGGCTGCTGCCGAGTCGACCGACGCACCCTGATACAGTGACACCCACTCCTGGCAACGCAGCATATTGAAGGAGTGGGCCGGCAATGCAAGTCAAGCCAAGGCCATGGAAAGGAAGTTGTGGGCTGTTTCGGGGGGAGGGAGGGGGCCGCTGCAGGGAAGTCAAAAGAAGATAGCGGTGCCGCAGCGGAGGGACGGAGACGAGCTTCCCGGAGGCGGAGGCGGAGGCGGGGTTAAGTGGGCTGGTGGAGGGACAAGAACCTGCTGTCGTGTCGGTCACCTACCGCTGTCTGTCTACCGCTGTCTACCGCTGTCTGTCTGTCTGCCGTATCGGGCGCAATCCAAAGGCACTGACCTCCAGTGCGCCGGCCTCCAGTGCATGCACTCAACACCCACCCACCCAGCCAGCCAGCCACCCCCCCACCCCACCCCCTACCCAGCCACCCACCCACCCAGCCAGCCAGCCAGCCAGCCACCCCCCCACCCCCCACCTACCCAGCCACCCACCCAGCCAGCCAGCCAGCCAGCCGGTGATGGCGCTGAGAAGGGCAGCGATTTGCGGGCGACCCGAAAAGCACAGCCCTACGGTATTAACGATCGGCTTCTGCACCCAGGAGAGGGCATCTGGGGGCCAGTCGGTCCAGTTGGTCCAGTCGTACAGTCGTACCAGTCGTACCCGCGTTCGTATGGCACCGCGGAGCTTCGGCAAAAGAGGGAGTCAAGCCAGAAAGGAAGAGTCGTCGGCCGGGGAGCGACGGACAGGGAGACGAGGCGGCCGGCGGAGGAGGTCCGTGTTGAGGTTGTCGGCAGACAGGAGGGTAGGACAGATGTCTCAGAAGCCTAATGTTAGGGTCGGGTCATGTCGCGTAATCTTTCCGCTTGCCGAATCTTGACTTGATTAAGGAACCCGCAAGAGTAATCTTGGCTTAGTTATGGCACCCGCAAGAGCAATCTTTGGCTTAGTAAAGGCACCCGCCAGGCTAATCTTGGCTTAGTAAAGGCACCCGCCAGGCTAATCTTGGCTCACTGAAGGGCACCCGCCAGACTAATCTTGGCTTAGTTAAGGCAGCCACTAGCAGACTAATCTTATGGATTAGTTGCGGCCCCCACCAGACTAATTTCCTGGATTAGTGACGGTCCCCACCAGACTAATCTTGCTTGGCGTAGTAAAGGCACCCGCCAGGCTATCTTGGCTTGGTTACGGCACCCGCAAGGCTATGCTTGGCTTGAAGATACAGGTAACATTGTAAACACATCAATGGTTATCATGTGCCTATGACAGAGCGAGCGGTCGTTAGAGTGCAGTACGGTGTTGGTTTGCACAACTGACTGACCGCCTTCTGTAACATCCAGGAGCTATCCAAGAACGTGTTTACTTTGCAGCATGGCCACCGCACCCGCACGCGAGGCTGCATGCCAATAGATGCTTTCCTCGCTGAAAGTAAAATGCACATACAGACCTGGGCTTTCCCCCACGACGTAAGCAGGGCTTAAGCCACAAAACACAAGGCCATAACGTCGCAGAACACCTGGAGCCTTGATGGTCGCAAACAGCCAACCACTGCAGTCGTTATAGCACATACCTGTATGATAAACGAGTCCAACCCGCATTCGCTACAGTTCGCCTGTCACGCTTTGTGCATGCCTCGTCTTGTGTCAACGAGGGCGCCAAACACAATATTTTTGTTAGTCAATTCCATCGCGTCAGGCGCCGGTCATTCTGGACGCCGAAGCATTCATTGCCGAAACTGCCATGCTCATGTTCTGCGTGCTCTGCCTTCTTCAACAAGATTACCCACGTTTGCGGCTCGAGGGCCAATGTGCGCAGCAGGTCACCCTATGGCCGGACCTCATCTACATCCAACGCAAAGACGGACTCAAACTCACCGACCGCATCGTCGCCGCTTTTCGCGCCCTCCGGACGCGCCAGTACCCACCCCCGCCACATCCCTTCTCGCAGCGCGTCCCTCGTTGATGCCCCCAACCGTTCCCCACCGCAGGGGTCAGCATGCATCGGCCCCTCCGGTGCGCGGTATGGCGGGAACCTCCTCAGGCCCCGTGCCGCACCGCGTTTCGCGCATATGCACGTCACCCAACTGTAAGGCGCCGTACATCTGTACGGCACGTTACAGCTGAGTGCTTAAATCTCAGCTTTTTCTTTGTTGCATCCTTCTCTTTTTTCTTTCCCATAGGCACATATGTTAGTATCGCACGTTCGCACCGCATAACACGCCATGTTTCCTTAGCCTTTCCTGCAAACGTTGCTCACCGTTCCGCCACGTTGCCCCTGCCCTTCACGCATTGACGGATCGCAAACGCTACCACACTGGTCTGCCGCACAGGTAAGCATCCTCCGTTCCGATAGATGTTGACGTTGCCAGTTCTTACAGCTTAGAGGGCGGGACTATCGGGAAATTTAGAGCAAGCACACGCATGCCAGCTTTACAGTCAGTTTCAGATGCTTCTACTTCGCTAATTCTACGTTTGGTACATATCTACAACATCGCACCGCACAAAATGCGGCGCGGCTCTGTCCGAGGCGGCTTACGAGACCCTACGTCGTCCACGGCAACTTACGAGACCGCCCAGAAGACTGGACGCTGCAAACACTGGTCAAGCAGCAATGTCGGTAACGTATGGGAATGGGTGGGTTAATAATAACAGTTCCGGAGGTTCAGCGGCGGTAGCAGCATGATCAGCAACGTCCGCAGTGACTCATTTTTATATAAAGGAGCTTATCACTCCCTGACCCCCCCCCCCCCGAGGGCTGCCACGCGGCGCCTCTCCACAACGTGGCACTGCTGGCACCGCTGGGGGCCCTCACCCGCCTGCAGCTGGGGCCCGAGGCCGGGGTGGGGGCCGGGATGTGGGCCGGCGGCGGTGGTGGTGAGGAGGAGGAGAAGGGGGAGGAGGACGAGCGGGATCTGGGTCTTGCGCCGGGGCAGGGGCCCTTTGGCGGCATCTCCGCTGGCGCCGGCTGGGGCGGAGGTGCCGTGGAGGCGGTTGGTGAGGGCGGGTGGGCCGGCGGGTGGGCGGCCGGCGGGCCGGCTGGTGGTGGTTCCGGAGCCGGTTCCGTGGGCTGCAATCAGTTGATGCTCGACGATGCGAGGCTGCAGGTGTGTGGAGGGAGGGACAGGGACACGTCCCATCCCATCGTCGCATCGTCGAGCATCAACTGATTGCAGCCCACGGAACCGGCTCCGGAACCACCACCAGCCGGCCCGCCGGCCGCCCACCCGCCGGCCAACCCGCCCCCACAGGGACAGGGACACGTCCCATGTGGGGGACAGGGGAGGCCGGTAGCGAGTGGGGTGGAGGGGTACCGGCTGTGATGTGCGGTGCGGTGGAGTAAGATGGGGCAGCACTCCACGGTGCAAGATTGTTGCTGACGGGTAATTGCGTAAAGTAGTTACCGTGTGGTGATGCAATTGCAGTGCTGGAGGTGCAACCGGCCTCAATACGCTGCGACTGCTCGGTTTCTTGGACCCGGCCCCGGCCCTCTTGCTACGGCAACCCAAGCCAGGTAGCCAGTCAGCCAGTCAGCCGACCAGCCGCCAAACGAACACTCGAACGCCGATGAAGCAGACCCATTGTGTGGCGCTGCCTGCAGGCGCTGTGTCGTGGCTGCCGGCGTCTGGCGGGGTTGGGCATCTGCGGCGCCCTGTTGCTCTCCGATGCGGGCGTGGCAGCGCTGGGCTCCAACCTGACACCGACTGACCGCCCTGACCCTCCACAACGACAGCGACGCCCCCGCCACCGTCTCTATGCACCTGCTGCCCTCCTCCCTGGAGAGAATCAGCCTCTATGACGTCAATGTGGTGACAGCCGCCGCCGCCGCCTCAGGAGGGTCAGGGTGGTCAGTTGGTGAAGGGCCGTCCAATTTACCACCCTGACCCTCCTGAGGCGGCGGCGGCGGTGTTTCCGCTGTCACCACATTGACGTCATAAGAGGCTGATTCTCTCCAGGGAGGAGGGCAGCAGGTGCATGGAGACGGTGGTGGGGGCGGGGGCGTCGCTGTTGTTGTGGAGTGTGAGGGTGGTCAGTCGGTGCAGGTTGGAGCCCAGCACCGCCACGCCTGCACCAGAGAGCCTCAGCGTCAGCTTCAGGCAGCCGCATCACCTCAAGGGCGGAGTCAGGGGTGGAGGCGGAGGCGCACCTGCTCCCTCGTTGTCGTGTGCTGCATCTGGACTACTGCCGGGGCACTCCGTTGTGGCGGCTGCTGCCGAGTCTGGGTGTGTGGCTGGAGGAGGTGCGGGTGCAGCACCGCCGCGCGGAGTCGCTGGAGCTGGCGGACGCGGCGGCGGTGGCTGCGCTGCCCCGGCTGAGGAAGCTGCAGGTGAGCCGTGTGAGGGAGGTCCGTTGCTGGATGGCTGGGTGGGTGGGTGACCCGTGGGTCGGCCGCTGTCGTTTTGGGGGATGCCTGCTTAACCGTGCACATCAGGGACTGGACGCTGGGGGGCGAGTGGGTGCGAAGCGCATGACATGTAGAGTGAAGCCCGTGTCGTATCCTTTTTACACGGTATCCTGCGGGTTGAGGATTGTCGATTGGGGATTGAGGATTGAAGATTGATGGAACCCCCCGGCGGGGCGGGGCACAGCTGGGGTACCGCAGGCAGTCGCGCCGCCGCAACCCCACACAGTGCACGGCCCACACACTTCCCACCGCCCTTCCCACGCCTTACATCCCACGGCCCCCGCCGCACCAAATCCAAACGTGTTTGCTCTGCTCCAACTCCGACTGAACCTCACACTTCATCCCACCTCGCCCCCCCCCCTCGCCTGCCCTCCTCCCCCTACTCCTCCCCCTCCTCCCCACACGTACTGCACTGCCCCCCTAACCCTAAACCCAACCCCCCACGCAGGTATCCTGCCGCTCGGGTGTGGTCACAGACTATACCCTCAGCCGCCTGATGTCGCCCGACTGAGCTGCGCCCGCATCCACAACACCACCCACGACCACCACCACCACCACAACCGCAGCGGCTCCAGCGGTTGCTGCCCCCCCGGCTCCCCCCCTCGCCAGCCTGTCCCTGCCCTGTCGCGGGACAACCTGCGGTCCATTGACCGCCTCACCTCACTGCGCTCGCTGTACCTGGATGCGGCGCCGCCGGCCGGCGGGGAGGCGCTGCTGGGTGAGTTGAGGTCGCTGGCGGCTCTGACGGCGCTCATTCTGGGCCCCGTGTACGGTCGCAACTGCTGCCTGCTGCCTGGGGTGATACCGGTGCTGGGGCAGCTGCAGGCGGCGCTGCTCACCTGCCGCATCCATCCAGCCGGGTTGCTGAGATGTCAGTCAGCCGGATTGCTAGAGCTGGGCTGAGCTGTCAGGCTGGGCTTGAGTTGAGGTGGGCTGGACTGGATGTGCCGTCAGCGATCGAGCGAGGGCGTCAGGAGGGCGTCCAATGCACCGGCGGGTGGGTGGGTGGAGCGGATTGTGTGGTGGGGCCGGGGATGTCCAGAGGGGGCCAGCAAGGGGCGTCTAATGCACTGGAGGGAGGGGAGGGAGGGAGGGGAGGGAGGGAGGGAGGGAGGGAGGGGAGGGGGGAGGGTTTTAAACCCTCCCTTCTCCCTCCCTCCCCTCCCTCCCTCCCCTCCCTCCAGTGCATTAGACGCCCCTTGCTGGCCCCCTCTGGACATCCCCGGCCCCACCACACAATCCGCTCCACCCACCCACCCGCCGGTGCATTGGACGCCCTCCTGACGCCCTCGCTCGATCGCTGACGGCACATCCAGTCCAGCCCACCTCAACTCAAGCCCAGCCTGACAGCTCAGCCCAGCTCTAGCAATCCGGCTGACTGACATCTCAGCAACCCGGCTGGATGGATGCGGCAGGTGAGCAGCGCCGCCTGCAGCTGCCCCAGCACCGGCATCACCCCAGGCAGCAGGCAGCAGTTGCGACCGTACACGGGGCCCAGAATGAGCGCCGTCAGAGCCGCCAGCGACCTCAACTCACCCAGCAGCACCTCCCCCCCGGCCGGCGGCGCCGCATCCAGGTACAGCGAGCGCAGTGCGGTGAGGCGGCCAATGGACCGCAGGTTGTCCCGCGACAGGGCAGGGACAGGCTGGCGAGGGGGGGAGCCGGGGGGGCAGCAACCGCTGGGGCCGCTGCGGTTGTGGTGGTGGTGGTGGTGGTGGTCGTGGGCGGTGTTGCGGGTGCGTATGCAGCTGGGTCGGGCGACATCAGGCGGCTGAGGGTATAGTCTGTGACCACACCCGAGCGGCAGGATACCTGCGTGGGGGGTGGGACCTTACACGGCGGCGCTTCAAGAGCGCGCAGCGCTTCTGCAGCGGCATGCTCCCATCGCTGCGGCAAATCTACTCATCGCCCAGCACCGAGACACACGCCGGTACGCGCACGTGCGCTCAGGCAAGTACCGGCCGCCGGCTGTGGAGTTCGCCCGGGGCGACTACGTGTATGTGCGCCGGTCAGCGGTGCACAGCACTCTGCAAATGCTGGTGTACGACGAGGTGCTGCACGTAGAGCGGGTCGGAGCCATGGGGGTAGCGGTGTTGATAGGGCGTGATGGGGGACGAATTGGGCGTAGGATAGAGCAGCTGGTGCCGTGCCACCTGCCCGATCTTGATCCGATCGTCGACGTACGGCTGCAACGGCCAGCCGCCGACCTCGCCTGCGAGGTCTGTGAGTCGCCCGAAGATGAGGCGCGCATGCTGCTGTGCGATGCGTGCGGGACAGGCTGGCACCTGCAGTGCCTGTCCCCGCCGCTGAGCATGGTGCCGCCGGGACAGTGGGTCTGCCCTGAGTGCGTCAAGCTCAGGCGCGAGGCCCCGGTGGGGCCAGAAATGGCCTTGCCCAAGGCGGCGCCGGTCCTGTTTCCCAACGCCGCCACACGGCGGCGGGACGAGCAAGCGGCAGCACTCGACGGTGTCCGGGTCAAGCGTGTCGTGTGCACGGGGCAGGGAAGGCAGCGGGCGAGGTCAGTGGTGTGGGGTACGGTGCGGTATCGCGGAGCCATGGCTAGGCCCCACTACTTTCTCGTTGAGTGGGACGAGGGGTCGGCTGAGCCGATGGGCATCACCGCCGTGAACCGCCTGCTGGTGACTGGATGAACGGGGGGTTTAGTGCGGTGGTTTGCTGGGGTGCCTCACGGCCGGGTACTCAGCGAGGGGGTTGGAAGACCGCTTGTACGCGGCAAGGGACCTTTTACCTGGTGGTGATCCGCGAAGGGTAGCTGGGGCCTGAACAGGCTGTCAAACTGCGCGCGCGCGCTACTAGAGGAACCGGACCTTACGGGGCGGTGCTGTGTGGCGTGAGGGAGAACGGCTTAATGGGGGGGCCCTTTTCCCTGAAAGGAGGGATCTTACTTTCCAGGTCTTCTGTCTATAAGGGAAGGTTTCCCCTTCAAGAGGAAGGGCCTTCATCTAAACGGGCTTCCGACCCTTCCTTTCCTTTCGATTGGCGGTGGGCCCCAGGGGAGGGGGGGGGGGTCAAAACGGGCAGACGGGGGGAGGGCTTGGGGGTTGGGATTCATCAAGTCACGAACTCACGATTGAGTTGTGACAGCACCACCTGGGCCTCAAGCAGGGCCCTCGTAATTTGATTACGACGGTGCCCCCCTTGGCCCTTTGGCCCTTTTGCCATACTGACCCGAGGTACTCCTACTGACCGCATCACGGCGCCACTGTGCGTTGAGGTGTCCCTGGGAGAACAGTCCGTGGTTTACAAAACGTATGGGCACCGAGGGAGGGACTTCCTACGGAAGGACGGAAGCAAGGGGCGTAGGGGCCAAAGGTGCTACAGCGGTCGAGGCCGTTGGAACCGTTGTGCACGTTTCGGTTGGCAGCAGCTCATTGAAATTGCGCTTGCGTGCCAGTATCCTCGTTGCGTATAACCTGAACGTGAATATCACGTTATCTAGGATGCTGCCTTATAACCCTTTATAAAGCCGTCGTAAGGCTCAAATGCGAGCTGCCGTAAGCAGCCCGCTGCGGTGCATTTCATCGGCGCCATCAGCCTTACTGCGGAGCGTGACTCGCGTTATCCCTTCTGCTGTAAATTTGGTTTCATCTGCTGGCACAATGCCTGTCGAGCTTCGTGAGCAAAAGCAGCAGGCGCGGAAGGCCATTAAGCAGCAGCTGCGTGAGCTGACAGCGGAGCAAATGGCCGACGAGAGTAAGTACGAAGAACTCAATAACAATTCTACGACATAATGGTGTTGCAAACGCAGCTTCGCTGGCTGCAAATGGCCGCAGGTGCCCGCATCGCCGACCATGTGCTCGGGCTGCGGGCCTACCGCGACGCGAAAACCATCGGCATATATCTCCACTGCGCGAAGCTCCGGGAAGTGGATACGACGCGCGTGCTGGAGGACGCCATGCGGCAAGGTGCGATAAGCCCGTGGGGGCATGTGGGGTCCGTCCCGCCGGGTCAGCTGAGGCAGCAAGCCAGCGAAAAAACATTTGGCCGGCTCACAAAACAGCTGCCACCGAACTTTCCCGATAATTGATGTAACGATAAACAAAGATCATATAAGCCTTACGTACTTATTTAACCCCGAGTTTGTTGAACGTGCACGCCGGCAACGCAGGCAAGCGGTGCTACGTTCCCGTTGTGGAAGACAGCAACAGCAACATGAGGTTCCTGCACCTGGGTGAGCTCCTGAATGATGATGATGATGATGGATGAGGGCCCTGCCCTGCCCTGCCCTGCCCTGCCCTGCCCTGCGTCGGGAAATGTACTGCCTTCCCCACCTCTCTCCCCCCTTTCCCCACGCCCTCCCCCCTGCCAGACGATCTGTCCTGCCTCCGGAGGGTCCCCCCCTTCGATATCTTGGAGCCGACAGACACCTACCCGGACGGATCTCCGCGCCAGGACGGTGGGTGGGGGAGAAGGGAGAAGGGGAGGGGGGACCGCAGCGGAGGCGTCAATGGAGGCGAGGACAGCGAATTCGGACCCGGACTCGGGACGGTGGGGGAGGGCGATAAGCGAGTCGGAGTACGAAGATGGCGCAGAGGAGCGGGGCGGGGTGGATGGGTGGGCGGGTACAAGAAAGGGGGCGCAGCGAGAAGAGAAAGGGGGCGGGACGACGGAAGGGACTGCCCGGTAGAGCAATCGGTGCAGAGCTGGAGATTGGGCTCTGACACTCACACTGATTGGGGATACCGGTACCCGGGAATGAAGGTACAACACGGGGGGAGGGATGGAGGGGGGCAGGGGGGGCTTGGACCCGCGCAGGGCCTGGTCGGGGGAGAGGGGGCTGCGACGCGCACCGTCCCCCGCGCTCTCCTCTTTTAAACCACACGTAACCTCACCTCACCTCACCTTACCGACCCAACCGTCCCCTCTTTCCCCCCCCCCCGACCCCCTTGGTTGGATCGTGCGGTCTCACCCTTAAAGGTTGTCCCACCTTCCCCCCAATTCCAGCCCCCCCTCCCTGCTTGTCCTTACTGTTGTCGTTTTCATCGACCCCACTGCCAACCCCAACCCCTCCATCTCACGTCACTTACACCCCTCCCCCCTCTCTCTGGATCCGAGCTCGCAGTGCTGGGCAGCCGCACCCCGCTCGACCTGTTGCTAATGCCCGGACTGGGATTCGACCGGAGCGGCCGGAGGCTGGGGAGAGGAGGCGGGTGAGTGCAGGCAGCGAGTTGAGTCGGGTTGGGTTGGGCTGAGTAATACCCACTCGCCCTCACCCCACCCCACCAGCCCTCACCCGCCTCGCCTCCACCCCACCCGCCCTCACCCCACCCCACGCGCCGCCTCGCCCGCCCGGTACTCGAGTGGCACGAGTGGCACGGCTCCTGGCAGTCGGGAGTGCAGCGGCGTCAAGCGGTTCTGTCACTGTCTGGAGGTCGCCCCCGCCCCGCCCCCCCGCCCCGCCCCCCCCGCCCCATCCCGCCGCCCTCTTCCACGGCCCCTCCCGGGTTGTGCCGCCCCATCCCCGGCCCCTCCCTCCCCGGCGCCACCCCGGGCACCCCCCCTTGCCGTTGCTGTGCTGTCGTGCGCGCGCTCTGTCCGTCTGTCTGCCTGGGTGGCTGGGTGGCTAGGTAGGTCCCAACGGCGGCGACCCTTTGACGGTCGCAGCCGCCCTAGTACTGCTGCTGGGGTGACAGGTTCTGTTCGAGTCGTAGTACGTATTGCTGGGTGGGTTCCCGGTCGCCAACGCCGCCTCCCTTCCATCGCTGCGACTACGTATTCCTTACCCTCCCTCCCTCCCTACCCCCTTCGCACCCCCCATCCGGTAATTCCCCCCCGGGGGAGGGGAGCGGTGTAGCTATTACGACAAGATGTTGTCTCAGCTGCAGCGGCTGGCGGAGGAGGAGGGCCACCAGCCGCCGTTGCTAGGTGGGTGGGTGGGTGGGTGGGTGGGTGGGTGGGCCTAAAAGGGGGGTCTCTGTCTCTCTGAACCGCTGGCGACCGATGGGTCCATCGGAAACCCACACTGCGCGGCAGGGGCAGGGCAGGGAGGGCGTCGGGGGCTCGCGGTTACCGCTAGACGGGATGGAGTGGAGTGGAGTGGAGTGGAGTGGCAGGTTGGGAGGTTGAGACTCCTGCTTGCTACTGAAGCAGCAGAGGCGGGATAAGCTCTCAGTATGTGTGTGTGGAACAACTGTGACCCCCGGCCGCCCGCAGTCGCGTTGTCGTACGAGGCGCAGTTCGTGCCTGCCGTACCGGTGGACGAGCACGACCAGCATGTGGATGTGCTCGTTGCGGCCAGCGGCGTGTACGGGTGTACGGAAAAAGGGACGGCGGCGGTGGCGGCGGCGGCAGATGCACAGGAGGGTTGATGCCGAGGGGAGAAGCCGAGGGTCGGGTCGGGTCGGCTGGGATTGGTGTTGGGGTTGGGAATGGGGCGGGCGGGTAAGAGCTGCCCTTGTGAGAGGGAAGAGATTGGCACCTTGCGTGCCAGTACAGTACCGTACCGGAGGTAAGAGGTAAGGGGGGCAAGCCAGTTTCTGCCCAACGGACGTCTTGGGGGGCCTGAGGGCGAAGGACTGAGGCTCTTGAGGTACAGCGGGGCGGGTGGGTGGGCGAAGCAAATGTAACAACGAATGTGGAGGGCGGCGAGTGGATGGGCGGGAAGCGGGGCGGCCGGGGATCTGGGGGGGGGCCGCGTTCGACTGTCGGAGCGGAGCGGGGCGGCTGCGGCGGCGGCATGAGGGGAGGAGACACAGTGCGGGGTGAGGGATGGGGGGTGCGGTTGCACACGGGAGGGGCGAGGGGAGAGGGGGCCGGGGCTTTGGCAGGGGGCCGTGCGATCCACTCACTGAACTGAACCCGGTCATCGCCTTGACGGGGGGGCGCTGGGATCCTAAGGTCTCGTGTGCAGGGTGAGGGTTCAACGTCCGACCGGATAAGGCGCACCGTGAGGATGGATGCGGCAGAGCGTGCGGGGTGAGCCGAGCGTGGCAGCGAAGTGCGTGAGTCGCTGCGTACCCGTAGCGTCCTTTCTATTGGTGGTGGTGGTGGTGGTGGCGGTGGGGGGGGTTCTCGTCGTCGTCGTACGGTGTGCAATGCTTTCTGCGCGCCTTGGGGTGTTATCTTCTCAGCTCGGCCCTCATACAGGAGTACGACACTGCAGCCCAGCTGCTGGGCTGCACCGTGTACGACTCAGCTGCCGTACACGTCCCCGGACGGCCTTTTCCGTGACGTCACGAGGACGGCAGCAGCTGAGTGAGGCTTTGAGCCAGCTGCCCGGCGGCCTGACTCAGCTGCCGTACCTCTGCACGGCGCGCTGCCGAAGTAGAGAGGCGCGCTTTGGAAGTGAGACGTGAGAGGGCAGGCAGGGGCAGGCAGGGGCGACTGATGGTGGAAGGTGTGAACTACACGGCGGGTGGGTCCCCGTGGGGGCCCGTGGTCGGTTGGTTGGTGGCCGAGGTGGCCGCAAACGTGTCTCACCACGTGTGGGCGCGGCAGCTGGGCGGTGTGTGCGACGAGGGGGCAGCGGTGGCCCCATATCACTCTTATTATAAGACTCACGGGGATATCCATCATGGCGGGTCTTTCGTTAATCGTTATCCTGACAACAACCACAACCACAACAACCACAACAACCAAACAACAACCACAACAACGACACCGTGTACTACAGTCGCTTGTTGTGGGATGCGGCCGGGAGCAGCCGCCGGGGCTCGTCACTCAGCCCTCACTCAGCCCTCAGGCAGGCACGCTTGGGGGGGGAAGGGGACGACCGGAAGGGTGCAGACGTGCTCGAAGCCGACGTGCGCAGCTCGCGCGTCGAACGAGGACCTCCGACCCACCGACCCACCGGCCCATCCGACGGGAGCGGACGGCAACCCACGCCAGCGCCCCCCCCCCGGGCACTGCGAAGGGTCCACACTCCACAGTCCGTCCGTCCCACGACACACTCGCCAGGAGGCAGAGGCAGAGGCAGGGCGGGGCCCCTCTGCGGAACGAACCCCCCTCCCGGGGGGCAGCACCCCTCTGCGGCCTGCTTGCCCTGGCCCTGGCCCTTGCGGCGGCCCGTCAAGCCGGCCCTGCCCGGGCCCTGGCCCGGCCCCTTGCCCTGGCCTCTCGCCGCGGCCCCCTCCCTTCGGACCCGCCCCCCCTTGCCTCTCCTGCGGGAGGCTGTCCACGGCTTTGTGGCTTTACCGCGTGTCCCAACCCCCCTTGAACTCGCCAGCCGTCGTTCACGTACACATGCACACACAAGGACTTGCCAGCCCGAGCAACTCCCTCCCATCCAGTCCCTCTCATCCCTCGGTGCCGCCGCGGCTGCATGTACAGCAGCTGCACGGTACCGCCGCCCCCCCGCGCCCCGCCCCCGCACATCACACCACCACCACCATCTATCCGCCCACCCACCCACCCGTTCTTATTACCACCCAATCTATCAATCAATCAACGGACGACCCATCCATGAACAAAACATCGCACAAGGCGCTCCCGACAGCAGCGGCGGCGGCGGCGGGCAGCCAGTCGAGCGGGCGGCGGCGCATTCCTCAACCCGCCCGAGGGCTGGTGCATACCGGAACACGCACCCCATCCCATCCCATCCCATCCCTTCCCTTCCCTTCCCTTCCCATCCCTTCCCTTCCCTCGAGGGATCCTGAGGACCCGCCGCCGCAGTTCAGTTCGGTTCAGTTCAGATGCAGTTCGGTTCACAGCGCCGAGTTGAACTGCAGCGGCTCCCCCGCCTGCCCCTCCTTGACCAGCGCCGATATGTCCTTGAAGCGGGGGTGCTTGGCGTCACCCGTCAACTGGAACATGGCCATCTCGCTGTTGCTGATCAGCGCGCCTGGGGGAGGGGGGGAGGAAGAACAAGTAAATCGGAGGCGGGGGTGGAGGAAGGGAAGGGAGGCGCTGGGAGCATGGTCATCCATACACGCACAAAGCTAGACAGCCAGCCAAGTCCATCCCTTTCCTTCCCTTCGGTTCGACGACCCCCCCCCCACCCCACCCCCACCCACCCACCCCTCCTCCAGGCACTCCCCAGAGGACTGGACTCCCTCCGGACTGACGAGGGCGCGACCCACACAGCACCACCTCCACCGCCGCCTCCTCTGTCCCTACGAATATGCATACAACGCCAGCCACTCCACCCCACCCCACCCCACGCCACCCCCCCTAACCCCAACCCCTGGACACTCGCCCGCCTGCGCCATCCTCTGCAGTCCCGCCGCCCGGTGGTGCGGCCTCGATGATGAGATTCCGTCCGCCAGCAGGTGCACCTCGTAACCCCTCTCCAGGAGGTCCAGGGAGGTCTGGAATACGCACACGTGCGCCTCGATGCCCAACAGCAGTACCTGGAGTGGCGGAGGAGGCGGCGGGGGGAGGCGGGGGGCGGAGGAGGCGGGCGGGGGGTTATAGGCCGGAGCCCGTAAACGGTAAAGAAACAGAAGAAGGAGGAGGCGGGCGGGGTTAGGGTGAGGGTTAGGGTAGGGTGGTGTCAGGTGAGGCGGGGGTGGGGCAGGCGGGGAGGCAGGTAGGTTGAGAATGACCTGCGCAACCTCGTCGTTGCCCCCTGCTCCTGCTCCTGCTCCCACCCCTTTCAGCCTGGCGCATGCACCTGCCAGACCAACCGCGTCTTCGCGCTAATCTTGCTGACGCCCGAGAGGAGGCAGGGCTCAGCGAGCGAGCGTGTCGCACGCGGCCTGGCTCGCTTTGGCCTTGTTCCGGCACATGATCACGTGTGACACGCGCGAAGCGCGAGATCTGAGAGGCGCCCGGTGCCCCGGTCTGGGCCCGGCTGGCCCCCCGGCCGGCAGGCGGGGAGGAAGCAGGAAGGTAAAAGGCGGTGTGCGTGCGCCCCCGCCGAGCCGCACCTGCCGAACGTCGGGCTTGGATTTGAGCCAGGCGTCCACATCGGGTGTGCACATGGAGAAGAGGGTCTTGGCGTGGACGGAGCAGCCGGGAGGCAGCACAGAGGCCACCTCGGAGACGGTGGGGCCCAGTGCCTTGGGGTACTGCTCCGTGACGAGCACGGGGATGCCCAGCACGTTCGCCGCCTGGACCATGCGGCGCGAGGTGTCTATGACTGCTGGGAAGCCGGCGATGAGCGGCCTGAACTTCTCCTGCACGTCGCAAACGAAGAGCGCGGAGCTGTTTGGCCGGAGCCGTCCGAGCGCTCGTGCTGCCATGGCTGGCTTTAGCTTTGTATTTGCAAGCTAAAAAGGTAACTTGAAGATGGTAAGGTTTGTGAGTCCAAACTCTGGCGTTTTGAAGTTCCAAAATATCGTGCGATGAAAGTGTGGCTCCGGGACCACGTCTCCCTCAATTCCCAAACCCACGTGGAATGATTGTTAAGTATGTACTTGTTACGTTTTGTTGCATCGCATCTTAAAACCACTTGAACTATGCGCTGCCTGGGTCCCGACAAATTGCGACTGCTGGCGTCGCCATGTATCGCCGCATCGCTAGTCTCTCGTCGGGCTCGCTGCCTGCCATGCCTGCAGGCATTGCCAGCATTGAGCTCGCCCAGCGCAGCGACAGGCAGCGGCGGCCCTCAGCCGGATGGCGAAGCCGACGATGACGGAATCCGCTTCGTCTACGAGATTCCGCGGCGTTTTACGCTGGGTGTGCTCCGGAAGCGACGCATGAGCCCACCCACTTCCGCTAAGCCGCGGATTGACTTGCTGGTTGAGGGCAACCCTCTGGGCACCTCCACGTGAGTTCCGTGTGACTCGGCCCCGGCCCCAGCCGCCACATCCGTCACTCCCAGCGCCTTTCGCTCATTCTCTTCAGATATCACCCCCCCAAGACCCAGCCTCCATTCCCCGACGCTCCTATGCTGCAGCACCTCACGGCGTGTCAGTCTATTCCCTCCCTCCCTCCTCTCCCCGCTTCCACCTTTCCTCCCTCCACCCGTTCCCTCGCCCCGGGCCGTTCTAATTATCCCTCCACCCGCACCTCCTCATCCCAGCACCATCCCAGCCAGCACGCCAACCACCTCACCACCCCCTCCCCTCCCCCTCCCTCCCCTTCTCCCCCCCTCCCCCTCCGCCTCACCTCCCCTCCCAGCACCCGGGTTGCTCCCCTCTCGGAGGAGCTCCGGACCGATGCGGCGGCGGCGCTGACGGTGGTGTTGCGACGCAAGACCCTGGCCAACCCGGATTGGAAGATGCCACGTGGGTGGGGACGTAGCCGTGTTCGGGGGCGGGCGGGGTAGGGGAGGGGGAGGGGAGGGGTAGGGGAGGTAGCCGATGAATGGCAAGATGGGGTAGACGAAGGGGAGGGTGATAACCACCCTCACTCACCACCTCAACCCCAAACCCCAACCCCACCTCCCCAACCCGCCACCCTCCTATCTCCCCTCCCTATCTCCCCCCTACCTTCAGGTGTGGCGCTTCTGTCTCTGGTTCTGTGCGACGATCCGCACATCCGGGAGCTCAACAGCCGGCACCGGGGCAAGGATGCGCCCACGGATGTGCTGTCCTTCGAGATGGACGACGACCTGGATTACCGGGTGGGGGGGGGGCTGGGGCTAGCTGGGTGGGTGGGTGATTAAAACGGCCCGGGGCGGCCCCGGGGGGTGGGGGCTGAGGAGTGAAAGGGAGACGGGGATAGTTAAGAGGGGGTTACGTGAGGGGGATTGCGTGCGTTTGTCTGTGTCCGTGCAACAAGCTGCGCCCGCAGCAAGGGAAAACACTCGAGCTGGTCTGTGTGCGTCTGTGTGTCGGCCTTGGCGCCTCTGTCTACGTGTAGGTAAGTAAAGTGGACTTATGGTCACAAGAAGGCAGAGCCAGAGCACACCCGCACCCTGCATCCCCTTCCTTGCCCCCCCCCTCCATGCAACCCCCCCTCCATGCCCCCACCCCCCTTCCTTGCCCCACCCCGCCCCCCCCCCCAAAACCGCCCCCCTGCTCCCCCCCAGGTCCATCTGCCGGTGAAGCTGATGGGCGATCTGGTGGTGTCGCTGGATACGGCGGAGCGCCAGGCGGCAGAGAGGGGGTGAGGGCGTGCAGACCAGGGGGGCAGGGGGCGGGGCCGGGGGGGGGGAGAAGGGGCAGGATAGGCCCCCCGGGCAGGGAGGAAGGCACCGTGGAGAGACGAGGCGGTAGGAGCCCGGGGATGCCCGATCGGGAGGGGGGATTTGGGGGGCGAGTGAAGGCGCCGGGATGTGGAGTGGGGGCCGAACGAGGTGCCGGGGGTGAGAAATGAGTTGATCTGAGTTAAGTAAGCGAGGCGGGGCTGGGCGCGGGGGGGCCCGCTGTCGCTGAGCGAACCGAGGACACACAGAGCGCCGTTGGGGCGCGGGTGGTGGTGATGAGGGAGGGAGGGAGGGTGTGCAGCTGCACCGCTCCCCTCCTCCGATGTGGCCGGTTGGACGCAAAGGTGCGAAGATGGAGCTGAAGGAGGCAGAGCTGTCGTCCCAACCCCGGGCCCACTGCCCAAACTCCTGGTCAGGAAGGTCGTGAGCCCACGGCGCTTCCCTTTGCGTTGGCAACATCTCGCCTCCCGGCCCCACCCCCCCAACCGCCGCGCCCCCTTACCCCGCCCCCGCCTCCCCCGCCCCCAGCCACTCCCTTCTGGACGAGTGCCGTATCCTGCTCGTACACGGGCTGCTGCACCTGGCCGGGTACGACCACGAGCGGGGTCGGGAGGCCCACCTGGCCATGGCGGCGGAGGAGGCGGCGGTGCTTTCGGAGCTGGGCTGGCGGGGCCAGGGACTGATTGCGGCAGCGGAGGAGGCGGCGGAGGAGAACGGAGGGGGAGGCGGAGGGGCAGGAGACGCGGACAAAAAGGATGAGGGGGCGCAGGCGGCGGCAGTGGCGGCAGCGGCAGTGGCAGCAGCGGCGGCCAAGCCGCCGCCTAAGGCGGCGCCTCGGGGCGGCAGGGGCATCACTGCGGGCGCAGGGGCTGGGTTCCTTTGGCAGCAGCTGGCGGGGGGAGGGGCAGGGGAGGCGGAGGGCAAGGCGGAGGGGGGGGCGGCTGACCCGGGCTCGAAGGCCAGGAAGGGAAAGGCCGCGGGCGGAGGCGGGGGCAGGGACGCGGCGTCGTCCGCTCGACCCCGGCAGACGCCGCCACCGCAGCCACCGAGCACGTCGGCGTCGTCGTCGTCGTCGTCGCCGCCTCAGCAGCGGCCGAGCAGGGGCAAGGGCAGCGGCGGCGGCGGCGGCGGCGGGGGTGGTCCGGGGCCATCGCGAGGCGGGAGAGGTGGCGGCGGCGCCGCGAGGGCGTTTGCGCAGAGTCCCGCTGCGGCGGGGCCGTGCTCGGGTCCGGCATCCAGTGGCAGGTTGTACGGCACTGTCGGCGGCGCCGCCGCCGCCGCCGCCGCAGGTGGCTCCATGCTGCCACCTGTGTCGTACACTGGCGGCCCCGCTTGGACCCGGCCGTCGCTGCTGCCCGGGACCATCGGCGCCGGCCGCTGGTTGTACGGCGGTACGCGCTCGGCTGCCGCCGCCACTGCTGCCGTACGTTGCTTCTGCGGCGGCGGCGGCGGCGGCAGTGTCGCAGTCGCTGGGCCCGATGGCGATGGCGGCAGTGACGGCGGCGTCAACCGCAGCAGCGGCGCTGCCTCCACCTCCACATCCACCTCCACCACCGTCGCCATCGGCAGCAGCAGCGTATCTGAGCGGTCTGACTCGGATGACGGCGCCGCCAGCACCAGCAGCACCAGCGGCAGCGATTCCGGGGGCGATGTGGCGGCGGCGGAGTACGGCACGCGCCGGCGGCGCCGTACCCGTGAGATCGCTATCGTGGCGCTTGATCTGGGTGAGCGGTTGGACAGGGGGACCCTTATGTAGTTATGTTGGACCGCGGGGGCTGCCATCGAGCTAAACACAGCAGCAGCAGCAGTTGAATCTGGGGTGGTTGGTGAGTGAGGGGGGTGTTCCACGGGGCCCTCTCCGTGAGGGGGGTTGGGGGTCCGGCACTGCAGCAGTGTCCGGTGCGGTGTATGGCACCGCCGGGCACTTTGCGAGGGGGTCCCGTGCTCTCAACTTGTTTATTTGTTCGCCAACTGCATAATCCGACAGAGGAATAAAACAGCATCCCACACCGCGCATTGCCCCTCTACCGGCCCGCCCGCCGATTTCCTCCCCGCCCCTCTCCCCTTCCCTCTCCCGCCCGCCCCTCTCCCCGCCCCTCTCCCGCCCGTCCCTCCCCCGTCCCTCTCCCTCCCCTCTCCCTCTCCCGCCCTCAGACGGCACTCTTCTGGACAGCCGCAGCCGCATCCTGCCCTCCTCCGTGGCCGCCATTCGGGCGGCGGCGGCGGCGGGAGTGGCGGTGGTGGCGGCGACTGGCAAGGCGCGGCCGGCGGCGCTGGCGGCAGCGGCGGCGGCGGGCCTCGCGGAGCCGGGGCTGCTGGTTTGGCAGCAGGGGCCCGGAGTGTTTCTGCAGGTGACCACTAGTTCAGTGGGATAAACCATACCCTACCCAGCTGCGAGGGGGAGGGGAATTTGGGAGGATGAATGTGGGGGGATAAACCGGGTGTGCTGTTGTGGGGTTGGCGGGGAATGTGGTGGACAGAGTGTGTGTTTGGTGGTGGAGGGGCAGAAGGGGGGGGCAGAGGGTGGGAGGGAAGGGGAGGGGCCGAGTTCATTTGGGGCGCCGAGGGGTTAGGGACGCCGGGTGCGAGGGGTGTGTGGATGCCCCAACCCCAACGTGAGAGGGTGCCTCCTGTACGCGCAGCTGTGGTGTGTGGGTGTGTCTCCATGATTCCACAGTTGTGTGTGGGACAATCCTATAGCTGCCCCGATGCGCCTTCGAACGGACTAAAAGCTACGAGCGCGTGTCTAGTTGAGCTTCAGGGGGGTGCAGAAGGGGGCTAAAAAAAAGATACCGCAGCGGAGAAGGAGACGGCGTTAGCGAACGGACCCAGAACCCAGCAATATTTACCGAACATACCTGTAACTTAAACAAGACGAGAGGCACAGCGACCGCGTCGCCGCCAGACGGGGGGTCCCGACCGCCACCCGACGGCAGAATTCTAAGCGGACACTTGTAAGCGTGTGTTATCATGATAAGACGCATACCGGTAGTATGTACCGTGGTGAAACGCAGTGACGAGACGGACTTGACCCGGCGCAACTGAAATAAACACGCGGCGGCGGCGGCGAACGCTGAGCGCCCATCCCGGATGTGGGTGTCTTCCCTGCAACTGCCACCATCACCAACCACACCAAACCACAACCGCCACCACAACCACCACTGCTGCTGCATTCAAGCCAGCCATGTTATACGCACCCAGCCATCCTTTGGTGCCCACCTCTCCGCAACGCCAGGCCCAGACCTCTCCGCCCCTTCCTTCCTTCTTCTGGGGGCTCAGCAGCATACCAAGTACCAACACAGCGGGGCTGTGTTTTACCCTTTTCCACCCACCCACCCACCCACCAACCCACCAACCCACCCACCAACCCACCCGGACCCCCTCGCCGGGCCCCCCCTCCCTCCCTCCCTCCCTCCCTCCCCTTCCGCTGCAGGGTCTGGCAGTTCACGGTCGGGGGGGTCGGGCGCTGTCGGATGCGGCACTGCCTCACTCCGTGGTGGAGGCGGCGTACAGGTGGGGCAAGGGGGGAGGGGGGGGCGGGGAGGGGGGCTGGTTAGGGGTGAGGGGGCTGGGGGAGAAGACGGCGGGCGAAGGGGGGATCAACCGAAAACAGCGCGGCTGCACACTTGGTGCCGGGACCCTATCCCCCACATCTCCTCATCACACACACACAAAGCTCGATGTCACGTCCTGCTGTCACGCCACTGTCGCGCATTGGCCGCAGCGGAGCTGGGTGGGGCGTACCCCCCCGGTGGGATGGGGAGTGACACGTGAACCTTCCCCCGCCATGTGGGCACATTTGGGCAGTGCGTGTCTCTCTGTGCGCATCCGTGCGCACCGACATGTGTTTGCACCTGCGTGGTCTGTGCGCATCTCAATCGTGGCCATTGGGTCAGCCACCTCCACCACCACCACCTCCACCTCCACCTCCACCTCCACCTCCACCTCCACCTCCACCTCCACCTCCACCTCCACCTCCACCTCCACCTCCACCTCCACCTCCACCTCCACCTCCACCTCCACCTCCACCTCCACCTCACGGATGAGGGGCCGAGGGTGGGAGCGCGAGGCGCACCGCTGGAGGAGGGCAAAGGAGGGCACACCCCCCCCCACACACACACACACACTCACAACCTGGCCTCAGCCCTTCCGGCCTCCCCCCCATAAAGCTTAAAATACAGCCCCTGGCCCCTGGGATGTGAGGGGATGGGATGGGATCATATGAAGTGGCCCCTCCTAACCCCCGGCCCCCCCCGCCCCCTCCCGCCCCACCACCCCCCTCCCCCCCAGCTACTCGGCCTCCTCGGGTGTGTCTCTGTGCGCCTTCCTGGGGGACACATGCGCCACCCCCGCCATGACCCCTCAGCTGAGGGAGCTGCACACCACCTACTACGAACCGCTGGCGGAGGTGGGGGCGGGGGCGGGGTGGGGCGGAGTGTGGTGTGTGGGTGGGTGTGGGCGTGTGTGAGTGTAGGTGTGGACCCTGCGAGCGTTTGCCCTCCTTTCTCCTTTACCCCACCCCCGGGCTGTTCTTTTGCAGATTGGAAGGATTCTTCTGATACGTTACCGTTTACGGGCTCCGGCCTACACGTGGATAAAGTCCCCCTAACCCGGGTTCGGGGGTTCGGTTTCAGTCACCAAATTGCATTGCACTCGGTATCCTGCTCACCCACCCACCCGCCACCCACCTACTTTGCCCTCCCTCCCCCTTTGCTCCATTGCCCTGGCCGACACCGCCCTTTGCCCTCCCCTCGCCCGCACCAGGTGGTTCCCTCGGCCTCCTCGCTGTTGTACGGCCCACCCGTACGGAAGCTGCTCTTCATGAGCGACCCGAGGACGGTTTCGGAGGAGTTACTGCCGTACTGGACGGCGCAGCTGGAGGGTTCCGGAGCTCAGGTCATGCAGGTGGGTCCTTGGATCCCGTAAAGGGGGGGGGGAGAGGATGGCATAGGGTAGCGGATGGGGTGGTGTGTGTGTGGGGGAGGCAGAGGTGTCGGATCCGGTCCCGGCCTTTGCTCCCGGTGCAGCGTGTCGCGCCCTGCCTCGACCCCTTGTGGATCTCGGCCCCCTCCAACCGCCTCCCGAGCTGCCTACCCGCCCCCCGCCCCCCGCAGCTCCATTTGACGACTGCGGTAGCCTCCCTCCCCTCCCCTCCCCTCCCTGGACAGTGGACACCACCGGGCCCCAATCGGGGCCCGTTGTTCCCAGCTCTGCTCAAACAGCCCCCAGCACAAGCTAGCTCGGCCCCGCCCAGCAACGCAACCTGCGACACCACGTCAACGCCACCTGCCCGATACCGCGCCAGCCCCCCACTGCCGCCGATCGCCGACCTGCCCATTACCGCCCCAATGCCGTCAACCGCCCTGTCCTCACCGCCCGGTCCTGCCAACCCCCTCCCGCCTGCCACCCCCCCTCCCACCTGCCCTGCCCTTCCCCGGCCCGCCAGGCTGTTCCCAATATGTTGGAGATTGTCCCCTCCGGTGTGAACAAGTGGGCGGGTGTGGTGCGGCTGCTGGACCACCTGGGTCTGCCGCCCAGTGCACTCATGGCGGTGGGGGACGGCGGCAACGACCTGGAGATGGTGGCGGGGGCGGGGCTGGGGGTGGCGATGGGCAATGCGGTTCCGGCGGTGGTGGCGGCGGCGGATGAGGTGGTGGCGGGGCACGACCACGGCGGCGTGGCGGAGGCGTTTGAGAGGTTCGTGCTGTGAAGTGGGTGTGCGAGAAGAAGAAGAATGAGTCGGAGGGGAAGAGGGAAGAGGGAGAGGGGGAAAGGGGGAGAGGGGGGGATGGGGGATGGGGTTGGCCAAAGCTGTCGAGCGAAGAGTGCTCGGCGAGCATGGGTGGTTGGTGGCTGGCGGGGAGGGGTGTGGATTCCTTGGCGGCTTGGGGTTTTAGGGTTTTTGGTAACAAACACCTGAAAACTACTGGTAGTGCGTGTAAAAGATAGATATGGCAAGGTGGGGGTTGGTGGTAGAGGAGGAGGACGCGGCTGGTGGAGGGTTGCGAGCTGCGAGCTGGGGCCGCCGGCTTTGTGTGTATTTATGAGGGGGAAGGGGGATGGCGGCCGGGGCGAGCGGTAACAGTCAGGTCGTGCGGAAGGGGAGGCGGGCGGTGTGTCGTACTTTCGTTGCGCTGAAAAGGCCGAGGCCCCCCGTGCAGTGTGTCGGAAGGTGCAGTATGTGGTGTAGGACGAGTGGCGGGGCGGTGTCTGGTGCGATGCACGGACGAGGTGCTGCAGGCCGGCGCGGGTGTCGCTGGGGGGCCTCCCAGGGCAAGCTGGGGAACATGTAGCGGCGCAGGCATGGAAATTCCCACTCACGGACACCGCAGGTTACCGTACCTGCCCAAGCTGTGCAGCACACCGCATGTGCAACAAAGGTAATCGGAGCTTGTGGTCGGCATGCGCCGTACACTGCCCTGCCGCCCGCGTTGAGGGCGGCCCCCCGCTGTCAGAGGATCGGCATCCCAACACTCGCACCACCGCTGCTGTTGTTGCTGCTGCGTGCTGTATGCTTACCGGTAGCTAGGCGCTCTTACAAGGCAGGCTCGCTGGGTTCGCTACGTGGGAGCCGGATGGCTCTGGGGCACGATGGCCGCCATGCCGCAAGCAGCGGCGTGAAACCACAAGCAATGGTTGTACGACAACCCATCTAGGGCGTGGCCCGCATCGCGGCCCTCCTCTCTGCCGTTCGTCATCTCTCGACCCAACAGCCCATTGGCAGCGGTGTGCCTCCGACTTCGCTCTGGTACGGTAAGCTCTGTACAGTCTATTGATAATCCGGTCTTGACGGTCAGTCCGGACGTATGGCTTCCTCATGAAACGATCCGCGTCCGGAAAGGCACACGCCGTAACAGCGACGGCTGCAACAAGAGAGAGCTGGCCCCCCTCCCCTTTCCCTTCCCAGACCCAACAGCACAACAAGGCTACAGGCTCGGGGAAGCGGTGGCTAGCACGCTAGCCACAAACGTGTGCGCGCGGCCCCACACGCACCGTCCGCAACACATCGACACAGCCAGCCATTATCGGCACAGCCAGCCATACATCCCCGCCTTCGTTCCATGCCCGCGTATCGTGCTCCCCTCCCCCCGGACCCGCTCCCCGTCCTCTACCCGTGCCGGCTTCCAACCCAAGCGCACCGCAGCCAATAGCTCGTCAAGCGCCCGGCCTAAGATCTATAGGCTAGTGTCCATCATACGGTATCTTTCATACGGTACACGGTCGGCTTCAACGACCTCGCGATCCTAAAACCCTAATCCGCCACCCCACCCCCAACCGGGAACCCCCACCTCCACCTTCCGCGCACGGGAGCCCAGGATGGCAATCAAAGGTGTCCCAGTCAGGCTCAATCCCCTCTCCCGAAGGTATCTATCGCCGCCACCGGCGGGGGAGCGGCAGCAGACGCGGGCAGTCCCACGCCAGCCCAGCAGTCGGGCAGGCAAGAGGGATCCATTGGAGGCCCGCGGATCGCCCCCAGCTGCCACCTAGCTGCCCGCTGGTGCTATGCAGCCAAATGCAGTCAGGGCAACAAACCCCCAGCCAGCCAGCCAGCCACCCGCTCGCCAATACAGCGAGCGGCATGCGCTTCCAGTCGTATTGTGCAACCACAACCACGGAGCAATGGCCATCTGACCTTACCACCCACCCACGCACGAACTACCCTACCATGTACACACGGCGGCGGCGGGTGTGGCGACCGGCAGTGCTGACCAGCACTGGCTCTGGCACTGGCGCACCTGGGCCACGATCCTGAGCCAGCCGGCCGACCGAGCGGTCACCTCACCACCCCCGGTAGCCACTTCCGGCCCCTCCTCCGCCGTACTGGTTGTACGACCCGCCGCCCCCTTGGGAGCCATACGGCGGCGGCGGAGGAGGAAACGCTCCGTGCCCGCCACCGCCAGGATATTGCTGCCCGCCGCCTCCGTACATGCCACCACCGCCTCCGCCGTACGCCTGCGTCGGCGGGTACTGGCTGCCACCGCCTCCGCCATAGTACGAGTTGTACTGCCCGTACTGTGCGCCTCCGCCGTACTGGCTGCCGCCCTGGGGCTGCGTGGAAGAAAGCCAATGAGGGAAAGCGTCGCGACGGAAGTGGTTCGGGGGCTGCTCAGGGGGATTTCCAAATGAGACCTGCAGCCGCTTCCAACCACGCATGGCAAGACCAGAGCACGGCGCGCAGGGCGCATCCAACCATCCCAGGGGCGAACAGCAGCTCACGCCGCTGCCCCACACATCAGCAAGCGCTGCTTGCCAGCCGCCTCGACCACGTAAGGACACGTTCTGACATCCTTGTCCTCGCCTGACGCTCTCTTTTGGCCGACGCCCCTGGCCCCTCCGCGCCACCCACCCACCCACTCAAGGACGCCAAAGAGTGTCACTAATGGCGAACCGCAGGATTGGCCTCAAAAACCCGTTCCCACTTCATGAGCCCGCCATCCTTCCCTCCCAGCCCCTTCCCTCCCTACCTGCATCCCGGTCCGCATCCCGTGTGGCACGTCCCGGCCTCCGCCTCCCCCGCCGCCACCACCCGGGTAGCCCGCAGCCTCGGACCGGTGGGCGCCCGCTCGCTTGGCCCTGAGGCAGGCGGGATGACGTGAAGGGGGGGGGGGAATGACGAGCGGTGGAGATTCAAGACGGAGGCCAGCGAGGAGACAGGAGAGGGGGGAGAGCCGCAAGGGTTCGAGGTATCGGAAAAGGACGCGGGTAGCGGGGCGCCGCGCAATGACGCCGCGCCCCATCCGGCCGGGCAGGTTCTCTGACGTATCGCTGTCTTAGAAGATCAGTCGCGCGGACTGTTGCTGTCGGCGTGTGATGAAGAAGTCCGGAAAGTGTGGAGGTAGTGTAGGTCAACCGAGTAGGGAAGAAGGCATGGGCGCTGAGTGCCTGTGCCCCATTGTGTACCTCTTCCCCCGTCCATCCGCCCATCCGCCCCCAGCCCCTCTCCCCCCCAGCCCCCACTCACGGGTCCACCGGCTGCTTCTTGAAGGTGGTCAGCACATGTTCAATGTCCGAGTAGGTCCGCGAGCGGAAGTAAAAGCCCTTGGGGCTGGCGTAGAAGGGCTCCTTGTGCACCGAGTTGGCCACACAAAACACAATGTAAAACATGTTGCCCTGAACACCAGGAGAGGGGACAGGAGGGGCAGGGCCGGGGCGGGGTGAGGCGAGGAGGGGCAATGTACAGGAGGGAAATCGGCCAGGTGGGGTACCGTAAGTGGAAGAGTGTGTGGCGAGGCAGCGGACAGGAGAGGAGCGGGAAGTGCGAGCGGCAAAACTATGGATGTTATGGATGATACCAGTGAAGAGACAGTCCAACGAGGAAAGCTGCAGGGGAAGGAGCGTGGCAAGGGACACGGGGACGGCGGAAGGCAGGTGGTGGGCTGCCAGGCCAGGTGGGCAGGGATTGCACAGCGCAGCGGCGGGAAACCCCCCAGGGACGGCTTAGGCGCCTTCCGCAGGCGGGGTTGGGTGTGGGTTTGGGTGTCGGCTCGCGGTCTCACCTTGTGGATGGTCAGGTAGTAGGGGTGCACCTTGGGGTTGGCCTGCTTCTCCTGCCGCACGCGGTCCTCCACCACCGCCTGAGCAGCGTCCACGTACTTCCTGACGGGCGGCCGGGCGGGTGAGCAGGACGAATAGCGGAGTGAGTATGGAAAGGGCAGAGACAAGGTACCAGGGTATGGGTGGTGGGACGTCAGGGACCTTCCTGAAGTCGCAAGAATCAGGCGGGTGAATGTCTCGTGGCCACCTGCCTGCCTGCCCGTCTGCCTGCGTGTGTAGTTGCTGGCTGGATGACGGACGACGCGAGGTGCACGACTGGCTTCTGACCGCGCGCGACCTCATCCTGCAGCAGGCCCCGCTCGCCAGAGCCCCCGCCCCGCCCGCCATCGCGCGCGCCGGACCCCCTGGCAGCAGCCTTTTCCCTTTGCTTAACAACCGCCAGGTCTTGAGCTCAGGCGCACGGGCATCCCTTCCTGCCTCCCGCGGGGCCGCCCGCCCGCCCTGCCCCCCTCCCCCGTGCGGCCCCCCGGCCCCAGAGCCCCACACCCGCACCCGCCTCCAACCCTCCGTACCTGTGGCTGGTGACCGCCATGCAGTTCTGGACCAGCGGCTCCACAAAGTTGCCCAACACCTGCAGGAAAGGCAGGCAGGGCGGGAAGGGCGCAGGGGATCACAGGCCATGCAGGCAGCCATGGAGGAGTGTAGGCAGAGCGCCACGTGGCGCCACGGCCGGGAGCCGGAGCCGGGGCCGTTCACCCACAGTGCGACACGCACTGTGGCATTGCGCAGACGCCCACAGGCGTTGCTACCCCTGGCCACACACTCGCCGTCTCAGAGTCTGCATGTGTCTCTTGTCCCCATTTGCATGAAACACTAAACCCCTGTCAGTCGCTGAGTCCCGCGCATACCCCCGCCCCCTGGTTAGCCCGCCCCCGCTAACCCAACCGCTGCTGGTGCCACCCCCCACCTCGTCCAGGTCCTCGTACTGCACAGTGCCCAGGCCGCAGTAGTTGAGGTCGATGCTAAAGGGCGGCGCCAGGGTCAGGTGGGCGGCTACCAGGTGCGAACAGGGGCGGCGGGAAAGCGGGCGGGCAGATGTTTGGGGGTTAATTTCGGGGGGGGGGGGCCTCTGGAGAGGAGGGGTCAGCGGGCAGGAAGCAGGTGCGGGTGCATATACATACATGCAGCCGTACCCCCTTCCATCTTGGTCGGAGCTTCCCGTCTCCTAAGTCACTTACCCACCGCCCTCGCCTACAAACAAACGCCGCGAACGGGCGCCCCCGCCACTGCGCCCCCGACCCAGTTCTTTTCCCGACCCCCTAAGCGCCCCTAAGCGCCCACCACATCTGCACATCCGCACACATGCACAACAGGGGGGCGATGCCCTCACCCTAGAATGAGCCCAGAAAGCCCCCCACACTACCGTATAACATACACACAACAACAACATGCACACAACCAACCGTGGCCGCGCCCCCCCACGCCCTTTCCACTGCGCCGCGTGCTCTCACCTCTCCCCTGCGGCTTCTCGCTCTCCTGCAGCTGAGCCACCATGATTACGGGTGTACTGGAGGAGGGGCCGTGCGCCGTCTTGATGGACACGTCCAGCACGTTGGGGTTGCCGCGCACGTTGGGGCGGATGATGCACGAACCCACCGCCACCTCCTCCTTGCCCAGAGAGGCGTTGGCGTCAACCTGCGGGTGGCGGGAGGTAGGGAAGTACCGCGGGTTCGAGTTCGAGTTCGAGAGAGTTCGAGAGAGTTCGAGAGAGAGAGAGAGGGGTGTGTGGTGGGCGTCCGGCGACAGGCACCGAACAGCCCCCGTCCAACTCGCATGGACTCCGTCTCACCACAATGCCACAATGCCCGACCTCTCCTCTAGCCGACTGTCCCCCGAGCCCAACCCCATCTCTCTGCCCCCACGCGCCTACCTGCGACACGTTCTTGAACATGGGGTGTCGGATGGGCCGCACCAGCACTTGCTGCTCGCGGGGCCGGTGCTCGTCGGCGCGGCGCCTGGTGGTGGACTCGCCGCGCTCACGAGGGCTGGGATGGGATCAGATCGGCAAGGAAGGGAGGGGCCAACGGAAAATGAGGGCAGGAAGGAGCGGGTGCAGTCCGGCAGGAGAGTAAGGCGCGCGGGAAGTGAGGAGAGTGTGAGGCAGAAGGCGAGGGGTAAAGGGATGGCGCGCCACTTATAGGCAAGGACGGGAAAGACCGGGATGCCGTGGTAGAATTGGGCTGGGGCCAGGGAGGGACAAGGGCCAAGGAAAAGACGGTAGGCGGGAGTGTATGAGATGGGGCGCTTGGAAGGGTACGGGCAAAGGTTGGCGTGCGGGCGAAAGAGCGGGGGAAGGGGCGGCGCACCATGAGAGGTCCGGACGGGACACTCCGCCCCGATAGCACACGCCCCGTGCAACGTGTAACGTGCGCACGCTCCCCTGGCACAGAGCAATGCTGTCGGTACGCATCTGGACCCAGCACGGGGCGGACTTTCGCGAAGGCGCAGGAGTGACGACTCAAATGCCCCCCCTTACGCGCGGCCGGCCCCCCGGCCGCACTTACACGTAGTACTGCTCTCGATTCGTGCAGTACTTGTTCTCGTACTCGCCGTCCTCGTCGTTCACCACAGATGACCTGCGGAGGGGGCGAAGGCGAGGAAAGCGAGGTGGAGTAGGAAAGCCCGGGTCGGCAAACTGAAAAGCTGAAGGCGAGGGTGCGGGGGTAACATTCAAATGATGTGCAACTTACTGCCGGCGACTAAACCAGTGGAATGGAAACAAACCAGACCAGAGAAAAGTGTCGACGGGAACCCCATTATAAAATCGTGTACTACCACGCCCCCAGCAACTCGCTCCATGCCCGTCTTGGTCGCCCGCGCCGACCCCTGCTCAACCCAACCCCTCCCTCCCTCGCTGCCTCCCTCGCTGCCTCCCTCCCTAGCTCCCTCCCTCGCTCACTTTGTCGACAGCATGACCATGAACCGCTTGCCCTCCCCGCTGGCGTCCGGCTGCTCCTCCACCCGCAGGATGCGCGCCCGCGCCACCGTGTTGAGTCGCGACTGCATGGCCGCCTGCCACTCGGGACCCCCCACGCGGCCGGTGTAGTTGCCGGTGGAGCCGCTCACGTCCTCCGCGCGCACCATGCCCTCCGTGCCGCTGTTGATGAGGACCACCTTGAGCGCATCCCGGGTCACATACGTGATCTTGACCTGCCGGGGGTAAAACATGATACCGCAGCGGAGACGGAGACGGCGTTAGCGGGGGGAGAGGGGAACGCAACAGTGGGCAGTGGCACGCTGACGGGCTGGCACGCTGTGTGTCAGAAATAAACACAAGGCAGAAGCCGGCGACCTGCGATTGGCTTGCCGGATGTTTGGAAAAAAAACGATGGAAAGTGTTTAGAGGTTTCGGTCTGCCTTGAGATTCGCCTTGCGATGGCGGATTTGCCCCGCGGGCCCTACGCCTGTCCCGCCGACACCCGCCAGCCACCCGGCCCTGCTGTACTCACATCCACGATGCGCCCCTCCCGCAGGCTCTCCTCGCTTTCGTTGTTGCACAGCATGTACACCTGCGTGCGGAGGCAGGTGGGGACAGGTGAGCGAGCCAACAGCTGGGCGAGTGGGGCAACGGACGGGGCGGGCGGTTGGCGGCACGGCGCACGCCCCTAAGCCAAGCCCATCCTGCCGGAACCGGTTCGCCGGGGCCGCCCTCAGGACCACCCCCCCTCGCTCTCCCTCTAAAGGCAAAGCGCACAACCCACATCAGGGCGTGCGCGCAATTACATGAACCCAGACACCGTCGCGCCAGCTGGTCCCTCTCCGGTCCCTCCCCCGTTCTGCGCCTGGCCAGGGTCACCTCGACGACTTTTCACTGCGGTCCCGCTTTCCCCTCCCTCTGCCCGGGCCCCAACACTCCAGCCTGTCTACGGTAGTCCGGTCACCTGCAAGGTGTTGAGCTCCGGCCAGGGCGGTCTGAGTTCCAGGTTGGGACACACCAGCTCCGCCACAATGTCGATGAGGGAGGCCAGGCCGGGGCTGGGGCCAGTCAGGCCAATGTCGTTCATGAACGCCTCCAGGTCGTAGCACTCGATCTGGGGGCGGGGGCGCGGGGCGGCGATGGGGGGGAAGGGCAGCAGGCCGAGCAGAGCGTGAAAGCACACAGGGCGCGGCGGAATGCGCAGCGGAGGGCAGAGACGTAGAAAAAGAGCCCCGAGGAGAAGTCGGGAGAGCGAAATGCAGGAGAGCCCGAGTCAGGAGTCCCACCTTGTCGCGCTTCTCCAGCGCCTCCTCCGCATCGCCTCCCCCAGCCGCCGCCTGCGCCAGCTGGATAGCCAGGCGGTACATCTCCGGGCTGATGCGCGTGTTGTCCAGCGTGCGGAACGACAGGTTCTCCAGGTGCCGTACGCCGGGCACCTTGAGCACGCGCAGGTAGGGGCCCGCGTTACGGAACACCACCTTGCCCAGGCAGCCCAGGTCCTTGTACAACATGGAGCGGCTCTCGGCCTTGTTGCGGTTGCGGGTCAGAGCCGCCAGCAGCGCGCCGGCCTTGCGGGGCCCCAGCCCCGGCACGAACTGGAGCAGCTCAGAGCGCCAGGTAACGTTGCAGGCAAGGTTCACGTCCACGCCAATCTGAAGGCGAGGAGGAGGGAGGAGAGGAGAGGAGAGGAGCGGAGGGGAGAGGAGCGTGGCGCTGGGTGTGAGAAATGTAGCAATGGCGGGCGTGGTGCGCGGGTGGCGTGCGGGAGGTCTGTGGGGGCTTGCGGATGTCTTGTTGGGGGTTGTGTACCTGATATGTGTGTTCGGAGTGTGTTCAAGAAGTGGACGTGTTCTCCTGGCGTGACGCGGGCACGGGTCTAGTTTCGCGCCAACGCACACCCGTAACGATTGGTCTGGGCCCCCCCCGCACCCACCTGCGCCGTGGCGGTCACCATGACCCGAGTCACCGCGGCCATGCGCTCGTCCTTGCTCAGCGCATCCTGCATGTCGTACACGTTGAGCGACAGGACCTGCGGGGAAGGAAATGAGCGCCAGGGCACAGGAATGCTTAAAGCATACCACCGCCCAAGTCGCCGGGTCTATTCCGCGCCGACAGCGCACGGCTGCCCTGCTGCTGATTTCGAAGGCCGCAACTTTATCTGCCGGACAACGAACGAGCCGGCGCCCTTGCCTACCGACGAGCCGCAGCCTAACCTCCTCGCCCAAATCTGCGGCCCCACGCACACCACCTCCCGAGCAACCCCAGCCTGGCCAACCCGCCCTTGATCCTTACGAGCTACGACCCTCTCTCTCCACACCCCGTGGATGCGGGCTGCCAAACCCCCGTAACCTACCTGCCCCCCCGCCCGCCCCTCTCTTTCCAGAGTCAGTCCAGTTCCCGAGTCAGTCCACTCACCTCCTTGTCCGGCCCGCACAGCGCCGCCAGCAGCGACAGTGGGTCCAGCGCGCCGCGCCCCAGCCCCACCGCCCGCCGCACCAGCGGGGCGTGTTCCCGCAGCTCCGACCTGGCTGCACTGCTGTTCTCCCACAGCTTGGCCAGCTTCTCGTCCACCGGGTAGCAGTAGATGCCGCGAGTCTCGTGGTCCTGCAGAGCACTGCACGAACACAACACACCGGTGCAGAATGGGAAGGCGCCGGGCGGCGAAGGCGTCGTTGGAATGTACCGTCGGGCCGGCAGAGAGGCGCAGGATGCGCTGATGCACACCAGCAGAAGCGCTCTCGCGCCACACAACTGGAGGCGCAAGCTCACGCCAAGCAAGCATGAGCATCCAGCCGCCTGCAACCCTCAACCTGTTTCCCGCCGCCAAATTGGGCGGCTGGCGGCTGGCTGGCCACGCACCTTGCAGCCCTCCCTCTCCCATAATGAACGCATCGTGGGTATGGCCAACGAAAACTTGTTCAGGAGAATGCCTACAGTACCGAGTCGACAAGCTGCAAACCTTGGCAACACCACCATCACCCGCCGTCCTGTCCGTCAACCCGCCCCGCAACTCCTCGCCCGCGCTATGGGGCCTCCCAACCTCCTCCTGCCTGTGCATCCCTCAGCTCGCCCGGGTCGCTCGCCCCCCTCCCCCCGTTCTGCACTCACTCTGCGCTGTGCTCCAGCAGCGAGTCGGCGATGTTGCGTATGTCCTCATGCAGCTGGCGGCACTGCGGGGCCGACATGCCCACCAGCACCGCGTGGGGAAGGTGCTCCAGAAGCTTCTCGCGGATCCGCGCAGCATCCTTGGACTGCGGGGGGGGGCGAATGGCGGGCGACAGCGATGGGTTATCCACGTATAGGCCGGAGCCCGTGAAAGGTAAAGTAACAGCGATGGGGGGATGGGCATCATTTCGTCGTTGCGGTGCCACACGGCTTTTGCGGAAGGGAAGGGAGCCTAGAAGAAGCAGTGGACCTCTAAACGTGAGGGGTTCGAGGGCGCGACTGACTGTCTGGCCCATACGTAATGGAATTGCACAATAAAACTTCAACGACATAACCTCGCTCCCAGACCCCGACGGCGCGTCCCATCTTCACTCCCAACTCCCTCACCCCCGAAACCCTCTGCACTCGTCGCCACTACGCGCTCGCCACGCTGCGGCGGGCACAACGCTCCACCCCGCCCCGCCCCCAAAACAGCCTACGGTAAACCCAGCTCGCCACTGCCAGGTGCCTGCCAGGCCGTACCTTCGCCGGGTCGGTGAACACTGCCCCCGCGCCCTGGCCGCTGCGTCGCAGGTTGCCCGAGAGCTGGCCCGCGAAGAAGAAGTCCACCAGGTTGCCCAGCTCATTGAGGAACACCACCGCCGTGTTGTTCGGCTGCCCCGTGGCGGGGTTGACCTCCTGGGGGCGGAGGATGAGATACGGAAGGATGAGATACGGAAGCAGCGAGGCAGCGATGGCGGCGGCGGGGTACTATCAGGAAGCGCGATGCGCCGATGCTACTACCCAGCATGAAGCAAGCAAGACGGAGCCCAGGGCAAGGCGCAATTGCGAAAGGGCGGTGGGCGGCGGCAGAGCGGGGCCCGCACTTCCCGGCCCCCCGCACCTGGTTGCCGTACACGACGATGCATAGGCGCGGGTTGGTGAGGAACTCGTCCTCCGCGTCCGCCAGCGGCAGCCGCAGCGGCCCCGCGGTAGCCACGTGCCACAGCGCGTCCGCGTACCTGCGGACCCACGCACAGCAGGGACAGGCCGTTGAAAGCGTGTGCGCTCTTGCTGCGGTGATACGCAAGATGCGCCGTAGTGGCGCGCGCACATGTCCCCTTTATACTGCCATGTCCCTGGGAGCCAGATCGACCAACACGGCACGCAGAAGCCGCCCATGGTACCCCTGGCTGCAGGACACGGTTCAGCAGCCGGGGGGCTGTTGCTGCTGCTGCCGCGCGCTGGCGCCTGGGCAGACCCCCGGTCGCGAGGGGAGGGCCACCGCGGCCGCTGCACTCACTGTCGCAGCGAGCACTCGCGCGCGTCCGCCAGCAGCTTGGCCTGGAAGTGGGTGCGGAAGGCGGGCAGCAGGTGCTGCTCCAGCGCCGACTTGACAATCTCCTGGCGGAGCGTGTTCCACTGCTGAGCGATCGCGCCGCGGTCACCTGAAGGCGGGGACAGGACGCGGCGGCGGCGGCGGCGGCAGCAGCGAGCGGATTTGGTTACTTGTGGGGAAGGGATGACGGAGCTTTCCGAAACGACGCGGGCTCATGGCAAGCTGAGATGAGCCCATTGCAAGCTGGTGAGCGACCCTGAACGGAGCGAGTTAGCAAGCCAACTAGGCAGCAGTTTTGAGCAGTGGGTGGGGCCAGAAAGCGTCCCGCCAGGCGTCCAGAGAGGCATTGGTGCTTCTTGTGCTGGCGCTGGTTCAGCAACGCCTAATCCCATCCTGCGCCGCTTTTCTTCTTCTCCGCGTTCCCTGCCTGCCTCGTTCCCTGCCTGTCCCGCCTGCAGTCGGACGGACAATGGGGCGGGCGGCGGCTGGCTGCCCACTCACTGGACTGGAACAGCTCCGCCACGTCCGCCACCAGCTTGTCCTGTTGGCCGCTCTCCAGGTGCAGCCGCAGCTGGGCCAGTCGCTCCCGGTTGGCCTCCTCCAGCCGCAGCATCAGGTCGGAGCCGCCGAACGAGTGGATGGGCTTCTTGCGCAGACGGGCGGCCAGGGCGTACCTGGAGGCGGTGGGAGCGGTGGGCACGTGGTGGTGCAGTGGCGCGGGGGCGCAATGGGGAGGGCGCCATGCCCCCATGCGAGGGGTGAGGTTGCCAGGGGGCGGGTTTCGGGACGTGGTGTGTAGAACCTGGACCTGCCCAAGCTTGGAGGCGGAGCTGTCAGGACTGCACCTCCGCTTCCTTGACATGTCTGCTCGTGCCTGGATTCGTGTCCCCCGGCGCAAGCATGTGAAGTTGTGAACCCACCAGGGAAACTCAGGTGTTCCCTTCGGCATACGCCCCCATTGCCCAGCGTCTTTGACACGATAAGCCACGCCGGCACTTCACCGCCACGGATATCCATCTGATCACGCCCGCATACGCGCTTCCCGCTCTTTTCCCCCGCTTCTTTGCCCAGCCGCCCGGCCCCCGCCCACGAAAGGGCGGGGGGACACCTCGCCTATCTTGATTGCCCACGCGTCCCCTCCCTCACCAGCCCCCCCTCTTTCAGCTGCCGCTCCAGGACCTACTTATGGAATGGGTCCAGTACCGCCCGGCCCGCCTCCGTCGCATCCGATGACACCACCGCGTGTCGGTAGAACTCGTTGCGCAGAAAGGTGCGCACCCCCGCGTCGTTGATCAGGTTGGACACGGCGGCGGCACGGACCTGAGCAGGGGCGGAGGCAGGAGCGGTCCGGGGTGGCGGCATGAGGCAGGTGCGGTGCAGGGGGAGAGGTGCAAGCGTACAGCGCTGGGATGGACGGTGCGTGACGGGGGGGCGCTCATCTTTAGCGTGAGCAGCAGCGATGTGTTAGTGAGGGCGCGCGCGGCTCGACGGCGCGGCGGAGCGATGGCAAGGCGGCATTACCGGTAACGGAAAGGGCGATGTGGGGAAGTTGTGTTGAGGTACATCTGCTGAAGGTAATTACCTACTGCACGGCGCCTACGCCGTAGCAGACCACTATACATATACCCTGTGCGCCTTCCGGGTGGGACGGAAATGCAGACGCAGCATTGTCCATTGGCAGCGCGGCGGCCGCCTCATACAACAGCGACATTCGTTGGGCCGAACCTCCGCAAGCAACGTACACTCTGGGCTGGCTGGCAGTCAGCGACAGCGACCCGCGACATTCCCCGCCACACGGCGGGCGCACATCGTACGTGCAGGTTCAGCCCCGCAACATCACCGCCGGCTGTGGTCGGGCCGGGGACGCTGCTCTCACCTGGCTGACGAGGTTGTCCGCCGTGTAGGCGGTAAGGGCGACGTTCTGCGGGTAAAAGTGGTGACAGGAGGCGGGGGCGCGCGTCTCAAGGCAGAGAGAGTGCCACTGCCGCCAGTTGGCAGCATTGGATAAACCAACGCCGGTCTGACAAGGGCATGACAGCGCTGCTGCGACAGCACGGACGCACGCAGCCGCACGCCGTTGCACACCGCTGCCCGCTCAAACGTCGCGCGGCACGCGAACGCGCCGGCGGCTGTCATCCCGGGGCGTTGACTCCACGCGCGCGCGCGCTTGCCGGGACGCGAGCGGCCCCACCCACCTCCGGGTGCTTAGCCCTGAGCGCCTCCAGCGCGCCGTTGGCCCAGTCCGCCAGGGTCCCGGGCGGGGTGGGCGGCTCGTTGGCCAGGCCGCCCTGGCCCGCATCCGCCAGGTTGGCCAAAAACTGCGCGGACGTCAGGGAAAAGTCCGACACCAGCTCCTGCGCGCAGGAAGAAGCGAGAGGGTTAAAAGGGGGATGGCAGCGTAGGACGGGGGAAGAAGCGGAGGAGCGCTTCGACACCATGGCCGACGAGCTGCGACCAACGGCCCTGCGCGGCGAGCAGACGCCCCGCCCGAAAAAGCCAGCGTAAGATACCGCGGGCCCAGCTATGCGGGCCCCCGCCCACTTGCTCCCCCATCTGCAGTCTGCGGCGGGCGCGCGCCTACCTGTATCCCCAGCATCCTGGCTGCCTTGTTGGCCGCACCGCGGTTGGGCCGCCGGGTGGATCCCGCGCCCGCCCCCGTGCCTGTAGTGATTGACAACGCCGCCATCTGCACCTCCGGGTACGAGGTGAGCACATGGCTCATGCGCTGCTGCACGTCCGCCAGAGCCTCCGAGGTATTGGCGGCCTGCGGAAGCGGCGTGCGGGGACATGAGCCGGGGTCAAAACGGCCGGGCAAAGGGCCGGGCATGAACGGGGCGAGATCCATTCATATGTTCAAAGGCATTCCCCATCCGGCCCCACCACTCCTCCCGCCGTTCTTCCCCGGACACTACCTATCCCTGTACGCTGAGACCACACCCGCCCCCACCATTACACCATCCCATCCGGCCATCCGGCCCCGCCAGGCAGTCTCTCTCGCCCGCCCGTCCGTGCCCGCCAAAGGCCCACGCCTTATCTGGCCATCTCATCCTGCCCCGTCCCACCGTGTGCCTCGACGCGCATGCGCCCGCAAACACATACGACGTCCGAAACCCCGACTGCGGTATCATCATCTTTACTACCGTAAACCTCCCACCTGCAGCGCGTCCACGCACTCGTCCAGTGAGCGCAGGTCGAAGTCAAGCTGCGCCATGCGCTCGCTCGCCGGGTCAATGTCCGCCATCGTCGAGTGCAGCAGGTCGCGCGAGCGCGCCAGCGCGGCGGACGCGCGGTCGCGGCGCTGCGTGAGGGAGCGGAACTTGAGCGCCAGGTCGAACACGGCCCACAGCACCGCCCACCTGAAAGCGCGACAAGGCGAGGGTCGGGATGGGGCGCCCCAGGATATGGTGCCGTTGGTGCCACAGGAGCACAGTGTGCGGGTTGGGGTCCGAGGAACGGGAGTACCACAGGAGCCAGAGGTTCAAGCCAGCGAATTGCGATAATAAAAAAACCAGCTGCGGGCACGGGCGGCGTTAATGACCATACAGCAGGGAGCGCAGGACGACCACGCGCGCAGGACGACCACGGACAGCAGGACGACCCGCGCGCCTGCCTTTACAACGCAAAATCAGCGCCACGGGAGCGCGCCCAGAATGCTTGCGGCGCGATCGTGCATGCATGCGACGCGCACACACGCACATCGGGGCAAGATTTCCTTCCATGCACAGGACAGCCGACGCCCGCCCGCCCCTTCCCCCCTTCCTGCGCGCCTGTCCGCGCCCCCCTTCCCTTCTTCCCCCCACCCGCGCGCAGCCCCCTTCCCCCCACCTGCGAATGCGCCTGTGGTGCGGCTGCACGAAGCCCTGGTCGTAGTGCTTCTTCGCGCGCATGTCCCTCTGGCGCTGCAGCTCGTCCTCCGTGGTGACCACCGGCACGTCGTCCGCCGCCATGGCCAGCAGCGGCCCCGCCAGCTCCTTGCGGTACATGGCCACAACGGGAACCTCCTCGTGACGGTCGAAGAACTGGGTCAGCACCTACGCGGCAGGGGTAGCACGGTACGCGGTATGTATGGCGGGGTGTTAGCATCTTAGCAAGCGATTTTGAGGGTCCGGGGAGGGTTTGGGGAGGGTTACCGGTACGATACAAACATTTTTTCCCGCGTCTGCACGTCTGCACGAACTCGCACACGCGCGCGACAGCAGCGTGGCAGCACCGCCCGCCCGCCCGGCCACACTCATGACGCCCACCTGCCGGATGGCCTGACGCACGCGCCCGTGCCGCGTCTCGTCGTCGCTCCAGCCCTTCATGCCCGACTCGGAGCGGGGCATCAGCACCGCCCGGTGGTAGGACAGCCGCAGCAGCGCGTCGCGAGGGCCGCCCAGCACGTCCTCGCCCTCCACCTCGCCGCGGTGCTCGCCCGCGCGCGGGTCGTCCAGCCGCCCACTGGCGGTAGCTGAGTCGTAGGTGCCGTCGATCTGCACAGGGGCGAGCAAGCAGGGAGGCGGTAGACGGGTTGTGTTTGTCGGGAACATGGATGCCGGGCACTGCGATCGCGGACACATTTCTGTTCATAGGCAGGTCGAGCAGGTCGAGACACGGAGAGCCCGAGGCGGAGCAGGCGCGTCGAGACGTCACACGTTGCGCTGGGCAAGCTCCTCGGGCTTCAGAAGCTCAAAACGCCGCCATGCTACCCCCATACGCGCCTTCGCGCCAGGCGCATTCACGCGCGGCACAGTCCCCGTCCCGAAAGCCCCGGCCCCGCCCCGGCCCCCCCCGCCCACAGCGCCCATTCCGCGCTACCGATTGGATGGGGGTTCCAACCCCGTGAGTTCGTTTCCATTGCAGCATCCCGACACGACACAGTTTTCTTTGTCCCCCTTACCCCCTTTCCCCTTTTCCCGCACCACGATTGAAGCACTGCCAGCCTATTGACCCCCCGCGCGTACATCCCCTAAACCCCTACACCATCACGCCCGGACCCTTCCCCTCTGTCAAGCACTCCTCCGTTCGCCCGGCTTGCTTCTCGGCTGTCCCGGCCCGATGCGCGCGCACCTCCTCCACGCCGCGCGCCAGCAGCTGCCATTCCGGAGTGTTGGCCTCCCGCATGGTGGCGTAGACCCACTCTGCCGCTGCGTCCAGGTCCATGCCAGCCCCGGGGCCTGCCGCGGCTGCGCCCGCGCCGCCGTCCAAGCCCAGGACTTCCTGCGAATCGTGTTGGTTGGAAAACATTCGAGGGTTGTTTGCGCAGCGTACCGGGCGCATGCGTAGTGTGTCGTGGGTTGCACGCCGCGGGGGGCAACGCACTGATAACTTTCCAGCCGTGGCCTCGCATGTATCGTGCAGCCACGCGGGCCCAGGGCTGGGATACTGTGCGCTCCTTCGCGGCTGCCCGTGTTGCTTTACCTGTCCATCGTTTCCCAGACGCATTAACATTTGGGTCCTAAGTACGGCCCACCTTACGTCATCCCTACCCCTTGCTTCCCACCCCACCCCACCCCGTCCGTCCGCTAACGCCGTCTCCTTCTCCGCTGCGGTAATTTCTGCCCCCACCCCACCCCAAACGAACCCAAAACCAACAAGAGCAACTGGAGCAGCGGCCGCGCCGCGCACACCCATCCATTCGTACCTGCAGCCGCTCCGGCACGTCCCGGTCCTTAATCTCCTGGTCCTCCGGCCGCAGGTGCGCGCGGGCTAGTTGCTCGGGGTCCATCACCTGTCAGCAGGGGCCAGGCGGCCACGGCCCGCGTGTTAACACGCAACCCACGCGAACCAGGTTCCTGCGCTGTGTCCGCTGGAGCGGGAAACGGCACCCAGTACTGCACACGTGACGCGCTTCGTCAACTCGCTTTACCTCGTGGAGCACCCCAGACCCGGCGCCATTCTCACCACCACGCACAAATCTGCCCCAGAACAGGCACCCAGCAACATTGCGTCCTCCACGCTTCTGTGCAGAATGTCTCTCATCCCGCTGCGCCTTCACGCCGCCGCGCATCCAACCAACCCCCTGGCAGCGTCCGCACCGCCCCCGCTCCGCCGCCCTACCCCAAACCCCACCTTCATGGCCTGCTTGTATGTTTTGTCGCGCTGGCGCTGCTGCCGCCGCTGCCTCCGCGCCTCCGCCGCCGCCTCGTCGTCGTCCTCCATGTACTCGTCCTCCTCGTCCTCGCCCGCCGCCTCGCCGTCCAGGTCGCCCTCCCCGCCGGCCCCGGGCCCAGCCGGCTTTTGCCGTGCTGCCGCGTACATATCCATCAGCGCGTCCACATCGCCGAATATGTCAAAGGCGTCCTGTCGAGTTGATAGATGGATGCGGGTACAGAGTTTGCGGTTGACTTGCGGCGCGAACGTAATCTTTCAGGACATTCACGCCCGGCCATGACAGCAGGGCCGTACAGCGCGGAGAAACCCCTCACCCATGGGCCCCGCATGACAATCACGTGCTTCCCGATCATGCTCAGGACCTCGATGCCTGTGCTTGCCGTGGGTTCCCTCCAGTCCGACTCCGCGAGCCCCCGCACCATCCCGCTAACGGGATCTTAAGCCGGGCGCCCAAAGCCCCGGCTCCGAGCTCTGCCCCAGCGCCGCCCCGTTCACCCTCTCCCGCTCCGTGCACGCCCGCAAAAGCACGCTCGCTCCACCACAACTGGGTGATGCTTTCCATCGTGGCTGCACCACATGCTGTCATGCCGCTGGTCACCAGGTTCTCGGACCTGCCCATCTCCCTCCCGCCTTGCTTCCCCCGTCCCTTTTCCCAAACATCGCGCGCCGCTCGCCTGCATGGCTCTGCTGCTGACGCCCGGTATCTCAGCGGCCCGCCGCCGCCGGTGCCGCCGCGGTGCGCCGTCGTCGCCCTCCACAATGAAGTCCGCCATTTCGTCCTGCTCATCCAGGTCGTCGAAATCATCGCCGGCCTGAGGCGACAAAGTGGTCGGCCGCGCGGTTCATCGAGAACGGGGTTGGTAAAGAGATTACCACGGGCTCATGAGTGAGGCACAGTTCGCGGACACCAAGCTGGAAATGGGGGTGGGGCCCAAGTCAGGACATGTCTCTTCTTCCCAGAATGTGGTGGTGGTGCGAAAAGGAAACTCCCTTCCGACTAGGCATGCAGGTGAGGGCATGGTTACTGGCGTGCGCGAATCAGCCCTGCAGATTGGGATGCGCAACACTGACTGAGCCGAGTGCTGCCTGCGCGGCGTGTACAGGCACTGTGGCGACCCCAAAGGCGCCCGCCGGCAATCCCCAAGCCGTGTTCAGGTTAGTATTCTCGCGCAGGTTGGCTTCAAGCAGCACGGGCACCTCGGAAGGCCATAATACCGCACAGGTAAGGCGCCGTGGGTGTGCAAATCCCCGGGAGGAGCGCGAGCTGCCGCTGCTTCACACCTGCTCGTACGTGTCGCGCCGGTCGTCACGGCCGCCCGCGTCCTCCACTTCATCCTCCAGGTCTGTGGCATGGGTTCCCACGAGCAGAAGTTTCAGATGCCCGCGCCAACGCCAGCGTTCAATCGTGCGTGCCCAGTGCCATAGAACCCAGGCTCCGCATCTCGACATTTAGGCGCTGGACGCGCACCCGCACCCAAACGCATGTTTCTGCGTGCTTTCGAATGCACCCGTCCAAGTGGCCCCCTCCGCCCGCCAGTCCACCCGGAGAGCGTATGTAACATGGCCCTCCCGAGGGAGCGCGTCCAGGGCGGGGCATCCCATCTCAGCGCAAGGGCAGGCGTCCGACACGCCAGCAAGCAGCTTCGGGGCTGCCCACCTTCGTAGCCAAAGAGTTCCTTCTGGATGTCCGCTGCGTCGTTTGCCTTACGGACATCCTCTGCTGTGCTCTTTAAGCGAATGCGTTTGGGCCGACGAAAGCCCTGGGGGTGTCAGGAGGGGCAGCGGTTGGGGTTAACCAGTGGGGGGGTGAGGGCTTCTACGCTGAAGCAGCCGGAGGGCAGCGCTCCCCCAAGGCCCCGCAGCAGCAGCCGCGGCGCACCTGCACTTGGTTCTCCTCCAGCAGGTCATAGTCGTCGTCGTCCAGCCGAAGCTCGCGCTCGCGTTTCTTCTTCTTCCTCCGCTTCGGCGCCTCTCGCTTTTCCTCCTCCTCCTCCTCCTCTTCAGCGTCATCCACAATAAATCCATCCGCTTCATATTCGTTCTGCTCTTCGTCATCATCCTCCTGCGCACCACGACGACCCGATTCTGACTCGCCTCAACGTTGTCCGCCAAAGCTGACTTCCCTACCTCCGAAGAGTCCTGGTACTCTGCTTCGTCCTCCTCGTCCGCCTCGCCTTCCACTAGCCCAGCCGCCTCGCCCCCCTCGCCCTCAGCAGCTGCCTCCTCGCCATCATCCTCGGCGTGCTGGCCAGCGACCTGATCCTCAACGTCATCGTTGTCCGACATGTTTCCAGCTGAAGGAAAGCTCGGGACCTAGGAGGGCATTTCCCTGTAAGATCTTTCTTAAGTGTTCAGCGGTTCACGTCCATAGTTATCTAAGTAGAGTGCAGCAGCGAGTGAACAAAACGGTTACCATGACGACCGAAAGACCTGTCGTGCCGTGGAATGTATGTTGCTGCGAAATGCAGTCCGGGTCCATGAAACGAGCTCCGCGGGTCCAAACCTTAGCCTTGTATACATTATAAAATAAACAAGCTGCTTTTGAAGCTTTTTAATACACAGCGAAAATTGATTGTTCGACGACCAGCGACCTATTTTCGCCTTGAACGTCCCTTTGGCGTTTCCGGGGCTGCGCTTTTCTCGCACTATCGTTTTCATTGTGTTCCAACAAACTATTTGCATAGGATTAGCCTTTAGGCGCCGCCAGTCGGCCGCCTAATTTCGGTAGGCCGACTTCGCGCCGGACTTCATTAAAGCTTGCACGCCCCGCCATGGACAACCTTACTCGATTGTGGCGCGTTCGGCGGACATGTCTTCAAATGCTGAACGACAGAGGCTACCTTGTCAGCCAGGAGGAGATTAACACGACAAAGGACCAGTTCCGCGATAGATTTGGCGAGAATCCGCGGAAAGACGACCTTACAATCCTGGTTCCAAAGCAGGACGACCCCACTGAGCAGGTTCGTCGCTGGCGGGTAATGGTTTGTCGTACAGGCACTAGCGGCGGAGTCGGCGGCGGAGCTCTGTGCGGGACCACTATGTGGGGCTGCCAGACGTTAGGGATCGTGGCTCGTCAGGGCCGAAGTGTGCCCGCGAGGGCGTTTGCAGCGTGGCTTCAAATCGGCCGTGCTGCCAGTGAAGACGTCAGGGCGGCTAGACTCCTGCGTGCTCCTGGGCTTAGGCGGCTGGACCGCTGCCTTCCCATCCCCTGACTATCCATGCAGGTCTTTGTCTTCTTTCCCGAAGAGCAGAAGGTTGGCGTCAAAACAATCAAGGTGGGCGCGCCAATATGCCTGGCCCCAAGGGGGATGGGGGCGGTCGCACCTCGGTCGCACCTTTACCACGCGCCCCCGCCGCGGCAACCCACCGTGCCCCACTGCCCCTGTACCCAACCTCATCTCTCCCCATTAACACACCACATCTTCGACACCCACCGTGCCCCACTGCCCCTGTACCCAACCTCATCTCTCCCCATTAACACACCACGTCTTCGCCACCCACCGTGCCCCACTGCCCCTGTTCCTAACTCAATCTCTCCCCATTAACACACCACGTCTTCGCCACCCACCGTGCCCCACTGCCCCTGTACCCAGCCCCACCTCTCCCCATTAACACACCACGTCTTCGCCACCCACCGTGCCCCACTGCCCCTGTACCCAGCCCCACCTCTCCCCATTAACACACCACGTCTTCGCCACCCACCGTGCCCCACTGCCCCTGTACCCAGCCCCACCTCTCCCCATTAACACACCACGTCTTCGCCACCCACCGTGCCCCACTGCCCCTGTACCCAACCCCTCCTCTCCCCATTAACACACCACATCTTCCCCCAAACACGCCGCAGCTGCTGGCGGAGCGCATGAAGGACGAGAAGGTGAATCGGGCGGTTATGGTGACCGCCGTAAAGTTCACGCCTTTCGCCAAGAGTGCCCTGGAGGACATGCGGCCCAAGTACCAAATCGAGCACTTTTTGGAAAGCGAGCTGCTGGTCAATATTACGGAGCACATCCTGGTTCCGGAGCACCGCATCCTCAGCCCCGAGGAGAAGCGGACGTTGTTGGACCGGTACAAGATTAAGGAGACGCAGCTGCCGCGCATCCAGGTGGGTCAGTGGGGCTCAGGACAGCTGGGTAGGCGGGGTTGTAACCGCAGATGAAACCGCAGCCGCGGTGGAACAGTTGTCCCGGGTGGGAGTAGGGGACGGGGCGTGCGAAGGGGGCAGGGAGTCATGATCAAGGGGTCATGGAGTTGGTAAGGAGGGCTCTTAGGAGGCTGACTGGGAATGCAGATGGGCCTGGAGAGGGTGCATGACTGGGGTCAAGAACAACAACAGTCCAATAGGCAAGCTGACTGGCTGACTAGGAAGATGACAGCAATCCAAAAGCAATACCAGAGTGGCGATGGTGACGACGGCGTATAACGCCATGAAGGCGACGAAGGTGACCAGGCGAATGTGGGACGTAAAAAGTACCTAGAACTTCCGGTGGGACGTAAAAAGTACCTAGAACTTCCGGTGGGATGTAAATACTACCTAGAGCTTCCGGTGCTACGTAGGAGTGAGAGTGGTAAGTCGTTGTATGGTAAGGAGTAGGAGTTAGTAGCCGGGTAGGGTATGTGGCAGGGGATTAGGGGGCTGGGCTGCTTTTGTTGCGCTTGCCTGCCGATTCCAGCGCAGCTGGGGTTGAGTTGACCCAGCAGTCCAGCACAGCTTTACAGCACACACCGCAATTCCGCCCCGGGGCCCTTCACACATGACTCCCTTCCGGACTCGTCCGTAGTGTCTCGAGGCAGGCCAAGTGACTCGCTGATCGTGCACAACTACCTTGCGCCCACAGGCCTCCGATGCGGTTGCTCGCTATCTCGGCCTCCAGCGCGGCCAGGTGGTCAGGATCGTGAGGCCCAGTGAGACCGCTGGGCGCTACGTCACCTACCGCTTCTGCGTCTGACGATCGCCGCGTCGTCATCTGGAACAGCGGGGGATGGGAGCCGGGCTCTGGAGCTGCGCCATAGGGCGACGCCGCGGCCAGGGGATTCAGCTTCTGGGATGTTCAACGGGCGTAGGGATAATGTGGGGCGCAGAGGATCTGCGTTAGGGGACTGCAACGGGCGTAGGGATAGTGTGGGGCGCAGAGGATCTGCGTTAGGGGACCGCAGGCATCGAAACGGTCACGAGGGCGGGTCGGATAAGGCAGCCGCCGACGTAAGACTCGGAGGGACAGAGACGGTGGAATCTCTCCCGCGGCTGCCGGTATGGTTTCGACCCAGGTTGAGGATGACATGTGAGGTGGTGCAGGGACGGCAGTTGCTTGGCAGCGCGCTGGATTGAGTCAAGCAAGCCTTCCGGCATGCGTTCGGGGTCACCGCATTTGGACGGGCAGGGCTAGGCGGCAGAGCGCACCTTGCTTTGCGTGGAGAAAGGGAGTCCGCTGCGCCATGTACTTTTGAGAACAATGGGGAAGCTGTGTGGGTGTTGCGGCGAACGCCAGAGCCGTGCTGAAGAGGCGGAATGCGGTCACCGCGGGCGCATTACCTTACCCTGCGGTTTGGTGAAGCGGCATAGCATGCAACGGGACCCCTCCGGGTTAGTCGACACAGTTGCTAGGGGCAGGGTCAGAGAGGACCCTTCACTGCTGCAACTTTCGTTGGCCGTGTGCCCCTCCCGAACCCTGCTCTTGTATGTAAGGGTGGTACACACAATCGTTGCTTGCCCGGGCGCCGAGTGGATTAGCATGTGGGGTCGGGCTGTGCTTTGTGTGTTCTTGAGGTGACTGGCGGCGCTTGTGTGCCGGGTGACCTGCCGTTCCATGCGAGCCACCTCGGATCGCCACCTCTGCGGAGGGCTGACCCTTGGTTGGGCGCGTCGCGTGTCGGGCGGCCTGCGCCGTGCAAAGGGAAAGTACCTTGGGCCGCCATGCCCGTTGCCAAGCTGAGGGCACCCATAAGCGGCCGTGCTCCTGAGCGCCTATGCCTGCCTGCCAGGGGCGGATCGGGGGACCCTGCCGCGTTGCTCTAGCGGCTCGCCTTCCTGACGTCCTGGCTTGGTGCATCATATTGCCTGTAATATCCTGGCGGCAGGGAGCCGGGACATGCCGTGGGGCCATCTCGGGCGAGCCTGATACGTGCAGCAGGTCGGGCGTCCTGACGCTGGGCCTGTTGCGCGGTGCGCATGGGCAACCCGCGCTACGGCAGATAATGCCAGTGTACGTACCCGCGATGTCCCAGCGACGCAAACTGCCGCGCTTAATACTCGCGCCGGTGGCAGCTCCGACGTGATGTACGGTGATGAGCCCACGGCGGATGGGCGCCCGGCAACGTGAGGCGATGGAGGATGCAAGCGCCACTTTGCTGCCCACGCCACAGCGGCCACTGTGCCTGATGGGATTCAGGTCGCATGGATGGGTGAATGGTGGGCTAGATGCGAGAGTTACAATGCGGGACCACTAGGACTACCGGTAGCGGCCCTAAAAAGGTGAAGGACATTGATTTGGGACTTGCAGTGCGGCAACGACGCCCAAGTGAGTTGATGTCAGTTGGCGCTGGGCTCTTCACCTCCACTCACGCGCATGACGGCGTGTGGAAAACGTATTCGCTGCCGCCATCTCCGGACCACCTCGCCGCCGTTCCACTTTGCAAGCATGCCCGCCTGCAAGCTCGTAGGGCCCTTGATGTTACGGGATCAGTGGACCCGGTGGACTGCGATGGAGGATGGACCGCGTTCCCAACCGCTGAACACCGAACTCGGCGAGAGGTCTGAGTCCTGAGGCCGGCTGTTTGCAACTGCGCTGTACCTGCACTACTGCGGTCCATCCAGGCCCGGCTGCACACCCAGCAGACACGCGGAGCACAGCCTAGCACAGCCGGACAGGGCCGGCGAAGCGCCCAACCTAAGGCCCTTTATTCATTGCAGGAGGACCGCCACAGAAACGGACCCTCAGGCTGGCAGCTGGGGAGTCATGGGCTTGAATCAGGGTCAATCATGCTGGCGCTGCGGCAGTACGTGGCCGCGGCACGAGTGTTGTGGCAAGCTGCGAAGGCCCAAACAGTGCTGCCATCGCGTGAGCATGTGATCCTTTATTCATGGCAACTGTTTACCCTTGCAGCGGCGGACAAAGAACATCATGCACGACCATTTGGAAGCACTTGCTAACTGCAGGTACGACCGCGCCGATTATTCTTCCAATGACGTGTCTTGCAGATCGCGAACAGTAGCCTATCAACCAAATCGTGTGTGTCCATTTATGCACTATGTACACTGTATGACTCGCCACAAGGTCTTCGTTTCTCGTCCTATTCTATCGCTAGTGCAAATCAAGCGACTTGAGCCCACCAACTACGATGCGTCCGCAGTGCGTTGGGACTTCATAATGTTTTGATTGCGTACCAAGAGGGATTGCTTACTGCAGCTCGCACGGATAATGGCCGGCTACGCTTCAAGGCAAGCCGCGAATGATAAATGATATGGACAATTTTGTTTTGTGACGTTGATTACCTGATTTCTGTAGAGGTGGTCTTAGCGCGCGCCAGCAAACGCAAGACCAGGTAGCGATTAACGTCGGCAAGTTCGATTTTGACTCGGAGGTAGAAGGCCTCAGGAGCCACGTCCAAAAGATCAAACAGGTATGTTTTATTCGCCACGCCCACGCGCCACTTTATGTGGGGATTTGTCTCACCGGTCACCGTTGGCCTTGGTTGTGCAGTTGTCGTTGGCTATTGAGGATGAGCAGAAGAAGCAAGGAGAGCTTATCAACTCTCTGGTAAGGTGGTTGGTAGGGATTATCGTGCGGCCATGCCGCTTGCGCAGGGTTTGTAATCTGCCCCTAAATACACACGCAGGAGGACACGATGGAGCGCGCCAAACTGGTCATGCGCCGGGCCATGGGGCGGTTAAACATCGCATATCGCCAAGCGCGGAGCAACCATATGCTCTACCTGATCCTGTTTGCCCTCCTGATGTTCACGGTTCTATACGTGTTGGGCAAGGTAAAAGCGCAGGGTGCGGTACTGCATTGCGGTGCTGTATGGCGGGGGTTAGCGGTTGCCGTCCTGGGGCAGCGTGCCAAGTGCATGCATTGCCGTTACAATTGGCCAGGATGTTCGGGTCCTGACATTGATGCTGCCTCTGCCGGTCTGCCTGCCATCGCAGGTGTACCGCATCGGGCGGGCAGTGGTTGGCGGCCGGTGAGGGCGGTGCCTGAAAAGCAGCTGGGAGGAAGAAAGCGGAATTGCGTCGTGCGTGCGGTTTTGCCGTACACGGTTGCCGTACAACGAGGTATTTACTCGATATTGCTACGAAGTTTGGGCAGGAGAGCCACCTGCCTCTTAGTCTCATGGACCTTGTTGTCTTTCCCGAGCTGGCTTGGGGCAGCCGGTGTGGATTGGAGCGACTCATTTGCCCTTGGGACACCAAGCGCACCTGTGCCCACACTTCTGGTCAGTCAGGGCTGGGTAGACGTGGGTTTACGGTACTTGAACGAATGGAAGTTGACAAGCCGCTGAGCCATGAAAACGAATATGAGTGCTGTATTAGGCAGGACGCCTTTGGTGGTGAACCCGGGGCGCTGATTATTTGATGGTCGGTCATCGCGGGTTCGTGGCGTCGGAAGGTGTCGGCATCGTGCATGTGCCCACCATTATCGGCAAAATTATTTTCGTATAATACATTGCCGGTACTCAATATCCAACCCAGTCTTGGAGTCGTAACCTTCTGATCTTTGTAATTTGTAGTGATGCAAAGCGCGAGAACTCGCGTCCCGCTCTTGCTCAAAAATGCCCTAGCTTTACATGAAGATCTCTCGACATGTAACATTGTCCTTCGTGCGCTTCGGCAAGGCGAGCGCAGTTTGGTTACGCGCACGGGGTTCGGCGGCCTGTCGCAATGCCCGCAGCGGCAACTAGCGTGTATCGGTGAGGTGCTACGGCACGTGGTTCAACACCAGCAGCAAATTGCGGGCACCGCGCTGGTCTCGCAAGCGCGGCTGCTCTGGTTGGCTCAGCATCTTGCGGTGAGAACTTGCTCTTGAATGGTGTGCACTGGTCGTCCAGGTGATTGCAGTTGTCGGCTTGTAATGCAGTCGAACCAGGGGACGGGGCTACAGGGACTGCGGCATTACGCGGCCGCGGCGAACGCCCAGGAGCAGCCCAAGCAGCCAAAGGAGCAGGTGCGGGGGGCTGGCTCCGTGTGTCGGCTTGCTCCAGGCGGCCTGCCGGGCCCGGTAGCCAGGGGGGGTGCTGTGGCGCCACTGCCCCCGCCTCCGTGCGACTCTCGTACGCCCCAGCGGGACCTGCCACTGGCGGGCACATGTGCCGGTCGTTGCCTTCATTACGGAGGCGGCCGCACACACGGAGGCGTTTGGTGAAGGGCGTTAGCCACACAGCCCATCGCGCCAACCCTACCCCGCTCTCTCCCTTCGCTGGTGAGGTACGGCCATGGCATAACGATGCGGGCCGACCCTGGCACTCGGTGTTGTCAGGCTGCGTGGCGCTGGTCTCGCGCATTGCCGGCGTCGGCTGTGGCACTTTACACCATCCAAACGATCGCGGACGCGGACGCGGACCAGGCCCCGCGCCGGGACCGCAGAGTCCCTCACCCGCCTGCGACAGCACGCCTGCTGCGCCCCGCTGACCCGCGTGACAGGCAGGCCGCGCGGGTTTGCTCAGGCATCGAAACGTGCAGCGCCCGGCGTCTGGCGCCTCCGCCTCTGCCCCCCTGCCTACAGACGGCAGCCCGCGCCTTTGCCCTCACACAAACACACACACACGCGCTGAGCAGGCTCCGGCGCTCCCCGCCGTCCCTCGGCCCGCCGCAATACCGCCCCCGCTCGTGCTCACCTGGCCGTGGCTTTGTCCCTCTCCGTCGTGCCGTACCCTACTGCCGTACACCTCAGTCGTACGACTCCCTGGAGCTGACCCAAGAGAAGATAGACGCCATCACGGACAAGATCCCTCAGCGGCCGGTGGGGGTTGTGGAGGGCACCAGCTACACGCTCATCATCCTGGCGGCGTTCGGGGTGGGTCCGTGGGCGCCCAGGGGTTGACGAGTGTACCGGTATGCAAATTCGTCAAGCGTGGGTTGGATTGCCGGCAGGGAACCCGCCGGGGTTGGGGTGGGCGCGTTAATAAGGGCCGAGCTGAGCCGATTAGTGACCCGTGGGTCCGTAGGGGTCCCGTCACAGACAGCCAGCGAAGCGAACCGATGACCAGCTGGAACCGATAGACCCGGCGGATGTGAGGCACACCGTCGTGTGGGCAATGCTGCACCCCGCTCGGCCGTGTCGCGGTTGCCCATCACCGCAGAAGCTCCTGACGGGCAACCGCGATACGGCCGAGCAGGCTCACAGCACTGAACCGCCTGCTCACAGCCTCCCAACACCTGCCCTGACGGCGCGGCTTTGGCTTTGTCCTCGTAGTACCGGTATTTTCGATGCCTCCCGTTCGGCCGGTCAGGTTGCCATCCCGGACTGATCTCTTACTCAGATACTCGCCCCATCCCCGCCAGCTTGTACTGTCCTCACACTTGCCCCCGCGCCGCCCCGCCACGCCACGCCACGCCCCCCTCCCCGTCCCCGCCCCCCGTCCCCGCCCCGCCCCCCGCCCCGCCCCCAGGTGCTTGCGTTCGTGCTGTACCACGTGCTGACGTCCCTCATCTTCGAGCCCACCGCCATCACCTGCTTCAACCACACCCTGGAGCGACTCAAACACGACCCGCGCATCACCGTGCGCATCGGCGGAGCGGACGACATCCGGGGTGGGTGACCCGGCGTGCGCTTGTTTTGTGGTTGTCACAGCGGGCTGCCTACTTGGGAAGAGTTTAGACGTAAGAGCCAACGGGGGCCAGCAGCTTGGCCCGTCGTGATGGGCTGCTGGCCCGCGCTGTGAGTGCTGGGGCTCATGGCTGAGAAAAGCAATGGGGAATGAATGCTCTTCTGGTAGGAAACGACAGTGGAGAGTGGCCCCAGGACCGTATACGAAGAATGCGAAGGAATGACATGCGCGATTAGCCCTGGTTTGTAGGGCGGTAGCGTTGACCGCTTGGCCTCCATGCTTTCAAGCCGGCCCGTCCCGGCCTCGTCCGCCTCATCCTCATCGCATGTTGCCTTCGCAGCCTGGGGCACCAACTCTGAGAGCCGCGTGGCCCGGCAGCAGATCCCGCATCAGATCTACAAGGATGCCAACGGCGTGGAGCACGTGCGGGTGAGCTTGCGGGGCAGGCGGGCGGGTTAAGCTACAAACGTTTCGGAGCCTCTCACATTCAGCGCACGGCACTCCAGACCAGAAAGCGGTTTGATTGCGATCGCGCCTTTATCTTTTATGAGACCGTAGCGATGGCGCCTACCACTACTGACGGACCGATGACGGTGTACGACTGAAACAAAGCGATCTGCGCCAACCCGACCACGGCAGCTTTTGACAGCAGCAGCCATTGCTGCTGCTGCTACTGCTGCTGCTGCTGTTGCTGCGCGCTTGGCGCAGCCGATGCTGATGATGAGACACCACCACCCCTTACAGCCTTGCAGCTTTGTAGCCCTGCTGCCGCGATAGTGTCGCTTGGTGCATGCCGCTGCCTGTTGATCTCATCTTTGTAAAGATCAACAGGCGGCAGGGAGGCAGCGGTGCCTCGCTGCCCCGAGGCATCACTGCGCCCTCATCCTTTTTCACCCCGCCCTGCCCTCGTGACGTGTGCTTATTTCCATCGCCCCTTTTGTCGACCCCCAGATCCAGTTCTACATCCGGGGGCCCAGCGGGACCGGCATGGTAGGAGCCGGGAGCGGGTGGGGGCAGGGGCAGGGATACAGAACTAGTGGGCCTGGGCCGAGACGAGCGCGAGCAGGGAAGCGCGGTGATGGCTAGGGCAGGGCAGACGCATCGGGACCTCAGGCGTGTATGGTAGTCGTGGCAGCCTGCAAGAAGCAGCGGCAGGCGTTGGGGGCCACATCCGCCCCGGCAGTGGGCCCGGTACACACAAGACCTGGTTCCAGCCTGCGACAACCCGTATACCCTACCCGGTGGTGCCGTGCGCTGCCGGGTCGGCGCCGCGCGGCGCCTGTGCATCACCACAAGCAGACCCAACACCCGACCTCAACCGCAGCCGCCGCTGGTCGAGTCCGCGCTTCCCTCTCCTCAGGTCCTCGCCACTCACAGCCGCAATCGCAGGCCGCAGAACTCATGCAGCAGCTGCGTCACTGTCCGGCCCTCTGTCCCGGTCCCCATAACCGTCCCGCCTGCCCGCTGCAGGTCAACGCGGACATGTACAAGGACGGTCAGGGCCAGTGGCAGTACACCTACCTGGTGGTGGACGCATCGCCCGCCTCGGGATCCGGGGTGCCGCAGCGCCTGGCCATCATCACACCCCGCTAGGCGCGGTGGATCCCAGCCCACAGTCTACGGGCCGGGCAAGGCCCACAGCGCCTTGCTGGCTGGCTGCCTGGCCAGTTGCGGGGTTCATGCCCCGGCAGCAGGTGGTGACGCGCTTCTCCTCCGGGAGGCGTGGCGTCCTGTCGTGGTGCCCTGAAGCGCCCGTCTCGCGTGTAGGGTTGCGCTGGGTGGGCGTGTCGGCCCAGGCCGCGGCTACGGGCGGACGCACGGGCGGGTGGATGGCTAGGCCTGGCGGGTGGACGGCTGCCTGGAACCCTGGATGGATGGATGGCAGGCAGATGGATGGATCGATGGATTGATGGAGGGATGTAGCGCTGTTGCTGGCCAGCGGCATCAATGGACGTCCTGCACCCATACCGAGTGTCCCGGCAACAGCCGCCCACCTAGTCGCGCCTCGGCGTCGCAGCTGCCCCGGCAGCAGTGTCTAGCGCAGCCAGGGCGTGGCTTGACTGACATGTACTTACGCGGGTTGGCGGGATGCAGGGTGTGTGGGCGGATTAGGGGATGGCGGTGCGGCCGTGGCACATGCAGTGTTGCGCTTCCCCTCTACCGTATATGGCCTTCGCGTGGGCACCCTCACCCTCCCTCCCCTTGAATGCTAGCGACCCGGGCGTTTCCAGTTACACAGCCAAGCTGGGCTGTTGGTGCAGCGCCGGACCTGGCCGGACCGGGGTTCCGGCGGGGCCGGGAAGCACTCGGGTCAGGATTCGAAACCTGGGGGCAGGTTGGGCGATGTGAACACCCGTGTGGGCGTCCGTCGGGTGTGTGTGTGTGTGAACGACGGCGCGTGGACGGATTGCAGCAGAGGGGTGAGCGCATGTCAAGACGGGGCGTGGGGCGTGGGGCGCTGTGGATTGGAACTGCAGGCGTTGTGGCCGGGTTGAGACTCTGGGGGGGGCCGGGTTGGGGCGCTGCTGGCGGCTGGACGGAAGGTCACCGTGCTCCCCAGGTTATGCGCTTGGACACAGCGCAGTCTGACACAGCGCAGAGCCGATGGGCAGCATCGTCGGGGCCCCATCGTCGGGGTGGGCGATTACAATGACAGGTGGTGCACTCCACAGCAGGCAGTGAGGGCGTTTTTCGGCTGGTTGTACAACCACGACGTGCAGCATTGTTTGTGTGGACTTGATGGTCGGGTTTGCCGTCGGCGGGTGACCTGGGAAGGGCTCGGCACCATGGGGAAGGACGTGCCTTCGGGGTGCGATCTAGGCAGCAGCGTGACAGCTGTTTGCTGGCAATGCAAACTGGTCGGTCTTCACCCAGCCAGACCCAGCAGCTACTCGGCGGCGGCCTAGGGTCCCAGTCGTGGCATCCCTGTTGATGCCTGCTCTAAACAATCATGAATACCAACGAGCCAGCGTGCTGTGGGCGTGTGGGGTGCCCGAGCTTCAAGAACGGTGTAAGAGTTGACTGGATGAAGGGATACAGGCGGTACCGTAACGAACGCGACCAAGGCGCGGGTCCCACAGTGGCTGGTTGGTTTCTGACGAGCTGAACATGCAGCCTTTGCCTAGCGTTTATCCGTTGCTTCGCAGTCGCTCACTTGGTTGCCCAGAGACCCTTCCCTGGGCTTTCTCAAAGGTGCCGCGCTCGCGAACGCATGTGGCATGTAAAACATTGCAGGCGAATGGCGGCAATGGCTACAAAGCGATGCAGAATGATGCGAATCGTTGTCTCAGCAGCTGACTCGAAGGCAGGGTTTCAGCTGGACATGGCAATAAGAAGCTGTGGCCTGTTGCCCATTCAGGCGGGAAGCCTGTTCCGGCCTCACCAGGAAAACCGGCTAGCCGCCAACAGTTTAAGAGTCAGCTATGTATTTCCCTCACACAATATTAGGCCGACATGCCGATGGTAAGCGTTTATGGCGTTTTCATCGTCCAGTCACCAACCGCGCCGTATTTGGTCGTGCAGAACCTGCCAGACTCTGCTACATAAATAAACTTTGCTTGCTCACATAATGTTGTGACGAAGACAGTAATTTCATCACCACACTGGTTCGCTCGCTCTTATCTGCTTCGGTGTCAACGGCAAACCCTTTTCGGCAATCATCAAAATGACGGAGGACCGCAGGTTCAAGCGATTGGGCTTTGTTGACGCGTATTCGCAAAAGCTGGCCACTGGTGCAGCCTACGTTGAGGGCGCGTACAAGAAGGTCAAGCCGCTGGTCCCGCAGCCGGTGCAGCCTATCCTTGCGAAGGTGGAGGACGCTGTGCTGGCGTACGCAGCCCCTGTTGTGACCAAGGCGTCCGACCAGGCGGAGAAGCTGCTGCGCTCCACCGACGACCAGGTGTGCAACGCATGCAAGCTGGGGAAGCTGAGGCAGCTACTATCCGGCTGGACCGGATATCGTCTTGTGCATGCTACAAAGGCAACACCATTCTGCCCAGTAGCTGTCACCCTTGCCTCCGTCGACTCGTCTTCTTACCCCGCAACACCCAGTGAGCTAGACGTAATGGGTACAGCGACCGGTCTAACGCGCATACATTGCACCGCAGGTAGACAATCTTTACCTGCAGACGGCGAAGTGGCTGAGCCACACGCGCGAGCTGACGACGACCAACATTGAGACGTGCCGGGGTGCTGCCGATAAGTACTACTCGCTGGTGAAGGATACAGCGGACTACTTGGCGTCCAAGCTCAGCTATGATGCGTCGGTTACTGCGGCCCGCGACCTGATCGGCAAGTCGGTGGAGAAGGCCAAAGAGCTCACGGACCTGGATGCCGCTGTGCGGACCGTCTACGATGCCTGGCAGCAGTTCGCGGCCATTCCGTCAGGTGAGCTGAGCCCGCCTGCGCAACGACGCTGAGGTTTGGTTTGATGCCACAAGATCCCCGGGTTGTGAACTTGGGTTGGCGGAAGTCCGTCCCAACGTGTAACGCCTTCACCTTCGTTTGCGGTGATCCTTGTATTTATACCCGTTCTTTCCGCTTCTGCCGTGTGTCATTCTGAATTGTCCCAGTTGCCAAGACCCTGGAGAAGGCGGCACCGGTGACCCAGAAGGGCTTCGAGACATTCATCGCCGCGCATGACGCGCTGGTGGTGAGTGCAGAACCTCGTGCTGCAGAGCAGATGCGCGTGCGAACTTAACCCGCCAGCTCGCCACGTCCAGCATCGCTCAAGTTTGTCTTGAAACCCTCAGCTGCCCTGGCCTGATTTGCGCGGAAACCCAAAGCACGGCGCGCTGAAGGCAGATGTATCCGAGCCGGCGATGCGCTGATGACGTACACAAAATGCTCTACCGCATAGACCGAAATTGAACTGCTCGACCGATATCGGAATGGATGCGCCGTCTAGCGCTGCCAATTGCTCTGCGGTCTGCCAACTCGTCACGCTTTCTCTCTCCCCGCAGGGCTCGCACCTGTACAAGCGCTCCGTCAGCCTGGGCGCCAGCACTCTGGGATGGGCCACCACCACCGTACCCTACAAGCTGGGCGCGCAGTACCTGTACCCCATTGTGAAGCCGGTGGCCGACCCGGCGCTGGAGAAGGTGCGGACGGCATTTGGGGGCTTGGGCTCGGAAGGCAATTTACCGTTGCAGGGCTTGGGTGCGGGACATGACTGCCCGTGCATATGAAAAACGGCAGCGGCCAGGGGGCAGAGCTTGAATAGTACCGTATGTCGCAAGGCACGCTGTTTGTGATTGCGGACAGGTACTACAGCAGCAGCATGTTCCCGACGCCGCTGCAGGTGTCCAAGAGCACCTACGTGAACGCTACGCTCAAGTTTTGGGCCCCAGTCGCGGCGGCGTAATAATAACGGTGCTTTGGACTCGCGATCTTGGGTTGAGGCCTTCCTTCTTTCGCTGCGACGATGTGCATCCTGGGCTTTAGGCCCTAAGCAGCCTCATCGAATCGTAGCGGTCAGTATTGTGTGAGCGCCGTCGTTCGACACTTGCGACGGCCGCCGTTTCCCGGCCGAGGGAAGGCATGCGGCTTCGTGGAAGAAGTTCACGGAGGAGTCGGCCGTCTTGCGCCCGCATTTCATGATGTGATCACGCATAGCGCTTGCAGCGCTGCCAGTGTACAGTAGTACCCGCTTATGGGGACAGTTCGACGTAGTTGCTTGCTTGGTCAGCCGTCGGAGTCCAGTAGTCGAGAGGGTGTTGGTGTGATAGAAGCAATGATACGTGATTCTGTCGCGCGCTACCGTAATTCATGCCGCTACCGAATGACAACCGTTTCGGAAGACTGGATGGGTGGGAGTTGGTTGTTGGCAGGTTGGGTCCTTCGTTGAGAAGTTGGCGGGAGTTGGTAATTGTACAATGTGCGTATGCGTTGAGGAGGTGACAGCTGCTGCTCTCACCTCGAATGGTTTCAATCATTTTTTTCTAGATACTTTTCTTGCCAGCGGCGCAACGGCCGCAAGAGAGTCTGCAACAAGGGATGGGTCGAGCGACTTGACTTGTAATTACACGCAGTTGTTGTGCCACTGCCCCTCGCTGTCAGCTGACGTGAACAGCAAGATGTGGGAGCACGGGAGAGTGGGACAACGCCCAAAATCCCTAAAAAGATTAGTCCGACAGACTTGGCAAACCCACTTGAAGCTTTCCATCTCCCCATTCGATTTTACATCCCCTCGATCAGTACATACTCGTATAGCATCCGCCTTTTGGTTACATGTTGCTAAGCTAAGCATCCATTCAGACCTCCAAAAAAAGGCATTCCTATCAACCAGAATCTCCAGCACGGCTCCAGTTCCCGGACGCATGCCTCAAATTTGAAGGACGCCGCAATAACCCTACAACGGACGGCTGTGACAGACCTGCACAAACTGCAGAGGAGTTGCGCACCAACGCGAACTGGCGCCGTGCCAGTCCGGCCTGGGAAACAGCTTACAGCGCCGCCCTTGGAATAAGCCCTTAGTGGTGCGCGTGGCCGTGACCGTGGCCATGGCCGTGACCGTGCTCGTCGTCCCATCCGTTCTGCTGGACGTCCTTCTCGAAGAAGTAAATGTCACCGTGCTGCGGGTCAGAGAGCATGAAAAAGGGCGCAACACTCAGCACGATATGGCAATCATGGCTCGGGTCGGCAAAGCCGCGGGAAATGATGTGGGCGGTTCATGCGAGGAAGGGCAACAGCGGACGGCTCCGGAACGCCACGACTGCAGGACGCCACGCGACGGGTAGAACGGGCTCCGCCATGCTTTGGGGGATGCCCAAATGGGAGGGACAGCGCTTGGTGTTTGAGATTTGTCCCCAAGCAGACTGCACGTCGGACATACGTCGGGCCGCTGACCTTCGCCACAGCGAAAATGGTGTGCCGACTCGAAAATGGAGCTCGTGCAGCCCAAAAGCGGCGGCAAGTATGACGGGCACGCGCACTACGACGGCTAACCGCCTCGCCGTGCCACACCCCCTCAGTGCAGTGCAGTGCAGTGCCTGCAACAACGCTCTACAAGGCTGCGGAATCACGAGAGCGTTCTGAGCGGCTACCCTGCACCTCGTCGATACCGTAGACTCCCCTGTCGGAAATGCATCACGCATTTCCAAAACCGTATGGCCCACAGACGGCTTCGGGATACCAGCGCCGCGAGACAGCTCAATACGGGCGTAACATCGCTGTAAGACACGGAAAGCGGCGTCAGGTGGACCTGGCCGAAACCCGTTTTTCACACGGGCTGGTGCAGCTGCCAGGCACCAATTCAACCCCATCTAAGCGCTCCACAGAAAGGCTTACCCAGTGCTCCTCCGCGTTCAGGGAGAAGTGGTACAGAATCGTGAACCTGCGGGTCCGGGTCCGGCAAGCCCAACAACGGGTTGGGTGAGCTGCTGCAGGGCCGGTCCCGCCAGCGGAGGCGGCAAGCCACGTCCAACCCCTCATCACTCGGGGGCCCCACTCACGTCGCCAGCGCCCCAATGAAGCGCGACAGGGCACTGTCGAAGGCATGGTGCTCCTTCTTAATGGTGACGCCCGCGTACGTCACGTAGTCGGGGCCCTGGAGCTCAGCCGGAACCGGCTTGCCGTTGTAAGTCCGGTGGTACAGGTTTGCGCCACCGCCCCCTGTAAGCATTACCGGGCAATTGCTTGAAGTTGCGTGGCCACGGCTGAGAATCATCGCTACTCTCTGTGGGCTCACCCATTCGGCGAACTTGCAGCGTGCCAGCCTCAACCGTTTGCGAGCCAGTGCTCCGCAGGGCACATGCAGCAAGTTGAGCAGCCTTCCTAAACATGGTTGCTGACTCCAATACCGATGTTCGCAACCGGGACTAGTTGATTGCCACGCTTCGCAGATAGCTAATTTCGCGCCCCAACTAGTGTGTTGCAACCTGAATCAGCTACACCTGTCAAACCTAGCCACCGAAACATGGAGAGCGAGCCGGGGACAGGGCACCAGTACCTTCCCGTAATTGCCGTACATTTCTCCAATCAACTGCGCTACCAATTCGGGAAGTCGTAATATTTGTTTCTTGTTGAAGCATTATCATTGGACATTTTTTCTGTGGGCTTCCTGCTTGAGTGTTCCCTCGGCTAGCTCGAACCGTAACCTTTTACCCGCCGCGCACGGCTTTCTGTGGCATACCGCAATAGAACGATTGGACACGACCGTCATAGTAACTGAACTTGTTGGAGCACACAGAACCGTAGGAAGCGGAAAGAAATGGACGAGAGCGAGGAGCGCGCACTCCAGGAGTTCAGCGAACTCCAGGATAAAGTTATCGGACAAGCAGAGTATTCAAGTCGGGTAAGTATTACCAGTCGATCAGCGTGCCGAGGAAAGACCTAGCGCCGACAGCGCGCCTCTCGCACTGCATGAAGGTCCAACAGCAGGAGCGTTTGCTCGGCATCCAGCGCCAGCGTTGCATCCTCACCAAGCAAGAGCTGCAGGCGATGCCAGATCAGACGATCATGTACAAGAGCATTGGCCGGGCGTGAGTCGGAGCCGGGGCTTGCGCGGGTGTACCCGGGGTCCAGCAGGTGTCAAGGGTAGCCGCTGGAGGGGGCTGGGGGAACAGGTGCAATTGCACTTCGGACTATGGACGCTGAACTCCACCCTACCCCTGGGGACCTTTCGATTGGGCACATTTGCACGCGGCAACGAAAACGGCGCTGTCCATTGCCCATCTGGCGACTTCTTGTGCAGCCCGAGAGCGTTCCGTCATGCCATGTCGCCGCCCCCTTGCACCGTGTTGGAACCCCCCTCACCCCCACCCGCAGGTACTTCTGCAGCCCCAAGCCTGACGTGCTCAAGGAGCTGGATGACAAGGCCGCCCAGATGGAGGGCGACGCAAAGTCGCTGCGGGAGCAGCGGGAGGCGCTGGACAAGAAGATGAAAGACACGGAGGCGCAGCTGCGGGAGCTCATCGGCCAATCGCCGGCGCTGGCCCGGCGGCTGGGGGCAGTGAAGATCCAGTAGTGGATGGGACGGGGGAGTGGGCGGGGGGCAGAGGGCTACCGTGCCTTGGTTGTCTGTCTGGGGAGGGTGAATGACTGCGGAGTTATGGAGGCGTCAGCTGCTTGCCTAGCTGGGCAGCCGCCGCCGTTGCGGATCCGGACGCACGGCGTGGGGCGTTACCGGCGCAACGAGAATGACCGTGTGGCGGGAGTAGGGTCGTGTGCGCGCGAAAACCCAACTGTTCCAACGCCACGGGGCGACCGCTTGCTGCATGCGTGCGTGCTTCGACACGAAAATCTGCTCGCAAACGCAGCGGCTGGATTGTGTTTCCAAACAGTGTTAGCATCGCTGACACCCTGTTTGCGATTTCAGATCTGGGGCTGTCTGTGTCGGCGTGCGACAGCCAACATCCCAGGTGATGGCACATGCGGCGTTGGTGTCCAGCGGCCCCACGCGTAGGTGTAGTGGTCAACAAGGGGCCTCTGTTACGTACAGGATTCTATACGTATAGAATCCTGCACGTAACAGCCCCGGAACCCCCCCCCCCACGGGCTCCGGCCTATACGTGGATAACCCCCCCGGAGGGTCACTCGGCACGGGGAGCCGGCGGGCCGTTCACTGCATTCAAGCATCGGATGCGACCAGGGCAAGGGAGAGCGCAACCAGGCCGGACGCTTCCGCTGAACACGGGACATGTTTAGGCTAGCTGCCTCCTGTCACGGTCGTCCAACAGCGGCCTTGCGGTTGGTAGCGAGGTTACACATACGCTGGGTTCGCCGGAGTTAGGGGCCTGGTAATGGCGGCGACTTTGTATCCTCAGTGTGTGCGGCTGGATCCGGCACGGATCCGGCACCTGAACGCATCCGAAGCCGTGGTTCGCCGCATCTTGCTGTCAGGTCAACGAGTGGCGTCTTCCGTCGTTGGCCGACTGACAATTATGGGTCAATTAGCCCAAGGAACCGTGAGATGCAACGTCCAAGAGGGTCCAAGGTCGAACTTGTGCCTGCTTTCGAAAGAAGAGCACGTCCCCAATGATTGCGATGGCCAGTCTCGCAGCTCATCTGGCTCCGACGACCCCAAACCATCAGATTCAAAGCAAGTGTACAGCGCGTCATCGTGCATGCAGCGCATGTCATGTTGGGCGGTATGTCACATACGGGAGCACGCCAGCACGGTCCCTGGAAGCCTGGATGGAGCAAAGATGCACTCACGGCGTGTTTGGCGCTGCGCTCGTGAATTGCCCTATGTGAACCTGTGGTCGCGGTACGGTACAGTATCCACAGTTTGGCCGGTAGCCGCGTAACTCCCCAGCCCCAAACTCATGTCAACTTAGAAGGTGTTTACACTTGGATTAAAATCGACGGATTAAGGCTTAATCCGTCGCATATGTAAACATCGGCGGGATTAGCACGGATTGGACAGATTACAATGGGGAGAATTAAGGACCGTTGTACTCGCTGGTACGAGCTTTCGATAGATTAAATTCAGATAAGTGCTTAGCTTGATTTACTTCTTTTCACACGATGAAGAGTTTGGAATTGGCGTAAAAAATTTGATACTCGGTAGCGACCGAGTACCAAATCGCCATTTCAGGATTAGGGTATTTCCCGCGCATATCTTCATTAACCTTCTTGAGGAACCTAATGATTATCTCTAAAAAAGGTCATAGCAATTCCCAGGTCGGCATTTGGTTGAGTTTTCTGCCGGGACCCAATACTTGGCGGTCACAACTTGCCGCTTGCGACGCGCGCTTGTCATATTATAATTCTAATGCATAAACAGAAAACATTGCACCAGTAGTTTGGCCGATGGCAAGGTTGTAAGATAAATGGCGGTGGTTGCCGTACCTAATCCGTGCCTTATGGCGGATTACAGTTCGAATTGTGGAATGCGGCTTTTGCGCTGTCCTTGTAAGCTGGTGGAAGTGGAAGTGAAAGTGCGAAAGTGGGTTCTGGAGCGCGTGGACTGGGGTCCTCACACCAGCTCACGCCTCCAAATTTTTGCTGGCAGAAAGCAGGCACTTTGCTTGATCAGCTGCTGAAAAGCGGGAGGCGTGAGGACCGCGCCGTGCGCCAATCCGCCGCTCCAGAACCCACTTTCGCACTTTCACTTCCACTTCCACCAGCTTACAAGGACAGCGCAAAATCCACAATTCGAACTGTAATCCGCCATAATCAAACTTCTTGAAAACACAAAACGGATTAGCGGTGGATTGGCACGGATTATTTTTTGTCTAATCCGGCCTCCTTATGGCGGATTACAGTTCGAATTGTGGATTTTGCGCTGTCCTTGTAAGCTGGTGGAAGTGGAAGTGAAAGTGCGAAAGTGGGTTCTGGAGCGCGTGGACTGGGGTCCTCACACCAGCTCACGCCTCCAAATTTTTGCTGGCAGAAAGCAGGCACTTTGCTTGATCAGCTGCTGAAAAGCGGGAGGCGTGAGGACCGCGCCGTGCGCCAATCCGCCGCTCCAGAACCCACTTTCGCACTTTCACTTCCACTTCCACCAGCTTACAAGGACAGCGCAAAATCCACAATTCGAACTGTAATCCGCCATAATCCAAGTGTAAACACCCTCTTAGTTATTGACATCACCTTACATGCACCAAATGAGCAGTCATTGAATTCGAAATACATAGGCCAGGAGCATAAGCCCACTAGTTTGTGTGTTGCAATGGTTAAGGTAGTCACATACATACAGAAGGCTGAGAGGAGAGCCAAGGACAGGGAACGCGCAAGAAGGAAGCGCCAAGCTGCGGAACAGGGCGCCCAAACCACGCGCACATCACGCGACAATGACCGCGTAAGCCCTCAATGCCATTATTTTTGGTGAACAATAACTTCGATATAAGGCGTGAAACGACAGGTTTCACGCCTTATACAGCAAATAGCACAAGGGTACAGTCAGCTCTGGGTACAGTTTTGCACTTTTTGAAACGCTGGATCCAAAACTGCCGGTAACGACGCAAGGGCTAACTAACGTAGACGCATTGACAACCGGCGCTTGCGCGCCTCGATGCCAAAACTTACATTGTCATACATGGATTAGAATGGAGTCAAACATGACCGAGGCTCTTGTTCTGGCAGCTGTCGAGGAAGCCCCAGTCCAAGTCACCTTAGAAGTTGTGCCGGCTTCCAGCAGCACGTTGCCGGCCGTTGAAAAAGTCGTCCTTTCTACCGGAGCGTCAGGACCATCTTCGGCGCGGCGCTTGCGCTGGGCGGGTCACGCGCCTGGGGCGCTTTTGCTGCTCGGGGCTGGATGCCTCGCAGCCAGGCTCGTTAAGGCCTTTCGACGGCAGCAACAGGAGCTATCGGAAGCATGCAGTAGGTGTCGGAAGCATGCAATAGGTATCGGAAGCATGCAGTAGGCGTCAGGAGCGCTCAGCCAGTTTACCGATACACATCGGCACACATCGGCACAGCTCTCGACCCATATACCCCTTTCTCCCCGTCCTCCCCTTCTGACCCGTGTTCCCTAGGACAGCTCCGGTCCGCTCAGGAGCAGCTCACCGCCCAGGGGCACTCGCTAGCACTAAACGAGGCAAGGCGGAAGGTTGAGCAGGTGCGCCGCGGGTCATCTGCGATCCCTTTGTGCCACTCCTTGTCCGGACTCATTGGAGGGCCGTCTCCCGTTAGTTGTCCGATGCCCCAGTCTCGTCCTTCTTCCGGCCCCTCATGCGCCTTCCCCGCACCGATTTTGCCTTGCAATAGGAAGCTCGCGCTACGGAGCTGGGTCAGCAAGTGGCTGATGCGCAGCGCGAGCTGGCCTCTGCCAGAGACATGTGTCGGCAGGCCGCCGCGAAGCTGGAGCAGAGCATGTGGGTTCGCCTGGGCATTGGGACTTGCGGGGCGGGCCGCGCACGCGCGCGCGCGCACGTTCACGCATTTGGATCGCTTAGCGGCCGCTGACCGACGCAACTGGTGCCCCAGCGGCCCGCCGAGGAGGTGCCAGGTCCTTCAGAGGCTGCGCAGGTTTTTAAGCAACGGGATTTTCCATGCAATTGCCATGGCGCTGTGACGTTGGACCATCATGGCGCTCGGGGGTGGGATGCATTCGATATGTTTTCTGTCGCGGCACCCCTGAAACGCCACACTGCCCCCTTCCCTACCACAACCCGCCCCCACGTGGGTCGATACACACCCCTCCGCTTTGAGCGCCTCCAACTCCCTGTCTGTTGCATCCGCACGCATGGGGCCCTGGCTCGACGGCGGATGGGCGGTGGCGGCGTGCGGCTCAGCGCAGGTCCGACCTTTCGGTGACGGAGACGGAGTTGCGCGCCGCCCGCACCCAGCTGAACACCGCCAGCCGCGACCTGGCGCTGACGCACGCTCAGCTGGAGGCCACGGAGGGGGAGCTGGGACTGACGCGCAGCCAGAACGAGCTCATGAAGGTGACTGGGGCAGGGACGGGACGGGGTGGCCGGCAGAGTGGAGGGCAGGGGAGGTCCCCTGGTCTGGTGGGTTGTTAAGCAGGTGCGAAAGGACGAACCCAGGCTGTGATGCAGCCTCAATCCAGCGGCGCACGGCGAATGAGTGTCGCGCTTGTACACGCGTCCTCGCAAGGATGCGTAGCACAGGCGGCGTCACTGCGATCTCTTTGTCCTCCAATGCACCGCGTCGCTGCGCCCTCCCATCCCCAGATCCCCTCTACGGCCGCCCAAGCTTTCGTCCCGCCTGGTGGCTGGTGCCACCCCAACGAACAACCCTACATTCCTCACTTCGCCTGCCTTCCCAAATGCCCTCCCCCCCATTCTGCAGCGTGAGGTGGACATCTTGCGGCGGCAGCTGCGTGAGGCGGGCCAGCAGCTGGAGAGCTACATCATGGTCAGCCGGGGCCGCAAGAATGGAAGCAACCACTACTTGGAGGACGACGACACGCGCATCGGCGGCCGGGACGACTATTAAGACGACCTGGCGGCAGCGGCCACGGCGGGTTGGGAATTCTGAGAGCGTTACGGCGGTGCCCCTTTGCTACAGGATCCCTTTGCTAGCATCGCCTCCGTCTCATGGCTGTGGTCTCATCTTTATTACGCCCCATGCACGCGGTTTGCGGCGGGTTGGGTTGGATTGGCGTGGGGCGGGGCGGGCAGGGAGCTCCGCAAAGCCACACGCATCGGCGGCGGCTTCGCGGCGGCAGCTGGGAGACCCCAGCGCCTCGAGCGCTTCACACGGGGAGGCGCGCAGCCGTTTGCCAGCGGTTTGCCCAAACTGGCGCCTCCGGGGGACGGCGGGCTGTGGCTAGGGTGCTTTGGGACAGGTGCCCCTACAGCATACGGGTGTGCCCCGTCAGGAGGAAGTCAATAGAGCGAACGGATTCGTGAGGAGGGGCGCAGACCCGTGGACCGTTGCGGGTCGCCTTGCGGCGCGTCAATACCCTTCGATTGCCGTCGGCCTGGGTCACGGATCCAGCTCTTGGCTCCACCGTTTCCTTGCAATTGGAGGTTTGGGAATTGCGGGCTGCTTAGCTTTCGCCCTGTTTGCGTTCGCAAACTAGGATGCCGTCACCTGTGTCATGTCGCATCACCTGCCAAAGCAAAGGCTGTTTCATGGGCCAGTTCTGGTCATTGTCATCAAAATTGAACGGGTCATCGTGCGCAAAATCAGACGCAGCGCTCTGGAGGTCCGGACTGCCAGCTGGAGGTCGGGTAGTGTTGGCATTACAAACTGTGGACCACTATTATTCGGCACGTGTTGCGAACTCCCCCTGGTATTGCATAGCCGCTGGAGCTGTACTGAAAGCAACTGTGCTTTCTGACGTTCCCAGGTGGAGGATAGGCAGGTCGCGTTGAGGGGCAGGCGGAGTTCACGCGCGGGCGGCGGCAATGCGGGGCTGCCGACGTCCAAAGTCAAGACAGCTGCGCCACCCGCTCCCGGTCTTCTTCAGGTTTCCGGCTGCGATTGCTTTACAAACAATTAATACAAACCTGACATCCATCTCTGCGCAGTGTGCGCGCATTATCATGCGGCACTTTTACGGTAACACCATTATAGCAGCGCACAGGAACAGCGCGCACGTGTGCCCCCTGTAGCTCTGATGGCTCTTCTGACGTTGGGCTGCAAACTGTCTGTTTTCCGGGAAAGGAGCTGAATATTGTGACCCGCGGGTCGAACACGTTGGGGTGACATCACGCCCAAAGGACAACCGCCATTTCCGTGCCGATGCTTCCATTAGCCCCTCCCTCATAACACCTCGCGCCTCCCATGCCACACCTCATTCGTTCAGCCCAGCCTACCCAACAAACAACACAGGATTAGCAGCACCGGGCCTTCTCCCAAAGCCCGTTAGTCCTGCTCTCGCGTCGCCGCCTTTCTTAGCCCGACAAACCAAACCAGGTCAAGAATGTCGAGCAGCAAGACGTCGCAGTCCCCGCCGCCGTCGCAGGGCCGGACCGAGATGGAGATTCCCCGCGATCAGAGCGCGATCAAGCAGGCGGCCTCGCCAGTGGCAACGCTTTCCAGCCACGTCGACCCCTACCCGCACTACATCATGTCGGGAGCATGTAAGTGGGGGCGCCCGCATTGACGAGGCAGCCTCAGCTCCTTGCGACGTGTAGAGCCTAGGCGTTAGGCTTTACGGAGGAAGGGCTGACACCAATGCGAGAACCCGGCGCGCGCCGCGCTCCTCCGGTTCGTATATTTGTTTCCGGAAGGCAGCTCAACATTAACATTGTCGCGGCTGAATGCTGTCTGGTGACGCGCAAACTTGTTTCAGTGACATAGCTGCTGCTGTGCGCTAAAGCCTTTGGCGGTTTGGAAGAGCGGGCAATGTCGGTAAAGTCGAGTCGAGTCGGAACGAAGTCGCGGCGTCCGTTCGCAAGCACGTTCTTGGCGCAGATGCGTAGATGCGTAGAGCGTGGAGCAATGTGCGAAGCGCAGACAAGAGAGCAACAAGCGGAATGCGATCAGACAGACCCTCGGGCCGCCAATACCGGTATCGGCGGTGCGCGAAGCGAGAACGCGCCGACGGCTGACGGCCATTTTCGGCTTCCGAAATCACGTTGCTTCCGAAATCACTCGAGGCCGCACGCCGCGAAGCGTCGCCCAAAGAGTCCTCCTCTTTCGTCCGTTTCGGGTTTTCGCTGCTGCACTTCCTCCCGCTCATCGCGCCCTGCGTGCACCGCACCGCACCGTGCCCCCCGCCACTCTCTCAGCCGCCAGCCACCCAGCTCCTCCCCAACCCCCCCTGTCTCTCTTGTCTCTTTTGCTTCAGGCGCCGGCGGTGGCCTGTACGCTTACAACACTATGAGGAACCCGCGGGTGGCGGCGCTGGCGGGCGGCTTCTCCCTGGCCTACCTGTTCGCCGGGTAAGCCGACCGAACGAACCGGTTGCAGCATTCGAGCATTCGGTTCCGCAGCGAGGAGGCCCCTGCCCTCTCACGCCTTACCTGAGCCCGTGTGGGCGCGCCTGGCTCGGCCCGCAAGGTTGGCCAAAACTCGGCCGCGGGGCGCAACCGACAAGTCGTCTATATCTACAGTACGGTTTACATCGAGACCTCGCGGGTTCGATGAGCGGCCCGGCGCTTACAAACAGCAAGGCGGGGCGGGGCGCGACGGGCAGCGCGATGCGAGGGCCATGCGGCGCTACTGCTGCAACGCAACCCAACGCGCGCCTCCTCACAAATCAACTTGCACACCTCAAACACCCACTTCCCTCACCCACTCTCCGCCCCCGCCCCCCCCCCCCGCCCCTCATACCCCATCCCGCCGCACTCCGGCAGCCGCCTGCTGGCGACCGGCCACCCGCAGCTGGGGTACGACATCGGTACGATCACCTCCATCGGTCTGCTGGCCACTGCAGTGCCCGCCGCCCGCGCCACCGGCGATGCCTACTCCGTTGCCATGTCCGCACTGGGAGGTGAGGGGAGTGTGTGTTTGTGCCGAGATTTGGGGGAGGTTTGGGGTGGCGGAGATGAAAACAAAACCGCAGCGGTAGGACGGAGGCGCCGGGCCGGGAGTCGTCCTCCCCATCCCCCATCCTCCGGGGGGTTTCAGAGGAGATGCTGGGTTGAGTTCCGGGGTGCTGGCGTGAGGGGCTGCGGTGCGAAGGAGGCCGGTGCGCGGGTGGAGCTCACGGGTTGGGCTCAGCTTGGGCACATGGTATGACGTGCAGCTCGTGCGGCCCCCGGCTGTCACCTGTCAGTGATGATGGCCGGACAAGAGGCACACGCACGCGGGCATTCCGGTTGGGCTGGCCGCGCGTGGGAACGTGGTGAAGAGGGTGCGTGCGTGTGGCTCAGAAGAGGGGGCGATGGACTAGACTTGGCGGAAGAGCAGCAGATTCGGCGAGTACCGGTAGTAGCCGGGTGGGTGGGGGTGCGCGCGAGTAGCCGAAATGCCGAATACGTGCTTGCATTGCGCTGATATTCTCTTGACCCCTTTCCCCTCTTTTCCCGAACCCGACAGGTATCTCCGGGGTGGCCAATGTGATCAAGAGCTACCAGCAGCGCACCGGCCTGCCGCACGAGATGCACGAGAAGTGAGGGGAAGGGCGCTTGAGATGCCGGGGGCTGGGAAGGCGGGCAATGCGCGTGTGGGATAGGCGTGGCCGCATGGCGTCAAAACGTCAACGTCGGCGGCTCTCGATAACGACCTAACAGCGTCAGGGCTGACTCGTTTGGAGAGCACCCAGATTGCGTACGGCACTGCTCGGCCATGGTGGGTGGCAGCCGCCTCCCACTGATGGGAGAGACCTTTTTTGCGGGTTGATGTTTGTACGGTTTGGCCGTCCCCCGAGATGCACGTGGGGCTGTGTCTTCTGCAGGCCCCTCGAGACGTGTGTCTGTGGACGACGTCTTCTATTTGCATAGTTGTGTTGTCGCCGATAATCGCCAATTGAAGGCGTTTGTGGTTGTGGGAAAGGTGCGTTTTGAGGCCGGTGGGACGGGGGTTTTGGCGCGGGAGGGCGGGGCGGGTGGCAGGATATCCGTTTGGGAGAATTCAGTCGGACCAACGCTTTCGGACGGAACTGGCCCTTGCGTGTAAGGTCTGCTACCGAGCATAGGCTTGTGGCCCCAGGCAAGGGGAGGAAAGGGTCCCCACCCCGCCTATGAAAACAGCGGCGTTTGGGGCCGTGGTGGTGACAGCAGCAATGGCAGAGCGCAGTGCAGCCGTACGTGATCGGCGCCTGAGGTCCTCGGTGAGGCCGCAGCCCGCAGCCGGCAGAAAGCACCTCCTGAGCCGCGTAAAATGCCGGGTACCATTTCCCTTCTTCGGTTCTTCGGTGAGAAGAGATCCATCACTTGGGTGGGGGGGAGAGCACTCGGGCGCCTAGTACCGCACCCACACGGCCTTCCGTTGTCAGTCAACCCGCACGTCCCGCCAGCGTCCATCCACACGGTACGCCTGTCACGCGCCTCCTGCAACACACCAATCACCACCGACAACCCGCAGCAACAATCGCGCAAAGGCTGGGTTAATCTATAGCACATCCACAGGGAGGGCTCAGATGTGAGCGTTTGTGCCCCAGTAACTACACGGTGCACGTGTCGAAACCTCATCAGGCCTCTCCAGTAAACGTTCGCGGTGCTTTGGCGCCGCTTTGGCGAATGCGTCATAAATAAGAGTACTGCAAACGCCACTTGAATGTCACCGAATGCCGCTCTGGGTAACAGGTCGTACCGAGCTCGCTCGTCCATTCGCGAGCCGGTCATGCCAATTCGGTCAACTGTCACTACCACTCCGAATAACATCAACAAAAGAGCAACACGCCTAACCGCGAGTGCGTGCGGACCGATGCCGCAGACAAAGCCCCCCGTGTCAGCAGTTCTAGGGTGCTTCGTAACGCCTGCTTGCAAGCACAGGGCACAAAACAGGAGCCGGCATGGCCAGGGCTTATTGCATACCTGTCAAGGTGGCGCTACCATCCGTATGGGAGGGCAGACGGGTCAACGTCAGTCAAAAGTGGCGGTCAAACGTTCCCTGATGAGGGGGTTCAAGTACCAAGTACCCGCGCACGAGCCGTGGCATTAGGGGTATATGCATGGGTATAAGACAAAAGCGGTTTGCGCCACCACCGGTCGCGACCGCACCGCGCATGCCCTACCACCGGCATCATCGATTATGTACATGCATTCGAATGCAATTGCAATCCGTGCGCCAACATTCCAACAGTCCCTTCTTGTCACAGCCACCGTTCCCGGTACCCGGAACAATTTCCCCAGCAAGACGAATTCATGGGGCCACCGCCAAACCATTCGCAGTCACTTCTTATGAGGAAATAATCAGTTGCGTTTGCAAGGAGTTGATTGCCGCCGCAATCCACCGCTCCACTCCTCCATAAATCGCCGTTCAATTCACACGGGTAGCGTAAGCACGGCAGATAAGATACACACCGACAGCGACAGCCTCTTGCCCTTCGCCCGCCGCCGTTTGCGCGTCTGCCAGGGCCCGCGCCCCGAGTCCCATAGACCTCGCCAGCTGCCGTACGAATACCCGAGGGCCCGTCGCGGGGTAAGCGGATCCGCCTGACGGGGCTGCCTCAATCCTCTCTCAACCCACAGGACATGGGGGGTGAGACATGGGAAGGGGGGTTTGAGAGAGAGAGACGCCTCTCCAGGGGGGGTGAGAGCGCTTGCTTGCCTGGGAAGCGGCCCAAGCACACTGCGCTGCGCTACCGCAACTGGGTCGCAGCTCCCTGCCAAAGAAGCCAACTCCCGCAGGAGGTTGTGCAACGCGAGTTGTGCAAGGCCACTGGCCAGCGCCCCGCTCCTACTACCCCCAGGCCATCTTCCCTTGATGCTTCACTGCCCCGCCGGGGGCCGGCTGCGCTTCGCCCTGCGGATTGCAAGCAGCAGCAAGAATGGCACCTCGGCACCTTGGCCATGAATGGACGAAGGGGATGGCTCTGGGCATGTCTCAGGGGGGGGCAAGGATGTGATGATGGCGCCCGATGGTGGTGGTGGTGGTGGGAGTTTCGGGTGGAGCTTCCAGCTCGCATGGCAAGCACGACGGTAACAAGCACAAGCCGTCAACCCAAAAGGGAACACAACTCCCATGCAGCGAAAAGCGCCATTTTCGCGGTCCCGGCGCGGCGTCAGTCTTGGCAGTGTCAGCAGCTACACAGCGGGGAGACTTTCCCGTCCACGCCCCCGCCATAGGCTCCGGAACCCTGCCGTGCACGGCGCCAATACCGCAACGCCTGGTTGCTCCACAACCCGCTTGCTCACCCAAGGGGCCTGGTTGCCGGTGTTCCAAACGCTATCCCCGACAACACCCACTTTGGGGTCGTCCTTGGCTTGCTTGGCGTGGACTTGTCGCGGTTGACGCCGCTCGAAGACACACCCCACGCATGTCAGCAACAGCGTGATGGCGAGACCACCGCCAAATATGGCCACGCCGGCGAAGAGCACTTTGTGCACAGCGTTTGTAGACGTACCCTCAGTCGAATTCCCGTCAACTGCAACCGCGCGGCCACCGAGCGGTCATGGACGAAAACTGCATCAAGACCTTCCTCCGCAATAACACGAACCTGTTATGATCAGCGATGCGGCGAACCCAACCAAGGCGAGCCAGTGCCTCGACACCATGCCTCGTCTGCTGTGTCGCCGCTAAAGAGTTTTTGAAACTACTGTATCAACTTGATAGCATAGTATCCACTGAATGCATTGCAGCGTTTTTAACAAAAGTCGAGCCTACCGTATTGGGCAGTCGTTAAACCTTAAGAGCTTCAAAATGCTGCAGGGTGAATTGACGGGGCAATCTATATGCAATTTGAAATAAGGCCTGATATTATAGACGCCGCAATGGTTAACGCGCCTGAATTACCGAAACCAAGTTCAACCGGAGTCTGTACGTCGTCCAACCTGTCCGTCCAAGCATGCCAGTCCCGCCCGAAGTAAGCTTTTGCCAGGTCGGAATTGGTGTAAAAGCCGTCACACCGTAATACAATGTAACCAGAGGGGTCTCCCGCTTCACGGTTCCATACGAAAGGGCACTCATCTCTGCGTCTCTGCGCTCGCTCGCTTCAGGTAGGCCGTCCATGCATGTTCGGCTTCTCGAAGTGGGCCACGTCCTACCTTATGCGAGACGACACGTGTGGGGACGGCCAAGCAGCACGCGTACGACAACGTGCGCTGCTGGACCTCTTTCGGACGCGGCCAATAACGTTCCGCCCCCACCTTATCCGTCTTAGCGCGGTACAACGAGGCAGCCGCATATGTCCATATGACTTGTGGTCGGGCGAGCGCCAACCGTCGGCTGCCGTTAGGAAATCCGTACGGTGCCTCATCGGCCAGCTGAACACATAGACGCCCCCATCGTCGACACCGCTCAACATCGGCTCAAACGAGCGACATAACGGTATACACATGCCGTCTGAACGCGCCCGGCGAAGGGCCCAGCAAGCAGTCCACCGTCACAAAGTGCGGTACCATCCATGCAGGACGGAACAGCAACACAGACGGCCTCTGGGCAGCCTCAGGGCATCTGCGCACGCAAAGGGATACCCGGCTACCGCCCCGCCAACGCCGTCCCGTAGCCGGTCACCCGCCCATACACGATCGAAGCGAGACCTCCACCCACACCGACCCTCCATTCGTCCGTTGAATTGCATTTAGATTAGCGTTGTAAACTTAAGCTTAATTGGGATTTGAGAAGTGTAATTAAGTAATCTTAATTAAGCTTTTAAGTAAAATGGCTTAATTTAAGGTTCGTGGCACTCCAACCCTAGAACCTTAAATTAAGGTTTCCGTACACGTGTACGACGTTGGATTTTTAACACAATTCTTAGGGTTTCGAGCTCTTAAACATCTTTTCTATTCATACACAACAGCGGGTGTGGTGGAGACCAGGCTACAGCAGCAGCGGCAGCAGGCGGAGGCGGAAGGACTCCAGCAGCAACAGCAACCGCCGGCACCGCCACCGCCAGTTTGCGCGCAGGTGATGGCCATGATCGTCGGGCGACTGGGGTGGCGCCTTCCCGGGGGAACGGACGCAGTGCCGCTCCGCCGCCTGACGGTCAGCCAGGCGACACAACTACAGGACGGGCCGGCCAGCGAGCGGCGAGTGGCTTTGGTCACCAAGTTTGTGCGGGAGGCCCTGAGCACGCCGGAGAACCAGGCGCCTCCCCACCTCGCCGCCGAGCTCAGCCGTTTCCGGGCAACCCAGGCACGCCTGTGGTCCGGAGTGCGCTGGGAGAACGACAACAAGGAGACTATGTGGCGCCTAGCGGTGGACGGCGTACCCCTGCCTGGCAACACACACCTGGTCCGGGTGCCCATTGAGGCGTGCGGGTGCGGGGCCTATGGGGAGGCCGATGCCGGCCGACCCTGCTCCCCGCGACTGCACCACTTCTGGGAATGCCCGGTCGCGAGGGCCGTTCGGGAGCAGATCGACCGGCACCTGCCACCCCCCCAAGCAGCAGCGGGGGCCACCACCACCCGGCAGCAACTCTGGCTCGCCCAAGCGCCACCTGGGTGTGAGCAGGCCCCCTGGGACGTGATCGCCCTAGCGGCGCTGTCCGCCATGGAAGTCGGAAGGTGCTGCCTTCGAGCAGCAACCCGAAGGCAGGGGCGGGATGGGGCCGCAGCAGCGACGGGGCAGCAGCAGCAACAGCAGCAGCAACAGGTGCAGCCCCAGCCAGAGCAGCCCCAGCGACAGGGACCGCGCCAGCGGGCCATCACCGACTTCTTCGCCCGGGAGGGAGGGGCAACACAGCAGGAGGGACCCGCGCTGAACGCCCCCGCGGGTGAATCACCGACGCAGGAAGCAGGGGCCGGAGAGGTGGCGGCGGGGGAAGCGGCGGCGGCAGCAGTAGGGGCAGCAGCGGCAGCAGCGCGGGGTGCAGCCGAAGCCTCGCCGCTGGAACGGGCGCGCGCCCGCGCGGTGACGGACTTCTGGGCGCGCTTGCGCTCGTTCGCGGCGCTGGAGACCCCCCGGCACGGCTGGGACAGAGTGGGGCCGCAGCACCCCATCCTAGCGGTCGTTGAGGAGCGAATGCGGTGCGCAGCCCCGGTGGAGATCACGGCCTAAGCAGCTGTGCTAGTGACGGGGCAGGGGCGTTGGTTGGAGGGGAGGAGGGAGCGGGCGGTGGGGGGGAGGAGGGTGGGGGGGATTGGAGGGCTGGGGGGGGAGCCTGGAGAGGGCGAGTGGAGCGAGGAGAGCAGGAAGGGCGGTGGGCAAGGGGAGGGCTGGGCGTGCGGGCAAGGGTTTCCTGGCCGAGGGTCTCGTGGGCTAGCAGGGAGGGGAAGGAGCAGGCCTGTGTGCTTTGTCTGGTGTGAGTGTGGGTGTGTACCCTCTTCCCGGGAGACGGGGCCCGTCGAGGAGTAAGGGGCGGTTTTGTGCTGTCTGGCGGCTGAGGAGTGCGGCGCGGGAGGCCTGCAGTTTTGGCGCTTTAGGGAGAGGGAGAGGTGGAGAGGGAGGGGTTGCAGAGGGAGGGTAGGTGGTGCTGGGCTCCGCAGGCGGCCAGGGACGGAGGGGCAGGTTTTCTCTGCGTGGTAGGCGAGGGCAGGCAGCGCCTATGAGCCGTGCCCCGTAGTGGGTTTTCCAGGGGGGCGCCGCGCCGGCTTGTCATCCCCCCCGCGGCCGTGGGTGTTTGTTTTGCCCCGCGCTGGGCAGTGTCGGGGAACCTGTAGCCCCCAGGAGGAGGCCGCCTGGCGGGCCAACGTGTGGTTGGGTGCTTTAGTGAGCGGTTCCTGCAGCAGCACCTTGGTTGTCGTGTTCGTTGTGGCAGTTGGGCTCCTTGCTGTGCTGGCTTTCGTGGGAGCCCTTGGTGAGGGGACTCAGCCCCTCGTTCTCGTGAGGGACCTTGTCTGGGGGCCTAGGTGGGCTTTCCCTTGCCTCGTTTTTTTTCTGGGCTGCGGTGGTGCCGCCCCGTTGTCGTGGGCCCCTGCCCCAGGGGTAGAGGGCGTTCAGAGGCACTCTTTGCGTAGAGCTCTAGAGCCCCGTGAGCGCGCGAGGAGGCTGGCCAGGTGGGGGGTGGTAGCTAGTCTTGGTAGGGCGTTTTTGGTTGAGGTGTGTGACGCCTCTCGCGTGGCTCCCGCTAAGCGCGGCCCGCAGTCGTCTGCGCCGCTGAGTTGGTTGGCCAGGGGCCGTGGTGGGTGCCCCTGGCTGACGCGAGTGAGGGAGTGAGGCGCGCGCGGCGGAACAGACGGACGTAGCCGCGCGCCCGCCCCTGCGCTGTGTCTCGGCCCGGTCAGGGCCCCCGGTGCTCGTCCTGTCTCAGGGCGAGTCGCCCACAGTGTAACACCCGTTAACAATATTTGGACAGCGTCTCAGCACTTGTAGAGCTCAAACAGTGATAGCTGTTGTACCAATTTGAACCAATGGCTGACGCGGGCAAGGTCGTCAACACCGGCGCGTATGGTGTCGTTGATGAAGCAACTACACCGACTGTAAGGGACCAGCAGCAGCACATGAAAAAGGGGACCACGCTTCTCGAGGCTGTTTTGCCGACTCGTAACGCCGCGGGCTTGCCGGTCCTGCCCCCCCGCACTTCGGGCTCCAAGAGCAAGCCCAGCGACTGGGTGCGGGACCAGTTCGACAAGGAGAACGGGATTTGCAACCACTGCGGCAAGAAGACCAGACTGACCAACGTCACCCACAACAAGCAGCACCTGCTCAACACGCGTGTCTGCTCCTTCTCGCGCTCAGAGGAGGCCCGCAAGCTCGCCCCCTCCGTCCCCGAAGTCGCCCTGATCCTGCCGTGCACCAACATGCGCTCGCCGCTGCAAACCTCGATGATCAGCAACGCCCTCAGCGCCAACGTCGACAAGGCCACTCCGCCGTCCCAGAAGCGGCAGGCCATCTCGTTTGTTGATCGCATGACGACTGGGGAGCAGGAGACGCTGGAGAAGGCCTTCGCTCTCATGCTGATCGTAACGAACATGCCCTTCCACTGGGCCGAGCAGCCCATCGTCAGCCAGTCGGCTGGCCTGAACCGCCTGATGGAACTTGCATCTCTTAGGTGACCACCGCGTGCGTGACCCAAGCACCCGAGCTCCTACCCGGCTTGGGACTTGAAAGAGGTGCAGAGGATTGACGGGGGCAGCGGAAGCCCCTTTCAGAGACAGGCGGGACTTGACAGACCCGGGGGTCTGTTACACTTTTAAGGTTTTCGTCCCTTCTGAGTGACCTTATTACTGTTAAGCCTTAAAGCTTAATTTTACAGCGGGTCCGACCTTAATTACGTAATTATGTAATCTTAATTACGTAAAAGTGTAAAACCTTAAATCTTAATTCACAACGCTAATTTAGATGAGCCCACGGTCCCTGAATGAATGAAGCGTCTTTCAGTGGGTCCAATAGTAGTACCACCACCGGTGGTGGTTACCCACCGGTGGTCACCCACCCGGAGGCCCATCCGCCGCCACCAACCTGCCCTGCCCTGCCCTGCACAGGCAACCTTGCCGCCAAGGGCCCCACGCACGCGCGCCTCCGCACACGTGCGCCATCCAGTCGCGGGCTGCAGGTCGCCCCCCAACCCGTTGCCCCCAGCCGCCGCCACCTCCCCCTCCTAGTGCTGCGTGCCTTGGCACCACTCCACAGCCGCTCCTCTCCCCCCTCTGGCGCGCCATTCCCGCTTACGACCAAGCCCCCCGCCGACGCCTCCATCTGCACCGCCTCCTCTGCCCTTTCGGCTGACGCTGCGGCTGGCGCGATGCGGGTGCCGGCCTACTGCGCTATTTCCTCGTGGCGCCCGTCGCCGTGGCCGCCTTCGGCGCCGCCGCTGCCGCTGCTTCCGCCACCGCCAGCGCCGCTCGCTCCTCCTCCGTCAGCAGGTCGTCGATGGCCAGTGTGGGCCGCCCCGCGCCGCCTTGCAGTCGGGGGGTGGTGCGCAGTCGGAAGGCGTAGCGCTCCAGGTTGGCGGGCTCGAAGCCCTGCGCGGGTGCGGGATGGGGGTGGGTGGGTGGGTGGGTGCGGGGTGGGGGTGGGTGGGTGGGTAGGTAGGTGGGATTGGTTGCGAGGGTACGAGCGCTGTGACGGCACTTGCTTGACGGTGTTTCAAGCGGATGAGGTGCCCCGCTGGTGCTACAGGAGGGAGAGAGGGGGGCCTTTGTACTACGGCACGAGTACGGCTTAGCAAGTGCATGGTGGGGATCAGCAATGGGGATGCGCTGCAAGGCTGGCGGCAGCAGGTGCCTCGGGGCGGGGTCGTCCGTGGGGGCCCAAGGAGGCGACCTGGCGTGTGCGGTGTACCGTACATGTACGCCAAAGGAAAGCGCCGGCAGGGTGTGGGGCGGGCTGGCGCCTTTCGGGAGGGGCCTCCGGTTCGGTGACGCGCTGCCAGATATCAAAACGCCGCTCAGAACCCCCAACAGCAGGTGCGGCGGCCAAGCTGCTCCTGCTTCGTGGTCCGTGTCTCAGCGCCGACGCTCCAACATCCCCCCGCGCCCCCCACCACCCCCCACCACCATGCGACAACGTCCAAAGCGACTTACGAGACCGTCGAGACGACGGGTCGGCGCTACCACCGGTCAAGCATCAATGTCGGTAACGTATGGGGATGGGCGGGTTACAGCTAACAGTTTCGGAGGTTCAGCGGCCGGAGCAGCTTGATCAACACCGTCCGCAGTGACTCATTTTTTATAAAGGAGCTTCTCACTCCCTGACCCCCCACCACCCGCCACCCACCTGCGGCACCGGCCAGCCCAGGCCCCGGTCCACCAGGACACGCGGCTTGGGCACGTAGGGCACCAGCGGGAAGTCCTCGAAGGGGTGCTCGCCCTCCGCAAAGATCTTGAGCTTGTCCATGCGGGCCTGAGGGAGCGCACACAGGCACATAGACATACACACACAGACAAGCACAGACACGCGGCGCAGGGTGCGGGGCGGGGCGGCGTGGGTTCCATACGAGGGTGAGCCTGGCATTACACACATCGTGATGTGCACACATCATATGGTCGAACTCATGCCGTTTTGCGCCCGCGGGGTGTGTATTTGAGATGCGGCATGTTGCGGCTGCCTTGCCGTCTGAGAGACGCAAGGCACGGGGTACGGCTGCAACGGCCTCTGAGGCGGCCTATGAGGGTGTGCAGAGCACACCCCATCAACGTGTGTTCTGTGCAGCCGTTCATACGTGCCGTGCAATAACTCTCAAAGAGTACCCGTCTCATGGACAGCGATTACACCCGTACACCCGTACTGTTATGTGCAACCGCTAATACGGGTGCAATAACTACGTAAGCTCAAAAGGCCCAGCTCAAGCCATAAGCCCCTCTCGGATCCAGCCGCTGGACTCCACACGGACGCCCGTCAACGCGAGAGCAATGGAGTTCGCGCTGGGTGCATGACAGGGACCGGCCGATTGTCAAGTCCGACTTGAGGCACAAAAGATAAGAGAGGCTGCTGAGGCACGACAGCCTGAGCAAAGCGCTTGCTGGCTGGCTCAACAGGCCCCCCACCCCCGGGGTGTGATACTTACTGCCCTCAGGGTATGGCGGCGCTTTCCTACGTCGAAAGCCTCCTACCCTGCCCCCGCCCCCCCTGCTGCTGCCTCCGCCGCTGACCACACCGGTGAACGCCCGCATGGAAGGTCAGTCCGCCGCCGGAAGCACCGGCCCTATCAGAATCCGCCCTCCCCCCGTCATGCCATGTCATGCCATGTCTATGTCATGTCATTTTGATGTCTATGTCACCTCACGTCCTTCAAGGCAGACCACGCACCTCCCTGCTCTTATTCTTGGGGAGCATGCCGTTGACCGCGTTCCAGATCAGCTTGCGCGGGTCCTTCTCCCACTGCTCCTGCGCGGTGCGGGCCCGCAGGCCGCCGGGGAAACCTGGAAGCAGCAGCAGCAGCGGCGGCGGCGTGAAGGCGGCGTCGGCAGGGGGGAGGGGAGGCTGGTTGGTACGGTAGTAAAACTTCGCCGCATGTCTTCACATGCGTATTGAAGGCGCATGACGTTTGCTGACCAGCTACGCCCGATCTTCATATCCGCTATGTGCAAGGGGGGGAGGTAAGATACTAGCGTCCCGGTACGAGTGCAATTCACGCTGTGCGCGCGACACGCGTACGACGCACGAGTTTGACAAGGGAGGGAGCAGCGGGAAGGGGGCCGCCATGCCGTACATGGTGGCCAGGAGTGTCTCACCACGCCGGGTGCTGCCGCCCGGCGTGGTAACGGGGCACGCCTGCGCGACCCCCCGGGATCACCAGCATGCCGCACGAGAGAGCGCCGGGCCGGCGTGCAGACCATGTGCACAAATCAGCCGCCAGCGAAGGATTGGATGGATGAGAGCCAAGGAGGTCATCGTCTGAATCGATTCATCACCGAAACCATGTGTAGGGCGAGGGTTTATCCGGCGCCGCTGTGCCGTGAAGCCGCCTCCCAGGCCGCCTCCCAAACTGCCGCTCACCCGTGTGCCATCGATACAGCTTAGTGCTCCATTTATCGTGGGTGAAGTGCACATGCGAGGCGTTGACCACAATGACGACGTCCCCCTGCTCCTTCTTGGGGTTGTAGGTGGGCTTGTCCTTGCCCTGCACGAGGCCACCCGCAGCGAGGGGCCACCAACGCAGTGACGCGACCGTGACGACGCGTCAGCGCGATACCAGCCGCGTCAGCGCGATGCCAGCCGCTGCGGTACCAACCTGCAAGATTACGGAGATCTCCTGCGCTAGGCGGCCCACAACCTGCGCGCGCGGCGGGAGTGACGGAAGAGTGACGGAAGGTACGGAAGTGGACGACGTTTGGAACGGGGTGGACCGCCGGGCGGCCGGGCGGCCGACGTAGGGTCGCGCACGTACCTGACCCTTGGCGTCAATCAAGCGAAAGCGGAGCCCCTCTAGGTTGATTCGCTCTAGGTCCCTTAGGTGCTTGATGAACTCGGCTGCCTTGGACATTACCGCGATTCGGGCCTTCCCTGTGCTTTCAGCCCGGTAACCAAGAGATCGTATATGACTACAAGGTTGTTGGACACCACAGTAAAAGGTTACATGTATCTTACTGTAAAGTCACGGCACCGTGCATCAAAATACCGGTATTCGTAGCAAGTGTTAGCTTATTGAACTAGATGAGGTATCCATTAGCAATGTGCCGGTGACTTGAGAGAGTGTAGACGATTTCGCTGATTTTAATGGTTTCGGGGCCACATTATAAATTGAGAGACGTGAGCGACAGCAACCCCTCCAATCCAAACGAACTTGTGGTCTATTTTCTTGAGACCATGCAACGTAGTATGCAAGTCGGTTGGCTTGAGTCGCACAGTTCGTCGACCGGAACAAATGCGGCATGGGGGTCGCGGGCGGCCAGGTGCAGGTTCGCCTGGGCACCCGGCAGCAATTCCCCTCTGAAAACCATCAGTATAGGAGCTGCTGGGGCAGACATCTGCAGCGGCGCAGCCTCGACGAGTGGTCGTTGTCAGGGTTGGAGGCCCCTTCGCGCCGCGCCTGTGCCAGCGACGGCAGCGTCGATGCTCGGAGCAGCAGCCACCGCGGGAGGAGCTAAGCGCGGTAGCAGGGCTGACGATGACGACCTGCCGGGGCTTGAGGGAGAGGGTGCGGCACGGTTGGCCACCGCCCGCCGCCTGAAAATGGTACGTGTGCCAAGCTTCTGGCGGCGGCGCCGTGGCCGGCCCCCCGGCAAGCCAGAAAGTAATTAAAATCGATTTGGTCACAGGCCACACTTCTCATTCCAAAACACCCTTTTATACCCCTTTATATTTTGTGTTATTCTGTGTAAGATTGTGTGTGCTCACGTGTCTCGTATGTCGCCCACCATGGCGGCAAGCAGCATCCTTACTACTGAAGGCCGTGCAGTCGGGCCGCATCCGCCAGCTGTCAACATCCGCCAGCGATCCAACCACACAAACATAACACAGGCCATCACCGCAGCTCTCTCTCTCACCCGCCGGCAAACAAATGCAACGCCGCCGCTGCGGCGCTGCACGTGTGTGCCGGGTGGTGCCTGTCATTCGCCCTGCCACGCAGGTCGTCGCGTACGACGGATCCGAATTCGCTGGATTCCAGTTCCAGCCCGGGAAAGTACGGACGGTGCAGGTACGCAGATGATGGACCGAACGGTGGGGGGCTCTGCAGCTCGTTGGCAATTTGGCAGTTTGACACTGAAGCCGGCGGCGCGCGAAGGGGCGACGCCTTTTGGGCGGCAGCAACCGACGAGGCACCGTTGCGCCCCCAATGGGGGCTCTGGGGGGTTTCAAAACGAGATGGGGGGGCTCTTGGGGGGTTATCCACATATAGGCTCTTAGGGGGGGAGGGGTCTCCTCGAGTCCATGATGAACCCTACTGCCACTACGAGCTACGTAGCCGTCGTACGTTGGGGTCGTTGGAGGCAGCAGCGGCGTTTCCCGGCCTGGATCGTTTGCGGTGCAGTCCTCACGCATCTGAGGAAAAGGGGTGACACAGTCCTGCGGCTGCGTGCGGCCCGTGCGCACGATAACCCCACTCCCCGAGTCCTTCGGCGCCCCTCCCCCCCCTGTCGCATCACACCTCCCGCCCCGGCCCCCGCCCGTCCCGTCCGCAGGGTGAGCTGGAGCGCTGCGCCAAGCGGCTGTTCCACGGGAGCAGCAGAATGGTGGGCGCGTCGCGAACGGACGGCGGCGCACACGCGCACGGCCAGGTACGTGCATGCGTGCGTGCGTGCGTGCGTGCGACGGGGCGCCGCCGAGGTCCGACTTGTTCCAGACACCCACTTGTTGTCCCCTTGTTAATACCCCGGGGGATGGGTGGGGGGATTATCCACGTACAGGCCGGGGACCGTGGGGTCGGGGGTGAGGGAAGGGAATGGGGCCGCCCCAACGCGATGCGCTGCGCTGCGCTTGGTTTCCTGGGGCCGTATACGTCGTACACAGTGACCGTCGCGCTCACGTGTGTTGCCTGTCGCCCGCCCACGTGCACACGTGCCCCCTTCGCACCCGCCTGACGTACCCTACCGTACCATCGGCCCAGGTGGTCCACTTTGATGTGTACGGCACCCGCGACAGCCTCGAGTCGGATGTGCTGTACTACAACTCCTTCCTGCCGCCGGATGTACGGGTGCTCGGCCTGTCGTACGCGGAGGACGGTGGGTGGGCAGCTGGGTGGCTGGGTACCGTGTCGCCGATCCGTGTTAGGCGATGAAGTGTTTCCCGGTGGGATGCGGGCCTTTTTTGTTGTTGTCGAAAGCTCGAAACCGCGGCGACGACGCCAAAAACCAGGAGCTGCTTTGGGGATGTATGAAACCCCGAGCTACCTACCTAGAGGCAATTTTAATATTGTCGTACAGCAGTACAGGGCTGCAATGAAGGCCCAATGTGTGGGCTGCTGATGGCGCACCGCGAACACCCAAATCGCAGTTGACACGCCCGCCCGCCCGCCCGCGTTTATCACCCACCGGTACCAACCTACCCATGGGTAGATTGGCCGCACACACCCAAGTGCTGGCGCCGTCGTCGCCCCTGCGCCCTACTCCCTACGCCCGCTCAGGGCGCCGTCCCTTCCGCCTGTGCCTGTGCCTCGCCGCCCATACCCACACCCCAAACCCTGGTGATGATGCCCACCCGTTTCGGTGCCGGCCCATACCCCGCCCTTGGCCGCCGGCCCCCGCTGACGCGCCCCTTGTCCCCGGCGTCCCCGACGTCGCCCCTTCATAGCTTATGCGCCCCTCTCCCCAACCCCCCGGAACTGTCCGCGAAGTGTCCCTCCCCTCCTCCGGCGCCGCGGGGGCGTAACACCGCGACGCACCCACCCACTAAACCACCCACCCACACCCACGGCCCTCCCCACCCACCCACCCACACCCAGGCTTCGACAGCCACTTCAGCAGCTGTGGCAAGACGTACTTGTACAAATTCGCGGCGGGCCTGCCCGACCCCACGCAGGTGGGGGGGGCATGTGGGGGCGGGGCGGGGTGGGGGCGGGGGCGGGGCGGACATAGCAGCAGGTGTCCCTACCCGGGGACTCTCGAGGATGGTGGGGGGGGCCAGGAGGGCGGCGGGGGGAGACAAACGACACCGCAGCGGAGGGACACAACGGAGGCGACCGAGAACCCAGGAGTACTTGGCGGGGCAATGAGGTTGGCGGGGTTGAGGAGTGATATGCTCCTTTATATAACAATGAGACACTGCGAACGTTGTTCATCAAGCTGCTGCAGACGATAAGCCTCCGTAACTGCCAATAATACCGGTAACCCACCCGTCCCCAAAGGAGGGGGGAGGGCGGGAGAAAGCGGAGAGAAGCAGCTCATGTGCGTGCGTGCGATGACGGCGGACGGTGGTTGCGCCATTGGGGGACTGACCAGTGACCACCGCCAGTCCACCACCACCACCCTCCCTCCGCTCGCCTCTCCGGTTGTGCTGGGCTGCCGGATGATCTACGTCGTCTACCCGCCACTCACTGTCCGCCGCGTCGAGGGCCCCCCCCTGTCTCATTGTTATGTAATAATGTAAAGGAGCATATCACTCCCTGAACCCCCCCCCTCGCCCTCCCCCCCCTCGCCCTCGCCCTCGCCCTCCCCCCACATTGGACCGCGGTCCGCACGGGGAGCAGGCCAAGTACCGATGGTGGGTGTACGACAGGTGGTGCGAGCGCAGTCGCGGCAAGCCCGGCCGGCTGTGCGATGTTGAGCTGGATGTTGGTCGCATGAGCCAGGCGGCGGAGCTGCTGCTGGGCCGACATGACTTCACCGCCTTTATGGACAACAAACGACCCGCGGGTCAGTGAGGGGAGGGGGGGGGGCGCAGGAGCGGGCGGGGCGGCGGATGGAGGGCCCCAGCATATGTGTTTGTGTGGGTGGGTGTGGTGGGTGGTAAAAAGAAGATACCGCAGCGGAGACGGCGACGGGTGGGTGCCGCGGGTGGTATGGGTCAAACGTCCGAAGGGTCCCAAGGGGGTGCGGACGGTGCGAGGCGGGTCGGTGCGAGAATCCGGGGCGGCCAGGGCCGGACCCCTCAGCCCCTTCCCTCATCCCCCCCCACCCCCCTCCTCCACCCCTTTCATGCCCCCACCTCGCTCTACCACCCGTCCGTCCGTCCGCAGGGTTGGGCAGCGCCAAGCGGAAGAACCCCAAGGTGCGTGCACGTGTGCGTGTGTTATCGGGTCACCTCGCCTCGCTTCGCTTCGCTTCGTTTCCCTGAGCGCGGTGATCGCTCTGACCCGCGCAACGGGGGCGGCACCCGCGGTCATTCCAGGCTCCGTGTTTCTTTGCTCGAGACTGTTGAGTGCAGAAACGGTGCACAGAGGGGGGGGGCGCCCCCTCGTGGCGGAGCAGTCCGCTTTGGCGGGTTTTCGGGCGTGCGGGTCACCGACAAGCGGGGGGGGCCGCTTTCCCGTCCTCCCAAGCGTGCGCTGTGGCCCCGACCCGGCAGCGTCCCAGCGGGCAGTGTCCGGGTGGTGGTGGTGGTGACGTGGGCGGGCGCCGCCGGGGCAGCAGCAGACGGCGGTGTTGGTGGATGGATGGATGCAGAGCAGCGCCCTGGGCCCTGTGTACCTGTTCGCGCATTGCACTCTACACACACGACACACCCGTTCTCCCCCTGGTGTGGCCCCCCTTCCATGCAGCTGGCCGAGCGGGGCATCAAGCCCGAGCGCACCTCCGCCAAAAATACCCGGTGGGTGCGTGGGTCGGTGCGTGGGTCGCTGGGTGCTTCGGTGAGGCGGTCGGGCGGGGCCGTCGGAGGCCAGGCCGAGAGGCGGCGGTCCTTGGTCCTGCCGGCCCCGCGGTGGGGTACCGGGAGGAGGGGGTCACGTACGGCGCGACGTCACGTTTTTGACCCCTTACGGTGTGCTCACCCGTGCGTACCGTAAGGGGTCAAAGACGTAATGTCGCACCGTACGTGAACCCCTCCTCCCGGCCCATCCCTCCCTCCCTGGATCCCCGCCGCGACCTTTCCCCTGGCCCTCACCCCCTCCCTCAAACCCCCCTCCCCCTCCCTCCCTGAGGCAGCATCCTGAGCCACCTGCAGCTGCGTGAGAGCCTCAGCCCCGTCAGCGGCGGTCAGGAGGTGGAGATGGAGGTCACGGGGAACGGATTCCTGTACAGGTGGGGGGGGATGGGGGGGTGAACGTGCGCTGGCGGCGTGCAGGGGTGGGGTGCGCGGGTGGGTGGGGTGCGCGGGTGGGTGGGGTGCGTCCACCCGGGAAAGAAGGAATGACATACCTGCCGACCGACACACCAACCGACATACAGTGCCTGGGGGAGATCCGTGGGGAATGTGTGCCGGAGGTGCATGTGCGAGCAGCAGCAGGAGGGAAAGGCCTATGGGGGTCTTCTTTGTCAGTTCGGCTTGGACTGTCATAGATTCAGGACTGGGGCCGGGAGGAAAAGGGTGATAAAGAGGAAACCGCAGTAGTGGACCGGAGAGAGAGAGGCGACGCCAGCAGATTTAGACCCCAAGATATTTAGTTACCAGCGGAGGGAGGGGGGCGGTGGCGGGCTGCTGCTGTTGCAAAATGTGCGGTCAACCCCCCACCACGCACCATCTCCCCTCCTGCGCCGTCGACAACAATGGGCTTGGCGTCCCAACGGGGGCCCGTCAGGACGCACCTGGCGAGAGGGAAGGGAAGGGGAGGGTATCGCACATCGTGTCGCGTCCCGTCGCGGCGTGGTGCCATGTCGCTACTTCTGCGCCGCCGCCACTGCTGCTGCTGCTGCTGCCGCCACTGCTGCTGCCCCCACTGTGCTGCCCCCACTGCTGCCCCCACCGCTGCTGCCCCTCTCCACTTCAGGATGGTCCGCATGTTGGCTGCGGGTTTGGTGGAGGTGGGCCACCGGCGACTGAGTCCCGAGGGGCTTCGTGAGCTGATGCTGCGAGCGGACCGATCGGCACTGCCCGAGGCAGCCCCACCGCACGGACTGTACCTGGCGAGGGTGCACTACCCCGGCGACACGGATTTCGAATCCAGGATCCAGAGCCTGGCGGACAGGATCCGCGCCGGATCCGCTGGATCCCAGCTACGACAAAGCAGCGATGGAAGCAGCGGGCGCTCTGCGGGGTCGAGCCTGGGAGGGGTGGCGGTGGCGGGCGAGGGGGGGCCAGGAGGAGATGCGGTGGGGGAGGACGGGGAGGGGCCGCAGGGGACGCAGGCGGTGGTCGAGGGCGATGAGGCAGAGTCGGTGGTTCGGGAGCTGCGACTGAGTCAGGGCCAGAAGGCGGCGGCACTGATGCGTGCGGCGGCGGCGGAGCGGCGGGGCGGGGCTGGCGCCGCCGCCGCCGCCGGCGGCGGCGGGCCTGGCGGCGGCGGCGGCGCCCCCGGTGCGTCTTCGCCCTCGGCGACCGCTGACTCGCAGTCTGAAGACGGGTCGCCGCCGGTTGGTGAGCCGGAGTTGGACTTCAGCCTGCTGAGGGAGCGGGAAGACGATCAGTGAGCGAGGCGAAGCGAGGCGAGGCGAGGCACGTGAGGTGTGGCGTGAAGGCTGGGGGCTGCGGGGGGAGGTAAGGGCGTGTTTCGCGGGGCGGGGGCCAGCAGCTAATCGGTGGTACATGCGGCAGTGCACTCGGGGGAGGGGCCGCAGAAGAACCGGTGTGTGAGGCTACTTGTGAGGCTAGGCGGGTGCGAGGACGGGTGGGTGGGTGTGGAGGCGTGGTCCGACGAACAGACGGAGTGCCAACTTTGGTGCTTTGGCCGCAAGCCATGTATGTACCGGTATAGCGCGGTATGAGGTAGTATTGCATGGATGGCGCTTGGGACCCGATGGGCCTGCAACCCGATCACAAGCCGTGAGCGGCCTGCACAGCTGTCCGTGCACAGAAGGGCCGTGACACAACAAGGGCGCCAGGTGCGGCCTGGTCTATACATGCGGCGGACAGAAAGACAGAGAGACAGAGACAGACACGGGAAGGGAAGCGGATTTGCGTGTTCGATCCTGGCTCCTTGCGGGGCCCCTTTCGGCGTGCGACATTTGGTGGGCTGCAAAGTGGAGCATCAAAGTGGTCCTCTCTAACATCGGACTACCGTATCATCGTTGGCGGGACGGACGTGTTTCGGTCGATGACTCCGGATGAATGACGTCCCCTCACATGCCGGCTGGCGGGAGGGGGCCCACCGTCTACGATATACCTGCTCCTGTAAACCTCACGTAAGAGTAAGCCACCAGGATTTGCCAGGAGCCCCCTCCCACTGAAACAATAACAACAACACCGTTTCCTACCCCCGAAACCGCGGCGACCTGCTGGGGGTGGTCGGTCGTCGGTGCCGCTCTGAGGGCACTTCGGTCGGCCGACGCATGCGGTACCGTACTCTTCAAACCCGACCCTTTGCACTCTGGTACTGGTCCACTACATTTCCCACCGGGCTCTCTAGGTCGTTCAGCTAGTGCGCTGATGTCTGGCCTGATGTGTGATGTCTGGCCGGGTGGTTGTTGGGCTTCCCTGGGCCCTGGTCGTCTTCCACCGATGTTCACGGCCGGCCGATGTACTGTAATGAGCGACTAAACTATCAACGACCAGCCGAATACGGCTTGCGCGTTACAGCCGAAGGGTCTGGAGACCACCACCACCACCACATGGTGTGTGGGAGTGTGGCGTTTCTATCCAATAGGCGCGGCAGCGACATCGAGACGCGCTTGTGCCTGTAGGCGGCCGTTGCCACCCTTCTGCTGCTGCTGTCAGTGGGTCCCAGGCGTTGGACTGGCGGCTTGGCGGGGACCACGAACAGGTGGAGGCCGGGAGGCGCAGCAGCACCACCTGGCGTGGCCCTACAGCCATGACCGAGGGTGCTTGCGGCACCTCTGGACGTACTGCAACATCGTACTGCATAAAACTTCAAAATAAGCATGGTGGCGCGAAAACGTATGCAATCGTACATTCGGGTACGGAAGCAAGTTTCCCCCGCACATCCCGGCGGCGACGGCATGTGTCACCACGAGTGCGAAGCGAGATGTAAAGCGTCACTCATGGCGGTGAAAATGCCATCCCCTTCTCTTTGGTTTTCCGCGCAGGGCGCACATAAAAGGCAAAAAGGGCCTTATCAGCCCCTGGCCTCGTTCTGTCGGCCTGCCTTCCAACACCTCCGTTGTACTGCAGGCTGCTCTTCGTGCGGATGACGTCATCACACAGGTGGCAGCTAGACTCCCTCCCTCCCTCCCTCCCTCCCGGTCCACTGCTTCAACAAACCGCAATGTGCGTATGTGCAATGCTGCATGCAGCCGAGCACAACAAACCCTTTTCCAGTATCAGTATGCAGACCCACGACACCACCCTTAGTACACATACACACGGTAGGTAGTTACACAAGATAAGATACCCGAAAGGGCGCGCGGCGGCCTAGTAGGTCTACAGGTCTCTGTAGGTCTCTGTAGGCGCTCCACGGACCCCTCAACTCAGCACCTGGACGCCGCCTCCAGAGCCACCCTCGCGCCCGCCTTCACCACCGCCCCTGCCGTTCCCTCCAAACCCCACTCCCGCACCGCTCCCGTCACGCCTGACAGCACCGATCTCGCGGCCGCGCCGCCGCCGCTGCCCGACGCCGCCGCCACCCCCTCCTGGAGCACCGAGAGCAGGTCCGGCGCAGGCGGGGCGCCCTCGGGGACACGGGGCACGTCACGCAGCGAGCGCAGGGTCTGCCGTACATCTGGCGCCTGCGAACAATCAGTGCAACAAACGTCGGGACGCGCGCCAAGGCGAGAAAATGCGCCAGCAGCAGCAGCAGCAGTAGCAGGGTGTACGGCACTGGTTATTATCTCACAAGAACTACCGGTACTCGCTCAAGGGCAGGACTGTAGCAGCGGGGTTGGGTCGGGCAGAGTCAAGTGTGCATTGCGCGGGACACCCCACACATGTGGCATGAGAGCCGGGCAAACCGTCTTCCCGTCTTTCCCGTTCCACGCCGCCGCCAAAAGCGAGAGGCGAAAAACACATACGCAAGCGCGCCGCTGCCTTGCGCGCAACTGCCCCCAAGGCAAGGCGTCGTAATGCTGGGGTATCCAATTCACCCCACCCCACCCCACCCCACGTCGCCCCGCTTACTCCGCCACGGATTCGTACATCCACCCCACCCCACCTCTTTCGCCGCCCCCGCCTCGTTGATCTGCCTCAGCTGTTCGTTGTAGTGCTCCGAAAGTGCGTCCCCCACCGCACCAACGACCGCCAGGCCCAGCCGGGGAGGCGCAGCAGCCGCCGCAGCGCCTAGCGCCAAGCAGGCCAGGCTCAGTGGACCCTGTGTCAGGCAGGTAGGTGGGGATGGCCATTGGCCGAGGTTGAGCTCAGCCCACACGGCGGCCGAAAGCAGGGGCCGGCCCATGTACACGAGGCGACACGGACAGAGCCGAAGGGCCGGTGATGGTCGCCGACGTATAGGCATAGGGTCCCTAGAAGGAAGGGCCGGCTTGTGGCCGTGCGAGGGATGTTTACGTTAGTTGAGCAGCGTGCGACCTTTGGTGTTTGGTCGCCGGCTGGCGCCACAGCACGAGCCTCATCTGGCACTTCCGCACCCACCTGCGCCAGCGACGGCCTGACGCGGTAGCGGGGCAGCAGCTCCCGCACGCCCTCCGCCGCCTCCGCCTCCTGTGCCGCAAAGAACTGCGCATCCACCCGACCCCGCAGCACCCCGCTGTAGCCCCGGAAGAAGTGCACGGCGGCAAGCTGCAGCGGACAAACGGTGAGGGGGGCTGGGGGGGGTGGGAGACATGTGGCTGCCGTGCAGGATTGGATCTTGGATGGGGGCGGGGAGGGGCGTCGTCCCATCCTCCCATCGGTCAGTTACGGGGCCTGTCATGGGGTGAGTGTACCGATGCAGATGCTAGAGGCACTTACGGAAAAGGATTAAAGCAGCATGGAGTCGTGTCGGGGTGCGTGGCGGGAAGTGACGCAGCGATTTGGGTTTTGTCGAGCCTTACAAGGCCTGATGCACGGTGTTATTATCGGCCCCTGGCCTGCCCGTCGTGAAGGCCGCCCCGCCTGCCCGCACGACGACACCCTCGACCTGCCTCTCCACCCCGCAATACCTCAGCTGCATTGGACGAGCGCAACACCCGACGAAGAGCCCGATCTCGGTCATGCTGGCTGCCATGCTCGTCCTCTGTGTCGTGGGCAAAGTCATACTGCGAGTAACCGTCATGACTACTGCTGCTGCTGCTGCTGCTGCCGTCGGTGCCGCTCACATTGGCCCCTGCGCCAAGCTGCTCGCTAGATGCACGTCCTGATGAAGATGATGAACAGTATGTGCGCAAGATGGAGGCCGTTGAAGAAACCGCGAGCTCCTGCTTAGGATGGCAGCAGCAGGCGCCGACTTCTTCAAGGGCCCGTTCTTCAAAGCAAACCTGTCGGTGCAAATTAATGTAAGCTTTAGACACCCTCTTGATACCTGTCCGTGGCAACGGTATGCCAACCGCTTGCATCGCTAAACGCACCCCAGATGACGACTGGCTGACTACTTGAGCAAGACGAGACCTAGTCCTAAGCAAGTGTTTAGTATACATCTCTCCCTTCGATGGGAATGCGCCCACTTCCTGTCCGAAGAAGGGAACTGCGCGGGCTTGAGATTGTGGCAAGACACAACCATGCATGCATATCGGTAGGCGTTTCACGTATGAACAGTGACAAGCAACAACGACGACGAACACGAGACTGTCAGTACGGCAAGTTGGAGCCTTTAATCTGCCCCTGGTCGATTCCTGTGCATCTAGTTATGCAAGCTTACTATACGCAGTGCGCCTTCGAATGGACCGTTTGCTGAGCTGAAAGGATAACTTACGACAAGCTTTCGGAGATACAGGTTCCGTCAACAAACTAGCGAGGATGAGCAGCAGTGTCTTAGGTGGACATGCACAACGTGCTGGTCTTTGCGCGCAAAAGCGCGCTTCTCCAGTTTTAGTCGGTAGGGGCAGCGGACCTGCACCCTGCGTTCGCGAGATCCCACGTGGGCTTTGCAAAGCTTCCGTCGTCAGCCGTGGTTTCGGTCGCGGAGGTTCCCAGGACGATATGGATTATCACGAAACAAAGCTGGGACCCAACGTTATCGCTTCGGTCAAGGACCTCCGAACCGGGGTAGGATGGGTCGGGGAGGGTAAAGGACCTGCCACGAACAGCAGGCTACAACTTCGACGGAGGCTCCGCCAATGCGGGACCCATACGCCGTAATAGACACGTTTTAATGATCCATGGCTTGACTGGCTGACCGTCCTGGGCAGATACGGGTTGGCATCCGGCTTGTTAGGTTTCAGGCCAACTAGGGTTCTGACGTCAGACGCCATCCATTTCCGCCGTGCAGGGTGTCAAATGGGGCAGTGCCACAGTGGTCCGGAACGAGTGAGTGGGTTGGTATCCGTTTCGCTCACAGTATGTTTTTTGGGGGGGCCCTGTGTCGGCCGTTGCCGCCGTTGTACTTGGGGCTGGGGAGGCCGTTGTGGGTGGAGCAGGTGCCGAGATCCGACAAGCCAGATCGGACATCCCCGGGCGGTATCCGTCTATTGATGCTTGTGCGGAAGCCGCACTTTCCCTGGAATGGAATGGACCACCGCGCAACTTTTCCCTAAGCGATGTCGCCTTCACTGACCTGCCGTACATTATGCGGGGGAATCGCAGCTCCCAGAGCCTGGACGGCAGCGTGCGGGTGCTGCACCTGGCGGTGGCGGACCACGTCGACATGTTGTACGGCAGGCGGGTCAAGGGAGTGCCGGACGCCACCCGCTGGATCGAGTCGTACACGGTGGGTGGCGGCAACCGGCAAGGAGCCCTCATCCGGGTTCTGCGTGGCGAGCCAATACACACTCACACACACCGCAATCCCACGCCATTCGCCAACGTCGCCTCCGTTTCTTTTCTGTGCGGTCTGTATTTTCATCCCCACGGAATTCAACCCCACGCACGTCAACCTCAACGCCAACGTCGGGGTGGGGTCGCTGTGCATTCTCCGGCAGCACCGCCGCACCGCCGCACGTTGCAGCACCGCCGCACCGTGCACGCAGCTCGGCAGCTGCCGTTGGGACATCCGCCTCCCCCGTTGCGCTACGCGGTGTTCGCCCCCCGCTTGGTCCCGTCACTCCCCTCCCCCGCCTTGCAGATCCCCGGTCAGTGTGTGGGCGTGCGCCCGGCTTCCTCCCAGCCGGGCGCCGAGGGCGCTGCGTCGGCCCCGCCCTCCCGCCTGTACGCCATTGCCAGCAGCCCCTACGCGTCCCGCCGCGACTCGGCCTACGTGGACGCATCACTCATCGAGGTGTGGGGGTGTGGGGGGGAGGGGGAGGGAGGGTATAAAGAAAAATCGCAGCGGAGAAGGAGACGGCGTTAGCGAACGGACCCAGAGGGGGGGGTGACCCAGAGGCCGCACTATCTTTTGTCGCAATGCGCCTTAGGGAAGAAACTGCAGCCGTTTCACCTTGGAATCCGTTTGGGGAGAAGTAGCAACTGGGTCCGTCGGTTTCAGGCTTGGGCCCGATTAGCTTGGCTTCCCCCGCGGTTCGGGCTTCGGCCACAGCCGTGGGTCAGGTGCGGAAGGCGACAGTGAAGGGTCCTTCATTGTAACACGGTCCGTGGTCCATTCAGGGCGACGCACGGGGAGGGTTGGAAAGGAAAGGAGTGCAGGAGACTGTGAAAGCCGAACGAAGAGGTTGAAGAAGGAAGGGGTCGAAATGCATGGGGGCGGGGCGGCCGGGATGGAAGCAGCCCCACAGACGGCTTCGTCGTCACTTGCCGCCACTAGCTGCCACCGATGCGCGGATCGACACAACGGTGTACACTGTCACTCCCTTTGCTCCGCCGCCGCTACCAAGCTTGCGGCCTGCGGCTGGGGCTATCTCACCGGCTGGTGGCTTGGCTTGGCTTGGCTTGGCTGGTGATGGCGTAGTTGATGTGGCCGGTGTGCTTTCTATCTCTGCCGAGCCACCGTCACTTCGCCGGCTAGCTCCACTCTTCAGGTAGCTCCACTCTGTACCCGCCGCCGCCGCCGTGCCCTCGCGCAGGTGGTTGTGGAGCGGTGCGCTGGCCCCGAGGAGGCAGCGCTGGCGGACCTGGGACCGGGTGCGCAGCTCGAGGTACGTGGGGGGCGCTGCTCGAGGAGAGGGGCTCTGCAAGCGACCAGGAGGTGGAGGTGGTGGAGACTGGCCCCTTGGGTAGTTGGGTTACCTTGCGTCATGGCGGCCCGGCGCGAGCTTTTGTCATGGCCTCGTCACGTCACAACATGACGCTGAGCGGGAGGAGTACGGACGATGGAGCCCCTCGAGAGAGGCCGCGAGGCGGTTTCACGTCACGAGGATTCATGAGCCGATTGCGATGTAGCAGCTGTCCTGCCGCTCTGTGGGGACACCAGATCACATCACTGATGACGTCGCCGTCGCCGTCGCTGCCTGCCTGTCACCGATACGTTGCGTTGTCGCGTTGTTCCCACACCGCGGTGTGGTCATCACCGCCTGCACGCACCCTGCTCACCTGGGGGTGTGGTGTGGTGTGGTGTGGGTTGGGGTGGGTGGTGCTGCTCACAGGTGACTCAGGTCATCGGTCGGGGCTTCTCGCCGCTGCTCGACAGCTACAACGGACTGACCCATGCCCTGGAGGTGAGGCGGAGGGGGGGAGGGGCGCGGAAGGCGGCGGTGGGAGTCGAAGGAGACTATAGTCGGGAGTATAGTCCCCTGTCCACTGTGCACGTGGCGGCCTGTATGTGGAGCTCCATTTCGTGAATGCCCTTTGTATACCCGTGTATACACGGGTATATGTCGCTCAAACGCCCCTTCGCGGACAGGGGGTACCTTTCCTGCGCCCCCGCTTTGAAAGATCCGCGTCCTCTCGGAATATAACCAAGCCCAGATGTACACAGTCGCACCAAACGACCGCGCACAATCGAACGCCCGCGCGCGGCCGCTCTGCCGCCTTTTCCTTATAGCCCTCTTCCGCCCCGGCCCCTTCGTTGGGCTTCCTCCCTCCCATCGCACCTTCCCGCCCCCCGTGTTCGGTAAGTATTGCTGGGTTCTGGGTCCGTTCGCTAACGCCGTCTCCTTCTCCGCTGCGGTCTCTTCTTTTTACCCCCTCCCCTCAGGAGGGCCGCAACCTGGTTCTCATCGCGATGGGCACCCGCGGCATGGCGGCCATCCGCTCCGCCCTCAATTGGCAGCCGGTGCTGGCGCACGCTTCCTCCCACTCGCTGACTGCGCTCTACTTGGCGCACTCCGCCGGCAGGGCGGCGTTCGTCACGGAGTGGGACAACTGGCGGGAGGCGGGGGTGAGTGACATACGGGAATGCGGTGCGGTGCGGGGGGGAGTGTTAGGGTGTGGTTGGTTGGAGGCGCCTGTTAGCCACCCTAAGGGGTCGTCTAGCGGATGAATCATATTTCATCCTCTTTCAGGCCGTGGGTTTTTAGGGTTTTTAGGGTTTAGGGTTTGGGTTCGCTGCGTGCGTGCGTGCGTGTGTGCGTGTGTGCGGGCGGGCGGGCGGGCGGGCGCCCACTCCCACTCCTTTCGCCCTTACACTGCCCCCCCCCGCTGCGCCCTTCCCACCCCAACCCCTTGCTGGCAGATGCGGCTGAGGCCGCTGTACACCAACCCGGGGGCGGAGGTGAACGACGACGCCGTCGTTGGCCCCAGCAGCGATGGTAACGGCGCCGAGGGGGGCGCTAGCCATCCAAGCCCAGGGGCAGCTGAGCTGGATCACGGCCGCTGCATGGAGTTGTTGCAGTTGGCGCTCTTTGCGCAGGAGGGCGGATTCGAAGGTGGGTGTGGGATACGGTAGGATGCCGCGTGTGGGTTTGGCTGGCTGAAGGGGCGCGACTTGAATGGAATGGGAGTACTTGGGGCGCCAAGGCAGGGCTCTGAAGGTGGTGCGGTGTATGGTATCGGGGTTCGGGGAGCCTGAGCTGCAGTTGAGCGCTTGAGCCCATCTTTGGATGCGCTGTTGGAGCGCCAAGCGGCGGGATTTGGGTTGATCGTAAGAGCGACCGCGCGTACGCGACAGGGGCAATTTACTTTGGTTGGCTTTTGCTGTAGTGGCGGCATGAGAGAAGGGGCTGAGTGGCGGCATGAGCTCATGGGAGAAAGGCCTCACTCAGATGCATCGCACGGAAGAAAGCCGTGGGAACTGGGAAGGGAAATGGCCAACCCGAGCGGCCCACGCGTTTGGGCCCACGCGTTGGCGACCAGACGCTGCCTTCTGGGCCGAACACACGGCGCCAGCAGAAAGCTGGATGCCGGTTGCATGGCACGGAAGAACGCTGGATGCCGGACGCCCGCGTGGTCAGACGCCCGTGCTCGTGGCCCCTCGCCCCGCCCTGCCCTGCGCTCCCTTCCAATCAACACCCCGCCCCTCCGCTCCCTCCCTCGCAACACCCCCTGCGTTCCACCTATCTGCTCCACCTATCCATCCAGGGCTGTGCGGCGGCTCCTCCGCCCGCTGCTCCTTCCTGCTGGCCGGCCTCCCTGGAGACCTCGCCTCGGCGGTGGCCAAGCAGCTCAGCGCCAAGGGGGTGGCCTACGAGCACATCCTGTTCGCGCAGTCGGACTTCTTCTGAGGGAGCCCATACCGGTACGGTAGGCCCAGATGACGGGACGGACCCTCGCGAATCCCAGAGGTCGCGGGCCCAGAGGGCCCGGGACGGACGCGTCCCGAGACGGTCGGGGCCCATGGGGCTTAAGAGTTCGTGGCAGCCGGGCCAAAGCGTCCGGGCACTTACTTCCCAGCGGCCAATTAATCAATTAATCCACCGTTTGGTTTGGCGGCGGACGGTACTGTATCCCCTGGGTGCGAGTGGGGTGAACCGTGAACGTGTCGGAGGACAGGGTTTGCGGTTGGGGAGCCCTGCTGTCTCCGTGGCATGTTTGCAGCTGGGCTGGCGTGTTTGCAGCTGGCGTGGGGCGCGCGCAGGCAGGGCTGATCGAAGCTGAAGGGAGGATTGCAGGGAAGGAAGCAGCGGAATGCATGGAGGGAGGGCGACTGATGAAGCGCTCGCTGATGTCATTTCATGTAAGGGATTCATACCGTGGGCGGGGTGTGCAACTCCTCTTTCTGCCCTCTACATGCGTTTGGTCGTGTGTCCCCTACTGACTTCGCGGTCCTTTGCATGCTAGCCACTGTTCACAACCCTTCTGGGGAGGGAGGAGGGGAGGCAGGGATGGGGGGCTGTGTCATTTAGTTTGGGGAGATGGGATGGATGTGGATGACCAGCATGATGGACAGAAGCATGCGAACAAAGAAGCGACGGACGACCCCGGGGGGGGGGGGGCTCGAGCAGCACCCAGCCTTTAACGCCCGCTGCTGCACGTCGTCTCCATGCTCCCCATGGCCACTGCTCCATGTTGTGTGCAGGCGGGACCCCCCGCCCTTTTGTGTATCGCTCGTGATGGCGGATGTCGATCGATGCTGTCCTCGCTGGGGCGCCGGACCAGGGCGCTGTGCCAAGCGTAAGCGTGCAGGCGCTCCGCCTCGAAAGGCCGGGTTTGGGGACCTTGATGCTGCCAACATACGGCGTGCTACTGTCCGCTGGCTGTGATGTGTTTGCCGCAGTTTGGAAAATGTGGTCTTGAGCCGGCACATGGAACCAGGGGCCGTGTCTCCCAGGTGTGCATACGGTTTTGGCTCGAGGCGGATCGTCGCCCGCCAGCCAGCCGGTACTGCTCGATTGGCGACTCGGTAATGTACCAACATTGGCGCCGTTTGGTTGCCTCCACTGGCGGCTGGCGGCGGTAATCGGTGGAAAATGGTGTCCCTTACCCAAAGGGGTTTCTAGCAACATGGAAACCCTCCCTTGGTCGTGCAAATGCCGGGGTGGGACGGCTCTCGATACGGGCGTCCATCCACTGCCCCGCAGCGCTTTATTAGCCGTGCATAACCAACCGATCGTGTTGTAACTAAAGAACGGCAACGTGCGTGTCAGCATAGTTATACCAGAAACGCGAGGGTCGCTACGGGGTCTACCAACGACCCGCCGTGGCGCCGTACTAGATGGTCTGGAAAGCTACGTACGCCAGTGCGACGTTGCATCCCTTCCCGTCAGCGAGCTGGCGACCATGCATGTGTCTCTTCTGCGAACCCCTGCCGTCTTGCAACAGTAAACCCGGGAACGGAGCGCGCAATAATCCTGCAGGGCCCAACCCCCTGGAGGAACTCCCATAGGCCCCCCTGACAGCCAGGCCTGACAATTCTGTCCCAAATTTGTCTAAACTTCTTGTCGCGAACGAACGACCGCACGAACGGCAGCAATGGAGGACAACTTGCAATGGAGTGCAACCGCCCTCGTTTATTCTCAAATGCGCCCTTCCACGACGAGATGACAACATGACATCGACCAGGTGCAGAGATACAATCGAAGACCACCCCCCAAGATGATCAAGAACCCGTTCGAAGCTGTCACGAACGCCCGGGTGGGCGGGCGGCGGCAGGCCAGCTGCAGCGCCATGCTCAGGCGCTCGGCGCACCCGACCCTCGCCGCCACCACGCCCTCCGCACCCCTCCGCACCACGACGCCCTTCCGGCGCGGGTAAAGCACTCCCCCCGCCAGCGCCCACGGCCAGCGCCCAGGCACAGACACACACTCAGACACACACACGGCACCAGCCTGCGTCTCCCATGCGCTGGTCGCAAACGCGGGGGGGCTTCACCTAGGTCTCCACACGGCCATCCAGCTAGCTATGGTCCCCTCACACGTCTCCCAAGGTGGGAACCATCCCGCAAGGACAAAGAAGCAGGTGGCCCTCGGGTCCGGAAGCGCGGGGACAGCACCCGCGCCAGTACCAGCCACTACTACCAGTACCAGCCACTAGCTTCCAGACCACAACCCTGCGAGACAGGTCCGCCGCGTCGCCGCCGCGCGCACGGCGCCGAGCATCATCATCACCACCATCATCATCTACAACGAGGGACGGACCCATGGGTCAGCCCCGATGCCGACTGTCCGAGCTGCGGATCAGGACTGCGCGATCCTGCCGCGTGTGAAGCTGGGCAACTCCTCCTGAAGGACGCATGGACAGACAGACCGCAGAGCAGAGCAAAGCGATACGAGCGTGGCGGCCGGAGGGGCGTGTTGAGCTCTCTCGTCAAGAGGGGTCCGGGGTCGGGGTGAGGACTTCACTACGGGTCATTTAATAACCTGACACCGCTGGCGTCCGTTAATGACAGCGCGGAAGGAGCGGGACTGCCCGGGCCGGGCCGCGGGTGCTGGCTGCAGCAACCCAAAAATCCCGTCCTTTGCATACGTGGTTTTTTGTAACGGGGACAGCATCCAGGGCCGCAGCCAAACGGAGAGGACCCAGGACAGGCCATGGGGGCGACGTCGCGACGGCCCTGTCAAGTCGCACCGCACGCACCTGCAGCCAATTGTGTATGCGTGCCGCCATCTCGCTCGCGCCCCAGCGGGGGCTCCAGGGGTAATCACGGTAAGTGCGGGACGGGTCCGCGCCCGGGAGCACCCTGTACGGCACAAAAGCGCGAGAGTACGGCGCAAGAGGATGCACGGCGCGTGGCTTGGCAGTGCGCATTGACAGGACCCCGACCCACAAAGCCACACCCCGCCGTGCGGCCAGGTGAACCCGACTTGAAGCGATATGCTGGGACTGGGGCTAGGTCTGCCGGGAAACTCCCCCTCTCTTTCACGATCAACGGAATAAATAACAGACACACACACAAATCCAAACCCGAACCCAAAACCCCCGACACCCCCCCCCCACACACACACACACATACACAGACACACCTGGCGCACTGTAGCACCACCGCAGGTTTGTCGGTGGGGAAGCGAGGCCCCAGCTCCAGGGAGAGCAGCACCGGGGCCCCCTCCCAGGCCACCACGAACAGGGCGGCACCGCCCCGCATATTCAGCTCCAGGGGCGGACCCAGCAGCTCACCCAGGTGCTCAAACAGCTGTTACGTGGGGGGGGGGCCCGAAGGGTACCGTAGGGTGGCTTGGTGGGGGTGCAGGAGAACGGCAGGAGGGGTTGGGGGACCATGGCAAGGCGGGAATCTGTAGGCCAGCCTTGTCAGCGTTGTCCACAGGGACGAACCTTCCACTTCCCTCTGTGGAGGGGAGGGCGGCGGCGACCCGGGAGCTGTTGAGAGTGGTAATTCCGGCGGCAGACCCCCCCTCTCTACACACACACCTGCCCTCCTGCCCTGCAACACACCACGGTACGTCGATGTTCACGCAATACACGCAGCCTCCCCAGCCGCCTCAGCAGCCGCCACAGCCCCAATGGCCGATCGATCAATCACTTGCGCAGCAGCGCCAATCCCCTAAGCTGTCCACCGCTTACCTTGATCACCGGGTCCCCACTTGCGCTCCCTCACTCCACCCCATGACACACTGTCCCAAGTCCACCACCCACCCGGCATCCCCAACCACCACCACCCGCAGCGGGAGGTACTGTTACCCGGCCATCCTCGCCCGCTCAAGGACCACTCCAGTTCGTCGTCAAGCCCTCTCTTGTGCCGTGAAGCCCGCCCGCCCGCCCGCCCCAGCTGCTTGCCACTTCCTGACCAACCAGCTGCACCGCCCCATCCCATCCCATCTCAAGGTCTCATGTGTGCCCGCCGCGCCCGCGCCCCGCCCCGCCCTACCCCTCCCCTCCCTTCCCCTTCCCCTCACCTGCTGCCTCGCCGCCAGTGTGTTGCAGTGCGAGTCCAGTTGCGCCTGCAGCCGCTCCACCGCCAGGGGCACGTACTCGGCCAGACACATGTGGGGCGACCACAGCGGCAGAAGGAAGGACGGGACGAGCGAGGGGCCGCCGCCGCCACCTCCGGCTGCTGCTGCGGCGGCGGCGGCGCCTCCTGTCTCCTGCGCCTTGAGCTCTTGCAGGGCCCGGGGCAGCTGCGGAGGCGGGAGAGGATGCGTGATCCGTGATGCGATGTGATGTGATGTGTAATGTCTAATGTGTGATGCGTAAAGACCGGGCGGGCGGAGTCAAGTGTGCGTGCGTTGACTGCTGACGGGCGGGCGGGCGGGTACGTGGGAGCTGCTGTCATACCTCATACGTGTCCGGCGCAAGGAGTAAGGTATTGAAAGTACTGACTGTACTTTCAGTCAGTCAGTAGGATTGTAGCTCCAGTTTTTTTATGCAAAAGAGCTGCGCGCCAGCTGCGCCGGGGGAAAACGAATGGCCCGCCGCGGGGGGTAAGCTAGCCGGGGCACGCTGCCAAGGAAGGAGGCTGTGCACATGTGCAGGGTGGCTGGGAGCCCAACGAGCCCAACGAGCTGCACGTGCAGACGTGATTTGGGATTTTGCCCCCGTTGCAACCCCGGGTTGCGTGCAGCAGCAGCAGCTAGCCGCCCTCAGTCCCCCCGCACCCCGCAACCCCCCCCCCACCCCGGGTCTCCGCTGCGGTATCTTCTATTTACCCCCCCTCCCTCCCGGGTGGTCCACCTGCAGCGTCAGCTCCGGATCTGCCAGGTCGCCCGACCCAGCCGCCGCCGGCAACCGGAACGAAGCCAGCAACGCAAACTCCCAGCCCGACGGCAGGGCCTGGTGTTGGTGGTGTTGGTGGTGTTGGTGGTGGTGTGCTGCACCAGCCGCCACCGGCGACCCCGTTGCTGCCGGCGGCTGTCCCGCAGGACCTGAACCCACGCCCAGTCCCTGGCCAACGGTATGGCTGCTGCCGCCACCCGGATGTGTGTAGGGATGGGGGTGGGGATGGGGGTGGGAGTGGAGGTGGAGGTGCGGCGCACGTCCGGAGCCCTGGTGTCTAGCAGCCAACGGAAGCTCCCATCCGCTGCCAGCGTCAGCGTCAGCGTCAGGACTTCCTCCTCGCCCTTGCCCGCCCCCGGGCGGCTGCGCGGCGTCATACGCGCCCGGCTGCTGCTGCTGCTGCTGCAGTGGCGGCGGCAGTTGGGCGCCGTACAGCTGGGCCAGATCCAGTAGTCGTCGCAGGTCCAGGGGGGGCAGCCGCAGGGAGAAGCAAGCCTGTCGGCCAGGGTGGTGGGCACACGGACGGGAGGTCGGGAGTAAAGTTTCTGGAGAGGAGCGGCGGGCCAGAGAGATTGCCGTACTTGTGCGACGGTTATGCTGCCCCCGCTCGGCTAGCCGCCCCCGCTCGGTTTGACCGGCACAGAGCAAAACAGGCCCCTCCCGCTTGGACCCCGAAGGAAGTTCCGAACCGTGGCAACCACAACCCTTCCTTTACCCCGCCCCTAACCCTTACTCCACCGCAGCCCTAATCCGTGCTAGCCCGACAGACCAGACCAGACCAGACCAGGGAATCCCAGTGCCGAGTGAAGGGCCCCCGGCGGCAGGAGCATCCCCCCAACATGCACACACATGTCCCAATGTTGTATTGTTTCCGCTTTTGTTTTGCACTCGTGGGTTTTTTTGCTTTCTGCTTGCTTGCCTGCTCGTACTGCGCCGGCGACTATACACGCATTGGAGCCGCCTTTGCTCCCTTCCCACACTCCTTGTCCCGGCCTTTTCGCACATTTTCAGTTGTTGTTGCATTTACAAGAGCTATCTTCGGAGCCGGTTCTGACGTGAGAGCTTCTTTGCTCGCAGCAGGTGCGTCTCGTCACCGCCGTCGCGTTTGCTTGCACGCACGCACGCACAGCATTGCGTGGCGTGCGTGAGGGCGTCTGCTCCTGTACACCTCAGAGCCGCACGGTCGCATCTGTCCTTTTGCTGCTGCTGTATCGCTGGGTGGGTGGGTTGGTGGATGGGTTTGGGGGCATCTGCCCGGATCGCTGCCAAGGATGCTCCCAAAGACCCCCTTTCCTTTCCTTTCCTCTTGCTCTGTGGCCCCCCGGCAATCAATAGCGCACACACACGTCCCTCCCTTCCTCCTCTGCCGCTCACCTGCTGCTGCTGCAGCTCCAGTTGCACACCCGGCCCCTGCTCCAGCGTACTCAGCTCGAACTGCAGCCGGGGCAGCGCCACCGCAGCCGCCCCCAACCGGGCCAGCTGGTGCTCCCGGTAGCAGTCCAGCAGCAACGAAACCAACCGACATAGCTGGTCGGGGGGGCTGGCGCGGGACGACTTGGGGTCGGCGGGGAGCTGCTGCTGTGGAGACCCTGCCGCCGCTGACGCGGCGGGTGCGGGCGGGTGTGGGGGCGAGGACCAGCTGCGCAGCAGCGCGCGCAGGGCGGCCTGGCTGCTGCCCGGCCGCCCCGGCTCCAGAGCGTGGGAGTGGGCGTGGGATTGATGGGCGTGGGGGTAGTGGGGACGCGGGGGGCCGCAGAGGGGTTGGAAGCTGTCGTCGTCGAAAAGGACATCGGGGGCGGAGTGGGGCGGGGGGGGGAAGAGCACCTGCGTGTGTAGGTAGTGGGGCCAGTGGTGGTGATGAGGGATTAACAGGGCATGATGTAAAGTGGCAAGGTAATCAACGGGAGGGGGGAGAAGGTGGGGCTTTACTGGCGACACGTGGCCGGTCGTGGGTTTCGGGTCAAACACGGGGCGAGGAGGTTTGCAGTGAGGACGTTGGCAAGGGCTTGGTCAAACCTTGCGGTGAAAAGCTGGCCCGCAAAGCGCTCTACGCAAGCCTTGCGCTCCCCCTCGAATCGCACCTGCCAATGGATGTGTCGACCACACCACGGGATGGCGAGGTGGCAGACCCGCATGCCCGGCGAGAGATGTTCGAGCGTCGCCGAGCACTGCAGCGCCTGGCTTACATACTGCACCTGCTGCTGCAAATTTTCCATAATATGCTAAACCTTTATATCGGTGTCGGTGCTGCAGCTGTGCGCCCGTCTGCCCACAAGAAATGATGGCCCGCCTGCTTGATCGGACCAAGAAACGTGTACCAAGCGTTCATTTACATGCCCAAGGCTTCAGGAAAGAGAGCTATATCGGCGAAAACGGTATCATTGGTTTCAGAACAGCGGTACTACTCAAGGTATCGTGCCTTGTGGCATCAACTGACTATGCATATTTTAATAACACGAAATCAGCTGCAATAGCGATTGTTCGTTGCGGGACCCTTGGTCGAGCGTTGCGTGGTCGTTGCCTGGTTTCGGAGCACGGCCCGTGCGTCGCCCGAACTTGACGGGACCTCCGGTGAACCAGGTTCTGGCAAACCTGGTGAACCAGACCGGTCCTTGCGGGTCATACGTCGGCGCACACGCCCTTCGCTCCAGGACACCGATAGCTCTGCCGCCTGTGGCCCGATGCTAAATACGGCTTAGTCCGACCACACGCCGTACCGTCCACTTCCAAGCCCCTTCCCTCTCCGAAACCAAACGAACCTGCTGGTCCTGGACTCAACAGTCGGCGCTGCCGTCACAGCAGCGGCATGCGCGGGTCCACCTCCCGGGCCCAGGCCGCGTATCCTCCCCGCATGTCCGTCACCCTCTCCACCCCCAACCCCGCCAACCGAGCCACCACCCGTTGCGAGTTGTTGCCGCGCCGACACAGCACCACCACCCGCGGCCGCGCCGCGCCTGGCCCCGCCTCCAGCTCGACTCCTCCTCCGGATACCGCTGCTGGGGCTGCTGCTGCTGCTGCCCCTCCTGACGTGCTGGTGCCATTTAACGCCGCTGCAGGTCCCGAAGGGCCCGTGGCGGGTCCACCGTCGACTTGCGCGTCCCGACCCGCCGCACCCGCCGACGGCAGCGGCGGCGGCGGCGCCGCCTTCGACGCCGTTTCGCCAGCCGCAGCAGCCGCAGCAGCCGACGACGACGACGACGGCGGCGATCCCACCGCCTCCGCCGACACTGCGCCGGCGGCGGCGGCGCCGACGCCCAACATCGCGAGCACCTCCGGCAGCCGCTGCTCCAGCCGCTCGTACGGCACGTGTACGACGCCCGGCAGCGCCATGACGTCGTACTGCGCCTGCGGCCGCACGTCGAGGAACATCGTCCGCCGCCGCCGCCTCTGTCGCCCCTCTCCCCCCGCCCCACCACCCCCACCGCCACCACCATCGCAGCTGCCGCCCGGGTTACTCCCGACACCCTCCCTGGACTGCGCCCTCTCCAGGTCCAGCCCGCTGGTGCTGCTGCCCCCTTCCGTGATTCCTGTTGACACTCTGTCCGGCATCCCCTCTTCCCCATCCTGAGACGCGCCGCCTGCAGCCGGAGGAGCGGCGGCGGCAGCTGCGGTCACGGCCGCAGCAGAGGCCTCCGCGGCCTCCTCCGCCGCCGCCGCCGCCTCCGCTTCCTCCGCTAGGAGACGCGCGACCTGCTCTGGAGTAAGCCTGACCCGTGGGTCGATCAGCCGCAGGTCCTCAGGTGGGCCGTCGTCGGGCGGCTGGCCGGTAAACAACACGTAGTCGTAGGCGGGCAGGCTGGTGCGGGTGAGGGTGGGGCAGCTGCCGCAGGCGACGCAGGCGGGGTTGCGGCCGCGGAGACGCACGGACGTGAAACGACCTGCGGCGTCGGAACGCGAAACGTCGAAGCGTTTAGTCATCGAGTCGGGTTTATTCGCCCACTCATTCATTCATCCGCCCGCCCGCCCGCCCGCTCGTCAGTCATACGCTCGGCCTCTAGGCGCTCTCTCCTGCTCTGCCCCGCCTCCTTTCGGGAGACCGCCCCCAGTCCCCCGTTCGCCGCCGCCGCCTCCGTTCCATCGCTGAGGTTCCGTTTCGTGATTCCGTGATTCTTCATTTCCCCACTGCCCCGACGCACTCACTCACTCGCTCACTCACACACTCAAGTCACTTACTTACTCACTGACTCACTCACTGACTCACTCACTCGTTCACTCACTCACTCACCCGCCAGTGCGTCAAAGATGGTCATCTTTTTGGAGCTGACGTCACCCACCCCCGCCAGGATCTTGATGGACTCCAGGGCCTTATGGCGGGGGGGGGTTGTAGGGGTGGGTTGGACCGTTGGAGTGGGGTGGGTGGGGTTTCCCGGTGGGTTAAGGGGTTACAAATAGAACAGAAGTGGGGAGTGGAGGGAGCGGGGGGAGTGGGAGAAAGCGTAGCAGGCGCGGGCGGCGCGAACCAGCTGCTCGGGCTTTGTGACCCGAGGCCCGAGGTCTCCGCACTAAAGGGCAGACGCAATGGAAGCGCAGAGCAGACGAGGTGAGAAGGGGATGGTTGATGGATGCGGAGGCCCGAATGGATGGCTGGAATGGGATGGGATGGGATGGGATGGGATGGGATGGGATGGGATGGGATGGGATGGGATGGGATGGGATGGGATGGGATGGGATGGGATGGGATGGGATGGGATGGGATGGGATGGGATGGGATGGGATGGGATGGGATGGGATGGGATGGGATGGGATGGGATGGGATGGGATGGGATGGGATGGGATGGGATGGGATGGGATGGGATGGGATGGGATGGGATGGGATGGGATGGGATGGGATGGGATGGGATGGGATGGGATGGGATGGGATGGGATGGGATGGGATGGGATGGGATGGGATGGGATGGGATGGGATGGGATGGGATGGGATGGGATGGGATGGGATGGGATGGGATGGGATGGGATGGGATGGGATGGGATGGGATGGGATGGGATGGGATGGGATGGGATGGGATGGGGTGGGATGGGATGGGATGGGATGGGATGGCCGCGGAGGAGGGAGGAGCACAGAACGGCGGAGGCGCAGAACCGCGGCAGTGGGTACCCGGAGCACATCCGGCGCAGCGGCGGCGAGCACGGGAGGGCGGGCGGGCGGGAGGGAGGGAGGCGGCGCCTTCTTCGCAAGCCGGTGCAGCCGCCGGCGCTGCAGCCCCACCCCTTTCCACTCTCCAACCTCCCCGACCGTCAAACCTCGCCGTATACCGTACACCTCATTCGCAGGGACGTCCAGAACTATGCCGTACCCCGCTCAGCCCCCACCGGGCTCCACCAGCCCCAACACATAACCCACACAAATACACACCCGCACACCACACACACACCCACACCCGCACACCCGCACACCCGCACACACACCCGCACACCCGCACACACACCCCCACACCCGCACACCCGCACACACACCCCCACACACGCACGCACGCACGCACCTGCAGGCAGCCCATGATTCCCGGCACCACCCCCAGCACCCCGGCCTCCCCGCAGCGGCTGCAGTTCTCCGGCGAGGGCGACTCGGGGAACAGGCAGCGGTAGCAGGGGCCTGAGGGAAACAAGGACACGAGCCAGCCAGCCGTGGGACTTGGAAGGAGGTGGGGTGGGGTGGGGGGTGGGGGTGGGGTGGGGGTGGGAGGCCAGGCACACCCACTGATGTTCCGGTGCGACTGGCGGCCGCAGCTGCCAACGGGTCAATGAGTTGTGGCGATAGGGTTCATTATCAGAGGTGGGATACATCAGGGGGGATCAAAAGGGTGGGAAATCAAAAAAACAAAGGGTGTTCGCGTCGAGTGCATGTGTGCAGGACCCCTGCCGCATCCGTCTGGATGGCGGCCCCCGGGTGGTGCCGGACACCCCCCCCCCACGGGTGGCATCGCCCCTCGCACCGTCTTCGCCCCAGTTGTAGACCGTCAGTTGGCCGTCGGTGCCGACCGCCGCCGCCGACACCAGCGGCTTGCCCGCCACCACACAGGCGTCACTGCACACGTACGGAAACGGGTACGGGGTACGGCGTACGAGTCGTACGGCAAGGTCATAAAATTCCAGCTGCGGAAACGCGGGGGGGCCCGGGCCGGAACGACGCATTGCAGGATTGAAGGATTGACGGGTGTGTGTGTCAGTGTGTATCAGTATGTGTATGAGTGAGTGGCAAAATGGCGACGTTTTGGCGACGTAACGGCTACACACACACACACACACACACACACCCGCACACCCCCGCACACACACCTGACCAGATAGCGAGTGGCGGGATTGTCCGATGCGTCCACCACCACGTCGTACAAGTCAGCCAGGGGCAGGGCGGTGGCGGGGGTGAAGCCGCACGTGTGAGTCTCGATCTGCGACCCCGACAGACCCGCGGGTCAGTCCCACGGTGCCCACACAGCCAAGCGGGGGGAGGAGGCGGAGGGTGATAGCGGGCCTTTCAGAACGCTGGATGGAAAGCTGCTTCACTTTCGCTGCACCGGTGTACCTCGCGGGCTCCCTCACATGACACGGTGTCTGCCCGCCATCCACTCCCACCGCCACCCCCACCGCCCGGTTCCGTCCTCAACTCCTCATCCGTGTCCGCCCGACCGGTCCATATCCGCCCGACCGGCCCATCCGCACGCGCTGGCAGCCTGACGCGAAGGGGAAGGCACCCCCCCACCCCACCGCCCACTCCACCCCCCACCTCACCCCCACCTGTATGGTCGGGTTGATCGCTGCGCACGTGAGCCGACCCGACACCGCCTTGTGGAGCCCCACTCGGCTGGTGGCGTGGAGAACCTGCAAAGGGGGGGAGAGGGAGAGAGAGAGAGAGGAATGGACAGACACCGTGTTTGTGTGTGGATGGAGGGAGGGTGGAGGGGATTACATGAGCGGCTGGGACGTGGGCGGGCAGCGGGGAGGGGCTCGCCTTGTACTGCGGAAGGGGAATTGGGGGAGGGCGCCGCCGTCTGACGACTGCAGTCGTGGGCTATGGTGCTGAACACCTGAGTCTCCCCCCTGCCCCACAGCCCTCCCCCCTCGCCACCCACGCAGAAACCCTCCCAGCGCCCCCCTTTCCAATTCCCCCAATCCCCCCTCAACCCCCCACTCGCCTGTCGGTGCAGGTTGGAGACGTCAACCGTGTCGTGATCCACCAGGCCCAGGCGACCTGTTAGTACGACACACGGTACGACAGGCACGACGGGCGGGGTACGACAGCCCTCAGTCAGAGCGAGTGGTGACGGGTCCCCAATCGGTCCCCAATCGGTGGGGAGGTGGCGCGAGTGCCCCCCGGGACCTCAGTACCCCGAACGGCCGCTGTCCCTGGCGAGCCACCCCCTTCACACGATCACACCCCACCCCAGCCTAGCCTGGTCTAGCCTAGCTAGCCCCAGCACAACTTAAAAGAATAGTTACCCTCAGCCCCCAGCCCTCAGCCCAACGCGGCAGCACGCGGCTGCCAACGGCCGTTCCAATCAGCCCAAGCGCCCTTCCTCCCCGCCCGGCCGGCCGGCCGGTGTTCCCATCATGATCAGGAAGGCGCTGATGCCGGGCAGCGACACACACACACACACACAAGCCTCCCTCCCCATTCCCGCCCCGCCTCCCTTCCCCTCCCGCCTCCCTTGTCCAGCTCTCACCCACTCCCGCCGCCGCGAGGTACATGGCCACCGGGGAACCCAACCCGCCGCACCCCACCACCAGCACTGAGCCCCGACAAAGCCGCTCCTGAGCCACCACACCAAAGGCGGGCAGCAGCAGGTGCCGGCTGTAGCGCTCCGCCTGGGCGCGGCTCAGGCCGTGGCGAGGCGGGGCGCGGGGTGCCGGCGGCGGCTGCGACGCAGGCGGCGGCGGCGTGGCGGCGGCGGCGGTGGCCGGTGGGCCATCGCTGGGCGCAACTGCTGGCGGCTGGCTGGGAAAGCCAGCTGAGGGGGTGGGAGAGGCGGTGGGGGCTGGCGCGGCCGCACCGGTGGTCTGGGCGAGGGGGGGGTGAGGGAGAGGGAGAGGGCGCGAAGTAAGGCAGGGATTGGGGGACGGATCGGGGCAAAGTTAGGTACGGCGGCGGGCGGGGCGGGGGGGTAGAGGGCGGAAGCCCGGCCCGGCCAAATTAGATAAGAGTAGGCCGCTGAAAGAAAAGGGTGAGGAAAAGGGTCATCGATGCAATAATGTGCACAAGAAAGTCAGATGAGCCCTCAGCTCACCCGCTCGCCATGCGTCGTCCCCGGGTCGTCATTCGCAGTATGTCCGACGGCTCGGCCCTCGAGCTCGGCCCTGAGCGCCGCTAGCTGCTCTTGCAGGGCGGCCAATTCGCGCTGCTGCTTGATGTTTTGCGCTCTCAGCGCCGAATTCGCCTCCCGCAGCGTAACGACGTCATCGTCGGCAGCCAATTGGTCATCCGCCTTTATTTGTGACATTGTACGGGAATGAAAATTTTGTAATTGGATTGAGGCATAAAAATTACAGCGTCATAAGCACCCCTTCGGCGACTTCAAAGCTGCCGGTTTCGGAGTCTGCATGACCGAGACCTTTCCAAGCTCAGCGCACAAGCAGCGTTATGACACATCAGATCATTTAATTCGACCATCGGCATACGAAATGGCTGAAGCAGGCCCTAGCAACGCTGTCACCCCGAAGGTCGGGTTCGTGGGCCTGGGCGCAATGGGCAAAGGCATGGCCACCTGCCTCGCGCGCCACCTTGCCGCCAGCGACCAGTCGCTTTCCGTCTACAACCGCGATGCATCAAAGCTCCAGGCCCTCACCTCCGACCCGGCGCTGGGTCACCTGCGGCTCACGCCCAGGACGGACCTGGCGGAGATGGCGCTCAGCTGCACCATCATCTTTACCATGCTTTCCCACGATGCCGCGGTTCGCGACGTGATGGGCAGCATCATCTGCGCCCAGGAGGCCGCCAGCCTGCGGGACCCCGCGGCGCTGCAGGGCCTGCAGCTGGCGCGGGTGCTGGTGGACTGCAGCACCGTCAGCCCCGAAACCACAAAGGCCATGAGCGCCGCTGCGGAGGCAGTGGGCGCGCTGTACGTGGCCTGCCCCGTACTCGGCAGGTGGGCGAATGAGCGGCTCCGTCAGCGAGTGGATTGGCGAGTGGGTGCGTGTGCCGGTATGAGTTGAGGACAGCCGCCACAGCCGTCGGCCTGGCGCCGGGTTGACATGGTCCGTGAGCGGCGGCGTGGCGTCTGGCCACGTGACTACCGTACAAGACCCCACCCGACCCCACCATCCAAACTCGCACTACGGCAGGACGGCAGGCAGGCAGGCCTGCCTCGGCGGTGCAGCCTTGTCGCGGCGGCCCATCTGGGTCTTCCTGACTTCCCCCCCCCCCCAAGGCTTTCTAGGATCGGGCTGCTCAGGCTGCAATGCCCGCCCCGCCAAACAGCGCATCGCAGTACCAACCCCCAGTAGCCTCCATCGCCTTGCCCGTCTCTTATCCCTCCATTGCTCCATACAGCCCGCCTCTTGACACTCATCACCGATTGACTGCGCGCCTGTCTCATGTGAGGGTTCAGGGAGTGATAAGCTCCTTTATATAACACAATGAGGTGGGGGGGAGGCAGGTCTTACATGCTCGATGTGCCTTCGCCCCCCCCCCCCGTGCAAGCGCGCCGAGGTTGTCTCTGCTCTTGCGATCTCGCCGCGCGCCTTGCACCTTCCCTCCCTGGCCCCCTCCCATACACACATACACACACAGGCCGGACGCCGCCGCCGCCGCCAACCTGCTCATCTTCTGTTCGGGGAACGACGAGGCCAAGACCCTCATCATGCCGTACCTCAGGTACGGAAACCATGCGACATGCCGTACTGTACAAACACGGGGGTGATGCGGCTCTCTCCCTGCTTCCCTAAGGCCTGTGCAGCCCGGGGCCGCGTCGCTCTCGGGACGCGAGTTTCCGCACAAGGCCCCGCAGTGCAGCGCAGCGCTCGCGGCCGGACTGCCACCCCGCGGCCGATCCCCCCCTCTTTACCCCCCTCCTCCTCCTAGAATGGCGGGGAGATGAGGAGTCCGAGTGGGTGGCCGCTCGGTCGGTCTGGCGTGCCATTGGTGTCATTGGTGCCGCGCTGCTGAAGTCTGTCGCTGACACTCACGGGGGAAGGATCGGCAGGAGCGACCTCCCCCCGTAGTGGTGTGCGGATGTCCACCCCCCAACGGAGCCCCGGTGGTGGGGGGCCCATCACCTCCCAGGCCACCGGATGTGGGCCTTACGCGCAGCAAAGGACGGCATCTTTCCCCCGATGCACCACCACGACCCCCGCCCCGCCCCGCTCCCCGCCCCGCCCCTCTCCGCTCTCCTCTCCTCTCCGCTCCCCGCCTCTTTGCCCTCCCTCCCCCTCCCTCCCCCTCCCTCCCTCAGCTCCATGAGCCGCAAGGTGCTGGACCTGGGTCGGGAGGCCCACAAGGCCAATATCATGAAGCTACTGGCCAACTTCCACCTGGGTGGGTGGCTGGGGGGTGGCTGGGGGGGGCTGGGGTCGGCCGACCGGCTGGCTGGCTGGCTGGCTTGCCGAGTCGCCGAGTCGTTGTACATTGGCAATGAAGAAACCCCGCCCGCCCCTTGCTGCCGTACATGCTGCCGTACAGTGTCGTTGATCGAGTTATTGTCGGAAGGGATGACGTTAGCGGAGAAGAACGGCATCGAGAGGTGAGCGGGTGGGGGGGGGGCGGGGAGTGGGGGATGGGGCGGGGGGCGGGGGCGGGAATAGGGGCAGGGGCGGGGATGAGGGCGGAGCGCGCCTACTTGGGGGTTGCAGCACGTTACGTCGTCCCTCCTCCGCTTCCTCCTCCAAACCTTTCGCGCCTTCCAAACGCCCTCCTCTCATCGCCGACCCCTCCATCACCCCGGCCCTATCACCAACCGCCCTCGCCCACCCTTCGACCAACACTGCAGCCGCGCCGGTTTCTCCCAACCCCCCTCCCAGCCCCTCCGCGTCTCGATCCCGCTCCTCTCTCCAAACCCCCCCCCTTTCATTTCATTTCACTTCATTTCATTTCACTTCCTCCTTTCATTTCATTTCACTTCCCCCTGCTATACGTGGATAACCCCCCTGCTTGGCTGCTTGGCTGCCTCCCCCCCCCCCCCACGCGCTCAGGGACAAGTACATGGCCTTCATCAATGAGATTCTGCCGGTGCCGATTGTAAACGGGTACGGATCGCGTATCGCCGCCAACGCTTTCGACGCGGGGCTGGGATTCACCGTCACGCTGGGTCTCAAGGTGGGACTGAGGGGTGGAGAGTGGGGGGCGGGGGGATGGAGGGGGCGGGAGGGGAGGCCGGTAGAGAAAGCCGAGGTGCTGGAGCAAGGTTGGGGTTGGTAGGGGTGGTGTGTAGGGGTTTGGGGGTGACTGTTCGGGGTTGACTGGGGGGGGGGGGTCACCACTGGAAAGACCGTCACATGAGGTGACACTGGTTGATGGTTGGAGGTTGGTGGTTGGGGCCGCCGCTACCTGAAGCTGTTGCCGGGTCGTGCAAATGAGTGCCTGGATCGGCCAGGGATCGATCAGGGGTCCTGCTGATGAAATTGACGTACCGCCATTGGCGCGCTGCACCCCCTGCAACCCTGTGCGTTGGTACGGCTGTACGGCTGTACGACCAGGACGTCAACCTCATGCGGAAACTGGCGGAGGACAGCGAGGCGCCGCTGCCGCTGGTGGGTGGGGCGGGGGGGGAGGGGGTTAGGATTGGGTGATGCCGGGAACATGACATGACATGACGGTGTGTAGGGTTCCATCGGTGTAGGGGTAATTGCACACGGTCATGGTTGATGCACCGTATTGGCAACAGTCATGCCTTGTTTGCAACCACTCGAATATCTGACAGAAACGTTCGGGCCTTTCCTGCGCTGCGGTTCGTCCTTTTTTGTTTATGATAAATTGACATGTCCTGCTCTATCCCTACCCGTACCCCCTCCCCCTCCTCCCGCCTCCCCATCAGGCTGACGTGGCTTTCAACCACCTGCTCGCGGCCAAGGCGTCCGGGCTGGCGGACAAGGACTGGGCGGCACTGGCGGTGGCGGTGCGGAGGGCGGCGGGGCTGCCGGAATAATGCCGGAGTAGTGCCGGAGTAGATAGAGTGGGGCAATGGGAAAGGGAAATGAAGACACGAACGGACGTGAAGGCGGGCCAGGGCGATGTGTGTGTGTGGGGGGGGGGGGGAAGAGACCAGACGTGCGCATGCGACCGGGTGCGAACACTTGGGGTGCATTTGAGGCGGGAGCGGGGGCGGGGGCGAGGTGCAGGTCGTAAAGGTACGGCGAGGCGGGGCGGCGAGGCGGCGGGGTGAAGCAGCAAGGCGGCGCCTTGCAGCTAGGGTTTTTCCTTAGTTTTGGGAATGAAGTGGAAATGAAGTGGGAATGAAGTGGAGTGGAGTGGGTTGGGGCGGAGCGACAGGGGGTGATTTTGAGCCGCCACTGACGCGGGTCGGAGAGGTGGGGGGACCGCGTGTCTTGCGGTACGTTTTGCCGTCCCGTGGGTAGGTGCAACCCACGTATATGGCCAGAAGGCACGGATGCGACGTGTGGCGCGGGTGTGCGTGTGTGTGTGTTTAGAGGGGGGAGGCGGGGATGGCCTCAATGTGATTGGTGTGCAGTAATGCGCGTGTGGAGCGTACATTCGCTGCTGGGTGTGTTGAACGTAATTTGAGGGACCAACGGGCTCAGGCCAGGCAAGGCATTGATGGGTACGGTACGAGTACGACTTGGACGAGCTGGTAAACCCGGGAAGATGCGGGAGGGAGGGTTGCGGTCGTTGTCCAGTTGGCATTTCTCGACACGCGGCAGTGGCAGGGTGGGGGTGGGGGTGGGGGGGCGTGGGGAGGGGAAGGCTGGGCCCTTGGGAGGCAGGGTCGCGCCCAATCACTCGCTTTTAGGGGTGTGGGGTCGCGGGTGGATGGACCATGGGTCCATGGCGCGGGGGAGCTCCCGAGCGAGTGTGCGGGCGCGGACCGGACCGGACCCCCCACATTTGGCAGGGTGGGTGTGTGTGCGCCGTACTTGCGCGCGATGGCTATCGTACTCGCGGCCGGCTGGGGCGGGGTCAGCGAACGGACACACCGCACGTACTGAGGCGTCCAACAAGTTGACGCCGCCGCCGCTGGTGCTGCTGCTTCCGCTTCCGCTGCTGCTACCGCTGGTGCTGCTGGTTGACAAACGCTGCTTGACAGCAGCCTCGTTACAGCGCCTGACCCCCCCCCCTTCCTCCCACCACCGATACCGAGCGAGTGGTTCCATGTTCGAGGGCACGCATGACGGCTGGCAGCCGTGTAACAACCGCTCCCATGCCGCCGCCGCCGGCCCGATGAAGTTTGCGGCTCCAGACCAAGACATCTGCCAGCATACCGGCTGGCGGGCACAGCTCTGCTGCTGCTGCTGAGCGAGCGAGCGGATGACAGACAGCAGCATTCTCGCGTACGACGCCCCAGGCACGCTCGGCGTGAAAAACACACGGCGCGGCGGCAGGGCTCAATAATAGGATGTGGACTTGGCGGACCACGAAACGGCACTGCACGCACGGTACGCACCGCTGGCCGTGAGGATGCATTCAGCGTCGCGTTCCCTCTCGGCGGAGCCACAGATGCTTCTCGTGTTCCGTTCGCACGGCAGTCCAACCCCCCAACGGCGCCAACACGCGGCCCCGAAGCGACGACGCACGCCTCCACCCTCGTGTCGGCGTGTCTCGCGCTACACACGCGGCGTCTCTTTTCCGCCCGCCCGATGGGCCCCCCTCCTTAGTCCTATCCGGACACCGCCCCCCTCCGCCCCCCCTCGCACCGCCGTCCGCCCGCAAACGGCCACTGCCCGCGCCGCGAGGGGAGGGAGAGGTGAGGTGCCCCGGCATTGCCTCCCCATGCGTCGCAAGGGCTGCCACCCTGCCAGACGCGCAGACCAACGGGGGCCACGGAGCACACGGAAGCTCCCCGCTATGTTCGTGCGGCGCCCATCGGGAGCACTCAGTCCAGGGGCGTCGCTTCCTATTTGTTGCACGCACACGCACACGCGCACCCACGGCGGAGCTCAGCCACTGCATGTACGGCTTCCCACATCGCCTCCCCACCTGCCCCTCTCCCTCTCGGGTCGTCGCCCTCTCCCCCCTCCCCAGCCGGGTGCGTGTCATCCCTCTTCGGGAAGCCCTCGCCCCCCCCCCCTTGGACAACAAGGATGGGGCTGGGGCTGGAGGGAGGGGCCCCATTGCAGTCCTTTCGGAGGCCACATCGTTGCGCTCACATCTGGCAGCAACTTGCCAGAGAGGCACATCGGCCAAGCAACAGCTGGAAAGCCACACACACACACATACACGCGCGCACGGGGGCTCACACGCGCCACGGCTTTACGCCGCTGGCATCTGCCTCCCCCCCTCGCTCTCGCTCTCCCTCTCCGTCTCCCTCACACTCGAGTCGCACCTTGGTTCACGCGCACGGAAAGACGCACGGATTGACATCAGTCGACCATTGTAACAATACGAAACAAACGCATCTCTACGCACGCCTTCACTCTTGATAAAAGTTTTCCATCATGACGCGACGACACCCCTTGCGCTATTCCCCCCCGGCCACTCGCTCTGTCGCCTCTTTGACTGCTGCAACCTCAGTACTCACGACGACGTACTTCGCTCCGAAACCCCTCTCAACACGGAAGACCCCTCCACACCACATACACCCTCCAGCACCTCACGTCCCATCACATCGCAGCGCGGCGCCGCACCAGTCGGCTCAGCCCTGGTTCCCGGTAAACCTCCCCTCCAGGCCCCCACTCCCAGCGCCTGACGCGGTGGCTCCTCCCTCCTCCCTCCTCTCCTCTCCCTCCCTCGCACCCATCCCCTTCCCTCACTTGTCACTTCCCGGCACGCGCCATCGAGAACTCGGCGAGGCCTTTGTCCCAGGCCTCCCGCGTCAGCCCTGAGGGGTTCAGGGTTTGGCCGGTGGTACCGGTAACAGGGACAGCACGTTTGGTGGGTTTATGTGACGTCACGTCCCGTCACGTCATGTCACGTCAGGGGGCCGCAATTGGGAGGCCACGAGACGCATGGGAGATCAAGAGGTCAGTGAGTACAGGGAAGGCACCGGGTCGCACCGAATTGCGAATAGCAGATGGCGGTGGGGGCCGTCAACACAGCGACGGAGGGGGAGGAGGAGGAGGAGGGGGAGAAAGGCCGGGGCCACGCGGCCGCCGAACGCTGGAGGAGAGGAGAGGAGGAGAATCGAAGCGGTTGGTTCGGCTCCGCTCGCTCCGTCTCCCGCCGGTCGCGGACACGGCCCCCCTGACCGCGCATGTACCCGTGCCGCAGCACACGCACGCAGACACACACATACACATAATCACGCAGGCGCGTGCACCCACGCCCCCATACACCCAAGCCGCCATGCACCCACGCCCCCATACACCCATACTCCCATACACGCAGGCACGCCCGCCCGCACCTCTGGGTGTGTACACGCACGTGATGCCCAGCTTGGCGCACTCTGTGATGTTCCATCGCTCGTTGTCGTAAAACACCATGTCCTCGTACGGGATACCCGACTCCTTGTGGATGGCCCGGAAGTGAGTCAGCTTGCTGCCGGGGTAGATCTCCTGGGGGGGGGGCAGGGTTGGCAGGGTGGGGAGGTTTGGAAAGGCTTGGGAGGGCTGGGAGGGCTGTGGGGTGAGGCATGGAGGGAGCATGGGGGCGGCGGGAGGCGAGTGAGGGGGTGCGACAAGCGCCGGGCACTTCCCGCAATGCGCCGCCGTCAGTTAGGACAGGACAGGACAGGACAACCGCTCTCGAGCATGACGAGTGGCCTGGCAGCTAGGGAAGCCTTCTCTGACTGGTAGAGCCCCTTCCTGCCTTTTCCCAGTGCCGTACTCCGTCACACTTTCGAAGTGAACCCCGGCAGCTGTGCGCTTGGAGGCCCAGGACACACGACCAGACAGCCCCGCCCGGAGCCCCGACACCCCTCTTATTGGGCGCCAAGGCAGGCGCCGCAGGCCTCCCGCCGACCGCAGCCCCCCCCCCATGCGCCGCACCGCCCAGCATCAGGCCCGCGTTGTGAGGCTGGGGCGCAGCGTCCACCACGGCGCCGTCATACCTGGTACGAGGAAATGTCGTACATGCTCCGCGCGGTCCCGTGCTTTCCCTCCTCCGTCACCAGAAAGGTCTTGAGGCAGGGGATCGCCCACTCCGGGTACTCGGTACGGCTGACGTACGCCTGCCGTACAATCCGGGAAAGGACTCGTCTGTGACACGCCCACGGTTCTGCCATTCATGCGCTCCGCCGCTCGCGAACGGCCGCCGCCGCCGCCGCCAGCTGGGTGGCGGTTGGGAGCCATCAAGCGGCCTTCAAGCCGCCCAGCATGGAAGTCCCAATGATCGCGTTGGACCCCTGCTGAGCTGCTGCTGAGCGGCTGTTACAGGGCCGCCAGTCGCCAGTGTGGCTTGCTCGGCCGCTCACCCGCCCACCATCGCACTTCCCGCAGAACGGCGATCTCTCCGGTCTACCCCCAATGTGAGATCCCCAGGGGTCAGAGATTTGCTATTTGTTTCTTTCATCGCGACCCCCCTCTGTCTCACCACCTCGGTCTGCGCCCACTTGGGGTCGGTGGCCAGCTCACGGAGGACCTCCCCACTGGCGCCCATCAGATCGATCCGCTCGTTGCGCTTGTCGTACACGGCACCCGACCTGTCGCGGCGAAAGGGCGCGCCGCCGTCCAGCATGTACCTGCCGGGCGTGTGTATGAGGGGTGATGGAGTCCGCACGTGAGCGAGGTGGCGAAGATGCCTCGGAACGCTCGGAATGGGGACACCCCTCCCCCGAGGTGACCATCTAAGTACATCCCACACTTGACAGCATCGGGCGAACTGCAGCCAGCGCCAAACGCGCTTCAGAGCTTCAAGCTGTGGCCCGAGACCGCGCGAAAGCGCCGACGCTTACATTTCCGGCCACCTGCGGAGACACATGGAGGGGACATTGAACCATCCCATGGTGGGCGCACTGTACGGCGTGCATAGCGATACGACAATTTCGGGGCTGACTTTAAGAGAATGTACAAATTTCGACATACCAGAGCGTTCCATCGAGGTCAAACGCCACGAGACGCGGCACTGCGGTCATAGATGGGCGAGCTGGTTTGCTGGGCCGGACGAGTTTGACGGGTTCAGCTAAGTCTTTCCTGACAGCAGTCAGTGGCCCTAATCGATTTGACTGCCGTAGAGAGTGTGGGGAGGAGCAGGGCACAGTCCGCATCAAATTCTGACCCGCCAAGCAGCAGCCGGCGCCCCAGATTGTTTAAATTCCAATAAATATATTTGGTATGAAGACAACGCCTAAGTCAGTTTGTTAATAATCCTAAAGTTACAATTATATCAGGCGTTCTATGGTGTTTCTGTTGTCAGAATGGGACTTCCAGGCACTTCTTACAGCCCGCTCTCTCGCTCACTATATTAATTGCGTCACATGGACAATAAAGAGCGTCATTACAGTCTATTACTTTGCGGTGAGCAGATTGTCGAGCGTTACGTTCCGAAACCATTTGTCATGTGCCGTATGGTGTCCGGACTGTCCGCGTTGCGCCTGTTATATTGGTGCCAGACCAAAATAACAGGCGCACCAATTCACACGTGCTACCAATATTAAAGCCATGTCATACACCATAAGCATAAATTGCCTGGATCTTAATTGCCTGGATCTCCTCCGTGCACCTCGTCCGCCAAAAATGACAAGACGAGGCGAGCAGAGAACGCAGGCTCCGATAGCCGGTAGCATTCTGCGAGCACGAAACCATACCGTAGCTCCCGCCGCGTGCACACCTAACGGCCAACGGATAGAACCGCCTATACAGAAGGGGTGGGTGTGCAGCTGTGCTAGTTGTGCCGTCATGTGAGCACTCTGCCATGGCAGCTGTGAGGTGACTTCACTGCTGGGTAGCCAAACGGCAATCGCTGGATGGAGGTCCTGGTGCCGCCACAGCAGCGGTGCCGTCGCCTGCGGCATCCCTGCCTCGCCTGGCAGTGGTGCAGCACCAGGGCTGCTCATTCAGGCAGTGTCGAATCAACCATGTGAACCAGGGGAACCTCGCAACCCCACCTACCGAACACGCTCGATGGCCTCATTACAGACGCTCCTCCACCCGGCATCACGGCGGTCCCAACCACGGGACTACCCATCGGGCCGTTTGCGACCGACCGACAGCCAGTCGGACTCTGCCCGCCAGTCGGAACTCAGCCCTCTGGGTGGCCCTCTGCTCTCCGCGCCTCTCCCAGCCGTCCCAGGTCTTGTCCGCCACGGCCTGAGGCACACAAGGCTGAATCCCATCCGTCCCTTCAGACCTCCACCTACGCCTTCCCTCCCCGCCTTCTCCAGCCGTGTCCATCGTTGACGTGGATAACCCCCCCGCTCCCCACGTCTCCCTCCCTCCTTTCTTCCCTTCTCGAGTCGGCCATTGCAGAGTTGGGCAGCTGGCGAGCGACTGCATGCCCCGTGCTCTCGACGCCTTGTCGGTTCCAAGGGCATCGGCCTCATCTTGCGCGCGCTGTCGCAATACGGTGCCGGTAATGCTTATTGCTGCGCTGGGGTTTCGGAATGGTAAGGGGCTTAGGGCGATGTTGGTGTCACGGCCGCGGGCGCCTCCGGAGGCCACCGCCGCATCCAGCCTTGGCCCGCAACCCGCCACCGGCGGGCAGGAGCAGCTGATGCACACAAGGGAGCGAGCGGGCCCCGCCCTTCCTCCGTTTTCCCGTCACCGCCCTCCCTTTCCCACGAAGCTCCCTCCCTTTTTCTCCAACGGCCGTTCTCTCCTGCTCGCACGACATGCAGCAGCTGCATACCGGTATTCTGCCACGGCATCACCACTACTCGCTCTTCCCATGTACGACAATCATCCATTACGCACAAGACGACCTCCAGCCGACAAATCACCACCCACCATCACCATCACCACCACCACCGCCACCACGCGACGGCACCCACCTTCCCGCGCACCACCTCACCCAACACTTTTAGTACCGGGTACGTTGAGGTCATTCTCTAACCCCCCGACCCCCCCTCCACCACATGCACACACACACACGCATCCGGCACTGGGGACCGGGGACCGCAACCCTCCAAACGACTCGAGTGGCACCCAATCAAGCGAGCGTCAGCTGCCTGCCGCAGTTCCGCTGCGCTACATATAACCCGTTGCAGCCCGGTGCAACGCCCCGGACCCCCCCCATCCCCTTGCTCAAGCCGCGTGCACGCGTGCAGCAGGGCGTGCAGCACGCCAGCCTGCCGCCGGAGCCTCAGCAGACAGACAATAATCATTGTATAGCTCTTGTCAACGCACCTCCTGTCAGCGGCCCCCGACCCGGTGGTATATCTCGACTGGCCAATGTAACTGGGAAGTAGATGGGTAACGAGAACTCGGCCCGATGCATGGCGGGTCGATGAGACGCTCAGCCCCCTCCCCGTCCACCCCACACGCAAATATGCACACACCGCCGCACAGCAATGAACCAAACCACGCACGCGGCCCCTCCCACCCGTCCCGTCACCATCACGCACAACACACATACGTGTCATCCAGCCACCAAGTCAACAGGGAGTCGATCCATTCAAGCTCGCGAGCCCCACCCAGAAGCGGAGCCGAACCCGCGAGCGGACCTTTGGGGGGGGGGAGAAGCGCAGAGACCCCCATCCAACAGGCTCGCATCCCCGTCCAGTTGATTGGCGGGTGGTACCACCACCGGCCATCCATCCATCCACCCACAAGGAGGCGCGCCGACATCAGCCGACGCTGAGCCGCTCCCGCACGACACCGACGACAGCCGCGGTGCAGGCGGGGGCCGGCACCATCGGCAGCAGCGGCAGCAATGCCAGATCGGTTTCGGAGCCTCCCTATCCTACGCCGCCCACCCCTCGCTGACCACACTGGTGCGGCGCCGCATGGATCGGGCCCACACTCATTCACACCCGGGCGCTCGCCCCTCGCTCCTCGCTCCTCGCCGCCAACTGCTGCCAGTACCGGGCCTCCATCCCTTTATCCCCACGTAAATCCGTGCTTGTCCGGTGTTGGTGTTGCTGCCCCGTCGTTCAACGGGTGGGACGACCAATCGAACCCCTTGAACCCTCCTCTTCGCCCTCATATTACTAATTTGCTTACGACGCGCCGCCCAGGCTGTAGGCGTCGGCGGCGCCGTCCTGTACGGCAGACACCACGCTGGTACGGCGCGACAGCGTGCCCTCCGACGCCCGGTGTTGGTGCTGGTGGTGGTAGTGGTTGCGGTTGCTGGTGTGCGAGTGGCGGTGGTGTTCGTGGTGGTGGTGGCTGTCGTACTTCTGCCTGTCGTTCTGCTGCTGGTACTGCTGCTGCTGGAGATGGGACGAGGAGTTGGAGCGCCGCTGCGCCCACATCTCCTCCTCTCCCACGCCGCGTCCCTCCTGCGCTTGGAGCTGCATGTGCGACTGCCGGGGGCGCTGCTGCGACGGGTGCGGCGTGCTTGGCCCACCACCACCACCGCCGCCACCACCACCGCCGCCGCCGGCGGCGAGGTACCGGTCCAACGACCGCTGTGAGTCGTGCTCGTGCAGCCGCCGCGGGCTGAGGCGCGGCGTCGGCGACGCCGCCGCGGCGGCGCCGCTGGCGCGCTGCGGGCTCAGCAGCGCAGATGCGTACAGCTCCGACGTGGCGGACCGCCGTACAGCGGCGGCGGCGGCGGCTACCGCCGCCGCCGCGGCAGCGGGGCTGCCGGCCTCGGCGCCGCCGCCCTGCGGCACAGCCGACGCCGACGCGCGGAGGCGCTCCACGCCGCCTCCGCCTCCGCCGCCTCCGCCTGCTGCTGCTGTGTTCCTGTGTGCCGCTGCCCCCTCGATTGCGCTGCTGTACAGCTCCTCCAGGTCCACCAGGGAGCGCCGCAGAGCGTAGTTGTCCTCAACAGCCCTGAGGTGGGGTGGGGAGTAAAAAGAAAGCCCGCAGCGGAGAAGGAGACGGCGTTAGCGAACGGTGGGGAGAGGGCGGGGGAGCAGGAGCGAGAAGGGGCGGCAGGGAAGGAACCGGTGGGTGGGTGCACGTGGGTGGGTGGGTGGCTGGGTGGCTGGGTGCACGTGGGTCCGCGCACCCGCGTGACGCCGACCGTCGTTTTGCTGCGACCTGCTTGCTGCTTGGCTGGTTGGCTCTGTGTGTTTCTTCGTTTGTTGCAGTTGTTATTCGCCCTCCTTGTTTGCTTGCTTGCGCATCTGCTCGCCTAATCGTACTGCGGCGGCGACTATATACGCATTGGAGCCGTCTTTGCTCCCTCCCCACACACCACGCCCTGGGCTTTGCACTTTTGTTGTTACTGCATTCACGGGGCTGCCATCGGAGCTTCTTTGCTCGCAGGTGGGTCTCGCCGCCGTCGCATTTCCTTTGCACGCACGCACAGCCTTGTGGACCGCGTGAGTGAGAGCGTGCTCTGGAGGCCACTGGACAGCCAATCCGCAGCGGATCAGCCCCCATCGACAACAGCACACCTACAACCTACACCGCTTGGCCGCATCTTTCGTTTGCCCCTGTATCGCTGGGTGGGTGGGTGGGTGGGTAGGGCATATGCCGAAGTTTTGCCAATGGCTCCACCCTTCCCAGGAACCTCCACTTTGCTGTGTGGCCCCACGGGAATACCGGTACATATATATAAAACACACACACAGTACGCGGCCGGCTGTCCCGCTGGCTCTACTCTTATTAATTCTGGAGCCCACTGTAATAACCACAACAATATAACAATACCCACAACAGTACCGTAACACACACACCTGTCCAGTTGGTAACCCAGGTGATAGTCCTTGACTGCCATCTGGCGGAGGGACTGCTCACCCTGCATGGGCAGGGCGGGGGAGCGAGGAGGAGGGGGACGGGGGCGGAGGCGGGGAGGGGGAGGGGGCGGGTTACACATGTGGGCGGGTTGGAAAGGGTGGGTTGGGCAGAAAGGGTGGGTTGGGCAGAGGGGTGCGAGGTTTTGCCAAGCCGCCCGTCAGGCGTTCACCACAGGTTGGATAAGGAAATGTGTGTTTGGTGATGGTCTGATGGCCTCGGTTCCGCGATTTACACCCCCCTTCTCAAACACACGCACCCTTCCCGCCCCACCTTCCAAGCTGCCCTCTCTCACCCCCCCCCCCCCAACCCACACACCCCGCAACCGGCTCAGCGCCGCCGCCGCCGCTATCTTGCTCCCACCTTTCGGTCGCTGATCGCCAGCACCTTCCGAGCGCTGTTCAGTTGTCGTTGCAGGTAGTTGATCTTTCCGTTGGCCAGGGCGCTCGGGTAGCCCAGCGCGGCCCGCACCTGCCGCTTGATCGCCTGGGTGGTATAAAGGGGGGCGAGGGCATTGGAGGGCAGTGGAGGACGTATTGGAACTGAAAATTTTAAACAGAGAGAAGGAACGGGGAGTGTAGTGGGTGAGTGGAGGGAGTACCGGTAGATGGAGCGGGTGGCCGGACCAGTTGGCGAACGAAGCACGGCCCCCCCCAACCCGGGGGCTCGGGGCAGGGTGAGCGCATTGGTCAAGTGATAATAAAGGGCAATCGCTGCCCGTCGTAATGGCGCGCGGCAGGGCACCAAACCCCCCTCGCGCCTCGTGCCCCCCCTCCATTTCCCCCATCCGCGAGCCCTCCCTGTCCCTCCCAAGCCGGGCAACCCCTTCATTCGTGCCCTCAAACAACCCACCCTCTCCTGCCCTCTCCCTCGCTACCCTCCCCTCCCCTTCCCTTCCCTCCCTCATGAACGTACCCCTCCCCCCCCCTCCATGAGACGTAATTCTCCTGTCACGTTACCGTTCACGGGCTCCGGCCCCTCCGTGGATAACCCCATCCGTGGATAACCCCCCTCCACCCACAGCCACCCCCCCACACCCACCCGCAGCTTCTCCTGCTGCGCCGCCCTCATTGCCGCCAGGGTTCCATCCGCCCTGCTGCGGTACACCTCGTCGATCATGAGCACCAGGGGCTCCCAGAACCGCCACTCGAGACCCAGACCGTAGCTGTGACGGAAGGCCTGAGAGGAGGAAGGGGTGCGAGGGGGGTGCGAGGGGGGTGGGGTTGGGCGGTGAAGCGAGGGGAGCGAGGGGAGCAAGGGGGGAGCAAGGAAGCGAGGGGCGAGAGGGGAGCGAGGGTAGGAGGAGGACGGCAGTGAGCTGCGAGTGGGGTCAGGAACGCAGCGGGGAGGGTTCGCACACGGGGAGGGTTACCCGCCGCGGCGGGGGGGGGGGCGGGCGGAGGTGGCGGCCCGGGGCCCGGGGTTCAAGCCGCCATGCTCCATGCGCAATGTGGCACACACAAAGAGGTAAGACGTGTTGTGGTGTTCCCTGTTTGTACTGTGTCAATGGCTGCGGCAACGTCACCGGCGCATATGCGGGGGGCGAAAGTGCCGTACACGTGTAGGATAAACATGTACGGCACGGTAGGGTGGGTGCGCACCCAGCCGGTGACGCACCTGCACCAGCCGTACGACATCCTTGGGCACCCAGCCGCTGGCCCGGGGCTTCGGAATGGTGGGCTGCGCGGGGTTCTGAGGGCAGAGGGAGGGAGGGGAGGGGTGGGGAGAGTGGGCAGCGGATTGTGTGTGAGAGAAGAGGCGGAGGGCGGCAGAGAACGTTTGAGAGGACGGAGAGAAAGCGCATCCGGGGCAAAGGCCAACCCTGCAAGAGACGCGGGTTCTTGCAGGTTAGGCGCGCGGTAACACACACACACACACACGCGATGTGGTACCCTCCTCCCCCCACCTTACTCCGGAACACCCCGGCGCTGAAACGCCCCACTCCACATGTTACGTATAGAATCCTGTACGTAACAGGACATCCTCCTTCCTATACTATACTTATAGAACCCTGTACGTAACACCACACCATCCCTACCCCACCCTCACCCCGCCCCCTCACCAGCTTTGCGCTGTAGCCTCCCCCCACCCGGTAAAACATGTAGTTCTCCGGGTCGGGCGGGTAGGCGGCGGAGGGGGGGCCCAGGAAGGCCATCTCGCTGACGGGGTCCTCCAGGGAGGGGGAGTGGGAGGAGGGGCCAGAGGGCACGTGGAGCACACCCGCGGGGGACAGAGGTCCGGAGGTGGAGCCTGAGGGGCGGGAGGGGAGGGGAGGGAAGGGCGAGGGAAGAGGGAGGGGAGGGCGAAGGGGGTGACGGGGGGCGGGGCGAGGGTGCGGAGGTGGAGGGGCGCGATGACCTGGATGGATGGATGGAGGTCAGGAAGGGGCAGAAAGTGTGTCGGAGGAGGGAGGACGGAGGGGGCGTGGGGCAGGGGGCGGTCGGGCTGCCCTCCTGGGGCAACGCGCGCGTCGCATGGTGGTGGTGTGGTGTGCTGCTGCGATCTGTGCCGCACTCCACTCCACTCCACTCCACAACGACTACCGTACCGGTAACCGAGCCCCCCTGGTAGCCCCAACGGCAGCCAGCGCTCCCCCAAAGAGAGGCCCAAGGCCCACAGGTGGCCGCACAGGGGGAAGTGGCACCAGCCATCCAAAACCCCACACGCAAAACCACCAAAAACCCCACCTGGCCAGACAACGCCAGCCCCATCACGAATGTGTTTCTGCCACACAGCGCTCACTGCCCCCCCCCACCCCACCCCACCCCGCCTCACCCCCTTACCCCCCTGCGTTGCGTTCCCTCGTCCCGGGCCGTTTTAATTACCCCCTTCCCCCCCTTCCCTGCCAACTGACTCACCAGCCGGGAGCGATGACCCCCGCCGCGCCCGCGGCGCGCTGCGGCTGCGCCGCCCGCCGCCGGCGCCCAGCCCCGACCCCGACCCGGTCGGGCTGCCGTACCCCAGCCGCAGCCCCGCAGGGCTGCTCGGCCTGCCTCCCCCGCCTCCGCCTCCGCCTCCTCCACCCCGCCTGCCGCGCGCCTCCGCTCCGTCCCTGCTGTCCCGCTTCTCCTTGCCCTCCCGGTCCGGCACCCCCAGCGCCTCCAGGATGCGGGATCTGCCCAGCTGCACCCCCCCTGCTGACACCATGTCCTTCAGCTCCAGGTTCTCCTTGTCCAGGCGCTGAAGCTCGTCCCGAGCGGCGCCGTACAATGTCTCCAGAGCGGACATATCGGCCAGGCGGCCCTTGGTGGCCACCAGCTCGCCTGTGGGTGTGTGTGTGTTTGTGTTTGTGTTTGTGGGGGGGGGGAGGGCGGGGAAGGGGGGGGGGAAGAAGGGGTGGGGGGTTGCCGTTTGCAGGAGGGATGGGGTGAGGCGGGGGGCCTGGGGCGGGGAGGGAGGCGGGGACATGATACGGAAGTGACGGGTGGGAGAGGTGCGGCGCGCGCGCTCGCCGGAATGAGCGTGGTCACCTAGACGCCTACTTGATGCCGAAAGGCATCGCAATCATCGGTCCCCCACCCCACCCCACCTCTTCTTCGCCCTCTCCTTCTCCCCTGACCCGGGCCGGGCCGGCGAACCCCAATCCCCCCAACCCCTTCCGGGCCTCCTCCCCGCCCCTCCCCACCCAGCTCCCCTCGCCCGCTCACCCAACAGGCCGTTGTGCTCCGCCTGCACCTCCGCCACACGACCCTCCGACTCCTGAGGACCAGTGCGGACCAGTGAATCCAAGGAAGGGAGGAGGGGGAGAACGAAGGCAGGTCGGGGAGGGGTTGAAGAGTGAATTTGCAGGAATTATCCACGTTTAGGCCGGAGGGGGGGGGCACACAAGACGAACATCGTGGGACGGGAGGTCCGGTGAGTGCCCTCGAGGTTGACCCCAACTTGCTCCTTGGTCTCAGTCTCGTTAGTCTCAGCCTCCTCAGGCTCAGCCTCGCAACTAACTCTTGCCCCGCACCCATGCCCGCCACTTCCCTGCACCGCACCGCACCCTCCCACCTCCCACCCCTCCCCCTAAACACATACACACATACACACACACGCACCTCGAGCAGCTGGGTCATCTTCTCCAGATGCCGCAGCGCGTCGTTGCGCTCCGAAATCGTGACGCGCCTGTGTCGTACAAGGAAGAGGACAGTCAAAGGCGTAAGCCTCATGCCATAACCCCCATAAGGGGTTATGAGGGGGAGGGGGGCCTGTACCGCGCCGCGGTGAGACGGATGTGGCTGCCAGGAACTCCCACTCCGCTTTCATAATCCCCCCAATCCCCCCGGGAAGGACTGCTCAGGACTGCTCAGGATCCCGCCCGGCCACTTCTGCCGCCCTCACTTCGGCCCAGGCCCAGGCCACTGCCGCGAGCGGGGCTCCCAAGGACACCTGTTCTGCCCTGACCTCCCTTTCTCTAGGACACCCTCCGTTCTCCAACACCGATGCCCCCCTCCCTCCCTAGGTCCGACCCATTGAGAGTATGAGAGAGAGAGCTGCGTCCCATGGCCCCCTCCACCCTCCACCCGACCGCCACCACCGCTAGCTGCCGCGCTGCTGTGGGCGCACGCAAGGCCCACCTGTCCTCCTCCGAGCGCTGCGCAGCGTCCGCGCCGGTGCCGTACGCCAGTGGGCCAGAGCAGCAGTCGGGGGATCGCAGGGTGAGGTGTGTGTGTGTGTATGTGTGCGGGGGGTTGTGCGGGTAGGGAAGGTGGGGAGGCGGCGCAAACGTCACGGCAGACCTTGGGCGTCAGGTAAAGGGGGACCTCCGGACTGCCATAAAACGAAAGGAGCTGTACAGAAGCTGGAAAACTGGACAGGCTGCACCACCCCGGAGAAGGAGAGGGAAGGGGAGGGAAGCCACCGCTCGGAAGCTCCCAGCCGGAGCACAGCTCTCGACCTACGCCCGCCCCCCTCCGCGGCCCCTCTCCCCTTCCAGTGCCAACCCCGACGCTCTTAACGTTCCGTATATAGTGCGCACCCCCCCTCCTCAGGGCCCTCCTGGAGCTGTAGCGCGAGGGAGGGACCCCCGCCTGCAATGACCCGGACTGACCGACCCATGGGTCACACACCCATCCGCATGCGCACCTGCAGCTGCCTCTCCAGCGACGCGATGTGCCGCCTGAGCTGCTCATTTTCCTCCGCCTGCACGCAAGCAGCAGCAGCAGCAGCAGGCAAACACATCGTCATTGGCCACTCAGGGTCTTTCGAGGATGGGCGGATATGTGCATACAAGCTGAAATGGCGGGCATCATGCAGCCGCGAGACTCCAGCCCCGCTCCGCGCCACGCTAACTGTCAGGCCTACCCGTTGCGCCTTAGACCCGCAGCCCTGCCGGTTAAGGATACCTTGCTGCGGTTCTTCTTCATTACCCCGCCAGCCCTCCGCCGCCCTCCCCCTTCCCTCCCCTTCCCTTCCCTTCCCTCCCCCCCTGCCCACCTGCGATTGGGACACCGTCTCCCTGGCTGCCAGGGTGCTGCCCTGGGCCTGGACCTGCACTCGCAGGCGAAGGGGAAGTGAAAGCGGAGGGTGAGGGGAGGGCAGGGGAGGGCAAGTGCGGATTGTCTCGAGGGAACTCATGACGGCATGATGTGATCTGATCCGAGATAAGATGAGACCCCTCCCTGCTCCCGGCCCCGCACCAACCGCCCCTCCCTGCTCCCGGCTCCGCACCCACCGCCCCTCCCTGCTCCCGGCCCCGCACCAACCGCCCTTCCCTGCTCCCGGCCCCGCACCAACCGCCCCTCCCTGCTCCCGGCCCCACACCCACCGCCCCTCCCTGCTCCCGGCCCCGCACCAACCGTCCCTCCCTGCTCCCGGCCCCACACCAACCGCCCCTCCCTGCTCCCGGCCCCACACCCACCGTCCCTCCCTGCTCCCGGCCCCACACCCACCGTCCCTCCCTGCTCCCGGCCCCGCACCCACCGCCCCTCCCTGCTCCCGGCCCCGCACCAACCGCCCCTCCCTGCTCCCGGCCCCGCACCAACCGTCCCTCCCTGCTCCCGGCCCCACACCAACCGCCCCTCCCTGCTCCCGGCCCCGCACCAACCGCCCCTCCCTGCTCCCGGCCCCCACCCACCGCCCCTCCCTGCTCCCGGCCCCGCACCAACCGGCCCTCCCTGCTCCCGGCCCCGCACCCACCGCCCCTCCCTGCTCCCGGCCCCCACCCACCGCCCCTCCCTGCTCCCGGTCCCCACCCACCGCCCCTCCCTGCTCCCGGTCCCCACCCACCGCCCCTCCCTGCTCCCGGTCCCCACCCACCGCCCCTCCCTGCTCCCGGTCCCCACCCACCGCCCCTCCCTGCTCCCGGTCCCCACCCACCGCCCCTCCCTGCTCCCGGCCCCCACCCACCGCCCCTCCCTGCTCCCGGTCCCCACCCACCGCCCCCGCCAGCCGGGCCACCTCCGTCTCCAGCTCCTGCAGCCGGGCCATGGCCTCATGGCGCTCCGAGCGGGCGGCCGCAACGGTGACGGACAGCTCATGTTTCAGGCCTCGGAGCCGACCCTGACTGTGGGGTGCGGGCGGGCGGAGCGGGGGGTAAAAAAAGATACCGCAGCGGAGACGAAGACGGCGGGGGGAGGGAGGCGCAAAGTTTCGCGGCACGGTGGCGTATGGGCAAGGCTGGAGGGTCAGCAGAGGGAGCAGGTGCGGGCGGCATGGCGAGGCAGAGAGATGCACGGGGTGGCAAAGGAGGGGACCGCGCTTCGCTTCGCACGTGTTGTTCTGGGGCGCAACAGCCGAACGGCTTGTCCTCGGGCGTCGCAGGTTGCATATTGTTGCGTGGTGATGCTTGCCATCAAGCTTCGTGTCAAGACTCAAGCATTTGATCGAACAGTAAAACACCAATGATTGACTGGGGATGATTGTTGGCGGATGTTTTGAAAACATGATGCAAGGGGTCACTCACAGGGCAAACGGCGTTACTCAACCTAGCCAGATAGACTCGACCCAAATACCAAGCGACGTAATAGGCAAGGACCGCTATTAAGGAAATACATTTTTATATCAGATGTATGCTCGCGCTCTCAGGATTGCTGTTGGGCTGGATTGCTGTCAAGGTTGGGCAAAGGGCATTGACTGTCACGGAGGCCATAAGTGAGAGCCTGGATCGATGTTTGCAGCGCGACGAGTGTGCCAACGCTCATTGTAGTGCCCTCGTGAACTTTCGTTTGGATGCTAGTTTCCCTAGACTATGTGGAGCCATCTCTGTGTTTAGCCTTGGTAACGCAAGCCCACAATAACGTCCCCCAAACATCGGGTGCAGCTTTTGTCGCAAGCTTTTCTGAGTCCTACTCCTTGCCCGGATCACTAGGCGCCAAGTGGTCCCGCGCATGTCATGAGTAGGCGCCCGCCACACCCGCTAGGCTAACCTGTAACGCAGTCTCTCGCGCAGCTCCACGGCAATATCATAAACGCGTGAAAGAGCACCATCGTCTCTGCGCCCACCAACTGCAAGTATACCGGCTATTCCTGCCAGCGCCCGGTTCCAAGCATCCCATTTCACGCCCTCGACCTGCAAAGAAGGGCCAGGTATCTCGACAAGTTAACGCCAGTTATGTACGCTGTCATGCAGCAAGCTGCACCCCGAACCCATATCACACCTCGTCGCTGTCCATGTCCAGGCTTTTATATAACAGGACGTGGGGCGAGAGTTAAAACAAGCGATTCGAGTTATAATATATTGTAATTATACATAAAAATAATTGTAAAATTGCTGGAGGAGCGGCCGTCTACAAAGCTAGGGTAAGCCGTAGAAAGAGGGCACAGGGGCGTCAGTATCCTACAGTGCCTACTTGGAATAAAGAAAAAGTGTTCACTTAAGCCACAGTCCTGCGAAAGCGAGCACATGCGTGCCTTTCCGGTGTACGGCAATCGCTCCGTTGCAACTACCCGGAGAGCGCGAATTGTACAAGAAGCAAGGATTTTTTCGGCGAATGCAGAACGTGGCCGTAGAGCAACTGCCGCAAAGCTGAAGGCGCAAAGCAGTGCCCTGCTTCTGCTTCAGCTCGTAAACTGCACCAGCAGTAAACAGCGTAACTTTTTCTTGAGCAGAAATGGCTACATCGGCTCCCCGATTGCTACGCCTTGGATCTGTGCTGGCCCGACAGGCGGCTCCGTCCTCGCTTCTACAGCAGCAGTTCCGGACATTTTCCGACAAGGCAGCTGCTGAGGCAGTCAAGGCGGCCCCAGAGGCTGTTAAGGCCGACTCGAACTCGAAGGCTAAAATCCGGGTATGTTTTTTTGCGAAAGCACGTGGGGAGCAAGGAGGATGTTGCCAACGTGGCGAACTGCCTTTCTTGACGAGCAGTTCGCGAGCAGTCCGCGCAGCGTTAGATATAACTTTGATGGCTTCAGTCACGCTTTGAAGGCTTTGCATGCATCGCGCTGCCGTGTGCATGCAAAGCGCGGGTTGTCAAGGGCGTAGCTTCTTGACACGCAAACCCCCGGGTTGCAACTTTTTCCAAGTAGCGGTTTTGCCCGCCGTCCCTTTGCTGTACACGTTTTCGCAGGGATTCCAGTTCTTGCTGTTCGGGGGCCTCGGCGCTGGCTTTGCGTACGGCTACTCGCTCTTCACGTCGCAAGCTCCCACCTCGGGCCCCCTGGCCGGTCCGCCAGCGCTGGCCACCGCTGCTGCCCCGAAGGTACGCGATACGGTACTGTCTGCCTATGACCGTGACCGCTCAGGTGGCTCAGGTGGCTCCCAGCGCGTGGTTGATGACTGCCAAACGCCTTGATGGTTGGATATCAAGCCAAGGAGCAAAGCCCGCAGCTCAAGAAGAACATCACGCCTGCTGCTACGGTACATGAGTACGCGGTTACTGGACCCAGCCAGTTGCATAGCTCCATGCCTGTTCGCAGCATGGATTGCCCATTGCAGCCAATGATCACCGCCCATTGCCCACTGCGTCACCAAATGCTGGTCCCTCTTGTGACGGAATCCCCCGCCCGGGCCCAGACTTCGACCCCCGGGGATTACGACGCCGTCCGCAAGTCCATCTCGTCTTTGCTGGATGCGGACTACGATGACGGCTCGTATGGTCCGCTCCTCGTACGGCTGGCGTGGCACGCGGCGGGCACGTACGACAAGTCGGACGGCACCGGTGGCTCTAACGGCGCCACCATGAGGTGCGTCACATGTATGGAGGATTGGTGGCGGCAACGGAGGGCGGGGGTGCCGGGACATGGACGTGGACGGGTCGCCAAGTCTGGCCCTGGGGGCTATGGGCAAACTCGGCGATGTGGGTCGGGGGTCAGGGTCGGTGCCGGCGATGTGGGTCGGGGTGCCGGGTTGTGGGCTTGGGTCGGTGGCCGGGGCAGGTGCCGCGGATAGCTGACATGCTCCCCCGCTGCCGAGACGGGAGAACTCTGTCGTCGCGCTTGCAGGGTAGCTTAGTACCATGACATGATGTGTGATTGTCCGGACCCAGATTTCGAGCGCTGGGGTTGTGATGGGAAGAGCGATCGGCCGTGCTTTCGGCTGAGAGGTGTTCCAAATTTCCAGGTGTGCCCGAGTCCAGTGAGACACGGCCGATTGGTTTGTGCATCGTGCGGCAGATCGTGGGTTGCGGCTTAGCGGCCGCACCGGGGTTCGCAAGTTTGGGACTCGGCAGGTTTGGGGGCAGCGCATGCGGCCGGCGCCGGGCCGGTAGGCAGGGAGCCGCCATGCAGGCAGACTGGCAGAGCTTCAGCCCGGCTGTCCGGCAGGCCATTCCAACAGCGGGCTGCAGCGCCATGCTGCCATCCTGCCAAGCCCGCCCCTCGCCCATTCGGGAACCCTCCCTATGCATGCGGTTCCCTCTCCCGCTCCACTTCCGTCTTTCGATTTTGTCCGCATCACCTCACAATTTGCGTACGCCTCGCTTCCTTGCGTCCCTCGGCCCGCAGATTTCCTCCCGAGTGCGAGTGGGCGGCCAACAAGGGCCTGGCCATCGCCCGGCAGCTGCTCGATCCCGTCAAGGAAGCCCATCCCTGGATCTCCTACGCGGACCTGTGGACGCTGGCGGGCGTGGTGGCCATTGAGGACATGGGAGGTAAGCGCTGAGGCGGCGGAGGGGGTTGGGGCGAAAGGAACCGAGGGCGCGTTGATGGAAAGGGGCGGCGTAGTTAGGGTTAACGTTCAATGCACGCTTTGGGTACGAAACGGTGCAAATGCGGAAGTTGTTTCCACAGTGGGTGGACCGTTGTTAGGGATGTCGCCGCTGGGAAATGGGTTGTGTTGAGCTGTGGATCGTTGTGCCGCCCTGAACTGCTGTTTGGTTTGGTTTGTTCGGGCCGCGCAGCACACTGCAGTTGTCGCTGGCCGCACCTCTTCCGTGCGCGTGCTGCTGCGTCCTTGCTTTCCACAATCGCGTTGCGACACCCCCGACCACACACTCCCATCAACCGGTCCGCTCTTCCGCCCGCTGCATGCGGCGCAGGCCCCACCGTGGCCTGGCGGTCGGGCCGGGTCGACTACTCGGATGGCTCCAAGATCGTTCCGGATGGCCGTCTGCCCAACGCAACGCTGGTAGGTGGATCAACTGGGCGAGAGGGAGGGCGTGCGGGAGGTTTGAAAGCAGGATAACGCTGCGCACCCGACACCCCTCACCCTCCGCGACCCCCCCTCCTTCAGTATTGCTGGGTTCCGGGTCCGTTCGTTAACGCCATCTCCGTCTCCGCTGTGGTATTTTCTTTTTACCCCCCCCCCATCCGGCCTATACGTGGATAACCCCCACTCCCTGACCCCAACCCTCCCTCAGGGCGCCAAGCACCTGCGCGACGTCTTCCACCGCATGGGCTTTGACGACCGCGACATTGTGGCGCTGAGCGGCGCACACACGCTGGGCCGCTGCCACGCCGACCGCAGCGGCTTCGTCGGCCCCTGGACCAACGCGCCCACCACCTTCTCCAACCTCTACTTCCAGGAGCTGACCAACAACAAGTGGTGAGCGCAGGGTGGGGCCTCAGGAGGGCAAAAGGGGGGGGCGGGTCGGTGGGATATGGTTTTGATAATGCCGCAGCGATGGGACACACCACACACGTGACGCAAGCGAACCCAGACCGTGCAACACGTACCGATGTACCTGTTACCTGTTACCGAAACCTGTACCTGTTACATGTTACCGTTCTCCCTTCCCCCCCGCGCGCGCGCAGGCGTCCGAAGAAGTGGGACGGCCCCCTGCAGTATGAGGACGCCAAGACCGGCACCCTCATGATGCTGCCCACCGACATGTGCCTGCTGTCGGACAGGACGTTCAAGGTGAGTCGGGGCCTCTAGTACCGTGTCAGGACACGAGGGGGGCAGGTAAAGGGGACGGGGCGAGGTGGGGCCTGCAGGGATGCGAGGGTCGCCAAGAGCGGAGGGACGGCTTCGGGCGGAGAGGGGGGAAAGGGAGCTGGGAACATGAGCGCGGACAGGACTTCACTTATCAGGGGGTGCAACCAGGCTCATCATGAGTCCTGTACGTATGGGCCAAGATGGCCGCGAGAGATTGGGAAGGGTTTTGGTGAGCCGGGTTCACCTCAGCGGGCGGCTTGTGAGTGGCGAAATGAATGGGCCATTTGGCGCTGATGTGCGCCGATGGCTCCCCTGGGTTCCCTCGTTTTGGCGTCAAGCGACAACAATGCAGGGTCGCGCGTTGTCACCTGGAAGTGCTGTGCTGCGTGTTGCCACGGGCTTAATCCCATACTTAGGGTCCCATCGGATACGGTCTGGCGTATCCCATGCGTTCGGTCTGCGCCGGCGGTGCCCCGCGTGGCATTTGAAGTGTTGGCTGAAGCTCGCCTCAACCCCCTCGCTCCTGACGCGTGCGCGCCCTCCCCGGAGCGCAGAAGTGGGTCACGCTGTACGCGAAGGACCAGGACGCCTTCTTCAAGGTGAGACAGGGAGGGCGAGTGAAAGGCTCTGGAAATTGGGCGTGTGTGTCTAAATCGTAAAATTCGTAATGCAACGCGGTCCGTGAGCGAGGCGAACTGCTAGCAGAAGCAAAGCAGTGCAGGCTTCGGACGGCAGATTGGGGGTTATCCACGTATAGGCCGGAGCCCGTGAACGGTAACGGGGGGCCTTTCAATGTTGAGACGGTGGGGGGCGATGAATGGCACCTGCGCGGTATGGCACCCGGTGTATACTGTTTGACCCCTGAGTTGACTTACAGGCTTTCGCGAAGCATGCAGCTTCTTGCTCCCGCCTTGCACGCCTCGCACCACCTCTTCTTTCCCCCCGGCCAGTGACTCCCCTTCTTATATAAAGGAGCATATCACTCCCTGACCCCCCCCCCGCCAGGACTTTGCGGTGGCCTTTGGGAAGCTGATGGAGCTGGGGGTGCCCTTCCCGGGGAAGGCAGCTGCCGCGTCGTGAACTCGTGATTCGGGTCCCGAAGGGACCTGACTGAGCGTGGCTACTCGGGGCAGTCTGGTGCGGCCCCATCAGGTTGTGACGGTGACGGGGTTGAGCTCGGCGGGCTGTCGGGAGGCCCTGGGCTACCGCCGCCACCGAGCCAACACCGCGCGTCGGCCGCCGGCTCGCTGGCTGACCTGGGATTTGGAGCGCCAATGGCTTATTATGCAGTTATGCAGTCATGGATCTGGTATCAGCGCTGGCGCAGCAGGGGGGAGCTCGCCGTTCCGCAGTGTCGACATCGGCGTTCCTTGGGCGCCATTTGGATTCTCTGATTCCGACAAGTTTGGATCTCGGATCTCGGATTCGTGACCTTTCGGGCCGCCCGTCTGATCACTGATAGGACTCTTCACCTTGGCGCCGCAGGTCGTTTCATTTTGGTCGACGGCTGTGGCCACTGCGAGTGAGCCGTGTATTGCATGCTACCGTATTCTTTGGTGCGTGATTCCATGCGAGTGCTGCTGTACGTACGATCGACGGGCAAATTATCAGGGCAGCCCCGGGAAGGCCCGCAAGCTCGCGTGCTTTGCGGCGTGTAACCCGCGACAATCGGGTGCGGGGGGGTTTGTGCCTGGGTGTGTTCCTGGCCATGTGTTCGAGGAAGGTCTGTTTTTTCGTCGCCATACATACGTGGGCAAGTGTTTCTTTAGGCTGGCACGGTCGCGTGATGCATGCAACGCAGTGCTTGCTAACCATTTGTTATGTTGCGCTGTGGTGCTGTGGTCGGTGGTGTAGAACTTGTCAAGGCGGATGTATGTGCGTGCTGGCGTTTGTGTACCGATGAGCCCTGCCTGGTCGTTGAGCGTTGGCTCTGGCTGCGGGGCCACCCGCGAAGCCCGCACGGGCGCGACAGGCGCTGCTAGGGTCATGGTGCTTGGGTCATGGATCCAGGTCAGGCAACGTGCGCGCGATGAACGTTCCTTTGCTTGGGTGGCGTGCCGTCTGTACATGTTTGTTGTACACCTTAACAAACACCAAATGTGATGACCGGTGTTAGATTCCGCTATTTGACCCTCAAAACGCGCCTATGCCCTCCGGCCGAATGTCCACTGGCCTGTGAGCCGGCTCGTGATTCTCTTCCATGAACGTGCACGCATGTGCACTCTTGGTTCCTGCGGCCAGCTGCGGCGGCCCCACAGAATCAAGTACGGCACACAGCTGTGCGTATATCGCAGCATATGCTGATGGGACGTCGATTGGCGGCTCGGTACAGCCGGAGAAGGTAGATAATTGTTGTATGAAAGGCGTGGAGACACTCTCCGCGATTCCGTATGTACGTACGCTACAGGTTGGACCCTCTTGACCGTACTCACAGCTCCCCGCGGTTTGTAAGCCCGGAAGAAAAGGGCACTGGTGCATGCCGCACCACGATTCCGGACAACCATCACTTGGCGTACAAAGTGATGAAGCAAGCCAGCCAAGCATGAGTACCCATCCCGGCGCGACTTCCCGTTAAGGCGTCGGCGAGGAGCGAGTGCCGTAGCTGCTGTGTACGGCTGCGTGACACAGGGAGGGTTTGTAGGCGGAAGGCCAGCCAGCAGTCCGAGGCAGTTTGCCTAGGCTACCCACTAACACTGACTGCACGCCGCCGACCCCGTGCAGGGTGACCGACACGCTGTTGGAGTGTTACCGTTAATTGGGTGAGGCGCTCGAGCCCTGTGGCACAGGTGCATCGCGCAAGGGTTCCGCCGGTGCGTCCTTCATGGATTGGGTATGCCTAGCTCGATTCCGTGCAGCGGGTAGCGTCAAGCAAAGCGTGCATCTAAGCGCTAGGGTTGGCCCCAGGTTGGCTGCGGCCAGTTGGCTGCGTGGGCCGTCGTGGGCGGACAAAACCTGCAGCACTCCATGCGCAGTATCGTGGCACGGCGATTGACGCGCAAGCATACAGTCGCTAGGGTGGCACAATTCTGTGCATTTCCGATGGCTGCACAGCAGCTGGACGACGTAATCGAATGCACACACATACAAAACACTATCCTAGAGGTTCCTTGCAATCGACTTGTGTGTGGGGCCTGCCAAGGCTGGGATGTCACTCCCTACGGACCATAGAAGCGAGATCTTCAGACCTTCAAGTGACATAATGGCATATAACACCATGGCATTTGCTGCGGTAACCGGGTGCTACCTCCAGCTTTGGACGTTAGGTGACCCCCGGGACCGCCGGGGAAGACTAAACCAATTTAAAGCCTGAGCGCAGCGTGGCCAATGAGCTACATCAGTGCTTGCAACTTATCCTGAGAACTGCAACAAATTCAGCTTCGGGTTCCGAAGCCCTTGCTTCTCAGACTGGCAAATGACATACAGGGCAGCATGCGCAGATGTGATTCACAACAGAATAGAATGAAAGTCATGCATGTACTTGGGGGTATGACTTACCCTGTTACCGCAAGGGGAAGGCTGCTGGGCTTTATGGATCCAAAAGGATCCAAACGCCAAGGGGAACCAGAAATCGGTATCCGGGACTCCGGCTCCACGCGAAAGCCAGTTTCGGTATAGACACAAATCACACGATTTGTGTTCTCTTTCAGACTAAATTTAGAGCGTCCAGTATGAGGCAGCTCCAAGATGCTCGTTAGTTTACCGTAGGGCGATATTGCGCCCTGCGTACCCCCAACATCACCATGTTTCAAAGAAATGATATTATGCATAAGGAGCTGACAGATGCTAAGAAGCGTCCGCTGACAGACCGCATTGTGCTCGCGAACTGGAGGGCGAGGGTCGCAGCTTATGAAGACATAAGCGCGGCGTGCTGGGAAATACATGACGACACCGATCCACGACTCACGGAGCTTGGTAGGCGCAGGCGTATGCTCGTTTGGTCTCGGACACTCGACGAAATCTCGCCTTAACCATTCCTACCTTGACGGCCAACATCCCACAGCGCCGCTGTTCCCCAAGGCAGTGTCCGATCCCAACGCTGCAGCTTTAGACAAGGTCCTTGATGCCCTGAACGTTTTTCTCGCCAAGGCCACTGAGGAGCACGCCAGCAGGTATCTGCCATGAGGTCTCCTTAGGGTTAGGGAGGCGCCTCTGTGCGACGACGGACACGCCGGCGGCGCTACTGTGTTGTCCGCCTCATAAGCGTCTGTGGTAACCTGTGCAGGATATGCGAGCACACCTGTGCCAACATCGTGGCCAAATGCCTCAGCGCCAGGTCCAGCACACTGTCCCGAGCCTTGGAGGCCATGCTCCTCTTCATAGAGCTGGAGCAAGCGGAGGTGGTTACGGTGAGTTGACATCACAACTGGGAGCACATACTAATGTGTAGGTTCCCCCATAAGAGACACCAAGCTGGTTTCGGGCTTTGTCAACGGTGGTTTCCGACAAATCCTGGTCCGTGACTCAAGGTACCCTGTCACTGTTCTCCACCTGCAGGAGGCACTGGTGTCCGGGCTCACCAGCAAGAATCCCAAGGTGGTTGTGGCCGCACTGGACTTCTTACACCAAGCGCTCGCGTAAGTTGTTTGTGTGCTTGGTTGGCCTTACCTGTCACAGCGGTTGACCTAGAGAATTTAACGGCAACCTCTGCGAAGCCACCGTCCGGACTTTCCGTCTCTCTACGCGAACCTGCCGACTACTGCTCGTAATAATCCGTTCGATACGGGCTGCCCTAGCAGTCGTAGGATGCGTGTTTTACAATGAGGGGCCCCATACGAGGTCTTTGCGGCGGCGCAAAGGGCCTCACGGCCCAACCCCACGGGCCTCTGCAGTCATAGGGTTGCGCTCACCGGAGCGTGCGCGTCTGCGCACGGCTTAGATCATGCAACGCTGCTCCTGTCTGGTGACGCGCCCTGGTTGTCCTGTCGCAGCTCCTTTGGGCACCGCGTCGTGACGCCCCAGCTCATCATCGAGGCTTTGCCCGCCCTTTTCGAGTCCAAGGATGGCATGACACGCGACAACGCCAAGGGGCTCGTGGTACGAAGGGTGGTCGTAAGTGAGGAACCAACTCCTAGCCACTAGGGGCGGCGGTGGGATACCTGTAGCTGACCCCATGATGGATCCTCTTGGCAGGGATGACCCGACCCATCCATCCCCTGTGCCGTATGGCACGGCATGCCGCTGCCGCCGCCGCCGCAGCAAATCTTTGAACCTCGTTCGGAAATACCCAAAATTCCTTCTGCTTGTACGCATTAATGCTGAAACATGTGTTTGTTCGGTGAAAGGCTAAGACCTGACACCCTGGGTTTTGTGCTGCAGTACGATATACGATTCACAAATGGTCCCCGATGCAACGTGATGCACGAGACGCACACTCCTAGCTGACCGAACAACCGTGTTCTCCCTTTGGAATTAGGTGGAGCTGGCCAGCTGGATGGGCCCCGGGGCGGTTCGCACGCTGCTATTCGACAAGATGCGTGACGCGATGCGCAACGACATCAACCATTGGATGAGTGACATGGCGACCTCGAAGAAGCCGGCGCGCCTAACGCGCAAGCAACGATCCATGGCGAAGGGCATCCGGGAGCAGGCAGCCGCGGGGCGCGGCGGTGGCGCAGCGGCTGCAGCCATGCATGGGCCGCGCGCGCAGGTGCGTCCTGGCCCGACCCGGAAGGTTCCGAACAGGGGCATACTTGGGGATCGACATTTGACCTGCTGCGGCTAAAGATTGGAGAGGAGGGATGAGGTCAAACCGCGGCGACAAATGGCGCGGCGAAGGCGGGGTCCGGCTTTGATCATAATCTGACAGTGTGTGGGGAGGTAGCGCGCGCGTGCTGTCGCTGAGCCGTTGCAGTCATGTGTGCGTATCGCAGGCAGCGGCCGCGGCGCCATTCAAACGCTTGGGCTTCAAGGGCGGCGGGAGCGACGTGCTCGCAGCGCCGCCGCCGATCCCCATCACTTCCGAGCAGAACCTGCGCTCCGAGCTGGAGGCGGCCACCGCGACGCTTGCGCTGGCTGCTAACGCCGACCGGCAGGCGCGCATGTCGGCCATGCAGCGAGTTGAGGGCCTCGTGCTTGGCGGCGCTGCTGACTGGGGGAGTTTCCATGAAGCCATGCAGGGCCTGGCGCGGGCCCTGGCGCAGCAGTTTGAGGAGCGCCGATCGACGGTCGCGCGTCAGGCGTGCCACCTCATTGCCGTCCTTGCGCACGCTTTGGGGAGGCGCTTCGAGCCGCACGCGCTGGCGCTGCTGCCAAAGTTGTCCGGTGTGCTCGTTGACATTGGGGCCGTCATGGTCGCCTCGTCGAATGTGGGCGTGCGCGGCGTTCTTCGTCACTGCCAGACTGGGCTGACGCTGCAGGCCATTGCAGATAGCATGTGCCGGGGGGGAGAGAGCACCACCAGGACGTGGCCGTACTGCGCTTCGTACCTAGTCCAGGTCAGTGCCAGAGGAGAACGGTGTTGAACATGACATATGCGCGTTACTGTCATATCCGGGCGATCGGGGCTTGAACCTATACATGTGGCGAGATCCTTGACTCCCGCGCGCGATGTATGTTGCTTATGATCGCTGTACCCACAACCCATGCGCGTTTGGAACCCCTTGCAGATCCTCGAGGAGTGGAACGTGGGGTTCTTTAGCCGGCACACTGGCTCGACGGAGGTAGCCATTTACGCCGCGGCGCAGACCTCGTCGGCCGACGCGCGCCAGTCCAGCAGCACGGCCATGGCGCTGTACGACGGCGGGCAGCCGGGCGGCGCCGAGGCGTCTCTCGAGCAGCTCCACAGCACTACGCAGGACACGCTGGCAGGCGGATTGGCGGGGTCTGAGCCATGTGCGTATGATGGCCATGGTCACGGCGAAGAGTGTAGAATCAAGCTTGCATTGATCGAAGGCTTGTGGTGATGATTTTTCTCGTAGCCTGGGGCGGTTGCGGGAGTGCAGTACGCATTCGGCTCCAGGACTGAGGCCATGGCCATCCTTGCCACGATCAGGTTATGTGCTGCGCATCTGACGTTCCTTTGCGTCTTGATGTCCTTCTGACCCGTGATTGCAGACGCCACCGCGCAGCATCTGGCGGCTGTTCACGCCTCGCGCGTTTGGCTGCCGGGCATTGTGACGCGCATCGTGCGTGCTTTGCCGGCCAACGAAATAGCCTGTACATCGAGGCTCATCGACAAGGCAACGGCGCGGGAGTTCGCAAACTACAGGACCGTGCGGCTCTCGCTGCCTTCGCCTACGCACGCCTTCCGGAAGCGCTGGGGCAGCCCGGACGCCTTTCGAGGGCTCACACGAGCGCAGCGACGGAAGCTGCTGTGTCTCACGGCGGCCAGCGGCAATGTCGACAACCTCGAGATCGCTCTGGCCAACGCGGGGTTTGTTGCGCCGCACGGGCTGCTCGAAGCCGCCGCAGCCGCGGGCCAGCTGGTCGCGTGCCAGCTGCTGCGGGAGCGCGACTGCCCCTGGGGCAAATCGTTTGCCGCAGCGGCTCAGAGGGGACACCGGAACGTGTGCGAGTGGATGCTGGCCAGCGGCTGCCCCTTTGACGTGATGGCCGTGCACAACGCTGCCCGCCGCGGTCACGTGGGGCTTATGCACTGGTTGATGGTGCAGCAGCGGCAGCCAAGCCTGCAGCTCGATTGGGGACGGCTCGTGGTCGCGGCGGCGGAGGGCTTTCGCCTGGAGCCGTTTCAGCGGCTTTACCAGCAGCTCATGGCGGGCCAGCAGCCGTGCGGAGAGGCGCACCAGCAGCAGCAGCAGCAGCCGCCGGGCGGTAGCAGCTCAGGAAGGACTGCAAGGGCAGCGGCAGGCGCGCGGGAGCTCATCCAGAGCCACAAGGTCAGCATTCTGGCGACCTCAGCCGGCAGTCCCACGCCAGACTGGCAGGCCAAGGTGGAGTGGCTGGAGGAGCTGGGCTACCCCCGCACCGTGGACGCGTACAAGTGCGCCTGCAGAGGTGACGACGCGGTGGACCGCCTGCAGTGGCTGCGCAGCCGGGGATACCCCCTTGAGGCGGCGGTGGCGGATGAGGCGGTCGCCTGCGGCAGCCTTGCCGCCCTGCGTTACCTCATGGAGCAGGCGGGTGTGCAGCCCAGCAGGTCGGTCGATTGTGTCGCAGCAAGGCACGGTCAGCTGGCCGTGCTGCAGTACCTGCACGCTCAAGGCTGGCCTGTGAAGCGCAAGGAGGTCGCTTACGACGACGCCGGGGAGGGTCACATGCCGGTGGTGGTCTGGGCGGTGGAGGCGCTGGGTGTGTCAGATCGCAACACGCTGTTTCTGATGGACAAGGCAGGGGAGAGCGGCAACGTGGAGCTGATGATAGTCTGGATGATCGAGCGAGGCTGGCCTGGCTGGTGCCGCGAGGCCATCAGCGCTATGCTCTACAGCGTCTCCGAGGAGGCGCTGGCGCGGGTGAACACGAACGAGGTGGGTTACCCGTTGGTGTGTTTTTGGATGAAGTCCCGGTAGCCGGTGGTTTTGAAGAAGCACTCGCTTGTCGTACGCGGGGCTGAGAGCCGTCGCGGGAAAGAAGGGCGGGCTGAAATGACGCTTTCTGCCACAGTCAACCAGCAGCTCCTCTGAAGCCATGAAGGGCCCATACATATAGATTTATCTTTAGCCGTAACCAATAGTCATTGAAGCCAACCTCCTTTTATTTCCCGTGGGAATGTCCCGCCGTGGCAGTGGGTGCCGGGGGATGGTGGACCCTACGCGGATGCCGCTGGCGCCGGCGACCTGGCCATGCTCCGCGCCCTTCACCGGATCGGCTGCCCTTGGGGACCGCCGGGGAAGGTCATGGTGCGCTGCGTCCTGCTGCGCCGGAAGTGCCCCATCCCCGCATTGAAGTGCCTGGTGGATCTGGGCTGCCCCGTGGATTGGGGCGCGGCGGTGAGGGCGGCCAAGGCACGTGAGCCCGGGGAGTACCGCACGGCACTGCTGGCTTGGCTGGACCAGGAGCGGCTGCGGCGGGAAGGGCCCCTGTCCACCGGCAGCGAGGGCAGCATGTAAGATGCATAAAATAGCATTGCGTGGAGGGCGGCACCGGCAGCGCTTCCGGGCACGACAGTGGCCGAGGGATTTTGCCGCCCACACCCTCTTAGGTGGCCTCTGACAATGGACTCAATCGCCCGTTTGCCGTGCCGCCGTGTGGTTGAAAGGATCATGGGGCATGGCTCAAGACTCATCTGATGCCGCAACAGCTTTTAGCATGCAAGCTAGCCCTGTGCATACATCCCGCAGTAATTAGGGCGAGTGCTGCTGCTGCAAAAATCGGGCGGCGGTCAGTCCAGGCTGGCCTGGGGCAGCCCTAAACTTCAGGGCTTTGATGTGGTTCCGCGCCAATTACAGGCTACCATTTGGTGGTCAGGAACAACGAACTGTTGTGGCGTGGCATTGAGACCATCGGCGGTCCCATGGTGCGTGGTACGGCAGACGTAGTTGGTGCGTCGTACGGCATGTATCTACCCAACACGGATCGGGCCGTCACCCAGCGGCCACACGAGTGCGACAGACGTATCCGCCTCCTATTCTTGAACCAACAGGCTGATAGCAATCCCGCTGTACAGTGACTGGCCGTGCACGCCTGGATGTTGAAAGCTGCACGGCATGCGTTTCGTGAACTTGCACGGTCTACCCTTCGCTCCCGCCTTCACGATTGGCGGATTGAGCCGTGCTACGAGGCTGCAGGCTAAGCGCAGACTCATTGAGTGGGGTGGGGGGACGCAATGAGTGGCGCTAGACTCTACTAAGTGGTTTGCGTCGTTTGCGTCCCCTAAGTGGGGCCCCCATAGGGGTGAGTGGACTGTACGACAGGTTGGGGCGGGGGTAAGTGAGGTGCAGACTCATTGAGTGGGGTGGGAGGACGCAATGAGTGGCGCTAAACTCGGTGTACGTCACTAGAAGCCTCCCCCCACCGAACTGCAACCCCCGAACCCTCGGGCCTATGTACTATGTAGCTACTATGTATCTATTATGCACTATGTAGCTCCTCTGTAATTAATTAACTTAGCCCCTGCGCCCGTCAGTGTGTGTCGGGAGTGCGTTGCGGGTGTCGTAGGGCCATTCTTATATATTACACATAGGGATGGCCTGCCGCGGAAAGGAATCGCGCGCATTGATATCGCGCGCGGAAAGTGCCCGGCTCCGAAACCCCGACGCGTTGCTCAAAGCACTATCACCCTTCGCCGTCCAAAGCCAGAAGCGCATCCTATACACTTACATTCCAACCCCATTCTGTGCATCGCTGCGCGCAATAGATTCACATAAGTACCGTTCACCTTTCCCAACTGACGGGCGAATTAATTTGCAAGAAGCGTCGAGAGCGACCGCAGCCCTCCATCTGACTGTATGATAAGTGTCTTCAGGCCCTGCGGAGCTCTAAGACGTCCATATCATTTCGTTGTGACTGTTTGAGCTTGACAACGACAGCGTCCTTGGTTCTGTGCTCGGTTGTGCTTGTCCTTGACACTTCAGCCTTGTCTGCTTGTCAGCTGTTTCTTGAACATATTCTGCTACACCTGTCATGATGATGCCTAGCAAACAGTCTCGAATGGCGATAGACAGCGTCAACCCTTGCCGGTAAGGCTGCTAGTATTCTACAGACTGCAGAGGCGGGCAAAGCTCCTCTGCCTAACATGATGCGGAATTGTGCTGTTCTAGGTACACACTGTTTGCGTTTGAGGACGGCGGGAGTGTCAAGCTCGTCGGGTCGCAGGTACCAGCAGGTCCCGACGGAAGTCATGGTGCTGAAGCTTACCCCACCTCCTGGAACAAGCTGCCAGACGATGTGGCGCTTCGGGCAGCATCTATGCTGCCACCCAATGAGGTGGCCTGCTCTTTGCGCGTGCTGAACAAGGCTGCCAAGGAGCTGTACAGCGCCCCGGAGCATCGCACCGTCCATTTGTCTCGGCCGGTCCCTACCGACGTCTTCCACCAGCGCTGGGACAGCCCCGGGGCCATGCGCAACCTCTCGCATCAGCAGCGGGAGTCGTTTTTGCTTTTGGTAGCAAGCAGCGGCGGCAGCGTGGCAAACCTGCGCCTGGCAATCAAGGCGACGGACCTGTGCAGCTTTTCGAGCCACGCCATCTTCGAGGCTGCAGCCGCATCGGGGCGCTTGGAGGTCTGCAGGCTGGTGTGGCAGGAGCTGACGTGCCAACTGGGCACGGACAGCCGGGACAAGGCGGCGATGCTCACGGCCAGCTCTGCAGGCAACGTCGAGGTCTGCACCTGGTTGCATGAGGAGCACGGCACGCCCTTCCCTGAGGGCGGAGTGAGAGTCAAGGAGCCGTCGAGGGCCGATGTTGTCGCCGAGGGCTTCACCATGACCCCCCTCGCCACCATCGTGAACGCCGCCCGGGCGGGGAATACACAGCTGGTGACCCTGGTGCTGGACGACGAGCAGATCTGCACCACCATTCCCGTCAAGTGGTGGAACCACGTGCTGCCGGCGGCTGCAGCGGGCTGCGACCTGCACGGCCTCCAGCTGCTCTACTGGCGGGCGGTCGTCAACAGAAACAGCGACGGCGACGGCATCCGCATGTTTCCCCACATGCGCAGCTGGGCGCTCGCGGAGGCCATCAACAGCCCAACGCCCGACTGGCAGGCCAAGGCTGAGTGGCTCCTGAGCCTGCCCGGCTTCAGCTCCGTCTGCTGGGGGGAGAACACGTACTTCATCGCATGGCAGCGCCCTGACCAGAGGCACAGCAACCTGGCCGAGACACTGTCGCGGCTCACCTGGCTGCGGGACAAGGGCTTTTTCGCGCAGCGCCAGTACGACAAGGAGCTGTTCGATCTGCTTCGCATCGCAGCTGAGCAGGGTGACCTGCCGGGCTTGGAGCTGCTGCTTGGCGCGGGGGCGAACACCATCGATGCTATTATGCGCGCCATCAAGAACGGCCGCTCGAAGGCGGTCCTGCTGCTGCAGTCCCACGGGTGCAAGGTCACGGCGGGCATGGTGGCTACGCTGTTGTGCCAAATGGACCCCGACGTGGGCGCGATGGAGGAGCTGTTGGAGCGCCTGGGCTACGAGAAGGTGCTGGGCCGCGATGCCGTGGTCGAGGCTGCCAAGTCCTGCAACATCCCGCTGCTGGCCTGGATGCACGGCCACGGCTGCAAGTTCGACGAGCAGGTTTTCTTGGCGGCTGTGGAGGGCGGCTGCGAGGAGACGCTCGAGTGGCTGGCGGAGCGGGGCTGCGACATGGGGGTAAGCACGTTGCCTGCTTTTACACTGCAGACGGATTGCTCAGGCTGTATATGCCTCGCTGCCCCGGCACCTGTGAGTTGCTAGGGCCGGTCGCTAATTTGGGATCCCCGGCGATCGCGCGTTTGTGTGCTTTCCCCTTCTAGCTTTACTGGTTCCTGTGTGGGTGTCCTGAGCTGGCCTGGTTGAGCTTTCCCCCGCCCTGGTCGTGTCCATTGCAATCGGTGTAGGGCCAGCTGGCTACCCCTCGAACATACCCCTGTTGGGGTCTGGAGCCCACTGTAACGACTACTAGAGTACCGCTTGAATCCGCACCAGGGCCTTTCCGGACTTGATTTAATGTCTAGCGCACGCACCGTTCCCCTATTGGCTTTGCTCAATAAGACAAATTGTTGGACTCCTCAGCCACCCATTCGCAAATGGTAGTGTAGTGCGGATCCATGTGCGCGGTCCTTGCTTGCGTTGTGTTAAAACGCTCTAGCACGCCTGCGCCAAAGGCTGGTAATCTATCCACATACCCCGTTATCCTTATCAACTCCATCAACTTCTTTATCAATCTCACCAACTGGATTGCCTCCTCGTATGTCCCACACAGAGCCGCGGCTCAGCCTATGTGACGTGCGCTTGGCGGGGCGACATGCTCATCCTGGAGTGCCTACGCCGGCTGGGCTGCCCGTTCGGCTCCGATACGTTTGCCGAAGCCTGCATCCGTGCTCCCCTGGCGCCGCTCCAGTGGATGGTGGAGCAGGGCGTCCCGCTGGGCGGCTCCCTAGTAGACGCGGAGGCCAACGCCAGACGCGGTGGCAAGGCGGGCGTGGTCGAGTGGGTGCAGGGTTTGTCTCGGGGGCGGCAGTTTCCGAACGTCGCCGCCCCCTTGCGGGATGACTAATGGCATCCCAAGCAAGAATGGCGCTGGGCTCTGCGAGCGGCGGGAGGTGGGCGGGCTTCCAGAGGGACCTACGAGGGTTCGAGGAGAGGAGGAAAGGGAAAGCACGAAGGACAGGGAGGGAGCGGGTGGGTGGGGGGGGAGGGGCGAACGATGTGGAGGACAAGAGGCTGCACGGAAGGCCGATTAACCCATGGGATGTGCTGGGCCGTTTGCACCGCTTTCGCTGGTGAGGCGATTACTCGGCAGGACTTGGTCTGGGAAATTATGACGCGCACCCTTGTAGCGTATCAATAGCTGCGCTGGCTATGTGTGCTGTCACCGGAACGGCGACGAAGCAATGTACGGTGGGGTTTCCTGCGGATCGAAAGGTGCAGATGCCCGTCCGCAGCCTGGCTATGCGTGCGCTGGTTGCGTTATGGGACGTATCCCCGGCACCAGTGGGGCCGCCGCCCGGCCCATCCAGGCGTAAGACGCGACGTGTTCAGTTCAGTGTCAGGTGGGGTATGCAACGGCGGAGGGGCCGGGATCCCTCGCCTGCCCCTCGGGAACAGCTGTTCATCGGACCATCGCTGCCGTGAAGGGTGGAGAGGGCAGCCTCTGGGTGGGGGGCGCCAATGCGCCAACCGAATGTGTGAACGCACGCGGGGAGGACGGATGATGTTGGGGCCCAGTCGTGTTGATGTACACGTGTTACCCGCACACGAGCCCATGCAGTAGCCCATACAGATCTGCGCAGTACATACTGCCAAGAGCCAAGCACTGCCCGTACTGCCTTAAAAAGCGTACGCCTTGCAATAATAATACCGGTAGGTAATAATGATACGCCCGGCGGGTAGCCGAGGCGTGGCTTATGGGAGCAGAGGGGTGGGGTGGCGGGTTTCCCCGATCCCAGCCCACCACCACCACCGCGATGAACTTCAGACTTGTCTGTCTTGGTTACGTGCCAGCTGGTTGCGGTTTCGTATGGGGGTTACGTTCCATTTGCCTGCTGCGGGTTATAACGATAGTGTTGAGTGTCCTAACTGCATGGTCGTGGAGGTCGTTGCAGCATGCTCGGGCTTCCTTGCTGCCCGTGCCTAGGGTTTGTAAGAGAGGGTGTAGGTCCTTCCTGATGGTGCCCGCAAAGCCGTGGCTGATGGCTTCCTGTGTTGTGTAGCGGACATTCCATCCGGTTTTCGTGAGGAACTTGGCCAGTTCTGCATTTTGTACGGCCTTGTCGTGCTGTTTCTGTGTATGGTTTGTGCGTGGCAGCGGTGTAGCCGACCTCAGTACTGTGTACTGTGTGCTGGCTGGGGTCTGGGGGTCCCATGTACCCTGGCGCTTGCGCTTCATGTCGCGTATAAGGAGTATATCGGGCCGCAGTTCGAGGCGCTTCTCATCCGCGATATCCGGGAGCAGCCATTTGGCAGGCGTGAGCCGGCCACGTAGTCTGGTCGGGTGACCGCGGGGCCGGCGTCCATTACAATGTAGCAGCCTCCATTGGACCCACGGGATAGCGTACTGGTTATTGCTTGGACCGCCTTGTTGTGCCGCTGTATGTACAAGGCTCGCATTCGGGGGTGAAGGCAGCCTCCGAGGATGTGCGCCCCAGAGTCGAGTTGGTTGCTCAGGGGGCAGTGTCCCAACGACGCAGGGCAGCCAGGTGCCAATGGTTACTTCAAACGGCTCGCAAGCTTGGCGCTCCATAGCTGGCCATACAGGTAGTCGAAGCACCGTTTGACCTGCTTGTGTCGGCCCGCCATGCATAAGACAATTGTGATGCTACTGTTCGCTCGTGCTAGTTGTGTGCGCTGTTACGGGAAGGAAGGGATGACTTAGCGTGCTGCCTCAACAAGGGCAACATGTGCTGTCCAAATCTTTTGCATCGGTCCAAGAGATAGCATTTGGCGTGGAACGAATTTGGAGACGGCGGGAAGCAATGGCGCGAGTAAGGCTGCTGCACCATGAACCTTTCTCCAGTAGATAAACCACCGGTCATACTACACCTGGTACTGCCGCAGCCCAAGCGACCGGCGACACGTCCCGGAGCGGCCACACCCAGGGGCAGCCCCCACGGCAGAGGTACACAGACCACTACGGGGAAGTAGCCAACCAGGGCACCAGGGCATGAGTTCGACCATTCCGACATAACCCTCAAACTCTACCTTGCCACGCGACTACCCGATTGCAGATGGAGATCGCTTATGTCCCTATATCACCAGACAAGCGCCACGAGCTCAATCTGAGCCTCCCAGTGGACGCCGCAGCCGGGTTGGATAGGCCAGCGACCGCGCTTCTGCCCCCGTAACGCCATTATTATATGCATATGATATTATATCATCACCTTTTGTCGCAGCAGAAGTTCAAACACTCAGCCCTTGCTTCCCTGGATATTCCCGTGCTGCGCCCCGCCCCCCTCCTGCCCTGCTGCCCGGCGTCGCTGACACGTGGTGGAAGGCAAGCTTCTACAGCCCCCCTCCCCCCCCACCGGCATAAACACGTTCACGATATGCTGCAGCACACACGCGCTGTAAAATCTGGTACCACGTCGCACTGGCGCATTCCCAGCACTGCTATCTACACTCACGCGCGACCCAAGGCGCCCATCGCCCCAACAAAAAGATGCAGCCACCGAGCAGCCACGGCAGCAGCTTATCCTCAATCCATTATCCGCTGCTGCTGCTGCTGCTGCTTCCAGCTGCGGTATCGGACTTGAGGAAGTCGCAGAAGGGCCCCAGGAAGTTGTCAATCCACTGCAACCTGGACTGCGCCCGACCCAGGATCCGAGATCGGGAGATCGCCAGGTCCGCTGCGCGAGGGAGCGCGGGCGGGCGGGCCGCTAAGAATGTGGCAATTGCGGTTGTTGAGGGTGAGTGCGCAAGGAGTTTTGGAGTAGACGGGAGCAAACGCCGTGGATGCCAAGCCAGACGGCCGGCAACACGGGCTTTCAGGCAATGGCTCTTGAAGGCGCGTTCTCAAAGCTGAACGGCCAGGGCCATATTCCACATCCAGGGCCATATTCCGCATGCTGTGGTCTCCGCCATGCGTCAGATGGGGCGGCCGCCCCAAGGAAGTTGCGCTCCCTCCCTCCTCACTCTTGGCCTTGCCATTGCCATTTCAAGCACAGCAGTCACAGCAACCCCAACAGACCACTCACACGGAGTGGGCGCACAGCGCATGGCTGAGCTCCTGCGGCTCTTTCCCTCCCTCCCAGCGGACCCCCACTCCACGCTTTCCAGCCACCATGCACACGCACCTGGCGTCAGGCTGCCCGTGTAGGTGGCGCTACCGCCGCACAGCGCACCGCCCAGGCTGCTCATCTGATCGCGCGTGGTGAGGGAGCGGCCCACCGTGCCCTCCAGCAGTGACAGCGCCTGTGTGGGACTGCGGTGGGGCGCCAAAGAGGCGGAGAGAAGGGCAGCAGGAGCCGTCAAGGCCGGGAGGGGGCTTCAGGCGGCTTGCCCTTTTTACGGCTTTTATCTCGTGACAGATAATACGGTGAGGCGAGGGAAGCGTCCAGCCGGGAAAGGCAGCGAGGCCGGACGGCGCGCAACCATTGAGCCATCGGTGCTGGCTCTGGTGATTGTGGCTGGTGGGGAGACTGGGTGACTCCAATTGCGGGAAGGCGAGATGCGCGGGTGTAAGTTGCATCCCGAGATCAAGAACCCGACTGTCATCGTCTGCTTCACCAGCCAGCCCCAGATCCCCCAGCGCCCAGCGCCCAGCCCGCAGCCCGCTCACTCATTCCCGGCGATGGCGCTGATCAGAGCCGGGCCGGCGTTGGCGGCGGAGTCGGCCGCCAGCGCCTCAGTCAGAATCTCATTGACCGCCTGCTGCTGCTGCGGTTGCTGCTGCTGCGTGTTGGCACCGGCACTGGCGGCCGCAGCTCCCTGCAGGAACACGTCCCGCTGTGCGGTGCCCACCAGCCGGCCCTGCGACACCACATCCGGAGGGAAGGAGTTCGCTGGCTTATGCGGGCGTGATGCGGCCAAGGGCCAACGCACGTGCCAGTCCTGGCTTACCCACCTGGGGTAGAAGCGTAGAACACAGGAACAGTCCTGGCTGGGGTGCACGCTGCGGCAGAACAAACACCCTCGAGCGAGGCCCGTCCCGACTTCCAGAGGACAGCAGGCACCAGCTGTCCTGCCCACACGCCTGCCCGCCCTCCCTCCCTGCCGAAGAGCCTAACCCAGCCCCATCCCCCACCAGGATCTCCCTCGCCAGGGGGGCGCTGAGCGGCCGCACGGCGTCGCCCAGTGAGCTGACGTTGCCCGCGCTGCTGTTGGCCGCCAGCAGCAGCCCCGCCTGCAGCACAGCCACCAGTCGGCTTCGGAGCGGGGCAGTGCTGGCGTACGACAGCGCGAGTAGGCGGGTAGTGAGGACCTCCGGGTCGGTGGCGCCGATGGCCGCAGTCAGGGTGGCACCGAAGGCGGCGTCTGCGGGGGGGTAGTGGGAGTACCGGTATGATTGAGTACGACAGTCCAAACAGGAAAGGTGACAGGCAGACAAAACGTGTACTGTGGGAGGGGGCGCGGCTTGATCGGAGGGAGGGGCGGCGGCGACCCAAAAGACCACCTGCCGATCGAAGCGGCCGGCACGAGACGACACAGCCACACAGCCGCGTCACGGCACATCAATTGGGGAGGGGAGGGGGGGGGGCATGTGGGAGGACGAAGCGAAACGTAACACGGTTGCCGTCTTCTCCCCTCCACGCGGCAAGCAACCTGCCCCGCCTGCCCCTCGCTTACCCAACCTACATGCGGCGCCACATCGCCCGCCCTGCCCCCCTGCACCTCGCGACTTTGCCACGGCCCCGCCGCGATCCGGCCCCCCACGTCCCAACGCCCAGGGCGCATGTCCGGTAGGTAGATACTAGGTGCGAGGTGCTAGGTAGGTGCCGGTAGTTACCTGGGGACGGCGCGAAGGGGGTAGCGGTTACGTTGCAGCCGCCCGGCGCCCCCAGCGGCACCGCCAGCGCGGCCGGCAGCCAATCGGCAGACACCGCCGAGATATTGGCTGCCAGGTTGCAAGCGAAGTCGCGGGCGCCCGCATCGCCCAACAGCGCCGCCTCCGTGACGACGTTGGATTGGGCCAGGCGCAGCAGGAAGCGGTCCGTGAGGGTGTCTGGGTGGGCGGGCGGGAGGGGGTCAGGGAGTCGCCAGGGAGGGTAAAAAGAACATACCGCAGCGGAGGGACGCGAGGAGAAGGCTGCAAGGGGGTGCATACTTGCCAACGTTGCAAGTGCAAATGTGGCAAAGTGCAAGTGCTGAGAGTACATGTGCTGCAAGTGCATGTGTTGCCAGGAAATGGTTGGCAGTGTAGTACGTTAAGACGTCACAGCGTGGAGCAAAGTGAAAGGCTCCTCGGCGGCAGGCAGGAGGAGGGAGGGAGTGCGAAGGGGCGAGAAGGTGAGCCCTTACTTTATTTTGCTGAAAGCTGTTACGGTTAGGGGCGAATAAGAACTTTAAGAAGGCGTGCACGTGCTTGGGTGTTAATGCGAGGGCGTACAGCTGCAGGCGGAAGTCGAAGGTGGGGAACATTCCGCCACACTCAGGTTGACTCACCGGCCTTAATTGTGCCGCTGTAAACAGCAGCAGCCAGGGGGCCCAGGCGGCTGAGCACCCAGCGCCGCAGGTCGGAGTTGCAGGTGGCGGTGGCGGCGCTGTTCTTGTTGGCGGTTGCCAGCAGGCCCTGCAGGCGCGGAGACGGATGGAGGTTCAGTTAGTTGTCCATGGCATTGCGGTTTTCTCCAGATGTGGGCCTGGCGCGCAGCTCGGGCGTGCTCCCATTCCGCCCGTGCGCATTCGCGCGATCGAGGCCGAAAATCGCACGGAATCGCCGCTGAGTGCACGTTGAAGGCTGAGCTCCGCAGCGGAAAGCGGGGTACGGTAGGTAAGTGGCGGAACATCGGCTACATCGCACCTCTCGCCCCGCTACGAAGCACTGACTTGACCCGATACTGATCTTCCCACCCGGCCGGCCGGCCAGCGCCCGAAAGTCAATAATATTAACCTCTCCTGCCCCCATCCCCCCTAAATAACGTCATCTCCTCCAGCATATACACATACAAGTGCACCTGAAAACACACCAAACTTTTGCATGGTAGCACATCCGCCCCACATCCCCGATCCCGGGTAAAACGACGCGCGATGCACGTACACGCACACCCACTGCTCGCGATTCTTCATTCTAGCTAGGAGGGCTTGCCTAAACAATGAGCTTCACCATGGCGCCCCTACCTCGAGCCCACCCTCAACCCCGCACCCTCACCCCCCCCCAGCCCCCCACCTGCAGGTGCTCCAGCGCCATCAGTGTGGGCTGCACCAGGGCGTACAGGCCCGCACCTGGGGGGAGGGAGGGATGGAGGGAGGGATGTACACATGGACAGTCAGACGCAATGCATGCCAAGCGTTTAGGGACGCGTCGCTTCTGCTCACCCTTGCTTGCTCACATAACAGCCAGGTAGAATGCATTGAGGGTGGGTTATAGCAAGAAGGAGACCTTGTGGTTACCGTAATTGAATGATCGTGTCACACACACAACGTGCAGCGGATCTGGGGGTACAGTACTTGTCTGTAGCCCCCCTTACCCCCTGACACCCAGGGCCGACACCCCCACCCTCTCCCCAGTCCACACCGATCCCCTCTGCTCCCCCTCCCCCTGCCCCTCCCCCTCCCAGGGAGCCCTCCCTCCCTCCCCTCCTCACCTGTCTTGCTCAGTGGGCTAGTGAGTGCAGCGTCAATGGCCGCCAGAACCGCAGGCAGCGCCTCACTGCTGTTATTGTCGACAGCCGCCGACGACGTCACGCCGGGAACGCTGCCGCGGGGCAGCAGCAGCGGCAGCGCCGCCGCCGCCGCCCCTGCTGCATCGCCACTGGTGGTGGTGGTGTTGGTGGTTGTCGCGGTGACTTTGGCGGTGGCCGCCTGGAGGGAGAAGGCCGCCAGCAGGGCGTCCTGCAGCACCGCCTGGGCGTCCTGTACGGCAGACAGCCTGGCGGCGGCGGTGGCCGCCGCCGCCGCCGCTCCGAGACCGTAGGTGGAGGACTTGATGGACGAGAGCAGGCTGGTCAGGTGAGGCACTGCTGTAGTTCATCATCAGTGAAAGGGCGAACGAGGGTGAAAAGGTACTCAGGGGCCGAGAGCGTATCAGGAGTCTGGACAAGGGTGGGTGGTGGTGGTGGTGGTGGCGGTGGTGGTGGGGTGGAACATGCGGCGTTCCGACAAAAAGGAGGCAGAAGGTCGATGAAAAGGCAGCGCTGTGCATCCTGCATGCGTACCGTAACACTGGGCAGATACACTCAATTGCCGAAATGAACGGCAGGACTCCAAAAGAACACGCACGCACGTACCTGCGGTCGCGGAGGGAGCGCCGTAGGAGCTGACGTACAGGCCCGTGAAGTCCGGCCGCCGCAGGACCCAGGAGTCCGAGGGCTGGCTGGGTGACAACGGGAACTGCGGGCGGAGGGGGCGCAGAGGGGGATACGGCTGACTGGCTGGTATATAGAGTGGGGGAGGGGTAGAGTTGGGCGGGGCGGCAGTGTCCGGCAGCGGAAGGGACGAACAAGACGGTGGGTGCGGCACGAGAATGAGGGGCGGACGTCTCGTGGTGTCTCGTGGTGTCTCGTGGTTTCGGGATGGACCGAGACGGGGTCGGAGGAGGGCAACATCCGGGCGGGGGGGGGGTTGCGGGCGCGCACTCAACCCCGCCCTCAACCCCGCACGCACGCGCGAGCACATGCACCCACCCGACCAGCCCTTCACCGGAAAGCCCAGCGGACACGTGCTTCCATGGCAACGAAGCGACCCTCGCCGGATTGCACCCTTCGCAGTGCATCCCTCCACTCCTTCCTTCCGAGTTACGACCCACGCCGCTACACACGCCAGTCGAGGATCCGATCCCATCACGGCGCCCCTGCAGCTTGCTGCCCGGCCCCCGCTTTTGCCTCCGGCTGCTGCAGCCCACTTTTCACATACCCACACCCACACACACACCTTTCGCCGCGGTATCTGCTTTTCTAGACCCACACGCCACCAAACTACTCCAACCCAGTTACCACGCAGCACCACGTAGCGCCACGCGTACACAGCATCCGTCGCCCAGCCACACAAGAGCCGGGCCCCTCGGTCCCAGTCCCCGCCCGACCCCACCCCCACCCCCACCCACTCACCTTGACTGCGGTGGCACTGGTGTTGGGCGGCAGCAGCAGCAGTTGGGAGCCGCTGCCCCCGCTGCCGGCGGCCCCCGACACAGCGACAGGCAGCCACCAGCTCGACAGGTTGGCTGAGGAGGGGCCGGCGGTGGTGGTGGCGGAGGGTGCTCCCGGGCACTGCAGCGCGGGCGGTCTCGCGGTGAAGTTGCCGGTGCTGCCTGAAACAACATTTTGGGGGCCGGGCGGGCGGGGAAAGGAGGGAGGGAGGGAGGGGGAGGCAGGGAGGAGCGGCGGGGGTAAAGTGGGACAGCAGGGGATGGCGGAGGGGAGCGTGTGGCTGACACATGTGAGGTGGGGAAGCAATGTAAGGAGTGGTGGTAGTGGCGAGCACTGGAAGAGGATCACTGAAGCAGCGGCAGGGCACCTGGTCGTGTGTGTGTGTTATTTGTTCCCGTGTGCCACAGGGTAGGAGCAAAGGGAGTGACTTGGGAAAGTGGTGCATGGTAGACCTCCGGCAGGTGTCCGGACACACCCACCGATACAGACCGCGTGTATCGGCCACCCAGCCACCCAGCCCAGCCGCCCTTCGCTCCCTCCCACACCCCTCTCAGTCCGCCCTCTCACCTGAAGAGCACACGTCGGCCTCCGGCCACAGCCCCCAGCCACACAGCCGCTGATGCGACAACTGAAGCACGGATGTCTCGACAGGCGGAGGCGGAGGCGGCGCCGGCGGCATGGGCGACGGCGGCCCAGGGCTTGGCGGTGCCGGTGACGGCGGCGCGGGCGAGGGAGGCGATGGGCTGGGCGGTTCCGGACTCGGCGGGGAAGGATCGGTCTGCAGGATCCGGCGCGTGGATCCTAAACCGGCGGTTGACATCAGGCGGCGCAGTCGGCGGTTGGTATTCCCGCCGCTGCTGTCAGCGGGAGTCGTAGGCGGCGGCACATTTGGCGGCGGCGGGGACGGCGGCGGCGGGGACGGCGGCGGCGCATCTGGCGGCGGCGGGGACGGCGGCGAGGCTGACGGCGGCGGGGCTGACGGCGGCGGGGCTGACGGCGGCGGGGCTGACGGCGGCGGCACGCTGGGGGCTGGGGACGGCGGCGGGGTGGATGGCGGGTTGGGGGAGGACGGCGGCCCCGGCGACGGCGGGGCCGGGGGTGAGGATGCGCCTGCGGGGATTTGCATGAGCGGGACAAGTGCGGCGGTAGCGGTTACGGCGGGGAGGGGACGCCTGTACAGGCTGCGAGCAGGCGAAGCGAGGCCGAGGACTGGCCGAGGAGGGAGGGAGGGAGGGAGGGAGCCGTTCGCACGGAACTCGGTCGCTGCCGGGGGCGCGCTGGTGGGCAGCGGTACAACGGGGTTGTGCACAGGCCCTCCAGTGGTAGACACACGTCAACTAGACACATAACAGGTACATGACAGCAATGTGGCTGGCCAAGTGATCCGCGCATCCACCAGCCTAACGCCCGCGAGCCATGGGGCGACCCCACACAGGCGCCCCGCCCTACCCGCAAAGGCAGGGACCAACGGCGGCATGAGCGGCGTCGGCGACGGCGGAAACAGAGGCGTCGGTGACGGCGGCGTCGGCGACGGTGGCGGCGATGGTGACGGCGCCGGTGACGGCGGTGGCGGCGGCGCCGGCGGCGTTGCGTCCGCCGCCGACACCAGCGCCAAGCCAGGCGTCGTGAACCAGCTCATCAGACCAGCCGCCACCGCTGCCGCGTCGCCCAGTACGGCACTGCTACTTCCGCCGCCGCCGCCGCCGCCGCCGCCTTGCGCCGCCACTATCCGCGGGGCGATGAGGTCCACCAGGTTCTGCATCGTCGCAGTGCCGTACAAGTACGGCGCCTTCAGCAGTTCCTGCAGCGCCGCGCGGATCCCGTCGCGGCCCGCCAGCCCGGCGGCGGCGTCCAGGATTGACGCGGCCTTGGAATAGACGAGCACACCGGCGGCGGACGCGGCCAGTGGGACACCGACCCGTGGGTCTTCGTCCGCCCAGCGAGCGCGCCCCACCACGCCCTCATGGGTCCCCGGCGGCGCGCCCAGCGGCGGCAGCACCAGCCTGCGCAGCGGCTCCGCCAGCGGCAAGGCCGGCCCGGGCGAGTAGGTGGGCAGCGCCGGCGGCACGGCCCCGGCGGCGCCACCGGCTGCAGCGACGCTGTACGATTCGAGGTCCTGGAGGTACTGCAGTACGGCGGCCACGCAATCGTACTCGATGTACGACGCGACGCCCTCGTTCAGCGCAAGGTTGTCCTGTCGGACGGAAGGGAGAGGAAGCGCGATGGGCGGGGCAGCCCGCACGACGGCAGCAGGGGGAAGGGATGTTTTTGAGGTGGACACTAAAGGCAGCACATGCAGGGTGGCCTCGCCTCGCCTCGCCTTGCTTCGTTGGCAGTATCACCCATTGCGACATGGCGGGGAGGATCCGACTCATCAAAGCCCGCACGACCCTGCCCTGTGCACTTTCCCCACATAAATGAATCATCAAGGGCAGCAGGGCCCTGCACGTCACGCAGCCCGGGCAGAGGTCAACAAGACACGTAGGGAGTGGACCCCTGCTCGCGGTCCTGCCGCGTCCGTCTGTCCGTTCGTCCGTCCGTCCGTCCGTGCGCAGGTAACATCCCCTCCCCACGCCCGAAAAGACGAACTCGCGCCCTGACCCGCCCTTTTCCCTGCCCCATTCGCCAAGGGTTGGCCCCCCTTCTCCGTTCGCCCGGGCTGCCTCGTCCGGACACTTCGCTGCGGATCGACTTCTGCCCCCCCCCCCTGCCCCCCTGCCCGATGACGCAACCACCAGCCCCAGGCCCCTGCCCGACAACGCACCCCCGCTACACCACGGTACCACACCTGCCACCTCCAACACCCCCGCTCGGGCGGCGGAACCAGGCGCGCGCCCCACTCGATCACAGATCCTCCGACCCCACTCTTGATAGCCCGCACCCGTCCCGACGCCCACCCATCCTCTCCGAGCCACCCGGGTGTTGTGCTCTCTCCCTGCACTCACCCAGTCCTGACACGTGACCCAGTTCCCGAACCACTGGTGCGCCATTTCGTGGCAGACGACGTCGGCCGCCTGGAACAGGTCCCGCGCGGAGGCACCACCGCGGGAGCTGGAGGGGACCAGGAACCTGCGGCCAGGTGGGGGCAGGGGGAGCAGAGGAGGCAGGAGATTGCACACGGGTGAGAAGGGCTGGAGTCCGTTAACGGTGGAATCCAGATCAAAGACACGGCATATGGGCAAGTGTGTAATGGGGGTGGGAAAGTCCCGTCCACGGGTGGAGTATAAAGAAGATACCGCAGCGGAGGGACGGAGACGGCGTTAGCGAACGGACCCGGTTGGAGCTCCACTTCTGCGGTCGCCCTTCCCGGTGTGTGTGTTTGTGTGTGTGTGTCCCTCCCCCTTCGCCTCCCACCTCCCTTTCCCCACCTCCCACCTCCCATCGCACGCCACAGCATCTGCGCCCCCGCCCCCCCTGCACTCCCCCGCCCACCTGTCCGTGTCGAATGTGAGCAGCCCCCAGTTCTCCATCGCATAGGCCTTCCCGGGCACCACCAGCAGGTCCAGCTTGGGCAGCGGCAGAGCCAGACCCGTGTAGGAGGAGTAGTAGCTGAGAGCAGGCGATGGCCGGAGGCGGAGGCGGAAGGAGGCGGGGGCGAGGGGCGGGAAGCGGGAAGCGGGGAGCGGGAAGAGGTCGAGCAAAAAAGGGGCTTTGCGAGGGACTCTGGAAAGGGAGGAGGAGGAGGATAGCTGTAACGCTGTAACGCATAATATTCACACACACCCGCCCCCACCACCACAAACCCGCGATTGCGACCGGCCCGCTTCGGGCCCCGTTGCAGCGCAGTGTCCAGCCAGCCCGATGTCCCCACCTGTACGCCGCCTGTGCGATGGCCAGCGATGTGGCGCCCCTGCCGGCCAGGTCCAGGTCCAGGTCCAGGGAGGCGGGGCCCCACACGCTCACAGTCATGTTGGAGGTGCCGCTGAGGGAGATCACAACAACGGGGATCGGGCGGAAAGGGGTGAAAGGGCGGAAGGGGGGAGGAAGAAGAGGTTGAAAGGAAAGACTGGGCTGGGCTGTGCAAGGCAGTCCAAATGGACACCAGCTGATGACAGAGGGCTGTTAGCGAAGACTCCGCGCTGCCAACTGCGCTGCGCTGACAGCCAGGCGCAAAGAAGCCAGGCGCAGAGCCAGGGCTCCTCCGGGCCTCCAACGTAGCACACGCAGCCGCCCACACGACGGCGGTGGCGGTGCACCACAATCTGGCCGCGCCCCCTCCGCATGCAACCGTCCCACACACCCAAAGCCTAAAGCCCACATCCACGGCGTTGCGCACGCCCCAACCCCCTGGCCAGCTCGGCTCACGCCGGGCCAGGCCAAGGCCGGACGTGACCCAGGCCTGCTCGCCCGCCCCCTTGGGTGGTGCGGCGTGCAGGCCGCCGCTGACCAGTCCCTCCGCCGCTTACTTGAGGACAGCGATGTTGGAGGTGCGGTTCCGCAGGTCGCCGGCAGCGATGGCGAGCGCGTAGACGGGCATCAGGGGGGTGGTCTGTGGGAGGGGTGGGTTGGGCGGGTTGGGCCATAACAGCGTAGGGACGGACAGGCGGGTTGAGGCGGGGGGTGGGTGGGGTAAGGGCGGGCGGCATGCGAGGCGCGACTGGGGGATTATCCACGTATAGGCCGGAGCCCGTAAACGGTATCGAATCAGAAGAATTCCTTCCTGGGGGAGGGGTTGGGCTGGAAAGAAGGCTATCGGAGAACGGGAAAACGCCGGGTGGGGGCGAAGGTGGAAGGCGAGGGGGGAGAGGAGAGGAGACGAGAGGAGGGGGGCGGTTGACACGCCCGTTGCGTTGGTGACTGGAAGGAGCACATGCAGGGCAGGCAGGTAGTCGCCTAGGAAGGACCTCTGGTCAGCTATGTGAGGCCAGGGACAGGTGCTCCAGTAGCGTCACACAACACACAACACGACATCCGTCAGCCGCAGTCCGGCCGGTGGTGTGGTTGCCGCCTCACTTGGCTCCACCTCGCTTCGCTTGGCTTCACCTCGCTTCACCTCGCTTCGGTTCGCTTCGCTTCGCTTCGCTTGGCTTGGCTTCGCTTGGCTTGGCTTCGCTTGCATCCCAAACCGGACCAACCCCCTACTCACTCCCTCTCCCTCTCCCTCTCCCTCTCCCTCTCCCTCTCCCTCTCCCTCTCCCTCTCCCTCTCCCTCTCCCTCTCCCTCTCCCTCTCCCTCTCCCTCTCCCTCTCCCTCTCCCTCTCCCTCTCCCTCTCCCTCGACCTCTCCCTCTCCCACTCCCTCTCCCTCTCCCTCTCCCTCTCCCTCTCCCTCTCCCTCTCCCTCTCCCTCTCCCTCTCCCTCTCCCTCTCCCTCTCCCTCTCCCTCTCCCTCTCCCTCTCCCTCTCCCTCTCCCTCTCCCTCTCCCTCTCCCTCTCCCTCTCCCTCTCCCTCTCCCTCTCCCTCTCCCTCTCCCTCTCCCTCTCCCTCTCCCTCTCCCTCTCCCTCTCCCTCTCCCTCTCCCTCTCCCTCGCCCTCTCCCTCTCCCTCTCCCTCTCCCTCTCCCTCTCCCTCTCCGTCTCAGTCACAGTCTCAGTCTCAGTCTCACTCTCACTCGCACCTGGAATGTGATCAGCTTCCGGTCCGGTGTGGCAGCGGCGGTTTCGCTGAGTGGCGGCATGCTGGACAGCGCGGTCAGGTTGCTGGGCAGCTCCACACTCACATTGAAGGTGGCCTGGAAGGGTGAGGGGCGTGAGGGTGAGGGTGTGAGGGTGTGAGGGTGTGAGGGTGTGAGGGTGTGAGGGTGTGAGGGTGTGAGGGTGTGAGGGTGTGAGGGTGTGAGGGTGTGAGGGTGTGAGGGTGTGAGGGCGTGAGGGTGAGGGTGTGAGGGTGTGAGGGCGTGAGGGTGAGGGTGTGAGGGTGTGAGGGTGTGAGGGCGTGAGGGCGTGAGGGCGTGAGGGTGTGAGGGTGTGAGGGTGTGAGGGTGTGAGGGTGTGAGGGTGTGAGGGTGTGAGGATGTGAGGGTGTGAGGGTGTGAGGGTGTGAGGGTGTGAGGGTGTGAGGGTGTGAGGGTGTGAGGGCGTGAGGGCGTGAGGGCGTGAGGGTGTGAGGGTGTGAGGGGGTTAGGGTGTGAGGGTGTGAGGGGGTTAGGGGGGGGCACAGTCACGCCAGCGACCCCGCCCCTGCCAAACCGTCATACCGCCCTCATGTCGTACCTTGTACGACGGCTCGTCGAAGCAGGGCAGCAAGTGCCGCGCGTAGCTGCCCTCGAACTGCGTCGTCAGCAGCACGCCGGCCTGCGACGACGTCGACGTGGACGTCGCCCCCCCGTCGGCGACCCACGGGTCTGACGCGAACAGCCCCACACCCTTGGATGACGGCATCACGCTGCCGGTGTAGGTGAGGGTGATGTTCCAGGTGTCACCCGGCCCCAACACCAGATCGGCCAGGTCCAGGACGATGGACTGATCGCTGGCTGCGAGGGCGGGCGCCGCAGCCGGGAGCGGGGCCGGGAGCCCGGGAGGGGCCGGAAGGGGCCGGGAGGGGTCGGGAGGGGTCGAGAGGGGTCGGGAGCGGAGTGGAGTGGGTGGGGGTCGTGGGGGAAGACGAGACAGGCGGGAAATGGAGCAGGGCATAAGGGCCGTGGACCAGGCGTGGGGGCGCGGGCGAAGGAGCGGGTCGGCACGTGATGCGGAAGGCGGGTTCATTTCACCCCACAAGCCACCCACCCACCCACCCACCCACCCACCCCACCTGCACGAATGGTGGACCCGGAGCACACCGGGCTGGCAGCGGCCGCGGCATCGCCGCAGCCACAGACGCACCGCGCCACCAGCTGAGGCACCGACTGCTGCTGCTGCTGCTGCTGCAGGCCCCGACGTCGGCCACCGCTTCCACTTCCAGTGCCGCTCCCGCCACTGCTGCTGCCATCGCCACTTCCGGCGCTGCTGCTGCCGGCGCTGACCCCGCTGATCAGCTGCGCCACATCCACACGATTGATGCTGAGTCCGGCGGCATTGAGCACCAGGCAGGAAGTGCCTGTGCCTGTGCCGGAGGTGGAGGTGGAGGGCACGGATACCAGCAGCGAGGCGACGGCGTTGAAGGACGGCGGAGGCGACGCGCCGCCGCCGCCGCCGCCGGCGGCGGTGGTGGTGGTGGTGGTGGTGGCCGCAGCGGCCGTGAAGGCGTCGTAGTTGGGCAGGGAGAGGCGCAGCGCGTAGCTGAGCGGCACCACGCGGCGCACCGGCGGCAGCGTGGACGACTGCGTGACGGGGGTGGGTTGTGTGTGTGTGGGTGGGGGGGTAGGGCAACGGCGGAAAGAGAAGCGAGAAAGGGGTTGGTTCAGGGGGGTAGAGAGCACGCGGATGTGGGTCGATGTGGGTGTGAATGTGGGTGGTGTCAGTGGGCGTGCTACCGAGAGGCGGCCTCCGGGTGAGGCTCGGCGGACGGGCGATATCGACATCGATATTGATATCGATGCAACACTTACGCCAGAACCTGGGCACGAAAGCCGAGCGGGCCGAGCGGAAATGATGTAACGCGATAACAGTGAGCTACGAGACAAAAGGGGCAAACGCATTGGTTGCGAACTTGCGATGCGGCCTCGGGTAGTGACTGAAGGCGACCGTCGCTTTCGCGCGCGCGGTAGGCGCAGGGCGGGCCCGGCGCGGACACGGCCACATGGACCTGGCCAGGAGGCCAACTTTGCTTCAGCGGCCTCCTTCCTCATGGCGTACCTCGACATGCAAAAGCCGTTATTTTATAATCGACTCAGGTCCTGGGATCGGCTGTTTGTGGTTTCCGTGACGGCTCTGGAGCGGGGGGGCTTCTACGGAGCGTTTTAGAGGGCTTGGGGCTGCAGCCGTGTCCAGCGCGGAATGTATGCGGCGTGGCCACGGTCGGGATCCGCTGTGACACACGCACGGCACTCATCGTACACTCAGGTACGCCGTACTGCCGTACTGGTGCATGCTACGATCCAGGGCGCGAGGGAACAGGGGCAGTTGGGTGTCACACGCGGGTAGTAAGAACGCGAAGACCGCGTTTCGGTGTTTACGCCGCTGCTTTCCCACGATGTGGTTTTGATGGAGCCCACCTCGGTCCCCCCGACCTCGCCCGCATTGCGCACTCACGTTGTATGTGCAGAGGTCCCGCAGGGAGGCGGGGGGAGGTGGTGGCGAGGGCGCTGGCGGCGACGGCGACGGCGGCGCAGGAGCCAGTGGCAACGGCGATGGCGGTCCGGGCGAGGGCGGCGTCGGCGAGGGCGGCAGGGGTTCGGGGGGTGGGGGCGAAGGAGGGAGGGGCGAGGGCGGAGGGGACGGCGGGAGGGGCGAGGGCGGGAGCGGCGGCGCCGGAGGCGGGGGACTCCTCACGCTTCCCACCGTCGTCAAGGACACCGGCAGCGCAATCACTGCGTGAAGAGAGAGGAGGAGGAAAGAAGAAAGGAGAGGAAATGGGAGGGAAGGGTAGGAGAGCGGTGAGTAGAAAAGGGAGGATAGGGAAGGGGGAGGTGCAGCGGGCGTCACTGATACCCGTCCAAGGCAGCCCAACAAACACACCGGATTGTGGCACTGTGCCGCATTGTGACGAGGTGAAGCGGAGGGCACATGATGATCGGGCTGATGCAGGCCGGCTGTATGTCGGCAGGGGTTTGGGGGGCGAGCCACATGCTGTCGCGGCGCGACAGACCGCCGCAGCTCTTCCCCCCTCCCGCAGCCCTCAAACGCCCGTCCGCTCCCACGACCCGGTCGGCCCTCATTGCAAGACGACCTTTCTGCACCCCAACCCCCAAATTCGGTGTGCCATGGGAGTCCATCAGACGCCCTCCCCGCGCCCGAGAGACACCCATCCTGTCCTTTCCTCTCCTCCCTTCTAATCCCCTCCCGCACCCCCTTCAGCCCTCACCACCCGCGAAACGCGCCATGAGGTTTGGCCGCGCACCCGCCTGCCACCCGCCCGCCGGCTGCCTGCCGGTGTGTCTGAGGCGCCCCCAGCCCCAAAATCTGAACCCTGGACCGAAACCCCAAACACCCGGTCAGCAAGCCTCGCAACCCTTGAACCCTGACATCAATGGCCCCAGGCGCTCCGTCCCCAGCCCTCGTCTCCAACGCACCGGCCGCTGGCCCACCCACCCATTCAGCACCCACCCACCCACCACCCACCTATCCCCACCACCGCCATCGCCAGCCAGGCCAGTAGCACTATCTTCCAGCGAGCCGCAAGACAATCGGACAGCCGCTGCATGGGACCGCCGTGGCCACCACCCCTGTGCGCACAGCCCCCAGCACAGCACAGCACAGCATTGCAGCAGTATCAAATACATTGTTGCGGTCATCAGCTGTGGCTGCAGCAATGGCAGTTGCAATGTCAGCCTTGTTTGCGGTCGTGTGGGGTGACGGCCGTGCCCGGACACCGTGGGCAGGATGGGCCGTGTCGCGGCCGACGGTGGGGGGACATCTCCGCGAGCAGCAGGCTGCAGACACGGCGCCAGCCGTACATGATGAAGCCGCGTTTGCAATCTGACCACAGCACCCTTTGCACCCCCTGGAGCCAACACGCTGAGGAAGGCTACGTCTGCGCGCAAGCGGTTCGCCCCGCCGAGGACCCCGGCACATGGCTCACTTGTAAGCTGTGGAAACGCCATTCGTAGCAAGCAGCCGCGTCTCGTCCATTTCGACGTACTTCTCCGCAGTAGTGTCGTACCAGTCGCCGCCGGGCCCGCCGCCACCCGATACGGCTTCGTAGCCGCCGCCGCCGCCCGAGGGCGACGCAGCGCCGCCCGCCGCACCGCTCGCAGAGGCGGCTCCCCAGCCGACGGGTTCGTACCCACCGGCAGAGGCGCTGGGTCGTAGCGTATTAACGTAGGGGTAAATGACTTTCCTTCGCGCAAAAATGGCCATAGGAGATGCGGTGCAGAGCGCTGAAGGCGCCTGGGCGCATGTGTGGTGCGTGGCTGATGTGGGTCGGCGGGGCCTCGTGCCTCGCCAACGCAACCGCCAGCGATCAGAAAGGAGCAGAGAGGCGCTGCCAGGAAGGGCCTCGGGGCTCGAGTGCCCCGTGCGTCGCAGAAGGGGCCTGACCTCGTGACAAGGTGCACGTGGCCAGAACCCAAGAAGGGGGTTCCGTGGAACCCATACCGATAGAAAGTCCGCAACCCCCCGGGAGGTAAACGAGCCCCTCCCCTCTCGTAGGCCGTCCGCCCGTGCGCCCGCCTGGAGGGACCCGTCGCTTCCTGAATGGAAAACTTACGTAGGATTCGCAGCATTCCTGTCCGTAAGCTGGATGTCCGCAAGCTCCACCTCGCCCTCCCTAGAATGGCCGACGAGCGATGAAGCCACCCTCGTTGAACATGCCATGACTCTCTCAAGCCACAAGTCTGTGCACTATTTTTGGTCCATTAACGAGCTTTCAGAGACTTACCCTGGCGGCCTCCAGTTCTGCCTTATCATAACGTCGACTCTAGGATCAATCGATAATGCGTGCCAACAGAAATTGCATGTAGCAAATGCCAAATTAGCGTGTTAGAACAACGAGCCGATCTGCGTGGTTAGGTGAAGGAAAGGTCACTATATCATAGTCGGGCGACCGGCTGCAAAAATTCGTCATATACGAGGTGAAGCTTCGTTAAAAAGCATTAATGTCATGACAAAGAATTGCATTATAGAAGCCACAGGTAAAGGTATTACAGCACTTGTATTGCCCAAACTGATCGATTGCACAAGTTCTCGCTGAACGCCAACCGAAATTTCTTGCCGGCGCCGGAAGCCCTTGTTATGCTCAGAGAGGTAATGAACTCACGGGTACAGTTTATGGTCATATAACATGAATTGCTCTCATTGTATGTTGTTGCCTTCAAGCTACTCTTGCAAGATGGCTCCTGGATGGCCAACTTCCACTGATTTCATTTTTCCCAACCCTCCATACCCCTCTACTGCCATACCCTTTTTATGCCAATTCACAAAAAAAGCTTCAACACCAGCATTTGTCCCTCCTCAATGCTGAAGGCGCGTGACCCTTTATGAACTGGTACCGGTAGTTAAGAGGCCCAGCCCAGGGCACGACTCGTTTGTGGCTGAGAGCCGACAACCATGTCAAATTGCCAGAGAGCCAAGCCTTTGGGGGCACGCTGTTATGACAGGCCACGCACGCGCGCTTGTACGGATGGGTTGGTTATGACAACTGAAAGCGCACTGGAATTAGCTGGCTGGAACCCCATGTCGCTGGATTGCCGGGCTGGAATCATAAGTAACAAGGCGGGATCCCCACGTCGCTGACGCCCGCCCCGTTACAGTTTCAACCCAAGGACAAGGCTAGGGCTGTCCTCGGCTCAACTTTCTAGACGTGGTTCACCCTTATCACGTGGAACCTGTCGAACCCCGTGGTTGCTGTCCACAATCAAGCTGATACTTCACCCTCACCTAGCGCGGCGCAACGATTTACAGTTGCGGGGCTGCCGCATGCCTGTCGGCGCATGTACGGTACAAAGGAGAACCTCCTGTTGGTTCTCAACACCAGAGGGAAGAACAGAATCGCTTGTTGGGCTCGTCCTTCCCTGCTGCCCTACCCCCGCCTGCCCACGTAGGGGATGCAGGCATCCTCCCAACTCAGCGAGAACAGGCGCCCCCAGATGCAGCCGAGCCCCACGTTCCACACGGTTTGCGCCATCATACCGGTGCCATGACCAAGGCTCGCCCGCATTCTTTTCACGCGCCCCCGCGCCCTTCCATCACGCAAGAAACGCTGCGGCGCTGCAGGCTCCGCCGCCTGCGCCGGTGCGGCTGCAACCCAAAGATTGCACACACCCAAAGCAGCATGGTTTTGGGGACACGGCTTGCGGTCTCGACCGCAAATGTCCTGGTCCTTCAGCGCCAAAACCCGGCCGAACCTACACGTTCCAGCAGGTACGCGCGTATGTGCGGCGTACATCCATTCTTGCACATACGGTGCCCGGGCACGAGCCGCCGCCGACTCGTGGGAAATCACAGCTGCAAACCCAAAGCGCAACCCGCCCGTCCGGCCGCCCGCCTAAGGCAAAGTCGGGTACCGTAGTCGCAGCGACTGGGTGCGGTGGCTCCAAAGCCCCCACGCGCCACGCCGCACTTCCCCCCCGGCTGGGCGGGACGACCGTGCTGCGGAAACACCCACGCCGCAAGCAACTGGAACACGACTATCCTTCGAAAGCCACGTCGACCGTCACAGGGATATCAAAGCATGCAAGATCGATATGGTGTACAAAAACCCAAACGCTTGCAACAAAGAGCCTATACTCATCGATAATAAGCCTTGTTTTTGCGCGTGCGCACCGTGCCAAACCGTACTTCGTAACACATACCGTAAGGAAATCCGATTCACGCTGTTGTGCTGTAGTTGGAACGCAACAGGTGCTGACGGATCATGCAACGCCGAGAAACGATCTGGGATTCTCCCCTTCGTTCCCCGTTGCGCGTCAGTGGCAGCACTCTTGTATGGTGCGCGGCCGCCGAAAAAACACAGCTACAGCATAAAATCAACCCGCGCCCGCGCCCGCGTCGCATTGCACCCCGCCAAACCGTGGCCCCACTGCGCATCCAGGCCCGGCTCCCTCCAGCGCTCCAGACTCAATGGCTGCGCGGGGCAGGACTCTTGAATACATTCCCCCCCCGCAGAGGACCCCTATGTGGGTCCGGAGCGACGCACAGATTGCACACTCATCAATAGCCGTACACACAACATGCGCGGGTTTCGAAAGATTCTTCTTCCCGCCTCTGCATCGAGTCGCTCTGCACCATGGTTTCCTGACCATCACCCAATCCAAGTCCGGCCCCAAGTTTGCCCTCCGCCGTCACCACACCTCTCTGTCACTCTCTGGGATTAAGGTTCCGATCCATCTCGCCGCACGCCGCTGACCGTCGCACCGCAGCGAATCTCCCCCCCCCAAAAGAGGTACGTCGGGGTTTGAAGCGCCGCCAGCACCAGCACCACCACCACCACCACCACCACCAATGACAACACAACCACCGCCACCACGGCCGCACCCGCATATGCGGCAACCCACTCAGACTCAGTCGCCATCTCCGGCCATCCGACAACCCAGCCGCCCAGCACTCTGGACTGCCGATGTCGTGCCGCACCCCAAGCCTCCGCGACTTGGGTCCTACAACAGCAACAATCCCACCTCCTTTAGAGGAGAAAACACCCACTACAAAGACACATTTATACGATGGCACCGGCTCGGCTGCGATGTGAGGGACGGAAAGGAGCATGGGTGACTACAAGTGGGGAATGCGCCGGCGCCATCGCCCTGACTCCATGCGCGGGATGCAGGTCGAGCCATAACGAACCATACCCACGGAACACGAATTCGACGGCTGCAGCAGCCGCTGGACACACCCATGCGCGCGCAACAGCGAAATGGCATGCCCTACTCGGCTTGCAAACGGTTATAAAACCCGCCAGCCAAGCCTGCAGGGTTGTTTGGCCTGGCTCCAAACACACATCCGGATAAGCAACCACAGACAGGCCACACCAGACGCCTCCCCGTCCCCACGCCCGCATGCGGGATGACCTCCGGACCTCAGCCCATCAAACATCCCAGTCAGAGCAGCAGAACAGCAAAAGAATGCGACATACCCCCAGCCGCCTTTAAGACGCAGATGTACCCGCGAGCATTACTAAAGACGACCCGTTGCTCGCAACCGCCCGTTTGCAGAGCCGTGTCAGCGACCACCGCCCTGTTCCTCCCACGCTCTCCCTCCCTTCCCAGGAGCCGCGAAGTCTTAGGGTACCACTAAATGCCATGCCGTACAGCGCCAATCCCCGGGGCCCCGGTCTCGGACCTCGCAGCGGGGCCTCCCATCCACCCATCTGCTACTATGGTCCGCAAGCCACCCGCTGCCCTTCGCGAGCCCTCCATGACCACCCCATCAGGCTGACATGGGTAGGTCACTGGACAACGAGAGACACTGCGATTACACAGTGCCGCTCCTTGTCCGGTAGACAGTAAGGACATACCGCGGCCACCTGCAAACGCACCTTTTGTCGTGTCGCCTGGCGCAACAACAACAACACGGCACGTCGCCTGCCAAACTTTGCTGCATTCTCAATGCCAGTTTCTGCGCGCTTTTGTCGCCAGATTCTACGAATACTCCTTGTCTGGCCCTAGTGCCCCTGCCGCGTGACGGTTTCCTAATATCGTTGCATGTCAACGTATGACGCACGCACCCACAGCTTCGCCTGCGTCCCCCGCCGTCCTGGTCCTGGTCATGGCCCTGGTCCTTGCCTCACCGGGCTGTCCAAGCGTGCCCGCCGCCGCCACTTCTCCCCTCTCCTTAACACCTCCACCTTTTCCTCCTCTTTTCCCTTGCCGCTACTGCAGCTCTCCCGCCGCCGCCGCCTCGTACGTCATAAGCCGCAGCTCCTCGCACACCTCGCGAAAGGTGGGCCGGCAGGCGGGGTCGTATGACATGCAGCGCATCGCCAGGTCTTGGTACCGCGGCGGTGGCGGCTGCGTCGGCAGGAAGCGCAGCCCCGGCGAGGTGCCGCTAGTGACCGCGCCAAAGATCTGGAAGCGATTCATGTTGGCCCAGGGGCGCGACCCCGTGTACATCTGCCACAGCAGCACGCCGAACGAGTACACGTCCGCCTTCTGCGGGTGGGTCGACGGATCGGACAAGCGATGGGCGTGGGCGATGGGCAACAGGTGGGTAAAAACAACCAGCGGATGGCGATATATATATAAACAAGATACCGCAGCGAAGGGGCGGAGCGGATGGGGGGGTTATCCACGCATGGTGTTTGACAGACGGAGGCGCGAGGCGGGGTGGCATGGCGGGTGCGATGGCGTCACGCGGGTCGTTGCGGGCACGGCGCACCTGCGTCTGCGTGTGGTGCTTGAGCACCTCGGGGGCGCAGTGCGTAATGACTCCGTAGGCCGAGCTGACGCAGGGCTGCGTGGGGTCGGGCAGGTGCTTAGCCAGACCGAAGTCCGACACCTGCGAGGTGAGGCGGGAATGGGCCGGGGCGGGACGGCGCGGGGTGTGTGGGTGGAATGGGGCCGGAGCGACAACCCAGGGCGGCCGCGCCTCTATCCGGCACACCCACAAGCTTTCCTGTCCTTACGGTCGCCGCAGCGTCGGTCGGTGCCCCCGTCCCCGGCACCGCTCCACGTTATGGGCCGCCCACAACAGCAGCATCGCTGCAGCGCGCCGGCGCTACCCCGCCCACACGCTGTCGCCCCGCCCCTCCAAGCCTCCAGCCCCGTCCGACAGCACCGCGCACCTTGGCAATCCAGCCGCGACCGGAGGACCCCAGCTCCTTGTCGGCGGGTGCCTCCGTCAAAAGCACGTTCACTGCGGAAAGGTCTCCGTGCATGTAGCCCCTGGGCAGGCGCAGGGCAAGCCGGAAAAGCCTTTGTGTTTTGAAGGGAATGGGCGAATGGGAAGCACTGTGCGCGGGCGTGCGCAGGTGGGTGTGCGATGACAACCCGTGGAGCTAGTCCTGCGTTGCGTGGATGATGAGACCACCGCCGACGTGGCCAACATCGTCCTATCGGCGCCACCGCTGGCGTAGTTATCACTTCGGCGGTGTAGGGAACATCAATTTCTCAGTGAAAATTGCGCCGTTGCGCTCGCCGCCGGAATCCGCGTCTCATGAAATCCCTGAAGCTGACTAGCCGTCCTGCACCGCACGTACACGGACATAACACAGACTTGCGCGCACACGCACACACACCTGCTGTGCACGCAACACATGGCCGATGCGACCTCCTGCGCCGTGAACAGGATGTGCGGCATGTGCGGCTGGCCGCGCAGCCGCGACGGCTCCGTGCGGAGACGGCCGCTGTCGACGGCGTCCTGCAGCGTGCCGCCGCCACAAAACTCCTGCAGGATCCACGTCTCGCCGTCCGGCAGCGGCCCGTTCGCCGGGCGGAACGAGGAGCGGTCCGCACCGGCAGCAGCGGCGGCGGCGGCGGCGGCCGTCGCCGCTGCCGCGTTGAACACGCCGCTGGCGGCGGCAGCGCTGACAGAGTCAGCTGGTGCCGCCAGCCCGGGCGGCACGCACGGCGGCGCGAGGCTTGGCGCCGCCAGAGCCGCGATGACATGGTCCACACTGGCATTGGCTGTCGACAGCACCGACCCGTGGGTCACTGTGGCGGCGCCGGTGGCGCCCGATTGCACCATGCCGCCGCCGGTGACGGCCACGGAAAGCCGCTCCGGCGCGTTGCTGATCACGTGCATCGGCAGCGGCAGGGGTGCGTGGTGGGGTTGGTGACTGGCGACGGAAGGAGCGCCGGCGTGGGAGGCGGCGGCGGACTGGGGCACATAGACGGCCGGTCCGGCCGAGGTGAGCTGGTCGATCATACCGCCGCCGCCGGCCTGCGGAGAACGAGTCGGAGAGCGGGCGGGGCGTTAAAGCAGAGCGGCTATAGGGATTCAAACGCTCGCACCTGCGGTGGGTTGGCGGGTGCGTGCGAGGATGTTTCACGGTGCACGTGCAAACCTTGAACTTGGGGGTGTCACAGCTCGCAGACGCAGTGCGCTACCCGGTTGGGGCAGCCGCAGCTGCAGTGCGCTGCCCCGACATGGCAAGTAGGTTGGGACAGGAGGGACGCAACAGCCGGTGATCTTTGCTGTGTAAACAGTGTAACAGTCCCGATAGCCATGAAACGTAGAGCCGCGCCGCCCAGGGCTGGACTCCGCAGGTCTCTTCGAGTTAGAAGCGCAATAAGGGAACAGGTGGCAGCAGCGTACAGCTTGAAGCCAGGCCCGCACGGCGCCAGCGGCTCGCTAGCGGCCACTGTCGATGCCAAACCTCATGCGGGCATGCCCCAGTGTACCTCCTCGCCGCCGACGTCGAACGAATCGAAATCCTGGCACTGCGCCGCCGGCTGCGGCGATGCAAGGGTCTTTGCCGGCGCAGGCGCTGCCGCCAACGGCGTTGCTGTTGATAGAGCCGCCGCCGGTACTGCTGTCATCGTCGACGTCGCTGTCGTCGCTTGCGGCGTCGGCATCACTGCCGCCTGCGCCACCGGCGCTGCCGTCCCCGCCACCGTGACTGCCCTTGGAAAATCACGAGCGGAGAGCGCAGAACCGCCGGCCTTGCCAGCCGGATCGCTGCACCCGCCCGCGCTACGGGCATCCGCCGCCGCCGCCTCCTCGGCAGTCACGGCGACGGAGCCGGGCCCCGCCCCCGAGGTATACGCCAGCCTCGAGCTCGCCCCGGGGGCGTCTAGGCAATCGCTGGGGCCTGCCGGCACTGCTGAACGGACGGAGGGCGTCGCTGGCGGCAGCGGCGCCAAGCTGCGGTACGGCACAGCGGAGCCTCCGCCACCGGTTCCCAGGTGTGAGCTGTTGCAGACGCTCGCGCCGCAAGCGGCCGACGACCAGTCAGCGGCGCCGTACGATCGTACAACACACTTGTACGTGCGTACAATGTACGGATGCTCGATCTCCTGCGTGAGCAGTGCCTCGAGCGTGACGCCGTTGACGCAGGCCGCGGACTTGAGCATCGCATTGCTGATCACCTGACGTGGGGGATCAGGGAGTGATATGCTCCTTTATTAAAGAATTGAGTCGTGGGGGAGTACGGAAAACGGTACGGGATAGCTCGTGAACACGGCGGAGGGGAAACACGACAAGAGGGAAGGCGCCAGCCTCGTTCGTGCTGGACTAGGAGGAGCCGCCTCTCGCGACCCACACCCAACTCCACCACCCAGACCAAAGCCCAACTTGGGGCCTCAGAACCAGGCCGGTCAAACCCGCGTCATCTGTTCGGACATATCAACCCCGTGCCGAACAATCGCTCAGGCCTCGCTCTTGCTGTCGATGGAATTATTTCTACGTGATGCACACGCAAGCGGTGCTATTTTATTTCTATTGTATTATACATACGTACACAACTAATGTAGCGTCTTCTTTGGTAATGGTATACAGCCACAACATTAGTTTGGATAACCGGTATAGCCATCTAGCTAGTTACGATTATCAATGCTGTGATTGGTGGACAGCCCCATTCCGAATAAACGAAAAATGCAACCGCTCGCATCTCAGCTCGCAAGCAGCCCAAGCCCGCCCCCGGCATAGCACCCGCAACGGCGTCGCACGGCGCCACACCCACCTTGGCGGCCACCTTTTGGCCCCTGTACGACGCCGCGAAGACCCTGCCGTACCCGCCTTTTCCTAGCAAGTGCCACAACTTGAGACCCGGGAAGGGTTGCATGCCGTACGCCCAGCTGCCGACGCCGAGCGACGCGCTCGTGCGCATGGACGCGCTCGTGCGCATGGACGAGCAGTTGCCGGCGCCGACCGTCCCCAGCCCACGGCTGCGCCCTCCGCCGGCGCTGACGTAGTGGCCGGTGGTGTCGAGGGAGGGTCGGCCGCCGTACTGCGACATGCGCCCCTGCGCCCTGCTGCTATTCCCACACGACTGCCGCGGTCTCGTCATCGGGGAGCCCAGGTCCCGGACGGCGGAGGAGACGGAGGCGCCGCCGCCGGTACGCATGAGCGTACTGTCCAGGGAGGGTCGACCCGTGTTGTACGACACTGCCTCCTCACGAGGTCGCGGGGTGGACAGGCGGGAGGACCGATCCGCAATCGCGGCGGCGGCGTCATCGCAGTCGGCTGTGGTCCTGCCACCCGCCGCCGCGACCGGCGATTCCTCCTCCGCCGCGCCCTCCACTAATTCGTCCCCCTCGCCGCCGCCATCGTCGTCCATCCTCGTCAGAGTCACAATGCAATAGTGCGGCTCCGGCCTGCTGCTGCCGTCGGCCGCGACCGCGGGCGGTGTCGCCGCCGCCGCCTCGCCAGCAGGTGGTTGCGACCCGTCGCTCTGGAACCCAGCCGCGCCTGCGGCCGCGGGCGGCGGTGCTGCCGAGTCGGCCCCGCCGGCAGTCCCGGCCGCCAGAATGGACGTGGGCAGGCCCAGCTGGTGCGGCACGCCCACCGGCATCCGCACCGCCGCGTCCAATACGTGGCAGTTGGCCGACCTGACGCGTTCCAATGCCGAGGAGGAAGGCGGGGGAAAAGGGAGGCACCCAGGGGTTGCCGCGGCGTTGTCGCGTGCGCGCGTGCACCATATGCACACGGGGAAGGAGACGGGACCAGGGCACACGACCGCGCAGTGGTACTCTTAAGGTTGCCGAGTCCACCGCATCCACCTCACAGTGGATGGCCAGCACCCACCTGACGCTCACGCGCACCACAGTGGTAGACGGCTGCCCATCCGCCAGCAGCAGCCGCGCGCAACCCAGCTCCACCTCCTCCCCCGATCGCAGCGCGCGAGTGTGGCGCTGCCACGCCGCCGCCGCTGCCACCAGCCGCGCCTCCTGCTGCCGCCGCCACCGCTGTTGCTCCGGTCCCGGCATCGCCACCAGCCGCGCGTCCGCGTCCGCCGCGCCGTCGCTACCATCCACCACGATGCCCGGGCCCGTGTCGCCACCGGTGCCGGCATGGGACTTAACGGCGCTCGGCCGACGGGTAGGGAGGAACGCGCCACCGCTTGCGCTGGGATTGTTGCCGCCGCTTGCACTGGCACTAGCGCCGCCGCTTGTGCTGGTGTTGCTGCAGCTCTGGCCACCCGCTCCACAGGCGCTGCCGCTCTCGTCAGCCGTTGGCAAATGCCCGCAGCGCCCGGATGTCCCCGGCGGCGGCTTCTCCAGGAGACCGAGCGGCGGCCCGGCTATGCTGTCCTGGCCTTGCTGCTGCTCGGTGTCCATGTCCGCCCCCTCCTCCTCCAGCGCCAGCAGCTGCTGCAGCGGCCTGCCCACGAGCATCTTGCGGGTCCAGGGCGAGCACACGGCCTCCCATGCCTGTACGACGGACATGAACAGCAAACGCGCGGCGGGGCGTCCAATACGCGTTGCTTGGCACGGGCACTATCACCTGCCGCGCGCACGGAACCCTATCGCCAAGCCTTTGGGACCCACTGGGGCGGCGCTGATGGCGGCCAGGTGCGACGGAGTGGACCCTGTCGTACTCTAAGGGTACTGCCCTGCCGTACCTCGTTGACGTACATAAGCATCCACCCCTCCGCCAGGCTGATGTCCACCAGGCCGGTAATCGCCTCGTAGCACTCGATGGTGCGAGCCACGCGTGCCAGGGCAGTCGTCTCAGCGTCTGCAATTCGCCCCCGACCAGACACAGTGCACCAGGCCGCAACAGCAGCGATGCCTTACACAGCGCATTTATGCCGGCCGCTACTGCGCGCAAGGGCGCAAATACCACAACGGTGACGCGCCTAGACCAACATTATCGTGAGCCCTTGCGAGTACTACACGCCAAGGAGCGTGGCATCGCTAAAAGCCGACCGCCGCGCTGGCCATCCAGCACCTCCCCGGCATCCAAAACTCAAAGCCCTTTCGCGCCCTGTATGACTTGATAACTCTTTTTCCCCCAAACCGCCTCGTCTGCATGGATGGGCTCGCTCATTCTGGCGTCCCGCTTGCTGTCTCGGTGTCACTTCGTGAGCATGCGCACGCACGTGCGGGCGACGCGACGGAACGAGACATGGAAGGCCGTAAATGCGATCCGCGTACTATAAACTGCTCAAGCCCGCCGGCCCACCAGCCTTCCCGCCAGCCTTCCCGTCCGCACTCACCGATTGGTCCGGCGGGTCCCGCGTGTGCCCGGTACCTCTCCAGGTGCCGCACCATGAGTTCCGCCATGTTATTCATCAGGTAGCACTGGCTCACGTCGAAGCCGGGACGAGGCTTGCTGTCGGCGAAGCACAGCGTGCCCAGGATGTGGCCCGAGGCGGACACCAGCGGTGCGCCGCAGTAGAAGCGCACGTTGGGGGCGCCGCGGACAAAGGGGTTGTCCGCAAACCTGCGCCGGCAGCAGCCGCAGCCACAGCCGCCGACCATGTCAGGCGCCAGACCAGCCCATGAGCGAACGATGAACAAACGTCAGGAGGAGCAGGGGAAAGTCAAAGAGGAGCAAGAGAAGCAATATAGCGATCAGCCAGATCCGGGCGAGTCGAGCGATGCTCGCCAGAAGGGGGAACCAAGCGAATGGCGTCGATGTTGCAAGCGTGCGTGTGCAAGTGGGCGCTGCCCACCCAGGGCTGGGCTAGGCCAGTGGGACTGGTGTTCCTCGCCGGTTCCTAGCTAGGCAGGTGCCGTCCGCGGACCGGAAACCCCATTCTGCTTTGATCAAATGCTGCGACCCACATTCCCTTTCTCAACATGCCTTTTTTCTTCATTCCTTTCTTTCCAGGCGCATCGCAAGTGCCACCCGCACGCCACGACGTAGCCCGCCTCCGTCAGACGTGCGACCCACATCGCCAAATGCCCTCAACACTCGCACCTGCAATCCTTGGTGGCATCCGGCACGACCAGCGTCTGTGGCCTGTGCTTGGTAAGGGTGTAGGCGCAAAAGGACCACCTGCGGGAGAGGCGGTGAAAAAGAAGCATTAGCAACTGTGATGCGGTCATTAGAGCGTAAAAACCGTGCGGCCTTGGCCTGCCCGATCAGTCTTCGACAGCTCTGTTTCCCTGGCGGCAGAGCGGTACGGTACTTCCATGCAGTGAGTATTACTTGCCGGCTGGCGAAACATGGGCCCATGGGAGCCGCACCGCTGACGAGGCAGTTGGTAGACCATGTATGCACCCGCAGTGAGTGCTGGCGGCTCCAGACCGCCTTTTCGCCCCTGCATCTGCTGTACAAAGGCACCGCGCGGCGTAGCGCGTGCACTCCTACATTCCTCTTCCCCCGGCGCAGCGCCCGGCGCACCGCAGCTGTGCCCCTCACCGGTACGGAAACTCCCCCGGCTTCATGACGCCTTTGGAGTTGCGGATGATGAGACGCGTGTCATCGAATAGCACCAGCATGGCCGTCATGGCGTCGAACATCTGCATCAACACGCCCAGCACCATGTCGGCCTCCTCGTCCATCTTCGACTGGCGGCCCTGGGACACGCAGTCCAGGATGTCCAGCGCCCGGAGCGCCTGCACGCGCGACTGCTCATCGTCCGTCGAGGGCGGCCCCAGGTCCCACCCGGAGTGCGGGTAGCCCTCCGAGCTCATAAACGTGGACTGCAGGCTGCCCGTCGTGGCCGTTGCGGCGTATGCGCCGCTGAGCTGGGCTGTCTCAAGCACAGCATCCGGGACGACGTTGCGGGCGACGTCAAGAGCGCCAACAACGCCCAACTTCTCGGCTCCATTCTTGTTGCTGCATGCTCCGCCAACGCAGGTATTTGCGTGTTCCTTTGCCAATACGGGGACGACTACGGGCGTCTTGTCGACATTCTGCCCAGGCGCTTGCGGTCCAGCTTTAATTGGCGCCTGGGCCAGATGCATAATAACATGCATACACATCGTGTAAGGTATCTGCCATGATTTCCCATCCAGTGTGTAAAGGCGCGTGTGGGTAGATACGATGCCCGATACGCTTCAAGTCGAACCACCCGCGAAGAGCAAACACGGCGCGTGTAAGTGTTAGCTGCACTCCCTACCTTGAAGTCCTCCGCTTTTGGCGCCCCGAGGCAGGACTGGGACAAACCCATGGAAAAAAGCTGCTGAGCTGCACAGCAGCAGCGCTAAGACGGCAGATTACCTACCGAGGGCTCAGGCGTATCTCTCAGATATGCAGCTTTCGTCTAGAGTTGCCAAGCGGTATCGAGTTGGACTTCCTCAAGCCCCTATGATTCGGTGTAGTCAAAAGGCACAATGGGGCCCCATGGGCTTGCATTTTTGTAATATGCATCTAGCATTACTCTCCGCTAATGACTGCCGCTCTGCACTGTGCTCTCAGCGCACTCGGGGAGCCGGGGTACAGTATGTCGCCGTACAGCCGCGGTAAAAGTGACTTCATTAAATGCCCCACAGGACACATTCCGCGCGGACTAATCCATGTTAAGTGTAGTATTTTTAAGGTTGTGCCCCTGGCACTGAAAAAACCTGGCGCCGCGCTGGTTTCAAGGTCTTGCATCGGTGTGAAAGCGCCCCCCACGACGCCAAGGGGCACCATCCCGTTTCAAGCCTTAGCACCACATCCGACACTGCATGGCCATGCATTCTATTCGGATCCATCGCCGCCACGCATAGAACGAATCCCGGAAAGCTCGAACGGAAACCTCCCGGTACAGTGTGTCGGTGTCCTGACCTGGATGGGTCTGGCCGTGTTAAGTATTCACTTCTTGAAGCACTCACTCGAGTACACCGCCAATTAAACAAGCAAAGGACAAAAACGCTCTGCCCCGCACATCGCTCACAACAGACTGCTCAGCACCGTTGAGCCAAGCCTAACTCGCGCTGCAGCTACACACGAGAGGAGCTGAACACCCATGTGTTTTCTAATTAGTTAACTCAGAGCTTGACGTCAATCATCATGTCGTCCTCCATGTCCAAGGACTCGGGTGTCTCGTCCGGCATCTTGGCGAGGTCGTCGCCATCGAACAGAAACCTGCGTGGGCGCACGTGTGTCGAAGAGCCGCCCATAAGCAAAACGCTGGCAGGGGCATGCGCGGGGTGCACTCAACCTGAAACTGCGTTCGGATCCTAAGAAACATCCCGGGAAGGCAAGACAGTCGGCGAGCGTAACGTCACGCATGAAACGTTATCCCTACCCTGGATGGCATTGGTCCCCTTGCCGCAGCTGATCAAAAGCTCTGCGCAGCTTGCATGCCGGGTATGCAGGGACATGTAGGAACTCCGCCGCGGGCATCTCAACTGTTGGCAAAGAGTTCGACCCGTGCTAACCGACTGTAACTTTAAACGCAATACTCACTTGATCTTGTTGATGTCGCGGCAAAGATTCCGCTGCTTGGCGATCTCCCGAAACTTCTCAACCATCTTGGAGAAGGGGTCCGTCTTCACGACACGCATCTTGAGGCAGTCCTCTTTGTCGCGCCCCCAAACGAGCTTGAGCTGCACGCGATCGGCGGCCAGCACGGGCGCTGGCCCCGCCGCGCCGGTCGGCCCCGCCGCATCGTGTGCATCCAAGCCCGCGGGCTCCGGTGCACCGCGTGCAGCATGGGCCGCAGCGCCAGTTGGCGCTGACACTTCCGCGGCCAGCACGACGTCGTCGTCGTCGTCGCTCATGCCCCAACCCGATCCGGAGCCAGCCGCCCCCGTGCCCAGCGCAGGCATGGGCATCCGACCTGTGAGGCGGGAGAAGCCCAGGTGCGGCAGCCTGGACACGCTGGGCAAGGGAGACGGGTCCGTCTCGTCATCCAGCTGGTTCTCCCGCTCCGTCACCTGCTGCAGGGCGCGCAGCACCTCCTGCTCCTTGGCCAGCGACTGCTGCGTCGCTGGGTTCAGGTTGGCGACCGCCGGCCTGGGCGCAGGTGCCGCATTGTCCGGATTTCGCTCGACCGCTCCGCTTGCACCAGCCCCGCCGCCGCGGCCGGCGGCGACAACCGGCGACGGCAGCATCACGAGGTCATCGTCGTCGTCATCATCGTCGCTGCCCAGGAGAATGGTGGTGGGCATCTGGACAGGTTGCAGCGCCAGATTGTCAGCAGGCGACACCGCCCTCTTCTTGCTCGCTTTGCCGGCCTTGCGCCCGGGTTTGCCCTTGCGCTTCTTAGTTGTCTCCTCCTGTTCCCCGACAGCACCATAGTCCGGAGAAGCGACGTGCCAAGTGCCTCCGTTGTCCTGATCCTCGTCATCATAGTCCCAAAGGTCGCTCATTCCCCAGGGTGGCGCGGCGTAATTAGCGGTAGCTTCCCGTATGGTCAACCCTGACAGCAGGAAAGAGGGTTGAGGGATCCCGGATCAAGCAATTCTGGGATGGGACTGCCTCGCGGATTTGGCCATTGGTGTGCAACCGTATTGACCCGGGGACGGCACGAAGCAGTGTCGTTGCGGCCTGTTGACACAGACACATACCCGCCGCGTCGAAAGCCACGCCGAACCGCTATGCGCTTGATTGCATCGCAATAAGACACTATATCCTGATGCCGAAACGCTCGACCACAATTGTCTGCCCCTTTTGCCGAGCAATGACCGTTGAGTCCGGGTCAATCCGCTACGGAGCATGCAATCATCAGTCCATCTGCATAGGCTCACGGTGTATAAATTTGCTCCAGTCTTCTCCGTGTATATGCCTGCAGCCTTTTTGACACCACCAGGCGTTCAGCGGCTTCACTACAAGCAGAACGCAATCAACGCTTAATTACTGGCATAAACCTGACTCTTCTCGGGTTATGATAAAGACCTTATAGTTTGTCCACCGAGTCAAAATCTCCGTTCCTGATTTACAATATGTTTCGCCTGCTTCTTCATTTGAAACGTGTTCCGGGCTGTTCTAACTCCATATGTGATCTGTGCACCGTCAAGCGGTCAAGGCGTCTGCGAATCGCGGATTGGCCGTCGTGACATGCGTGCCGTGGATCCGATCATCACTCACCGATTCCCCTTCCCTTCACGTGGACGTGATGTTCCTTGTAGACAAACATTAGAGTATTACTCCATGCATTATCATCGTGTTACGAAAGGCCGCATGAGTGCTTCCTTGAAGCCCTTTCCAGGAGCACATCTGTCCTGCGTCGAGTTTGTCGCCATCCGAGCCTTCTGAGGCACCATCCGAGCCTTCTGAGCGTACCTGAATAGCATAAATGAACCGTTGTATAGTGGACCCAAAAAGACTACCGGCGCATACCGCACCTGACACTGCTGCGGCCGAAGCCCAAACCTGCCCAAACCGTGGGGAGCGGCCGCCCCTGGGCTCGTTGCGGACCCAAACGACCAGGGTCTCGACCATGAACAGCCAAACTTAGGGGCAACCCCCGAAGAGACAGTACCCACAGCAGTGGGATAAAGACCACTTAGGGGGAGTGAGTCGACCAGGGCAGACCAGGGCACCCTTACTAGCCGTCTATCACCCGTCAGGCTGCAAGGCACCCTACAAGGGGAAGCTCAAAGGCACAACCTTTCACGAGTGGCTCATGAATTCGGCGGCCAAGCCGACCACGTGCAAAGAAAAAATGTGCGTGTATGCTGTGTATCTGCATGGGCTGGAGTCCATAAAGGGGTTAGGAAATGCGCATTATGCGTTATGCCGCGTCGGTAGGCTGAATTAAGACGGAACGCCAACAGCATAGTAACATGGGCCAGCCTTAGTAGGATTCAGCGACACACGGTGCCCTGGAAGCTGGAACCCGACCGCACCACGACGAGGAGAGCAAACTAGAGCAACGGCTTGAACTCATGCCATGAGGTGGGGACATACGGTAACGTGTTAAATGCCAGAACCCACGGAGCAGAGACTAGCCAAATTGGAGCCCGCCTCTGCCCACCTTTGAAAGGTGAAGTGTGAGAACGAGAACAAAGAACCGTTTTGGCGTTTTGTGATGAACGGCTTCGCGGGCTTCCCCATGCACTGTGCGCAAATTGTTATTTTGGGTTCCCTCCCAAAATGCGGTTTGTGGCGCAAGGGGAGGCTAGCCTACTTGTTGCGGGAGACCTTTGACGGGGAGTTGTCAGCTCTAGGGTCTAGCGGTACAGGTGACTTAGTACGGCAGTGAAACAGTGTCTGCGGAGCACCGAGTTGGTGTTTGTTTTCTCGTCTTTTCTTGTTTGTCTGGCGGTTCAGCGGTACTTATTGCGGCCTTTATCAACTTGCAGGCAATCGGCCTCGTTGTTTCTTTCTCGCGCTAGTACACGGTTTCGTCCTCACGCTAGCACACGGAAAATAAGATGACCAGATTCTTTTCTAGTAATTCCTTATTTCTGACAAGCTTTGAGCGAGGCGCCAGGTTGAGTGGTTGGACGGACAGAGGCGGTTCCTCGATGGCCCACACCTGGACCAACCGAACGAAGCAGCCACCATCGTCCGTCATAAGTTGGTTGATCGGTACTCCGCTACGAGGGCTCCTCCCGGTTATGGACTCCGCGTACTCCGGGCGCGAAAGCAGGTCCATTCGTTGGTTGTTTTTCTCTGACATTTCCATGCAGGAAAGGTTTGATGGATCGCGGCCAGCAAGTCCAAAGTTTGGTTTCAACGGCGATAGGTGCGCGCCACGTCGCTTACCTGCTGCAGACTGCGGTCAGCACTCCAAGCGAAGGAATGCCGGGTGGAAGTTTGGCGAGACACGGCGCACGAGTGGGCTGCTGGCCGGCTGGCCGGCTGATTGGCCGCCTTGCTTGTGTCGGCAGGCGGGGTTACGGTTGGAGTGCGTCGGGCGTAGGTCTAGCGTGCCGACCTTTCCAATACGGAAAGAAGAGGGCATCGGGCCTACGTCGGCAGGCGCGGTCACAGCGTGGTGCACGTCGGGCAAGGTCCTGCGTTTCAGGCCTGTGTCGGCAGGCGGGGCTACGGGTGGTGCGCGTCGGGCGTAGGTCTAGCGTGCCGACCTTTCCATTACGGAAAGAAGAGGGCACCGGGCCTACGTCGGCAGGCGCGGTCACAGCGTGGTGCACGTCGGGCAAGGTCCTGCGTTTCAGGCCTGTGTCGGCAGGCGGGGCTACGGGTGGTGCGCGTCGGGCGTAGGTCTAGCGTGCCGACCTTTCCATTACGGAAAGAAGAGGGCACCGGGCCTACGTCGGCAGGCGCGGTCACAGCGTGGTGCACGTCGGGCAAGGTCCTGCGTTTCAGGCCTGTGTCGGCAGGCGGGGCTACGGGTGGTGCGCGTCGGGCGTAGGTCTAGCGTGCCGACCTTTCCATTACGGAAAGAAGAGGGCACCGGGCCTACGTCGGCAGGCGCGGTCACAGCGTGGTGCACGTCGGGCAAGGTCCTGCGTTTCAGGCCTGTGTCGGCAGGCGGGGCTACGGGTGGTGCGCGTCGGGCGTAGGTCTAGCGTGCCGACCTTTCCATTACGGAAAGAAGAGGGCACCGGGCCTACGTCGGCAGGCGCGGTCACAGCGTGGTGCACGTCGGGCAAGGTCCTGCGTTTCAGGCCTGTGTCGGCAGGCGGGGCTACGGGTGGTGCGCGTCGGGCGTAGATCTAGCGTGCCGACCTTTCCATTACGGAAAGAAGAGGGCGCCGGGCCTACGTCGGCAGGCGCGGTCACAGCGTGGTGCACGTCGGGCAAGGTCCTGCGTTTCAGGCCTGTGTCGGCAGGCGGGGCTACGGGTGGTGCGCGTCGGGCGTAGGTCTAGCGTGCCGACCTTTCCATTACGGAAAGAAGAGGGCACCGGGCCTACGTCGGCAGGCGCGGTCACAGCGTGGTGCACGTCGGGCAAGGTCCTGCGTTTCAGGCCTGTGTCGGCAGGCGGGGCTACGGGTGGTGCGCGTCGGGCGTAGGTCTAGCGTGCCGACCTTTCCATTACGGAAAGGAGAGGGCACCGGGCCTACGTCGGCAGGCGCGGTCACAGCGTGGTGCACGTCGGGCAAGGTCCTGCGGTTTTGCGGATCTCGACTTGGTGAGGGGGGAGTTCGCGGGGCCCATTGGAGCAGTCGTCTCTGCAGACGCCAGCGGCACGGGTTTCGGCGGCGCTTGGGGTTCATCAGAGGTTCAGGGTGCTTGGGCGGCGGAAGAGCGCAGATTGCATATCGCTTGATTGGCTGGAGCTATCGGCGGTCCTGCGGTGCCTGCAGGCCTGGTCACCGCGGTTGACGCGTCAGCGGGTTTTAGTACGATGCGACAACACCTAGGTCATCGCCGCCATCAATCATGGGTCGATGCGCTTTCCGGAGGGGTGCAGTATCAGTCGCAAGTTGGCGCGGCTAGCATCTAGGTTTAACTTCGAGCTGCGGGGAGTGATGGCCGCCGCCAACGCAGGCGTCATTGAGGAGGAGATCCAGGCGCGTGGGCGCTGGAAGTCAGATGCTGTCAAAGTGCATATTAAGCGGTCGATAGCGCTGCGTATGGCAATGGTGGGTTGCATGTAGACGGTTACGACTGGGTAAGGGGGGTGTGCTCTGCCGCAGGCTAATCGGGGCAGTAGGCAGCTGGGCAGAGCGCTGGTGGCCGCTGGCCGGCACGGAGAGTAGCAAACGGCGTCGCGGTTAGGCGCGCGTCGGCCGGCAGGAGTTTTTTAGCGGCGTTTTCCTTACCCCCTTTCTCTAGTTGCACCTTCCTAAGCAGGGGAACGACAGGTGGCGGGGTGCGTGCCCAGGGTTTGTAAACGGGTGTGGGGTTTATTGCTTTGCCGTACCGCAGCAGACTCAAATTGTTATTTTGGGTTCCCTCCCAAAATGCGGTTTGTGGCGCAAGGGGAGGCTAGCCTACTTGTTGCGGGAGACCTTTGACGGGGAGTTGTCAGCTCTAGGGTCTAGCGGTACAGGTGACTTAGTACGGCAGTTAAACAGTGTCTGCGGAGCACCGAGTTGGTGTTTGTTTTCTCGTCTTTTCTTGTTTGTCTGGCGGTTCAGCGGTACTTATTGCGGCCTTTATCAACTTGCAGGCAATCGGCCTCGTTGTTTCTTTTTCGCGCTAGTACACGGTTTCGTTGCCCGCCCGCCCTCCCCTGGTTCTCGTCGCGCTCGCGCCTGGGTTGCGTAGTCGCGCGCGCGTGTTTCAGTGTGTGCCGTGTGCGTCTGTCCTTGGGTTCGTGCGCCTTCGGGTTTAGGCCCAAATGGGAGGCCCAAATGTGGCGAGGTGCCAGGACAGGCCAGGAGGTGCCCGTGCGGGGACACCATGACGCAGGGCGACCGTATGCATCACTTTTGGGACTGCAGAGTCGCGCAACAATTTAGGTCGAAAGTGGAGGGTGCGGCTGGCGGCCATATGTACCAGTTATCCACCCGGCGAGTCAGTATATCGAAAATATCCTGCCTAGGGGCGCGACAGTATATGGCCGGCTGGACGAGCGAGTGAGCGAGTGAGGGCCGAAGTTGGTCTGACGTTTCTGACGTGTTGCGTGCTTCGTAGTTTTGGGTAACTTTGAGTGCTACTTTAGGGTTCGGCATTGTAGGTTGGGTTAAGTTTGGGTGTTAGATTTTCGCCCAAGGTAGTTTTATGGCTCCGTGCAAATATGGCGGCCATATCCGTGCAAATATGGCGGCCATATTGCACGGATATGGCCGCCCATATATTGCACGGATATGGCCGTCCATATCCGTGCAAATATGGCGGCCATATACCGTTGCACGGTGCAGATATCAATAATATACTGAATTGAATATAGTAGGACCGAGGCGCCGACAGTGGGATAACTCCCAATGTGAACTGTGGCTAGCTGAGCCACCGGTAGGCATTGTCGGCAAGGTTTGGGATATTGTTGTGCTGGCGGCAATTGTAGCGCTGGAACGAGGGCGACAGATGCTTTACAAATCACGGGCAAAGCTTTTGCGATCGACTTGGGGTTAGTATCGAAGCAGCCTTTTTGGAGCGCCTACGCTGCTTTGCGCTCGTTTGAGACGCCCGCGCGAACTGGGATGACGTCCCAAGAACCCACCCGTTCCTCCACACGGACGCGAACGGCCATATCCGTGCCAGGCTGCCACATTAGGCAGTGCCCTAGCACTAACCGCCGGTGGGTCCCATGGGACCAAACTTCCCTCAATGATGGGCGGACACGAGGGAGGGTGCTGGTCCCTGCTGGTCTGCAGTCGGCAGGCCCGTGAGGTTCTGAGTTGACTCAGAATGCGCCAGCGCAGGACCCTAGCGGTCCCTCATTGCAACTCTCGCATCCTATCCGTGGGCTTCGTGGGCGACTTGCTGTTACCGCTGTACCAAGCCCAGCCAGGCGGCACCCGTCCGAAGGCCTGCCGATTGACGCTTCCTGGCCGGGCAACATTTAAAAGTGCAATTACATTGAGTAATGGCATTACGGTTACTATAGTTTCAAAGGCACCACGCACGGGCTCCGATTGGGCAGATGGGCCGCTCCGACAGGATTGCCTTGAGACGCTGAAGCCCTGGTCGCCGCGTTAGCATGACGCGGCCTTAATGGGTCCAATTAAAAGTTCAATTTGCTAGAGTTACGAATATTTGCTTTGCTTGAAGTCTGCCGTGTCAGGCACTACGAGCAACGGGTGGCTGTCTTAAGCTCCAACTGCGAAAGACGTCACTTATCTGAATCTACACAATTTAAGGCCAACAAACATGAGCGGATTTATCAAAATCACTTACCGCACACAAGGACGCAAGAGAAGGTGGACCCGAGGACCCCTGTACATCTGGGCCTTACGATGTCGTCGTGCAATCTCTGATGAGGATGAAAAGCTTCCCGACGTCACAGTCCGCTGTCACAGGCCCCGATCACCACACCTACACGTTGTATTTGCAGTATCCTACTCCTGCAAAAATGATCGCTGCTCGTGTCCAGGCTAAGCCGGTTGCCGCCGCGAAGCCGACTCGCGCTGCCGTCGTTGTGCGCGCTCAGAAGACCGAGGCCCAGGTAGGTTAATCTGACTATTGAGAATGTATTGGGAGCCGGACACCGGGTATCGATGGAATGTGCAAGTGGAAACATATTGCTTGCACGGATGAACCCTGCAAGTCCTTCGTGGAGCTCGGCGTACACATCGGTTTCTGAACAGTCTGCAGCATTTTCGTGCAAGATGTCATGTCAAGCCGAATCTGATTCGGCTTCTATCCAGCTCATCTGGGTTGAATGTTGGAAACGTTCGTTCATTTCAGCAGACATATGTTCGCGCGATGTGCAGCCGACTCCCGTTAATAGTCGGCCTTGATCTAAGTTCGCCTTGCCCCATGGTACGTCTTTGCACCAGCAGAAGCCGAAGGTCGCCCAGGCTGTCATGGCCGTTCTGGCTTCGACCGTGATCGCTCTGTCGTCCTCGTCGGCTGCCAACGCCGAGGTCAGCTGGGTAACTGCGCCCCTCTGGGACGGAATTGTGCACTGGGTCGTCAGTCCTTCGGGGGGACTGCTGCTTGGAGTACCCCGCGTCTGGGCTTCTGCGTTCTTGTGATGAAGCCAATCGCACAGTCTTAGTTCGATGCACCTAAAGCCAGAGCCGCGGGCGTGTTCGATCTCAATAGTTGCTGGGGTGGTGTCTGCACATGCACGCTTTGCACGTGTAACAGTTTCGATGTCCCAGCTCGTCTGCTTAACCTCCCCCTTCCCTCCCGCCCCAATGGTATGATACATCCAGGCTACCGTCAAGCAGGCCGTGTGCGCGTCGAACCCGACCGCCAAGGTCTGCCTGAAGGACAGCGCCAAGTAATCGTACTTCGCAAATCCTTCAGCGGATGGCGTCGTATAGAGGATCCACGCCGCGGATGGCAGCAGTCACAGCCGATTCGGTTCGGTCGTCGTCATGACCGGTGTTGGGGAGGGGCCCACGCTTGGGTGCCTGTCTGACCCCGCCCTGCATACACTCTATACACAATTTTGGCGAGGGGGGCTTACGGCCCGGAGCCTCTGTACCGTGTGAAGCCGTGCTGTGGGGCGTGGTGGAACATACCCGAGAGAAGACTAAGTGTAACTCTATTATGACTATTACGCGTATCTCGCCCGGCTGCTTTGGGTGATTGCAGATTGGGTAGGCGGGTCGGGGATGCGGAGCAATCCGTCATGGTTATCCTGGGGACCATTTTACGATGACACTTCAGTATCCTAGCGAAGAGCCAGCACAGTCCGAGAGCGCAGAGGGAGAACAGCCGACAATTCATGGCAGCCTGACGGAGCCCGCGAGTACGTAAGATAGGGACGCTCCGTCAAATTACACAAACTCGGAAGTTGGTGCCATGCGCGCCACCAATCACCGGACGGCGTCGAACACTCCATCCGCCATCATCTAAAATATTCGTCTTCTGTGTACGGTCTCGCGCGGGCCCCTCCACGCAAAGTTATGCTATAAGCCGAACATCGGCTTACAGCATCTCTCAAGCAAGCAAGTTATGATCTCTCCAAAGCATGCGCCGGGATTAGACTCTGCCGCTTGACAATCCCGCCTTTCCCGACATGCAACACGCTACAACAGCAGCACATGTGGCGGGAAGCTGGGAAGTGGGTCGTATACCCTTCACGCTCGCAGCCGGTCCCATATTGATCTGAGTTTCCATTCATCACTCGTAAAGCCACCAGTGGCCATGCCCTGCATCAGCCTGCAAGCAGAGCCAAGGAACACTCCCTCATCTCCCATCGCCCACCACCACGCACACACACACACTGAAGTCCTCAAATGCGCCCCGCACAGCACGCCCACCCTGTAACCCCTAAATCTGCTAAAGTTGCTGCTGCATCTGCTGCTGCTGCTGTTGCGCCTGAAACTGCTGCCACGCCTGCTGCTGCTGCATCTGCCAGTGCTGCCACCGCCGCCGCACGCTGCCTGCCAGCGCCCCCACCGCCTCCACACTGCACACCACCACAGCCCCACCCCCTCCTCCTCCTCCTCCCCCTCGCGCCCCCGCCCTTCCCGCCGCGCCACTGCCGCCCAGCGCCAGCCGCGCCGCCCAGGGCGCCAGCTCCGGCGGCGCCAGCCCCGCCTCGGGCCCCAGTGCGGGCTGCCTCAGCTCCGGTGGGCAGCGGGGCCAGGCGGCCAGGCGGCTGGTGGCCAGCTCCACCAGCTGCTGGGAGTCCGAGTCGGGGGAGGGGGAGGCCAGGTCGTGCAGCGCGGCGCGGCCTGGACAGATGGGGTGGGGGGAGTGGGTTGTTGTCGGGCGAGGGGGCGGAGGTCAGAACGACGACGAACCGCAGCAGAGTCAGCGAGGCTACGTGGGGATGGGAGGGGTGGAAGGGGTTTTAGGTTTTATAAGAGCCCCGCCCGGGTGCTTAGCGTCGTCGGCATGGCGCTCCCTCCTCGATAAGACCTCCCCCGCTCCCCACCCGCTCGCTGCGTCTTTTCAGCTCGGTAAGGTTACAGGTATGTTCGGTAAGTATTACTGGGTTCGGGGTCCATTCGCTAACGCCGTCTCCGTCTCCGCTGCGGTATCATTTTTTACTCCCCACCACCGTCCTATGCCCTGACCCCGCCCCTAACTACTCGACCCGCACCCCTCCCTCTCTTCCCCTTCCCCCCTCCCTTCCCCTTCCCTCCTCCCCCCCCCCCCATGCCCCCCTGCTCACGCGTGTCCTCGCTCCCGCTTGTGAGCAGCTCCTTGAGCAGCACCAGAGCCTCCTGGGCCACACGCAGCCGCTGCACACCATAAACACCCACACACGGTACGGCAGTCAAACACCAATGGGTCACACAGCGCTCAGCGCCCCGGAGGAGGAGTGGAGTCCCGTCATCAGCGTCACCGGCGTACCCGCCGCCCCGCCCCGCACCTCCCTCAACCTTGGCCCCCCGTCCCCTTCAGTCCTTACCTGCAGCCACTCGGCGGCCGGCACACACGCGCCCGTCACAATGGTCAGGGCGGGGCTGGCGGGGCTGGGGTAGACCGGCTCCAGAGGGTCATCGGAGCCTGCAGGAGGAAGGGGGGGCACGGGAGGGAGGGAGGATGGGGTGCAGGGCAACCACCCGCACGTCGCGCACACAGCGAGGAAGGAGCGGGCGGAGGCCGCCAGGCCACGATGAGGGCGTCCGGGGCTTCGGTCAGGAGAGCCAAGGGTTGCGGTGTTACGGGTTACGGTAGCAGGCATGTGCCGCACGTATCGGGCCTGTCACATGGGTGGGGCTCACGGCAGCGCAGCCTCCCGCATGCGCCGCACATTTCCGGCACTCACCGCCGCCCGCACTGCAAGCACCCCGCCGCTGGGTGGCCGCTGCGTTTGCCGCTGCCCCCAACCGTCCCCCCTTCTCCCGCCCCGGCGTCAAGTCGAGCCCTCTCCCGCGGCGCCCGTCCAGTCACCACCAGTCAGCCTCCCCGTTCCGCTGGCGGATACGCACCTGGCGGGGCGCACGCCGCGTCCGCGAGCGCCAGCAGCCTCAGCGGCAGTCCGTAGCCCTGACAGGTTTCGTGGGCGGCAGCGGACCGGGCAGCATAGGGTAAGGCGGCAAGCACGGGCGGGGCGCTCGCTCCGTTGCGGCAGTGAACCGACAGGCAGGCAGGCAGGCGCCCCGGGCGGATGGGCTGAGGGGCTGATGACCGCATCTCTCCACCGAGACGAGCCCGCGGTAGCGCTCCCCTCCGACGGTCCGTACACCCTCTGCGCGGCCGCGTTCTCTAGAACCCGCGTCCCCAGCGCCGTGGCCGCATCCCCCCCGCGCTTCCCTAACCCGCCTCCCACGGCGCCCAGCCGGCCCAGGTGGGCCCACCACTTCCCACAGACCCAGCCGCTTCGAACAAACAAATCTTCCGATGGAACCCCACTCACCGCCAGCCACGGCGGGCAGCACAGCGCCCCCACCAGCGCCTCGTGCCCCGAGTCCAGAAGCATCGCCAGGAGCGACAACACGCGCCGGGGCACCTCATACGGCGCACCGCCGTCACCGCCACCGTCGCTGCTCCGCAGCCGCGCGCCGCCGCCGCCGCCCGGTCCCTCCTCCTCCTCGCCCTCCTCCTCCGGATCCAGCGCGTCCAGGAGCGCAGTGAGCAACTGTACGGCAGCCGCTGGATCCAGGGCGCCGGGCGTGTCGTACAGCGGGCGCGGACGCTGGTCCGTTTCGGGGTTGTGGCGGCCGGCGGGGCAGTGGTCGGCGGCGGGCGACTCGTAGCCCGGCACGCCCAGGGCGGCTGCGGCGGCGGCGACGCAGCGCGGGCTCTCCATCAGCAGGTGCAGCAGGCGGGTGGCGGCGAGGCGCGGCGGCGGGGTGGCGCGGCACAGCAGCGGCACCAGCAGGCGCGGCGGGTCGAGCAGGACCGGGAGCAGCGCCTGCTTTGTGAGATCCGGGAGGCGGGAGGCGGAGGCAGAGAGTGAGACGGAGAGTGGGAGGCGCGCGTGAGGGAGGGAGGGAGGGTTGAGGTGCGCGCGTGCGCCGATCTGTTTCCAAAAACGTTCAAGAGCATTGGCTTATAAGGCAACGGCAGGAGAGAGGGAGGGGGGGCGATAGCAGCAGCGGGGGTGCGGGGGTGGGGCAGAAGCCGATCTGTGGGAGAGGTCGTCACAGCAGGTTGTAGCTGCGACTGTAGTGCGACTTACCAGGAAGGTTTGCTTCCCGGTCAAGTCCCAAACGACCCGCGGGTCGGTCGGTCGCGCTGCCGAGATCTCAGCGGTGTACCCCACCCACCTGGCGGCCGGACATGGCCGGCAGCGCAGCCGCCAGGGCGCTGAACGCAGAGGCGACGCAGGCCAATGCGTCCACCGGAGACGCAGTCGTCGACCCCGCCAACGCGCCCATTGCGGCGGCGGCGGCAGCAGCAGCGGCGGCAGTGGCGAGAGCTTTTTCAGCGTCGTCGTCGTCGCCGTCGCCGCACGTCGCCGCCACCGTCAGCAGCAGCCGTACAAGATCGCCCAGGCCGCAGAGCAGCCCGTCGCCGCCGGCCGCTTTGCAGCGGCCCACGCCAGCGGCGGCGGCGCTCTCGTGCCGTACTCTATCGATCGCACCCGCTTGCAAGCCCCCCGGGTCAAATGCCCCGCCGCCGTCGCCGCTGTCGACAGGCCCTTCACCATTGCCGTACATGTAGCTGCGGACCTGCCGCCGCCGCTCGGCGCGGGCCGCTGCTGCTGCGGAGGCGACGCCGCCGACAGCACCCGCGGCCGACGGGAGTAAGTACGGCAGGCCCCCGCGGCGGAGCTCGCCAGCACACCCGCCGCCGCTGGCCCACACCGACGTCACCGCCACGGAAGACGACAAGGACGTAGAAGCCGCCGCCGCCGCCGCCGCCGTCGCGCCACCGCCGTACGCTGTCGAGGGCACGCCGACGGCAATCCTGCGTTGATCAGAAACATCCCCATAAGCCACGTCAACGCCGCCTCGCCTCACCTTGCCTCGCCGTCCATAACGTCTCCTGCACAACTCCCCAGCCTCCCCGCCCTCTCCACCACGGCCCTCCCGCACTGTGGGATCTGCCGGTCTGCCGCTCTGCAATCCCCGGCGCACAACCCCCTGCTCCGCCCTCCACCCCCTGCCTACCGGTCCTGCCTGGCAAGCCCAAAACCCGCCGAGCGCTGCCGCACCCCACTTAGATAATTTCGCCTGCCCGGAGGCCCCCGTGCGGCCCCCACCCCCGGTTACGGGCTCCGGCCTATACGTGGATACCCCCCCCCCCTCCCCCTCGCTGCGGTGCGTCATTCTTATCCCCCGCCAACCCGCCCCGCCCGCCCGCACCTGCACGCCTCCGAGTGCGCCAGCAGCCCCGCCAACAGATCCACACAGGGCCCCACCAGAGGCCGCAGCGCCACTGCCGCCTCTGCCGCCTCCTCCTCCTCCTCATGCCGCAGCTGCCGTTGCTGCGCGTGTCGTGGGACGGCGGCCGCTGGGTCGTCCGCCGTCCCGTCCGGGGCGGCGGCGGCGGCAGGCGCCCCGCCCGCCGCAGCAGCAGCCTGCGCGGCTGCGCCGCCGTCCCCGGCTGCGTCGTCGCCGCCACTGCCGCCAAGACCTCGGCCCCAGGCCGCCGCCTGCACCGGCACGCCGCAAAGGGGAGGGATGAAACGAATCCGCTGCGCGCTGGCGACCACCGCCCGCCACCTCGCCCGCGTCTGCGTCCGCGTCCACGCCCCCCTCCGAGCACACACCTGCCGCCGTGCGGTCCACCGCCCAACCTCTTCCGTCCCCACACCACGTGATGCCGCAACCCAAATGACACCGAAGCAACGTAGCGCCGACAATGGCCTCTGGCCCGGCCGCCCGGGCCGTCACCCGCCACCCGCGCTTTCGTTAGACGGGCGCTGTGGCACCCGCGGTTACGTCTTTGCTGCACACGGTTGTCACCACCCGTGCCGTCACTGCCTGGCCAAAAAACCCTCATCCCATCCCATGCCATCCCATCCCATCCCATCCCGAGGACAGGTCCCCGCGAAGACTGACCCGCATTCCACCTCAGACCCTTCACAGCGCATGTCTCTCGACCTGATTGGCTGCTTCATTCATCGCGACACGGCCCCACGCTAATGCTGCCATTTGCTACCATTCATGTTACACAGTTAAAACCCTAAAACCCCTAAACCCCTAAAACCCTAAACCCCCTAAAACCCTCACCTGCAGCAGCGCCAGCACCTCCAGCAACACCGCCCGGCCGTCGCCCCGACCCGCCGCCAGCGCCCGCAGCTGCGACCGCACCGCCTCCGCCAGCCCCGCGCAGCGGACCCCGACATCCACTCCCCCCGCGCCACCGCCGCCACCGCCGTCGCCGCTGCCGCGCCGGCCGCCGCCGCCGCCACGCACCCTCCCCCCCACCTGCGTAAAAGCGATTTGGCTGACCTGACTGCAGCCCAGCGGGTGCTGCGAGTGCAGAGGAGCCAGGCCCGCCGCCGCTGCGGCGGCAGTGGCCGCCGCAAGGGAGCTGGGACCGGGGCCGGCGGCGGAGCCGTCGTCGTCCTCCGCTGCCGCCGCCGCCGCTGCCGCGGCGGCAGCCGCCGCCGCCGCCGCCGGCGCGGTGGGATGCATCAGCACTGTGAGTGACTCTGCGCACGAGCACCAGAGGCGCTGCCACAGCGGCAGGCGGGCGGCACGCAGGCCCTCGAGCGCGGCGAGGAGCAGGGCCGGCTGTGGGGCCGCGGCGGCTGCGGCGGCTGTGGTGGCCGCGGCTGCGGCTGCTGGTGCTGGCGCGGTGGTGACGGTGCTGCCGCTAGCGCCTCCGTGCGGGTGCTGCAAGGGCCACGACATGGTGGTTTCCAATGACGGCGGTCAGCAGTATATCACCTCAACGAGTCAGCAGCAGCAAACTCCCCCCAGTTCGGAGTCGCAGGTCGGGTCAGGACAGGTCGGGTCAGGTCAGGGGCAGCACGTCACGGCTGGGCAAGGGCGCGTTGGTGAGCGGAAGGTCATGTCATGTCATGTCATGTCATGTCATGTCAGGTCAGGGTGGAATAGGGCGGGGCAGGTCGTGTGGGATCCAGCGGCTTCGCTGGGGCTCGGGTGCTTGTGGTTGCGTAAGCCCCGCAAGCTGCCACCTTGCCCACCATGCGCCCTTCCCAGCGCGCCTCGCAGCGCAGCGCAGCGCAGCGCCTCAGCCGGTCACAGCTTCCCAAAGCCGCTCGACCCGGTCACCTGCTCCCACCTCCTCCTCTCACCCTCCGCTCCCCTCCCTCCCTACCCTCCTTCCTTTCTCCAGTTCACAATCTGTGTAGTCCGCACCCAGCATCACTTCACCAGACCGACTGGACCGTCCGGTCGGCGATAGTATTCGGTGATTACAAGGGGAACCTGCTTTTACACCGGTTGCTAGCCGTGCAGGCTAGACAGACGATAGCCCCCCGCCCCCCCCCCTGCCCGCTCACCCACCGCCGCCGCTGCAGCCGGGCCAAAGGCCTCCGCCGGCGCCGCCGCCTCCCCCATCGGCTCATCCTCATGCACCCCCTGCCTCCTCTGCGGCTGTTGTAGCTGCTGCTGCTGCGGCGGCAGCTGGCGAAGTCGCTGCTGGCTTTGCTGCTGCTGCCGCTGGCCCTGGCTAGGTTGCCCCTGGAGTGGGTAGCCGTACGGTTCCGGAGCTCCCTGGCGCTGCCGCTTGGCGCCGCTGCCGCCGCCGCCTCCGGCGGCGGCGGCTGCGGGGCTTCGGCCGCCCTGCTTGGGCGGCGGCGTGCGCGAGGTGCCGGTGGCGGCGGCGGCGCCTCCGGAGGCTGCGCGGGCCTTATGAAGCTCCGCCTCCAGCATCAGGCACTTGTCGTGGGCCTTACGGGCAAGGGGGGAAGAGGGGTAGGGCGTAAGAGGGCGTAAGGGTGCACCCGGGGTACAAACATGCGCCCAAACGGTGAAGTCACCCCCCCTCCGACGTCACCCCCCCTTGCTCCGACGTCACCCCCCCCTTGCGCGCCCCGCGCTGCCGCACCTCCTTCCTCTCCCGCTCCGACGCCTCCGCCTTGGATCGCTCTTCCTGGACACAGAGACAGAGACAGCGAGGGAGGGAGGGAGGGAGGGCCATGTGGGGGCATACGCGCCGCCGCCGCCGTAGGTGGTGGTGGGAGTGGGGGTGGGGTGTGTGTGTGTGTGTGGTGGTGGGTGGGTTGGGGGTTGCATCCGACGGCTCTCAGGGCTGCGGGCCGCGGGTCTGAGGCGTTGTGGTTTGGGTGTCTCTGCTGCTACTACGGTTACCGGTATCCCAACGTAAGGTGTCAGACAGCGCACTTCCATTGACGACCGGGCGGGGCGGGGGAGGGGACAGGGACACGGCAGTCCGCAGAGCTGACAACTGTGGGAAGGGGAGCATGGCGCAATCCGCCGGCGTGGGGCAGACGGCGGCGGCTGCGGGTCGTTGCGGTGCGGGCTGGATCAGGCTGGACGTCGAAACGTGTGCTGCATGGGGTTGGAGGGCGGGCAGGCGGAGAAGGCAGCCACGGCTTGGTGCTGCGGCTGTAGCGGCAGCGGCACCGACCCAGCCCGGGCGGTATTTGGTCGCCGACTCGGAACACCCACCCTCAGCGCCATCCGCAGACCCACCCGCAGACTTCCCCGTACCCAGCGTACCTGCAACCGAATGGACGCATCTCGGTGCTTCCGCTGCAGCTCTTGCGCCTGTGCGGGGAGGGAGGCAGGGAGGGAGGGAGAGGTGAGTGACCCGTGGGTCGGTCCGGGGCATCGGGTTGGGGCGCAAGTCGGGTGAGGCGGGGCCGATTCAACAACAACCCACTGGCCGCACTGGGTCGCTCTCTTTCCCGCTCTCTTTCGTTCCCGCTCCATCGTTCTCGGCAGAGGGGAGCCGCGCCCCCCTCCGCCCCCTCCTCGCCCCCCTCACGGGCTCCCGATTAGATAGAGGTAGTGCAAGCCGACCCGCACGCAAGGCGCACCCCGAGGACCTCGGCACCCACCTCGGCATGTGCGTGTTGCAGCTGCTCTTGAAGCTGCGGGGGGGGGGTCAGGGAGTAGGGGGGGGGGCAGCAGGGCAACATAGGGGCGACAGGATATGGGGGCGGTCACGTACATGGGAGGGGTTCAGGGAGTGATATGCTCCTTTACAAAATAATGAGTCACTGCGGACGTTGATGATCAAGCTGCGACAGCCGCTGAACCTCCGGAACTGTTAATGTTATCCCACCCATTCCCAAACGTTACCGACATTGCTGCTTGACCCGCGGTTGAGCCGTCCCAGCATCTTATCGGTGTCGGAAGTGTTGTAAGCCGCCTCGGACGAAGCCGCACCGCATTTTGTGCGGTGCGATGTTGTAGACATGTGTACCAATCGTAATTTTAGCGACGTAGATGTGTCCAAAAGCTGACTGAAAAGCTGGCATGCGCGTGCTTGCTCTAAAACTCCCGAAACTCCCACCCTCTAAGCTGTCAGAACTGGCAACGGCAACATCATGGGAGGGGGGTGCAGCCAGGATAACAGTCTGTCCGTCTGTCCTTCGGTTCGTCCTTCGGTTCGCCCGGAGTTGCTGTGGACAGACAGCGGCACACCCCACTCCCCAACCAAACTGTGGACGGGACAGCTGTTGCCCGAAAGCGAAGAGAAGAGAAGGGAAGGGAGGGAAAGGGAACAACGAAGAGCCGCTGAGCGGCCCCAATACTTGCTCCCTCAGCTGCCCCTGCTGCCTGCGCCGGTCTTGCCGGCGGTTCGTCCTTCGGTTCGCCCGGAGTTGCTGTGGACAGACAGCGGCACACCCCACTCCCCAACCAAACTGTGGACGGGACAGCTGTTGCCCGAAAGCGAAGAGAAGAGAAGGGAAGGGAGGGAAAGGGAACAACGAAGAGCCGCTGAGCGGCCCCAATACTTGCTCCCTCAGCTGCCCCTGCTGCCTGCGCCGGCAAGACCGGCAACCCCGGCTACGGGTCCCCCCCCTCGGATCCCCAGCCCGCCTCCTTCCCCACGGCTCGCGTTTCAAAAGCCGCGGCCCCTCCCGCCAAAGCCGTGAAAAGCAAGCAAGGAAACAACAACCGCACTCTCCTTCTTCCCCCCATATCCCCCTGCAGTGCCCCTCCCTGCCCAGCGCCCTCCACTCCGTCTCACCGACAGCGCCGATTTGGCCCTCACGTGGCTCTCCTGCAGCTGCCGCCTCAGCTCCTCCAGTTGGGCCCTACGTGGCGGTGCTTCGTAAGTGGTTGTTGCAATGTCAGCAACCGGCGCGGGTGGTTGCTGGCCATTGTCGGGCCCGAACCTCCAGTACACGGAGGGTGGCTACTCAAATGAGAGGGCGGAAGCGACCGGGGGGCGAAGCCCGCCTCCCCGAGCTGCCAGACGCTGCCACCCCTGCCCACCCCTCCAGCCCCCACCTCCCCACCCCTCCAGCCCCCATCTCCCCACCCCTCCAGCCCCCACCTCCCCACCCCTCCAGCCCCCTCCAGCCCCCACCTCCCCACCCCTCCAGCCCCCTCCAGCCCCCACCTCCCCACCCCTCCAGCCCCCTCCAGCCCCCACCTCCCCACCCCTCCAGCCCCCTCCAGCCCCCACCTCCCCACCCCTCCAGCCCCCTCCAGCCCCCACCTTCCCACCCCTCCAGCCCCCCTGCAGCCCCCACCCCTCGGGGGCCCCACTCACTCCAGTGCGCTGTTGTGTGCCCGCAGCGCCACCACATCTGACCCCTGCGCATGCGCAGCCGGACCACCGCCGCCCCCACCGACACCATAGCCGCCGCCGCCGCTGCCATAGCCCCCGCTGCCGCCGCCGCCGGCGCCACCTCCATAGCCACCGCCAGCATAGGCGCCCGCCCCACCGCCGCCGCCGGCAGGCGCGGCCGACAGCGGCCCGTTCCCCGGCGGCGGCATCTGGGACGCGTAGCCGGGCGGCGGGACCTGCGACATTACTGTCACCGGCGGCGGCCCGACGCCGCTGCCGCCCGCGCCCGCGCCGGACCAGTACGGCGGCCCCGCAGGCGACGGCGCCGCAGCTTGCCCAGAATGCGCCCGGGGCGCTGCGGCGTGGTGGGGGTTTGCGTTGGGTCCGACCGGGTTGTGGGTTGGGTTGGCGGTGGGCAGCGCTGTCGGCTCCGGGCCGGCGGCGCCGGTGCTGTCTTGTCGTGTGAGCCCGGCGGCGGCGGCGGCGGCGGCGGTGCCAGGCCCAAGCAGTGGTCCCGGCCCTGGCCCTGTTGCTGTTGCCGGCCCTGGAGGCCCCTGGTTCCAACCTGGATAGTGTCAGGCGACATGGAGGGACGGCGCGGCGACGGCCGGGGTGGTGGCGGTGGTGGCGACATGGACATGGATTACGCCTGCGGCTCGCCGTCAGGTCAGGTCATTGTGGTTCGACGCGCCGGGGGGAAGACTGTGGAGGGCGGTGGGAGGGCGCTGGAGCCTGGTGGTTGTGTGGTGGTGGTGGGAGGATGGTGGGCGGGCAGCTGCGGTCGGTTGGGCAAACCGGCCGCTGGGATCTTGTTGACTATTGACTGCTGCCCCGTCCTCGCTGCATCCATGACCCCACAATGACACGCAGCCGCGCCGCGCCATCCCATCCGCCTTCCCTTCCCTTTTCCTCCTTCATCAACCCCGAGGCGCCCCTTCCTTTCAGCCTCTCAGCCTTTCATCCTTCGCCCCAACCCGTGCACCGCGCTGCGGCCAGAGAATGAACCTCCGGTTACGTACTCTTAATGGGGCCAGAGACCGTAGCTCCGGTTAGGGACCCTGAAGGGGCTGACGACCCCCGGGCACCCAGGAAATCAGCACACGGCGACGCAGCGACATTGCTGCGAATCAGGCCAACCACTGACAAACACCAGGCACCATGTACGTGCCGGACCCGGCGGCAGGACCCCGATCCCTTCCCCCGCCCTTTGGTTCCTCTCCCCTCGCGCGCGCTCCTGCCGCCACCACAGTACCTACCGGCCTTACCCGGCGGCTGCGCCGGCCCCCTGAAGTCCCCCGGGGGCCCGCCGGCAGGGCCGTACGCCCCCGTAACGTGGCTCGTCCCGGCGCCTACGGCTGCCGCACCGCCGTACATCGCACTGTTGCTGCTGCTGAACGGCGCCGCGTAGCTACCATACGGGCTCTGCGCAGCGCCTGGGGTCGCCGCGGCGCTGCCCACTCCGCCGCCGCGCGTTCCGTCACCCTGTTGCAGTTGCTGGCCCAGACTGATCGGCTTGCTGAGGGGTACACCCCCAGCCGAGGCAGCGGCGCCAGACGTTTGTGGCGGCGGCTGGTAGGTGCTGGTGCTGGTGCTGGTGCCGAAGGGAGGGGGGCAATGGGCGCCCGGTCCGGGCCCTGGTCCGGGCCCTGGGCCGGGTATTTGAGTCGCTGTGCCGCCGCTGTTGGTGCTGCTGGTCGCCGCCGCACCCGCCGTCGTGACATTGGCGGCGTATTGGGGCCTTACGAGGGTCGTGCCGCCAATTCCGCCGGCGGCTGCGTGGGGGGCAGTGCGCGCGAAGAGGGACCCGCCGGGATGCTGCTGGTGTGGCTGCGGGTACGGCGGCTGCGGCGGCCTCGGCGGGTTTCCGCCGTAGGAAGTGCCGTATGTCGCGGTTGATGTGGACGTCAAGGTGTTGGGCTGATTTGGGTTGGAGTAAGGCGGAAGGAGGGACGCGCGCTGTGGCGGCCCCTGCGGTGGCCCCGGGAATGGCGCTGGAGGCGGCCCCGGTTGTGCCCCGAGCGGCGCCTGCAAGGATTCGGCGCGCCCGCCCTCGCCAGATCCTGGCTGTGTGCTCGCCTGCTCATGTGGAAGGGGTAGTGTGGTGTAGGGAGACGTCCAAAGTCAGCTGTGTATGTAGATGGGCTCAGGGTGTGGGCGTGGCCTGGATGAAATCGCCCACCCACCTGCCCGGCAGCACGAGAGGTATGCTGCTCGACAATTTTATCGACGTCAAAGTCATAATCCCCAAAATCATCGTCGTCGTCCATCTGGGCGTCTGGCACAGCCGATTCACGCCATCGCCGGGCTCCTTTCTTCCGTTCAGGACGTGTGATCGAAAGATGGGTATGTCACAATACCGATGACTTACGAGATGTTCCTATATGACCGCTGGGGAAAACAGATGACCTCCCTTGGAAGCAGGGAAAAGGTTCTTCGGACAAAACGTGTACGCGAAGCGTCAGAGAGAACCGCAATCATATGCCAAACAATGATCGATTCCCCTGAAAGCTTCCGACTGCAGTCATCATTCGTTGCGGCATCGTAACGACCGCCGTATCGTTTTGCGCGGGAAGTGTCTTCTTGTGCTCTTTCACTGCTTTACTAATCCTGCTTATTCCCTAGGCACACATTTCCTGCGCCACAACACAATTGTATTCCTGTGGACGGAAGGAGAACTCTGTTTGGGCATTTCGGCCGTGACAATGCGACTGCCAAATCGCTGACTGAGCGCCACAAATCGGTACAAATAAAATGCCAGCCTTATACAAGAACATATGCATGCCATGGCACAGACGGGCGCCCCCGATTCGGTTGTTGAAGTTCAACCGGCTGTCGTACCCTGGGCCAGCTTATTGTGGCGGGGCCGCCACTGTCGCGGCTCAAGCCCGTTGTAACTCGCCTATTTCGCTCTTCCCATTCACGCCAATTGGCGTCTTGGGTGGGTGGGCGGGCCTTTCTAAACCGCGACAGTTGGCGCGGCATATGAGCCTCTCGTACGATCAGCCGAATACGTCCATTTATCATTTAGCCTCCATTTATTACCTCTATTTCATTCCTGCAGCCTCTGGGCCGGCCTACATAACAAGACTCGCTCGGCACGTGGGTCGGTTACGTGTACCCGTTCCCTCTCTAAAACTCGGTCGCCGACACCTCCTCGCTCGTCCTGTGTCCCGTCCGCGAGTGTGTCAAGCGCCACCTGCCCTGGTTTCCCCACAGTGGGGCCGGCCTTCTACCGCCTATCTCCCAGCGTGCCGATTTCTTGGCCGCTTCTGCCCCCGCGTTCTGTAACCTCTAGCTTGATCATTGTCCCCGTTCCCGGCACCATTTCACCAGCCTCCTTCTCCAACCCGGTCCTGCGGGCCATGCCTCCACGACGCCGTGGGCCCCGATGGAGGCCGCTCGTTTCCCCTCTTTACCCCGCCCGCGCCGAGGAGGCCGCCTGCCTTGGCTCCTCTTCCCCCGTGTCAAATTTTTATCGCTCGTGTGGCGTGATGCCTGTTCTTGCTCCTCTCCGCATGGGCCTGGGTTGCGAGCTGGGACTCAGGGTCGTGCGCACCTGGGGCCCGATGGGTGTAGATCATGGGCGGGCAGCCATCCACGTGCCGGCCTGCCGGATAGGGCGACCAGCCCCTTGTAAGGTGCCACGCTCCCGAGACCAGGGGTTCCTTCCTCGACATCCGGCGGGAAGTAGGCGGGTGCCGTGACGACCCACCACACCCCCTCCGGCAGGTCTCTACTCTCCATCTCGGGGCCATCCCGAGCGGCTGAAAGCGACGCCAGGGGCCGGAAACTGCCGGGTGGAACTGAAACATGTTACAGCGGACCCAAAGGGCCGTCAGTGCATACACCCCGCCGACCGTGCCCGAAACAGAGCGCTCAACCGCACCAAATACTGCTGCGGCCGACGCCTCAAACACCCACCAGGGCAAAAGCAACCAGAGACCCAACCTCGACCAGCCGTACTCGGGTGCAACCCAGGGCAACCGACCCGTGCACCACCGTACCGGGGACGTTGCACGCATGGGCTCCTATCAGCCACCCCGGGACTCTGCTAGAGGAAGCTCGCAGTCTCAGCGGGCCAATGGCAGCTCATGAATCACCGGGCGTCCCCAAGGACGGGAGGGTGGAAGGCGACCGGCACCACACCCGATTGCAGAGCGTCACCAGGCCCCCATCGGCGCTTCACACTTGAGTTCCCAGCCATGCTAAACCATGGCGTCAGAAGTGGGCGGAGGTCCCACATACTAAGCGACCGACCACCACTGCAGAAAAGGGGTGGGGAGCTCCCACCGTGCCCCAGCCTCGGTGTGACACCTTCAAAGCAACGAACTCCTGCAGCCGCCCCAAGAGTCGGCCACCGCCCTACGCGCCGCTCTGACCGTGAGTGACCCCCTGGGGATGTGTCTCCCACCTAACTGCGGCCGCCATGTAACTGCGACCGGTTCGCATCACGCTCACGGCCGCCAAACCGACCACCTCCCTCACGCACCACTCCACCTCAGCAGGGTGGGAACCCGCCAGATATGCCCCTGCGGATAGGAGCCCCGACCCGAGCCTCCAGCTGCTGCCAGACAGCTGGTGTCACCCGGCAATGCCTGAAGTGGTGCACCCGCGGCGGGCAGGTGTTCCCGGCCGCGGCAGGGGACTGGCCACTCCCACAGCACGCGGGGGCCACATTCCGCATATGTGGGTTCCCCAGGAGCGGGATGCCCTCGACAGCCAGCTGCCAGTGAGCCTCCTTGTTGGCATTCTTCCACCGCACCTTCTCCAACAGCCGCAGTAGCGGGTTCTTAAGGCGGCCGGAGCCGGCCCGGGTTTGCGGGTCAGCCTCTGCCAACACCAAGTCCTCACAAACGAGCCGTTTTGTGCCGCCGCCCGGCCCGCTTCCACTGCCTCCAGCTGCAGAGCGGTGCCGTGACGCATCGAGAACTCGCGCGGCGCCTGGGTGGGACCCGCCTGGCGCTGAGCGGGTCCCATTCGTCAACCGCCCTCCCCAAGCGCTGCACCAACATCACCACGACTTCGTTCTCGCTCTGCACTGCACCCGAGCGACCCCTCGCCGTGAGTTGCACTCCCAACCGGGCCGCCCTAAGCCTGACGTCGGGAATGTCGACCTGGCGGCTGCGAGGGCAGCCTGGCACTCATCCCACAGCCGCCAGTCACCCCAGCTGCCCCCCGGCCCGGACAGGTCAAGGCAATTAGTCACGAAGCCTCGTCACACACGCGCACGACTGCACTCTGCATGAGCGGACCTGGATCTCGCCCCCGTCCCTCCACCACCGCAGTCGTGTTCTGCAGCTCCTTCGTCCGCAGCGCCTGGTAGCCCCCTACAGGCCGGGTGCTGGTGCTCCGGTCCCGGGCGGGCACCCGGGTCGTTGCACTGTGGCAGCTGCGGGTTAGCCTAATGAGGCGCGTCCCAACCCCCACACTCCCTGCACCAGGGGATCCTCTCCAACATCCGTCCCCCGGGGAAGATAGGCGGGGCCTGTTACGGCCCCCGGAAGGTTCCCCCTTCGGCCCCAGGAGAATCCCGGGCGGCGGTAAGCACCTCCATGGACTGAAACCTTGGACGAACCGGCCGCAACACTCAAACACGCTCCACTGCCAGCAGGGTGTTATGTCCTGACCAGCCGCGCGTGCTTCCCTGACCACCAGCTGCACGGCCCACCCATGCCCATTGCGCGTGGGCATGCTCCCTGAGGGGTAGGGCGCCATAAAACCCCGGGGCCGGGTGGCCAGGCAATAGGGATTTGGGAACCTCCGTGGCCGTGCGCTCACTGGCCTCGAGCACAGCCCCCGATCGATGAGCTTCGCCGCCCGCCGTCCCAGCCGGTCGAGCTCGCGCGCCGGCGGCGGGCCCCGTGCTCCATGTGCTACGTTATCCGATGGAGCATGTATGCCGCCGCCACGGTAGCCGTGCCGAAGACCGATAGGGGGAGCTCGGAGATGCACACACACCGCTGACCCACCTTGTCGGTTTGCATCTCTCCGTCCAGCGACGGCGGCTGGTTCGCATCCATAATGGCAAATGAAGGGCCCAACACCCGCGTCTTCTCCACACTGTCACTGTGCGCGCCCCTCTCCTCCGGACCCACCATCCACTGCTACGTGGACTCCAGCCCGACCGCTACCATGGCGGCACCTCGTTATCAGCCACGCACGCTCCCTTCAACCCCATCTGCGAGGTGCCGATCCCCCCGATTGCGACGAGCGCTGGACCCATACATCGGCCTTGCTGTTGGAGGGTCGACGTAAATGCCACCCGCCCTGCTGGCGGGCGGTTGTGCTGTGACGACGGTGTCCATTTCTTGCCCGCCGTAGCCCCGCCACAAACTCAATGCCTCCCGTTGGTCCCACGTCCTGTGAGAGAGTTCCCCGTGGGTGTGCCGCACTATTCGCCCCCCGTGACTTACCTGTATATAGGGCTTAATCCGCTCCACTCGGTCGCGATAAGCGGGGCGGCTGTTGCTCTGTGACCCGCTGCGCATAACGTGCATGATGGCGGCGTTGTGCGGACGTGTGGCGGCGGCGGCTGGATGGTGTCGGGGGCCCCTCTTCTGATGAGCGCCCGTTCTCCCCGACTTTCCCTTGCCCGGCCCCAGTGTCGCTTACACTGTCGGGGTCGCCCTTCTGCAGCGGCGAGACCTACCCGCCGTCCGGACACCCGGTGCCCCCTTTCCCCGGGTGCCAACCCCAAATGTGCTCCATGCACGCTCCAGCGCTGATAACTGGTGCTCTCCCGCCACTGCCCTCCACCTGTCGCTGCCGTGGTCGATTCCACGTTCCGACCTCTGGCTACCGGGCGAGGCGACTTGCCAGAGCGGCGCCTTAGCGGCTGCACCCTAGGCTCACAGCTGCGCACCCAACTGCCGGGCGTGACCCACCTCGGCTTCCATCCGGTTTACTGCTGGGAACCAGGACCAGGGCGCATTCTCTGGGGGGCTTGTCAACCTAATGCAGATCCGATCCCGCCATGATTCAACCGTCCTGTGCCCCCTTGCCGTCCTGTGAGCCGTGGTGCGCCCGCGTGTGGGGGTGGTGCATCACCGATCCCAACTACACCGGCAGTGAACGCCGAGGATTTGCTCCATCTCGATGGGTGGGTGGGTGGGCGCATTCGAACACTAGTGGTGTTGCGTTTAGGCGCGTCACGTCCTGTCCCTAAACGTAAAGTATCGCCCCTTGTCTCTGCATGTGTGGAGGACTGGAGGTGCTGTGTCGCTCCGTTTACTTCTTTCCGTTGAGTGCCGTACGGCCGGTTGTCGCCAGGTGGTCATGTGTGCGAGATGGTTGCCTCGGTTAGGCTTCAACAATTCTGATTGTTGAAGTTCAACCGGCTGTCGTACCCTGGGCCAGCTTATTGTGGCGGGGCCGCCACTGTCGCGGCTCAAGCCCGTTGTAACTCGCCTATTTCGCTCTTCCCATTCACGCCAACCCACCCCCGCGCCCACGCGGCACGGCCCCCCAGCAGGGCGGGTCCCTGGGCCATGCTCCATACTCGTGCTTCTCATTGGCGCCACCCAATCCCGGACCGGTTCGTTCCACTTCCACCCCTCCTGCCCAGACCGTTTCCCCACAATCCACGCCAAGTCCTGGCGCGGCCCGGGCGGCGATTTCCCCTGGCTAATCCCCAAACTCGGCCAAGCTGCCCACCGGTTCATACTTTGCCGGCCGATACCGTAGGAACCAGCTGACGTACGTTGGGGCATATACTCAGTTTTCCTTTGCCCAGGTCTTTACTGCACACCACACATCACCCGCCCACTAGTGTCGGGTGGCACCAACTTTCCCTCATCTCGGGCCCGTAGCAAGGGGGGCCCTCCGCCCGCATTGCTGCTGCCCCGAAAGCCACCCTCGCCGTGAATGTGGTGCAGCGCGACTGACCGGCCTGCGGGCACTGCGTGTTGCTCGTCCCCCCCCCCGTGTTACTTGCCGGGTTCCGGGAAGTCGCCCCGAGGCTGCCACGGGCGTCCGCCGCCCCTCTGTAAGCTGCTAAGCGCGCGGCGTCTGGATGGCCTGCGGCGGGCCCAACCCGATCGCCGCCGAGGCAGTAGCCGCCGTTGATTGTCGCGTTCGCCGTGGCGCCCACATCGCTGTCCCACCCAAGCGGTGGACGGCGCTGCGTCTGACCACTCCACCAGTCCACTGGACCCAGCGGCGGCGGCCTCCGCTCCTGCGCCACCCATGTCGACGCCTCCCGAGCCCCGGCTGTCAATACTCCGCCGCCTCTCGCCCAGCGGCGCGCCCGGCAGTATAGCACTGGCGGAATGCTAGCGGCAGATCCTCGCGTCCACGTGGCGATGGTCTTTCTGGATGGTGTAATTGGCGAAAGGGGCCTCCAGGCTTGGGAGTCCCTGATGTGCTGCTGGCTCGTCCAAGATGGCACGACGTTCCGTGGGCAGTATACCGGCCCTTGCCGGCGGGCGTTTCCAGTCTTACTGTCCTCCAAGCCAGCCCTACATCGATTTGCACCGGCGGGAATTGTCTGCTCCACGGCCCTCCGACCCGGCCCTACACCGGTCCCCACCGGCGGGCATGAGTGTCTTACGGCCCTCCGAGCCGGCCCTACACCGGTCCCCACCGGCGGGCATGAGTGTCTTACGGCCCTCCGAGCCGGCCCTACACCGGTCCCCACCGGCGGGCACGAGTGTCTTACTGCCCTCGGAGCCGGCCCTACACCGGTCCCCACCGGCGGGCATGAGTGTCTTACTGCCCTCCGAGCCGGCCCTACACCGGTCCCCACCGGCGGGCACGAGTGTCTTACTGCCCTCCGAGCCGGCCCTACACCGGTCCCCACCGGCGGGCATGAGTGTCTTACGGCCCTCCGAGCCGGCCCTACACCGGTCCCCACCGGCGGGCACAAGTGCTTTACGGCCCTCCGAGCCGGCCCTACACCGGTCCCCACCGGCGGGCACGAGTGTCTTACGGCCCTCCGAGCCGGCCCTACACCGGTCCCCACCGGCGGGCACGAGTGTCTTACGGCCCTCGGAGCCGGCCCTACACCGGTCCCCACCGGCGGGCACAAGTGCTTTACGGCCCTCCGAGCCGGCCCTACACCGGTCCCCACCGGCGGGCATGAGTGTCTTACGGCCCTCCGAGCCGGCCCTACACCGGTCCCCACCGGCGGGCATGAGTGTCTTACGGCCCTCCGAGCCGGCCCTACACCGGTCCCCACCGGCGGGTGCTTCGCCTTACGGCCCTCCGAGCTGGCCCTACCCCGGTCCCCTTCGGCGGGCGCTACCAGGCCCGCAGCCCTCCGATCCTTCCCCACACCGGTTGCCTCATACGAGCGCCCTCAAACCCAAGGCTCCCAGCCCCAACCCGGAATGCTGGCCCCAGCAACGGAGTGTCACTCACCTTGGGCGGCAGGTCTTCGAGTCTACGTGGCGATGGTCCTTCTGGATGGTGTAGTTGACGAACGGGCCTCCCATCTTGGGGTCCTAGCTCGCCCAGGATGGGAAGAAGTTCTTCGGGCGGCCGGTCTTCGGCCACGGGCGACGCAGGATCTCCGAGATAAAGTTGACAGGGCCACCCATCATGTAGTCCACGGTGGTGCTGCTGGCCCTCCCAGGTCGACGCGAGCATGTGCTCATTGGTGCTCACGCGAAGGGGGGCGCGGCAGCGCGAGCCGTTCAGCCCATCCTAGGCACACATGTTACTCACGTGAAGCGTCCGCTGTCGTCGTCCTGGCGCTCGCTGGGGTCTGCGGGCCCTGACGGTCTCGGGCCTGTTATGCTACGCACCTGCTGCCTTCTCATGGCCTTCTCGGCCTCACGCCCAACCACCCCCGCCAAACGCGGCCATAATCTCCTGTAACTGCTGCCCGGCTGCGGCTGTGTGACCTCCAAACGCGTTGCTGCTCACCTCCTGGTCAACGAAGATAAACGCAACTCAATTTCTGTTTAGAGATTAGCTTAAACTAATAAGTTTACGCCCGTGGTTTAACGTTCTGTCTTGTATATTTGTATTCTTCGTGTCTTAAACTCCACGTTTAAAATCGCATTCGAACACTAGTGGTGTTGCGTTTAGGCGCGTCACGTCCTGTCCCTAAACGTAAAGTATCGCCCCTTGTCTCTGCATGTGTGGAGGACTGGAGGTGCTGTGTCGCCCCGTTTACTTCTTTCCGTTGAGTGCCGTACGGCCGGTTGTCGCCAGGTGGTCATGTGTGCGAGATGGTTGCCTCGGTTAGGCTTCAACAATTCTGATTGCGTGTTGCGGTGTGGGTGTTGCGGTTGGCCACGCAAACGGCTATAACCGTCATTAGCCCACCCGTGGCTCAAGATTTGAGTTGTTTACATACAGCCAGTTGGCCGCGAGTTTTGTAACGTGTGGTTCATCGCTATTATGGGTGTTGTAGGATGCCCAATGCTCATCGAAGGGGCCTGCTGCCCGGTCCCGCCCGGGGCATCCATCTAAGCAGTGGGGGCGCGAGCCGGCGGGCGGCAGGGGAAGCCCCGTATTACGCTTTCTTCCTCCCCCCAAGCTGCCGTAGCACCCTCACATTCGCCCATCCTCTCGGTCGACCGCAGCGTCATGAGCAGCCCACACGCTGATCGCTGGTGTGGATGGGGCACCACACGCAGCATATCAAATGAGTCCCAATACATGCTGCCCCAGTATTGTTCATTGGCGTGGCTCCATGTCATGATGCAGCATACACAAGGGGTAGACACTGGCAACGTCGTTCCGCAGCAGGGTTCCGCCGTGGCCACCTTTCCGCCGTCCGCCACGTACTGGCTGCTGATGGTGTGCGTATTCGGTCTTCATTTCCGACCACCATCGTAGGAGGACGGGAGGACTTGGTTCGCCAATGCAACAACGGAACTCCTATACAGGTACAGTACCGGTATCGCTTGTCAATTTTCTGTAACAGTTACATGGTATTGTCGGGCCATAATCTATTGAATTTTCTTATAAGTAAGGACTTCTCGTAACGAGTCAAAATCTACTGAACGAACAACTCTGTCCAAAGTGATGCAAGTATTTTAACGAACTAACCGACAACAGCGCCCACAACCGTATGTAACTCTTATGTATTGGCAAGACGTTGGCAAGCCGCATAGCAAGCGCGCAAATGGCGATCAAAAGGAGAAGCACGACGGCTCGATGTGCCCTGATCTGCCTATGCAGGCCTAACTCTATGTATGTCCTGCCTGTGAGACGCCACATTATTACCTACTCCCCGCCACGCAGCCGATCAACTTCAACATTTCGTTGGCGCCCTGCACCTCCACATTGTCGCGGCGGTCCTTCAAGAGACCTTATCCGCTCCAAACAACAAACTGCCAGCCACTCATACATCGAAATCCAAAGTATTTGCAAGGTTCATTCGTATGCCGCCCGTATAGTAGGTAGGTAAAAGAGTGGAAGACAGCATGCAGGAACTCACCGCGGAGGCCTCCGCTCGGCTGCCCGCCGCCTTGACTGTACGTATGTAACTCCCCGCCATGTTGATTGCTATCTAGGCCAAGCAGGGAGGCACGAAGATGACCTGGCCGGCCTGCACGGCATCCACGCCAGGGTTGATGAGCTGCATGCCCTGGCAGCTGGTGCCGAAGAAGACGCCGAAGTCGCACAGGTTGCCGCTCGTGGGGCAGGTGTACTGCCTGTATGTACACGTGGAACGCGCGGGGCAGGCGCGCGGTCGGGGTGAGTGAAGCGGGGCGGGGCGGGGCGGCAACGAGGGCGCATTGGACGCCATATATGAATGCATGCATGGCACGTCCAGAACCGCTCTCTCGCCATATATACGCGGCACGGCGATCGCGTCGCACGTAGCAAAGTGTGCGCACGTCCGTGTCGCAGGTAGCGCTGTCCGTCCATACGGTGCGACCGAGTCGGTTTACGGAGACACCGAGCACCAGTGCGTGCATGCGGACCGGCAGATCTTGTCCGCACATACACCAGCAGCACAAAACTGATGGGCGGGGACTCCATACATAGATAGCTGCGAATGAAGCGTGGCAGCCAACACATCGCGCGCGAACACACACCTTCGCGGGTCATGGCCCAGCATATATATATATATACCTGCTGCACACACCACCCGCCCGCGCGCGCGCCCGCACACTGGCAAACTTTCATCTAGGGCGGATGCACACACGCACGCACATGCACACACGATACGGATGCACTCAGCGTCAGTACACAGCCGCCCTCCGTCGTTGATTGGCACTCCATCCGTCCTGACGACCCAGGCACGCACGCAGCCCTTCCGTACTTACTGGCAGTTGAGTGCGCTGGCGGTGGCCGATGCCTGCGCCCCGCAGTTGGCCAGACTGCCCAGGCCGCCACCGCCCACCGCCAGACCGCTGGCGCCCGCATCTGGATGGATGGAGGCACCGGTGGATATGGGGGGGTGGGTGGGTTGCAGCACGCAGCGGTGACATACATACACGAAGGAGCCACAATTTCAATCAAGCCGCAGCAGCCGGCGGGCAGGAACGGATAGATGCTGCAACATAACATGACTGGGGACAGACAATTGTCGAATTATGCGAAAAGGTGGAAACGTGGCAGAGGCCGAGCGCGACGCCGAGCGAGGTATGGTGAGTGGTGGAGGCAAAAGTACGGTGCATGCGCATTCTCACGTTCTGGACCTACACACCCTTCGCTCCGAGGTCGTCAATATTATAATTAACGTCGCCCGACCCACATCATCAATTAGCACTCACTTCTTGCTGCTGCCTGGCGCCTGCCATACCATCGCACGCATCGCACGCGTACGTATACGTACAACTACGTAAGCTGACGCACCTGCTGCCGTACTGCTGCATGGATGCGCACCTACCAAAGGAAGCACTACACTCGCAGCAATGCCCTACCATACCGACCAATGCGTGGGGGCGAAGGGGCCCGCACACACACACTCACTTGCGGAGGCTTCGCTTTGTCCGAATCCGGATCCGAAGGCCGACGAAGATCCAAAGGCGTTGGCCAGGCACTCGGTTTCGGTGTCGCTCTTCAGGCCGAACTTGGGGCCGAACTGGCCGGCGGCGGCGCTGGCGTCTGCAATCATGCATTGGCACACGTCCAGCGGCCGAAGAACAGGTCAAAATCAGTTGTCAAAATGCCCCACTGCACAAAGGAGGGCCTGCGGCGGGGCGGGGATAACGGGCCTCCATTCTGGGGGCCACATGTATGCCGGTTCTTAGATTTACATACATGCATTCTATTTAGTCAACTGACCTGCGTAAGCGCTAGCCTGGCTGCCGCCGCCGCCCCAGCCCCAGCCTCCGGAGCTGGCTTGGGCGCTGGCGCTGGCCTGCGCGCTGGCCTGGCTTCCGCCGCAACCGTAACCGTAGCCGCAGCCACCGCCGCCGCTGCCCGCGCTCGCGCTCGCGTCCGCCTGCGCGCTGGCCTGGCTGCCGCTGCCACCCCAGCCATACCCAGGACCCCAGTTGAAGCCGAAGCTTGCGGCGTTAGCGCTGGCCTGCGCATCCGCCTTGCTGGCACTCGACATAATGCCACGGCCGGCCGCACGCGCGGCCGGCGCGGTCGCGACCAGCAGCAGCGCGAGAAGCAGAAGCGGCAGCGCAAAGAGGGACGCCGCGCGGGCGGCGCCCGCCTCACAGCCCTTGGCCGCCGTACTGCCGTAACCGTGCTTGGCCATAGTCGTACTTACTTTGGTGGTTGCTATGCAGCACGTAGATAGCTAGGAGAGAGGGAGTACCCGGTACGTCACCTTATACGTTTCCGGTTGTCACGGCGATATGAGAATGAAGTACCTCTGATGCGTGTTTTGTGACCGGCGGCGGACGGGATGGCAGGCACGGTGGGAACGAAGGGACCTGCGAGACCGACAAATTACTTTGCGTATTCCAGGGGATGTGTTACCGCATGTGTTGCACGGTATGTTAGGTAGGCAGGTAGCTTCGGTTGTTGGATGTTGATTGACTTCTGCAACTTTGGCCGATATATATACGCTGTGCGTGCCGAAGATAGGCGGCAGCAGCTGCCGCTGCGTTCCCGCCGTACCCGGCGGTTGGGCGGTGGCTTCTTGAGCGAGGGAGCGAGCGAGGGGTAAGGAGCAAGGAGCGAGCCAGCGATCAGACTCTCTATCTGACGTACTTTCGCCGGAGTCTTCCAGTGACTCTGGCGGTGCAGGGGCGAAGCTGATCTGTATGAGTTGCAAGCAACCTGCCTCTTAGATAGGTAGGGATATGTCAAGCCGCGGCTTGCATGCATGCAAGTAAGGGGTGAGCGCGTGCACGCTCGCCTAGCGAGCTCGCCTGGCGGGTACCGACCGGCCACTGCGACACAGATTGTGAGATCGATGGAGCAACGAACCTTAAACAATCGAAAGGAACCTTGACGGACAACCTTGATGAGCGGGGCCAACCACTATCCATCTATGTACCAGCCTTGGACGTCGAAACCTTGACGGGTAACCTTAAGCAGGGCCAACCACGATCCATCTACGTACCATTCTTGGACGTCAAACCTTGCAACAAGGTTTACGTATTTTGGCAGGCAATAATAGTGCGTGGCGATCAACCATCGAACTTTAGTTTTCGTTAATTGATCTTTGCTTTTGGACATTTCTGCCGCGCGAGGACTAGGAAGAAGATAAAAGCCCCGCCGTTGCACGCCATGATGTCTTCGGGTTTATTTGCTGTTCGATTCCTGGTACATCTTAATGCGCTGACCGACCCATGGGTCAGCAAGTGGCGAAACTCCACCACCGGCGCGCTGCTGAGGACAAACTATGTGGTGCCCACTTGATACAGCGTCGCATGTATATATGTACGCGAACGACATATGTAATTTATTTCAAGGAACGAATGAAGGCGGATTCGTTCGAAGTGCAACTAACGCAATGCACGCACGTAATTGTCCATCCATGATGAATCCATCGCGCGCGCGTGTGCAATCAAGTTGGCTGGGTTCCGCCCTGCCTGAGCCCGCATATATGCATCAGGGAAAGACCGACCCGCCGGCCAGCCAACCAGCGCATTCGAACCCAACGGAGCTAGCTGCTGGTTGGGCAGCCGCGCGCCGTCATCGCAATGATGTGGGAATCAATGTGAATCCAGTGAACTGCTCGCCGTGCGCCTTCACCGCCCTGGTCCTTCGGATGCATCGATTCACTACCTACAAGGCATCAGCTGTTTGTTTGCCCGCCTTACGGGCGGACGGAACGCCTGCGTGGCATGTATGCGTGCATGTATCGCCCAGCCGTGTTTATTAATTCCTGTCTTTGCCAACCTGCCGTCGCTGTTGTTTGGGAATCGGAATCTATTATTATGGACGAGCGCTAGATAGCTGCACAGCAGAACACGGCCCACGCATGGCCCATCCACGGCCCACCGCCGGCCCGCTGCTGGCCTCACCCGTCCGAAAGCGAGCTCCGAGGGCCTGGTGCCCACGCACTGTAACGACCACGTACGGCAGAACATCCGTACAGAATATGCAGCCGCTGCGAAGAGCAGCACGTAAATATGATAAATAGCGTCTTTATTTGTGTCATCACGTTACATACATGTCGTCTAGCTGCTGCTGCGCGCATTGATGCATGAAGAGCGCGTGCAATATACATAAAGGTTTTTGACGCGTTGGATGCATGTATGTGGAGGACTGTTCGGCGCCTACGTACCGGTTGGCACCGAGCGAGCGAGCGAAGGCGCGCGCGCACCAAGTCCGGCTAGCTATCTGCTGGAAGGGGTATTCCCGAATACCACGTACGTACGTGCGTGCGTGCGTGGTGGCCCCACCCAGTTCAGTCAACCCGTCAACCAACCCTGTAGGTGCGTGGACGACCCTACTTTGCATTGACCGCCGGCGGCTGTGGATCGATGCGCCGCATCACTTTCATTTGAAGAAGCTAGTACTTTCGTTCGTCCACAATGTACGACCTAGACGGTCGGACGTCGGTGTACGATCAGGATGCAAAACATTTAGCTAGCAAGCAACGTAAACTGGCGGGCAGGTTGAATTGCCCTTCAAACGCCAGGTGATAAGACAGGTAAGAAAGACGTGCAGGCAGCAGCAGCAGACGCCCCTTTCATAACCTGTAGCTCAGCAGCGACTCAGCTCATCGTCCGTTTCAACAAGTATTGAGGGCTCTTTCTTCATAGCCTACCTATCTACGTATTTCTGAACACATACAGCCGGCGAAAAGCACTCATACAACCGAGCGACTGAATGGTCCTCCACGCACTTGTATGAAGGCCCAGCACATTTATGCACACACAATCGGCAGCAGTGCGTGAAACAAACTAAGGACGACAGGGCGAAATTGAAAGGCGCCGCTGCACGCGTGGCGCAATCAACTAACTATAACTACTGGATGCATGGATGGATGGATGGCCGGACGGCGGCGACCTGCCGCCTCGCTTGTCCCTGGTGTACCAGCCAAACGTGCGCCAGACTGCATGCGTCTCATATTTTAGGCTTGGCAGGGCGGCACGTAGATCGTCTGGCCCGCCTGCACGTATGTGACCCCGGGGTTGATGAGCTGGAGGCCCTGGCAGCTGGTGGCGAAGAGGCTGGCGTAGTCGCACAGGTTTGCGTTGCCAGGCGCGGTGTATGACCTGCGTGCAATGCATGCATACATGCGTCCATAGCAGAGATGGATCAACAGTGTATGTGTGGGGCTTGCTTGCTTGGAGCCTCCAGCATTACGTTGCCGGCGTATGTATGGTAGTTACGACCGCCGGCAGCGAGGTTGCGTGGACGGACGCAGGAATGAACGAAGGTATATATGTACAGCAGGTACGTACACCGCTGAGACCTGCCGACCGCACCGCGCAATCGGCGGTATGCTGGAAATGGACCTTACAAATACGTTGGAACACGCGCGCGCATGTGCGTATCATGTAGTTCGTTTGGAATGCCTACGTGCAATGAAGCTGTAATAAGACGTGCCTTACGCTACGACGGGCTCTGCAACCTATCTAGCTAGCTGCTTCGCACCGGCCGCCCTGCCTAAACCCGGGCGGCAGAACAAAACACAGCGGAAGCATTCGAACACGTTTGGCATCGGTAGGTCCACACACACACATGCGTCAGCCGCCCTCGTTGGCACTCCTGACGAGCGACTCACGCATGCAGTCACGCATTCCGTACGTACTCACTGGCAGTTGAGTGCGCTGGCGGTGGCCGATGCCTGCGCCCCACAGTTGGCCAAACTGCCCAGGCCGCCACCGCCCACCGCCAGACCGCTGGCGCCCGCATCTGGATGGAGGCAGGCACCGGCGGGTGGGTGGGTTGGTTGCAGCACTCAGCGGTGACACGAAGGAGCCGCTATTAATAAGTGCCGCAGCAGCTAGCAGGATATAAGTACAGAAGCGACATCATCGTCTAGGTAGGTGGATGGCGGCGGAAGACGTACAGTAGTGGCCGAGGCACCACCGTCAATCAACAGCGCAGGGCAACAAACGAACAAAGCGATGCACCGAGAAAGGGGTGCGTGCGCCTGCATGCGTGCCCTCTTGCGTCAGCAGCGGCAGCACGCCCCATCGATTGCTTGGATCAACTTAATTGCAACTGGCTGCTGCTGTGAGCTGCAGATAGGCAGCAGCAGCAGGGCGGCATCGATGCCGCGTCAGGCGGCCGCTACCTCCTGTATGTACGTCCCGATAGATTTTCCCTTGGCACGCACGCATGCACGCATGCACGCACTTCCGCTTCACTCACTTGCGGCGGCGGTGCTCTGTCCAGATCCGGATCCGAGGGCCGATGAGAAGGCGTTTGCCAGGCAGTTTGCTCCGCTCCCGCCCAGACCAAAAATTGGCGCAAACTGGCTGGCGGCAGCTTCCGCCTCTGCAATTGGTTGGGTCCGATGAAAACGATTATTACATGGCTGGTCCGGATGGACAGAGACATGTTTGCGTGTCGCGACACGTGTATGTACTTATATATGCGGTAGCCGGGGGGATGGAGAAACAGCTTGTGATGGACGGAGGTTAGGTCAGGTGAGGTCAGGCCAGTTCAGGTGAGGCAGGCCAGGTCAGCAGCTCAGGCGGCATGAGCCGCGGAGAGTAGGCCGGGTCGGTCTTTAGTGACACGCCCGTCCGAACATGTCCCTCGCCTGGCTCTTATCGTTGTGGGGGCAGATCCTCCGACGCGCACGGCGCGCAAGGGCGGGAAACGTGGATGCATTATTATCATAGAGCGACGCCCTTCAATATTACCCTCGCTCGCTCGCCAGATCCGCGATAGGTATAACAACCCACTAGCGCCGCCGCCACAGCAGCGACGGATGGACCGGCATCCAGCGGATATCGCCTAATTGCAAGTATCAAAAAGTACACGCTAAGCCTTGTTGTCTGAACACGCCGCGTCGTGAGCGAGGTGGGGCTATAGCTAGCTAGCCGGTGACAGGCCCCTGGCGGGAACGGCGCGCGTCGCGGCGGTGGGTGGATTGTCGATCGCACGTATTCGGTCGTCGCTCACCTGCGGCTGCGCTAGCCTGGCTATCGCCGTTGCCTTCGGAGCTGGCTTGGGCGCCCGCATTGGCACTCGCGCCGGATTGGCCGCCGCCGCCGCCGCCACTGCTCGCGCCCGCCTGTGAGCTGGCCTGGCTGCCGCCGAAGTTGAATCCGAAACCGCCGAGTCCGAAATTGAAGCCGAAACCAAAGCTTGCGGCGCTTGCACTAGCCTGGGATTCCGCCTGGCTGCCGGTGGTCAAGAGGCCGCGGCCCGCCGCACGCGCGGTCGGAGTGATAGCGACCAGCAGCAGCGCGAGAAGCAGCAGGAGCGGCAGCAGCATGAGGTGCGGCGCGGCGCGAGGCGCGCTCACGGCCTTGCGCACCGTTTCGGTATTGCGAGCTCTCTTGGCCATTCCTGTATGTTACATAATGGTCAGATGGGTAAAAATATTGTATGCGGCCGCGACACTGATTGCTTGGCTGCTGAGTTTGTTTAATGTGTAATGCTTGGCTGTTGAGTTTGTTTAATGTGTAATTATCGATGCGCGTGAAGGCTGGAACTGCAGCTGTCTAACAAGTAAGCCCGCCTGCTGTCACCGAGTTCTGCTGGATGCAAACAGTCCGATGGATGCAGCTTTGGCCGGAGACTGGCGGGAGGTGGTGTCAGATAGAACATAGGGCGCAGCTGCCGGTGCGTTCTTGTCGTATCGATCGAGCGATTGACCGATGCCTCCAAACTGGGTCGACCGCGGCGGCCCAGTCATCAAGGACTGGTGCCACCATGCACTGGCAGCACGTCTCGCTCTTATTAGATTCCAGCAGAGCGGTACCCAAATAGATCAGCATTAATCAATCCTATCGCTCCATGTCTATATCTCGCTCAAGCTCGCTTCAGTCTTCTTACTCCTCTTGGTTGCTTGCTTGGCAGCGCTATTTTGACGTCCAATGCGCTCGCCCGCCCCTGCTCGCCCGGCCAACGCATGCGTTACTCTTTTCTCACGTGGGCGCTTGGTCACCGGCCCCGCCTGCTGAAAAGCCATTCGTTACGCTCGTTGTGGGGAGGGTTGCTTCGTTATGGTGTACTTTTTCGTAATTTAATACAATTTGCGACTCACAACCACTGCCGCACAGCGCCTGCTGTTCCATTCATTCCGTCTATCTGACCTCGACCCGGGCCTCCCCTATTCCGCCGCTTGCCGGTAATGTATATATGTAGATCTTCTGATGCATGGACGATCGATCCTCTTATTAACCCACAAAATGCCCGCGTAATGCCATGGTTTCGTCGCTCGGGCCTGCTGCCCTCGTACGTCTGATGGAGAGATCCGGATGTCGTGTGTTTTTAATTCGCTAGCCGGAATCGATGAAGGAAATGCAAAGACCACGCGAGGCGGCAGGATGGATGGATGGAGGGAAGGCCTGCATACATGTATGTTACGTCCAGTAAGGGTTTGACCGTCGTTCATCACCTCCACCGTCGTTCATCACCTTGCACGCACATATTTACCTTGCCTGTTCCTCCAGGTGGTTCAAGCACAAGCAACCAGGCCCATCGAACCTTCAAGTAGATAGATTGTGCATAGAACAACCCATTCCGCTGTCAGCCCTGCTATGGCTATGCTAGCCGCTCGCGCTCGTGGCCTAATGTTGTTGGGAACCCCCGCATGGGCGAATGCAGGGCCGCCACGCAGCAGGGCCCGGCCCTTCGTTTGTTGTCTCGTGTTCTACCCAGCCTGACCTACCTAGCGCTATCTAGCTCTAACTGCTGGCCAGCAGCCCGATTTCCCAAACGAGCTACCTAGCGAGCGAGGCCCAGTTACCGGTAGTCCCCCATATTGCGGATCATGCATGCATGGATCCCCAATTCCTGCTTTCGCGCCCGCGCTCGGGAAGGCGGGTCAGGGTGCAGACAACGCGCGTGCACATGTTCACGCTGTTATGCGCGCGTCCTTTGGAGTTTTTGTAATGTATGCGCAGCAGGTCGTTCGTGCGGTGAGTGAGCAGGTCGGACGCGTGAACTAACGAGACTAAAGGCAAGACCTGAACGAACTATTTACAGAAACCCCCAGTGTCCAGGATCCTGCTTTGCATGGCTGGTTTTTTGGGCTCGCTAGCTGGCTAGCTAGGTCATGCGTCGGGCGGTTGCGCTAAATTTATTTGCGCTTTGTTCCCAGCGGTTTTCATGAGAAATCATCGTTCGTTACACACAAAGGGTACCTGCAAGCAATGAAAGCCGTCCTTATTCGGTAGGTAGGCCGGGTGAGGGCCGGCTACCGCGAAAGCTATCGCTAAGGCCTTAATGCCCACAGCCTCGCAGCAACCACCCTATGTAGCTACAAAACCCGAAAATCACTCCTCCACGCCTTCGCGGACACCTTAACTGGCACCATGTGCCGTACCAACGCCCTTATGAGGGCACAACTCCTCTGAGTTCACAGAAAACCTTGGTTTTCTAGCGTTGCACTCAGAAAACCTTCAGTTATTTATCTATCTAGAAATATGTAGCGACTCTTACCAAACCTGACACCTCAGAGGATTATAAATAAACTCATTCCAAATAAATAAACTTAATTTTGCGGGGGCCTTGATGGTTAAGGTCGTCTCACAAAGTACATACGCACCCGCCGAGCGAAAAGCAAGCAACTAACATGCATACGCCTAGCTAGTTGCGATACAATACTGAGGTACACTTGGTAAAGATAGACTTCTGCTACGTAATAATATGAAATTCCCTAAAATATGCTTAAGTGTGCGCGTGGCTATGCATGGATTTCCGATCGAAAATTTAGTTCGACGTCTTACGACGTCTATCTAACGGCTTGATTGCAATTAAAACGTCGCAGATGTCTATTGTTCATCCGAAATTAGTTGGAATTGTAAAATGCCATTATATGTATTATCTGGAAAACTGTCGGTCGTACGTACGAGCTCGCGATAATAATGGCAAATATCACTCTCTATCATATATATGGCAAATATCACTCTCTTACGGCGAGAATGCATCTCTGCGTAAAGTTGTGCTTGGCATCTATCTTTCAAGTTATGCCATTCGTCTGTGCTTCTCCCGTATCCTGACGTTACATCGCTTCTTTGGTTACTGTTTCTCTTGTTTTCGTTTGCTTTTCTGCGTGGCTGAAGCGGTTCATGAGCCTCCGGGTTCGTTTGAGCCGTACGAGCTCGTTGAAGCTTGTAACATCATCATCATCATCATCATCATCACTCTCTATCATTGTACTGGCTAATAATTTATATCAGGTGCAGAAATAAAGCGCACTTGCTATTGTGACTGAGATTTACCGAAGACCGTCGTCGGTCACGCTTTGACATCGTAAAATGCGTTCCCTTTCCACTCAATCTGCTTGCTATGGAAATATCCACCTACCTTCAGTTACGCTCGGTATAATTGATAGCCTTATTGTTTAACTAGGCGGTGGAAGGGAGCCGGACAGTCGCGGACCGCCTGGACGTTTACCTGCGCGAGCCGGCACCCTGAATGAGTGGCGCCAGCGTGTCCGGTGCCAGCGTTTCTTCATATGGAAGCTCGCCTGGTAGTAGTGGAGGATTTGGGTAAGCCGGGGTGTGCGTTCTTCGTCACTCCGCTCAGCCGGCTGGATTCGAAATGCCGCCGTACGACTGGCTGGTGCGCTCTCAACAAGCTAGGCAGATTCAAACGTTGCAGTACCTGGGAAACGGGGGGTCTCTGGTTGGTGATGACCGCTACAATTGCAAGGTCTTACGCTTGTATGTATGCATGTGACCGAGCAATCATTCCGTTCGCGCACTTTTCATGTTCGATCACAGGCCGGGCGGCGTAGACGAGGAGCATGTGTTTGAAGAGTCAAACACGGTTCAGCTCGCAGTCTTTGGGGTAAGGGCTGTCATGGCAGGGGGGATCCATGCAGTTCTGGGCGGGCGTGGGTCATCATATCCGGCGTGAGGAGATTGACGGCGCAAACATACATGCAGCTCTGATGTTTGATTGTATAATCACCCTGCTGTTTGCCAGGAAGCGCATATTTACGCAATGCCGAAGTGATCAAAGAAAGCTACTCCCCAACATAGAGGACAACCAACCTTCCGGAACGTGGCAGCAGGCAATGCAGCCGAGTTGGTTAACGAACGAACGTCCTTGATCGATAGATGGGGGGTTAGTTGTGTGTGTCGTCTGGACCGGTTGTACACCACATGTGTATGGCACCGAATTATTAACTGGACCCTCGAAACCGAAATTCCTGAACTACGCGACAGGGACTGGTGAGCCCATAGGGTTGGGCCATGAGGTCCTGTGCGCTGATCGTAACATATAAGCGAATTGCTTGAGGCCCTCATTGCATTACGCGCATCACGGCTCGCTAGGGGTGCGTGGATGGTGGCCTGCTTGCTAGCTCGTGCACGCCTAACGTCCGTTGTCTACCCCCGCATTCTGCCGCTGATGACTGTACTTGCACGCATCTCCCACACATCAGGTCCTGTACACGGTGTCAAAGGAGAAAACGCTCACGAGCTTCAAGTTTGCGTCTGTTCGGCTTCTCCTGGTGAGGCAGATAGATTGCTTTCCGGCTTACCGACAGTGCTTCGTTCGGTGCAGCACATGTGTGTCGCAGTGGCGAGGCAGCGGCTGCGGCCAGCGGCTGCAGCGTGCGTGACGCGCATCCCTCGCTCGCCGTTTGCGAAAGGCGATTTGGGGCACATACAATTTGATTGGGTGGCGGGCATGTACAGGTAGTGCAGTACCGCCTCGAACGCCGCCACATGATGAACGAACGAAGTCCTTGCTTCCTTGCTCGCACCCACGTACTAAAAATAAATACAGGATTTTCTACAGCTGTGGCTACTTGTCGTCCATCCCCAATATGGCTTCGAAATCGATCCAAAGAACAGGTGAAGTTGGGGTTGGGTTTGGGTCTTTGAGTGTGTTTCTGGTCCTGCTTTGCACGGCTCGTTCTTCGGCTTGCTGGCGAGTCGGTTAGGACATGCCTGCGTCGGGCGGTTGCGCTATGTTTGCATTTTATTTGTTCCCGGCGGTTATCTATCTATCCAGGAGTATCTAGCGACTCTTACCAGACCTCACTCCTCCTATTACCAAACCTGACACCTCAGAGGGTTACGTATAACCGTTCCAATCAAAGAACAGGTGGCACTGGGTTCATTCGCGTCTTGAGTGTGTTTCTGGACCGATAGTGCTAGTTTGCAGGATCTGCTATATATGGCAGGTTATGCTGTGCCCTCTACCGCTTGGATTGAAGGGTACAAACTAGGGGGGGTGTTGGCCCACGCATTGGATCCTGCTTCCATGTCGACGTGTTCTTGCAAGCCAAAGAACCTTTCCGTGCCTGATGCCCTTAATCTCTCTCGCCCTCACTTCCTTCTCCTCGCTCGGCCCCACCTCAACTCGAACCACACTATGCTACCTCCATCCCCACCTCCGCATGCATGCACGCCGGCATACGCAGGGTCTGGGAGGTGGTCTCGTTTCTGCAACTTGACGCCTTCCTTTCGGCCAGGGTAAGCGGCCAATACCACTCCAGGGGGGATGCCACCGCTAGCGATCGACGCTGCATACCCGTTTGCCTGAGACTCTGCAGGGGCATGGCCGTACGTGGTTCAGGGTCGCGTTGCAACTAACAGGAGGCACTCTTTGCGTAGAGCTCTAGAGCCCCGTGAGCGCGCGAGGAGGCTGGCCAGGTGGGGGGTGGTAGCTAGTCTTGGTAGGCGTTTTTGGTTGAGGTGTGTGACGCCTCTCGCGTGGCTCCCGCTAAGCGCGGCCCGCAGTCGTCTGCGCCGCTGAGTTGGTTGGCCAGGGGCCGTGGTGGGTGCCCCTGGCTGACGCGAGTGAGGGAGTGAGGCGCGCGCGGCGGAACAGACGGACGTAGCCGCGCGCCCGCCCCTGCGCTGTGTCTCGGCCCGGTCAGGGCCCCCGGTGCTCGTCCTGTCTCAGGGCGAGTCGCCCACAGTGTAACACCCGTTAACAGGAAGGAGCAAGGGCAGAATTTGGGACATGGGCGAAACATTTATAACAACATGCCCACATCCTGTTCTGTTGATCTCGCTCCCACGACCTGAGTGGACTACGTACTCTGTTTGCTGGAAATATCGGCTTTGGCCCAAGCAAGGTTACCTGACCCGTTAGAATGTCCGACCTTAGCATGACCGCATGTTTGTGTATGTATGTGTGTGATTTAAGCGGCGGTCCGTATGAAATAAACCCGTCGCCGACTGCAGTTGCTAGTCCTGACTCCTGCCCCGATATTGCAATGCTCTCATGCATGCATGCAGGGCCACTCCTTTTTCCTGGTCGTCTTTTATGCGTTTGTGGGGCTGCTGTGCACCAACCTGGCTCTCAGCATGTGGGTGGCCTTCTCCTTTTCCAACAACAATTTTGAGTACAACTGGCCGGTCGCCTTCCTGCGTTGGTTCGGGCTGCTCTTTTTCCAGGTAGGAGCGTACGAATGGTGCGTGGTTGCGGGTGGTTTGTGATCTTACGGCTGGTAACGGCGGGGAACAAGTGCGCCGCCTGCATCACATGCACGAGCCCCGCCGCCCCTTTCGAACCAAATGTATTAATTACTTGGAATATCATCAGCAGGCTGCTGCATGCTGAGTGCTGACAGAACTAAGTTCGTAATTTTGTGGGCGCGTGCACCGCCGTGTGCATGGCGGACAGCAGCAGAGTACGTACTCGCCCAAACGCCCTTACTTCACTAGTCTGCCTGATGTTCTAGTTTTAGTGGGGCCCCGACATCTGTGTGGCTGGGCTGCTGGAAAGCCATTGCCCATACATGGAGCCATCGGCTGAGTGCGTGGTGGACATACACAGCTTGACTCAGCCGGACGGAGCTAATGGACGGAGATAGACCAAACTTGGTTGATTGGGAACATTACGATAAGAACCAGAGCCTGCCTGATGTACAGACTCACACGGACCATACATAACACAACGGCCTGCTGGCCTGCTGGGGATGGGTGGCTAGCCCGCAGCGGCGCTGCTGCACCACAGCAGCGCCTTAAACACACAACTGACCCCTCCGTCAGCCGCCATGTCCGCACCAACAGCTGCCGACGCCGCATCCATGTGCGCCGTACGTATGTATGATGTATGTCGTTATCTTTTGCCATGCAGATCTTCGACATAACAGCCATGTCGCTGCTGTTGATACCTTTTCATTGCAACTACTTTGGAGTGCCGCCTGGGTTGAGGTTCCACAATCAGTTGTTTCCAACCGTCAGTGAGTGGGCTCCGACGACGTTAATTTGGGGTCCTGTCATTCGTTGGGCTGCACTGCACGCATGCTTAGTTTGCTGGGCCATCTACGCTCGCTGCCAGGATTCCTGTTGACTTTCATTTCTGGTGCTGGCACTTATGGCGCGTGTTGGCTTTCGTCTTCCCAGTCCGACATAGGGTACGCACGTAGGTTTGTCATCGGTTTCGGGCCCGGGGCTGCGGCAATGATTGCCGATGCGTACAAAGTTGGTGGATGCTGTCGGATCGATCGATCTGGTCGAGGAGGAGGAATAGTTGCTGGCTCCGTCCGCTACCATACTTGATTCGAGGATCATTCCAACAGGTTTGCCGGTATTTTTAATTATACATCTATCATCAACCCTCCCTGCCTGCGGATGAAGCGTCTGTGTATATGTGATCCCACGCATCCACATCCATCCTCTCGCTCCGTCCATGCATGCTCATACACCGCGTCTATCTCTATCTTCCATCCGTGCGCAGTGTGTTGGTCCATGCCTCACGTAATCCACGTTGGGGTGTCTGGCGTGTTCATCGTCATCTACGTCGTCATGGCCTTGTGTGCGGTCCTCAGTAACATGGAGGTCGGTGCGTGCGTGCTTTATTTCACGCAAAATGTATATGTGGGGCCGGCGGCGGAAACGTAGAGCTGGTATATGTATGTTTCTAATAATGGGGCTTCACTGCGCTGGGTCAAAGAAAAGCCTATACGTACGGTTCATGCATGGCTGTTTGTGTGTAGTCTCTGTATATATGTTGCCGTGGCATGGGCAACAGCTGGGTACGGGCCGCAAATCGTTACGTGGCCGGCACGAAGCACGCACGCAAGCCAACTAGATGGAGCCAGCCTTGTGCTGAACTAGCTATAGCTAATGCATCTTGCCGCCAGGTGACGGAGTTTAGAAAGCATGGTTTGAGGTTTCGGGTTGGGTTTTGGTTGAGGTTCGTTCCTGCTGATAACTGAAGTAAGCTCGGTGGAGGCAGCAACGATCGCTATTTTCCTTTCCGCCGACCACGCACACACCTCGTTCGCTCGTCCATGCAGCCATCCTCCACGCACATACACACCGCCTATGCCGCAGGCGAGTGGTACTAATTGCTGCTCGCCGACATGATTCTTTATCTCCCCTCTTAACCTTTGGCGTCCAGGGCTGCTGATAACTGGGGACCCATCCTCCTTGCTTGATGGTGCATGCATGCCATTGTTTCCAAAGTTCGAATTGACGCATCAATCAGCAGCAGTGCACGCAAACAGCCGCCGTCTTGCCCTCCTCAAGTTACATCTTCCCTAACCCAAGCAACTCGCTCGCTCCCTTGTACTCACACGCACATACACACAGCTGAACCCGTTGACGCGGAACTACATGGCCATGTCTCACACGCGGGACGAGGGGCTGTGCTTCGCCATCAAGACTGTCCTCACCGTCTCCTCCTTCATGCTGCCCGGGTCACCCAAGGTGCTCGCGGTGGTTCACCTCCTCTTCATCTCAATGCTCCTCTACACCAACATGAAATGGGTGGGTGGGTTCATACTTCTATGTACGTGTTGGTGCTGCTAGTTGCTGGCTTGAACCTTTCCTCGTGTGTTGCCGCAAGCAAGATAGATGACCTTTTGGCAGGTCCCCAATGCAAAGGGTGGGTTACCCCCGCTTGAGACGCGCCGATTGGAAAACACCGGAGATAGATGGATGGGTGACATGTCCAGAAAATATGAGCGGTGGCCTCCTTCGCTTATGTATAGCAAAGTAACATCAGGTCTCTATGCTTCTCGTTGCCCACCCCAGCTATCCCGCCCGACGCCGGTTATGCCTTCATCCCCGCCCGCAATAATTCACAAGCAAGCCCCGCCACACGCCTGGACGGAACCCACACACAGGTGCAATTCATCCACAGCGTCTCGAACTTGATTCGCTGCTCATCATACTCCGTTGTTATGTACAGCTCCGTATTGCAAGTCTTGTTGTCGTTCGGCCCGTCCGGGATGGCGACCGCGGACGTGCAGTTCCGGGAGCGAGTCACGCTGGCGCTGTGGGTTGGCATGGGCCCCGCAGCGCTGGTGGGGTCGGGGCTGTGCTACATGCGGCTGAGGCACATCAAGCACTGGGTGGTGGCGAAATTCAGGTGAAGATTTCGGGATTAGCCTTCTGGCCGGCGCGTGATAAGAAAGCAAGTAGCATGTACGTGCAATTATTGCCTGGGGGAGTGGATCGATGACATTTGGGGAAGAGTTTGAAGGTTTCCAAGCAAGTAAGGAGCTAGCTCCATCGATAATTGCGTATCAAGGGGCTGTTTGCTGCAAATGCCGTTGTCGTGACTACGGATTGATGGACGAACAGCCGCTGGCTGGTCGACTACTTACTTGCAGCAGCTGCCTATCTACGAATGCCTGCCTGCTTGCCAGCATGGGCGCCGCGTCTATACGGCACGCACAGCTGTGCCGATTATTGAACATGCCACTGCGCCGCCAGCAGGCAGCCGCTACTCAACGAATACATGCCCCTCCTGTTTATTTGCACACGCACGCGTGCAGGAATGCTGACTCCGGAACCAACTCTAAACACATATACAAGTTTACGGACGCTCGTGAGGTGGAGATTGCTGCCCGCAGCTGCCGGGCCTGGGTGGATGACGAGGAGAACACACTTGAACCGGAGGCGATGGCGCTGAGTGAGCAGATCATCAAGGCGGGCATGATCCAACTGCCCCAGGACCCACGTGAGTGCTTTCATTCCACGTACACAGATTGCTTGATCGGGCATATATACCGCACGTGATGCATACATCAGCAGCAGCAAGCGCCAGTAAGTGCGTGAACAACTTGTTCACGCGCTTGAAGCCTTGCTTCGTTGCTTGCAGCAGCAGATGGAGTGTATGTAAGGCGCCGGAGGTCCACTGCTGTATGAATGAATATGGTGTGTCCCGGGATCCCTTTTGCCTGCCTGCCGTCCCTACATCGATGTATGAATCTAAACCAATCCATAATTTAAGAACAATCCCGTCAATCATGCCACCACCCACCTGGTGCGTGATTCGCTCATCTTCGTTAGATCTTGCGCTCCCTCGTGCGTCGTCGCTGGTTGCACGAACCTCCCTCTGCCCACCCTCCGCTCAGAGATGATCATCCTCTACTCGTCATTCCTCATTGACGTCCAGGGCAGCTACCAGTCCGGATACACACAGCTGCAGGTAGGTATGCGTCAATACGGGCGAGGCCAGGGGCGGCCAGAGGCGGCCAGGGGGGGGGACAAAAGCCGCAAGTGGACTTCTCACAAAGACACCGACGACGGTTGCTAACTAGCAGCAGGGCCGGGCTTAGGAGCTGCCACATACAGGACTGCGTGTAGGAGGTGTGACAAACACCGCGCATACATGGCGTGGTGACCGCCGGGCAAGCCCGCTCCGGCGCTAGCTGACACATCATGCATGGTAACATGCATGGCGGCGCCGGTTTCGTCTTAACTTAGATTGGCCGGTCGATGGGCGAGTTCCATCATTTCGTCTTTTCTCCACCAACCGACCATCCAACAACCTAACCTACCAGACCGCCAAGAAGCATTCTCTTGGCGTCCTGGAGCGCTTCGCCATCTTCTGTCGCGACCACGAGCACTCCCAGAAGGCCAGCGGGACCAACAATGGCGATACGACAGTGGACCTGGTGAGCTATATGGAGTTCCAACGGAGTCACCGGCTGGTGGTGCGGGCCCACAAGGAGGCGCTCATCGCGATACGGTCCTTCTGGGGGCTGCTGATGCGTTCGCAAGTCAAGTTCAACGAACTCAGCAAGGCGCTGCGCAGAATCGAGGTGCGTACGACCGGACGTATATACTTGCGAGCACACGGGCGGGTGTACTGTAAATACCGGCGTCGCCCTTTTGGCGAGCAAACACGCACGGGGCCGTGCGGAGTATATGCTTGAAGTAGTGGTATCATGTGGTGATGCTCGGGGCGGGGACAAATAATAATAATAATAATAATAATAATAATAATAATAAAAATAATAATAATAATAATAATAATAATAATAATAATAATAATAATAATAATAATAATAAAAATAATAATAATAATAATAATAATAATAATAATAATAATAATAATAATAATAATAATAATAATAATAATAATAATAATAATAATAATAATAATAATAATAATAATAATAATAATAATAATAATACGCCCGACAGAGCCGAGGCGTGGGTTATGGGAGCAGGAGGGGTGGGGTGTCGGGTTGCCCCGATCCCGGGGACAAATACACCACAGCCCGCTTGCCGTGAACGGCGATGTGCACGCACATAACACAATTTTGTCCAAGATTACGCTTGCGGCTGGAGTGAAGGGGTCTCTAGATCTGCCATGTCTGTGCGCGCAGTCGATTTTGGAGCCCTTCTCTTACTTCCAGCCTCTAGCCAACCTAAATTAGGACATTTGCCGAAGGGGCCGGGGATCTTAACTCGCTTGGGGGAGGGGGGCGGGGTTGGGCGATATCAGATAGGTGCTCTCGGTACATATATGCATACAGCTGGCTGATAATAATGCAGCTCAAATGACTTGCCTCATGCCCAACCAAACCCCCATTCGTGCCCTTCTTCCCCCTCCCGAAGAGTACGGCAAAGACGGCGGAGCGGGCTTACCGCGGCGTGCTCGTGCGACACGCCAGCAGCGCTCGCATCCTTCGACTGTATGGGAAATTTCTGGAAGGTGTCAAGTTCGACCCGTGGTCCGCAGAAAAGTGGTATACTCAGGCTGACAAACTCGAGGAGGTCGCGGAACGTTCTAAATCGGCGCTGCAGCTGGGAGGCATTGAGACACTGCTGCCACAGGGTGGGTAATGATGTATGTGGAGCGAGGCGGGGGCGGCGGACGGGCCGGAATAGTGGCTTGCATTGGAGCACAGTGTGCGGGTGCGTGTGTGCGGGCGTAGTCGGGGTGGGGTATGCGGCACAGTCTTTGTCGTATACGTATCACGGGCAGATGATAATGCTTTTCCCATCCGATTTGAAAAGGGTGCAGTCCCTATTCCATCCGGTCGTGCATTGCAGCGCATGTCTTGGTGTGTCGGTAGGGATGTGATTAGTGGACGAATCAACATCTTACGCATGTACGTATTCGCTCGCCAAGACGGAGATAGATCTAGCTACCTCTACATCGTCAACCGCCTGCGTCAAAAAAAAAACGTTTTGCGGCTCTGTATATATAGTGCCTGCCCATGGAATGCACCGGCAATAAATCAGGCATATACCCGCCACCCGCGGCCGCCCCTTTATTATCTGCCGTTCGTTGTCACCCGCAGGTACGGGTGGCGACCGAGGGCTGGCGGAAATGGAGGGCCTGGCGTTCATCTGCATCAACGCGCAGGGCCAAATCGTGATGGCGTCCCCAGAAGCTCACAAGCTGTTAGGGTACAGCAAGAACGAACTCAAAGGAAGGGTGAGTGCGCATGTGCGTGCGTGTGCAAATGTTAGGTTAAAGTGCGTCTCTATTTGTCGTAGTCGTCGTCGTCGTCGGTCGCGGCGACGGAGATGATACAAGCTCCATTCAGCACCGGAGGGCCCAGTGTGATCATCTCCGTTTGCTGGTTCGCGCCTGCTAGCTATCGGGCTTGTGTTCCTGTAATTCCTTTCTCGTCACCTTGCGTGCGGCTGCTAGTAGCAAATAGCGTATCCTGCATGTGTGTGCAGGACAGGGTGGCTATCTTATTTTGCTGAGTATCTACGGCCAGAGATATTCCTGGCTCAGAAGCGCTGAGAGTATCTGTCCGGATCTGTCTAGGAGGGGATTCTCCCGGCTGAACACGGCCCCGGGAGATATCATGCCCACCTGTGAGGCCGGATGATCTAAAGCTTCATTGTTTCACGGCAATATTATCTTCAGATTTCCAAAAGTTTCGCCTATATATACTTATCTTAAGATAGCCACCCTGGTGCAGCAGCGGACGGAGTGACCTGCTTCCCGGCGGGGAGTCGTCCCCGCCCAAATTCAGCCCAAAATACTATCCCATCCATCGACCGCATACCAAACGTGCAGGACCTGGGCATCATTTTGCCACAGCCCTTTGCAGAGAGTCACACCGCCTACGTTCGGCAGTACGTCCAAACCGGTGAGTGAGCGCTGCAACCCTATCTATCAATGCATGCATGCCAGTACGTAGTCCGCGTTAGGTTGAGGGGTCATATATACATGTTCCTTTATTGATTCTGAACCTTCATTCCTTGGCACATCGTATCATCACCGATTTTGCCGCGATCCTTCTGCATACATGCCGCAGGTGTGTCCACTACGCTAGGCAAGCGCCTAGAAGTGATGGTGGTCACCAAGGCCAAGCAGGTGCTCGCGGTGCGGCTGCACATCACCAAGATATCCGGGCTCAACGAGGACTCGGTGTTCCTGGGCGTGCTGGAGGTAGGTGCGGATAACAACGCTTGGCGATAAACCCTACGAATAATAATAATAATAATAATAATAATAATAATAATAATAATAATAATAATAATAATAATAATAATAATAATAATAATAATAATAATAAGCCCCCAGTTGGGCCCAACTGGGGGCCGGGAAAAACCCCGGCCGGGCGTATTATTTTTTTATTACTACCATTTGACACAGCTACGTGATGTTGTCGCACAAATCTGGAGTCGATAGTGAGGTCCCTTCCAGGAGCCTTCCCCTTGGCCAGCATCGTGCAGCCGAGATACCAGCCGATAACATACGAATTCCCGTCCCCTATATGTATGTGCGATGCAGGCGCTGCCGCCCAGCCCTAATGATGCTCGGATGTGGATTGTCGGCAACGGGACAATCGTGGCTGCGGATGGGGCGCTGTGTGACTGGCTTGGATACGATAACGCCGACCTGGCGGGGAAGCCTCTGGAGGAGTTCCTGCTTGACAAGGAGCTGGTGCGAGAGTGAGTGGGGTTACGGGCATTACCGCCGAGCGAGTGAGGTCGCCATCGGAACAGCAAAGCCTTCCGGCGGGTTGAAAAGTGTGACTGTCTGGCTGTGCGAGCGTTCACATATAGATAGCTTCCTGGCGTAGTTGTTGTTTGGCTTACGCTTGATGAGCTGAGGGTGAGGGCGATACCTGACGAGAACGATCGATGATACGCTGAGGGGTCGTGAGCGGCCAAAGCACTGCTAAGGCAGGCATGCTGGTACGTGTATCATCACGGCAACGGTCCTCCTCCTCACTCCCACCTGGACAGACGGATCCATCCATCCATAGATCAACTCCACTGCAATAGTTGTGTATGTTGTTATGTTGTCAGGCCAGGCCCTGCTGAAGCCCCAACACCATCGTGCCATCCACGCCCAAGCACCAGCCAGCAGCTCCAGCATATACCGGGTCCCCGGATGTAACCTTTTGCCGTATGCATTCGTTCCTCCTTGCTTCCACAACTCGATCGGCCTCCCGCCAAACACGACCCCCCCATCCACAGATCCGTCAAGAGCTGGAACCGCACCTACACAGCCGCTGGTGGTCTCACCCGCCCGGCGGGCGGCCGCCACCGCCGCATGGCAGCAACGAACACGGCCGACAGCGGCGCCATGGGTTCTCTTGGGAGCTCGCCCTCGATGAGTGGCGGCGCTGGCGGCGGCGCTCTTTTCGCTGAGCCGATGATGGCACTCTTGCCGCCGCCGCCAGCGACGACCCATGGGTCAATTTTACTTGGTGGTACGGGTGACGTGCTGTCCGCTGCCGGCCCCGGATCGCAACCTCTAATTTTGCCACGGGCGGCGTGGCGGCATAAGTTCTGGGACCAGCTTGTGTTTGACACAATCATCCAGCCTGGAGGTGAGCGGTAGCGAGAAACACATGCATGGCGCACGGACAATGAAAGCGGAAAGCAAACGCGACCGCCGAGCGTTCGTTTAGATGGATGGGAAGCAAGTCTGGAACTGAGGCTGCAAGTTTCGCGAGTGGCCAGTTGTATGTGTTGTGTGCGTACGTGGTACGAGCAGGATCACATATAACCTCATCAGTCGCCATGCGTGCGTGTGTCTTCTCCGTCATCAGTTGGCCCGCCCAGGTTTGAGCCAGACATGGATGCATGGAGGCAAGCAAGGAGTGTGATTGAATATCGTGACAAACAAGGGGTTCATTACCCCGTGTACATGGATGCCCCGCCGCTTACCCATGCATCCCATGGCTTAGTGAGCGCTCTTCTATGCCGAATCCCAGCATGTCCACGTGGAATCAGAACTTCAGGCAACGCTCGCACCTTTCTTAACCTTTCCGCTGTGCCCATCTATCTGCCCTGCATCGCACGCAGCTGTCGGCTCCGTCAAAGTGCACTCGGTCACCGTGCGGCGCATCATGATGCCGCCGTCGTCGTACAGCCCGTACCACGGCAGGCTCCCCGATCCGTACTACCACGAAATGATGATCGTGGCAGACCACATGGGCCACCTGCTGCACGTGACGGCGGCGCTGGCGGCGGCCCTGGGTCGCACCGTGGAGGCCATCCGGGCGGGCGGCCTGGCGATGCTCATGCCCGAGCCAACCGGCCTGCTGCACAAACCCTGGTTGCAGGTGCGGTGCGGTGCGGGACGATGCGCACGTGCTTGCCGGCGTGTGTTTCGTATGATCGTATCTGTCACTTCCGCCTTTGTTCGTCGCTGTTTAACTGCTGCCAGAACCGACCTCTTCGGCCCCTCCAGTTATTACCTCGCTCGCTCCGCGGCGGTCGTCAGTTACCTCTCTCCCTCCCGCCCTCCCTTCCGTCTGCTGTGTTTGTGCCCTCAGGAGCTCTCGAATCCGCAATCGTTCGGGCCTCTGTCGAGTCCCAATTACAAACTACCGCCGTACAGCTGCCGCAGCGGCCGGGCCATCAGCCTCTGTTCATACAGCGAGACACACGGCCCGGGCGTGAAACAGTTTCGAATGTCTGTGGTGCAACGGTTGACGGAAGGCGGCGGTTCCAAAATCCACGTGGTTTCGCTGACGCCGCGCAATTTGGACGAGGTCGGTATGCATGGCGGGACGGGTGGGTCTTCGGGTTAGTTTCAAGCATGTTGAACATCGAGCCCGCACGGTATGAGCGTACGAGTAACAGTGGGTCGTTTCCGATGAATGCCGGAATGCGCAACGTGCCCCGCCCGCACGCCGCCGTTTCCTTTCGATTGATTGCATCATTTCATCACTCATGCACGACCGACCCTTGCTGCTGCCTTCCCTGCGAGCCCTCAGCCACACCATACGCACATATGCACACGCACAAGCACGTCCCGCCTTCTTCTACTACTGTTCTTCCTAATGTGTGCGGCTGGGTGGGGGGGCTGGATTCATACCTTCCCTGCCTCATCACGCACCCTACGTAGGCCCTATCAGAGCGGCGCCTGCGACTCAGTCTCGACCTGCGGGGTAACATCATCGACGTCGACGGCACCACGCCCACGGAACTCTTCGACATCGACCCACGGTCCCTCCCGGGCTCCTCCATAGGGCAGCTTGTTGATTTGTTCTCCAGAAACGACGCATTCGACGACACCTTTGGCTCGCTGGATTATTCCGCCAATCCGGGGGCCAGCCAGCCGGCGCACCTGCTAGCTGCTTTAGCGGCGTCGCAGGGACTGGATTTTGAGGCGGGGCGTGGCGCCGGTGCCTACGGGGGATCGACGCAGCAGGGAGCCGTGGAGGGAGATGAGGATGTGGTGACAACGGCGGCGCGGGCATTCCAGTCAGCGTTCGCCCGCCGCCTCAGCCAGGCGCTGCTGGAGCTTGCCCATAGGTTTGTGGGGGCGGGCGTGTAATCATGCAAGGGATAGTTGCGACTAAATATAATATATAAGGCGCGGCACGTCCACGTTTTATGGCAATCACACGAGATAGCGTGACAGTGACCATCATGAGCGGGGAATTATAAGGATTATGGGTGAAGTTGCTTGGAGATAAGCGGGATTTGAAGACACGTACGGTAGGTACGTATAAGACTACAATCCATACATATCTTTATTTCTATCACTTGTCGTATTGCAAACCACGCACGCACCCGCACGAACGCACGAATTCACACACGCCGTACTGGGATCCATGCATCGCGCCGTTGCAACTGAAGCCCCACCCACAGACCGTACACCATTGCTTGCCATTATATTATTACCATCCAGGTCATTCAAAAACCCCAACTGCTCCTGGCGCGTGGGCGTAAACCTGCCGCCCGACGCGGCCGCGCTGGCGGAATTGCAGCAACTGGTAGCCGCTGGCGTGTTGCTACCTGAGGACGTGGCACGCGCCCCGCAACTTATTGGCGCGAGGACAGTGCCCGCTGTCCTGAAGCTGCGGCTGGTTAGGAGGCGGCCGCATCAGCAGCATAACCGGGACTTGGGCGGAAGGGGCGGCTCTACTGACGCCTCCCGGGGCGGTGCAGCTTACGCGCCTCACAGCTCCAGCGGCGCTCCAGAGTTCCCCGGCTTTAATGGCAACAACATTGCACAGCAGCAGCCATTACGTCAGACTAATTTCCAGAGCACAGCCACCTTCGCCAATAACGACGAGCGCTTGGTATTGCCTGTAGCAGGAGCAGGTGGCCTGCGTAACTCGATCTGGCAAGGCGTCAGCGGCAGCGGGGTCAGTCCGCAGCAGGTGACGCCACCGCCAACTGCTGTGGACATGCGCAGCCCGGTGCGGACGGACGCGGCCGTCGGCATCGGTGAAACTGGAGGCGGCATGGGGCCCGTGGCAGAGGCGACGGACCAGAGCCTGACCACCTTGGATACAGAGGACAGGGCGGTTCTGGAGCAACTGAGTGAGGATGAGCGAGCGAGGCAGCACAGACATAGGTTGCACATAGGCTGCTCATAGGTAGCACATAGGCTGCGCAAAGGATGCACGAGCCTACATTTGCATGTGCAAATAAACGACGCATAATAGTACAATAAGGCGTGACGGTTCTGTTTATTCTGTGCATGCGTTATTGGCCTGGCACAACGAGTTCATGATCCTGTGCGTGTCTTCACACGGATCGATTCCCGATCGTCTCATGCTGTGCAGCACGCGCGGTGGATGCTTCCCGTCTGCTGCCATCCACCACCGCCGCTGCAGCTGCGACCATTCCCACCACAGCTGCAGCTACGGCTACAGCTACGGTGACCACGAGTACCACGACTCCCGCATCATCAGGCGGCAGCGGCACAAAGCCCATGCCGCCGCCGCCGCCGCCGCAAACATCGCAGCCCGGGGCAACTAGCGCCGGCACGCTGGCTGCTGCTGTCACAGCAGCAATCGAGCGCGGCAACAACTCCGCACGGGTGCCATCATCTTCTGTAAGGGCAGCCGCGGCGAGAGGCTCCAGCAGATCAATAAATCCTGTGTCCCACTCGTCAAGCTCTTCTGCTCTAGTAGGCTTGGCCGGGCCACCTGCTGTTTTGCCACCGCCAGAATCCAACCAGCAGCCGCTACAGCAGTCGGAAGCACCCAAGCAGCAGCAGCAGCAGCAACAGCTAGTGCAGCCAACGTTACAGGTTTCGGCACCTCAGCAGCAGCCCCGGGCGGTGTCTACCCCGCCGCCCTTGTTACCGCAGCCGCCGCCACCGCAGCTGCAGCAGCCATCACCGCCACCGGCGCTAACGCCGCCTCTGCAGCCGCAGCAGCCGCAGCAGCAGAAGCAGCATCAGCAGCCGCAAATTCAGGTGCAGCAGGGCCAGCCAGGCGGCCAGGATGGTTCTCCGATGCTGGGACCTTTACCCTTGGTCGGCGGCGGCCTCCAGCGGACGCTGAGCAGGTCTACCTCATCCAAGTTTGCACTTGGAACAGCATCGCAGCAGGTACCAATGCAGCCGCCACTGCCAGCAGCAGCTGCGTGTCAGGGCAACGTCCGTGGCGATTCCGCCACAAAGACGGCCACCACGGCTGCGGCGGGGGGCTCGAGATCTCAAACTGCAACAGTAGCTGCGTTGGTTGAGGTAGCTCCCCGCAACCTGATGTTCGAGGTGGAGCTCTGGCGAGCGGATCTGTTGTCTGGGGTGCTGGAGGTGGATGACAAGGGCAAGGTGCTGCGGGCGGATGGTGTATGCCCTCTAGGGCAGGCAGGTGAGTGAGGTGCACGGGAAAGCCACCGGCGAGCCATGTAGCTGGTCTATGCAGCTGAAACATCTGTTCACTGCTGTGAGAAAGAACACATATGTGGCGATCAAGCGTTTTTCATGGGGTTCGCAGGCATCTATGAGAGTTAGGCAAAGTGTCGGCACATTTTGCTGCAGAGGGTGCCTGTGGCAGCAGCTAGGTGCGGAGCACATGGACCGGGGCGAGGCACTTGTGTCGTGCCTAATTAGGCGCCGCCAATACGTCACCGGAAGTCCATAGATAGTCTGTTTCAAGGGTTGCGTGGCCTCATATATGTGCTGCGTCTTAGTGCGACGTTGTGCGGCATCTGTCCCAACGGACAAGCAATTTGGTGGACGTTTTTGGGCGGGGCCCCAGCGCGAAGCGCCCAGGGGGGCCCCGCCCTGTAGGATTGCCCATGTCCGTGCCCGCACTGTCTAGTGTCTAATGTAAAAGGGCAAGTGTAGACTTTCGGCCATCGGATGGGCTGCATAAGTAAAAGATTACATTCTTTATTGCACGGTAAATTTATTATAGGAACCCAACCTCGTATGAGTAAAAGCCAGTTTGGCAGTCTCCATGGACCGAGGCCGAGGTCAAACCAACACCTCTCGGCCTATAATTAATTCCAGAAGATTCATCCTTCCTTAAAGTGGAATTCTGACATGACGGCGTGAAATGAATCTTCGTTTCGGCAAGCAACCAACTATGTTTGCATTGCGAACATTCTTCCCGCGAGCCGCGACCACACCACAGCAGCTCTGCTAGCCGGTCCGATCGTCTTGACGCATATTGCTATTACAAAGGTTGCAAGGAGCAAACCATGAGGGGCAAACTGTTGGTTGTTGGACGCCAAGCCGCCAATGCACGCACGATTCATCTGCGGGCCGCCCAACATGTCCAGTCGGCAACCTAGGGGACTTCTACATTCCCTGTCCTAATGTTGAAGTTGTCAAGCCTCCTCTACGACGAATACCTCGGTAGCGAAGCCTGTGCACTCTCGTCGGCAACTGCACGTCATAGAAGGACAGTTCCGCTGTCCTTCTATTGGCAAGTCAGCCTGCGTGATGTGTAAATGATACACTCCATGTCTACTGTCAAGTAACTTCAGCCAATGCGCTGGCCGGAAGAGTTGCACAGTGCCGAGACGGCGCGCGATGCTAAACATGGGGCGGATTGCTGAAAGCTCTGGCTGTCTATCAGCAGGAATGTTGACACTCTCACACTTCACGCCCTCGCCGCCCTAGCCCTTCAACTACACCCGTACGGATTGAACGGGGCCCCGCCCTTTTTCCGGCTTCAAGGAAGCCGACACCAACCCCTTGTCTGCTGTCTGCTCTGTGCCCTCAGGTTTGGTGCTAGGCGCTACGCCGGCCTCAATTGTTGGAAGCCAAGTCTCCGACCTGATCCCGTTGCCAGGAGGCAGCAGCGGCGGCGTAATGGCGCTCATGGAAGCAGGAGGGGGGCCATCCGATAGCGCGGTTCGCGGCGCACTCAAGAAGCGTACACAAAGGGTGGCGCGTTTAGGTGGCACGACTGTCGTAACTGCACGGCACCAGAGCGATTGTTGCCCACTGAACTTGCACGTGACGGCGGCTAACCGGCCTGGACTTCCTGGCAGCGCGTACCTGGTCCTGCGGCCCAAGGAGCCGACGGGGGTGCAGCCGGGCTTCCTGCGGTGGCTGTACGACAACGACACGTCGGGACTCATGCCGATCGCCCACCGTCTCGATCCGTTACAGATCGTGGCGACAGGCGGCCAAGGTAGCTTTGGCAGTATCGTCGGCAAAGCGCTGCATGCCATGTCGTCGTCGGCGAATCCGGTGGGAGGCTTGGCAGCCGCCGTCAGTGGTGCCGTATCTCTCACAGCAAGCATAAACGCCCATGCACTCCCTTCCCTGAGGCACGTTCCCAGCAATCGTTTAACATCGATTGCCCTGCTACCGGCGGAGAAGGCGTCACGGACCGGTTTGGCAGACGCGGAGGGCGATGACAGCTGGTCGATGAACCCAGAGTCTCCGTCGGCTTTTGCGGCCCCACGTGCCATGGCTGCCAGCCTGGCTGCGGCGGCGTTGCTGCCGCCGCCGGTATCACCGCCGCCGCCGCCGCAGTTGGTTCAGTTCCTGAAGGGGCTGTCGGGCGAGGCACGTGTGACAGACCCGCAAGGCGTGCTCGGCAGCAGTGCACTTATGTCGCGGCGGTCTGTTCTTAAAACGGCTGGACAGCAGCTTGGCAGTGTCGGCGGTGGCGCGGCTGCCGTCACTGCAGGCGTCGAAGACGGTGTAGAAGCGCCGGCGTTAACTCCTGATGGCAACAGCGGCGCGAACGCCGCCATGGGTCGACCTCAGGTCAAGACCACCAAATTCGGAGGCAGCGTGACTGGTCCAGACCCGGAATCGGTTGTTATGGACGCTCCCTCACCTCGCATTGCGCTTGGTAGAGGGGCAGAGGAGAGCAGTGCTGCATTTTTGCCGGGGGCGGTTTCACCCGGCTCTGTTGTGGAGTCACAAGGCAGAAGGACCCTCCTGGTGAGCACACCGGGTCACGCAGAAAACGTATCGGCTTTTGCGAAGCGTTGATGTTGTGAAGGCATTATTCTAGCCAATGAATCTATTGTATCTGACTTCTGGCCCGGCGGCTCTACGCACGGTTCACGGTCAGTTCTCACATACCCCTCCGTCCCCGCCCGGGCCTGCCTTCAATTCGAATTCAATTCAAATTCGGAACAAAACCATGCCACTTACACATGTGCGCCCTTCCCTGTTCATTCGTTGATCTCACTACCACCACCCGACTAACGCCATTGCAGAAAGACGCGTCTCGCAGAAGCAGGCTGTCTGAATCGAAGCACAGCATGATTGAGTCTTGGGTTCTCAGCACTGCTGTGGCTTCTCCAACGGCAGCGGGCAAGGTGCGTCAGGCCGGGCCACAACGAACGAACCTTATCTTATTTGATATGCATGAGCACCGTTTGTTTGTTCTAACAATCATGCACCAGGAGGCTGTCCTCGCTGGAGCATCTCACAATTACTACTACCTCTACTCCGTCCCACCATGTAGATCCCGCCAGCGACTGTCACACTTATACATGAGCAGGTCTCAGCATCTGCGTGCCTGCTGTGTGGGCTCGCTCTGAGGACCCATGCGTGCCTTGGCCATCATTTGTCAGCACTTGTTTCATTCCTGGCCTCAATTGCATAGCCTTCGCTGCCCCTGCACCACATGCAACCGTACCTCCCCACACAAGCCGCTCCCCCGTACGTATGTTGCCTTCTTACATTCGGCGCCCTTTCAGGAGTTCTCCAACCGGCCTGGCCAAACATCGCAGGCCACCCAGCTCCTTTCCGCCACTGACGCTACCGCCAACACCGCTGGCAGCAGCAGTGATGGGGCTTCCGGAAGTCGTGATGCTGGTGATGATGATGGGGACGCGGATGAAGATGAGGATGACGAGGGTGATGATGATGATGATGACGATGACGAGAAGCACAGCAGCGAGAATGAAGGTGGAGAAAGCTCCGAAATACAGAGCGGCAGTGACGTCCGCGTTGGCGGTGTCAGAAAGGCCGCCGCCGCCGCGACCACGGATGGCGGCAGCGGCAGCGGCGGCGATAGCGCCTATAGCCCCAGTGAGGCCGGCGATGGGGCTCACAGTGGGGACATGGAGAGTGAGGCAGGGGCGACGGCAGCAAACTTCTCGGTGGGCAAGCGCTTCAAGAAGATGTACAAGATCCTCATGAGCCCGCTGGTGAGAGGGATTTATTAGCTGCTGGCAGCTTGCTCAGGGAGGGATCCCAAGGTTTTGAAACTTGGCTATTTGGGTAAACAGGGCCATATGGCTGGGTAAACATGCCGCCATTTAATCACTCCAACCCAGCCTTCCCATGCCGCCTGCCTCAACACATCTATCTGCTGATTTTTCCTGCTGCCTCAATCACGCGCGCATCAGGCCATGCAACCTGCAAGGGCGCTGCGCTGGCGCGCTCTGATGGTGGTGCTGCTGATCCTCTCTGCGCACACCATTACCTTTGCGCTGCTGCTGGTGAAGCTTCTGCATCAGGAGACCGCGGTGACGGACTTGCAGAGTGTGGGTGAGTTGGGGAGCTACAGCAGCAACGTATAGCTTTGCCGATGAGGCCCGTGTAATGTCGTCTGTAATATTGGGGACCGTGTGTACACGCACGTAAGGGCCGTGAATTACACGGCTGGTGGGTCACCTGTCTTCAGGCAATGTTCATACCCAGCGCTTTCTGGGCTGCGCACCTGGCAATAATAATGGACTGTTTGCTTCTGTAGTTAACGACAGGTTGGCTACGTACTTGACTAATGTCCATGCGTTCTCTCTCTACCTCTGCTGTGCCCCTGCGTGGCCCCCTGCTGCCCCTTCCTTGTTCCAGCCAATGCCTGCAGAAATGTGCATGAGATTATCATAAAAGGTCGCGTGCTGGAGAGCATGTATTCAGGAAGAAGCTATGTACCGGTGCGTCGTTCCAATTGATTCTAGTTTAATCTCACGTGTTTATTTCCTCCACAACGTCCGCCTTCATTCATAGTTTGCGTAACCCAATGTGGCAACCGGCGGCTGCCCCTGCAGGGTCTAAACACATTTGGCGATCCACCACAGGAGACGATTGATGGTGTTTACGATGAACTATTGGAAGTATCTTACTCCATGAAGGTGTGTGTATTAAATGGGGCGGGAATATATATGATGCACGCCCGCGCCAGAGCTTCTGTGGAGGAAGATCGTACAAGCATTTATATATGTGGACACGCGCGTGTACATACGTAGAACTAACCTGCGTGTGTGTCCCATCCACATACCAAAGCTTAAGGAGCTCCAGACTCGCTCCCGCCTGGCGGCACTACGTAGCTACACATCCCACCGTGGCTGATAAACTCGTGGCTGATAAAACAATAGGAGGGCGGTGCCCCCACCCTAGAATGGGCCCAGAAGCCCCCCACACTACTGTAACACCAACAATAATAACATCCCACCATCCAGTCGGACTGCTGACATACATATGTCGCGTCGCGACCGATTCGATCACTTTTTTATCCTTTAGGGGCGGTTTAACCTTTTCGGAGAGGTAGTTGCTGGAAAATCCTATCCAGCAAACTAAGCAGGCAAAACGATTGCTAGAACGCTAGGCAGGCCGAAGGGTAGGAAAATAAACGCTGCCCACTACCCCCTGCATATAAGTTTATTTAGGAAGCCTGCGCTTTCCGACATACGCCAAAGTTTGGGAAATTCAACATGTTCTATCTGCCTTCATCTATCTCCGTCCTCGCTGTAGGAAATTCATCGCGTCATTTCTACGCTGCTGCTGTGTTATCCATGCAACCCTCACCAAACACTAGCCCCCTTACCTTCTCATTATTGCCGCCCCCGCCCAGGAACTGCACCATGGCGTTTATCTGGGCTTCCGGGAAATACTGAGATTACCTGTCCGTTATGGCCTGAGGGTGAGTAGCTCTGGATGGAGGCAGCCAGCCTTTCGTGAAGCCACAGGATATGTATGGTCATCATCTGCGACAGGCTGCGACCACTTGATTGTTAATGGATGGGCACGGATCGAGGCTGCTCAGCATATGCCTGTGCGTACCGTACCCTCAGAGTATCGTCGTGTATTATTGAATGAGTCACTCCTAAACGCGGGCAAGGTGATGCAAACATATTTTTTGGGGAATGCGACCTTGCTTGCTTGGTAAATAATGATCATCAGGCAGCCACGCACCGCAACGGCGGCAATGACCGGGACCGGTGGTAATCACCAGCGGGTTGGGGATCGAGAGCTAATGCGAGCGAGGGCAGCAGCGGGCGGGCACTGGCATGGAGAAGGATGGCAACCGGGATAGTCAGGGGGAAGGGGGCAGAAGTGGGGAGGAGGAAAGTAGGTCCTTTATTAAGGCAGGGGTGCGCGCGCGACTTGAGAAACTAAATCCCAAAGTAAGGCCTGCGTGCGTGACATTGGTATGTAAAGGTATGATATAGAAGCACGGCAAACGCAGTATGGAAAAAGATGGTGGTCATCATGATTGTTTTTCAGTTGATACCACCTAATCACCCGCTAGCTCACCACTTCTCCCACCCCGTCGTCCGGCGGGGCCCACTGCGTGCCGCCTGGATTCCTTCATACTCAGGGCATCTGGGACGACCCGCTCTTGGAGATGACGATTTACTATGACCTGCAGCAGCAACAGCTGGCAAACGTCACCCTGAACCTATCCGACCCTCAACTGGCGGCGGCGGCAGCGGCGGCGGCGTCTGCACCGATCGACGGTACAAACGTGAATACGTCGTCCTTTCTCGCCGTGTCATCTAAGGAACTCATGGGGCTCTGGGACGCCGGCAACTACTACCTGACAAAGACCTTCGATCTGATCAACAACGGCCCTACCTATATGTCGGAGCCCGGGACAAACTTCACCAGTTGGTCCACTTGGAGATTCATACGGGTAAGTAAAAACGTGACGAGCGAGGGTACGTACGTGGCGAGGGTACGTACGTGGCGAGCTAAAACACGCACATGCTCAAGTAGCACCGACGACGTCTTGAGGTCACATTTCGAGGGACACATATCGAGGGTTATTACATACTTTGATTGTGTTAAGTTGAGAGTTCGTTGGTGAGCAGCGAGACGGTGCCGATGCAGGCATCTATCCTCCCCATTTCCGTTCGCGCTTGAGGGTTACCTGCAGTGGGCAAGCAAGATGCGATCGATGCGTGTGTGTCTGCCCGTTTCGTGCGTGCGTGCGCGCATGCAAGTAAGCGTGCCCATCAGGGTGGCTATCTTATTTTGCTGAGTATCTACGGCCAGAGATACTCCTGGATCAGAAACGCTGAGAGTATTTGTCAGGATCTGTCTAGGAGGGGATTTTCCCGGCTAAACACGGCCCCGGGAGATATCATGCCCACCTGTGAGGCCGGATTATAAAAAACTTCAATTTTTAGCACGGCAAAAGTATCTTCAGATTTCCAAAATTTTCACTCGAATACATATCCATATACCCTGGTGCCCATCTCTTCCCCGATCGGCTCTGGCCTTTCCATTATCCATCCGCCCACCGCAGGAAAATGGTCCGTCCGTCATCTTCCCCGCCTACCTGCGCACCTTGGACTCCCTGGTGGAGCTCACCATAGCGCAGAGCCGCGACATATACAACCTGCAGCTAATCATCGTGTGCTTGGAGGCGGGGTTGCTGTGCTTCGTGATGTGTGTGTACATATGGAGCATAGCGTACCAGGTTCGTTGGTTTGGGTTGTTGGCGCGGCAGGAAATTTGGATTTCTCGGTGGATGGGTTGTTTCCGGATTTTTATATTCCTGCCCTACCTGACGCGCGTGTGCGTGCATGTGAATAGTATGCATTTCATTTGCTTGCCGACCTACACTCGTCGAACGTTCTGCTTGTGCGTTGCTGCAGTACTCCTCCAAGCGGCACGACCTCTACGGTGTCTTCCTCAAAATCCCCATGGGTGTCACCCGGAGCCTCGCCAATATGTCGCTCAAGGTGCGAGGAACGAGAGGGAGGGGTGATGAGAGGGAAACATTGACGACAGGCAGCGGACGAAAGTTGTCGGAGCAAACATACGTACATACGGCACCGCCTTTTTGCTTGGCGCTTTGACATACAAACGCACCTCGCTCGCAGCAAAACCCAAAATCACGCTGCATGCCTTTATTTCCAGGGGCAAGCAAGTATTAAGCGGCAGCCAAGTCACCGGAGTGTCACGCAGCAGAAAGATGAACCTGTTGCCGCTGCCGCCAATTGTCTCTTTGCCCTCCACCGATAAATCCGTATGTATGTCGATCGGGTCCCCCTCGCCAACCCGCCCGACCCTCCTTCGATCGCCTTCTCCTGCTGCCGACCCGCCCTTACCCTATATCCCCAGCTGGAGGCGACAAATGAGGATGACGACAGCGATGACGACATGCCCCTCCAAAACTTCAATGTGGGTGATGGCGGTCGCGGCGGCAACGCTGCCGGCGCCATGGAAGGCGAGGGGGTGCTCACAGATGGCGCCGTGAAGGCCGCCGCTGCGCATGCTGGGGCAGCTCCCATTGGAAACCCGCAGCGGCGACGCACCTCCTTCATGGGTGTTGAACCCGCTAGCGAATACAACGGCGGAGGCCCCCATGGGGGAAGCGTCCGTCTAAGTGGCCAGGATCGAGTCCATTCGGCTGGCTCAGGCGGGGTGTCCGCCGCCCCAACAGCAGCGGCGGATGGCTACTTCGGTGGCCTGCTGGCGATGTTACCCTGGATCGGAAGGGTGAGCTTTGCGCTGCTATTTATCGCTGGTGGTATGGAGGTACTGACTACCGTACCCACATGTTACCGTATCGTAGCGCATAACTAAATAATTAATCCGAACTAACGTCAGGCATCGCACAGTATTAGCGCAAAGCCATGTCAAGCGGTAGGTGCGCGACTATTAATATACGGTAGGTAGCAGGCAGCCACCGAGGCGGCGGCCGTAGCCGGAAGTAGTGTCCAACCAGAGGCAAACGCAAGCGGCGGGCGCCTGTCGGTGGGAGAGAAGGCAAGGGCAGCAGCGGGCAGGGGGCTATCAAGTAAGAGGGAGGAAGATGGCGACCGGGCGGGACAGCGAGGCGGGAGCGAGGGGCAGTACGTAAATAAACAAGGTCTGCACGACGATCGACCGTAGGTATGTATGGTACTGCCTTCCGCCTCATCCGCCCATTGCTAATACGAATTCTTCCAGCCTGCTCGGCCAGTTGGATGGCTTGGTTGGTTAGATGGCTGGTCTATCTGTCTGATGGCACTGCAGGTATCATCCAGGTCTGCCTCGATATTAAGTGGCCGCCGCAAGCGGCGATTGATTTACTCGTACAGTCTATCGTACCAGCTAGTGGCTCCATTCATATTGTGGGGAGCTGCTATTGTGGTGCTGAACGTCGTCGGTTACAACCACCTCAGGGTAGGTGACGACGGGCCAGAAGCAGGCACTTCACGCAATACACTTCGTTCGATTCTGTGCATATAAACAGTTATGGACGGAGTCCGTGCCTGAGCATTGGTTTCAAAGATTACTCTGCCTGTGCCGGGCGGCGAGCTGCCCGCCCGTGTTTGAATGACTGCACCAGCGCTGGCTCTTCCGCCAACCGTGTGTGCATTCCGGACAGATGACCCGCCACTGCATGTATGCTGGCTCTACCGCAACCGCTCTTTCTTGAACCTAACAAGAACTACTGGCATGGCATATATGTATGCCTCGATCTTGCCGCTGCATATGAGACCACTTCCTGCGTCGTCCCGTACGTGTCTCTGCCGCTACCCATGCATGCAGGGCCTCACCGCCCCCATTGCCATGCTCAACATAGTCAACACGGTCGTCATGTAGGTACACGTATGCATGCGTGGTGTGTGTATATGTCGAAGATATCGTAAATAACGTTCACCCGGCGGCGGCGGATGACGTCAATCACAAATAAAACTTGCATGTTTTGTTTGCCCAAGCTTGGGGCTGTGTAAACATTGTGCTCGCCTCCACAATAATGCACACATCACCGATCGACGGACCACACGCCCATCACCCTCACGGCCGTCGCCAAATGCTGCCGATCAAATGCTTCATATCATTTTACATATTTTGCTTCACTGTGCTTTGAGTGTATGTACTGCCGAAGGATAGCGACCCAAAAATTGGACTGCCGAAGGATAGCGACCCAAAAATTGGCAGAACCTAACCCACGAGCTACAGCCGCGACATTCTCTCTCCGATCCAGCCGGCGCCAGACAGGGGAACCTCTGGATGGGTAGAAGTGGCCCGCCCGGAGAGAGTCTCTGATTGCTCGATCGTAGCTTCAGCGCGATTCACATCAAACATCATGCTGATGCCGTCGTCTCGCTCGTTTGCTAAACCTCTGAGTCACCCTACGTCCACAATCGTCACCACGTTTGGCTTGACTGCCCTTCCGCCCTTCCCTCCCATGTCCCCGCCCCTGCGTGCGCGGCTCTAATAACTTCCACAGACGCTTCCACCGGGTCCTCTTCTTTTCACTGGTGAGTTTATGTACCGATTAGGTTGGTGCGGATGCGTTCGTTGGGCCAGGACGACCCGTACGCCAGCGTCATTACCGTTCCCACCGCGTTCGTTACCACCACCCAGCCACCGTAACCGTCGATCAATTTACACACCACAACCATTAAATACCGCCACGCACCGCCGCCAGCCTTCGTTACCCAAGCGCTGAGACTCCCCATCACCTTTGTTGTGCAGGACGTCGCGGCGTCCCTGACCGCCGCCCTGCGCATTGCACTGAAGCCGACGCTTATCGAGGAGCTGGCGGCGTGGCGGCTCGAGTATTCAGCTATGTTGTACGGAAACGCGGTAGGATAATAATAAAGGACTGCTGTCGTTGACATGTTGCATGTTAAATGCTGTAGCAACCCTGTCTTGCGACGTTCGGATCCAAATTGACCTGTCCTGACCTGACTTGACATCGGACCCCTTATTTTTAGGCGTAACGCTCCCCGTTCGGTCCCGTCCCATGACGCTGGCGGTGTCATGCGATTATGAAACGCCTATGAAACGCCTGAAACGCCATTAAACCTTATGAAACCTTATGCATACCTTGCCTTATGAAACGCGCGACCATAAGATGGCACCGTTTATGCCCTTCTGCAGGTGGTGCCCAATCCCGATGACCAACATTTCCGCCAAGCCACCACGGGGGTGCTTTTCGGCGGCTACGCCACGCCCGCACATCTGCTGTACCTCACTGGATCATGCCTTGCGGACGAGGCCGAACTGTGCCAGCGGCGAGGAAGCCCCTATTACGAGGCAAGTGACGCATGCCTGCATGCACGCGTGGCAAATTACAAATTGAGAGAGGTCGCCGAATACGCAGGCAGAGGGCATGTAGCGACGAAGCGCAAAGGAAAAGCTCAGCTCGCTATCGCTACATCCTCTGCCCACGCTAAGGCTACGTGTGCACTGCAACCCTAAGTGCACCGACGGCATGCACCGAGACGCGCAATCCCTGACCTTATATAATCGTGTTATCGGCCGCCACCGGATCGACTGCACATACAACGGACTACATTACTCTATCTCTGGCTGGCTGGCTGGTTCGTTCCATCTCAACGGCCGCCGCCGCCTGCTACCCATGCGTGCTTGATCTGCTGTGCTTGCGCGCTCGCACTCTAGCAGTTCCTTACTCCGTCTAGCGCTCACTGTACAGGATCCCTCTCTGCATACGCCGTTTTGACGATATTAGGGAATGGAAAAGGCGAACGAACCCAGCTAGTCACTCTTTTTTTGTCGTGCACCGTCACGAGAAGATAACTTATCAACAACTACGTAGTTATATCCCAAAACGAACATTCGCTATACTTATCTCGCCGCCTCTCTGATCGGACATCTACCGATGTGTATGTTTATGTAATTCTGACCCGTGCGCGCGCTCCGTGCGTCCATCCTGAATACATCCTGTGTTGGTTGGCGCCCGCGCCGCTGCTGCTGCCCCCGACCGACCGACCGACCGTAGGCGACCCATAACGGACTGGACGTCATCGTGAAGACGCAGTTCCTCCAGGTGGATGCACTGGTGCAGCAGCCCCCGGAGGCATCCGGACTAAACAGCTCCGAGTTCAGGTTCCTCTGGACCACCAGTGAAGCGGACATGGAGGGAGGTCTGGTAAGTAGCTTATTATAAGGCAGGTGTATGCGGCTTTAATAATGCGTGCTGCAGTAATGCACGTTAGCTCGTTTTTTGTTGCCCCTGACGCCCTGAGGAGAATAGCCGCCGGCGGCCGTCCGGCGCGGCCAGCAGCCGGCGGGCGGCGGGGTGCGTTGCTGGACATTCAGGCGGGATACGTACAGGCCTTGAACTGCATGCATGATTACGTTCGCCCTGCTGGTCCGTTTATTTTATTCGTGTGCGTATTTACGCTTACTCGCGTTTGATTTGTTCCTAGATTCGATGTGTTGTTGGATTTGCTGGTGGTGGCGCGGTATATGAACATGCATGCGTCACCCAGCCAGCAGCCCTTCGTAGTTCCGGTAAGGGCTCTATCTACCTGGCGGCGGCTGACGCCCTCCCTGCTTCACACTTTGAGCGTCGTTCGGTGGCGCGCGTGTGCCTCGCTCGGACGGTCGATGTTTCAATCTCTATATACTGATGTACGTATTGCATCGGCGGCGTTTTACAACGAAGGGGGTATGGCACGTACGATACGGTGTCTGTCATCCCAGCCTCTCATCCCACGTGCGGTCCCACCCCGCCCTGCCCTCCCTATGCCGTTCCGACCTTTGTGGCAACCATTCCGTGCGTGCAGGTTAAGATGAGTACCATGTTTTTGAACGACGTACTAGGATCTTACAGGTACATACGGCATATTCATGGGTCGGGTGTACACTCCGTATGCATGCGGAAGTCAATGCCTACCCTTAATACATGGACCTGCGCAATACAGATTGAGCCGGTGTCACGCTGACAGATCGAACCGGCGCGTCTGCAAAGCGGGCCTGCCTGCTACCCTCTTATCTTTGTCGATCGATATCATATATGCTGCATCCATGCATGTGTGTAGTCGGCGTCGACACTCGCGCTGCTACGCTGGTGTTATTTGAGCGAGGCCATCTTCGCAGCAGCAGGGCCTGCGCCGTAATCGACAGCCGCTGCTAGTCCCGCCTGCATCCCGCAGCGACACAATTGGCTAAACTAGCATGCATGGGCATGCGTGCATACAGTCATTCAGCACGTTTCGTACTTCACCGAGCTTTCATCCATCGATCCACGGCAGTTTAGAGAGTCCTTCGCATCATTACGTAGCTCCTTCGCGAGCTTTCTGATCAAATCCATCCCTATCTAGCACTAGCACAGAAATGCACAGATTGCGATTGATTTCCCATCCGGCGCGCGAATACCCAGCATCTAGCCAGCAACTCGCGCACCTAGTGACACGTGCCAACAAGCCTTACCCATGGATGGGCGGATAGACCCTCAACCGACGACCCCCCACCCCGCCCACGCGCTCAACACACGAACATGCATTACCAAGCAAATGCCCCGCTAGCTTCCGCATTACGTTTCTACGTGTTGCCAAACGCCTCACCCGCCATCCCTTCATAATTCCCTTCATCTATCTATCATCTCCGCCCATCATCTGTCGTTTCCTTCCCGTCGCTCGCAGCGAGGTGGTGACACAGCAGATCATCATGTTTGTCATCGCCTGGCTTTGGGCGGCCATGTTTCTGATCTTCCAGCTGCGGCCCTTCGTACGGCAGGCGCAGAACGAGATGCGCCGCGTGGCTGAGCTGCTGAGCCAGCTGCCGCCTGAGGTGGACTGTGAGAGCATGGTCAAGGCGGTCGTGCTGGGCAACCAGACGCAACAGCAGTCGCAGCCACAGCAGCCACAGCAACATCCGCCGCTGCTGCGGAGCAAGTGGAGCAAGGGAGGGGGCGGAGGTTCCGGCTCTGCCTTTTCGCTTGGCCCCCCTGGAGTTGCTGCCGCCGGTGGTGCTGGCACGAGCTTCAGAATAGGTACGTGATGAATGAATCGCCTTGTTATATTACGGAGCGGCATGCATGTGCGTGGGTTAGGATACGGGTGAAGTGCGTCGGGTGGGTGGAGCGAGGATAGCGCGCGCGGCGGGAAATGCCGGACAGCTTGACATTCAGGTGCAATGGAGGGGAATGGAGGGAATTGGACCTGATATATGCACGGGGACTGCGACACATGTTCTGCTGGATATATACATGTACACCAGGCCAGCCTAACGTAATTTCCCATCATTTCGACGACCAGTGGCAATCTCCCTCGCATATTTATAGCATTGGCCCTCCATTATTGACTGATCCACCGACCCATGGGCCGTCATGATACCGCGCTTTCGACAGGCCGCGTAAGCGACGCGAACACGACGTCCTTCACAAGCGCAGTACGGCGGAAGTCCAGTGTGACCGATGCATTGGGTCGGAGCGATACGAAGGGATCCGACTAGCAGGCAGCAGTGAGACGTGTCCGTGGTTGTTATTAGACACGTATCGATAGGATGTATAACGCACCTCTTATCTACTCTTACACTGCCGTACAATGCCGTACGTAGCCGAGTGCGGCGTGTGAGTACGGATTATGTTATCAAATGCAGCCGTGCGTGTCCCGCTCGACAAGCACAAGCAAGCCGGCCTCCGTCCTGTCATTTTCATCCTGTGGCTCGGCGGCGGCGTACTGTCGATCCGGATAGGAAGGATGTCTATCTGCTGGCCACATGTAAACGTAACGCCATCCATGCATGTGGTAGTGCGTGGCGTTGCTTTATAATGTGACTCAGGTGGCTGCCGCGAATGTGTGCGGTACGGTTGCATTCGATGTGAGTGTCTTTGCGTGAACGAGTGCGTACCATGAGTAGATAGGTGCGTGCGTAAGATCATGAAGGAAGCCGTGTCAGCTGTTAGCTACTCCATGTCGATCGTGATCCGACACTCGAATGAAATGCACTTCTGGACGAAAGGATTGACACCAGCTTGCGATGAATGAAACACTCAATAGAAGTGTCGTAGTTATTCGACGCCGGGCAATCCCTGATGGATGGAGGACGTCCGTCCATCGGGGAACAAGCTGAGCCAGCCGCAGGGATGGCCCAGCCGCCGCCAGGCCTAGCTATCTAAGAGGGCATTATGTCGCGATCAGCGCAGATAACCGTAATCATGCCCTGCTTGTGTTCATTGCATCGGCCAATGAACTTCGTCGTGCGTGCGTGTGGGAAAGGGGATCTGATTTGGTATGCGTTCGCTGATGCGTGGGGGGCTGATATGGGAAATACGGAAACTTGTACTTTCAAGATTACGCCTACCGAACGCACGCACGGACACAATTACAGGTAGGTATTGCTTGCTTGGGTGGGTTTGCGCAAAACCCCAACAAACGATTTGCGCGTGAAGCAATGCAAGTTCCAGGCCGCCTGCGTGTCATCCATCCATCACACGTTCCGGTAAATGAATTATGGTTCCATTGTTGTCCTGCGTGTTCAACCAACCGCGCACGAGTGGCAGCTTTGCCGGCGGGCTGCTGTGCGTGTGCAGCAGATGGTGTGACTTCGTTGCTGCAAATCCCCTGGACGATTAGGCGAGTAACGAAGTTTGATAACCGCTACAATGCGGACGCCACAGCAGGCTCGGTGGCCCGGCAGCCGACGCTGTGTGGTACAGGCGGGGCCCTTGTAATGACTCGTAACACGGTGACTTCTGACGCAGCTAGCGGGTGGCAGGATTCGGGAAAATCTGTTGACAGCAAGCGACAGTGCAAGCGGCGGCGCGCGTGCGTCTCCCTTCCTGTTCGCTGGATTGTATGTATCGTTTTTATTTAGTACGGTGGGCTGGAATACCCGTGGCTGGGTCTGATCCGCCGTGCACGTTGTGTGCCGACCTTATATATACTGGCATTACTTGTGTGATGGACGCATGTTACGCATTTACTCGAGTAACCCAGCGGCGGGGCACAGTCCCTGCGGCAGCGTTGTGCACAGCAGTATGCACGGCACACATGGCGTGTCTTGCTTGATGTTTTGATGCTCGATCGACGGCCATATTCGGACGTGCGTGAGGCCCGGGCTGGATACAAATGCATGCGGTAGCACGGGTAAACTACGTATCTAGTCGATTTCTGCACAGCGGGGGCAGCATATATATCGGTGATTGAATCAAACTTGATGATGCGGTGCGGTGCGGTGCTTGGAGAGGCGTCGGATCGCTGTGTGCTTTGCACGGTTGCTTTGCTTGCCCCGTATATATTGGAAGCTGCTGTCAGAAATTTCAGGAGCGCGATACAAGGCATGCGTGCTTGATGTTGGGCGTCGAAATCGGGGTGTTGCGGCTGTCTATCTTCGTTCGTCAGACGATGAGATTTCGTTCAGGGCCGTGGGACGACGGCGGGCCGCCTACCTTATTATTCCATCGTGCGTTGATGCCCGTGTACTGAGACGGGCATGCTCGTATGGTCTGGCGGTGAAGGGCCTGTTATTATACTTGTTGTATGTCATTCATGCCATTTATTATGTAGTCTTAAAATTAAGGGGAACTGCTGCCGTGGGCACCTCGAGCGGCAGCAAACAACGGATGGAGTAGGAATGTACGTAGTGTGATCATCACCGACACTTGCGTGTTAATATGTACATGATTTGTCGACAATAACAGTCACGTTTATTAATACAGCTCACCATACATCAGGGACGTGCTGAAGTCGCCCCCGCAGGTGGACCTGCTGGTGGATGTCGTCCACAACGCATTGTAAGGAATTCCATGCCGCGTCGTGCCCTTTTGAGCCCTACATACATCACAACCAACGCCCAACACCACAGCCGATTACATAATCAGCATATTATGCGTCAAGCACCCCTAAGTAAAGCACTGGTGATAACGTGCGATGGCTGCTGGACAACAGATAGACGGAAACGTATGCTGTGCGTGCTCCGGTAACAAACTGTCGTCTTCCTAAGCGTCAATGTGTGTTGCTTCATTATCCGCCCCATCACGACCGAAATATACGTCAACGAAATCTGCCCTGCCAGCAGCAGCTGCGTGCCTTCATCCTTACACCCATGCCTGCCGTCGCTGGCGAAAGGTCGAGCCGGCCTCCGCCGCCGGTGGTTGGGGCATCAGGCGGCCTGCTGGCGGAAGGATGGCGCTCTTAATGGTGGCAACACTGCCATCACTGCTGATGCTGCAGCTGCTGACGCTTCGCTTTATCAGTCGTCGACCGAGCTCGCCTCTGGCGCTGCTGTGGTCCCTGCCGGCACCGCCACCACCGGCCGCGATAATGTCGCCGCCAAAGGTACTGTATTCTTCCTGCAGCAAAGCCTCCTGCGCCGGCGGCACCGCACTTGTGTCGTCGGTTTCTGGCAACCACAGGCTCGGTGGCGGTTGCGCGGAAGCCGGGTCGGCTTGCCACAGCCACACATTGACGCGCCGCATCTCGTGCGCTGTAGATGGCCTGCTGCTAGCCGTCAACATCGGAATCGGCACCTCCGGCCGCCGCGTGTTGGGCGATGGCAGTAGTGAAGTAGTGTATGGCTTGCTACTGCTGCCGGTCCCCCACGACGACAACCTTAACGCCTGAGAGTCAACTGAGCTGAACCTCTCATGTCGAGTGACCGACGAGGGCCTCGCCGTCGCCGTTGCTGTGGAGCTGCCCAACGCGGGTTTGGTGCCGAGCCTGGGGGAGGCAACGGAGCGGAACCTCTCGTGTCGACTGGCCGAGGAGGGCCTCGCAACCGCCGTTGCTGTGGAGCTTCCAAACGCGGGCTGGGTGTCGGCGGCAGGTCTTGGGGAGGCAACGGAGCTGAACCTCTCGTGTCGAGTGAGCGAGGAGGGCCTCGCAACCGCCGTTGCTGTGGAGCTCCCAAACGCGACGGGTCGGGCGGTGCCGGGCCTGGGGGAGGCGCCGAAGGCTTTGAGCGCAGTGCCGCCAGCGGGAATTTTCGCTGACTTCATCAGTGGCGCGAAGTGAAGGGCACCGATGGCGGCCCGGTCGGTCACACGGCCGCTGTCGTCATTACCTCTGCCGATGCGGCCAGCGCCCTTTGCCAGGCCAGCGCTATCAGCAGCACCCTGCGATGGGGCCTTGTTGTTGTGCGGCCCAGATTCAAGCAGCACGTCATTTGAGAACCGCAGGGAATCGAGAATGGACCGTTGCTGTGCGGGGCGCCGCTGGAGTCCCCCTGCCACCGCGGGCAGGCCTGAAGCAGTCCTCTTGGGGTCCATCATTGCACCGACGAATATACCTGTGTTGGGGAGTGCAGTGCAGTGCGTTGATGGGCGGCACGGAGGAGTGCGAGCGAGGCTAGTTGAATTTGTGCATGCATGCGAAGTAAGCATGCAACAGAACAAGTAAAATTCATCACGGCAAGGGAGCGCATATATAACTTTATTTCGCTGCAAATTGTGACTACGCACCATCTTACTAATAATACAGTTCACTGCAATCATCGCATGTATGCTACGTAGCCGCGCTTCTGTTAGCATTACTTACCAATCAATTGTGCGTCTTGATGCTTGTTGATTGCGATTTGATTGTATCCCTGAACCCTTAGTGTCCGCTGAGAGACACTGATCCGTCGGTCCTCGTTCAAAAGCTGATGAATGCAGCAGCGAGCGAGCGAGCTGTTGGTCGACGGCACCAATGCGTGCGCTCAGAACCCTGCCTATTATAAATGTATTATAATTATGTACGCTCTTAAAATTAATACGTGTTAATGTACGGACTGCTTAGTGTGCGTACGATGCATTACGTACAGCAGTTGGAATTTGCCTCGACTGGCTACCTCGACCTACCTCTATCATCGACGACTCAACCGAGCACACGGTACTACCTTTGACGATACATGAGTCACCAACAGTAGTTGTAATTAACATACATGAGTGTCAGACATATTGCCAGCTTTGAACGTCCTTCGTGGTCAGCAAGGTATCTTAACATCGATGTAAACCTTTCATACACCTACAGGCAAGGGAGGCTATATGCAGGGGAGATAGATGCGGGGGCTCAATTCGTTAAAAGCTCGATCCAGCAGAAACGAAAACAATTGCGCGTGCGCTATACCTAGGCCCGAACAAAACCACCCGGCCACCCCACGCACGCACGTTTTGCTCCACCAGCAGCACGAAAAAATGAAGGCTTGATGCTTTTACAAATCCAAATAAAACGGCCAAACGTTTTGGTCGGGACCGTAAATTTCCGCCATACAATACCATCCCTCAGCATTCGTCGACCAATCGAAGAGAAGGTAATAATAGTGAGGGGAATGTGAGCGGAGGTAGGTCCCAATGAACTCCTCATGTAGCGGATCGACCCCCCGCTTCCTAGCTACCTGTCCAGCGACATGCACGCACGCAGCTAATGGTCGTTGGTTTATTCACATGATTTCGGTTGCTTGCTAACTTAAATATTGGACGCGAAGTCGCCTGGGTGCCCCAGCAATCGAAAGTCGCGTTTTCGTTCGTGACGGGCCATTAATGGGTCCTAGGCGGGCTCTCGTTGCTTGGTCTCTGATACGCACCGACAGTAACCTTAGCATACGTATAATTATTGAACAATGTTCCTTTATTTGGGATATTTAAGCCAGTAGTGCTGCATCGACGATCCTCTGCGCTGGGTCCAAATGTGAACGATTAAAGTTTGTTCATAATCCCTAAACTCTCACTCTGAACTCCGGAACATAACATAGTTCTTTTGGGTGTGCACAACTCTGCTGCGGAAATAAACACAAAGTGCCACTATTCCATTCAATATTCACAGGCTTTGCAAGTGACTGAAGATATACTAATACCCTGTTTCAGACAAGTTGTAGCCAAATAAACCAAGGCGTTCCTACATGGCGTTCGAATCTCCAGGGCGTCGGTAGCTAGGGTGTATGCAAATTATCTGTGGCCATAAACCAAAACGTACTGGTGAAGCTGCAACGGATCAGAATTTTTGTCCTTAGTTCACTGAAATGTTTACTCTTTGGCGTACGCCGGGCTGCTGTGTGACTCCAAAGTTTTAACTAACGCTTCGGCGGAGGGTGCTGCACAAACTGCCTGGCGCTGGATGGGCCGCACGCACGTGCGACATCATGCTGCGTTGTAAAATCGTCACATTGATTCCATTCAACAAAGGCACACGATGCAATTCTAAATATCTGCCTGTTTTTACAGAAACGTGGTTTTTATAGAAAAGTTCTAGTGTCCAGTACAGCAGCAGCTCAGAAGTACGTACGAGCATCGTCATGACCCTCATTTCTGCACCATTCGGTTTTTGTAAGTCTTAGACAGCATATGGGAAGCATATGTGCATTTCGTTGTAATGTTGTGCATGCATGCAAGCATCATCAACAACAGTACAGATATACCGCAATCAAAGTTATCGGCGATGAAGGCCATGAGTCATGCATGGTTTGTGGTGAATGAGTGTACCGTTGATGATTACAAAAGCAGAACGAGTAAACAACTGCCAGTGTGTACAGGGCTCGAGTGTAGGCACCTTTGCCTTGTCCTCCCCCGCCTTGCATATTCATCCATCAAACGCAGCCCAAGCAGCTGCAGCAGGTAAGGATGGAGCGTTTGCTTTCGCCATACAGATACATCCACTCTTCGCATCCACGTCCCCCGGGTTCCGTCACTGCATCGATGGCATTTTGATAAATACGTGCAGACCCGGGCTAACGCATAGAAGTCAGAAGCGTGGTACACATGTGCCCCACATGCCACCTAAAAGCTGCATCATACATATCCGACATGTAAAGCGTCTACACTTCGCGATTGCCAACTTTGTCGACACATGTTGTCCTCGATCTCAAAGACCCGTGGGCGGCATCGCCCGGGACGGAGTTGACGGGCGCCGCCAGTAGTCAGTGGCCGCCGCCGTGCGCCCCTCCTGAAAAGGCCTGCTGATGACGGACCTCTTCCCGGCTGTCCCGCTGTCGTCCACAACCGGTGCGGATTCGTCAATCGACATCATAGTGCCGCTCTTGATTTTATTAGGCGGCGTGCAGGGCGGCGTGCCCATCCTGCTGCGGGATGCTGACTGCTGGAGTAAAGGCGCTGTGCTGAAGCGCACACGATTGTCGGTGGTCCCTTGCTGCGAGGGGGTCAACGGTCGCATCGCCGGCGGTGTGCCCACAGAAGAGGTCGACGCCGGGGATTGGCTGTCGAGCCGCAAAGCTGCGGTATTTGTGTGCTGCTGCTGCATGGGCTGGGTAGCCGCATTGTTATTGTGGATTGGTGGAAGCTTGGCGATGGATCCGCCGCCGCCGCCCCTCTCGCTGCTACCGCCGCTGCTGCCACCGGCGGTCCAACCCTTGGCCAAGGCACCGCCGCCGCCGGCAGCAGCCAGCGGCGCCATGTAAGACAGCCCCCCCTTGAGCTCCGGAGTGGCAGGTGGGCGTTGAAGAGAGGTGATGGCACATGGTGATGAGGCAAGCGTCATGGAATTCACATGATTCATCCGGAACCCCCGGGGCCCCAGCAGGGACGGAAGGCGACTGTTGGTTGCGTCCATTGAACCTGTGGCAGGGGAAGAATGTATGAACGTCTAGCGTCTGCTTCCTGATGTTTGTACTTCAATAATAATTCAATGCATTATTTATATCTTGGTTGGGAGTACGTGCGTAGGGAGTTGCAACTGCAGTACAGATAGAGGTGTGCCTCGACCTACCTCGCTACCTCGAACCTCGACATGCAGCAGCCTCGACCATGACAAGTAGTGGCCCGGCACATTTGGACGATGTATGTTCCATGCCACAACTGTCCTGCTCTACATGCAGCTCTCCGATCGAGGCCCTCGAGAACTCTCCTGGTATCTTGAGGAGCTTGCGTCAGTGCAGACGCATATGTGCCTGTGCCATTCAATTTTGGCAAATGAATTCGGGATCCAGCAGGCCCCTTGGGTTTTTTAAATGGATAGTCAGTGAGCCAAAGAATAGAAAAGAGTAACGAGAATTGAAGCTGGGCGAATGAATCCGGCCTCCGCAGGGGTGGTTGCAGGGGTGGTTAGTTGCAGGACACGTGTGCTTTTCTCTTTAGGCCGGTCCCAGAGCGGGGGAGGTTTTGCCTTGACTCCGAATCCCTTTTTACCTCCCCTTTCGTTAGCATGGGTAACGAATCGTTTCAGGGAATCGGAATCGGCACACGTAGTCGGAGACAATCACTTCCCAGCGTGGGATCCTTTTCCAATGAGGCGATTTCGCCGGTGATTTGGTTAGTGGCCTGGTCTAGATGTTCTATTGAATTGAATATCAGACCCACAGAGTCGTGCGATCGCACTATGTAGCTGCTATCCAGCTCCTCTGTAATTAATTAACTCCGCAACTGCTGTAAACTTTGCCCATTAGTAATATCTAGTAATTAGTAATAAATACATCCACCGACAAATTCAAGTAATGGTTAAGTGGGCTGTACCGCCATCACCTGCTTGTACCGACCGGAAATTTTACCAGTCCTGGCTACACCTCTCTGCACCTACCTGCTGTCTACCGGAGCCAGCCATCTATATGCATTGTCCTCGGTGCGCCTACATACATTCGCAGTTTAAGTGCACATATGTATATTGTCCTTGCTTTTTTTATGTGCATTGTTGAATTTGGCATGATATGTGAAAATGCACAATAATCACGCACTGTGGCGGACGATAAACGAAGTTGTGCCCTGCGAATATCCAGCTCCTCTATCTGTACTGTAATAATTCATTCACTGCACAGGACACAATTATAGACACGATACATCCATACTTTTGATACACCCCTGTTGTATCCGACGTATACTAATATTACTAATCAGTCTCTAACAACAGTTGACAACTACTACTTGGCAAAAGCAACATACAGCAGTCATTAAGTGTCATTTCTACCCGACGTACCCGCGACCTGGCATATCGAGTTAAGCTATTGTGCAATGATTTGCAGGGTACATATATAGACCGTCGTCAGGTTTTACAATGTTCAGAAACAGGTAGAGCGTTGATGCGACTTAGATAGCTTATTATTTACCCGTATGTACGGATATATATGTACCGGTAGTCGGTATGTATGTCGTCTCGTCACACCAGCGTCTACACCCAACCGCGACCATTAGGGATGCGTGTTTCTATGGCTTTTGGTTTCGGGTGTTTCTACCTCGTACGTAGAAAGCGCGGAGAGCCCGTACAAGTGCTGTTTCTATGAACGCCCAGAAACCTGACCGGAACCAACATAATTTTGCAGCAACTGCTTAAAGCAACTATCGATAGTTATGCAACAAAATAAGGACAGTCCGTCAGCACTATCTGCACTCCGAAGCAAAGTCGCTATCTATGTGGCTCCCACAAACCAGCAGCAGATTAATTAATTACAGAGGAGCTGGATAACAGCTACTTAGTGCGATCGCACGACTCGCAGCAGGCCATCGCCATGCTTATGCGCTTGCACCAATAAACGCCTGAAACATAACTGACATATCAACCTGTCCCAGAAGTCGTTATTATGCGGCGCGTTCAACGACACGGAACCCACATCATTCATGCATGGTCGAGTGATGGCTTGCAAACGCACCCTCGCAGAGGCTAATATGCTTTGAATTGATAAGTTCAATTATAAAACAAGACATCTGTGAATGCCTTTGAGGGTTGCACATTTCCATGCTAAGACGGCGCTCCTTGTGAAACTTTTGCCCAGGGAATAAGCCCGCTTTTTTCCGAGTGCGTCGATGGCCCACGCAGGACGCGCGAAAGTTGCAGTCATAAGCTCCGTCGCTCCACTAGCTCCACTAGCTCCATTCTACGACTTTCTACTGAGCTACGGGCCAAACTCGCCGTAGCTCAGAAGAATTTTTCCTACGCTACGGCGGGACGAGTTAGCTTCCATAGATTGTGGTTTCGGGCCTATAATAACATGGCTATTGTTATATATAGGCTAATATTCTAGTGGCGCTCATCACCCCCCCTTCTCTATCTGCCCTGCCGAATAACATCGGCGCATGTTTCCCAGCAATGTCCTATTAAATATTTCATCAGTTGCATGAACATCGGCTGTTTGTTGGACGGTGAAGCAAGGGAGCGGACGGTGGCTGGAGGCTGCGTGCGTACGTGCTTGTCGGTATCATTCATACACCCATAATAACACACGAATGTCCCGGCTTTTAAAGGAAATGTGCTTAAGAAAGCGTTAGCTTAAACTAACGTGTGTGCGTGCCCAGTTGCGTGCTTACATGCATGCGCGCTTACATGCATGCGCACGTGGGTGTGCTTTCCATCTGCCCTATAATCTTGCGTGGCCAGCTCGCCTGTTGGCTGTATGCCAGTACCATGGCTGTACTCTAACTTTCGGATTCTGTGTAGTATTCTGGGTAGTTAGTATTTGAAATCAACTGACTCGGCAGCAGCAGCTTCCGATCGGGCCTTTGAACTTTGGAACATTCTGTAACAACCACAGCAACAAGCTACCGTACGTACGTGTCATTGCTTGCGTCCCTGTAATCACTCGAAAACCCTTTCGTTACCCGAGGATTTATTACACACCCCTGATGACGAGATCACAGCGTTTTCGCTGTGTGCGGTGTTGTTATATGCGAACGAACGTGTCTCCAACGGTCAGCAGGGCCTGGAATGGAGGGCCTTCAGAAATTGCAGTATGTAGCGACATGCGTGTAAGCATGTATCGTTGCGTGCATGGTGGCAAATTGGTAAAATATATATGTACAGACGACAACCATACGCGAACACCCCTTCATCCATGCATCCGCCTTCTCTTCCCCCTTTCTCCTCCCAGCCAGAAGTCAATCGCCTCGCCCTCCACCGCCCGTCCATTTATTTCTGTTAGTAAATGAGATAAAAGCACATTTGTGCGATAGCCTCTCCGTTCGAGGGCCGTCGAGCCCCGTGACCATCATGTCCTCCACGGGCCTGCGGTCCTCAACGGGCTTGCCGGCTGCCGCGTCTGCAGGGCAAGGCTCCTCTCCACCCGAGGCTTGCCAACCACCGGACCCTTGATGGAACTGATGATGGTGACGGTGCTGTCGTCCGACTCAGCGCTGCAGTTACTATCGCAGCGTATTAGACGGCGCTCGCTGCCGATTTGACTGCAGCTTCCTCCACGCAAGCCCGCGGCGGCGCGGCCAAACGCAATGGCTGCTGCAGTTGCACTGCCCAAGTACGGAGATGCTCCCTTGCGCCGGTGTGTATTCTCCTTGGACATGCGGTAGCCGCCCACACCGCTGAACCGCACACGGTCCAGGGCGGCATCAGGCGAGTGTACGACAGACACCGACGAGGGGCTCTGCGACGCTTCGTCATCTTCACCGGTCACAGCGGCGGCACCGGCGGTCGTGTCCGCGCCGTCCGCGGCACAAATGGGTGGCAGTTCGAAGCGAACCCTCAGCTTCTTAGGAGAGATCCTGCCACCGCCACTACCGCTGCCGCTGCCACTGTCACCGGTAACCTTTGCTAGGCCAGCAGCGCCAGCAACCACCTGCTGCGAGGGCTTGCGAAGGCTAATAACTTCCTGCGTAGCACTTGTGGTCCCCAGGCCCAGCTCCGGGAGCTTTCCAGGGGTTGGTTGGCGAACCGCGGAGTGCAACTGCTGGCGGTCCTTTCCCACCGCGGGCAGGAATGGAGTGCTGCTGCTGGAGTTCATTGTTCCCTGCGTCCGTCATACAGAGAATAGATAGGGCGGGGGCATGCATGAGTGGAAAGATCAACGAACTGCCAAAGAAGAAACCGCGCGCAGCGATTGAGTCATGTCAGAAGTCATGCAGCAACGCTTGCACGAACTCCGCACGCATGGCACGTAGCAACGTGATTAGCAAGAGAGCGGGGGATGAAGGCGGCCCCGCCCACGGATGAACAAATAGAAACTCAATGATTTTCATTCATGCTGCGGGTCTACTCCGACAGTGATTCGATGGTCGCGGCAAGGCATGACAACGGACCATCTTACTAATACAGTTATTTCATCTGTTGTGCATATGTTTGCTAACCGCGCGGCGCTTAGCTAGAATTGCTTACCGATTGCGCGTCTTGATAGATGCTTGGGCACCTGCAAATGATGCTCCTACAAATGACACTCTACGTATCTGTCCGCCGCTGGCACTGGTTCGTCGTCGCTCCCCGTTCGATAGCTGCTGATGGATGCTACAGCTAGCGAGCTAGCTGACGGTCGACGGCGGCGGCACCTGTGCTAGCTTGAGCCTCTAATCCTGCCTAGTCTGCTTGTCTCACAATTCTGTATGCATTTTTATTCAAATTGTCCATCTGTACGGCTTGCTTAGTGTACGTTGCTGTACTACTTATCGTACAGCAGCATTTGCCTCGACTAGCTACCTCGAGCTGCCTCAATCGATACATGCGTGACTCACCAACCAACGTTTGTTCTAAGAACACACAGATCTCAAAGGTAGACGCACCATTGTATGTATGTGCTTCATCATGGTAAGCACGTAATGTCCGCAGCTGATAATGTCCATACATACATACTGGTGCAGGCGTTTTATTAACCACAGGCAATCAACCACACTACCATCCACGCACGCACGGAGGAGTGAGTCTTCGTTGAACCGTCCTTCTTTCGTAACCTCCAAGCCGAAGTCCTTCCGGCTCGGAGGTTGCGCCCGAGATTGATTCCGCCCAGCATGCATGCAGATTTTCATGGCTTGATGTTTAATGCCATTCACACCAAAGCAAAACATTTCGTCGGGGCCGTTCGTTTCCGCCATTACCCCCCCCCCCCAAATCGCTTGACGAGCGAAGAGGGCCGTGCTACCTACCTACCCATCAGCGTGCATTCAATTACCCGCAGGAACCATGCATCGTTACTGAACGTTTTTCGTTGGTATATTTGCACCATATAGAGCTGTTTGTTTGCACCGACGATCCTCTTCGATTGTCGATCGAAACGTGAACAAGGTTGGTTCATGCGTATGTTGCCTAACTGTAAATTCCAAAACTGTCCACAATCACCGAAACCGTGAGCTCCGAGAAGGTCTAAACCTTTTGTTGTGCAAAACCACGCAATAACGCTGGGGGATGCACAACTCTGCGGAACCAACCGCCGGCCCGGCGCTCCATTACTTATGACTGCAGGGCTTGCAAATGATTGAAGGTATAAGGTGATTCCAGCTAAATTATTGTTGCCAGACAGACTATGGCGTCCTTATTCTCAAGCAAGGTTCGGAAGTCCAGGGTGTCGCATCGGTGCAAGAATAATAAATTATGTACAATAAAACAATTATCTGGGCCCTTAATCCCTAACTCTGAATCCCGAAACAGAAGGTCGAACCCCTGTGATGTGCATTGTGCAATACTAAGTAATTACGCTTGGAGCTGCATAACTCCGCTCTGCTGCGAAACAAACCGCCAAATATTCAGGATTTCAGGCCTTGCAAGTGACACAAGGTATAATAATCCACCCTTCAGCCAAGTTGTAGCCAGGTAAACATTGGCGTTTCTACATGGCTTTCGGAATTCCAGGGCATCGGTGCAACAATTACATCAATTACAACATAAATAAATACTTACTGGTGAATATAAAATTGATCAGAATTTTTGCTTAGTTCGCTGCATTTTTTACAGTTTTGGCATCAGGTTGATGTGTGACTCCAAAGCAATGAGGCGATTTCGCCGGGGATTTGGTAATTAGTGGCATCGTCTAGATGTTTTATTGGGCATTGGACCTACACGCAGAGTCGTGCGATCGCACTATGTAGCTGTTATCCAGCTCCTCTGTAATTAATTCACAATGACTCCAAAGTATCAATTAACGCTTCGGAGGGTGCTGCAAAGACTGCGTGGCGACAGGCCGCACGCACATGCGATATCATGCTGCGTTGCATTATTTGGCTGATTGTTTCCGTTCAACGAAGGCTCAAAATGCGAGCTGCTTTCGCAGAAACCTGGTTGAAGCCCGTACGTTGATTTGTGTTGTACTGTACCGATGATGGTTAAAAAAGCAAGACACGTAGTACTCAACTGTTTACAAGGCACGAGTACCGGCACCTTTGCCTTGTCCTCCGTCCCCCGACTTGCATATTTATTCATCACAGCTCCAGCAGGTAAGGAGCGTTTGCTTTCGCCATACAGATAGACCCACTCTCCGCATCCGCGCACGTTCCCTGGCTTCCGTCACTGCATCGATCGATGGCATTTTGATAAATACGTGCAGACCCGGGTTAACGCACAGAAGTCAGAAGTAAGCGTGGTACACATGGGCCCCGCATGCCACCTAAAAGCTGCATCAAATCCGACATGTTAAACGTCTACAACTGGCCAACTTCGTTGGCATATGTTGTTCCCGATCTATCTCAAAGACCCGTGGGCGGCATCGCTCGGGACGGAGTTGACGGGCGCCGCCAGTAGTCGATGGCCGCCGCCGTGCGCCCCTCCTGACAAGGGGTTGGTGTCGGCTTCCTTGAAGCCGGAAAAAGGGCGGGGCCCCACTAAATCCGTACGGGTTAAGTTGAGTGCTAGGGCGGCGAGGGCGTGAAATGTGAGAGTGTCGACATTCCTGCTGATAGACAGCCAGAGCTTTATATCTGAAATGCCTTCGGCTTCAGCAATCCGACCCATGTTTAGCATCGCGCGCCGTCTCGGCACTGTGCAACTCTTCCGGCCAGCGCATTGGCTGAAGTTACTTGACAGTAGACATGGAGTGTATCATTTAAACATCACGCAGGCTGACTTGCCAATAGAAGGACAGCGGAACTGTTTGCGAGGGTAGCGACGACGTGCAGTTGCCGACGAGAGTGCACAGGCTTCGCTACTGAGGTATTCGCCGTAGAGGAGGCTTGACTGCTATAACATTAGGACAGGGAATGTAGAAGTCCATCCCCTAGGTTGCCGACTGGACTTGTTGGGCGGCCCGCAGAAGACCGCTGCATAGGGCTGCATCGTGCGTGCATCGGCGGCTTGGCGTCCAACAACCAGCAGTTTGCCCCTCATGGTTTGCTCCTTGCAACCTTTGTAATAGCAATATGCGTCAAGACGATCGGACCGGCTAGCAGAGCTGCTGTGGTGTGGTCGCGGGAAGAATGTTCGCAATGCAAACATAGTTTGTTTCCGAAACGAAGATTCATTTCACGCCGTCATGTCAGAATTCCACCTTAAGGAACGATGACTCTTCTGGAATTAATTATAGGCCGAGAGGTGATGGTTTGACCTCGGCCTCGGTCCATGGAGACTGCCAAACTGGTTTGTACTCATGCGATGTTGGGTTCCAATAATAAATTTACCGTGCAATAAAGAATGTAATCTCTTACTTATGGAGTCTTTCCGTTGGCCGAAAGTCTACACTTGTCCAATTACTTCCCAGAACCCAGAACCCAGACACGGACATGGGCAATCCTACAAGCGCGCGCCCTTTGGGCCGCGGGCTGCCGTAGCGCCCCTTGCGGATGCGGATGCGACGCGATGCGACGCGACGCGATGCGACACGACGCGACGCAACGCGATGTTATGCTACGTTCCGCGACGCGTTGCGTTGCTACGCTCCGCTATGCTTCATTACGATTCGCTACGCAACGCTATGCTACACTACGCTACGCTAGGCTACATGACGTGATGCGACGCGACGATGCTACACTACATTACATGACGCGACGTGATGCTATGCTACGCTCCGTGATGCTCCAAGCTACGCTCCACTATGCTCCATTACGATCCGCTACACAACGCTATGCTACGCTACGCTACGCTAGGCTACATGACGCGACGTGACGCTATGCTACGTTCCGTGATGCTCCACACTACGCTCCGCTACGCTCCATTACGATCCGCTACGCAACGCTATGCTACGCTACGCTATGCTAGGCTACATGACGCGACGACGCGACGTTGTTGCGTTGCGTAGCATTGCAATGCGATCCTGCATGCTGCGCTGCACTACGCGACGCGACGTGACGCGACGTGACACGACGCGACACGACGCTACACTACACTATGCTCCGCGGGAGCACTCTGCTCGTCACATTTCAATCGTGCACGTTGAAATGTGACGTGCGATTTACGATCGTGCACGTTGCACTACACTATGGTATGCGACGCGACGCTACGCTACGCGGCGATGAGCGGCGGCTAGCGGCAACGAATAACGAGCGGCGACGACGCGAGCAGCGACGAGCCACGACGAGCGGCGACTAACTTTGAGCGAGCGAGCGAGCGTAGCAGAGCGCAGCAGAACGTAGAGGAGCGCTGCGCAGGCGTGCACGACTTTATTCGCCGACTACACGACGCGACGCTATGCTCCGCGATACGCTCCGCTATGCTTCGTTACGATCCGCTACGCAACGCTATGCAACGCTACGCTATGCTATGCAGCATCCTAAGTAGCGCGAGTGTACGATCGCATTTTCCTGCAAATCGCAAGGGGACTAACTTTGACAAGCCTAACGCTATGATATCGCGCATAAATGATTTCTATGATATATTTATATGCATGCAGCACATCCCGCGACGCCCAAAAAATTTACGCACTTTACGCGTCGGGGTTTCGGAGCCGAGCAATTGTACTTCTTCTGCACTGAGCCGAGCGCAGCGGAGCGTGCGCGGCTTTAATCGCCGACTTGCGTTAAAGCGATAAAACCGAGCGAGCGAGCGAGCGAGCGACAGCGTAGCGAAGCGCAGCAGAACGTAGCGGAGCGCTGCGCAGGCGTGCACGACTTTATTCACCGACTACACGACGCGACGCTATGCTCCGCGATACGCTCCGCTATGCTTCGTTACGATCCGCTACGCAACGCTACGCTACGCTACGCTATGCTATGCAGCATCCTAAGTAGCGCGAGTGCACGACCGTATTTTCCTCGCAAATCGCAAGGCGACTAACTTTGACAAGCCTAACGCTATGATATCGCACATAAATGATTTTTATGTTATATCTATATGCATGCAGCACATCCCGCGACGCCAAAAAAATTTACGCACTTTACGCGTCGGGGTTTCGGAGCCGAGCAACTCTACTTCACAATAGCAATACGATTCACATCGCGCCGCCATGTCACAATTCCATTATAAATATTTTCACTGCGATTGCGATGATTTCTACGCGCGGAGACGTTGACGCGACTTCGGCCGCGATCAGCTGTTACTATTTCAAACTTCAACTTGAATGAACACATGAACGCACGTATATCAGCAATACAGGATGCAATATGCTATCAGAAATGCCGAAACGAAAAGCGAAATTCCGGAAAATCCAAATTACATCCACCACACACACGGACACCATTCCAGTGGGGTAAGGCCTCCGCTTCTCTAGCTACGCTAGAGGCGCTACGGCGACAGGGCGGGGCCCCCCTGGGCGCTTCGCGCTGGGGCCCCGCCCAAAAAGGCCTGCTGATGACGGACCTCTTCCCGGCTGTCCCGCTGTCGTCCACAACCGGTGCGGATTCGTCAATCGACATCATAGTGCCGCTCTTGATTTTATTAGGCGGCGTGCAGGGCGGCGTGCCCATCCTGCTCCGGGATGCTGACTGCTGGAGTAAAGGCGCTGTGCTGAAGCGCACACGATTTTCGGGGCCCCCTTGCTGCGAGGGGGTCAAAGCACTCTGGGAACGGCCAGGCCTTAATGGCGCGAAATCCCTTCATGGCCACTTCATGGCCACTTCATGGCCTCTTCATGGCCAGTATGTGCCGCCGCCATGAAGATGTTTGGGTACCGGCATGAAGGGTGGTCGTCGGCATGAACAGGGTGAGCCACTTCATACGGCAGCAACCGTCTTAATAACGAAACCAAGTTCGCCATGAAGTCCGGCGGTCCTTTGCCCCTCTTCATTGTCCACAAGCGAAATATGCTTGATAGTATATGTAGGAACAGTTTGGAGACTACTTCTAACTTAATGGCAGTCAAACCGCTATAAAGGGCAAAATATGGCCTTACGGTGTGCCCTAAAGGTCCAACCGCCCTAGGACTTTTGTACTTCAGTAACAAGTATTGCATGCAAATACTCCAGCTTAGCAGGCAGGGTGTAGGTTTCCTCACGTTAGTTGGCCATGGTTGCCCTCCTCCAGCGTTCATAGCGAAGGTCGCTTTTTACAGTATAGTTTCCAGGCTATTAATATAAACAATTTTGACTGTACTGGCGAATACTGCAGCAGCTGCAGAAGCAACTTTGCGGGAATGGTTGTGCAGCTTGCCGCGGGCATAGCGCAAACGTCCGCATGCCGCATGCAGGGTTGAAGGGTTCTCTTATCTGCTTGCGTGGGCTATTGCAAGGAGCTGGCCGGGCACTGTGCTGCAAAGGTGCGACGGGTTCGCAAGCGAGCTAGTTGTGCAGCTTTGTCACACCCCAAGCACCCGACAGCGCTCCCTTTCCCTTCCCCGGGGCCAGCAGATCTGCCCTGTCGGGATTCGGGTTCGGGTCTGGGCGCCAGTTGCGGGTGCATCTGTTTTGAGGGAGCGGGTTATGCACCTGGGGCCGGGGATCTGTCCCGTCGGGGTTCGGGTGCGGATCTGGGCGCCAGTTGCTGGTGCGTCTGTTCTGAGGGAGCGGGCTGCACGCCCGGGACCAACGGCCCCGTCGGGGTTCGGCTGCGCGTCTGGGCGCCAGTTGCAGGCGTGCTTCTTGCGGGGTTCCAGGTCTGGTGCCCGGGGCCGGTGGCGTCCGTGGTCGGTTGTCAGGCCTTTGTCGGGTTTGCGCCGGAGAACTCCCTTTCTTTCGCGCCGTGCAGCTGCAGGCAAGCTGGCAGGGGTGTGATGCCTGCCTGCCTGCTTGCGCCCTTGCTTGTATCACCATTGCGCCAGTTGCTTTAACCCCCTTCCCTGCTGCCCATTGCTGCCGTACACGAGGCCAGGGCGCGCGCGGGCAGCAGCAGCTGGCTGGGGAAGATGCCATGTGCGGCCTGGTGCAGGTAAGCGCGGGGATGGGTGAGGGCAGAAGCGATGCGCCGTGCTTCCGGCTGTGCATGGGGGCAGGTAGCTGGGCCTGCGGCTGATACGGGCAAGGCTGCACGCTGGGCTGCGGGCACTTGAGCGTCGAGGGCGCGGATCATCACACCCCAAGCACCCAACAGCGCTCCCTTTCCCTTCCCCGGGGCCAGCAGATCTGCCCGGTCGGGATTCGGGTGCGGGTCTGCGGGTCCGCGGGAGAACTCCCTTTCTTTCGCGCCGTGCAGCTGCAGGCAAGCAGGCAGGCAGGGGTGTGATGCCTGCCTGCCTGCTTTCGCCCTTGCTTTTATCACCATTGCGCCGGTTGCTTTAACCCCCTTCCCTGCTGCCCATTGCTGCCGTACACGAGGCCAGGGCGCGCGCGGGCAGCAGCAGCTGGCTGGGGAAGATGCCATGTGAAGAGAAACCTGCCTCCGCCATGAACCAGCCATGAAGTGGCCATGAAGAAGTGGCGTTCCCAGAGTGAAGGTCGCATCGCCGGCGGTGTGCCCACAGAAGAGGTCGGCAAAGCTGCGGTATTTGTGCGCTGCTGCTGGGTAGCCGCATTGTTATTGTGGATTGGTGGAAGCTTGGCGATGGATCCGCCGCCGCCGCCGCCCCTCTCGCTGCTACCGCCGCTGCTGTCACCGGCGGTCCAACGCTTGGCCAAGGCACCGCCGCCGCCGGCAGCAGCCAGCGGCGCCATGTAAGGCAGCCCCGCCCTGAGCTCCGGAGTGGCAGGTGGGCGTTGAAGAGAGGTGATGGCACATGGTGATGAGGCAAGCGTCAGGGAATTCACATGATTCATCCGGGGCCCCCGGGGCCCCAGCAGGGACGGAAGGCGACTGTTGGTTGCGTCCATTGAACCTGTGGCAGGGGAAGAATGTGTGTACGTATATATGAGTTATGATCGGTTTGATTGCAATGCGTTTGTAATACGAATTAACGGGCAAGGACGAGCCGGCGGCACAACCGCTTACAGACGGTAAGCAGCAGTAACTAGCTAATATACAGACGAAGTAAATATCCACTCATCACCGGACATGATGCGGTCAACACAAGTGTAACAGTGTAACAGTGCGTGAGGCGGATTGTGACGCAAGGAGGGGCAGACAAAGAACGAATGTACGTATATGGGTAGCCGGCGGAGGCCGCAGCACGAAACCAGTTATTATGCATGCCCCATTGCAGCACATCACCCGCCGGCGTGCGTGAGCCTCGTTGATCTATCGATTGGGCAAGTAAGGTAGACGTATATAAAGCCGCCTGATGTTCTGCTGGTCACTGACCTTCGTTGCTTCACTTGCTTGCTTCGACCTCGCTCGCTTGAACGAACTTGCTAAAGAGGACTGTGATGAAGGTTCAGCAGTCGGCGACTTCCAGAATCTGCTTCCTGATCTGTGTACTTCAATAATGATCCAATGCATTATTTATATCTTGGTTGGGAGTACGTGCGTATGGAGTTGCAAATGCAGTACAGAGAAGTGCCTCGACCTATCTCGCTCCCACGAACCTCGACACGCAGCAGCCTCGACCATGACAAATAGTGGCCCGACACATTTGGACGATAGATGTTCCATGCCACAACTGTCCTGCTCTACGTGCGGCTCTCCGATCAAGGCTCATCACGAGCATTCTTGGTATTTTGAGGGAGCTTGCGTCAGCGCAGATGCATATATGCCTGCGCCGTGCTTTCAGTTTTGGCAATTGATGCGCATTCGGGATCCGAGCCCACTGAGTCCTTCTAAGCGGATAGTCAGCAGTGAGCCACAGAAAAGAGTAACGAAATTTGAAGCTGAGCGAATGAATCCGCCCTCCGCAGCTGCTTTGAACTTCGCTCATTATTAATATGCCTATTATTAATACAATAAGTAATACATACATCCACCTACGGGATCAAGTGGTAAGCAAGTGGGCCAACTTTTACCGACCCGAAATTTCAGTAGTTCCTGGCTACATACACCTACGTATCTGCACCTGCCTGTCTACCGTAGCCAGCCTAGCCAGCCATATATAGTCCACTTCCTCGCTCGGTGCGCCGACATACATTTGCAGTTTAAGTTCAGATATGTAGATTGTCCTTACTTTATTATGGACCTTGTTGCCGGATTCGGCATGTTACGCGAAAATGCACAACCCCTGTGGCGGACGAATAAACGAATACGTTCCCTGCAAATATCCAGCTCCTCCGTAGTTATTAATTTACATCCGACTCTTACTGAAATAACTAATCAGTCATTGACAACTTGACAGAACTTGACAAATGCAACATACATACAGGTAGGCATTACTACCCGCCCGACGTACCCGCGACCTGGCATTCCGAGTTATTAGGCAATGCTTTGCAGGGTACATACATAGACTGTCGTCGGAGTTCATAATGTTTAAAAACAGGTAGAGCGTTGATGAGGCTTATTCACTAGTAATATGTAAATATAGAACATATATAATATATAGTACCGGTAGTCGGCCTGTGGAGACAGTTATACCAGGTTAATCAACTTGATAAAGCAAGGTTTGATCATGATGATGTTGATGTTGATGTGAAGTTACTTCGTTCAACTGCGGCCACGCACCTTTGACGCGAGAGTTAGATATCCATGATTACTAGCTCTTTTGCTTGCTTGGGGGGCTCCAATCGATTGCCAAAGTTGGCGGCCGTTCGCATTCCAAAGACGTGCGTCCCAGGCAAACAATTTGCGCATTCTCATATATATAGTTATATATCAATCCTTCTTTAAGCAGCCAAGTTGCTGTACTGTTTGCCTGGCTGTGCTTTGCGTTGATGACCGATATGCATGCGAGAATATATGTTGCTTACTAATAAGTTGTCTCGTAGGACGTACGACATCGGACACTACTGCTGATTACCCAACCCGTTTTGTAAGGAAGGGGCCCGCCGCTTCCTTAATATATTCCTCGCTCTTATTAGAATAATGACAGCACTAAGCCGTTTGGTTTGAGCGGTTGGGGAGCACGAGCTGCGACGTGGGTACGAACAGGTACGAAAAGCAAGGGACGTCGCCCTTTTTCCAGGCTTTGCCGAGAGCAAATCTTACGTACTTGCCTATTTAGCTAGTCGTCGGTGCGTGCGGCAGGGAGCGAATGTTCTTTTGGGATGCGCGGTGGTCGCGCTATTGCAGCACCGCCACTGAGCGATCTCTTGTGTTGCAGCGCATTCGGGCGACGGAATTCATTGCAGTATGACGTTACTCCTGGTTGCTGCCGATGCGATAACTGCGTTCTGTTTTCTTTGTCGCTGTCAATCGCGAGCAGCCACAGCTATCCACGCTATCGGAAAACTGGAAGGCTGCCGTTCATCTAACTGCCGGGGGTCTTCTGCTTAATCATGTGTTCTATCGCATCGCACCGCACCGCACCCTATCGCTTAAGGTCTGCTTCTCCCCCAAGCAGCGCATGGCACGGATGGACGCGACGGCGACTACCTCCGCGTACCACGCATGCATGTCATCTGGGCTCTAAACATTACCGACTGAAGCTTACGTCCCCAGCAACGATTATTATATTCGACACACACTTGGGACAGCGGGCTGCTCAGGTCGCTGCTGCTGCTGCCGAAGCAACGGCCGAAACTGAACGAGGCGGCAATCTGCACTTTATTTGTTCCCTTTTAATGTATGCGCTGTTTACACGCACTATGTATGAACAATGTTTCACATCTTAATACAACTCCGCCATTGGTATAACTTCATTGCAACGCACGGTCGTCTGCTGTATAACTGAAATACGTTTCCGTAAGCATGCAACTAACCGTATCGCTCGAACGGAGCAAGTTGCAGGTTGGTTGGTGCTTCCCTCCTGCGCCTCGGCCGACATGACACGACCGACCGTTATTTCTCTCAAGTACCAGTAGGTAAAAATACGACCCTACGTACTTGCAGTATCACCACCCTACCTACTGCAGCCGCAGCAGCCATTAATTAATAGCCCGACTACGGCTTAGTACCTGCCCATCACTCACTTGCAGACAGGTGTAAGGCTTCTGCTTCTGCGGATCCCGCTCCATCCAAAAGCTTGTGCTTCTATCTATCATCCAAACTTCCGCCAATGAACAACCCGCGGGCCGCCGCCCAACCCGCCCGCTGCTGGAGGCAGCAGGAGCAGGGTCCAGGGCGGCAGGTTCACACCGATCCGCGGGACCTTGGTAAGTAAACGCGTCCGCTCTTCCGCTTCTCAGTGCGTGGATACATACATGTTATTTTTCAGTAGCCAAATGAATCCTTGCTGGAGAGCAGTCCCTAGAATGCGTGTGCTTACTTGCTTGCGCGCGCCCCAATCCCCTTGCCCATCTACCCATCAGCCACGCACCTCCATATATTTGGGCCCGTACGTCGACGGTTGGCTGGAAGTTGTATTCACGCTGTTTAGGGCCCCATTCTATCTGAGATAGGCAGGATTATTTATTAGCTAGCGTGTCAGTGCGTGCGGACGGATCGCGCACGCACTGACAGCTCGTACATCAGCTCTGAATCGATAGATGTTCCCCGTGGTGGTGGTGGGGGGGGGTGTACACTGCTGCGTGGAGATTCCATACTGCACAAGGTATGGTAGGACCACCCAAGCACACATGGCCGGCGGACTGGCACGCACGCGCACATGTGCGTGGTTGTGCAGTAGACGGACAACGAGTACCATCAGGCACAGGCACGCAATTGCTTTCTCCCGGTTACTCGTCCTCTAAATCCGCTTGCACGCTCCCAGCCCAACTTATTGCGCCGTCCTCCTGTCACCCCGCCCCACCCGCCCCTACGTACTCTCCCGCCTCCAACATCGATCTCCACCGTGCGTGGTCACTTGATCTGTGCCTACGCCAATGCCACTCGTCGTGTGTTGCGGCCACGCACCTACCCACAACCCAACCAAGCAGAACGACTCACTGTGGAGACCCTGCCGTATCCGAGGCTCCCAACCGACGAAGAGTTCGAGGTGAGTCGATCGAGTAGCCTAATCTTAATCTCTATTTGTCGTCTGCATACATGCATGCGTGCGTGCTGCTGCTGTGCAAATGGTGTTCATTGAGACATCCCTACTATTGGGTCGAACGGACCAAAATAATCGAATCCCTCGTTCGTTCGTTCATGTGTGCAGGCGGCGTACACGTGCATCCGCACGTACACGTCCGTGGACGAGCCGCACCAGCAGAAGGTCGAGCAGCAGCAGCGCCCTAACCACCAGCAAGCGCGGAAGAACCCGCGGCCGCAGCAAGGGCACAGCAGCAAGGCCACTGAGTGGCAGCCGCAGCAGTGGCTAGAGTGGCTGCAGCAGCCACCGCAGCAGCAGTTGCGGCGGTAGACAGCGGCAACAGCTGCGCTGGATGGTTAACTAGCGTTTTGAGGTTTCCTTCAGTTTCTGTGGCGCCGAGCATTGTGGGCGGAGCTGATCGGTAACCTTACCATACGCGAGCTGGTCCAATGAAGGCTAATATCTATCTATATACTGGTTGAACGTCGTTGACAGGTTCGGTGGTGCAGCGACCCTGCGGCCGCCGTGCAACTGTAAATTTCGTGAACCGATGCGTGTTTCTGTATGACTCACTCAGGCCTGCTGATTTTTACGCAAGCCTGCTGATATGACATTCACGCGCATACATGCACAGTTGGGTGGTTCGCGGCTGCGGTAATACTGAACTGCCACAGCCATGCAAACTAGATAGCTAGACATTTATTTAGAGATCGCACAAGTAAACGCCATATGTACATACGTAGGAACTATGGATGCACCATATTAAACCCCTGTTGTTATTATAATAAAAGCTCGACCTTCATCATCAGCAGGCAGCAGGGCACCTGTTCACTGTAGCAGCAGATGCACAGATAGAGGCATACATAGCACACTCAAAGTATGCTGAACGAATACACTGGCATCACGAATGAGTCTTATTAAAGTCAGCAAAGCGCCCGGGCCCTCCGTGGGCCGTATTGACTGCTACGACTTCTCTTCGTATATGAGTGTTGCTCACTCACAACGCTCCCCCGTGAGCGACACTCCATAAGTCCTCACGTTCTCCCCCAGACTGCCTCGTCCCGGTCTCCCAGCCCTGGTCAACAGCCAGCGGGAATCGAACCGGCGAGCTCTCGGTCAGCCGCGCACATGCGATTGGGGCTCATAACCTATTAAAGTCAGCAAAGCGCCCGGCCCCTCCGTGGGCCGTATTGACTGCTACGACTTCTCTTCGTATATGAGTGTTGCTCACTCACAACAAGTCTTTTAGGCACCCACAACTGATATTGCAGCTTAACGACCAACCTAACCAACCAGCAGGATAGGAGCGAGCGTCGACCAGCAGGTCCGCCTGCAAAGAGCGAGGTGGCTGCTGGTCTTTTGTGAAGCCGCTGTCCGGGCAAGGTGGTGGGGTGGTCGAATGGGCAGGACATGGGTGTGGGGTAAGCAACCAGCCATGCACAGTGTATGTGGCCAGGGTGTGGCCAGCAGAGGTCGTTACAGGGCTCGCGTGTTTTTACTAGCAAACACAATTCGAGAGTAGCTCGGAGTTCGGGGTGTCGCACGTAAGCGTCGCACCCGACGCCAGGCGATGTTGCCAGGCATTCATACGCGCCGTTAGCCATGACACTATCTGTGCGGTGGCAAAGAAACACGTCACGCCAGCAGGACACGTACGTGGTGCACCGCACCCTAAGTTCGATAGCCTGCTGCATGCTGCAGCTCCGCACCCAACAACCACAGAGCTTCGCTCCGCACTTTGCAGCGTTGCATCCGACCCATGCCAAGGACACCGCTAGATAGGCAGTCAAACGGCGGCGTTATTCGGCAGTGCTGCAGTCGCGTGTCAGCAAGTCGGAGCCTAGGCACGCAAGCGCACGTCATCAGCGTGGCGGGGTCTGCTTGGAGAGGCACACGCACAAGTCTTGGGGACGCCCGCCCTAGAGTATGTTGTAGCCGTTGGGGCCTAGCGCTTAGCTTGGTGCTGACGCATGTAGCGTTCAAGGCAAAGCTAGGTACGTAGGAGGCTTCGTTCACACTTATTGATCGGAGCGTGCCGCCGGTGGGTTCTGGGTCAACAGTCAGATTGGAGATTTGGACGCCCAAGACGACACTTATTACGGAGAGAATAACCAGTTATATATTTAGGGTTTCGTTGGTAGTTGTTTCGTTGGTAGTTGTTCCCTATCTATGCGTTTAAGATATATAGATGCGCCGGGACGGTAATCATATAACCGGCGCACGCACGGTTACAGGCAGGCAGATGTCCAGTCATGCAGCCGCATTTACTTTCGGTAGAGGGCGGCTGCGCTGCGTTGACGATCGACTTCATTCCATCTTCTGTCACCTGCGGTCTAGAAGTTTTAGATAGATAGCGTGCTCAGCAATAGAATGTACTTCGTCTCGATACCACTAAAGCCCACACCACTACTAACACGACCACGCACCCAAAACTTTTCGCATATGGAAGGTTAGCGGGGCCGGACAGAACTGCACCAGTGATCGTTCTCAGTGGCTAGCTGCCAGTAAAGCCGTAGAAGACGATATACTTTACTGATCTACCCAAGTCTGACACGCGCAGAGCCGCAGACCCTAGTGACCTTGTACTGCTGAGTTACTGATGCAGCGTAACGTTCTTAGGCCTAAGGCCCAGGGAATGATCCCTTCACTTGATCTGGCAGGGTTTGCGGACTTTGTGAACGACAACAAGGCGGACGCTAACGCCAAACGTAAGTCGATCGGATGCTGGGGCAAACTCGACAGTGAACGGGCAAACTCGACAGTGAACGGGCAAACTCGACAGTGAACGGGCAAACTCGACAGTGAACAGCCGTCGTCGCCGGGTCTCAGTACGCCGCCAGCGGGCTTCACTGCCAGGACCCTCTGTCCTTCCCGTTTCCCTGCACGCCTCAGCAGCCTCGGACTGCACAAAGGCGCCAGCCGCAGAAGGCAACGACAACCTAGATAGGTCCACACCTGTACGTACCAAGCGGACTTTGTGAACGACAACAAGGCGGACGCTCACGCCAAAAGTGAGTCGGATGCTGGCAGGGGCAAACTTGACAGTGAACTGCAAGATAGACTGAGCAAGCCGAGATGCCAAGTAAGGGAGACCGAGCCGCACGGGGACGGAGGATGGAACGGTCATCAGGGACGGGAACGGTCAGGATATGCCGCCTGCCAACGGAGAGGGAATACCGCTAGTGAGGCGAGCGGGTCAGCCGCTCTCTCCGCAAGATAGAGTTTGTCGCTTTGGGCATGCATGGAACTGCTCCAGCGCATTCCCCTATGGGCTGGCCAGGGCGTGCTGTTCCAGCTATGGCTGCCATTCCTGGGCATCTATCTGCCGGGATGTCTCAGCACGTTGCTGAGTGAGAGTCAGCTAGAGCGCCTGTTGGTGCCGGTGTTTGAGATGGCGGGATGGGAGGCTCCCATGCGGTTCCCGGGGCTGAGCGATGCTGGCTTTATTTGGCATATGGGCAACCAGACATATGCACTTGGTCTTCATCCTGGCCCAAAGCCGGCATCGCTCAGCCCCGGGACCCCCAGGGGAGCCTCCCATCCCGCCATCTCGAAAACCGGCACCAACAGGTGCTCTAGCTGACTGTCACTCAGCAACGTGCTGAAGACATCCCGGCAGATAGATGCCCAAGAGTGGCAGCCATAGCTGGAACAGCACGCCCTGGCCAGCCCATGGGGGAATGCGCTGGAGCAGTTCCATGCATGCCCAAAGCGACAAACTCTATCTTGCGGAGAGAGCGGCTGACCCGCTCGCCTCACTAGCGGTATTCCCTCTCCGTTGGCAGGCGGCATATCCTGACCGTTCCCGTCCCTGATGACCGTTCCATCCTCCGTCCCCGTGCGGCTCGGTCTCCCTTACTTGGCATCTCGGCTTGCTCAGTCTATCTTGCAGTTCACTGTCAAGTTTGCCCCTGCCAGCATCCGACTCACTTTTGGCGTGAGCGTCCGCCTTGTTGTCGTTCACAAAGTCCGCTTGGTACGTACAGGTGTGGACCTATCTAGGTTGTCGTTGCCTTCTGCGGCTGGCGCCTTTGTGCAGTCCGAGGCTGCTGAGGCGTGCAGGGAAACGGGAAGGACAGAGGGTCCTGGCAGTGAAGCCCGCTGGCGGCGTACTGAGACCCGGCGACGACGGCTCAACGGAGATCCGTTGCCCATACCACTGCTATAATCTATTGCCGCTAGATTTGCTATACGTGGTGAGCGGCGTAGCATTTTTGGGCGGGGCCCCAGCGCGAAGCGCCCGGGGGGGCCCCGCCCTGTAGGATTGCCCATGTCCGTGTGGACTGTGGACTGTGGACTGTGGTGTCCTAACCAAAGTGCAGAATCTCGGCCAACGGAAAGGCTGCATAAGTAAAAGATTACAATCTTTATTGCACGGTAAATTTATTATAGGAACCCAACATCGCATGAGTAAAAACCAGTTTGGCAGTCTCCATGGACCGAGGCCGAGGTCAAACCAACACCTCTCGGCGTATAATTAATTCCAGAAGATTCATCGTTCCTTAAAGTGGATTTCTGACATGACGGCGTGAAATGAATCTTCGTTTCGGCGACCAACTAAGTTTGCATTGCGAACATTCTTCCCGCGACCACACCACAGCAGCTCTGCTAGCCGGTCCGACCGACTTGAAGCACACGTATATTACAAAGGTTGCAAGGAGCAAACCATGAGGGGCAAACTGCTGGTTGTTAGACGCCAAGCCGCAAATGCACGCATGATGCAGCGGTCTTCTGCGGGCCGCCCAACAAGTCCAGTCGGCAACCTAGGGGATCCCTGTCCTAATGTTAAAGCATTGAAGCCTCCTCTACGGCGAATACCTCAGTAGCGAAGCCTGTGCACTCTCGTCGGCAACTGCACGTCGTCGCAATCAACCCTCGCACACAGTTCCGCTGTCCTTCTATTGGCAAGTCAGCCTGCGTGATGTGTAAATGATACACTCCATGTCTACTGTCAAGTAACTTCGGCCAATGCGCTGGCCGGAAGAGTTGCACAGTGCCGAGACGGCGCGCGATGCTAAACATGGGTCGGATTGCTGAAGCCGCAGGCATTTCAGATATAAAGCTCTGGCCGCCTATCAGCAGGAATGTCGACACTCTCACAGTTGACGCCCTCGCCGCTCGCTTTGGAAATGCCGTATTTCGGTCGATGCGCACATGCGCTCATGCACCCGGCGGGATGACGCGCTTCGCGCGGCGCCGGCAGGCCTTGCTAACAACTCGGCTAGCAGGCATTTCGGGAAAAAGCTCTGGCTGTCTATCGACACTCTCCCACTTCACGCCCTCGCCGCCCTAGCACTCAACTTCACCCGTACGGATTTAGTGGGGCCCCGCCCTTTTTCCGGCTTCAAGGAAGCCGACACCAACCCCTTGTTGTTTACGTACCGTTCAGGACGGGTACTTGTAGGGTCTGTCCTACTTAAGGGGAAATTAGGGGTTTTAGCCAGCTCGGGCTGGTTGCTGAACTTATGCCGGCTGGTCTGGCTAGTTCCATATCTCCTGGCTTTTATATGATCGGCGCGGCCGACTCAGATAACAGCCAACCGTCGTTAGTATTGATTTGGTCGACCCGGCGCTCTTCGTGACTTTCTCCTTTTGTTCCGCAGAGCGGGTTGATAGCTGTGGCATCTCTTGTTCTCGGGGGCGGCCGATGTTACCTTGTAACTTGTTCGCCTCCTCGTTCGATATGATTGCACTGCGTAAACCTGCGTCAACCCCCGTCGATGCTATACGAACCCTCGTTGTGATTTTCGGTTGCCACGTCAGTAATACAGCAGCATTTCTAGCCTCCCGTAGCCCTGCGCGTTTAGCTCCTATATTTTTTCCGATCTGTCCTCCTCCGTCCTGCCTGTTTCGTTTGTATTGCCTGTTCACTTGAGCTGGTCCGATCCCATTTCCGGTGGCGGGACGAACACCTGGTGAGCTGGGACCGTGAAGGGTTGCCCATTGATTGGCTGTTTCCAACAGTGCCAGTGTCCCGGTGATGTTCCAGTACTTGAAGAAGAACGGGCCTTCACGGTCAGGGGCTATTTGGTGGGGCCGGCGTACCCAGCGGAAGACTTTGGTGTTCTCTGCAAGGTCGGGTAGATGCTGTAGGGCACCTTCCACGAGATCGCTTGCTGTTGTCTGTGCGTGGCCCCGCGGTAATTGCTGGCGTCGTAGTCGTGCCTCGTCGTTCACTATCGAGTGTCGAAGGCTTCGCTTGTGGGCGCGAAGGTTGACGTTGTCCAACCGGTTAGTATATCTTGGAGCCGCCTCGAGATGTACTCTTTGGTGTAGGAAGCCCCTTGCGCTTAGCGTAGTCGTGTGTGCTGTCTTTGGCTTTTCCCAGATTCTTGTCGACGCAGCTGGCAAGTTCCTCCCGTTGTGCCCTGCGCTTCTCCAACGCCATGTAGTCCTCGGGATGCGCCTCGTCATCGCCCTGCCTCATCGCCCGAAGGTACTTCACACGGTGTCCCGTCGTCGTGCGTTCGGCAGCCGTTGTTAGTTCTCGCCCGAATACGCATAGGGCAGGGCTAAGCCGTGTGCTGTCCTGTCTTGTTGCTCGGTGCCCATACATACGTAATCCGGTAGACCTCTTCACCTATCCCAATCATCTTCATTGTCGTTAACACATATTCGGAGCGCTGTCAGTAGCGAGCGGACCAGCCGTTCGGTTTGCCCGTTACTCTGTAGGGTATATGCTGCCGTTCGGCGGTGGTAGATTTTTTGTTCCTTTAACAGGTTGCTAAACTCGCCTTCCCACGCGCGGCCTTGGTCCGTCATGATTACGTTTGGCGCCCCGTAGCGTGTGATACATTGCTGCCACAACCACCACAACCACCACAACCACCACAACCACCAGTTTCAGCCTGGTTCGTCGCACAGTATGTAGCAAAGTAGTTTCGGGGCGCACAGTAGCAAAGTAGTGTTGGGGCGACCTTGAAGGCAGACGGCGCAGACGGTGTTGGGATCTGTATCTGATCCTGACGGTCCTGATTCCGGTGGCTCTGCGTAATCTGCTAATTTGGTGCTGGGCGTGTGCGTGCACCTCTTCTGAGGCTGCTTGGAGCCTGCCTGATCCTCGTCCGAAACGTCGGACACGAGGCAGGGCTGACTGAAAATGTTGTTTCTTGGTTCCACTTGCAGGATCCAGATCAATGGAGATACGAGCCCGTTTCCTTGGTTTGGGAACCACCTCGACCGAGAAGCCAGAATCCATGGGTAGGTGACCGTCTAGGCCCAAATTTGTCACGTTGGCCAGCTGTGGGTCGTCGACTGCTCCGTCCACCATGCAAGCTTCCACCTCGGTGGTGAATCAGCAATGGTGCACGCCAAGATGGCGACCTCTTCTAAGTCAGCAACCGTATCCTTGTCGGAGTTTCCAAAGTGCCTGCTGGTATCAGGTGGCCCAGCCTGCTCAGTCCGTCCACGTTGCTGTTCTTCCGCCCAGCTTTGCGAACCGCTTCGAAATCGTAGGCATGTAGCTTGAGAGCGGAACGTGCTAGTTTGCCGTGAATATCCTTGACGCTAGCTGATCGTAGGTATCGGACAGCCATGGAATCCGTTATCAGTACAAAATGAGTACCGTATACGTAGGGGTGGAACTGCTTAATAGCCCATAGTGCTGCGTAAGCTTCTCCGTCCGTGCTGCTAACGGGTGTTACACTGTGGGCGACTCGCCCTGAGACAGGACGAGCACCGGGGGCCCTGACCGGGCCGAGACACAGCGCAGGGGCGGGCGCGCGGCTACGTCCGTCTGTTCCGCCGCGCGCGCCTCACTCCCTCACTCGCGTCAGCCAGGGGCACCCACCACGGCCCCTGGCCAACCAACTCAGCGGCGCAGACGACTGCGGGCCGCGCTTAGCGGGAGCCACACGAGAGGCGTCACACACCTCAACCAAAAACGCCTACCAAGACTAGCTACCACCCCCACCTGGCCAGCCTCCTCGCGCGCTCACGGGGCTCTAGAGCTCTACGCAAAGAGTGCCTCTGAACGCCCTCTACCCCTGGGGCAGGGGCCCACGACAACGGGGCGGCACCACCGCAGCCCAGAAAAAAAACGAGGCAAGGGAAAGCCCACCTAGGCCCCCAGACAAGGTCCCTCACGAGAACGAGGGGCTGAGTCCCCTCACCAAGGGCTCCCACGAAAGCCAGCACAGCAAGGAGCCCAACTGCCACAACGAACACGACAACCAAGGTGCTGCTGCAGGAACCGCTCACTAAAGCACCCAACCGCACGTTGGCCCGCCAGGCGGCCTCCTCCTGGGGGCTACAGGTTCCCCGACACTGCCCAGCGCGGGGCAAAACAAACACCCACGGCCGCGGGGGGGATGACAAGCCGGCGCGGCGCCCCCCTGGAAAACCCACTACGGGGCACGGCTCATAGGCGCTGCCTGCCCTCGCCTACCACGCAGAGAAAACCTGCCCCTCCGTCCCTGGCCGCCTGCGGAGCCCAGCACCACCTACCCTCCCTCTGCAACCCCTCCCTCTCCACCTCTCCCTCTCCCTAAAGCGCCAAAACTGCAGGCCTCCCGCGCCGCACTCCTCAGCCGCCAGACAGCACAAAACCGCCCCTTACTCCTCGACGGGCCCCGTCTCCCGGGAAGAGGGTACACACCCACACTCACACCAGACAAAGCACACAGGCCTGCTCCTTCCCCTCCCTGCTAGCCCACGAGACCCTCGGCCAGGAAACCCTTGCCCGCACGCCCAGCCCTCCCCTTGCCCACCGCCCTTCCTGCTCTCCTCGCTCCACTCGCCCTCTCCAGGCTCCCCCCCCAGCCCTCCAATCCCCCCCACCCTCCTCCCCCCCACCGCCCGCTCCCTCCTCCCCTCCAACCAACGCCCCTGCCCCGTCACTAGCACAGCTGCTTAGGCCGTGATCTCCACCGGGGCTGCGCACCGCATTCGCTCCTCAACGACCGCTAGGATGGGGTGCTGCGGCCCCACTCTGTCCCAGCCGTGCCGGGGGGTCTCCAGCGCCGCGAACGAGCGCAAGCGCGCCCAGAAGTCCGTCACCGCGCGGGCGCGCGCCCGTTCCAGCGGCGAGGCTTCGGCTGCACCCCGCGCTGCTGCCGCTGCTGCCCCTACTGCTGCCGCCGCCGCTTCCCCCGCCGCCACCTCTCCGGCCCCTGCTTCCTGCGTCGGTGATTCACCCGCGGGGGCGTTCAGCGCGGGTCCCTCCTGCTGTGTTGCCCCTCCCTGTAGTAGGTGTTGCTGTAGTTAAGCTGTGGCCCGTTCATTGCTTTACGTACTCGCAAACTGTACTGCGTACTCGCGCCCCTCCTCGTCCTTTTGAGCAAGTTAAGCGGCCACCGCCGTCTGGCACCAGTCGACTTGTATCAAGAACTGGCGGTTAAAATCGGGTGCGTGAAGAACGGGGTCTCGAAGTAGGCTGTTTCGGAGTTCCTGGAAGGCTTCCTCTTCCCGCGGCCCCCAGTGCCAATCTGCACCCTGCTTGAGTAATGCGTATAGAGGCCGGGCAATCAGTCCGAAGCCTGGGATCATTTCTCGGTAGTATCCAACTGCTCCCAGCCAGGCGCGAACTTCGTGCACATTGGTGGGTGATGGCATCACGGCGATTTTGGTTAACCCAGAAGGGTTGGGCCCTATGGTGCCTCGCTCCCAAGTCGAGGACCCACTGAAGTTGCCGGACGTGGTCCTGATTTTCAGTCGTACCTTGGAGGACCACGTCCGGCACCTCAGTGGGTCTTCGACTTGTTGTGCATGGCAGGGCTCAAAGTGGCGGCGACAAATGAAGTGCACCTTCGGTCAGCGGAAGGTAGTGTTTCTTGGTCACCTGCTAGACGGGGAGCGAGGCATTATAGGGCCCAACCCTCCTGGGGTAACCAAAATCGCCGTGATGCCATCATCACCCACCAATGTGCACGAAGTTCGCGCCTGGCTGGGAGCAGTTGGGTACTACTGAGAAATGATCCCAGGCTTCGGACTGATTGCCCGGCCTCTATACACATTACTCAAGCAGGGTGCAGATTGGCACTGGGGGCCGCGGGAAGAGGAGCCTTCCAGGAACTCCGAAACAGCCTACTTCGAGACCCCGTTATTCGCGCACCCGATTTTAACCGCCAGTTCTTGATACAAGTCGACTGGTAGGTGCCAGACGGCGATGGCCGCTTGCCTTGCTCAAAATGACGAGGAGGGGCGCGATTACACAGTACAGTTTGCGAGTAAGGCAATGAACGGGCCACAGCTTAACTACATACAGCAGCACGGACGGAGAAGCTTACGCAGCACTATGGGCTATTAAGCATTTCCACCCCTACGTATACGGTACTCATTTTGTACTGATAACGGATTCCATGGCTGTCCGATACCTACGGTCAGCTAGCGTCAAGGATATTCACGGCAAACTAGCACGTTATGCTCTCAAGCTGCAGGCCTACGGAACAAGCGGCGACCAGATAGACCACGGTGCAACATTCCCGCAGCTGCAACCCGGCGGGTACCATCTCCGTAGGCGTGGGCATGCAGCAGGTCGATCTACGAAGCCATGACGACGTACAAACGTACATGTCTTCCGTCTTCCGAGCGACGACGGTCTGCTGATGATGCATGCACCGTATGTACGTGTAATCGCAACTGTTGACCCCGCGTTGCGTTGCGTTGCGTTGCTTGCTTTCAAGGGCAGCAGTGGCAGTTGTCATTATTGTCGTCGTTGCTTGCTTTCAAGGGCAGCAGTGGCAGTTGTCATTATTGTCGTCGTTGCTTGCTTTCAAGGGCAGCAGTGGCAGTTGTCATTATTGTCGTCGTTGCTTGCTTTCAAGGGCAGCAGTGGCAGTTGTCATTATTGTCGTCGAAGGATGCCAGCAGAGCGAGCGACCGCCTTCACCACCTCGCATTCTATTCCATCCAGCAGTAGTGCGTGTGACCATTCATCTATCTCCAGATGCATACCATACCGAACGCGCCACATTATTGTATGCATCACATCGATCGATGCAACCGCCGTGTATGGGCCGGACCCTGCCTCCCTGGATGGATGGACTGCCCATCTCCCCTAACTTGTGTCCCCCCATTCCTTCTGTATGGCCCTGCGTTGACCTAGCGGTATATCTTAATATATATATATATATTATAATTATATAAATAATATATATAATAATTATAATATATAATATAATATATAATATATATAATATATAATATATATATTAGGCTTATATATATTATATATTAGGCTTATAAGGCTTGCCGGCTGCCGCGTCTGCAGGGCAAGGCTCCTCTCCACCCGAGGCTTGCCAACCACCGGACCCTTGATGGATGGAACTGATGATGGTGACGGTGCTGTCGTCCGACTCAGCGCTGCAGTTACTGTCGCAGCGTATAAGACGGCGCTCGCTGCCGATTTGACTGCAGCTTCCTCCACACAAGCCCGCGGCGGCGCGGCCATATGCAATGGCTGCTGCAGTTGCCCTGCCCAAGTACGGAGATGCTCCCTTGCGCCGGTGTGTATTCTCCTTGGACATGCGGTAGCGAGCCGCCCACACTCACCGCTGAGCCGCACGTCAAGGCCGGCATCCTGCGAGTGTGCGGCATTTGCCGACGATGGGCTTTATTATTTGCGACGGTTCGTCATCGGTCACAGCGGCAGCACCGGCGATCGTGTCCGCGCCGTGCGTGCATGGCACAAATGGGTGGCAGTTGGAAGCGAACCCTCAGCTTCTTAGGAGAGCTGCTGCCACCGCGCGCCACTACCGCTACCTCTGCCACTGTCACCGGTCACCTTTGCTATGCCAACCAACCCCTGGCAAGCTCCCGGGGACCACAAGTGCTACGCAGGAAGTTATCAGCCTTCGCAAGCCCTCACAGCAGGGGGTTGCTGGCCATGCTGGCATAGCAAAGGTTACCGGTGACAGTGGCAGCGGCAGCGGTAGTGGCGCGCGGTGGCAGCAGCTCTCCTAAGAAGCTGAGGGTTCGCTTCCAACTGCCACCCATTTGTGCCACGGACGGCGCGAACACGACCGGCGGTGCCGCCGCTGTGACCGTTGAAGACGAACCGTCGCAGAGCCCCTCGTCGGCGTCTGCCGCACACGACCGCGTGCGGCTCAGCGGTGAGTGTGGGCGGCTCGCTACCGCGTGTCCAAGGAGAACATGCACAGGCGCAAGGGCGCATCTCCTTACCTGGGCAGTGCAACTGCAGCAGCCGCGCCGCCGCGGGCTGGTGTGGAGGAAGCTGCAGTCAAATCGGCAGCGAGCGCCGTCTTATACGCTGCGACAGTAACTGCAGCGCTGAGTCGGACGACAGCACCGTCACCATCATCAGTTCCATCAAGGGTCCGGTGGTTGGCAAGCCTCGGGTGGAGAGGAGCCTTGCCCTGCAGACGCGGCAGCCGGCGGCAAGCCCGGGGAAGACCGCAAGCCCCTGCTGGAGAAAATGATGGTCATCACGGGGCTCGACGACCGTTGGGGTGCGTGGCAATTCGACAGATGTGCGCACCGTTCCCTAGTATGGATGCTGTAATGAATGAGATTCTATCTTAGTCTGCCGAGTGGCAGACCTGTGCGGAAGCGTGGATCTTTATACCTTAAGCGAGTGAACGTGTAACGTGAGTATGGGCCTAGCCAGGTATTGAACCTGGACCGCAGTATGTAAGCAATGGCACCATGCCCTAGCCCGACGAGCTTTTCTACTTCACGGCCCTCGCCAAGCCGCGTGCCGTATCGTGATACGACAGATCAAGTATCTTCTGTGTTCTCTCTGAGAACTCCTCCAACTAGTGACACACCACACTAGTCTTTGGACTATATTAATATTTATTATTAATATGTCTGATTCTGTTACTTTTAAGGTTCACGTTGTTACGTGACCAACGGGTCGGACCCGCGCGTCGCGCTAAGTCCGGAATCCTCGTCTTACAGATGCGGTAGGTTCTGTTGGCGGCTGACCGCTGGGCGAGAGGTAGGGACGTACTTGTGCACAATTATTCATATTAAATCCATTTCTGCTGAAATGTGTACTAATGTATACTATTACTCATGGAGGGATTGCAGTACATCGGTCGTGGTCATTGCACAGCATGCGTGAGTTGGCACACACTGGTCCATCTCGCGCGCAAAGCAAGGGACGTACGTACGGCATATTGGCTTTCTGTGCGTGGCCCAACGAACAGCCACGGGACGACTGCGGCTCCGACCAGCGCCGCCTCCCACGACTAGCCGCTTCAGATATAAGGCAAACTCTTTCTCTCACATATCCGTATTCGTTCTGTACCTAATAAGTGTAGAGCACGTACGTACTATGCACTTGTACGGTAAGTACTAGTGCATAGTACGTACCGTATGTACTTAATGCTCGAGCGACGCCCCCGCCGCCCCGTTACCTCCGGTCGTGTCATCCCCTACATCACCCAGCCAGCCAGCCAGCATCAACAGCTCCATGCATTGTGCCATCAGGTCCCACGGCAGGTCGCCTTATTTGTTTGGCCACGTTGAGCAGCAGAATAATCTGCGTGGCGACGCACGCATGGGTGAAAGCACTCCTGCTGCATGCATGTACGTACATACGTTGGCAGCCCTGGCTTGCTTGCATGTCCATCCCGCAGTCCCATTCCCCATCCAGTCTCGTCTAGGTCAGGCGCATGCACCATCGTCCCCGCCGCCGCCGCCGTCGGTGCGTGATCGCTCTCATGGCCAGCCATTATTGATGCGGCTGGTTCGCATGGGGGCAGAGCGAGGGACCAGACTACTGCTGATGATGAGTCATCATTGATGACCTGGCGCGCCCCACTAGAACGTACTCGTTCATTCCTGCCGCAAACCCTCGTTCTATCTTGATCCGCCAGACATGCCTTGAATGGGTAGTTTGTTGCATGCTCACGTGAGTATGCCGCGCTGATAGCGAGACGACGGGGAAAGTCGCCGCTTGCTGCCCTCGGTGGTGCTGCTACTGCTGCCGTATGTGACTGTTAATAAGTGCTGCCAGGCATGGAAAGCCGGACAAGTCTTAACGCAGGACCACTGGTCACGCATGAATGTGCACAGTCGCTGTCGGAACCATTACCATACGACGTTATTGATGACGTGCATCGAGGCCGTCATGGCTGCGTGCTAGTACGCATTGACCGACGTGCATCGAGGCCGACACGGCCGCTACCGTAGCTGCAGCAGTGTGCGCGGGCGGCGGCCTGGCCGTGCGCCAGTCAGTCGTCGCTGCGGCCTGCGCAAGCTGCAGACGGGTTCATTTATTTGGATCGATGCGCTATCCAGGCAACCAGCCGCACGTGTGCGTGCGCGACCATAAACACCAACTAACTTCGCATGCGACTGAGCCTGGCCACAAATAAATGTTGGATGACTGTGACGGTTGCAGGCCGTTGCGGTTGCGGTTGCCTGCACGCCCTCTGGCGGGAAGAGTAACCGCCTGATGAGCGTGTGATCTGCGGTCGGCCGCCCGTGAATTTAACTGACAAGCTTCGTAATCGCAACTGATTCTCGGTCTCCACGCAATCGTTCGTTCGAGCTGATATTTCTGTGCTGCTGCGTTGACTGCTGTCCGTACGCTCGATGTGCAGACGTTGGAGTGTAGATACAAAACACGCACCGTTCATGCAGGTCCCCATTCATTCCCGCGCGCCATTCGTCAACGCTGTTTTGCGGTGGGATGGACCGCCATTCCCGCCTCAGCAGCAGCCTGCCGTTCCGCGTGCCCTAACGCACCGCCTGCAACTGCCCGTCTCTTCTCGTGCGTGAGGCGGTTGGGGTTAGCTAGATAGCCCTCATCCAGCTTCGGACGGACAAGATCGTCACGGACACCGACGAGCGGCAACAGCGCCGATGAGTGAATGCAAGGCAGGCCGGCCAAGGGGGTCACCACTCACCAGCACTCAGGTGCACCAGAACCCGCAGCATGATCATCCGCCCCCAGCCATGATGACGACCAAAGCCAAATGCATGGACCGTTTCATCACATCCGGGACCCCGCTCATCGGGCCACCGGTCTCGCTACCGTACTGCCCATACTCCTGCTGCCCCTTCCCGGACGACGGACCCGCCTGCCACCCCGCGTCGCCTGAAGACATGGATGTACGTCAATCCCGCCAGCTATCGTACAACCTGTCGTAACCGATGCGCACTCTGGCGAACAACACCGCCTCCGCACGCATCGTAAAACCAGCAGCAGCAACATTAGCAGCAGCAGCAACACGCTTCCAAGCATCCCTGTACACGATTCAAGAGCCGGGCTGCAAGTCGAACAATCGCCCCGATACGCCGCTGCTTGCTTTGCGCGGCCCCCCGATGACCCGCCTCCCGAAGCCTCCCGAAGGTTCACAGACCTTGCACAGCCGCAGTCGCTGCTGCTGCGGCTGCTGTTGCGGCTGCTGCTGCGGCTGCCTCTGCGTCCACCACTGACGGCGCCGCCGCCACCGCCCCTGAGGGACGGAGCTGGTGCTCTTACGCCGCCATCTAATCCTCCTGCTGCTGCCGGCGGCCCGAGGGCAGGTACCTGGCGGCGCAAAGCGTGCGGTGGGGTGGGGAGGGTTTAGTACGACAGTAGCTAGCGGCTGTTAAGCTGACAAGCTGAGGGGGTAACGGAACCCCTCTCGGGGTTGGGGGTTGGGGATGTGGGGAGCACTCCCCCACGGATCGCACTACTCCTCATCAGCGCCGCTACCACACGTTACCCCCTATCCGTTGTCATCGGCCTCTTCCCCCCCCCACCACACACAACCGGGGCCCTCCCTCTCCTGTGCTCGTGCAAACCACAAACCCCATCACCCCAAGCCATCGCCTCGTCCCGAAACGACCATCCCGAAACAACCAGCAACCACCAACCGCCATCGGCAACCGCCACCGGCAACCACCTCCGAACCGACCTGTGGTCCTTGGCCGCGTTCTTCTTGCGCCGCTTCTCCATGAACTTGTCCAGCTTGCCGCGCTCCTGCAGGGCACGCAGGGAAGAAAGATAGGAGCGGGGGAGGGGGTTAAGCGCCGGCTTCAGGTACGGTAGGTGACTTGCAGCTTCCCCCTTACGCAGATACCGGTATACACACACCCTAACACCACACACAGCCTCACCTTGAGCTCCTGGTACTTGGCCAGCAGCGCCAGGCGCTTCTTGTCCGCGGCCTTGAGGAAGAACGGATTCTTGCCGGAGGCAACCGCGTTGCGCTCCTTGGACTGCGAGGATGGGTGGGTGGGTGGGTGGGTGGGTGGGTGGGTGGGTGGGTGGGTGGGTGGGTGGGTGGGTGGGTGGGTGGGTGGGTGGGTGGGTGGGTGGGTGGGTGGGTGGGTGGGTGGGTGGGTGAGTGAGTGGGCCAAACCCTTAAACGCCTCCCCCTGGCCCCTGGGCCCTGGCCCCATGGCACGTTGGCCCCTAGGCGCCCTACACGCTGCCGGCATGCACACACCCCAGCAGCTGCCCCCCACCTTCCACTCCGACTCCAGCTTCTGCGTCCGCCGCCTGGGGGCACGACAAGACACGACACGACACGACACAGGGGCGGGCACAAAACGCGAGGGGTGAGGTTCAGCCCAAGTGAGTTCCAGTTCGAGCTCAGAGCTCATCTCCCAGGGAGGCCACGTGTGCGGTGTGAACAAGGGGCGGCGAGAGACCTTAAGGGCGGCCGCGGCAGGTGCATGTGCGGCAGGTGCATCAGGGAAATCAGAGGAAGGAGAAACCGAAAGGAATCTCTCCACATAAGGCATCGGAGCTGGGCACCGTAGCCGTCGCCGTGTTGACCGCAGAGTCGCTGTGACAGCGTGCGGGCGGCTAGGGGCCCGGTGGACCCCAGCACCACGCAGCAGCACCTGGCACCCGCACGGCCCCCAGCACCAGCGCCGCACGACTACAGAGTGCGTGAGGTTGCGCAGCCGGAGTAGCGGCGGCGCTGGGACTGCAATCCACCAGTAGTGGAGCCACGGGCTGCAGCCACATGTGGGTGGGTTGGGGCTCCATGCCTCCATGTGGGTCAGGCGCGACGAGATCGGCCCAACGACGGGCAAAAGGCGGTGCGGTGAGCATGGCACCACCGCACGCCACGCGCGCGTGTGCGCCATCTTTTGCCCCCAAGTGCCATACCCCGGCGACCTCCCAGCAACAACCCAGCACTGTACTCTAGGTGCTGCATGGGTGCTCTTGCGAGCTGCTGCAGGTCGTATCATGCCGAACTATGTCGGCCCCTTTACGGACTTCATGCATGCTCTCAGCGCCAGGGGGTAAGGGAGTGACATGCTCCTCTATATAAGAATGCGTCACTGCAGATGTTGTTCATCAGGCTGCTGCAGCCCCGGGGGAGCCCTAGGGTGGACTCCGCCCCCCCTGAGCCGCACCTGAGGTCCTCATCCCGCAGCGCCGTGTCGACCCGCTGCAGCTCGGACTGCGAGGGCGGGGCGGGGAGGGGAAACGACCGGGCAAGACAACCGAGTTTGCAATAAGGGACTGGCTGCTCGCTTGCCATAAATGTTGTCACCAAGATACTACGAGGAAGTAGGCTCGCTACACAAGGTACAGTGGGGTAGGGTGGGCGCAAGTTGGCACAGCGGAAGTCACAGGGCTGGGGGCGGTCGGAGGTGCACATGCGTGCACATGCCCCTCACGCTGAGCCGTCTTCCTCCCCGTCATCGCGCCCTCCAAACAAGAGGCGCCTTTTCCTCCGCACCACCGACCGACGGACGGAGCTGCGCAGGCGACCTGTGTGTTACCGACATCACCACGAGGCAAGCCCAGTCCGCAGACGCAGACACCACCCACCTGCAGCCGCGCCTTGAACTTGGGGTTCTTCTCTTTCTGCGGGCACCGCACGGGAAGGCAGGAGCATGTGCGCAAGGGAGGGAGGGTAAGAGTACGTGCAAGGGCAAGGGCGGGAAGGTTACGGTATGCGGCAAAGTGCACACAACACGAGCAACAGAACGGGAAGGGCGCCTGAGGGCGGCAGCCCAACGACCCGCTGGCTAGGGTGCTTTCCGACAGCCCCCCGGAAGAAGAGCTCCAACACCTGAAAACGGATTCTGCGGCGTTCGACACGGACATACACCGTGTCCAGGTAAGGACACGTCAACAGCCACACATGAGACATGACACATCGCTTCCCAGAGCTACCTTTATACGGTATGCTGAACCCCCCCGTAGCCCCCTTTTTCCCCAGCACTGGCCACCACTGCTCCCGACCCACGCAGCCCCCGGCTCCCGGCTCCTCCCCTCCTCGCAGTCCCCACCTTAATCTTGGCCTGCAGCTCCGCCTTCTCCTTGGGTAGGGTGTCGTTGTACAGGAAGGAGTAGCGCCGCCGGAAGGTGTCGGTGGCGGGGGGTCCCGAGGTGGAATCGAACCGCGGGTCGCGATTCTCCCTGATACACAGAAGCGGGGGCGTGCGGGGGTATGCAGGTAGCAGGAGTCGTATGGGAGCAGTGCGAGGTTGATGCAGGGGGGTTATCCACGTATAGGCCGGAGCCCGTAAACGGTACTGTAGCAGAAAAAATCCTTCCCGTCTGGGGCAGGGGGGCAAAGGGCCGATATATCCGGTTGCATCCATCAACCAGCCCCCAGGGGCCAGGTGGACAGCCCGGACGGAGCGTGGGTGGAGAGGAGGGGCAAGGCAGGGGAGGCAGGGGTGTGCGCGAGGGAGGGGGTAAAGGCGCAACGCGGTGCAAGCGGAACAGCGGCAGCCCTGCCCCATCCAGCCGTGGGTGGCGGTCGGGCACGGCAACAGACCGTAAAGGTGCACCGCGGAGAGGCAGGGAAGAGCGGAAAGAGCGCGCCAGGCGCAAGTGTGTGGCGAAGAAGCGGCGCGCCGTAGATGGCCGAGTACTGGGCTTGGCGCCCATGTTGTCGTGACAACGGCAGCCCAGCTATCCGCATGCCCTCGTCCGCCATCGGCGTCCACACGCCCGTGTCCCCGTGTCCAAGTTCTCCAATCCCCGCCCCCCGACCCCGGGACCCCGGCCCGAACCCCAACAAAGCCACTGTCTCCTGCCACCCCCCCACCAACCGCGCCTCCGCCCCCTTCCGCAAAGCCCTGCTGCTGCTGCTGCGCCAATCTACTCACCACGTGCCGCACCGCCGGGCCTTTTTCTTAAAAAAAGGACCGCGAGGCCCGAAGTGACAAAGGCGCGGCCGACACCGTGCTGCTCCTCCCCCTCCCTCCCGCCCGCTACTTTCCGCCGCCGCGCACCTGTGCGGCACCTGGATGACCTCTCTGAAGCGACCCACGGGTCGTTTGGAGCTGATCTCCTGGGGCCGGTCCTTGTTGTCCCGCTTGAAGCTGCTGGCGGCGGCCCGGGCTGCTGCTGCCCGGGCCGCAGGTCCTACCAGACCCCGCCCGTCCTGCCGTAGCGCCTCGAGCGTCTCGAAGGGCACATCCGCCACCTGGACCGGGCCGGGCCGGGCCGGGGCGGGGCGGGGCGGGCCGGGGCGGGGCGGGGCGGGGCGGGGCGGGGCGGGGCGGGGCGGGGGCGGGGGCGGGGGCGGGGCGGGGCGGGGGGGGGCGGGCGGGGCGGGGCGGGGCGGGGCGGGGCGGGGCAGGGCGGGGCGGGGCGGGGCGGGGCGGGGCGGGGCGGGGCGGGGCGGGGCGGGGCGGGGCGGGGCGGGGCGGGGCGGGGCGGGGCGGGGCGGGGCGGGGCGGGGAGGGGCGGGGCGGGGCGGGGCGGGGCAGGACGGGACGGGGCGGGGCGGGGCGGGGCGGGGCGGGGCGGGGCGGGCCGGGGCGGGGCGGGTGGGGCGGGGGGGCGGCGGGGCGGGGCGGGGCGGGGCGGGGCGGGGCGGGGCGGGGCGGGGCGGGGCGGGGCGGGGCGGGGCGGGGCGGGGCGGGGCGGGGCGGGGCGGGGCGGGGCGGGGCGGGGCGGGGCGGGGCGGGGCGGGGCGGGGCGGGGCGGGGCGGGGCGGGGCGGGGCGGGGCGGGGCGGGGTGGGGCGGGGCGGGGCGGGGCGGGGCGGGGCGGGGCGGGCCGGGGCGGGCCGGGGCGGGTGGGCGGTACCCGGGAAGGCGGCCGATGCATGGGAAGGAGCAGACCACTGGACAGAGCAGCGGGCGGGTGAACGTTCGGGCTGGGGGGAGCCGGGAGAAGGCAAGGTGTACACGAGCGTGTGAGGAGCTCCGGAGGTCGAGTTCAGGTGGAGGTGTTTGGAGAGGTGGCGTTTTGAGGAGGTGGTGGTGGGGGAAGAGCTGCACGACCAGCAAAGCGCTCGGCACATGGATTGCCGAAGGCGGGGTTGCCCCTTGCTTGGGCTGGGCGCTTTCCTGCTTGGGAGCTGGCAGCCCGTCCCCTGCGCTGGTTTTTGCCTTTGGTGTGCAACGGTTTTCCTTACAATGTGCCGTTATGCGGTGTAGAGGTGAGGGAGTGAAAGAGGGCAGGGCGCATGCCAGGGCGAAACAGACCACCTAGCTGCGCCGGGTGAACCTGCCGCAACGCCCCAGCAGCGGGTAACAGCGCCCGGTGAGCCCCCACCGACCTGCTCCTCAAGCGTTCGCTCATCGTCATCATCATCGCTGTACTCCGAATCCTCCCCGTCATCGTCGCCGCTCTCGCCCTCATCGCTTTCGTCGTCGTCGGCAACTCTCGCAACGCCGCCGTCGTCGTCGTCGTCGTCGTCACCGTCGTCGACCTCGCCATCCGAGCCAGCTCCGTCGCTGTCGTCGTCATCCATACCGGCTTTGAAACGCTTTAGAGCCCGCTGCTGGTCTTTCGTGAGCTCCTCGGGCGCGTCATCGCTGCTGGGGTTGTCACTCTCCTCTACTGGCACTGGTCGTTTCCTAACTTGAGACTGATTTTTCTTAGCAAGCGGTGGCATTGCAGGTTGCGAGCAAAAAACCCGAGGCTGAGTTAAAATGGTCGTGACTTGCTTACAGCATAGGTAAAGAAGATACGCGGCACTTTGAAAGGTATGGACACCAGTTGGAATTACTTGAAGCTGTGCAATGACGCTTGGAGAAAGTGCTTGCAGAAGCTACTGTTAGACCGTTAGTCCGAGCTCCACAAGTGGCGTAATCAGTCAATTGCCTGTCCTTTAGAAGTCGGACTTGTGTATGACCGAAAACGCTTTTGAGCAAACACCGCCAGTTACACAGTCTGTTGCTAACCCGCTTCAGTTAACTTCCATGCTTCGGGCACTCTCTGCCAAGCTACGCACGGTCGCGCTTAACGTTTCTCGCGATCTTTCGAAACCAGCGCAAGGCGTCACTGGACTCAGCCTGCTCGCGCGTCAATCGCGTTCTGCATTATTGGGCGCTCGCGGCAGGTGCGAGCGAGACGGCACCAGCCCTTCTCCAACCGCCCCGCCCGCGCAAGAGCGCCTCACGCGGCGCGCTAGCAACTGCAGCAACCTCTTCCACCTCCTCTCCACCCGCTGCACCCGCACTTCGGCTCCTCCTCCCCACCTCACCATCAACCATCCATCCGTCCATCGCCCATCCCTCCAAACGCACGCCCGGCCAGGCGGCTGCTCCGCGGCTCTCTCCTGGGAGGCGCGGGTTCCGGAGCTGTTATGCTGACGGACAGCGCCTCGGCTCTGGCCAGCTCCCTCCACACGCTCACTCCCGGCCAGCTGCTGCTCAACGTGCGGGAGATGGGGCTGTTGGGCTGGCTGGTGGTGGACCTCGCAATCAACTGGCTGGGCTGGGCGGCGGCGGCAGCGTTCAGGGTAGGAGGGGGCGAGGGAGAGGGCGCGGTGCCGCAGGCCGGCTGGCTGTGCTGGGCGTCAAAGAGAGGCGGCAAAGAGAGAGCAAGGTTATCGACTGCCGGAGCCAGGAGCTAGATAGTCGGGAGGGTTGGCGGGCTTCGATCAGTGTGGACCGGTGCAGACCAGCCATTGCCTTGGCGCCCGGTCGGGTACCTGGCCCGGCTTGGTAAGGCGTTCATGCGGGGATCTCGGCACCCCGCAACCCGCGCCACCCGGCTACTGTAACCAGTCCGCCGGCAGGGGTGTGCGCAGACGCACAATTGCCATCCGGCGGACGCCGCATCGCCCCCACCCTACCGCTGCCACCGCCGCCTCTACGGCTTACATCACCGCCGGCTGCAGCAAAGGAACGAAGTGGTGGCGTTTCCCCATGCATGGCAAGGCAGGATGGCATGGCTGGTACTTCATGCGCGGATGCCGTGGCGGGTGGAGGACGGTCTGGGGCCCCCGACAGGAAGCAGCGGATGGAGCAGCACACACACACACACACACACACACACAGGCGGGGGTGGGGTTAGGGAGCTTAGGGCAAGCTTGCCGTGCAACCCCTCTTCCCCCGGCCCCCTGCTTCACTGCTCCTCTCCCCTTCTCCCTTCCCGATTCTCCCTCCCTCAGACGGAGAAGTTCTACGACCTGTTGGGCTCCGCGTCCTTCCTCACCCTCACCGCCGGGTCGCTGCTGACGGGGGGAGCCAGCGGGGCTCGCAAGGTGGAGACTGGACCGCCTGGGGAATGGGGGGAGTGGACCGCCGGGAGAGGGGGAGGGGGGAGAAGGGGGAGTGGACCGTGGGAAGTGGAATGAGGGGTGTGGTGGAGTTTGGATGTGTGGACGGGTCAAGGGGGGGCAAGGCGGGGCGGGGGGACGGACGGGCGGCAGCGGCGGGTGGGGTGGGGGGGGAGAGAGCTTTGTTGCCTGTTGCCTCGTTGCCCCCTAGGGTTGGGGTGGAATTGGCGGGCGGGCGGGCGGGTTGCAATGGCGTGCTGCGATTCTGGCAACGGGGCGGGCCAGCGCCTGGGGGAAAGAGGGCCAGACCCCGGTTTCTGGCTTTTGAGGGAGGTGGGCTGGTGTGCTGCGTTTGTGGGCGCACGCGTGGCTCCCGGGTGGCTGGCTTCTGGGCGGGCCCCCCAGCCCTGAACGGCCGACGACCCCCTCCCTTCTCACCCCCACTCGCTCTCCAGCCACCTCCGTTCGGACTCTATGTGTGTGTGCGCTGGACCCGCTCCTTCTCTCTTTGTCTCTCCCCCTCTCCTCCCCCCCTCGACCCCTCTCCTCCCTTCCGGGCCCTCTCCCTGCCTGGCTTCAGTTCCTTGTGAGCGGCATGGTGGCTGCCTGGGCTGTGCGGCTGGGCTCCTACCTAGTCACCCGCATCGCCAAGACAGGCAAGGACGTGCGCTTCGATGACGTAAAGGACAAGCCGGCCACGTTCTTCGTGTACTGGACCATGCAGGTGGGGGGGGGGAGGGGGCCCGGGGGGCGTGGGGGGGTGATCTGGGGGGGTCCGGTGAGGGGGCGCGGGGGCGGGGGCAGGGGTGGTGGTGGGGGGGGGGATTTGAGGGGGCCGGTGAGGGGCCAGGAGGTCGTCCGGGCGGAGGGAAGGCCGGAGGGGGCCGGAGCAGGGGGCGGGAGGGGTGGGGGCCTGGGACCCGGGTGAGGGAAGGGGAGGGGAGGGATGGGGGCGTGTGTGCATGGGGGCATGTGTACATGTGGTTGCCTGGGTCTCTGTGAAGCGAATTAGTCCGGATGGACAGGACAGGACAAGACAGGGCGGGGTGGGCTTTTCCGCGCGGTCGAGCCTGGGCGCGGCCTGTCCGCACGCCTGAAGAAAGGTCTTCCGGACCGCCTGTACCGCAGAACTTGATCGGCTTCCGCCTCCCGGGGGCCCCCTCGCTGAGACCGGGCGCAGTGATGGGGTGTCTGTGCCTGTCTGGAGGCTGTCAGGTTCCTGCGCCTCGCCTCGTTTTGAGCACGTGTGTATCCCGCTGCCGCCTCCCTACGCCCTCTTCCCTCGCGCCCCTCTGCCCCCGCCAAGCCCCCCCTCCGCCTCCACACTCCGCCTCTAAACGCTCTGCCGCCGCCCAACCCCCCTTCCCCCCTTCAGGCCGTATGGGTGTTCGTGAGCCTGCTCCCCGTGCTGTTCATCAACGGAGGACGCACCGCGGCGCCGCTGACGGCCCTGGATGCAATCGGTGAGATACGCCGGTGTGTGGCCTTCGCATCGCTTCGCCCTACCGCGTTGCATCCTACCGGGTTGCATCCTACCGCGTTGCATCCTACCGCGTTGCATCCTACCGCGTTGCATCCTACCGCGTTGCATCCTACCGCGTTGCATCCTACCGCGTTGCATCCTACCGCGTTGCATCCTACCGCGTTGCATCCTACCGCGTTGCATCCTACCGCGTTGCATCCTACCGCGTTGCATCCTACCGCGTTGCATGGTGCTCTCTGCTCCTCAAACTGCCGACGGACGGGTGCGGCCGGTAGTCCCCGAACCCGTAGCCCCCGGAAGGGGCAGCCGGACTGCGAGTTACGGTACGGTGGTGTTGGCAGCGCATCCCAGCCCCTGCACGTCCTCACTCAGTGTGTGCGCGCCTGCTCCATCGCTGCACTGCACTTCTTACCCCCCCCCCCTCGCAGTGTCTCATGTTATATAATGGAGCATATCACTCCCTGACCCCCCCTCGTCTGCTGTCCCCCCACCACCCCACCCACCCCAACCCAACCCCACCCAAGGCGTGCTGGTGTACTCGACGGGTCTGGTTCTGGAGGCGACTGCCGACGCCCAAAAGTCGGCCTTTAAGTCGCGGCCCGAGAACAAGGGCCGCTTCATCGACGAGGGGCTGTGGTCGCTCAGCCGCCACCCCAACTACTTTGGGGAGATGATGATCTGGTGCGCGGATCGGGCAATCCTCCCCGCCCCCGGGAAGGGGGGAGGATCTGAAGAAGCTGCCTCCGCTCCCTCCTTACCTTACCTTACCTTGCCTTGCACCCCGCCTTGCCTTGCCCCGGCCCTCTAGTGGAAATAACCCACCTCCCTCCCTCCCTCCCTCCCGGCCCACACCTGCACGTCCGTCCATCTACACCACCTATCCTGGACCCCACCCGCGCCACCCCCACTCGCGCCAATCCCCACCCTGTCCCTGCCATCTCCCGTCCCTGCTTCGCCCCTTTCCCCTCCTCCCTTCCCCACGCTCCCCGCCCCTTCCCCCCCCCCAACGTTGCCAGGTGGGGCGTCTTCCTGACCTGCGCCCCGGGCTTCTCCTCCCCCTGGCACTACGCCGCCCTGGCCAGCCCCGTGACGGTGATGCTGCTGCTGCGCTACGTGAGCGGGGTACCCCTCCTGGAGCGGATGGCGGAGGAGCGCTGGGGCACCGAGGCGGCCTACCAGGAGTACAAGGCCAGGACACACCTGCTGCTGCCCCTGCCGCGGATGTTCAAGGACGCGCACACCAGCTGAGGAGGGAGGGAGGGAGGGAGGGAGGGAAAGGAGAGGGAGGGAGGGAAAGGGGAGGGAGGGGGAGGCATGGCGGGGGCCCTGAGGGCGGTCGGTGGCTTCGATGGGACGACAGCACCACCGCGCCGCGCCGCGCCGCGCCCGGAAGGAAGGAAGGAAGGAAGGAAGGAAGGAAGGAAGAAAGGACTCCCGTATGCCACCACCGGCAGCGACGGCGGTGGAGCCAGGCTGGTCGAGTAGGGCCGCCGCCGCTGCCGCCGCCGCCTTCGTCTCAGCTGGCGTGCAGAGACAGCGGTGCGCCGGGGCGCGGCTGTCGCTGGTTGTACGGCGGTGGCGAGGCCCGCCGCCACCGCCGCCGCCGCCACCTGAGCGTATCTTGTGAATGGCAGTTGCGCCGAAGTAGCCGCTGATGAATGGGCGGTGTGCGGGGGCAACGTGGCGGCGCGGTGGTGGCCGGCGTCGGGGCTGCCGGGCCGCGGCCGAAGTGAGGGGGGCCAGGTGGCAGGGGGGGCCCGGTGAGCTGCAGTGCGGCTATGCGGCTGTGCCGATGGCGAGGGGCTAGGGTTGCAGCTAGGGGGCTGGTGGCGGAGAGCAGCGGGTTGGCGGCCAAGCAAGGCTGCAAGGCACCAAAAAGAACCGTACTTGCCCGGAATGAAGGAGCTGGCTGCGCATACCGGATGCACATGGGGTTGGTTGGGGTGCTTAGGGCAAGGAGGCGCGACACGGAGGTGGTCGGTGGGGATTGGAAGTGGAGTCTGTACCGGGTGCGAGGACTGAAAATGTACTGTAGTCAGGTGCGCACACTGAACAACAACTCAAGATGAGCGGCCCCTCCAAAAAGTAGTCATAGCATTGCGCAGCAGTGGCGAGTTAAATATGTTACCACTTGTTTGCACTTCCCCGCAGTGGAGTGTCCCTTAGTGAGCTGCGTCGCCATCTGACAGCCCCACCTCATCCGATATGTGGATGTACGTCGAGAGGGAGGGAGGGAGGGAGGGAGATGAAATTCAGTTCGCTGGGGCGCACGCACACACACACGCACACACATCACCGTGCGCGGCCCAGCGCCTGAGACAGCGCACATGCCCTCACTGCTCGCTGTACGGTAAGACGTGCGTGCCGCCATACCTGCACTCCTGCCATCCCGCCAACAGGCCTCAACCGCACCGCCACCGGCCCGTCCCCCAGCCAGCCGCCCCATCTGCCCGCGCGGACAGCAGTGCATGCACACAGCGGTACAAAACATATCCGGTTATCAGTAAAAGCACGAAGGCCCAAGTCATCCCAACACACACCCCGCTCCAACAAAGTGCCGTACGTGCGCCGTACGCCCTTTATTGAAAGGTATACAGTATGTATACACACATACACATACACCCTAGCTACTTGTCGCATTCTGTGCGGTGCAGTCACCGGCTATCGCAGCGGGCGGTCTAGCCACTGGTTAGTTATTGACTCATTTGAACCCAACCGCTTCGGCCCACATGCACGCATGGCTGCCCGCACGGACACGAAGGGCGGTACATGCCGCGCCGCCCCAATCCATTGCATGGCGGCGGCGGCGGCGGCGCTCTGAGACGCACGTAGCCCTTGCAAAAACTGTTTGGTTGACGAACAGTGGCCTCCAGGCCCCTCACGTGTACGACACGCATCCCCCGTAGGCCCCCGGAGGCCCCCGAAGGCCCCCGGAGGCCCCCGCATGCTCCGAAAGGCCCCCGAAGGCTCCCGAAGGCCCCCGGAGGCCCCCGGAGGCCCCCGGAGGCCCCAGGAGGCCCCCGGAGGCCCCCGAAGGCCCCCAGACGCCCCCGCATGCTCTGAAAGGCCCCCGAAAGGCCGAGGAGGCCCACGGAGGCCCCCGGAGGCCCCCGGAGGCCCCCGGAGGCCCCCGGAGGCCCCCGGAGGACCCCGGAGGGCCCCCGGAGGCCCCCGGAGACCCCCGGAGGCCCCCGAAGGCCCCCGGAGCACTCGCAGAACGAAGAGCAACCGCAGCATCAGCACCAGCAGCAGCACCAGTCCTCATCATCATCAGCAGCAGCACATACAGGCGGCCGTCACATCTGCACGCAGCAGGCACCCATCCAGCAAGCCCCGCCCCGCCCAGCGCAGCACGTAGCGACGTCCAAGCTCCCGAATGTCGGGGCGGGATGGGAGGCTCCGAAACCAACGCACCTGTACGCCTCCCAACGAACCCAACCCAACCGCGCCTACCCACACGCTCCGAAACCCGGTACTTCAGGGAACCGCCGCTGGCAGCCAGGCAGGCCGGCTGGGCTGGCAGCCGCACCCACCCACCCGCCCACCGCGCCCCCGCTCGCCGCATAACCCACCGCCAACGTGCTATTCGCCCCTCCCCCGTTACCCAAGTCAGGCACTGCAAGTCCGCAACCCGCAGCCCGCGGTCACATATCGCTCCGACAACGAACCCGACACAATCCGACATACACACACACCCGACACAACCCGACGCAACCCGACACACGACATAATACAAAATACGTCTTATCAAAAAATATAGGCTGCTGCCGACGGCGGCAAGCGCAGGCGGCCACTCATGCGTCCGAGGAGCAGGTCGAGAGAGGAGTATTGCCACTCCGCCGGCGCCGTCGAACAAGGTCGGCTATTGAGGCCGCACCCGTGTGTCGACACCTCCCTCCCTCACGTGCGTAAAGACGCGGCCTGCGGTCGGGTCCTGCACGTGTACGTCGGTCGGTCGTTTGTTCGTTTGTTCGTTAGAATGCCGCCAACGGTAGCGGCGGTGTGATCACGGTGCTCAGATCATCCACGTCCGAGTCGTCGGCATCGCCGTACGACATGACCTCGTCGAAGACCCTGGACGACGACGCCGGCGGCGCCCCCGCCGCCCCCGCCGCCGCCGCCCCATCCGCCAAATCCCAGACTGCCCGCAGCGGCTCCCGACGGCCGCTGCCGCCGCCCCCGCGAGCCGCGGCGGCATCGTCGCCGTCGCCCGCGTTGACGTGAATGCTGCCGCTGAGGGCGGTCACTGGCGGCGCCGTCGCCTCGTCGCCGGCGGCGGCGGCGGCCGCCGCCGCCGCCCTCCCGACGGCCCTCGCCGCCGCCGCTGCCTGCTCCTCCTCCTCTGCGGCCGCCAGCTGCTCTTGTAGCCGAGCGAGCGCCCTTTTAGGGGGGGGGGTAGGGGAACGGAGCAAGGGAGCGACAAAATGCGTGCGTGTGTGCAGGGTGGCCGACCTACTGCACATGCGTTTACCCTTACAAGTCACATTTGATGTTTATTCAACCTTATCACCAGAGCTTCTGAACTACCGGTACACGCGCTTTATGAAGAAGCGGGTCCTCCGTAAAGTTTAGGGGCTCAGAAGCTCCCGTTTCGTCGTCGCGGCATGCAGGACCCGCCTTCGGAGGGCCGGAATCAGGGAAGGGAACGGAAGGCCTGCGCCAACCAACACCCTCATCACGCCCGCCCGCACCCGCCCGCCCGCACCCACCCACCCACCCACCTGCTGGCGTTGTGCCTCAGTCGGGAGGAGGGCCGTGTCCAGGAGACGGAGCCCGGGGGAGCGCCATCGTCGGGGTGGGCCCCCACCGCCTCCTGACCGCCGGGGATTGGGGGGATTGAGGGCATTAGCAGGGGGATGAAGCGGGTGAGGCGGGTTGGGGGAGGAGGAGTTGGGATCATATGGATACGTCTACGATTAGGTCTGGACAGATCTGGGCAGCACAGGGCAGCACGGGGCGGGGCATGGGGAGGCAACGGGACACACAATGGCAAGTGGTGGTGGCGGGTAATAACATGACACCGCAGCGGAGGGACGTAGGCGACCGAGAGCCCGCCCAGTGATACTCTTACCAGACATGCATACCGGTACCTGCTACCTTGCAAATATCGGAAGAGCTGCGACCGCGTAGCCGCCGTTGGGACCAACCATCCCCGGAGCCACGGACAAACACGCACGGCAGCGCAGCAACAGCACTAACGCCCCTGACGGTAGCAGCGCGACCTGACGAAAGCGGGCCTCGAACACACACACACACACATCTCCGGGGCCGTCGTAGTAGGAGTAGTAGTAGGGGTAGGGCGCGCGCTGTCTTGGGTTCTCCTTTGGTGCTGACCGCCCACGAGCCGGACCAAGCTCGAGGCAGGTTCTCAGCGCTTTGTTTTCGCGCCTAGAGGAGCACCGCCAGCCGGTAGCAGGCCGGCCGGGCGCCCCGGCGCTGCAAGGACTTCAGGGCGGGCAGGACAGCGCGGGCGCCGCGTAGTGCGCCGGCGCGACTGCTGTTTGTGCGGACGAAGGGCCCAGCTGCCGTATAAGGCAGGCTGTGAGCTCAAGCCTTTGGGGAGCCGCTGCGCCGTACACCCGTATATGGGGTGTATGACGCAGCCAGCTCTGCGTCGAGCAGGAGGGGGTAGCGGCCCCTCACGCCCTTCTCCCACCGCAAGGGGGAGAGTGCTTAGGCGGTCTTTCCGTCGGGGCTGGGTTAGCAGCCCCTGGCCAGCGTCAGGGCCCGGTCAGATACTGTAACGACACACACACACACAGAGCAGTGGTGGAGGAATGAGTCTGCATAGGGCCTGGACCAGACCGGGTTAGTAACCGGCGGGTCTGGAGTTCGATCCCCAGAGTCGGCACTAACTTCATCGGAAGACGTGGGATCGTACCCCACCGCTGGTCCCCCGGGTGAAAGAGATCGGGGTGTCGAAGGCTGGAGACAATGGTGTCCTCTGGTGCGCGGGGCGGCTGGAGTGGGATGCCACCTAGAAGACTACAACGCTGCCGCAGAGCAGTGGTGGAGGAATGAGTCTGCATAGGGCCTGGACCAGACTGCATAGCAGGTGGTGGTTGGATAACTAAGATCGGGCGGCGGCAGGCTTCCGAAGGATATAGGAGGTGGCAATGGCACCGGTGTGAGTGCCCTGGTAGATTACGCAGCTGTAGAGCATGCGTTCGGTGGACTGAGGACAGTAGGCGCCTGGGGCTAGCTTAGCTGGCACATGGACAATCAGGTGGACGCTGTCCTGTGACGATTACGGCGCAGCGGTTAGCACTTCCCGGTGCAGTGTGCAGACAAGGTGGTACGCCCCTCCTCAACAGAGGAGTGCTTCGGCGGTCTCCCGTATGTGGGCGGGTTAGCGCCCCCGGCCAGTGTCGGCCCGGCAGATATGTAACAGTTACACACACACACACACACACACACACACACGCTGCAAGGACTTCAGGGCGGGCAGGACAGCGCGGGCGCCGCGTAGTGCGCCGGCGCGACTGCTGTTTGTGCGGACGAAGGGCCCAGCTGCCGTATAAGGCAGGCTGTGAGCTCAAGCTTTTGGGGAGCCGCTGCGCCGTACACCCGTATATGGGGTATACGACGCAGCCAGCTCTGCGTCGAGCAGGAGGGGGTAGCGGCCCCTCACGCCCTTCTCCCACCGCAAGGGGGAGAGTGCTTAGGCGGTCTTTCCGTCGGGGCTGGGTTAGCAGCCCCTGGCCAGCGTCAGGGCCCGGTCAGATACTGTAACGACACACACACACACACACACACACACACACACACACACACACACACACACACACACACACACACACACACACACACACACGCACATACACACACGAGCACAGCGGCCCCCGCCCCCCCCCGGCCCCACCTTGATCAGTTCCACTCCCCGGAGGCGGCCCAACTGTACGGCAGCCGACTGCTCCCGACAAAGGTGACACAGCGCCGCGGCGGCGTTCACCTGTCGGGTTGGGTTGGGTTTGATGTGTGTATGTGTGTGCGTGTGGGTGAGAGTGGGTGCCAAATAATGTTGGATGGATTTGTGGATGGGGTTCGGGATGAGGGAAGGGAGCAGGGATACGCGATCGACGGAGATGATAGGCGCGACGACGATGACGACGATGACCCTAAAACCTATATTCGTACACATTCGTACGTATAGGCACACGCGCTGCAGAAACGCCCCTCCCTCCCCCCTGCTGTCAAGAAGGAGGAGATGAGAAAGAGGAGCGTGACAGATGTGTTTTGCGCATTGCTCACCGGTGCGCCCCCGACCCCGGCCTCCCCTCCTTGTTGTGACAACCCAAGCTGCGGCGGGCGCCACACGCCACGCAGGCATCTCTTCCCAAGATCCCAACCCCGAGCACCAACCCAACCCAACACATGCGCACACACACCCACCTGAGCCGGCTCCGGCGCTTCCTTGAGGCACCTCAGCAATGTGACCAGGCTCTCACCGAACTCCACCTGCGCGAGCAGATGGGGCAGCGAGGGGCAGCGAGGGGCAGGTGCAGCAGTCGCCCGTGCATTGCACTGTACCGCACTGCACCGCATTGCATTGCGGTAGAGCTGCCGAAATGCGCGTCTGGGCAGGTGCCGACGAGCAACGTGCGAGCACCCAGTTCAGGCCCGAAGCCAGGCTACGTGGGCAGTGTGTTGGTGTGTGGGGATGCCGTCATTGGCTGTCATTCAACCCCACCGGTTTGGGGGGGGCCCACCTCGTGAGCCCGTTCACGCTGGGGTCCCGCACTCAGCGGGCTGATAGCCGCACCTGCGCCCCCTCGCCCCCCCTTCCACACAAACAGACGCAAATGCAAACGCAAACACCCCTCCCCACCCGCCCTATCCCAATTGCACGAACCCTCGCAAACCATAATCCCACTCCTCAGTTCCGTTCCCCGTGCTCCCTTGCACCACCACCCTCCCCTTCCTCCTCCTTCTTTTTCTCCCACAAGCTAGGTGATCTGTTATACAGACGCACATGGTCGCACTCATAACCTCTGGCACGCCCACACATGCGCGTGCGCACACACGCCCGCGTGTCTCCCCCTCGCCCCTGTGCCCAAACCCCCACCCTCCTCCACCACCACCCCGAAACGGGTTGCTGTCGTACTGCCGTACCTGCATGAGCGCCCTCCTCAGGTCGGGGTGCTTGGCCGCCTCCGCCAGCGCCCCCACCGTGTTGCACAACACACCGCCCGGGTCAGCGGAGGAGGCCCCGCCAGCACCCCCAGCACCGCCGCCGCTGCCGCCGCCGCTGATCCCTGCGAGATGCCGGAGGGGCGGCTCAGACGGGCTCAGACGCTGAAGGGACGAGATGGGCCAGATGCGGAAGAGACGAGGGGCTTTGGCTAGCGAGCAGCAACGTAGGGCGGGGGAGAGGGGCCTGGGGGCGGCCGCATCTCCTCATGCAAGGTCCTGCTGCCGGCAATCGATCGATCGGTCGAATTCTCCTGCCCCCCTCCCTCCCTCCTTCCCTTCTCTCCCTCCCCGCTCTCCGACGTCCCAGCGTTGATACAAGCGCTGCCGGCCTCACCCGAGGCCAGTCGCTCGTCCAGCAGTGCCGCCGCTAGCCGTACAAGTGAGGCGATAGCGCCGCACTCCTGGGAGGGAGGGAGGGAGGGAGGGAGGGAGAGGGGAAGCGCAGAGCAGAAACTTTGAATGGATCCATCGGGCTGGGCCTGGGAACGGGGATGGGCCTGGGGATGGGGATGCATCTACCGGTAGGCCACTGGTGGCACTGGGGGGGTTTCGGAACGGACACTGGATGTCGCGAAGCCCCGTTGCCCCGAAGGCCAACACATGTCGCCCAATCAACTCCTCGACTGGGTGGGCTCCCGTCACACTGAATCGCACCCACCCTGTTTCCTCCATCACGGCATCCCCCCTCTCCCCTGCCCTCCCCTCCCCCCGCCTCCCCGCCTCCCCCCGCCTCCCTCCCCTCCCCCCGCCTCCCCCCCACCTGCATCTGCTGCCGCGCGTCCTCATCTCGCATCATGGTCACAATCACCGCCGCCACATTGGCCCGGGCCGCGTCGCCTGAGTGGGCGGATGGGGCCGCAGTGGGGGGTTAGCAGGTCAGCATGAGTGGGTGAGTGCGAGAGGGAGAAAGGGAGCCCCGCCCTCCAAGCCACCCCCCCACCCCCCCCATCCACCCACCTCCCTTGCTGAGCAGTCCCGCCAGCAGGGGTACGCAGTGGGCCGCCACCAGTGCCGAGTGGATGTCGGCATTGGCGGCAGCCAGGGAGCAAATGGCGTTGGCAGAGTTGACCTGTAGGGGGGGGGGGTGGAGGGGGGTGAAGCAGGCGGAGAGTGGAGGGAGGCGAGAGAGGGGCCAGGAGGGAGGGCGCGTTCCGGTGTGTGGGTAAAGAGGGTTATCCACGGACAACCGCTCGCCTGCGCCGCCCCCCTGCGCCGCCTGCGCCGCTTGCAGTGGGCACTCGTGGCGGCTGCAGTGGGGAGTCATCGTGAGGCGATCGACATCAAGGCGGACGGACCGCAGCCAGGTCAGAAAGGCGACCCTCCCTGGCGAGCGGGCGGGAGAGGTGGAGCGCCGGTGGCCGCTACGTGCCACGACCTCCCCCCCCCACTTCCCCCCCACACACACACCCTCGAACTCCTCGCACCTCCGGACCCCTCCCCGCAGAGGCCCCCCGGCACCTCAGCAGTACCACCCGGGCTGACCCGCACGCACATCGGGTCGGGTCCAGGGCCGGGTCGGGCCGGGCCGGGCCGGGCAGGGAAGCGTGGCGCCACCTCCAGTGGCCCCTCGCCTCGCCTCACCTGCATGGCCGGGTCCTGTCCAGGTGTCAGCAGCTCCAGCAGGGTACCCAGAGCCCCACACCGCCCCAACTCCAGCTGCATGGCCGCACCCATCCGCGCAAGGGCCATCAGACACAGCAGGCAGTTGCCGCGAACCACCGGAGGAACCGGGTAGAGGATATCCACACCGCCCGCCAGGATGTCGGTGGCGGCGGCCGAAGGCGGCGGCGGCGGCGGTAGCCTGCCGGCGGCGAGCGCCGCCAGCGCCGCCGGCGCCGTCAGTGTCGGCTCCGCCAGCGCCGGCGCCGCGCGGGGGTCTTTGCAGAGCTCCAGGAGTACGGCAGATGCGTTGACGCGGGCGCTGGCGGAGGCGGCCACGGACTCGTCGGCGGCTCCGGCGGCGTTGCGGCCGGACATACACAGCAGCAGCTGCGGCACGATCTGGGGAGGGGGGGGGCGGGAGGGGAGTGCGGGCGTGGGGGGATAGGGAGTGATATGCTCCTTCATACAACGAAGAGGGGCGTGGGGGGACAGACCCGTGGGACATGTGGACGTTGTGACACGCACGTGCTTGTGCTTGTGTGTATGGGCGGGTGGGTTGGTGGGGGGGGGAGGGGGGGAGAGGGGGGCGGGGCAAACAGCCAGCCGGATGGCACGGTGTCGGATCCTGAACGTGCCTCCTCTCACCCATCCCCTTGACCCCCCGGCCCCACCCTTCAGCCAGTCAGCTTACATATTTAGGTGGTCTGCTCTCCCTCCCCAACACTCACACACTCACTAACACCAAACACCGCCGCCCCCCTCCCCTCCCCTCACCGCGAACTGTCCCGTCGCCTGCGCCATCGCGGGCCTCAGACTGGGCGGACTCAGCGCAGCCAGGTTGTACAACGCAGTGACGGCGTTACAGGCGGGCGCATCGGGCCCACGAAGCATGCCCGCAGCCAGCGCCGCCACGCCGCCCGCCGCCGCCACCGCCGCACGGTGCGACTCGTGAGCGCCCGTCAGCTGTACGAGCACGCCGGCGGCGTTCGTACGGACGTTGGGCGCGTTGTCGACGGCGAGCAGGCTCAGCAACGTGTCGACGCCGCCAGCGCCGCCGCCGCCGCCGGCGGCGGCGGCGGCGGTGCCGCCGGCGGCGACGGCGGCGGCACCGGCGGCGTGGCCCGTCGCCAGGTTGCCGAGCGCGCTGCAGGCGTTGGCGGCAACGACGGGCGCGTCGCCGCCGTTGGCTTCCGCTGCCGCCGTACGGCCGCGCGCGGCCTGCAGGAGTCCGTCGACGACGCCGGCGGCGATTAGAGAGGCCTTATGCGGCGGCGGCCCGGCGGCTAGGGCGGCTAGGGCCAGGGCTGCGTTGGCGGCAGCGGCTCGCTCCGGGTGGCGCAGCAGGACACGCAGGAGCGAGCTGGCGGCATCTGCGTGTGTGTGTGTATTTGTGTGTGTGTGTTTGGGAGGGGGACGGGGAGGGGGAGGGAATGGGTGGGGTGGGGGAGCAGTTGGGAGGGTAAGGAGGAAGGTTGGGGGTCGGGGGAGGGAAGACGGGTGGAGGGGGCATGGCCGGAAGCGGTGTAACGTTCGGTTGCGGCGATTCGGTAGTGGTGGTGGTTGTGGCGGTTGTGATTCGCAGGGCGGTTGGCAGGTAGGATAGCAGCGTTGGATGCGGCTGGCGGCGGGAGCCGCGGAGGCGCGGCCCGGGTGGCGGGACAACCGGGTCGGGACAACCGGGGCGGGACAACCGGGGCGGGACAACCGGGGCGGGGCGGGGCGGGGCGGGGTGAATCCCGGGCTGCGACCAAGGGCCTATCAAGCGCCTATCCCGGTATATGTGTGTGTGGGTGCCAATGAGCAGAATGTCGTGTGTGAAGGTGTGAGTGAGAAGCTGTGAGCGCACTGCGCACGTGCGATACCCCCACACAGGGGGCATGGAAAACCCTAAAACCCTACGGTACACTCCGACACGCACCTCGCGCCATGGCCGCTGTCCTCAGCCCCGGGAAGTCGTTGACCAGCCCCGCCAGTGCCCCCAACTGCCGGGTCAGTTGCTGAGGACTGGGGCTGAGGCCGGGGCCGCGTGGGCTGGCGGCGCCGCCAGGGGCGTCGGAGGCGCGCCCAGGCGCCGCCGCCCCCTCCGCCGCCCCCTCCGCCGCCGCCGCTGCCCCGTCAGCGGGTCCCTGCTCCGTCGCTGCGGAATCCGCCGCCGCCGCCGCCGCCGGTTCTACTGCTGCTGCTGCTGAACCCAATTCCGGCGGAGGGGCCAGCGCTTCCGCGACCGCATGTACGACAGCCAGGCAGTCGAGCAGTCGTACGGCCTGGTCGGCGGTGCATCCTGACATTGCCTGCAGCGTCGTCGCATCCTCCGGGTTGACGTCACCCGGCAGCAGCACCTGAGGGCGGGGGGTGTGTGTGTGCGGGGGTATGGGGTGTGTGCGGAGGGGTGGGTGGGTGGTAAGCGTGCAATGCCGAATGCTACTGGTTGCAGCAACAGGGAGGCGAGGTGCGGTGAGGTGAGGTGAGGGGCATTCGTGGCACAGTGGACGAGTGGAGCCAACCAAGGCGGTGGTGGACCAAAACGAATACCAGGTGTTGATCCAGGCAGTAGCAGACCGGTAACAGCAGGCAGGCAGGCAGGCAGTGGCTGATTTGCAGGCAGTATGGGGGGGTGCGCGGCGCAAGGTGGCGCAACATCACAAGGCCCGGTCCTACCCGGGTTGTTTCGTCTCCGTCCGTCCGCCGCTGCAAGAGGGCCCCCCCCCTACCTGCGTGTGTGAGGCCATGAGGTCCCGCATCAGATCCTGGAAGCGCTCCGCACTCGAGCCCATCGCCAACAGAGCAGCCAGCTCCTCACCCACACCCCCGCCAGCCCCGGCCCCGCTGCCGCCGCCGCCGCCGCCACTCATGCCCGACGCCGTGCGCCGCTTCAGCGACTGCTGCACCTGCTGCCTCGAAGGCTGCCGCGGCGCCACCGCCAGCTCTGATGACCGCTGCCGCTGCAGCGCCTCCCGCTGCTCCCGCTCCTGCCGCTCCAGCTCCTGGCGCTCCCGCTCCTGCCGCTCCTGGCGTTGCTGCTCCGCCAGGCGCTCCGCCAGAATGCTGGTCAGGTCGCGAGCGCAATCCTGCGGTTGGGGCTGGGACTGGCTCTGGGCCCGAGCCGGTGCCGGTGCCGGTGCATCCCGCTGCTGCTGTTGCGGCTCGGTGGTATCTAGGGGCGTGTCATCGGGCGGGCTCCGGGCTGCAGGAGGCGACGCGGCGGCCGTGGGAGCTTTGCCGGCGGAGCTCGACCGAGAGGCGGCGCCGGATTGCGGCGGGCGAGAGGGCGAGCGTGCCGGCGACGGCGGTGCTGGGGGGTCGGAGGTGGAGGTGGCGCTAGGAGGTCGGGTCGGCTTGGTGGGGGTTTGAGGAGCGGCGGCTGCCGGAGCCGGTGGTGGGGCGGTGGTTTCGGGGGGCCGCGTTGAGGCCGGCCCAGAGACGGTCCTCTTCGCCTCTGGTCGCGGGGAAGGGGAAGGGAGGGAGTCGAGTCGTACAGTCAAAAGGCGAGGTATGGCGGCCGATGGGAGGGGGTGGGGAGAAGAGCACTAAAAGCTTCCTGCGGGCACAAAGCGCCCGAGAGAGAGGGAGAGATAGAGAGGGAGAAGGCCCGCGGTTAGCGTCATCAATCTGGTTCCGGTCGATTTAGGTGGGTGAATGTCGTACGGTTCAAGGGCAGTCGGACTGTGTGCCTGGGAATGTGCTGGGACTGCAGCGCAAAGCACCACTGTGTAAGTTTTAAGATTTAGGACGGCCACCGCTGCTCGCTGAGCATGGCTGAACGCTGTGACCACAGGCAGCCGGGTAGACTGGCTGCTTGATGACGTACAGGACAACTTCGACCACCGTTATGACGGTGAACGCCTGTCGTTACGACATCTGCGGATTCACCCAGCACTCTGAGCAAGATTGGAGCCCCGACTTCTTCCATCGCTTACTGTATATGGCACGTGCCGGGGTGCATGTCACGGCAGGCGCGCGACGACTTTTTCAATAGATGGTCCTACCTGACGACCTTGCTACGCTGCTCCCGCAACCCATTTTTTGCAGTGTGGCTCAAGAGTGTGTAGATAGATTCTTCAAGCCCTCGGTCGAAACTTACAGACGTCCAGCTTACAGACACGGGCATCTGGACAGGCCGTAGTCATCATGTAGATTATACATGAAACCGCTTCTTTGAAATTCACAGTCTTGTATAGCAGGTGAAGTACAGGCGATACACGGGTTAGATAGACCGTCGCACTGACTCGGTTCTCTAGCAGTCTGTAGAACTAGCGGCCAAAGCACATTTAGTTAAAAACTATTGCGATGCTGCAAGGGCTTGTGGGCTAGGCGCTAGGCCAATATGAGATGTTTGGTAAGACTTGTGCAGCTGCAGTACCAACTGAAGGCCGCCACGTGTTCCCATCTGGAAGCTGCGACAAAGCGTCGTTTGATGAGCCTGCTTGCAGCGCTGCGGGAGTGGTCGGAAGCGTTCGGTCTTACCGTTAATGCGAAGAAGTGCGAGCTGCTGTTTTTCCACCCCAATGCCCAGGTCAGGAGCCACTTTTATGCGATCAGCGACTTGGCTACTATGCGCGTGACGGAGGACGGGTTGCCGGTGGTCCGACCTATCACTTGGAAGACGCGCGCACGCTATCTCGGGCTGCATTTTGGTCCTAACAGCGCTTTCTCGTCCTGCACGGACGAGCTTCATGCTGCGGGCCGGCGGGCCATGTTCTCTCTGCTTAGCAAGCTGCGTCGGCAGGGGCTGTTGCTCCCCTCAGTTGGTATGAAATGTTTCAACGCTCAAGTTCGCTCTGTTCTTTCGTACGGTTCGCAGCTATGGGGCGCTGACCTGGTTTTAGCCATGATAGAGAGGGGTTTTCCGGCTAACGAAGCTCCGCGTTCTTGTTATTTTGAGGCCGCTATCCGGGACCGTATGGTCAAGCTACAAATCTCGTTTATGAAACAGCTGGTCGGAGCTGCCGTTCCACCCCTGCAGTTGTTGTTTAGAGAGCTCGGGCAGGTGCCTCTACAGTTGCATTGGGCTGAATCCGTTTTTCGTTTTTGGAACAGTTTGGTGGAGGACACTAGCAACGTGTATCACAGCGCCTTTCGTCATGAGATCCGTTTGGCTTTGGAATCGGATCTGCAGGCAGACGGTTGGGGCTCCAAGGTCATTCGGGTTCTGAACCTCTTAGGGCACGACTGGGGCGAAGAAGCGGCGGCGGGTAACATGGACACTAGGGTTAGGCGTTTTTCGGCGTGCAGGCTTGACGTTGAGGCGCTGATGGACACCCTCAGGGGTCGCGTCAACGACGATTGGGGCAGTGATAGGTTGGCGGTGGACCCGGGCGCTTTCGTTTCGGACGGCAGGAAGCCTGGTGTTAAGATGTGCCGTTACAAGCACTGGATGGGGTTACCGAAGCAGTTCGAGGGGTACATCCCGCCGGCGCACCACCGTTCCTTACTTCGTTTTCGTTTGTGTGTGTCTGACTTAGCGATTAATAGCGAGAGCAGCAGGTCTAGGGAGCTTCGTGTGTGTAAGACGTGTCGCTCTAATGGTGCTGTGGAGGATGAGAAGCATTTTCTGCTGGAGTGCTCCGCGCTTGCGTCTGCGCGGCAGAGGCTTTGGGATTTGGGTGTGCCCGTTAGTGCGTGTGTTAACGATGTCATGCAAGTTGACGACCAGCGTGGTCTTGCGAGTGCTATTTTTGAAATGTTCCGCTTACGGCGAGAATGCATCTCTTCGTAAAGTTGTGCTTGGCATCTATCTTTCAAGTTATGCCATTCGTCTGTGCTTCTCCTGTATCCTGACGTTACATCGTTTCTTTGGTTACTGTTTCTCTTGTTTCCGTTTGCTTTTCTGCTTGGCTGAAGCGGTTCATGAGCCTCCGGGTTCGTTTGAGCCGTACGAGCTCGTTGAAGCTTGTAACATCATCATCATCATCATCATCTGGAAGCCAAGACGAAGGGTTCTTTTGAGGTGCCAAGCCTCATTACACCCCGGAGTGCTGCTATGGATCGGTGCTTCTCAGAGTCGTGAAATAGTGCGGGACCTACTAGCAGGTACTAGCTCCCCCCGGGCGTTGTCGAACTCAGCTTTGCATGAAAACATGCAGCGTATTACAATGGACTGCCCCATTGGAAGTCACACGTCAAGGCCGGATGGCAACGCAGCGCGGGGATCGGCGAGCGTCGGTGCCGTTGATTGCAGCCCAGCCGTGAGTGACCCCTGGTGACCCGCATCCGGCGAAGTCAGCGCAATCTGGGAGGGCAGCCTTGTGCACAAGCCGGGTAGCGCGCAAAGGGACAATGATGGTCGTCAAGTCTCCGCACGTGTGCAGAACCTCGTTCGGCTACCCTCCGCCACCCCCCGCGTCTTCGTGCCCTGCCGCTCCGCCAAAAAAAACGCAATGCACGACGCGCACGACGGCCCCCGCCTACAAACGCTGCGCACCTCAAACGAACCCACGACATACACAGCGTTCGAGCTGCCTGCGCGGCCACGGTCTCGTTCATTGTCACCAAGGAAACAAACAGTCGGAGTAGCCGGGCAGAAAAAGGCATTGTTCCAGTGCGTCCGTCCGCCCGCCGGTCTGGGCATCTTCGGCACCGCCAGTGCCATCCGCAGCTTCCACAATCGCACAAATCCACCCACCCACCTCGAGGCCCCTACCTTTACAAGCTTATCAAGCCTTACATCCCCGGGTGCTTCACCCGGCCTGACACCCGGGAACGGCGGACCGGTTGCAGCCTCAGTGCACATATGCCCAACCTAACAGGGACCGGCCATGCGCTCCTCCTCCTCCATGCATCGTGCCATCCCACTGCTCCCCTTGACAATCGCGTTCGTTGTTCAGTGCAGTCAAGACATGCTTCTGGTGCTACGGGGCTGGCACCTCCGCACGCGCCAAGTAAGCAATCGTCCGCAATTACGTACGAAGTCCCCACAGCCGGGTGGACGCCGCACCCGCGTCCGCCGCGACCAGGGCGCCCCCACGCTATCCCGGGGCCAGCCAGGCACCCACCTCCGCCTCCGTTGCCGATACCGGCACACCCAACCGCGAAGCGCTGGCTGGCTAGCCGGGCATCCCCCTGGCGCCCCCAGTCCCAGTCCACACCCGTCCAACTCACGGGCCGCAACACTCCCCCGTGCTAGCGCCGCCCCGGGACCCCTTCCCCTCCCCAAGGGGATTCAAGCCTTCCCAATTATTTCCTCCCGAGGTCGCGAGCGGCCGTGCCTGCGCCCCCCAGCTCCTGCCTCGCCCCTTCCCGGGTTGCGGACGGAACCCACCGCCGGGCTGGAGGTGTCGGGAGGGGCCGCCCTTCGCATTAACGTCAGCCCCCGCGGGTGGCGTGCGGCTGCCGGACCCAGCGACCCAGCGACCCGGGGATAAGTTTCGGCCCTCCACCCGCAACGAGCACCCCGCAGCAGCCAACATGGAAGCAACTCGTCTCAACAGCAGGGGCAGCCGCCTACGGCTTGTCAGCCGCACCCACTCATAGCCACAGCGAAATTACTGCGCCGCTCTGAGTGGCGTGCATACGGTACAGTGCGGCCGGAGGATCCCACCCCAATGCCTGCACCCCCTTGCCAGCTGCCACATGCGCAGTGGCCAAAATGCAACGGGCCCCGGTTGCGGGTGTCGATGCCTAGCCCCGCCCAAGGTCGGTTGATTGCTGGCTTGCCCGCATTACGGACCTTACCGTGGTCCGGTAACAGCCCAGGGACACACATACGTCACCTCGCGGCGCCGTACGGCCTCGTCGTACGACCACAGCCGCACGGTGGCATCCATGCCAGCCGTGATGATCTGCCTGCTCACGCCACCGCCACCGCCTCCGCCTCCACCTCTGCATACCGCGGTGTTCTGCGCTCCAGGGGCAGCAGCAGCTGCTTGCGCCGCTGTGACGGGGGAGCTGGCAGGTCGTGTCAAGAAAGCCACACTGCGCAGAAAGCCCTGGTGGCCCTTGAGTGTGGCGACTCGGGCTGGGCATCGCAGGTCGGACAGGTTCCAGATGACTACGAGTGTATGTGGTGTAAGGGGAGGGGGGGTATGGGATCGGGTATGGGAACGGGTTACGGGTGGAGCAGGAAGGAAGGGGCGGGATGATTTCGTTCCTAGGGCACCGCCCGGCGGGGGGTAGCGGTTATTGGTTGCTGGTTGGGGGTGAAGGCGGGTAATGGGAACTGTCCAGCAACCGCAACCTTGAGATAGGATCAAGCCCTGACACAAGCTGGCCATTTCCTCGCCATCCAGTCGTTTGCCCAAGTTACCAGCCAGTGGCCCCAGCCACTTGTCGGTGCAAGTAACCAATCAATCTCTGCTTCATCGTAGAGCCATACCGGTATACCTGCCGTGCCATCATCGCACGTGGGTGCCGCATACCTTGCACCACCTGCATTTGGAGTTTTGGACTGCAACGAACTAACAGCTCCTCCTGACACCCCGTGTTGTGCTCACGCGCTGCTGTCGAGTGGTGCACTACTGGCGCTCATACACAGCGCCGCCCCATCTGCGGTGCAGGTAGCAAGGTACCCTCGCTCGAATCTTTCTCATCCTCAGCTTATTATCTCACCTGCCGTACCATCGCACGGGCAAGTCGCCAGCAAGTTGCGGTCCAGCGGATCGAACGCCAGTGCCCACACGCCCCTTGCGTGCTGGACGGCTGCAACCTGAAAGAATACACCGACGCACGCATAACGCTAAGCGTTTTCCCTTGCTTACCACACAGCAACGCAATTATTACACATCCGGTTCAGCGACGGAGCAGTGCGTGATGGCAAATCTTTCGGCAGCGATGTGTGGTAGCTAGGGAGCCAGCGTTGCGGCAATGTGCCCGGTGGGTGCAGCAGTGAGTGCCGCCGGCTGCAGCAACACAATCCCACACCCACGACCCACGAGCGACACGGCACGCGCACGGCCGCCCCAATGTATGGCAAATTCCCATCCCCTAAAGCACTGCCATACATCAGTTTACGGTGCTGCTCCGTTGTGCTCCATTTGTTTGCGCTTCTCTCGTACGTACTTCCCTCTTCCGGATCCCTGAAATAAAGCACCCCATACCTCCTACACAACAAAGCTACCGGTACAGTACACACATCCCCTAGGAGTGCCTGAGAGTTAGGGCACTAAATTGGTGCCCGAGAGGTCACCAGTTCGATCCCGGCCTTCGCAGAGGGCTGGGTGACCGATGGGGGCCCTGGTGTGGTAACGAACAGCAGGTGATCGCATGGCTCTTTAGCCATGTCCCTGTCCCCTGCACTGGTAGAACTCATCACGGTTGAATGTTCAACAATGATGTGTCTGGCATATCTGGGAAAAATGCGTGCGGGTACCCAGATGTGATCCGAGTGAGACGGAGCCCAGACACGGAGTGGGTGGGAGAAGCAACCCATCTTAGTCAAAAAGGCGGTCACCGCGGTAATGGGCTGAAAGTACCCGCCGAAGAGGCATCAGTCTGTTCCCTTAACCCACGCTCGGGCTTACGGTCCAGTGTAAACTTTCTACAGTACACACCTGCTTCCCGCTCGTGATGTCCCACACGCGTGCGCAGCCTCTGCTGGACCCGCCCGCTAACCACCGCCCGTCGGCTGACCACGCCAAGCCACGTACATCATCACTGAACGTGCAATCGAACGGCTGGTAGGACTCGTGCCGCAGCAAACGCGGCTCCCTGCCCAGCCACAAGCCGCTGATTACGATTAGGTTACGGTCATGACCGGTCGCCATGAGGTCATCCGTTGGAGACCAGGCGAGGCTGTACATGTGTTCGCCAGTACCCGCCGGGCTGTCCCACAGCAGAGGCCAACGCCAAGCCTGGTCGCCGGCGGCGGCGGCTTCACCGCCGCTATTGAAGTACTGTTCCTTCCAGGCGACTGCGTCCCACACCGCCAGGTTGCCGTCCTCGCAACCGGAAGCCAGTCGTGTGCCCATTGCATTGAAGCCAAGAGTCTCGACAGGTTTGGCATGGCCGGCCGGCAGTACCAGACCCGGAACCGTGGGTCGGTCCAGGCGGTGCACTCGCACCTGCAATGTACGGCGTTGCGTTACACTATTGCGCGCACGGTGGCTTCTGTCTCAGCATGCCGGCCGGCATTGCTGGTTGCGGCGAAACATTGTTTATTGCTGCGTTGCAGGTTGCATATCTAATTACATGTTACAGGAAGTCCGTCGGTTGAGTTTATACTATATATGCCGTGCAGGTACTGTGGTACGGTGCAGGCTAGATACAAGACGTAAGAGCAAAGACAGTTACTGTACAATCACCTCGCTCGATACCTGTGCGTGAATTACATACCTGGCAGCCGGATGCGCTGGCGACGGTCACCCCGTCCGCCGCGACTGCAACGGAGGCGACAGGCCTGGTGTAGCTTTTGATCCGCATCAACAGCCCCAAGCCGCCGCCGCCACGGCCGCCTCGGCTGCCCTTCTCCTGCTGCTGCAGCTGCTGCTGCTCCCTGTCCTGCGGGGGCCGACGCTGCTTCTGCTGCTCATCCTTGGCGGCGGGCGGTGGCTTTGGTCCTGGTGCCGGAACCCCCGCCCTAACCTCCGATGCCGGCGTTGTGTTTGATCTTGGTGGCGCAAGCAGTGCTGAGGGCGGCGGCAGAGCCCAGACACCGACCGTCTTGTCCTCCGAGGCTGTCACCACGTAGCCTTTGTCGGCTGCTACAGCCATCTGTACGACGCCCAGGGCGTGCTGGCGCGGCGTTGGGTTGCTGGCGGCAGCACGGGCGTCCCAGATGCGAATCTGCCAACGGCAGTTTGTGGTTAGTGGTGGTGGTTAGTGATGGATAATGGCCAATAACAATATAATTGATGACTGCCAATCACCACTTCCACTGCCACACACCGTGCCCTGGACTCCCTGCTTTCGGACACGCACAGACAGCGAGACTACTGGGCTTCCCATTGGTGGGAACCCTGACACGATATCATGCACAGTTCGTTGCTCCCTGGCCACGGAGTTCATCTGCACGCAGTGCCGTACGTACCGATCCGTCCACGGATGCAGACGCCAGCAGCCGCCCGTCGTACGACAGATCGCAGCCGCACACGTCAAATGAGTGGCCGTACAGTACGGCAAGCTTGCGGCCCGCGGCCAGATCCCACACACGAACCTGCGGTGCGCGCCAACAGAGCACATGTGTCCGCGGAAAACCTAGCTTTGGCGTCTTTAACCTCTCATAACCCTAGCCACCTCCTGAATTGCTCCTGGTCAGTTGGATTCAACCCGTCAAAGTATGAACCATGTTATTGGGTGTTCAAGGCAGAGCATTGTCCCGGCATTAAGAAGCGGAACAATAATCTTGGCAATGCTGCACGCATTTACGGCTCCCCTCGCCCGCGATTCCTTCCTTGCCGTACCGTGCTGTCGACGCCTGAGCTGTATGCCGTACGCCCGTCCCGTGCTGCCACCAGGGCGCTCACGTGGGAGGCATGGCCGTGAAAAACCAGGCGAAGACGCCAAGTGGGAATTCCTGGCGGCGCTTTTGTGCCTGCCTGCGCCTGTGCCAGGCACAGCGACGACGGTGGTTCTCGCCGCCATACACCGATCTCGCCGCCTGACATCCCCACCAACAGCGAAGCGCCGTCTGCTGCGAACGCCACGCACTTGACCGTGTCCGCGTTATTCGCCCCGGAACCTCCAGCCGCGGTGGTGGTCACGGTTTTCGCATTCAGTGAGGGTGCAGCGTAGCCGGCAGAGATGTCAGCGGCGGCCTCGACTTTCCCCATCTGAAGTCGAAACGCAAGGGGCCCACCAGAGCATCGGCAAGGGGCCCGCCAGAAGCATCCTTGTTATGATTGTAGTGGGGACAGCCCATTCCCCGTTCAGCATGCACAGGCCAACATGCAAACCGAGAAGCTCCACAGGTTCATTCAGAACGAACCACATTTATGGTACATCCCAAGCCATGCCCGACCCCCATGTGATCGTGGCGATATTTTCTATCTGGGGACTTCGCCCTATCGCGATCTGGGGGCTCCGCCCTACCAGAATCTGGGGGCTCCGCCCTACCAGAAAGCGTCACCAAAAAAACGTACACAAAACACATGGCCACAAAGATGTGTACGCCCTGAGACCTACCCCCACATCCCATCATCATCCACTCCGCCTATCTCACCTTCTCCCCCGTTGCCACATCCCACATCCTCACGCAGCCGTCCTTCCCACCGCTAGCCAGCATGAGGCCGTCCGGAGTGAAGGCGCAGCAGGAGGCCTCCCTCGGCCCGTGTGACCCGCGGGTCGGCAGTGCCTGGATGGCGGCCGCAGCCGCCGCCGCTGACACCGCCGGTTTCAGGCGCCAGATGACGACCTGCATGCCGTGATGGTTTGGGGGTGGTGTGCACGTGTGTGTGCATGGATGGGTGGGGACCCACAAGGCTGGTGCAAAAAAAGGAAAGAGTGTCGCCCGCAGCAACGGCCTGTTCTCCTTCGGTGCGCCTACAATGGTTCGGCACATACGGTATGCCTCAGACGGTGCCGTTCAATCATGTTTGGTCCGCGGACCAAACATGATTGAACGGCACCGTGCCAGATGTGCCCGGCGCGCCGGGCACATCTGGCACCTAAGCATTGGGACAGGACTGGCTTGGCACATCCGCAATCCCACTTGGCCGGATATTCCACCACAAAAGGACGGGCCCCCATTGAGCCCTGCCATCTAGATAGCCGACCTAGTTCCAGTACCTGCCGCTTATTACATCCTGGGCAGTCTGGGCTCCACCCTTTTGTGCATCACCCATGCATCAGGGTGGCTATCTTAAGATATGAATATATATTCGGGGGGAAATTTTGGAAATCTGAAGATACTTTTGCCGTGCCAAAAGCTGAAGGTTTAGATAATCCGGCCTCACAGGTGGGCATGATATCTCCAGGGGCCGTGTTTAGCCGGGAAAATCCCCTCCTTGGCAGATCCTGACAGATACTCTCAGCGCTTCTGAGCCAGGAGTATCTCTGGCCGTAGATACTCAGCAAAATAAGATAGCCACCCTGCCATGCATCCGGTTCCACTCATCGCTGAAATCGTCCACACATGTATGCCGGCGGTGTGGTGGGCAGCCGGCCCTTCACGGTCCGCCAACCGGCCACGTCCTGCATTTCGTCACCTCTCCACATTCCCTGCACCTCTCCCTCTCTCCCTAGGAAGGTTCTATGTATGTGTAGATTTCTTTCTTCCTTCCTTTCTTTCTTCCTTTCAGTTCCCTCCGATGTCAGCGGGGGCCAAGCGTGAAGCGTGTTCGGGGGGGCCCCGCCCCCGCCCTAGGGATGGCCCAGTCCGTCCGTGTAGTCTTCCGTGCGGCTGTACCCGCAAAACATTATCATTAACATATTGGGCGACGCCCCCGGCACCCCGGTCATATGACAATTCGAACATCTAACTTCACGCATGCAGCCACTACGGTATTGGCCTGTGCGGATTCAGAGGGTCCCCGCCCTTCTGGCTTCGAGGAAGCCGACGACATCGCTTGTTGTCGTCTTCCCTCATCTTACTCGTCAGTTTCATTGTTCCTCGCTTCCCGTGTAACTCCGGATAGACCGCAATCCATTACTGCCCTCTTTCGCACCGTGTAGCCTACCACCTCATCCTGCTGTCGGTTTTCCTGTGTTCCTGGTCATGCTCCCACCTGCAATCCATTCCTGCCCTTTCTTGCTTCCTTCCCTTTCGTTCGCCATTGCAATTATTTGCACCCTTCTCAATCCCTTGCTCCTGTTTGCCCCTTTTCCTCTGTTGAGCGCAGATGAGTAATCCTTTGTCGGGTCGATCGTGCTGTCTATCTGGTTGCTCGTGCCAATGTTGTTATGTCGTGTGTAATCGTCTGCATGGGTCGGTCCGGTGGCAGTGCGGTCTCAGCTATTCCCGTAATGGTACGACATCAGCGTTGGTAATGAGTACGCTAACTTAATAAATGTTGCTGGGATCGTTCACCAATTAATGTCGGCCTATATTCCTTCTTTGTGGTTTCGTCAAGCACGCAAATGATTCCCCACGCACCACGCCGTCCTTGTCCGTGGACGCCATGTGGCCGCCATCCGAGCTGACACAGAGTGAGGTGATTGGGCTCTCGTGATAGCACAGGCATGCCACCTGCTCGCCTGATGATGGTGGCGGGAAGCGGGGAGTTAGGGTTTTGGTTAAGGGTTTTAGGGTTTTAGCTAGGCGGGTCTTTATGTAGGGACGGAGATTAGTTGGGCGCGGTACCGTAGATAGACGGCCTGGGACGCCAGAGAGCAGCACGCAGGGAGGAGAGGGCGGGGTATGCGTGACAAGGAGCTAGAAAGCATGGCGGAACATACATTTGGTGATGGATGGAGGCTGGCGAGCGGGGACATACACTGTGCGACAGCCCGGGCCAAGGCGCGGGCCAGGCTCGCCCAGGCGCGGGCAGGTGCGCCCATCCAGGCGCCCATTCGCTTGGTTGTGTGGGAAATACGGTGCAATTGCTGGTTCCTGATCTATTGGGTATCGTACACCTGTTATCCTCCGTTAGGTGGAAACTCTATTGTTGTACCATGTACCACAACATGACAGTCAATCAGGATCCTGATTATTCAGTGCGTGGACGAGCATTGGCGGCTGACAGGGGGGGGGCGTCAACCGCCCAACCCCCAAACGACGACCAACCACCAACTCCAAACCGTCGCACCGGTAAATATGTCCCGAAGCCGAATCGTCTCGTCGTATCCGGCGGAAGCCACCAACAGTTGGGAGTGCTGGCGGCGCTGCTGCTGCTGCTGCTGCTGCGAGTACCTGCTGTCCTCATCATGGGTGGGCTGCCGCTGCACTTGGCCCCCGCCGCCGCCGCCGCTGATGCCGTGTCCACTGCTGCAGCTGCTGTTGATGCTTCTGCTGGCGGCGGTGCTGCCCACCTCAGCAGCAGCAGCCCTCTCGATGCCGTTGTTGTTGCTACCGATGCATCTCCCCGTTGTCTCAGCAGGGTGAGGCACATCGGCGTTCAAGCTCACGAACACAATGCCACGCACGTAACCTTTGTGGCCGTCGAGCCACAGCACCCTCTCGCCGCTGGCCGAGTCGTACAGCATAACCTGAAATAAACCAGGTGTCAAAGTGCAGGAAAGGACGGAGAGGAGGTTCGTTTGGGGCGGCGAGCAGCATGATTGGGGCTGGAATGTATGTATGTGTGGGGCGGTGGGCGGGATTGAAGCAAAGCAGTACAGTTGCAGAGCTGGCAAATAGATCGAGGTGAAGTCAACCGAAGTCGCGAAGTGAGTACCCGGATGGGAGTGGTGATGGGGTTGATGGCAGGTGGATGGGGGCACGAAGCTGTTGCCCCCAGTTGGGTTTCCCGCCGTGCAAATAGATAAACGACAATACCCTTAACTTAGTCTCGTCCGACCCACACGCCTATCTTACACTCCGGCGTCCGCATCTTCAACTCCACCCGAACGGATTGAGTGGATCCCCGCCCTTTTTTAGGCTTCAAGGAAGCCGACACCCCTTGTCCTTCAATCCTTGCGTCCTCCCTCCCTCCCTCCCTCCCTCCCTCCCTCATGCAACAAAGCACACCTTGCCCTCGCCGTTTGCCGCCGCGATCAAGGAGCCGTCGGGGGAGAAGCGCACCGCGGTGACCTCCTTTCTGTTGCCTCTGCGCATGAAGAGCATGTCGTCCTTGGTATTCACCAGCGCCAAGCAGGCCGGCCATGCACGGTACACCGGCGCCACCACCACACAAGCTTCCTGATGCTGCTGCTGCTGCTCCTGCTGCTTCGGTGACGATGATAAGGCAGTGACTCCCACAGACTTTGGACGGCAGGTGGTGCCATTTCGGTACCGGGATCGGGCAGCTGCAGCCCGGGTGGCAGAGCCGAGGGGCGTCTCAAACGCGAGCTGTTCGATGAGCTCGGGCTCACGCTGCAGGGTGGAGTGGTCCCTCTGGATCATTCGCACCTGTACGGCAGCGGCACAGGAGGGACGAGGGCGTGTGTCGAGCAAGCTGCCTGCAAGCAAGTGGGACCTCCTGCCTGCTGCGACGGAGCATGCGGCCTGCTCCTGCCTCCTGCCTGCGCCCTGCTGGTCCCTCCTGCTCAACCCCCGCTTCCTCCCAATGAACAAAAAAAGAAAGAAAATGAACACCAATGAACACTCTTCCTTACTCGCCATGCATATCGATGGGTCGTGAAACCGTAACACATACCACGTTGGTTGCCAAAACACATCACAGTGCTCGCTCGCACACAATGCATGCACCCGCATATATATAGTTATATACTGTCGCCACGACAACACACGGTCCCATCTTTTCACCATATCACGTGCGACGGGCGAGTCCAGCCCAGGCTGCAGCGTCATCAGGTCCCTCAGCACGGCAGTGCCCAGGTTGCTGGTGTACACCTATCCATCCAATGGGGGAAAGATGGAAGGGAGGTGACTGGGTACGTGTGAGGGACAGGACAAGACATACAGGACCGGCGGCTGGCATACATGTCGTGAGCTAGCGGCGGGTGCAATGGAGCCAGGGCGGGGAAGCTAGCAGGGTGGCTATCTTAAGATATGGATATATATTCGGGAGAAAATTTTGGAAATCTGAAGATACTTTTGCCGTGCAAAAAGCTGAAGGTTTAGATAATTCGGCCTCACAGGTGGGCATGATATCTCTCGGGACCGTGTTTAGCCGGGTAAATCCCCTCCTAGACAGATCCTGACAGATGCTCTCAGCGCTTCTGAGCCAGGAGTATCTCTGGCCGTAGATACTCGGCAAAATAAGATAGCCACCCTGCGGGGAAGTACTCCGGAACGATGCGGCCTCTCGGTTATAAATGGGAAGACCCAATCGGGTATATATATATATATTGAGCATGCAACGGGGTGGCTGGGCGGGGGCCTGACGGGGGGCCTGCCAAGCTTCACTGAGACTACCACCATCTGTAATGAAACGGGCAGGTGTGCGTGCACGAAGACTGCAAGCCTGCCCAAATAGTTTCCGGCCGACCTGCCGCCAGAAGTCAAAGTCCAGCAGCAGCTCGTCCAGCTGCCGTACACGTGCCGCACAAGCCAAGGCGGAGGAATGCGGCGGCGATGGCGGCTGTGAGGATGCAGAGGACGACGCTGGCTGATCCGCGTGTCTGGTGGTGGAATTGCGGCTGCTGCTGCTGCCTTCACCGCCTTTACCACAGCCCCTTTTATCGGCATCCACGGCCGCTGCCGCAGCCGCATGCGCCAAATGTAGTACGGCGTAGCGGAGACTGTACAACTGTCCAAGCGAGTCCAGGGTGGGAGGGGGGCGGGGTGCAGGCAGGCAGGACACGGTCGGGTGTGGCTTGCTTTTGAAACTCCGGCGAGCACTCTGCACCCGACAAGCAACTATCCCGCGCTGCATATATAACTTTATCATCACAGCTTGTTTGGCACCTGCGTCACCCTACCTCTTTTCCAAAGCCCAGACCCCTGTGCAGCTTCAGAAGTCAGGGTTCCCCGAACCCCTGCCCTGACCCATTCGTACACACCACTAACAACAAACCAGTAAACATGTCCGTCGTGACCGACCTGTGGCCTGGCAGACCCCCTAAGATCCGCCATAACCCAATCCGCCAACCGCCGATGGCCGCCCGATGCCGCCAGCTGCAGTCCGGCGGCCCCCAGTACCGCCACGGCGCCGTTTGATCGCTGCCCTGAGTCGTCTTCGCCCCCGCCGCCGCCTTCCCACCCGTCCTCCTCGTCTTTGGAAACCCGTAGCCACTCCAGCAGCGACCTGCGCAGGAGAGGTAGCAGTAAGGGGCCGCGGTCTCATCAGGGATTCGTACATACCGTACGGTCGTACACCCTACTGCACATGCAGGGCATGTCCACAATCCCGGTTTGCGTTCTTCACACTCCTGGGATACCGTGCAGTAGTCACACCGTAGCGAGGTCTAAATTCAAACATTCGAACCCCGAACCAGCCCGCACAACCCAGCCCCGGGCTGGGCTTCCAAGGTTATCCCGGTGGCTGGTTGCTGCAACGAGTACGAATGATGAATCGCATCGCACAGGTCAACCCATCTCCCGGCCACTTGCACGTTGACCCATACATGCGCACCATACCCAGTCGTTTCTCCCGGGTGAGCTACGTACAGACCTTCCATCCGTACTTCACCGTTGCGTGTCCGTCCCAGCAGTCTCCAACTAACATCTATCGATCGCACCTGTGCAGCACGTTCAGTCGGTATGTGCCTTCCAGCACCCGGAACGCCACGCCCCAGCCCGGCAGATGCTGCATGTACGGCGCAAGGCCCATCTGGGTGATGCAGCGCAGGGAGGGCGGCTCGGGGGAGGCCATCAGCAGCTCTAGTAGGGACCCCACACCGCGCCGCTGCTCCAGGGAGAGACGCGCCAGGCCGGCGGTGAAGAGCGCCGCATAGGCAGCGGGCAGGGAGGCCGGCTGATGGCCGTCGAAGGCGGTGGAGGGTGTGGTTGTGGTGCGCGAGGTGCTGGTGGTGGTGGTGGTGGCGACGGCGACGGCGGAGAGGGGGCAGGAAGGCGGTGGGAGGAGTCCCCGGATGGTCTCCAGGACCCAGTTCTTGATGACGACGTCGCCGCCAAAGGGTGGGACTACTGGGACCGGTGAGATGGGGGACGCCAATACACGGGGTAAGGGCTCTGCTGGCTGGCGCTCAGGCGGTTGTGCTGGCGGTTGTGGTGGTGTGGAAGCGACCCACGGGTCAAATTTGCAGACCAGGCTGCGCAGCAGGCGGTTCGGCCTCGGGCGCAGCGTGACCAGCAGTCGTACGCGCGGGGGAAACCGCGAAAAGAGGTCCCGGAGCGCCAACGAAATCCTGTTCATCAGGAAACAGAAAATGGGATTAGTCCATTCCGTAATAATGGGAGTCCCTGCAGGTGTATCTCCCGCGCCTTACCCATGTGTTAGTGAATTTCCGCCGACAACTTTCGACCTTTCTGATGAGCATTATAAGATGATACGTGAGGCTGCAACGCTGCCGTCAGTCATCAGTTCCCCTGGCTCCTATCCCTGCCGATCGATGGCTGGCACAGCGCCCGCAGCAACTCTCCTTCAGGATCTGGTCTCCGGCCCCTTGACCTCCCACACCTCCCCCTTGCTTGACACTTGGCACGTCGTCTGCCTGCTGCCAGCCAACCAAATTACGCACGCTCCCCAAAATCCCACCACGCACCATTCTCACCGATTGCCGTACAGCCGGCCATCCGGGTCCTCCGCCTCGTCCAGTCCGTCAACCACCAACAGCACCTCCTCAGGCGCCTTGGCCTCCTCCGCCTCCTCCATCCCCTCCGACACCTTCACGTGTGGCGCAGCTGCAGTTAGAACTTCATCACTTTCAACTTCTTCGCTCATATCATACGCGTCGTCGCAGAACGTGCGCGTCGACTCATCGATGCTCGACTCCCCATCTTCATACCCTAGTCTATATTTGGCAGCTGTCTTCGTATGATGCTGCCGCTTCATCCACTCAAGCCACAGCTGTCGCTCGGCTTCCTCGACTTCTTCGTCTTCCGCGTCCTCCTCGTCTTCCGTGTCTTTTACGTCTATTGTGTCTTCCGCGTCTTCTGTGGCCGGCCGTGGCAGCACCTCCTCCAGCGGTTTGAGCAGCAACGTGTTAAAGGCGCTGTCCAGTCGGGAGAGGCCCTCCAGGCCGTACCGGGACAGCTCTACGTACGACAGCAGACGGCAGAAGTTGCATGTGGGGGGAGCAGCGGATGGAGCACCCACTCTCAAGCCATGTGCAGCTTTAGCAGACCATGGTAGATAGATAGATGGAACTGTACGTGAACAAAGTGCGTGACGGCAATCGCACAGCTGTCATCAGATTGTAATGCCCACAATGCAACCAAGCGCGTGGGCCAGGGCCCAGCGAGCATGGCTACAGTCGCGCTGTTGGTGATGTGACATGCATGTCTTGCAAGGGGATAGCTAGGCCACGACCTGCGTGCGCCCCCAGCAGATCACGTCCCTCACACGTCGTTCAGCCCCTGCTGCAGCTCCCATCCCCGCACCATCCATCGACTGAGGAACCCGGTCTGCGACCCTTGCCTGACCGCCGTCCTCGGCTTCCCCCTGGATATATACCGATCGGTGCCTCGATAGTTCTGCAGCAGCACGCAATGCGCAACAGCCGGCCATGATGAGGCCGCGTGATGGACGCACCCACCCAGGTAGCGCTCCTGCAGAAGCTTGGCAAGCGACCCACGGGTCTGGCAGGCCAGCTGGAATGCCAAGCTGTGAACCATCACCAATGGGTCCAGGCTTGCGGCGTCTCCTGCGTGGCAAAAATGCACGGCGACCGGTCGCCCGCGCACAGCAGCCGACAAGCCCCCCTCGTGTGAACGCGGCTGCTGGAGCACTGGGGCGATGGTGGAGAGAGCGGCTCGAACGCCGTACGACTTGCCACAGCCGACGGGGCCCACCAGTACCAAGGCCCTGCGTCGGGAATTTCGAAATTTGGTAATATATAGGATCTTTTCAATTCCAACTTGGGGCATGGGGGCGAGGGGCAGACTGCTTGCCGTGCGATGCCGTGCAAGGTTCCATGCATGGCTGGCAGCAGCGGTAGGTCGGCGGTGAGCCTATCCCCTCTGCCAGCCATTCGGGCAAACCTGCTGTAAGGTGAAGCGCTAATAAGCACCAAGTCGGCGGTGCTGCTTGGGTGTCGCACGCACCTGTAGTGCTCATCGTCCGGTGTGAGGTCCAGCCACTCCCGGATGACTCCCCCGGGCCAATCAGCAACCACGGCGGCAGGGCCGGTGGTATCAGTGGCGGCGGCATTGGCGGTGGAGCCAGCAGGGCGCGAAGCTGCAGCAGGTGCCGGCGCCATGGCAGGGATGGCGGCTACTGCAGAAACAGTATCGTACGGCTCCAATAGGAAGATAAGTTTCAGTTGGGCGTTGACCAGATCCAGCTTGTCACCGATGGCCGCCAGGATACGGTCGCGATCTGATGGCACCAAGGCCTCAGCGTTCCGTACATCGATGTTCTGCACCAGGTAGGCGAGAGAGGTGCGAGCAATAATAATAATAATAATAATACGCCCGACCGGAGGCCGAGGCGTGGGTTAAGGGAGCAGAGGAGGTGGGGTGACGGGTTTCCCCGGTCCCAGTCCTCCCCCGCCACCGCGGTGGGGGTTGAGAACGAGTATGTGTTAGTTATGTGCCCGTCTGCTGTTGCGTCTCGTGCGGGGAGCGTTCCATTTGCCGCCGGGTGATCACAATCTTATTGAGCGCCCGAACAGCGTGATCGTGGAGTTTGTTGCAGCATGTTTTGGCCGCTTCACTGCCCGCCCCTAGGGTGCAGAGAAGGGGGCGTAAGTCTTTTCGGATGGTACCGGCGAAGCCTAGGCTGATGGCCTCCTGTGCTGTGTAACAGACTTTCCACCCCTCCTTTGTGAGGAGCCGGGCTAGCTCGGAGTGTTGGATGGCTTTGTCATGTTGTTTCTGCTTGTGGTTGGTGTCGGCCGTGTATCCTATTTCGAGGATATGCACGGTGTGTTGACTAGGGTCCGGGGGCCCCATGTATCCGATCTCTTGTGCCTCGTGGAGAGGGATGCTAGGGATGAGGAGTAGATCGGGGCGCATTTTGAGCCGTTCTTCCTCCGGGGTGTTTGGGAGCAGCCAGTGCGGTAGCCTTGTGCCTGCTACATAGTCCGGCCGGTCATCTGCGGGGCAGGCGTCCATGACCGTGTAGCAGCCCCCGTTGATTCCCCGGGCGAGCGTACTGGTGATGGTTTGAACCGCCTGGTTGTGCCGAAGGATGTATAGAGCGCGCATCCGTGGGTGGCGGCAGCCACCCAGGATATGCCCCCCGGAGTCGGGGTTGTGGCACAGGGGGCAGCTTCCTGACGCAACTGGGCCTCCCGGGGCCAATGATTTCCTGAAGCGGTTCGCGAGCTTGGCGTTCCATAGTTGGCCGTACAGGTAGTCGAAGCACCGTTTGGCGTGCTTGTGTCGGCCTATCTTGCGCTGTAGGGTGCGTGCGCTGGCGTTGATGTCCAGGTCGGGTATGGTATTGGCAACAAACTTCATGTAATCTGTCTCATTTGTGTAGCCCGAGTGCGTTTCCGGACGCACTAGGGCTTCGATGCCCCGGTTGAGGTCGTTGGCAAAGTGCCCAGCATTCTTCTCAGGCCCATGCATCTTCCGTAGCCACCAGTATTGGTTACGTGGGTTATTGTCAGATGTTTCGGTTGTGCTCAGTGCGTCGGGGTCGAGCTTTGCAAGGCCTCGCGCGGCCCGTACGGCTGCTTTATCTGCTTCTTCGTTATATTTCACGCCAGTGTGGGCTTTTACTTTAAGTAGGGAAGTTGTTAAATTGCATGCTGCTCTCTTTTTAAGAGTAGTGACTATCTGCTCAAGCAGGGCCTTATGTTTGCTGAGCCGGAGTTTCTGTGGGTTATTGATCATCTTTTTTATTAGGTAAAGGGCTGCGGCTGAGTCCGTCCAGATGGATAAGTGGGTGTTGTCCTCAGGCGTGCCTCTGCGCATGTAGAGTGCTTGGTGGATGGCACTTAGTTCACATCTCGTGATGGTTTGGCAGCCGTGATGTCCAGCATTTACATCAATGTGGAGCGTCTTATTGGTGAGTGCGTCGACGGCCGCGGCTCCCAGTATTTGTCGGTCCTCGTCGCCATCCTTTACCTTTTGAACAGATCCGTCCGTGTAGATTGCGTTCTGGGAGTCGTATCGCAGCGACTGTTTGGCGTGGAATGTCCGGAAGACGGCCTTTCGCTCAGCAGAGGTGAGGTTGTCGCACGGACGGGAGAGTACCGCCGCGGCGGGTGGCCGGTCGCTCATACTGCGCACCCGTTTCCGCACCCACTGGGGCGGGTTCCAGGGGTGGGAGGGCTCCATGGGGGTGGCGGTTGCAGCCGGCATGCCAAGAGTCCGACGGAGGCGTTCGGCGTGGGTTCGACCAGTTGCGTTGCTGACTAAGAGAAGAGTGAGGCCCATCGGGTAGGGTTGGGGGGTATCTTCAAGGGTTTCGCTGTACAGACTGGCTGTGCCCGTGAACGCGTCGATTCTGCCGATCATAGTGACCAGCGGGTGGGTGAGGTAACGGGTATATGGCGCCGGTCGAGCCGTGGGCAGCAGGAGGAGGGTGGCGGTGGGTGTGCTCTCAGACCGTACTGTCTCGGCCCATCCCAAGGCCCATCTTAGGGCGTGATGCCCCTCCTCCGGCGTAGGCTCGGGGTGGGCGATGGAGAGGCCTGTGAATGGCTGCGTATATGCATCGTGGTTCGCCCCAAAGAGCTGGTCCTCTGAAAAGCGTGAATAGTATGTATCTACGCAGTCGGCTACATTGAGGGGGGATGCAAAGCGTTCGGTTGTGGCGCCGAGCGCGGTCGTGAGGCGCTTCATAAGTGCTTCGGGCAGCCGGCGCTCGTTTGCCGCTTTGACGGGTTGCAGTTTGGTGCCCCCGCCGTTCCGGTACCGCAGGAGGAGGCGTGCGACGTCTTCCGCAAAGCCGCCCCTGGCGGCGAGTCGGGCATGGTCTTCCGGGCGGTTCTGCTGCGCGTCTTGGTACCTGTACCACAGGCTGCGGAGACGACAGACGGAGATTTGGCCTACACAGTTACCTTGGGGGCCGTAGACGAGGGCCAGTCCGATGGTCTGCAGTCCTTCAGGTATGTCCCCGTCACCCTCCCAGGGTGTTCCGCAGAGGGGGCCGTTGTGTTTGCCGATCTGGATAGTGTAACGCCCTGTGGGGTAGATGTCCTTGTCCGGGTTTCCCGGTTGGACGTTGATTTCGACAAACTGTCTGAGAAGGCGCTGCCCTCGGGTCGTGTTTAGGCATTCGGTTTCCCATCGACCTTGTTGTTGCTTTTCCGTCAGGTGCTTGTCGCGTGTCTCCGCCGCGCGCCCCGGGTCATGTCCGGCTTCCTGAGCGCGTCGATCCCGGAATGCATTGAGCAGTTCGATCCAGTTATCTTGTTGGGCCAGACGCGTGCCCTCGTCTTGAGTGGGCGCCCAGTCTACTTCGACTAGGCCCACCTGCGGTGGTGTGCCGTTGGGAGGCGCATGGGGGTGTACCGCCTGGGGGTGGTATCCGTTGGCAGCGTAGAGGGCGAGGGCTCCTTTGGTTACTGCCGTGCGTTCCCAGTCGACCAGGTAGTAGGTGCGGTGGGTGCCTTGGTTCGGTGGGTGGATTGTGCGCTGCTTCTTTGGGGTCGGTTTGTCGACGGCGACCCGTTTACGTATTTCTGCGTTGATGCACGCCACCCTTTCCTGGTCTCCGAAGAGGAATTGCGTGATACTGATTCCATACCGCGCCGGGACCTCCGCAGGCCATGGTTCCTCGCCCAGCAGCATCTGGAGGAGCCGTTCGGCGGAGCCGACCCTGGTTAGCAGGCCCTTGTGGTGCGGGTGGCATAGGAGCTCTTCGCAATGTTGGATGGTGAGTGGGGTGTGTCGGGGGTTCCAGCCGATGGCGTCGGTGTCCACGATGCCCGTTACCGGCTTGAGGTTTTGACGCAAAAGGTATGCTTTGAGGCGGTCACGGTCGGTTAGCCGCCGTGGCTGGTGTTGCCGGGCGTGACATCTAGGCGTCGAGCGTCGTGTGGTGGGATCTGCCGTCGCGCCCCCGGGCGGCGTCGGTTGGGTCGCCTCGTCGGCGATTGTGACGCCTGGGGGTGTGGGGGCTGTGTCGGCGTGTGCGGTTTGCATGGCTTCGACCGGGTCACGGGGCTTTGGGGCGAGGTACTTTGTTATGCGTCCGTACGGTATGGGTTTGGGTCCAGCCGTTTCGTCGGTTAGGCCGGTCAGGCCGGGGTTGTCTGGAATGAGCCGCAGCTCGGGGGGTAGAGATGTGGATCCGCGGTATCTGGGTGCCCGAGCCCGCACGCTGGGGTCGGCATTCATGGCGAGGCTGAGCTGGTTCAGGGCTATCCTATGGCGCGATCCCACGTTCCGGCCTCCGATTAGTTGCAGCTGATCGGTGGTGATGATGTGCGTGCCCGTGTTCTGATCCCTCAGGGCCCGGAGGTCGAGACCCAGCTCAAGCAGAGGTTGTACGCATCGGAAGAGGAGCGCAAGCGCCTTGGGTTCGGCCGCTGGGTTGAGAGATCCGATCAGGTGGGCGAGGCTGCTCATTGTCGTTTCGTGTGCTGTCCCTTTGTCCGTGAGTTCAATCCCCGCCTCCCTCACGAGAGCGAGCTGTTTCAGTGTGGTGTAGAATTTGCATTCCCGTTTGAGTTCATGTGCCGGTACGGTGCCCATGTATCGACTTTGCAGGTGGAGGAGAGCTCTGGTCACCGCTCCGAGACGGCCGTCATCATTGAGGGAGAGGACGAGGGTCTTTGCCGCCCGGACGGCGTATAAGGTGCGTACGGTGCCAACCCCCAGGCCGAGCCTCGCGGTCGGGTTGAGAATGGCGCGGGTGGGGAAGCCCATCTTGAGTCCGTAGCTGCGTTTGGCTATGCCCGCGATTTGCGCATCGAAACTGGCAATGTCTTGTGGGGTGTACGCCATGGTGGGCAGGCTGTACGCCACGAAGGGGTGTATGAGGGTTCTGATCATGTTGATGCGTTGGTCGGGGGTCGCGAGGGAGCTCTGAATGCCCCGTCCTCGTCTGTCAACCTCGGCTCGCACATAGGCCACTTGTTCTGCCCAGTCTAGCGTGGGGGTAATGTGTACTCCCAGATACTTGTACGGCTGCGTGGGGGGTGCGTACGGGATAGGCGTGTCGTCTATTCGAATTTGGTTTTTCAGAAGGCGTTCCAGGGCGGTCTGGTATTTTTGTGTGCCGGGGCCTCTACTCAGATCCTTGTCCGAGCGCGCGCGACCATGGAGTATGCCTTGTATCTGGCACTTGCTCACGTTGACCTTGAGGGCCCCCCACCTCGCATACCGTTCAATTTTTGAGCATTGGAGCCGCAGATCCGATACCGCGTTCGTAAGGATAACTAGGTCGTCAGCGAATGCACCCGAGCTGAAGTGATGGCGATCGTTTTCTTCCGCCCGGAGGCAGCCATATCGGTACCCCCTGCCGCCGCTGTGCAGCCATCGTAGGAGGGGTTCCATGTAGATAATGAACAGGACGGGTGACAGCGTGTCTCCCTGGATCGTTCCGCGCTCGATCGCAATGTTCGCAGTGCATCCGTGCTCGGTTCGTATGCGTGTCGCGGCGTGCGAGTACAGGTTCGAAACCACCTCGATGAGGTCATCTGGGTAGCCCAGGTCGTACATGATCATAAGCAGTTTATCATGATCGATGGTGTTGAACGCGGATGTGAAATCGATATAAAGGAGGAACAGGTCGCGCCCGGTAAGGCCCGCGTCTTCGATAGCGTGCAGCACGTTCTGGATTTGCCGTTCTGTGTTGCGCTGCCGGAGGTACCCTTCCTGGGCCTCGGTAAAGATGTGGGCTTGTTCGCTGTAAGTTACGATGTTTAGCGTGATGTGGCTGGTGTACAGCTTGTAGAGGGTGTTGGCCAGGGCGATCGGGCGTTTGTTCTTAATAAGAAGTGGGTCTCCTTTCTTGGGGATGAGGACTGTGTCGGATTGTGTCCAGTGGGGGGGGATTTCGGCTTTGACCCACATTATGGTGATCAGGTGGTGTATTGCGGTCTGGAGGTCGTCTGGAAGGGTTTGGAGGAGTTCATTGGGCAGGCCGTCCGGCCCGGGGGCTTTGTTGCGGGCGAGGTGGCCTAGGCAGGTGCGAAAGTTGCATGGGTCGAGGATTCCGGGGAGGAGGGACGGGGGCGCACCGTCCCAGCGTGCAAGGCCTTGTCTGAGTGGGTCAGGGGCCCCAGCCACTTCCCAGGGGTAATTGCGTGGGGCCTCGCCTGGGAGGTATTTGCCTGTGCGGGGACCGGAGACTGGCTTGGCTAGGAGGGCGAAGTGTGTGTGTAGCGCGTCGAGAATGCCTTCTGAGTCCGTGCACAGGTGCCCGTCCTCGGGGTGGCGTATAGCCGCGATACCTCGCGGTTGATCGTCAGGCTCCAGGATTTGCCTGTGCGCCTGCTTTGGCTTCTTTGTGAGAAGGCGTTGGAGCCGCCTGCTTGCTCTGCGCATGTGCAGTTTGCGCGTCTCATTAACCACCTTCCTGATTTCGTCCCCCTTGCTCCGGATCGCGGTGCGCAGGTCGCGGGTTTCAAGGTTGTCCCATGGGTCCCCCTGGCCTTGTGTTTGGCGGGTGGTACCAGTTTCAGGTGGGTCGGGGGTCTGATCTGTGGCTTTCGGGACCGGCGTTGCCTCCTGGGGGTGCCGTGATGGGGGTTGTTGGGTCGCTTTCGTCGGGTTGGGGGGGGCCCCCGGCGGGTGCAGTGCTTGCGTGAGGTCGCGTTTCAGTGCTTTGTGTTCATCATGTAAACGGGTCAGGCGCCTGCCAATGCCCCGTCGCGCGTGCAGTCTCCCTGAGCGGGGGGGTTTTTGTTGGCAGTGACTTTCGAGGATGCCGAGGCATTGCAGCATGAGCGTCCCAAGCTCTTGGCTTAGGGAAGTGACATTCGTGGCTTGCACGGCCTCGTGATTGCGCAGGTGGCCAAGGATCGTCCGCGCCTGGTCCTTGCCCGCGGCGCGCTCCATTTGGGTGGAGGCGGCTGTTATGGTCTCGTGCGCGGGGCGGAGAGCGTCCAGCAGGTGGGTAATTGCGCCCGTGAGTGTCGCCTCCATTTCCATGCGTGCTTTGCCTTTGCTTTCTTTGAGGATGGGCAGCTGGATGCGGCTCCATGAGCTGGGGTTCAGGTCTGTGGGGGGCTGGGCAGCGGGGGCAGGGAGGAGGCGGAGTCCCGCTAGGGGGAGGAGGGTACACAGCGGTCGGTGGTCGAAGTTGCCTCCACAATCGTACACTTGTTCGTATGCATTGCCCTCCTTGGCCACAGCGGCGGTGGTTTGGGGAGCAAGGAGGACGTCGTCGATGCGGCTCAGGTGGGTGTCGAGTCCGAGTTGCGTCTGCGTGTAGGTGTATTCTCGTCGCCTGGTGTCTACTGGTCGTAGGTCGCTGTCCGTTGAGAAGCATCTGTGTGCCCTGTCGTCCGAGTTGCAGATGCCTGTCGACCGGTCACTCGCTTTGAGCACGGCGTTCCAGTCGCCCGCCATGACCAGGTGTTCACCCTTCGCTTTGGCGTGCGCCGAGGCCGCTCGACCATATTCGTATATTCTCTGCCGTGCGGTGGAGTCGGATGGGCAGTACACCCCTATGATGTGGAGGGCGGAGCTGGCTGGGGGGGCTATACGCACATGCCCTATGTACCCTTCCAGTTCAGTGGGTATAGGTTCTGCGGTGGCGCTGCCCTGTCTACTGAAGCGCTCCGCCACTCCGATCAGGACGCCTGCTTCCCGATTGGCGCGGTCGGCGACATGCGGGCGGTTGCTCAGGTAGGTCTGATAGGGCTGCATGCTTTGCTTCATGCTTGCAATAGCGCGCCGATGATGAGCGCTTAGCTTGGTTTCGGTGAGCACCAGCACATCTGGCTTGTGGTCGTCGACTAGGCGCAAAATACCCTCGCGGTGCCCTTGCAGGCCTCGCGTGTTCATCGTAACGAGTTTGAGATAGCCGGTCGGTGGTGCTCCGGGTGCGGCCGGGGGTGGCTCGCTGGCGGTCTGCGCTGGCGCCTTGGCAGGTGCGGCGGGGGTGTCCGTCTTTGGCTTTTTGGGGTGGGCGTATTTCGTCATGTGTTGTTGCTGAGGTCCTGTTTTTGGTTTAGGGCGGGACTGCGGAGGGGGGGAGCTTTCCGCTGGGCGCTTGCGTGGGCGTGGACGTGCTGCATCCCGTTCCGGAGTGGGGCGCGTCGTGCCGTGCGCCGCCAGCCGTACCGGGTCGGGGGCCGGGTTCGGTGGGTTGTGTTGCGGTGTCTCGGTTGTCTCGGCTCCGTCCGGTGCGTCGGCGGCCGTGCGGTTATGGCCCTGTCGGATGGGGAGTCCTTGCATGCGGAGCAGGTGATATGTGATGGTGTGGGTTGCGGGCGCGGGCCCTACTTGCCTTCTGGTCCGCTTTCTGCTGGTGCGTGCAGGTGCCGCGGCCTCTGGAGTGGGGGCGCGCCTGGTGGCCCGTCCCGTGTCGGCGTGGCGCGCTTCAGGAGCATTCGCGGTTGCTCTACGGGGCCTAGGGACGTCTTGCTGCGCGGGCCGCGGGGCGCCCGCGGCGTCGCTGGCATCCGGCGGAGGCTGCGGGATTTCCGCATCCAGTTCTGCGTCGTCAGTGTCCATGGGGCTGGGGTCGGCAGGGGTATGTGCCGGGGGGCCCTCGGGGCTTCCGGGTTCCGTCGGTTGCATGTGTGCTTCGGTTTCGGGGGAGCCCGCGTCATCTACCTCCATCGGGGTGGGGTTTGGGCTGGCGGCGGTGTACCGGGGTGCCTCGTGCTCTGCAGTCGCTCTCCCCTCGTGGGAGGGCGAGGGGAGCGCTTCGGTGGGGGTGGGTTCCGGTGGTGTGCGTGTGTCGTCGTGGCCAGTCTGGTGCTGTTCCGTCGTGTCCGTGGTGGTGGCGGCGGATCCGTTCTGTGTGTTGGTCGTCAGGGTTGTGGTCCATTGCTCAGGTGGCGTGACATTCCGGAGGTCGACATGTGTTTGACATGGGGCGCTGTTGCGCCGGTGCTGGAGGCAGTAGATAGTGCCGTGAGCGAGGGGCCAATTGGTTGTCAGCCGTGAAGGGCGCGGCGATTGCGAGTCGATGATGAACCAATGCGTGTGTTGCCTTCGGACCGCGACGGCATGGCCTTCGAGATGCACTATGAAACCCCAGCTTTGGGCGTGGGGGGGGAGTTGTGCCCAGAGGGTGTCGAGCGGGTCCCCTTTGCGGATCGGGAGCTCGGTGCTCACTGATGCGATGTGTGTGCCGTGGAGTGTGTTGCCGCTGGCGTCGCGGATCCGTACGTTGTGGCGCAGGTAGTGGTTCAGCACTATGGTGGAGAAGTGGCCCGTGATGGGGTTGTGCGCGTGCTTCCAGATGGCGGCCGCTGCATGGAGGCCTTGCTGCTGCATGTGTGTTGTCATGGTACGGCAGTAGCTTAGTACGTGGGGTGGGTCGATGTACGGGCCCCCGAGCAGGTTGTTAATGGCGTGAATCATGCACATCTGCGCTCGTTGCCTTTCGTGGTAGGTGGGGGTTTCCTGTTCGGGCGGGTGTCCCGGTGGCGGCCAGGGGACGTCCTCGGGGCGTCGCGGCGCGTTGTTTGTGCCGGTCGTGTGGGCAGGTGTTGCAGCGTGTCGGGTCGTGATCTCGTCGGGCCCTCCGTATTGGGGCTCATGTTGTTGTCGGTTGCGGCGGGTCGCTTCCGGGATGTCCAAGACTAGCAGAGCGAGCGCCGTTGCGAGGGGCGCAACCGTGCCTTGGCTCGTGTTTGGGACGTGTGTGAGCAGACCGGCGAGAGCACAGGCACAAACATGACCGTGCACGAGGCGTGCTAATGGTGGTGTGGCCTGCATAATTCTTGAGATGAGGAGGATGCCGGCTGCGAGGTATAGTGCAATGATGTCCCCTGTGATCAGTTGCCAGCAGATCAGGGTGAGCATGGTGAGGAATGCCAGCTGATGTGCAAGGTGTCCGGGTGCGTTCCATATTTGGCGGGCGCCGACGTGTAAGGTGTGTATGGCATGTCGTACGGTGCGGAGCAGGGCGGCACCTCGGGGTAGGGCGAGTGTTACGAGGATCAGGCGTCCCGCCCAGATCAGGAGGAATGCAGAGATCAGATAGTGGACGACGTCGTTCAGGGGTTGTAGGGCGAGGGTTAGGGCGGTTGGGGTGAATGCGAGGGGCATGAGTAGTATTGTATGGGCGACTCGAGTCCATTCGGCATGTATTCGTCGCGTTCTGTTGGCTTGCATGGTTAGTCGTGTCGCCGCCAAAAGTCTGTGTGCGAGGTGTTTGGTGATCAGAGCGGCGGTGCGTGCACAGTAAAGGGCAAGGGCGACGGCCAGGGGCGCCAGTACCATGTAACGATACAGCAGGATATGAAACTGTATGTATGCCATCATTGCAAACTGAAGCCAGTGGAGCAGGGTCATGCCCGTCTGGCGCAGCAGCCAGAGGCTGGTCCTGACTACGGCGTTCAGGTTCCGTCGCTCCCGGCCTCTCACGCTGTGTGGGGTGGGTTCGCGGCTACCGTAGGGCTGTGCGTCGCTCGCGGCGCATGTGCCTCGGTTGGTCCTCAAGGCGCTCGACTCAATGGCGTTCGCAGCCCCTGTTGAGAGGGTGCCGTGCCTCTTCAGCCCTTCAAGTCGGTTTTGTGGGAGAGCGCGCGACTGAACCGCCACGACGCCGTATTCATCACCGATGGTGCAGCGACCGACCAGGTGCGGGGGTACAAAGTGAGCCATGGTGCTGAGTGCCTCGTGGTGCGGCGATGGGAGAGGGTGTGTTGTGTTCTCGGCCGATTTATAAGCCTGTCCGGGCTGGGTTCCGTACAGGTGCTCCCAGGCAGGTTTTAGCATTCTTGCTTGCCGTTGCTTTGTGGAAAATGCGTCGCATATTGAGACAGAGGTTTCGCATAGTCTGCTGTGGGTAGTTGCTGGCGTCCGCTCACTGATGTACTGCTTTTCCCGGAGTTTCCTCGCATTGCGGGGGTTTCGCCATTGCATTGGCATTATCGAATCTTGTCGAGGCTCACACATATTAGGCTGTGCTTTATCCGGTGACCATGGTGGCTTGCGGGACCCAGAGGCCCATGGCGGGCGGACTATTAGGTTCGGCTTCCTCCATTGGCAGCTGCTGCATTCTTCGTGCTGTATAACATTCCAGGAGCTTCCACATAGCCGGTAGGTTCGTGGCGAGGGCGATCCGTCCGCGTTCCAGTCCCATTCAGGTCGTTCACCGAGTGTTGCAGCTCTTCTCAGTGGGGCACTGTTGTTTTGTAGGGCTTCATTATTTGTAGATTCAAAGGATGCTGTTTTGGTAGCACGACTAAGTGTGCCAGCACGTTGCGTATGTTTCGCTAGTGCGGGCTTCTGTCGGATGGGTTTTCGGGGCTGCAATGGGTGCGGACTATTCCATTTGCACTTAATGTTGTCCGTCTCGTTGCGCGCAGGCTTCGGAGGCCAGCGTCTCGGGCCATGATTGCGCTCTTCCATTACTTGGGAGTGTGCTGGTTGGATTGGCTCTGTGGTCGTAGCTGTTAGTCTGCTGAGATGCGTTTCATTACAGCACAATACGTTCGTCCAGCTTCCAGCGGGCGTCAGTTTGGTTCGTCCATTGACCCGGCGTAGGGCGTCTCCCTGTTCATTTAGCCATTTTTCAAGGCAGACCGGTCGTAGCTCTGCTTTATCTCCCACGGTCTGAAGTCCAAGGGGCAGAGGGCCAATGAGACGGCCGGCCCGATAGTCCGGCCAGAACTCTTCCCTCGCCCCAACTTCAGCCAGGAGGCAGGCCTCGGCGCCCAAGAGAAACACGGTTAGCATCAACAGACAAAGCATTTGCAAACGCCAGTTGATGCGCGCGCGTGGCCGGGAGCTCGCACTTACGCGTTTGAATCGAACCTGGTCAGCTGTCGAGGTCAGCTGCTGGTATTGTATTGTCTATGATCGAGTCGGGTAGGTGCGAGCAGGTCATGGCTCATAAAATGTTGAAGCGCATCGAAACTCATTTGTGACCGGAAGGGTGCATGTTCGATCCCGACTGTCACATAAGGGGCGAATAGCAGGTGATCGCACAGCTCGTTAGCCATGTCCCCATTTCCGCACTGATTGATAGAACTTAGCACGGTTTCGTTGATGTCCAACAATAACTTGTTCTGGCATATCTGGGAAGAATGCGTGCGGGTACCTAGATATGACCCGATGAGACGGAGCCCAGACACGGGGGGGCGGGGAGGGGTGGGAATAGGCCCAAGTCAAAAGTGCCGTCACCGGGGCAGTGGTCTGTACCCACCGAATGAAGAGGCATCATCAGTGTGCTCCCTTACGTACGGTCCAGCATAAAATTTCCTTTTTTTCCTTTTCCTTTTCTTGGGGGTCTTCGCGCCATGTGACACATCTCGATTCATTCAGGTCACACACACTCCCCGCTAGAACATACCCACTCTGTAGGTTCCTGTCTATTCGAAAACTGCTCCCCCAGCGGCGTCGCCCATTGTGCGGAATCCCTGGTTGCCCGCGGCCAGGCTGGTGACGTGTGTGCCGTACGTCGGTCCCCCAAGCTCTTCTCCCGTCCCTCGCTCTTACCTGGTACAGCTCCCCCAGGCGCCTCCGTGTCGCCGGGTCCGCCAGAAACACCAGGTTCCGCAGACCTCGCACCTGCAGTACAAGATATGCGCACGGGCATATATACACGCACACAGAATTGCGATCTGTACCAAACGTACCACGAGTACGTGCGGCATGAGATGCCTGGATGGCCTGCTGCCTGCCAAAGGTGCCCCGTGTTGTGTCTCACCAAAGAAGGCTCATGGGTGAATGTCAGGGAAGGCCCCATGAGATATATACTACACCCCGCCTCGTATGCTAGCTTCAAAAGCGATAATGCGCTCTCGGCCAACCAGGCGGGAGCTGGGAAGAGAAGCTCTCAATAATAAGGCTGGGCGCCTCTAAATGCGGCTAATAATCAGCAGGCAGAAAGCTACAGCAGGCACGCAGGACCCGAGGCAGGCAGACATGCGGCTCGGCGCCACCGACCCGCACTGCCCTGCCTCCTCACCGACAGTGTAGTCCACCACTCGAAGAGGCACCAGATGCGGCTGAAGGCGGTGCAGGCGGGGTCCAGACACACCAGCGTCCCACGGGCCAGCCGCACAGCCTCCTGCAGGCACACCACGCCAATGGATGAGGGAGCCTCATGGAAAGTGAAATCCTCCGTGGCCGTGGGTCTTTGTGCTTTGTACCCCTGGGTTCACTCATTCCTGTCCGGGTGGCTCGGGCTGTTTATTTCCGCTGCAGTGCATGGCCAGCTGGCCCGGTGACCCTTCTCTCCGAATTAGCTTCTGAAGCCCGCTGTAATAACTACAGTCACCCCGCCCCCATGCGTTGCTTGACAGCAGCCGCTAAGTAAAGAAGGCAGGTCTGTTACATGCTACGGTACCAGTTAAGATTGCCTCACGAGCCGTGGTAAAATCATACATAGCACAGTACATGCCGGCACTTCATTCCCTCCTGGTGGCCGAGCGAGCAGAGGTGGCCCCCTGCGCGCTGGTGGCCCCATGCTGGGCCTCTCATCAAGACCTTCAATGCATATGGCCCCCTTCCCGGCAACCACTCCACACGGGGCGCTCTTATTCTCAAACAGAGCGACCCCCCTTGCCCCGCGCCCGGCGGAGCTCAAGGGCACTCAGATCCCCCCAGCTCACCTCGAGGTCTTGCAGGTCCCTCGCCTTCTGCTTGCCCGGGTGCTGGTTGACCGCCAAAACATCCACCCAGCAAAATATCTGTCGTACGTACAAGCAATACAGAACAGCAGTACGTAACACACATGCATTCACCGGAAGGCAGTTTTGTCTTAGCGTCAGGTGTCCAGTATTTCTTGGATTCTTCGTTAGCTTCCTGAACGGCTGCTCTAGCTATCTATTTGTTGCTGTCAATCACTAACCCTCCCGCCCTTCCCACGTGCCTACCTGATTCGGGTCAGCTGCGTGAAGGTGGTGTTCCAGCAGTGCCACCACGTCGGCGAAGGGCATGGACCAGGTGTAGCTGATAAAGAAGGTGAGGGTGGAGGAGCAGTGCGGAGGGAGCGTGTCCACGTAGCGGCACCTATGTAGGATGGAGTGGTGGGCGGACCATCCAGGGGGAGTATGTAGGGGGAGCATCGACAGGTAGGGGGCGGGAGTTGAGGGAGCAGGGACTGCAGTGGCGGCAGCAAGCAAGAAGGAGAAGGAAAACGAAAGGGAAAGGAATTTTATTTTACGTACGCTGGACCGTACAGTCCATGATGTCGTGATGCCGGCATTTTCGACTGAGATGGGGCGCCTCCCAGCCCTCCGTGTCTGGGCTCCGTCTCGCTCGGATCACACCCTGGATTCGCTAGGATGAAGCCTGAGAAAGGCGACGCACAGCATCGCGAGTAGCCTTTGCTCCACCCAAGCAAGCATTACAAATCATGCCGAACTACTGCGTGCCAAGAGGTAATAAGCCACATCCGTGTGCCTGCGACCATCTACCCCAGCCTTCCACAACAGCATGGTAGTTCTGTTCGATCCCTTCAGCAGTCAGTGCCTAAGCATTGTCCAGCTTCACTTTGTTCGCCCCCAGGACCAGAACCGCTTTGCCATACCGTAGATCATCGATCCTGATCGTCCCACTTCCTAACCCCATGCCTATCCCGCCAGTCGCCGGTCCCTGTCCCACCCCATCTCTCTAATAAGGGGTGGTGCGTGTGCTATGGCGTACATGGTGCAGACAGAGAGACGGAGATCTCACTTGGCAGTCTCCGTTGCTGGCAGGACAACCTTGTCCAGGACATCGTACGTCGTCCAGTCGGGCTGTACGACTTCGGCTGCGAAGCGCCGCAGGACTGCCAGTGACACAGCACAGTGCCAGACCTCCCGTGCACTGCCACCGCTACCATTGCTGCTGCTGTTGCCGCCGCCACCATCGGCGTCAGCACCTCTGCCAGCAGCATTATTGACTCTGTCCCCGTTCGCTGTCCTGCTGCTCATGGTGCTGCGACTGCTGCTGCTCATGGTGCTGCGACTGCTGCTGCTGTAACCTCAATGGTCATCATTGGCACCACGCACTGTCGGCTGTTGATGATGGCTGGCAGCTGTTAGGCACCCTGCTGGGAGCATTAGCGGTGCCGATGCCCTGCGAGGAAGCACGGCTGTTGCCTGCTGCTGAGGCACTCGATATCGAAGGCAGCAGCTAGCGTGCGCCACAGCTGATGGCACGGACACAAGCCCGCCCAAGGGTAGGTGATGCAGGTGACCTTTCTGGTGATGACACGCACGGTGGAAAATCTACCAGGCCTCAGTAAGGTGCTGCTGCAGCGCGCGGTAGGCGCTTGGGTGGGCGCCCTCCACTGACGGTTCGTGACGTACGGTTGCAGTGTTCAGTGGAGATTGGGCCGTGGCTCTGCGTGTGGGGTGGCACAATTGAAAAGAGGGAATGAAATTTGAGCCTAAAAAGTAGGATCATCTGGATTGTCCTTTTGTATTCTATGCCCTCGCTTCCGGGAAATGCTTCCGGGAAATGGTGCTTGCGTCAGTATGTCTCTTAACTCCTTTATGTTTTGCTGGCACGGAACATTTGGCGCCCCGGATAGCGACCCAGGCACTTTGCGGCCATTCCGCTAGTAGCGTTTCTGTACCGCCGACGCTAACATGCAACCGCAGCCCTTGCATGTCCTGCCTCGCGTCCCACCTTGGCGGCTCCGCAACCCAGTCTTCTTATTAATACTTGCTATTTATGTAAGGCCAGCATTCCAGAACTCTTATCGGTTTGAATGGTGGCACGCCGCAATTTGTTGGTTGCTCATTTTATCTCGGTACTCTCGTAAATGGGTAGAAATTTTACCTCAATACTCTCCATACTCTCATTGAAAGGTAGCCAAAATGTCACGACATCTTTCAAGAAAAATACATGTCAGGTTGATTCTCGGTAATCCCGGAATGTCGTACCCCTCCATACGGTATCTGGCCCGATACTGCGTGCGGCCATGGACCATGGACTCAGTCAGACCCTGTCGGACTCAGTCAAACATCTTTCATACTGATACGTGCACTTAATATTTTATTGTAGTAGAGTATATCAAGGGCTATTAACTTTGCTTTATAGCGTATGGAGCGAAGAAGAGTGGTCGGAACGCAGGCAGACAGGCACCAGGCAGGCAGGCACGGACAGGGGCAATCCTAGGGGGCGGGGCCCCCCAGGGCGCTTCGCACTTGGGCGGGGCCCCAGGAAAGTCGACACAAATTATGTTTGTTGCTTTATGAATGAGACAAAGCTCACGGTCCCCCACAAGAGCACACTGTGTTTCAGTGTCAGTAATCCACTGAACTCACGCTCCCTAGCCCCCAACTCCAGGGGCCCCGCCCTTTTTCCGGCTTCGAGGAAGCCGACACCCCTAGTTCGAAGTGCCGTGCAGCCCTTCCCCCTACTGCTCCCCTTCCCGCTGCTGCCGCCCTCGTCTCCACCCTCGAAAATCCCCCGCTTGCGTTTTCTGACTAGCAAAACATATTCCTCAATGCCGCCTGCATCACGCAAACGTCCCACTGGCCCTATCCTTCGGTAGGGTGTCGTGACACAGTGATCCGTCGAGGGGTATTGGCGAGTCCAGCTTTGCATAAAAACTTTGCAGCGAGAGGGTGAACCTACAGAGCTGACCTGTCGAACCCCACATGGCGCCGTTGAAAACCTTGAGTGACCCGCATCCGGCGAAGCCAGCGCAAAGTAGGGGGGCAGCCTTGTGCACAAGCCGTGCGCGCGCAGACGGACAATGGTCGTCAAGTCTCCGCGCGGTTGCACAACCTCGTTCGGCTACCCTCCGCCACCCCCCGCGTCTTCGTGCACTGCCGCTCCGCCAAAACAATCGCAATGCACGACGCGCACGACGTCCCCCGCCTACAAACGCTGCGCACCTCAAACGAATCCACGACATACACAGCGTTGGGGCTGCCTGCGCGGCCACGGTCTCGTTCATTGTCACCAAGGAAACAAACAGTCGGAGTAGTTGGGCAGAAAGAGCCATTCGTCCGGTGCGTCTGCCCGCCCGCCGGTCTGGGCATCTTCGGCACCGCCAGTGCCATCCGCAGCTCCCACAATCCCGCAGACCCACCCACCCACCTCGAGGCCCCTACCTCCGCACGCGCCAAGTAAGCAATCGTCCGCAATTTTTACTTAGTCCGCACAGCAGGGTGGACGCCGCAGGCCGCGTCCGCCGCGACCAGGGCGCCCCCAACCCCGGGGCCAGCCAAGCACCCACCTCCGCCTCCGTTGCCGATACCGGCACACCCAACCGCGAAGCGCTGGCTGGCTAGCCGGGTATCCCCCTGGCGCCCTCAGTCCCGATCCACACCCATCCAACGCATGGGCCGCAACACTCCCCCCCCGTATTGGCGCCGCCCCGGGACCCCTGTCGAGGGGGATTCGAGCCTTCCCGATCACCTCCTCCCGAGGTCGCGAGCGGCCCTGCCTGCGCCGCCCAGCTCCTGCCTCGCCCCAGGCACCCACCGCCGGGCTGGAGGTGGTGGAGGGGCCGCCCTTCGTCAGCCCCCGAGGGTGGCGTGCGGCTGCCGGACCCAACGACCCAGCGACCCGGGGATAAGTTTCGGCCCTCCACCCGCAACGAGCACCCCGCAGCAGCCAAAATGGAAGCAACTCGTCTCAACAGCAGGGGCAGCCGCGTACGCCTTTTCAGCCGCACCCATCCATAGCCACAGCGAAATTACTACGCCGCTCTGAGTGGCGTGCATACGGTACAGTGCGGCCGGAGGATCCCACCCCAATGCCTGCACCCCCTTGCCAGCTGCCACATGCGCAGTGGCCAAAATGCAACGGGCCCCGGTTGCGGGTGTCGATGCCTAGCCCCGCCCAAGGTCGGTTGATTGCTGGCTTGCCCGCATTACGGACCTTACCGTGGTCCGGTAACAGCCCAGGGACACATATACGTCACCTCGCGGCGCCGTACGGCCTCGTCGTACGACCACAGCCGCACGGTGGCATCCATGCCAGCCGTGATGATCTGCCTGCTCACGCCACCGCCACCGCCTCCGCCTCCACCTCTGCATACCGCGGTGTTCTGCGCTCCAGGGGCCGCGGCTGCTGCTTGCGCTGCTGTGACGGGGGAGCTGTCAGGTCGTGTCAAGAAAGCCACACTGCGCAGAAAGCCCTGGTGGCCCTTGAGTGTGGCGACTCGGGCTGGGCATCGCAGGTCGGACAGGTTCCAGATGACTGCGGTGTGGTGTAGGGGGAGGGGGGGTATGGGATCGGGTGGTATGGGAACGGGTTACGGGTGGAGCAAGAAGGAAGGGGCGGGATGATTTCCTAGGGCACCGCCCGGCGGGGGGTAGCGGTTAGAGCGGTTGCTGGTTGGGGGTGAAGGCGGGGACTGGGAACTGTCCAGCAACCGCAACCTTGAGATATGATCAAGCCCTGACACAAGTAAGCTGGCCAGTTCCTCGCCATCCAGTCGTTTGCCCAAGTTAGGTACCAGTGGCCCCAGCCACTTGTCGGTGCAAGTAACCAATCAAACTCTGCCTCATCGTAGAGCCATATACCTGCCGTGCCATCATCGCACGCACGTGGGTGCCGCATACCTTGCACCACCTGCATTTGGAGTTTTGGACGACTGCAACGAACAGCTCCTCATGATGACGCCCCGTGTTGTGCTCACGCGCTGCTGACGTGTGGTGCACTGTTGCTTATACACAGCGCCGTCACATCTGCGGTGCAGTTAGGTACCCACCCTCGCTCGAATCTCTCATCCTAAGCTTATTATCTCACCTGCCGTACCATCGCACGGGCAAGTCGCCAGCAAGTTGCGGTCCAGCGGATCGAACGCCAGTGCCCACACGCCCCTTGCGTGCTGGACGGCTGCAACCTGAAAGAATACACCGACGCACGCATAACTCTAAGCGTTTTCCCTTGCATACCACACAGCAACGCAATTATTACACACCTGGTTCAGCGACGGAGCATTGCGTGATGGCAAATCGCTCGGCAGCGGCGTGTGGTAGCTCGGGAGCCAGCGTTAGTTGCAGCAATGAGTGCCCGGTAAGTGCAGCAGTGAGTGCCGCCGGCTGCAGTGCCGCAACACAATCCCACACCCACGACCCACGAGCGACACGGCACGCGCACGGCCGCCCCAGTGCATGGCAAATTCCCATCCCCTAAAGCATCGCCATACATCAGTTTACGGTGCTGCTCCGTTGTGCTCCGTTTGCTTGCGCTTCTCTCGTATGGTAAGTACTTCCCTCTTCCGGATCCCTAAAAGAAAATAATAATAATAATATTACGCCGGGCAAAAACCCTGGCGTGGTTTATGGGGGCGGGTGCGATGAGGCTCGACTAGGAGCCTGTACGCCGCCACCACCAGGGGAGCTCCACAAAAAACAACCTTACCCTACCCCTTGACGATTGGACGTGTAGCATGTGGGTCCCTCGAGGGAGCGTCGCCGTAGGACTATGTTATTCAGGTACTTGATTGCGAGGTCATGAAGGCGCGCGCAGCATTGTGTGGCAGTGTCTGGTGGCACGCCGAGCTCGGTGATAAGGGGCTTTAGGTCATTGCGAATCGTCCCACCGAATCCAAGTGTGATGGCTTCCTTCGGTGTATACCGCACTTTCCAGCCGTTGGCCTTGAGCCTGCGGGCTAGCTTCGCGTGCTGTTTTGCTTTTTGCTCATTCTTTTCATCATGTCATCCCTAAAAGCACCCCCATACCTCCTACGTACACAACAAAGCTCCAGTACCCACCTGCTTCCCGCTCGTGATGTCCCACACGCGTGCGCAGCCGCTGCTGTCCCCGCCCGCTAACCACCACCCATCGCCTGACCACGCCAAGCCACGTACATCACTGATCGTGTCATCGAACGGCTGGTAGGACTCGTGCCGCAGCAAACGCGGCTCCCTGCCCAGCCACAAGCCGCTGATTACGATTAGGTTACGGTGATGACCGGTCGCTATGAGGTCATCCGTTGGCGACCAGGCGAGGCTGTACATGTGTTCGCCAGTACCCGCCGGGCTGTCCCACAGCAGCAGAGGCCAATGCCAAGGCTGGTCGCCGGCGGCGGCTTCACCGCCGCTATTGAAGTACTGTTCCTTCCAGGCGACTGCGTCCCACACTGCCAGCTTGCCGTCCTCGCAACCGGAAGCCAGTCGTGTGCCCATTGCATTGAAGCCAAGAGTCTCGACAGGTTTGGCATGGCAGGACGGCAGGACCAGACCCGGAACCTTGGGTCGGTCCAGGCGGTGCACTCGCACCTGCAATGTACGGCGTTGCGTTACAGTGCGTGCGCGCACGGTGGCATGCCGGCCGGCATTGCTGGTTGCGGCGAAATAGACATTGTTTATTTATTGCTGCGTTGCAGGTTGCATATCTAATTACATGTTACAGGGAGTCCGTTGGTTGAGTCTATACTATATATGCCGTGCAGGTACTGTGGTACGGTGCAGGCTAGATACAAGACGAAGAGCACAGACAGTTACGGTATTATCACCTCGCTCGATACCTGTGCGTGAATTACATACCTGGCAGCCGGATGCGCTGGCGACGGTCACCCCGTCCGGCGCGACTGCAACGGAGGCGACAGGCCTGGTGTAGCATTTGATCCGCTTCATCAGCCCCAAGCCGCCGCCGCCGCCACGGCCGCCTCGGCTGCCCTTCTCCTGCTGCTGCAGCTGCTGCTGCTCCCCGTCCTGCGGGGGCCGACGCTGCTTCTGCTGCTCATCCTTGGCGGCGGGCGGAGGCGTTGGTCGTGGTGTCGGAACCCCCCTAACCTCCGATGCCGGCGTTGTCTTTGATCTTGGTGGCGCAAGCAGTGCTGAGGGCGGCGGCAGAGCCCAGACACCGACCGTCTTATCCTCCGAGGCTGTAACCACGTAGCCTTTGTCGGGTGCTACAGCCATCTGCACGACGCCCAGGGCGTGCTGGCGCGGCGCTGGGTTGCTGGCGGCAGCACGGGCGTCCCAGATGCGAATCTGCCAGCGGCATTTTGTGGTTAGTGGTGGTGGTTAGTGATGGATCATTGCCAATCACGCACCATATGCCAATCATCACCACATAATTGATAATTGCCAATCACCAATTCCATTGCCGCGCACCGTGCCCTGGACTCCCTGCTTTCGGACACGCACAAACAGCGAGACTGGGCTTCCCGTTGGTGGGAACCCTGATACGGTATCATGCACAGTTCGTTGCTCCCTGGCCTTCCCCAACAGTGAGAGTTTAACTGCACACAGTGTCGTACGTACCGATCCGTCCACGGACGCAGACGCCAGCAGCCGCCCGTCGTACGACAGATCGCAGCCGCGCACGTCGAATGAGTGGCCGTACAGTACGGCAAGCTTGCGGCCCTCGGCCAGATCCCATACACGAACCTGCGGTGCGCGCCAACAGAGAACATGTATCCGCGGAAAACCTAACTTTGGTGTCTTTATTTAACCTCTCAATAACCCTAGCGACCTCCTGAATTGCTTGGTCAGTTGATTGGATTCAACCCGTCAAAGTATGAACCATGTTATTGGCTATTCAAGGCAGAGCGTTGTCCCGGCATTAAGAAGCGGAACAATAATCTTGGCAATGCTGCACGCATTTACGGCTCCCCTCGCCCGCGATTCCTTTCTTGCCGTACCGTGCTGTCGACGCCTGAGCTGTATACCGTACGCCCGTCCCGTGCTGCCACCAGGGCGTTCACATGGGAGGCATGGCCGTGAAAAACTAGGTGAAGACGCCAAGAGGTGGCGGGGCCGCGGCTGAGGCCTGGGCGGGGCTCGGCGTCGCGACGGCGGGCCATCGCGGGGTTGCGAGTGGGAATTCCTGGCGGCGCTTTTGTGCCTGCCTGCGCCTGTGCCAGACACAGCGAAGACGGTGGTTCTCGCCGCCATACACCGATCTCGCCGCCTGACATCCCCACCAACAGCGAAGCGCCGTCGGCTGTGAACGCCACGCACTTGACAGTGTCCGCGTTATTCGCCTCGGAACCTCCAGCCGCGGTGGTGGTCACGGTTTTCGCATTCAATGAGGATGCAGCGTAGCCGGCAGAGATGTCAGCGGCGGCCTCGACGTTCCCCATCTGCAGTCGAAACGCAGAAAACATCGGCAAGGGGCCCGCCAGAAGCATCCTTGTTATGCGTGATTTTGGTGGGGACAGCCCATACCTCGTTCAGCATGCACAGGCCAACATGCAAACCGAGAAGCTGCACAGGTTCATTCAGAACGGTCGCATCTCCAACCACATCCATGGTACATCCCCATGCCCGACCCCCATGTGATGATCGTGGCGACATTTTCAATCTGGGGGCTTCGCCATATGTGGGGGCTTCGCCCTACCAGAAAGCGAAACCAAAAAACCTGACACACAAAACACATGGCCACACAGATGTGTTTGTACGCCCTGAGACCTACCCCCACATCCCATCATCATCCACTCCGCCTATCTCACCTTCTCCCCCGTTGCCACACCCCACATCCTCACGCAGCCGTCCTTCCCACCGCTAGCCAGCATGAGGCCGTCCGGAGTGAAGGCGCAGCAGGAGGCCTCCCGCGGCTTGTGTGACCCACGGGTCGGCAGTGCCTGGATGGCGGCCGCAGCCGCAGCCGCTGACACCGCCGGTTTCAGGCGCCAGATGACGACCTGCATGCCGTGATGGTTTGGGGGCGGTGTGCACGTGTGTGTGCATGGATGGGTGGGGACCCACAAGGCTGGTGCAAATAAAGGAAAGAGTGTCGCCCGCCGCAGCAACGGCCTGTTCTCCTTCGGTGCGCCTACAATGGTTCGGCACATACGGTATGCCTCAGACGGTGCCGTTCAATCATGTTTGGTCCGGTCACATCGGGCACCCAAGCATTGGGACAGGACTGGCTTGGCACATCAGCACTCCCACGTGGCCGGATATTCCACCACAAAAGGACGGGCCCCCATTGAGCCCTGCCATCTAGATAGCCTACCTAGTTCCAGTACCTGCCGGTTAATACATATTGCGCAGCTGGGCTCCACCCTTTTGTGCATCACCCATGCATCCGGCTCCACTCATCGCTGAAATATTTCGTCGCGTCCACACATGTATGCCGGCGGTGTGGTGTGGTGGGCAGCCGGCCCTTCACGGTCCGCCAACCGGCCACGTCCTGCATTTCGTCACCTCTCCACGCACATCCCCTGCGCCTCTCCCTCTATCCCTAGGAAGCTTCTATATATGTGTAGATTTCTTCGTTCCTTTCCGTTCCCTCCGATTTCAGCGGGGGCCAAGCGTGAAGCGCGTTAGTTCGGGGGCCCCCGCCCCCTTGGGATGGTCCAGTCCGTCCGTCCAGTCTTCCGTCCGGCTGTACCGGCAAAATAAACACTATCATTAACATATTGGGAGACGCCCCCGGCACCCGGTCATAATATAATTTTAACATCCAACTTCACGCATGCAGCCATCTCCCTACACCTACGGTATTGGCCTGTACGGATTCAGAGGGGCCCCGCCCTTCTGGCTTCGAGGAAGCCGACGACATCGCTTGTTGTCGTCTTCCCTCATCTTACTCGTCAGTTTCATTGTTTATTTCGCGCTTCCCGTGTAACCCTGGATAGCCCGCAATCCATTACTGCCCTCTTTCGCACCGTGTCACCTACCACCTCATCCTGCTGTCGGTTTTTGGGCGGGGCCCCAGCGCGAAGCGCCCGGGGGGGCCCCGCCCTGTAGGATTGCCCATGTCCGTGTGGCCTGTGAACTGTGGACTGTGGACTGTGAACTGTGGTGTCCTAACAAAAGTGCAGAATCTCGGCCAACGGAAATACTGCATAAGTAAAAGATTACATTCTTTATTGCACGGTAAATTTATTATTGGAACCCAACATCGCACGAGTAAAAACCAGTTCGGCAGTCTCCATGGACCGAGGCCGAGGTCAAACCAACGCCTCTCGGCCTATAATTATTTCCAGAAGATTCATCGTTCCTCAAAGTGGATTTCTGACATGAAGGCGTGAAATGAATCTTCGTTTCGGCAACCAACTATGTTTGCATTGCGAACATTCTTCCCGCGACCACACCACAGCTCTGCTACCCGGTCCGACCGACTTGACGCAAATTTCGATTACAAAGGTTGCAAGGAGCAAACCATGAGGGGCAAACTGCTGGTTGTTGGACGCCAAGCCGCAAATGCACGCATGATGCAGCGGTCTTCAGCGGGCCGCCCAACAAGTCCAGTCGGCAACCTAGGGGATGGACTTCTACATTCCCTGTCCTAATGTTAAAGCAGTCAAGCCTCCTCTACGGCGAATACCTCAGTAGCGAAGCCTGTGCACTCTCGTCGGCAACTGCACGTCGTCGCAACCCTCGCAAACAGTTCCGCTGTCCTTCTATTGGCAAGTCAGCCTGCGTGATGTGTAAATGATACACTCCATGTCTACTGTCAAGTAACTTCAGCCAATGCGCTGGCCGGAAGAGTTGCACAGTGCCGAGACGGCGCGCGATGCTAAACATGGGTCGGATTGCTGAAGCCGCAGGCATTTCAGATATAAAGCTCTGGCTGCCTATCAGCAGGAATGTCGACACTCTCACAGTTGACGCCCTCGCCGCTCGCTTTGGAAATGCCGTATTTCGGTCGATGCGCACATGCGCTCATGCACCCGACGGGATGACGCGCTTCGCGCGGCGCCGGCAGGCCTTGCTAACGACTCGGCTAGCAGGCATTTCGGGAAAAAGCTCTGGCTGTCTATCAGCAGGAATGTCGAAACTCTCACACTACTTCACGCCCTCGCCACCCTAGCACTCAACTTAACCCGTACGGATTTAGTGGGGCCCCGCCCTTTTTCCGGCTTCAAGGAAGCCGACACCAACCCCTTGTCCTGTGTTCTTGGTCATGCTCCCACCTGTAATCCATTCCTGCCCTTTCTTGCTTCCTTCCCTTTCGTTCGCCATTGCAGTAATTTGCACCCTTCGCATTCCCTTGCTACTGCTTACTCCGTTTCCTCTGTTGAGCGCAGATGAGTAATCTTTTGTCGGGTCGGTCGGTCGTGCTGTCTATCTGGGTGCTCGTGCCAATGTTGTGATGTCGTGTGTGTGTTATCGTCTGCATGGGTCGGTCGCTCGGTCTGGTGCGTAGTAGTATGGTCTCGGCTCTTCCCGTAATGGTACGACGTAGGTCATAAGCTAATAAGTACGGTAACTTAATACATGTTGCTGGGACCGTTCACCAATTATTGTCGCCTCCATTCCTTCTTTGTGGTTTCGTCAAGCAAATGATTACCCACGCACGCACCACGCCATCCTTGTCCGTGGACGCCATGTGGCCGCCATCCGAGCTGACACACAGTGAGGTGATTGGGCTCTCGTGATAGCACAGGCATGCCACCTGCTCGCCTGATGATGATGGCGGGAAGCGGGGAGTTAGGGTTTTAGGGTTTTTAGGTTTTAAGGTTTTAGGCGGGTCTGTATGTAGGGACGGGGATTAGTTGGGCGCGGTACCGTAGATAGGCGGCCTGCTGGGACGACAGAGAGCAGCACGCAGGGAGGAGAGCGACGGCGGGGGTATGCGTGACAGGGAGCTAGAAAGCATGGCGGAAATTGGATGATGGATGGTGGATGGAGGCTGGCGAGCGGTGACATACACTGTGCGACAGCCCGGGCCAAGACGCGGGCCAGGCTCGCCCAGGCGCGGGCATGTGCGCCCATGTGCTCATCATTCGCTCGGTTGGAAAAACGGTCCACTTGATTGCTGGTTCTTGAGCTATTGGGTATCGTACACCTGTTATTCTCCATTAGGTGGAATCTCTATTGTTGTACCATGACCCACTACATGACAGTCAATCAGGATCCTGATTATTCCGTGCGTGGATGAGCATTGGCGGCTGACATGGGGGGGGCGTCAACTAATCGCCCACCCCCCAAACGACGACCAACCACCAACTCCAAACCGTCGCACCGGTAAATATGTCCCGAAGCCGAATCGTCTCGTCGTATCCGGCGGAAGCCACCAACAGTTGGGAGTGCTGGCGGCGCTGCTGCTGCTGCTGCTGCTGCTGCTGCGAGTACCTGCTGTCCTCATCATGGGTGGGCTGCCGCTGCACTTCGCCCCCGCCGCCGCCGCTGATGCCGTGTCCACTGCTGCAGCTGCTGTTGATGCTTCTGCTGGCGGCGGTGCTGCCCACAGCAGCAGCAGCCCTCTCGATGCCGTTGCTGTTGCTACCGATGCATCTCCCCGTTGTCTCAGGGTGAGGCACATCGGCGTCCAAGCTCACGAACACAATGCCACGCACGTAACCTTTGTGGCCGTCGAGCCACAGCACCCTCTCGCCGCTGGCCGAGTCGTACAGCATAACCTGAAATAAATCAGGTGTCAAAGTGCAGGAAAGGACGGAGAGGAGGTTCGTTTGGGGCGGCGAGCAGCATGATTGGGGCTGGAATGTATGTATGTGTGGGGCGGTGGGCGGGATTGAAGTAAAGCAGTACAGTTGCAGAGCTGGCAAATAGATCGAGGTAAGGCAACCGAAGTCGCGAAGTGAGTACCCGGATGGGAGTGGTGATGGGGTTGATGGCAGGTGGATGGGGGCACGAAGCTGTTGCCCCCAGGAGGGTTTCCCGCCGTGCAAATAGATAAACGACAATACCCTTAACTTAGTCTCGTCCGACCCACACGCCTATCTTACACTCCGGCGTCCGCATCTTCAACTCCACCCGAACGGATTGAGTGGATCCCCGCCCTTTTTTAGGCTTCAAGGAAGCCGACACTCCTTGTCCTTCACTCCTTGCGTCCTCCCTCCCTCCCTCCCTCCCTCCCTCCCACCCTCCCTCCCTCCCTCTTGCAACGAACAAAGCACACCTTGCCCTCGCCGTTTGCCGCCGCGATCAAGGAGCCGTCGGGGGAGAAGCGCACCGCGGTGACCTCCTTTCTGTTGCCTCTGCGCATGAAGAACATGTCGTCCTTGGTATTCACCAGCGCCAAGCAGGCCGGCCATGCACGGTACACCGGCGCCACCACCACACAAGCTTCCTGATGCTGCTGCTGCTGCTCCTGATGCTCCTGATGCTTCGGCGACGATGATAAGGCAGTGACTCCCACAGACTTTGGACGGCAGATGGTGCCATTTCGGTACCGGGATCGGGCAGCTGCAGCCCGGGTGGCAGAGCCGAGGGGCGTCTCAAACGCGAGCTGTTCGATGAGCTCAGGCTCACGCTGCAGGGTGGAGTGGTCCCTCTGGATCATTCGCACCTGTACGGCAGCGGCACAGGAGGGACGAGGGCGTGTGTCGAGCAAGCTGCCGGCAAGTGGGACCTCCTGCCTGCTGCGACGGAGCATGCGGCCTGCTCCTGCCTCCTGCTCTGCGCCCTGCTGCTGGTCCCTCCTGCTCAACCCCCGCTTCCTCCCAATGGACACGCACACTTCCTTACTCGCCATGCATATGGGTCGTGAAACCGTAATGAACACATACCACGACATGCACGTTGGTTGCCAAAACACATCACAGTGCAATGCACCCGCATATATAGTTATATACTGTCGCCCTGGTGAGGGAACGAACAGCAGGTGATCGCATGGCTCTTTAGCCATGTCCCTGTCCCCTGCACTGGTAGAACTCATCACGGTTGAATGTTCAAACAATGATGTGTCTGGCATATCTGGGAAGAATGCGTGCGGGTACCCAGATGTCATCTGAGTGAGACGGAGCCCAGACACGGAGTGGGTGGGAGAAGCAACCCATCTTAGTCAAAAAGGCGGTCACCGCGGTAATGGGCTGTACCCGCCGATGAGGCATCAGTCTGTTCCCTTAACCCACGCAAGGGCTTACGGTCCAGCGTAATACTTTCTTTCTTTCTTTCTTTCTTTCTATATACTGTCGCCACGCACGCCAACACACGGTCCCATCTACTCACCACATCACGTGCGACGGGCGAGTCCAGCCCAGGCTGCAGCGTAATCAGGTCCCTCAGCACGGCAGTGGCCAGGTTGCTGGTGTACACCTATCCATCCAATGGGGGGAAGATGGAAGGGAGGTAACTGCTGGGTATGAGGGACAGGACCGGCGGCTGGCATACATGTCGTGAGCGGCGGGTGCAAGTGGCAATAATGGAGCCAGGGCGGGGAAGTACTCCGTCCGGATGCGGCCTCTCAGTTATAAATGGGAAAACCCAATCGGGTATTGAGCATGCAGCGGGGTGGCTGGGCGGGGGCCTGACGGGGGGCCTGCCAAGCTTCACTGTGACTACCACCATCTGTAAAACGACGGGCAGGTGTGCGTGCACGAAGACTGCAAGCCTGCCCAAATAGTTTCCGGCCGACCTGCCGCCAGAAGTCGAAGTCCAGCAGCAGCTCGTCCAGCTGCCGTACACGTGCCGCGCAAGCCAAGGCGGAGGAGTGCGGCGGCGATGGCGGCTGTGAGGATGCAGAGGACGACGCTGGCTGATCCGCGGGTCTGGATGTGGAATTGCGGCTGCTGCTGCCTTCATCGCCTTCACCACAGCCGCCCCTTTTATCGGCACCCACGGCCGCTGCCGCAGCCGCATGCGCCAAATGTAGTATGGCGTAGCGGAGACTGTACAACTGTCCAAGCGAGTCCAGGGTGGGAAGGGGGCGGGGTGCAGCAGGCAGGCAGGACACGGTCGGGTGTGGCTTGCTTTTGAAACTCCGGCGAGCACTCTGCACCCGACAAGCAACTATCCCGCGCTGCATATATAACTTTATCATCACAGCTTGTTTGGCACCTGCGTCACCCTACCTCTTTTCCATAGCCCAGACCCCTGTGCAGCTTCAGAAGTCAGGGTTCCCCGAACCCCTGCCCTGACCCATTCGTACACACCACTAACAACAAACCAGTAAACATGTCCATCCGTCGTGACCGACCTGTGGCCTGGCAGACCCCCTAAGATCCGCCATAACCCAATCCGCCAACCGCCGGTGACCGCCCGATGCCGCCAGCTGCAGTCCGGCGGCCCCCAGAACCGCCACGGCGCCGTTTGATCGCTGCCCTGCATTGTCTTCGCCACCGCCGCCGCCTTCCCACCCGTCCTCCTCGTCTTTGGAACCCCGTAGCCACTCCAGCAGCGACCTGCGCTGGAGAGGTAGCAGTAAGGGGGCGCGGTCTCATCAGCAGGGAACCGTACATACCGTACGGTCGTACACCCTACTGCACATGCACTGGCAGGGCACGTCCACGATTCCGGTTTGCGTTCTTCACACTCCTGGGGTGCCGTGCAGTAGTCACACCATAGCGGGGTCTAAATTCAAAACTTCGAACCCCGAAACCAGCCCGCACAACCCAGCCCCGGGCTGGGCTTCCAAGGTTATCCCGGTGGCTGGTTGCTGCAACGAGTACGAATGATGAATCGCATCGCACAGGTCAACCCATCCCTCGGCCACTTGCACGTTGCACTCATGCGCACCATACCCAGTAGTTTCTCCCCAGTGAGCTACGCACGCACCATCCGTACTTCACCGTTGTGTTTCCAAGCAGTGCCACAAACACGACCACAAGACCGCACTCCTACTAACATCGATCGCACCTGTGCAGCACGTTCAGTCGGTATGTGCCTTCCAGCACCCGGAACGCCACGCCCCAGCCCGGCAGATGCTGCATGTACGGCGCAAGGCCCATCTGGGTGATGCAGCGCAGGGAGGGCGGCTCGGGGGAGGCCATCAGCAGCTCTAGTAGGGACCCCACACCGCGCCGTTGCTCCAGGGAGAGGGCCGCCAGGCCGGCGGTGAAGAGCGCCGCGTAGGCAGCGGGAAGCGAGGCTGGCCTCTGGTCGTCGGAGGCGGTGGAGGGTGTGGTGGTGGTGCGCGAAGTATTGGTGGTGGTGGTGGTGGCGACGGCGGAGAGGGGGCAGGAAGGCGGTGGGAGGAGGCCCCGGATGGTCTCCAGGACCCAGTTCGTGATGAAGACGTCGCCGCCAAAGGGTGGGACTGGGACCGGTGAGATGGGGGACGCCGATACACGGGGTAAGGGCTCTGGCTGGCGCTCAGGCGGTTGTGCTGGCGTTTGTGGTGGTGTGGAAGCGACCCACGGGTCAAATTTGCAGACCAGGCTGCGCAGCAGGCGGTTCGGCCTCGGGCGCAGCGTGACCAGCAGTCGTATGCGCGGGGGAAACCGCGAAAAAAGGTCCCGGAGCGCCAACGAAATCCTGTTCATCAGGAAACAGAAAATGGGATTAGTCCATTCCGTAATGGAAGTCTCTGCAGGTCTCCCGCGCCTTACCCATGTGTTGGTGAATTTCCGCTGACAACTTTCGACCGAAACGTGAGGCTGCAACGCTGCCGTCAGTCATCAGTTGCCCTGGCTCCTATCCCTGCCGATCAATGGCTGGCACAGCGCCCGCAGCAACTTTCCTTCCGGATCTTATCTCCGGCCCCTTGACCTCCCACACCTCCCTCTTGCTTGACTCTTGGTACGTCTGCTTGCTGCCAGCCAACCAAATTATACCGCTCCCCAAACTCCCACCACGCACCATTCTCACCGATTGCCGTGCAGCCGGCCATCCGGGTCCTCCGCCTCGTCCAGTCCGTCAACCACCAACATCACCTCCTCAGGCGCCTTGGCCTCCTCCGCCTCCTCCGCCTCCTCCGCCGACACCTTCACGTGTGACGCAGCTGCAGTTCGAACACCGCCGCTGCGGCGGATCGGAGCAGCAGACGCGTAGGATATGAGCGGACGCGGCGGCTCGGAGCGGCTCGAAGCAGACGCGCCGGGCACGCAGACCGCGCTCTTCGTATGATGCTGCCGCTTCACCCACTCAAGCCACAGCTGTCGCTCGGCTTCCTCGACGTCTACGTCTTCCGCGTCCTCCTCGTCTTCCGTGTCTTTTACGTCTATTGTGTCTTCCGCGTCTTCTGTGGCCGGCCGTGGCAGCACCTCCGCCAGCGGTTTGAGCAGCAACGTGTTAAAGGCGCTGTCCAGTCGGGAGAGGCCCTCCAGGCCGTACCGGGACAGCTCTACGTACGACAGCAGACGGCAGAAGTTGCATGTGGGGCGGGGGAGCGGAGCACCCGCTCTCAAGCCCTATGCAGGTCTAGCAGGCCATGGAAGATGGAACCGTGAACAAAGTGACGGCAATCGTACAGCTGTCATCAGATTGTAATGCCCACAACCAATGCAAGCGCGTGCGTGGGCCAGGTCCCAGCGAGCATGGCTTCAGTATTCGCTCTGTTGGTGATGTGACATGCATGTCCTGAAAGGGGATAGCTAGGCCACGACCTGCGTGCGCCCCCAGATCACGTCCCGCACACGCCGTTCAGCCCCAGCTGCAGCTCCCCGCACCATCAACTGATGAGGAACCCGGTCTGCGACCCTTGCCTGACCGCCGCCCTCGGCTTCCCCATGGATACCGATCAGTGCCTCGATAGTTCTGCAGCACGCAATGCGCAGCTAACAGCCGGCCAGTCATGATGAGGTCGCGTGATGGACGCACGCACCCAGGTAGCGCTCCTGCAGAAGCTTGGCAAGCGACCCACGGGTCTGGCAGGCCAGCTGGAATGCCAAGCTGTGAACCATCACCAATGGGTCCAGGCTTGCGGCGTCTCCTGCGTGGCAAAAATGCACGGCGACCGGTCGCCGCCGCCGCCGCCCCTGCACAGCCGACATGGCCCCCTCGTGTGAACGCGGGTGCTGGAGCACTGGGGCGATGGTGGAGAGAGCGGCTCGAACGCCGTACGACTTGCCGCAGCCGACGGGGCTCACCAGTACCAAGGCCCTGCATCGCGAATTTCGAAATTCGGTAATAGGATCTTTTCAATTCCAACTTGGGGCATGGGGACGAGGGGCAGAAAAGGAAAAGGAAGGTTTACGCTGGACCGTAAGCTCTAGCGTGTGTCCAGGGAGCATACTGATGCCTCTTCGGCGGGTACGGCCCACTAAGATGGGTTACTTCTCCCACCCCTCCGTGTCTGGGATCCGTCTCACTCGAATCACATCTGGGTTCCCGCATGCATTCTTCCAGGATATGCCAGGATATGCCAGACACATCATTGTTGAATCTTCAACCGTGATGAGTTCTACCTGTGCAGGGGACAGGACATGGCTAAAGAGCCATGCGATCACATGCTGTTCGTTCCCACACCAGGGCCCCGATCAATCAGCCAGCCCTCTGCGAACATCGGGAACGAACCGGTGACCTCTCGGTAACCAATTCAGTGCCCTATCTAACTTTCAAGCACATCCTAGGTGAGCCTGTCCCCCCTGTATGTCAGACATTCGGAGCGCTAAGCACCAAGCCGGCGGTGCTGCTTGGGTGTCGCACGCACCTGTAGTGCTCATCGTTAGGTTTGAGATCCAGCCACTCCCGGATGACTCCCCCGGGCCAATCAGCAACCACGGCGGCAGGGGCGGCGGTATCAGCGGCGGCGGCATTGGCGGAGGAACCAGCAGGGCGCGAAGCTGCAGCAGGTGCCGGCGCCATGGCAGGGATGGCGGCTACTGCAGAAACAGTATCGTACGGCTCCAATAGGAAGATCAGTTTCAGTTGGGCGTTGACCAGATCCAGCTTGTCACCGATGGCCGCCAGGATCCGGTCGCGATCTGATGGCACTAAGGCCTGAGCTTTCCGTACATCGATGTTCTGCACCAGGTAGGCGAGAGAGGTGCGAGCAGGTCATGCATGGCTTCAAATTTTGAAGCGCATCGAAACTCATGCTGTTCTTCTTATAAGTATCATCCCCTACGAAGGGCATGAGAGTTCGGGCACCTCATTTGCGGCCTGAAGGGCGCATATACGATCCCGACTATCTAGGGACCAATAGCAGGTGATCGCACAGCTCGTTAGCCATGTCCCAATCTCCGCACTGATAGAACTTCGCACGGTTTAATGTCCAACAATAATTTGTTCTGGCATATCTAGGAACAATGCGTGCGGGCACATACCTAGATCCGAGTGAGACCCCAATAGGCCCCAAGCCAAAAATGCCGTCACCGGGGTAGTGCGTGGTCTGTACCCGCCGAAGAGGCATCATCAGTGTGCTCCCTTACGGCCCAGCGTAAATTTCATTCCGTTTTGCCTTTTCCTTTTCTTGGAGGCCTTCGCGCCATGTGACACATCTTGATTCAGGTCACACACTCCCCGCTAGAACATACGCACTCTGTAGCATAGATAGATAGCTTGCTGTCTATTTGGGAACTGCTACCCCAGGGGTGTCGCCCATTGTGCTGAACCCCTGGTCGCCCCCGGCCAGGCTGGTGCCGTGTGTGCCGTACGTCGGTCCCCCAAGCTCTTCTCCCGTCCCTCGCTCTTACCTGGTACAGCTCCCCCAGGCGCCGCCGTGTCGCCGGGTCCGCCAGAAACACCAGGTTCCGCAGACCCCGCACCTGCAGTACAAGATATGCGCACAGGCATACACGCACACAGAATTATTGCGATATGTACCAAACGTACCACGAGTACGTACGTGCGGCATGAGATGCCTGCTGGATGGCCTGCCTGCAAAAGGTGACCCGCCTGGTATGCTAGCTTCAAAAGCGATAATGCGCTCTCGGCCGACCAGGCGGGAGCTGGGAAGAGCAGCTCTTAATAAGGCTGGGCCCCTCTCAATGCGGCTAATAATCAGCAGGCAGAAAGTTACTGCAGGCACGCATGCAGGACCCGAGGCAGGCAGACATGCGGCTCAGCGCCACCGACCCGCACTGCCCTGCCTCCTCACCGACAGTGTGGTCCACCACTCGAAGAGGCACCAGATGCGGCTGAAGGCGGTGCATTCGGGGTCCAGGCACACCAGCGTCCCACGGGCCAGCCGCACAGCCTCCTGCAGGCACGCACACCACGCCAATGGATGGGGGAGCCTCATGGAAAGTGAAGTCCTCCGTGTCGTCCGTGGGTCTGTGTGCTTTACCCCTGGGTTCACTCATTCCTGTATGTCCGGGTGGCTCGGGCTGTTTGCCCTGGTCATTTCCGCTGCAGTGCAGGGCCAGCTAGCCCGGTGACTCTGCTCTCCGAATGAGTTTCTGAAGCCCGCTGTAATACCGGTAACTACAGTCACGTGACCCCGCCCCCATGCGTTGACACATTTGACAGCACCCGCAAAATAAAGAAGGCAGGTCTGTTACATGCTACGGTACCAGTCTAAGATTGCCTCACGAGCCGTTGTAAAATCATACATAGCACCGTACGTACGTACGTACCGGCACTTCCCTCCTGGTGGCCGAGCAAAGGTGGCCCCTGCCTGGTGGCCTCCTGGGCCTCTCATCATCAAGACCTTCGTTCAACGCATATGGCCCCCTTCCCGGCAACCCCTCCACATACACGGGGCGCTCTCATTCTCGAACAGAGCGACCCCCCTTGCCCCGCGCCCGGCGGAGCTCGAGGGCACGCAGATCCCCCCATCCAACTCACCTCGAGGTCCTGCAGGTCCCTCGCCTTCTGCTTGCCCGGGTGCTGGTTGACCGCCAAAACATCCACCCAGCAAAATATCTGTTGTAGTACAATACAGAACAGCAGCACGTAACACACATGCATTCACCGGAAGGCAGTATATATTGTCTCTCTTAGCGTCAGCAGCAGGTGTATATCTAGTATTTCTTGGATTCTTCGTTTCCTGAACGGCTGCTCTAGCTATCTATTTGTTAGTTGATGTCAATCAATAACCCTCCGGCCCTTCCCACGTGCCTACCTGATTCGGGTCAGCTGCGTGAAGATGGTGTTCCAGCAGCGCCACCACGTCGGCGAAGGGCTTGGACCAGGTGTAGCTGACGAAGAAGGTAAGGGTGGAGGAGCAGTGCGGAGGGAGCGTGTCCACGTAGCGGCACCTACGTAGGATGGAGTGGTGGGCGGACCAGGGGGAGTAGGGGGAGCATCGACAGGGGGAGTTGAGGGAGCAGGGGGTGCAGTGGCAGCAAGCAAGAAGGAGAAGGAAAACGAAAGGGAAAGGAATTTTTACGCTGGACCATCCAGCGGCCCTAGCGTGTGTAGTTAAGGGAGTAGCCTGATGTCTGTACAGTCCATGATGTCGTGATGCCGGCATTTTCGACTGAGATGGGGCGCCTCCCAGCCCTCCGTGTCTGGGCTCCGTCTCGCTCGGATTACACCCTGGATTCGCTAGGATGAAGCCTTAGAAACGAAGGCGACGCACAGCATCTCGAGTAGCCTTTGCTCCACCCAAGCAAGCATTACAAACCGTGCCACCATGCATTGGTGCCGAACTACTGCCAAGAGGTATTAATATAAGCCACATCCGTGTGCCTGCGGCCATCTATCCCAGCCTCCTAAAATAGCATGGTAGTTCTGTTCGATCCCTTCAGCAGTCAGTGCCTAAGCAATATCTAGCTTCACTTTGTTCCCCGCCAGGACCAGAACCGCTTTATTTGCCATTGATCCTGATCGTCCCACCTCCTAGCCCCATGCCAATCCAGTCGCCGGTTCCTGTCCCACCTCTTCTCTCTAATAAGGGGTGGTGCGTGTGCTAGGGCGTACATGGTGCAGACAGAGCGTGTGCTAGGGTGGTGCGTGTGCTAGGGTGGTGCGTGTGCTAGGGTGGTGCGTGTGCTAGGGTGGTGCGTGTGCTAGGGTGGTGCGTGTGCTAGGGTGGTGCGTGTGCTAGGGTGGTGCGTGTGCTAGGGCTGGTGCAGACAGAGCGAGATCTCACTTGGCAGTCTCCGTTGTTGGCAGGACAACCTTGTTCAGGACATCGTACGTCGTCCAGCCGGGCTGTACAACTTCGGCTGCGAAGCGCCGCAGGACTGCCAGCGACACAGCACAGTGCCAGACCTCCCGTGCACTGCCACCGCCACCATTGCTGCTGCTGTTGCCGCCGCCACCATCGGTGTCAGCACCTCTGCCAGCAGCATTATTAAATATGTCCCCGTTCGCTGTCCTGCTGCTCATGGTGCTGCGACTGCTGCTGCTGAAACCGCCATGGTCATCATTGGCACCACTGCTAGCTGTCGGCTGTTGATGATGGCTGGCAGCTGTAAGGCCCGCCCCCTGCTGGGAGCATTAGCGGTGCCCTGGGATGCCCTGTGATGCAGGTGACCTTTCTGGTGATGACACGGTGGAAAATCTGCCAGGCCTCAGTGAAGGTGCTGCTTCAGCGCGCGGTGGGCGCTTGGGTGGGCGCCCTACACTAACGGTTCGTGACGGTTGCAGTGTTCAGTGGAGATTGGGCCGTGGTTCTGCGTGTGGGGTGGCATAATTGAAAAGAGGGAATTAAATTGGAGCCTAAAAGGAGGATCATCTGGATTGTCCTTTTGTATTCTAGTTCCTCGCTTCGGGAAATGCTTCCGGGAAATTGTGCTTGCGTCAGTATGTCTCTTAACTCCTTTAATATGTGTTGCTGGCACTTAACATTTGGCGCCCCGGATAGCGACTCAGGCGCTTTGCGGCCATTCCGCTAGTAGCGTTTCTGTACCGCCAACGCCAACATGCAACCGCAGCCCTTGCATGTCCTGCCTCGCGTCCCACCTTGGCGGCTCCGCAACCCAGTCTTCAAATTATTACTTGCTATTTTTGTAAGGCCAGTATTCCGGACCTCTTATCGGTTTGAATGTTGGCACGCCGCAATTTGTTGGTTGCTCATTTTATCTCGGTACTCTCGTAAATGGGTAGAAATTTTACCTCAATACTCTCCATACTCTCATTGAAAGGTAGCCAAAATGTCACGACATCTTTCAAGAAAAAATACATGTCAGGTTGGTTAAGCCGCCCCTCGCACAATTACGCCGGTGGGACGAGACAACCGCCTCTGAATGAACAATCCGTACAAACGGTCAATCGAGCTCCTTCGCCGAACGCGGCGCTTTCAGCGCCATGCATTGCTGGCTGCCACTGCCTACAGGCGTATGTTCGCAGCTTTGGTGGCGCTGCAAGCCCAGGCTCGTCGGTTACGGCCTGCATGACCCAGCAGCCAGCACTTGACCCAGCAATCCGAGGGAACGCTGTAGATTAGCCGTTCATGAGGACTATACAATGGAGGACAGCTTGACTGTAGACTGACACACATTTAAGGCGCTGCAGGCGAGGGACATTGTCGACGCCGTGCGGCCAGGCCAGACGCCTAAGCAGAAGACAGACTTCCTGATCAACAACAGAGAGGCGTTGCATCTTGGAGGCTGCGCCTTTGGCAGGCGAGGCCGACCTGCTTTGGCAGTCAGAAGCCTGTGTGAGGCGCAGCGCCTGGTGAAGCTTGCGGCGTCGTTACAGCCGCAAACGCACAGAGCTCGCACATCTCAGTAGGATGGAACAATAAAAGGCGCCCAGACATCGGAAGGAAGCACCCCGCCTGTGCCGGCTTTGACGAAGCCGCAAGAAAGCCTCATGCACTTGACGCCAGCAGCAGACGCTGTGCAAAGACAATCGTTACGTCTACGAGCCAATCCGATAGAAGAACAGCCAATGTCACGCCAGCCGCCTGGCCGTAGCAGCATCGGCGCCAAAGCGAAACCCGGCAGACAGCCCGGCGGTGTGACTGTACATCATCACATGCAGGGACAACGGCAAAACTTACGTGGGGCAATCCAAGGACCCGCATGCGCGCTTCAAGGTGCACGCAAGAACGCCGCCAACGCGTGTGCGTGAAGACGCGGCCCGCTATGTCCCCTTTTCCGACAACTTTGACTTGAGCCTGTTAGCGTCCTGCAACAACCCCCGGACAGCCGGCCGCATAGACGAGCACTACCTTCGCAAGCACGCCGCGCTCGGGCCCATGGGGTGCAACATGCTGAAGGGGGCCCCAAGGAGGTGTGCGTGCATCGAAGGGCATCGATCCACACGCGAATCGCCATAGGCGCCACGCGCATATAGGCATGGAGCGCATATATGGTATAACTGCGTTGATGGAGTTGGCTGACTTGGCGTCAGTGGCTGGTGGCACTGACTGAACTAGGGCCACCTGCTGTGCCGCAACACACGGGAACATGCAGCACGCTGAAGGGCCGAGCCCCGAGTCCGCTGCAAACTATATTCCTTCCCGCCTGAAGGCACGTACGCCTTGCGCCCGGAGAAACCGGCAGACGCCTTGTAAGCAACGAATCGACGAGCCCAGACATCATACAGCGGCTTCACCCGCTGTTTCTCGGTAATCCTGGAATGTCGTACCCCTCCATACGGTACCGGTATCTGGCCCCTTCTGGCCCGATACTGCGTGCGGCCATGGACCATGGACTCCGTCGGACCCTGTCGGACTCAGTCAAACATCTTTTATACTGATACGTGCACTTATTATTTTATTGTAGTAGAGTTTATCAAGGGCTATTAACTTTGCTTTATAGCGTATGGAGCGAAGAAGATTGGTCGGAATGCAGGCAGACAGGCACGCAGCCAGGCAGGCACGGACAGGGCAACCCTAGGGGGCGGGGCCCCCCAGGGCGCTTCGCACTTGGGCCCCGCCCAGAAAAGTCGACACAAATTATGTTTGTTGCTTTATGAATGAGACAAAGCTCATGGTCCCCCACGAGATAGAGCACACTGTGTTTCAGGGTCAGTAATCCACTGAACTTACGCTCCCTAGCCCCCAACTCCAGGGTCCCCGCCCTTTTTTCGGCTTCGAGGAAGCAGACACCCCTAGTTCGAAGTGCCGTGCAGCCCTTCCCCCTACTGATCCACTTCCCGCTGCTGCCGCCCTCGTCTCCACCCTCGAAAATCCCCCGCTTGCGTTTTCTGACTAGCAAAACATGTTCCTCAATGCCGCCTGCATCACGGAAACGTCCCACTGGCCCTATCCTTCGGTAGGGTGTCGTGACACAGTGATCCGTCGAGTGGTGTTGGCGAGTCCAGCTTTGCATAAAAACTTTGCAGCGAGAGGGTGAACCTACAGAGCTGACCTGTCGAACCCCACATGGCGCCGTTGAAAACCTTGAGTGACCCGCATCCGGCGAAGCCAGCGCAAACTAGGAGGGCAGCCTTGTGCACAAGCCGTGCGCGCGCAGACGGATAAAGGTCGTCAAGTCTCCGCTGCACATGTGTGCAGAACCTCGTTCGTTCGACTACCCTCAGCCACCCCCACGTCTTCGTGCCCTCCCGTTCCGCGTATACCGTAATCGCAATGCACGACGCGCACGACGGCCCCCGCCTACAAACGCTGCGCACCTTTTAAACGAAGCAATGGCATACACAGCGTTCGAGCTGCCTGCGCTGTCACGGTCTCGTTCATTGTCACCGAGGAAACAAACAGCCAGGAGTCAGACAGAGTGAGCCATTCGTCCGGTGCGTTCGTCCGCCCGCCGGTCTGGGTGGGCATCTTCGGCACCGCCAGTGCCATCCGCAGCTCCCACGATCCCGCAGACCCACCCACCCACCTTAAGGCCTCTACCTTGACAAGCTTTTCAACCCTTACATCCCCGGGTGCTACACCCCGCCTGACACCCGGGATCGGCGGACCGGTTGCAGCCTCAGTGCACATATGCCTACTGTAACCCAACAGTGACCGGCCATGCGCTCCTCCTCCATGCATCGCGCCACCACCCCACTGCTCCCCTTGAGAACCGCGTTCGTTGTTCAGTGCAGTCGAGACATGCTCCTAGCACCTCGCACGCGCCAAGCAATCGCCCGCAATGACTAATTCTCCCCAGCCATGGTATCCGCCGCAGGCCGCACACGCGTCCGCCGCGACCAGGGCGCCCCCACCCCCGGGGCCAGCCAGACACCCCCATGAGCAGCCTCCGCCTCCGTTGCCGGTACCGGTACACCCAACCGCGAAGCGCTGGCTGGCTAGCCGGGTATCCCCCTGGCGGCCCCAGTCCTAATCCGCACCCGTCCAACTCACGGGCCGCAACACCGCCCGTGTTGGCGCCGCCCCGGGACCCCACCGCTCCCCAAAGGGATTCGAGCCTTCCCGATCACTTCCTCCCGAGGTCACTAGCGGCCGTGCCTGCGCCCCCCAGCTCCTGCCTCGCCCCTTCCCGGGTTGCGGACCGAACCCACCGCCGGGCTGGCGGTGGTGTAGGAGAGGCCGCCCTTCGCATTGACGTCAGCTCTCGCTATGTCAGGTCGGGTCCTCTGCGCCGGAGCCGTGCGGCCGGGGAGGTGGCGGTCCGCCGGACGGATGCACGGGCAGCGGTCCGGCCCGGTCCGGTCCGGTCTGGCCCCCCTCCCTTCCCCTGCTTGCTCCGCTCCGTGATGATGAGAGAGCGGTACAGCGGGATGCGCTCCCCTACACCGCCGTTGGCCAGGGCTCCCGCAGCTCCTCCACACTCTTGCCAGCCATCATTCCCGGCAGCTTGGCCACAAGGAGAGACTCCAGCTCCTGGGGGTGGGGGTGGAGGGATGGAGTGGGGGCGAGGAGCCGGGGGTAAGAAATACCGGTACGAGCGGCGGCGAAGAGTCCAAGGCGACTGAACCGAATTGACCCAGAAACATCCGGTGGGGGAAGGGGCGGTGGGAAGTTGGAGACGCAGTGCGAACCTGCAACCCGACACGCTGACCGAATGAGTCGCACCAAACCACAACCCCGGGCGTGGGTGTGTGTGGGCGGCATGATGGCTAGTAGGGTGGTCGAGTAGCATGGTCACGTGAAGTTGTGAAAATCGGGGCGTCGTGGCCCGGGTAAGTGGGGTTGGCTGCGTGGGTGCACATACACCGTCGGGGAGGGGGCCGGGAGGGGGTGTGCAGGGGGTGCTGCTGCGGCTGCTACCGACGTCCATACTCACGACGTCACGAACTCTCTCGGTGGCACCGACAGTCTTCCCACCGCACACACGGCCCGGCACCCCGGCCAGGGGCGCGGCTGCCCAGTCCGCTCGGACACGGGGCGGCGACACGCGAAGCACCGCGGTCTAATGCAGTATCAAAATCAGCTGACAACGTGCTTGCCGCCAGCCCCCGGAGCCAAGAAAACGGTGCATGAGGACCTCTCACGACAAGATCTGCGAGTTGAGGGACAGGACACGCCAGGGCGGCTAAGCTGGTCCCCCAAAGCCCTTCAGGGCTACGCCGCCCACCCCCAATCCCAACCCCGCATCCCTTTCTTTGCCCCCCCTGCGCGGTCTCATTCTTGTTACCTCCCCCCCCGCCTTACCGTGAGGTTCACGGTGAGTCCCGCTCGTGCGTGCACCATGAGGCACTCCCGCGCGCTGCACTCCTCGGGGGTCCACGGGTGGTAGCTGCGAAGGGGTGGGGCGGGGCGGGGGGGCAGCGGGGGGAGGAGATGGGTCGGAGGGCGGGCGGGAGCCGCAGGAAACAGGGATGAGGGGCAAGGTTGCGAGCAAGTTGGCTACAGCACCTGCGCTTCCAGAGCACGAGCTGGGTGAACAAGCCGGCAAGTTGGCGTCCGAGGCACAAGTAGGGACAACCGGTGGCGGGTTTGGACATGTAAGCGCAATCAGCCCTGCACCAACTCGGGCGCCCAGCAAGGCCGCGTGAGGCCCCGACTGCCCTCCTCCAACACCGCCAGCACCCCTCGTGTAACGCTGAGGTTACAATACCGTACAAAGGCGTCGCACAGCATCTCGAGCAGCCTTTGCTCCGCCCAAGCATTACACCTCGTCCACCTCCCTCACACACACAGCCCACAGCCCCGGCCGCACCGTGTGTAGTTTTCATGGTCGTAGTGCGCCAGCCGGTGGTCCGTGGGTCGCCAGGCGAAGTGGTGCAGGTCGCGGGTGCTCTGGGTCATGTTGTAGTACAGCTTGGACATGCCAAGCCACTCCCACTTGTACGGCAGCAGCTCGAACACGCCAGAGCCTGCCGAAGCGGCCAGCGAAAATCGGGTTTGGTGGTGGTGGTGGTGGGGTGGGGGGTGTGGCGGGGGGGTTTGAAGAGAGAATTTGCAAAGGGGAAGGGGCCGGGCCGGGCCGGACCCGGCCGGGGGCAGGGATCGGGCGCAACCGGGTGGGATTATGTCGTATCAGTTTCCAGAAGCAAGCGGGTAGGCGGCGACCGGCCGGCCGGGAGAGACGCCGCACACCAGGAATGCAGGTGCTACACTACCCCGGTAATTCCCCCACCCCCTCCAGCCGGCCGGTCACCCCACTTGCCCTCACACGCAAGCATCAGGACCCGCACCCGCAACCCGCCACCCCCAACAACAGCCAGCCAGCCAGCTCCCAGCCACGCCGGGGCGCTCCCTCCATCCCTCTCTCTCGCAACCGCCCGCCCCCGCCCGCCCTCTCGCGCTCTCCCCGTCCCTTCCCTTCCCCCACTCACCCGGCGGCATGAGCGGTGCGGTGGCCAGCAGCGGTCCGTGTCGTGCCACCAGCACGGAGCTGCGCGCAAAGGTGTCCAGGTGGGAGGCGAAGGGCGCGTCCGTGGACAGAGTGACGGTGCGCACCTCCAGACCCGCGCCACTGCCCACACGCCGCAGCGTGGACTGGACCTCCTCCCAGTTGACCACCTGCGTAACAGAGGAGCGGGAATGTTGGGAAGGGGTCAGGTTGGCGGTGGGGTAAGGTGAGGGGATGTGGGGTGCACTCACAAAGGACTCGATTCACACGTCTGCTTGCGCGCGCGCCTTGAATGCTTCTCTCTCCACGCCCATGCCCGTTGCAGGGGGGCGCTATCCGCTGTGCGGTATATGCCTCACACCGTGCATGGGCAGCACATCCGCGGCCCCACAGCGGAGTGTGACGCCCCCCAGAGCCGGCGATTCGCACTCGCTGCCCCCATCACCCCCCAACTACCCTCCAGCCTCCACCACAACCCCCTCATTCCGTCCGTCAGGTATTGGTAGGTAGGTTTACTTGTAAAGGTACGGTATGCTTGCTAACAGCTTCAGCTGGGCCCCTTCGCCAGGACCGCCTCGCCTACTTCACTGCTGCTGCTGATGTCCTTCTTAATCACCCTCTTCATTATGTAGACGGAGCCGCGGCCAGGTAAGCGAGGCGGCCCTCCCTGGCGATGTGGCGATGTGGCGCTCCCCCCTGCCCCCCCTGTCCGTTGGCTCACGCCGTCTCCTTCTCCGCTGCGATTTTCTCTTTATACCCCCTGCCCCCCCCCATGTCCTCACCGGCGGGTAGTCCTCGTGGGCCACCAGCAGCGTCATGACTCGCGGCTGACCGGGCACGGGCGGAGGAGGCGGGGAGCCGGGCTCCCAGCTGCCCGCAGGCAGGGCCAGCCCGGCGCGCCTGTAGGCGGCAGCCCTGGGGGAGCCGGGGGCAGCAGCCAACGGGGGCCGGTCGGGGTGTGGGGGTAAGGTTTTTTTTGTTTAGTTAGTGCAACGCAGGGAGGGAGGTAAGGGAAGGGCGGGAAGGGGGGTGACGCAGACGGAGGTCGCAATGCACTCAAGAGGCGGCGATGAGGTGGTCGGTCCAGTGGCAGCTGGAGCCGTAAGACTGGTGCAGGAGGTGCAGGGGCCTGTGGGTCGTGGCGACGCCCACAACGACGTCGTCTCGAACCCGATGGAGTGGAGTGGGAGTGGGAGTGCGTGACTGCGCAACCTGGGCCCCCCCTCAACGCACCCGCCGATCTCCCACATCCCAGCACACCCTGCACGCACGCAGGCGCACACAAGTGGCGGGCCCCGCCACATCCGCCGTCCGCACCCCCCGCCCCCCCCCCGCACACCTGAAGCTGGCTGCGAAGGAGGGGTCGCTGAAGCCGATGCCCTGGTCCCGGTTCACGTATCGGGCGCATCCGTCGTAGCGCCACAGGTCCCCGTGGTCCGCTCCGATGAAGCCCGTCTTGCGCTCCGGGTGGGTGTACCTGTACCCGTGGGGGGAGGGGGGGGGTATCCACGTATAGGCCGGAGCCCGTGAACGGTAAAAGTGGGGAGGGGGGGCGGGCGGGCGGGTTGGGGCCCAGGGGCTTTGAGGCAGCGGGTGTGTGGGGGGCCCAGCAGCCGGCAGGAACGGTGCCTGAAGAAGAGAAGAAGGACGGTGCACGGGGGGCCTCAAAGACACCCCCTTTCGCCTCCCCTCCGTCGCCCGGCAATGACCCATGGTCACACAACTCCGTGTACCATGCCACATGGCGCGAGGCGAGGAGCAGGGTGAGGAGCGGGGGGGAAACCCGCACGCCGCAGCGGCAGGGCGCACACGCACGCGGCCGCATGGAGCGACGCAGTCCTGCCCTCCCCCCCGCAGCCACCGCGGATAGCGCATGAAGACGAAGCGGCGCTGTTCATGGGTGGGAGGGTGCCTCCGAGTTCATCCCACTGCCGACCCGGACTGCCCGATGTCTCCACGGCCCCCTCGTTCTCCACTAGCCCCGCGCCCGCCCGCCCGCCCGGCCCTCCGGCCAACGCACCCGAGCACCCACGCCTACCCACCCGTTCACTCGCCGGCCCGCCCACGCACGTCTACCCGCCCATGCACGTCCACCCCCCATCCCCCCTACACGCACGCACCCGGTCTCACCTATCCTGCACCACCAGCAGGTTCTCAATGGCCAGCCAGGACAGCTTGGGGAAGGCCTACGGGAGAGGGGCGGTCGGGGGGGGGGCGGGGGGCCGCAGGAGCGATTGCCTAACAGGACGGTCACAGAGGAAACCCCTCGCCCCAGCCAGGCAGGCACCCGGCAGACACCAGGCAGGCAGGTGGCCCGCACCTAACCGGCTGGCTCCCCTTCACCCTGGCGATGCTTTCTGCATGAGAAACAGAGAGAGAGAGAGAGAGAGAGAGAGAGAGAGAGAGAGAGGAGAGCGCCTGTGAAGCTGCCAGGTGCCTAAGCCGTTCCTCGTCGTTTTCGTGTTCGACCGAGGACCGAGGACCGCTCCTGCACCCCCAATCCCACCCTCCCCCAGCCTGCCACCCCGGTGGCACCATGGTGCTCTCACCGAGCTCCCACCGAGCTGTGCACCCACGCGGCCCGGCGCAGCGAAGCGCAGGGGGCCACCCTGCGGCCGGCTGCCCATTGCTCCGCCCCCCGCCCCGCCCCTCGCCGCCCCCTTCCCCGGCCCACCTCCAGGTCGGCATGGTCGATGATGGGCGGCACCGGGGCGCCCCCCTTCCGCACCCCGGGCGACACCGCAATCGCCAGGAACTCCTTGAACCATTCGTTCATCTCCTGTGCAGCACAAGGGGGGCGGGGGGGGGGGAGTGATATGCTCCTTTATATGAGAATGAGTCACTGCGGACGTTGTTGATCAAGCTGCTGGGGGGGGGGCGGGAAGGGAGCGGGAGAGTGACGGCGGATCCCAGCGGCCGGCACATGGCCTACATGGCCACACGGCCGCTTCCACATTGTGTGCAAGGGATGCAAGTGAGGGCTGTGCTGCCTCGCCTCACATTGCACTTGCAACTCAATGCAGTTCAATTGGTGTCTGGAGCGCTCGGCCGGCGGGCCGGCCAGCCCTTGAGAACCTAGCGACCTGGCCGTCCGCTTCCTCCATAAGCTCTCGACGGGGCCCAGCCACAGCCACAGTGCCCCCCAAGGGCACGAAGGGAGGCCAACGAACGCAAGGGCGCGCGGGCCAAGGACGGGACAAGCCAGCCGCATGGCAACACCCGCACGCACAAACACCCACATCGGTGCATGTCGGGCATGCAGTCAGGCGCCCACTCACACCCTCTGGCGTCCCTCCCTCCCAAGCCTCCGCCCGACCTCGCACCCCTGCACCCACCGCCCACCCACCGCCAATTCGCCCAGCCGTCTCTCTTTCACCACAACCCCAAACCCTACGCCCTAGTCAGCTCACCGCCTCGGCCCCCACCTCCACCGCATCATTCCTCCCCAATTTACATCGTCCGCGACCTCCGGCAAGCCTGTGGAACTCCCCACCCACCGCCTCGGCCCCGCGCCTCCAAACCCGCCGTTTGCGCTCCCCCCCCCCGCGCCTCTTCCGGGTCACCACCTACCTTTCTCAGGTTCGGCAGCAGAATCCGGTCCACGAACCTGGCTCTGCTGCCCACCGTGTTGTTTCGCCAGGCGCTGCCCGCCAGTACCGAGTAGGTGGTGAGCATGATCTCCGCCCAGTGGCCCAGGTTGTCCGGGAAGGCGGGGAAGGGAAAGTCCACCAGCAGGGTGGTGCCCGGCAGGAAGCCGGCACGCATGTTATCGGTGAAGGCGCCGATGTCGGCCACCGGCAAGTTGATCAGCGCACCGTTGACCGACAGGCCCTCCTCCAGCGGAGTGCCGCCAGTGGCGCTGCTGCTGCTGCTGGTGTTACCGGTGCTGGCTGTGTCGTCGTCGTTGGGGGTGTTGGTGATGTTGGAGTCGGAGTCTGGGGAGGCGGAGGCGGCGGCGTCTCCGCGGCGCAGCATGGCGTCGGGCGGCACCAGCGCGTACCACTTGTGCGCGTGCCAGTAGGCGTTGTGGTAGACTTTGTGAGAGGGCTCGCTGCGGGCCATGGTGGTGAACAGCGATTCGCCGTCGCGGGCGTAGGGTCCGGCGCTGCACCAGTTGGGCAGCGAAAGGGAGCGGTCCGGCGTGGTGCGCGCTACGGGGGGGCCGTTGACCTGGCCCTGGCCGCGCGCGGCGTTGGCGGCGGCGCCCGTGGCGGGCCGTTGCGGCTGCGCCGCTTGTTGGTGACGCTTTGGCTGCGCCTGGTGCTGTGCGTGGACGGCGCAGGCGTGCAGACACCCGACGGCCAGCGTCATCGCCACTAGCAACGCTGGGTTGTGACGCCTCAGGAGAGCCATGGGCAATATTAGCACCTCTAGCACCGTCGGAATCCGCTCCGCGTCACTAAGGATGGCAGCAGCAGTTGCAGGGTTTCCAGCTTTAGGTCACGATGATCCCCAGCCCGACTGGGGCAAATGTCAAAGAAGTATCTGGTGCATCATGTGCAGCATGCACACATGTTTCAGGGCAGCGTCCGCCGGGGCAAGGTAAGGCCTCGTCCGAACTGCCTTTGTAATACTGACGAGGCGAATGTAATGTTGCCTTTTGAAAAGTCGCACTGCAAGCGCCAGCACGGAATGAGCAAGATATTGCGTTATACGTTGTAAGGTCAAAAGTCGCTTGACTGCAAGGGTAGCGACTTGGCACGAGGTTCAATGTGAGGACGGCTACGGCATTGGTCCGTTTACGGCACTGCACCCCGAGAGCCGAGACCTTCAAGGTTCCGGCGTATGCATTCGAGTTATTATCCAACTTGCTTGCTTAATTCTTCAGCACATATCACAGTACAAGTCACAATTTCTGCTCCTTTCTGCTCCAAATTCTCTCCCGCCAGGTCGCTTCTAAGATATCCTTGTCAGTAGACACATTTGGAACTGATTGCTAGCCATGGAGGTTGCCATGAAACGCGCTCAAGGAGCTGTCGGTACGCGTTGTCGACAGTTGGCTGTTTTCGGGCCCCAGCAGCACCATACGCAGTTGCAGCGGAGCTGCATAGCGTTCGCGGGACGTGAGAGACACTCTAGGAGCACGGGCGCCGGACAAGCTGCACCGCCAAGCGCCTGGGTGTTGCCAACGAGCTTGGTGTCGGAACAGAGCACGAAGGTATTCGGTCGCTGCATACATGTCGGAATAGCACTTGTGTACCGATACCTTACACGCGGGAAGTGCCGGGCCTGTTCCGGTCGCGGCGTGAGGGTGCCTTGGGCGTTGGGCCGACAGGGGGGCGGTTGCTGCCAGCAACCTTCCACTGATAAGGAATGCCTTTACTGGATAATCCGGGCTATTTAAGGCACTAAACTTCTTTCGCCGAGCGCGTTTGGTCTGCACCGAGGTCTCGTCGTTATGCTTGCATGCTGGCGACTGGGCGCTTCTAACGTTCGGGGCGCTCACGGCAGCCATAATTCAGCTGTTACACCGCAAAAATGTCGACCTTTAGCGTGTCTCTTTCCGGGATTCCGAGACGGGTGATGGTGTCGTTGTGACCATGTCGGCGGAACTCGGATGAGGCGTGGTAGCGTGCCCTTCCGCCTGGCCTATTCCCGCACAGCATGGCCGCAACGCAGCGCATCCGCTGCGGTGGGCACCGAGAGAGCACTCCTCCCCCTCCTCGCTCCCCTCCCGCTTCGCTCTCGGAATCCATTCAACATGCTCCGAATCCACTCAACCTGCCCCTCCCACTTCCACTTCTCCAACACACACCCGCTACGCCTGCACGGCCCTGAACCCCGGATCCCTCTCTCGGACGATCCGCCTTTTCTCTCCATCTATTCCTCCTCTCTCTCCATCTAATCCTCCTCCTCCTCGAACAGAACATCCGCAAACTCTCTCGGCGCGCTGCCCTCCTGGGCGCTGCTCCCCCTCCCCACCCTCCCCGCCCTCCGTTCTCGCAGGACGCTGCCGCCGCCGCCCCCGTGTCGGTGTCGGACCCCGACGCGCCGCCGCTCACCGTCTACACCATTCGCTTCACCACCGGCGTGTCTCGCGGCGCGGCGCCGTCTGACCCCTACGCGGCCGTCAACGTCTGCCTCATCGGCCAGGACGGCCAGGCGGTGCTGCACCGGGTCAGCCCCGTCAACGACCCCATCCAGTCGCGCGCACACACCGTCGAGATGTGTCAGGTACAGGTGCCGTACCGTACTGTCCGCCCAGTGCCGTACCCCGTACGACGTGGTACCGATTCTCCGACTGCCACCGGCGGCGGGATGTGTGGAGCCCGGGGACGGAGGGGGAGCCCGGGGGGTTTCCTAGCACCGTGAGCTGGCGGGGTGCTGCGGTAACCGGTCTTGTAACCGGTCTAATTCTGTGTATGGAAGGTACCAAAAGGCAAGCGAACCGAACAGATGGCCACGGGCTCTGAGAGCAGGGGCCCCCCACCGCACCGGCCGGGTAGCGGTCGCCGTGGAATTGCAGGCTGAGAGCACTGCAGGCAGCGGATTTCATAACTACGTTTTGATTATGTTGCTTGCGTCACCAGCCCACCGGCCTGGAGGTGTCCTGCGCCCGCCTCTGGTTGGAGGGGCCGATGGGGTTTCGGCTTCCGGGCTTTCAGCGCCCCATCTGCTCTCCCTCTCAGTGTCCTCCGCCAGTGGGGCCTCCGGGCTGCTTCCTGCATGGGCTCGACTGTGGGTCCGACACCCCACCCCCCGCCCCACCCCCTCCCGCCGCCTCCCGCCTTTCCGCCCTCCCCTTTGACCCCCCGAGCCGCCTCACCCCGCCCCGCAGCTCATCGGACCCGACGTGGGGGCCGACTGCAGCATGGCGCTGGCGGATGCGGCCGCCAGCAGCGGCACGGACGGCAGCCAGCCAGGGCAGGGGCAGCAGCAGCAGCAACAGCAGCGGCCCACGCAGCCGGGGGCGACGAGCAGCAGCGGCAGCGGCAGGGGCATGGTGGGTCGGCCCCCTCCTCCTCCGCCCCCCAAGCGGCGCTTCCAGGAGGGATCCATTGATGAGGTGGGTGGCGGGGGTTGGGAGGGTGGGCGGGGGAAGTAGGGATGAGACCACAGCGGGGGTTATCCACGTAAAGGCCGGAGCCCGTGAACGGTAAAGTAGCAGAAGGAGAAGGCCGTCTCGTCTGCAAAAGAACAACGAGGTAAGCTTGCAAGCAGCAAAGGACGTTACATACAAACTGAGAGGCTGTAGCGAGTACGAGCCGAGCCGCCGCGGTGTCGAGGCGGGGGAGGGGAACGGAGGGGACGTTGGCGAACGAGCCCCAGGACCCGGGACCCGGGATGCAGGAACCAGGGTAAACTCAACACATTGCGGCGGCGGGGTTGGAGGTTCGGAGGTTCGGAGTAGGGATCTGGTTTTCTTTTGTGGTGATGCGGACCAGCGGACCAGGGGGGGACAAGATCAAGGACAACGGGTGAGAGGCTGGGCCAGGCTGCTGGCTGCTGGCTGATGGGTGGGTGAGTAGTGTCGGAGGCCCGCGGAGGAGGGCTGGCTGGCCCCGCGGAACCAGCCGAGCCGGGACGAGCTGAGCCGGAGGGGGGGTCTCGGGGTCTGGGGGGGGGGGGTTATTCACGTATACCCCGGAGCCCGTAAACGGTAATGTAGCAGAAGAAATCCTTCCCGTCTGCAAAAGAACAGCGAGGTAATGCAAGCAGGTGGGAAGACGTTCCTGGTGGCACCGTAATGGGATGGAACGGGTGGGGACCGGGGCGGATGCAAACGGACAGGACCGACGGCAGCGACAGGGGCAGCGACAGGGACAGGGGCATACCGTTGCTGCTGGATTGGGTCGCTCCAAACGACAGTACCAGCAGCCGCAATGTCATGCAGCAACAGAGTGCAGTGCAGGCAGGGCAGGGCAGTGCAGGGGTCCTAAACTGGGACCGGAAGGGATGGGGCGTGTAAGCAACGGACCGCAGCGGAGGGGAGGGCAGGGCATGGCAGGGAGGGCCGCTCTGATGCGCCAGGCAGCCGCCGGTGCTCGCCGGTAGCCAGGAGCCAGGCTGGCGGGCGGTGCAAAGCCGTCCCGGGGGCACTGACACTGGCACTGAATGATCAGCGCTGAATGACAGCAAAGGCCGGACAGTTCAGGGCAGGGCAGGGCAGGGCGTCCATCATGAACTGGCCTGACCTGAACTGACATAAACTGATCTGAAGCTGACCTGAGCTCAAGCTGAGCTGATGAAACGGATCTGATCTGGTAGAGCTGGTCCCGCAGAGGCCGAGGCGGTGGCAGGGGACTGACCCCCGAATACGCACTGCCCTGCCCTGCCCCTGCCCTGCCCTGCCCTGTCCCCGCAGGTGAGCATCTTGGTTCCGGAGCTGGGTCCCCTGGCGGGTGTGCTGGTGGGCGTGGAGGCGGGCACCTGGTACCTGGACGAGATGGACGTCAGCTCGTCCAGGACTCACCACCTGGACAGGTGGGGACTGACGGGGGCGGACTGAGGGGCTGGCTGGCTGGCTGGGTGGTTGACAAGGGGGCAAGGGGAAAGGGAGGGAGGGAGGAAGGGGGAGGGAGGGAGGAAGGGGAAGGGAGGGAGGAAGGGGGAGGGGAGGGAGGAAAGGGGAGGGAGGGAGGACGAGGGAGGGAGTCCCCTCCCTCGACCCCTTGCACAGCAACGACCTTTTTTCCTTGCACGGCCCCTTGAACCCGGACTGGATCTGGGACCTGGATCGTGACCGCCTGGGCACTCATGGCCCGGTGGAGCGGTCTGCACGTGTTTTGCCGCTGCGTCCCCCCGCGTGAGGGCACTGCTCTGACTGTGCCCTCACGCGGCTGCTGCCCCCCCCCTCTGCGCCCCCACGCTGCGCACGCTGCTCTCGGCCCTGTGCGCGCAGGTTCGTGTGCCGGCGGCAGCTGGGCGGCAAGGTGGGCGAGGGGGCGGCGATGCTGACACCCGTGCCGGTGGGCGCGGTGGTGTACGGCGAGGGGGAGGCGGCGGTGATACTCACGAAGGTCAGTAGTGCGGTGTGAGGGCTGGCTTGCGCGGTGGGGGCTGCCGCTTCTGCTGCCGCTGGGCGCTGCCGTTGCCGACCCGGCTCTTGACTCTCCCCTGTGGGCCGGAATCAACCGGTGCTGCTGTCGCGACGGAGGCGGAAGGCCATGTGCCCCCCCCCCCCGACCCCTCCCTCGAGCTCCCGGCCTCCCGCTGGACAGAATGTAGATTAGAGCCCGCCCCCGCCCCCTCCCGACCCTCTCGCCTGCCGCCTCTCTCCCGCGTCCATCCCCTACCCCCTTCTCTCCCCGCCCCTCTCCCCCACTGAACCAACCTGCCCGCTCTCCGGGGCACATCACAGCACAGCACAGCACAGCCCCCGCCTCAGCCTCCTCCGGACAGCTCCCATATGCGCGTACGTCTCGCAGCCGCCGCTCCTCGCCCCCCCCTGCGGCTTCCTCTTCGTTGTTCTTCTCCCACCCGCTCGCTCACTCACGCACTCACCTCACCCCCCAACCCGCTTCATTTACGAATTTTCTCTTCACTCTTACTCTCACAGGAGCAGGCCACCGCTCTGTGGTCCTTCAACATGTCCGACTACTCGGACCTGAAGCGCCGAGTGGCGGCAACCACAGCTCTGTTGGTGGCCAGCGGGGCAAGTCTGGCGGCGCTCACAGGCGGTACGGCGGCAGCGCTGCCGTACACGGCCGGCGGGATCGTAGGTAGGTGCCGCGGACCTGCTCAGCGCCTGGGTATGCGGCTGGGTGGCCGCTGGTCGGCCGCAACGGCAGCGGATGCGATTGCGTGCCATCAAGCACCTCCCGCGTGTGTCCTCTCCCTCCGCCGGTCGTACCTTCACGGGACGGCGCCTGCCCTCCCCTTCATCTGGACCGCCTTTAACGCGCCTGGTGTGCCAGTTGCGCCACCGTCACCACCACCACCGCCATCCATCCGGCGGCTGCCACCACCTTCCGTCGCTCCCCTAATCCGTGTCCTTGTCCTTGTCCTTCCCCGTACTCCTCCCCCATACACGCACAACCCCATACACGCACAACCCCATACGCACACAACCCCATACACACGCACATCCCCACATACACAACCCGCTAACGCCGTCTTCGTCCCTTCGCTGCGGTATCTTCTTTTTTATTCCCCATACACACACAACCCCATGCACACGCACAACCTCCCAACCCCCTCCCCCCCCCACGCAGGCCTGGTGTACCAGTGGCTGCTCATGCGCGGAGTGGACCACGTGATGGAGGCCGCATCAGGACAACACCACCACCACCACCACCACCAGGCACACAACCAACAACCGCAGCAGCAGCAGCAGCAGCAGCAGGCGCTGACGGGCTCAGCGCCCCTGCCTCCCTCCGCCGACTCAGGCGCCTCCACCTCCACCTCCGCCGCCGCCTCCGCCTCCGCCCAGCCCGGCCTCCCCACCACCACCACCACCACCACCCCCGCCTCCGCCAGCCCCGCCGCCGCCAGTGCCGCCGCCAGCGCCAGCAGCCGCGTGCTGGGCAGCGCCCCGTTGCGGCTGGGCTTCGTGTGCGCCTCCGCGGCGTTGGGCATGGCGTTGCTGTCCCGGGAGGAGGCGGGTCTGAGCAACGGAGCCGCCGCTGAGGCCGCCGTCTCTTCCGTGTACAGTCCCTCTGCGGCCTGGCAGCTTGCGCTGGGGGTGCTGGGCTTCCTGACCTACAAGGCGGCGCTGGTGGGCGTGTCGCTGGGGGAGGCGGGGGGCAGCGCCGGTGGACTGGGGGGGCTGGGGCTGGGGGGCTTGGGAGGCAAGGTGCTGCACGGCAGTGGTGGGGGTGGTGGCAGGACGGAGCGGGAGAAGTACAAGCGGGATTGAGAGGCGGAGGGGATTTGGGGAGGAGGCGGGGAGGGGAGGGGGTGGTGAGGTGCGCGGGCGAGAGGCAGGAGGGCGGCGAGCGGGGCGTGGTGCCCTGTGCTACGGCGGCGTGGGCGTGGGCGTGGCGAGGTGAGGAGAGGCGAGGCGAGGCGAGGCGAGGCGAGGCTGCGCTGTCGTGTGTCGCTTGATGCCGAGGGGTGCGTGGGGGGTGGGTTGGGGAGGGAGGCTGCGCGGTGAGGTGATCTGGCGGGGCGGCTTCTCGGGCGGGGAGGAGGCGGGCCTAGGGCGGTGGCCTGGTTCGTTAGGTCGGCGGATGCTGATGACGGTGTTTTGAGTCGGCTTCGAGACGGTCCCGCTCCGCGTTACTGCTTGGTTTCTGTTGCCTCGGGTGGTGGTGGTGGTGATGAGGCAGGGACAGGGGCAGGGGCAGGGGCGTACAGCCTGTGCACCATAAAAATGATTGCCCTGCCATGCCATGCTGCAGGCCGCCGGCTTTCCGTGCCGGCTCGGGCAGCCCCTTCCCGGGTGGGCGGGCGGGCCCCTCGCCTGGTTTCGTGATGTTTGGAGGGACTGGGGCCGCGGGGCAGGTGGGCAGGCAGGAAGGCAGGCAGGTGGTGCCTCTTCTGAGAGTGCGCGGCACTGCACTGCGCAGCGCAGCACTGCACCCCCCAGGGCTCCGGTCCCGCTCGGTGTCCCAGTGCGCTTTCTTCAGAGCAGCAGCGCCGTGCTTTACGCGCACGTGGTGTGTCGTACTGTGTGTAATCGGAGGTAGTTGTGGACGCCTTTGCCCGCCTCGCTGTTTTGGGGGCTAAGAGGACTGCTATAGGTGTGTGGGTGAGGCGCGCGTACCGTGCCGTACCGTACCGTACCCGGGGGTGCTGCTGGTCTGGCTGGGTGGCGGGCCTCTACTCTCACGGGGTGGCGTGGTCGCACGATGTACGGCGATGTGTACGACATCGCTGCAATACATTTTGTTCATTTGTATGGTTCGGCTGATATGTGTGTGTTGACGTTCGTTTCGACCGGTGCGTTTTGAGACCGACACCTGCTTGCTGGCTTGTACCACACCCCTCCTCCTCGGCGGTTGTGTGTATGTATGGTAGGTGGGGGCTGGGTAGCAGTAGTAGTAGCAGCGGTAGAAGCAGTAGTGGTGGTTGTTGTTCTTGTTGCCCTTCTTGTCGGTCGTTGCGTTGTTGCTGCGATGCGCTTTCAGTGTGCAGGTAGGTGTTGGCTTCCCGGCCCGGGTGGGTAAGCCGCGCCGCCGGTGCTGGTCGTCGGTGCTTGGTGTCAAAAGACGTGTGTTAGTTGATGGCCGCACATGCGTGCAGGCTGTGCGGCGGTCGGTGCGGTGCGGTGCTCAGTCGAGGCCTTCATTTTGCCCTCTGGAGCTAGCCAGGCTGCCGTCCATGCTTGTCGGCCAAATATCGCAACTGCCTGGTTGTTGGTTGTGGAGGTGCACGACTGGTGTCGTTCTGCTGATTGGTTGGTTGATGTGAAAGCCTTTGGACAAAGCGGATGCATGGGTGGGGGGATGGATGGGGGGATGGATGGATGGGGGTGTCGATGGCGGAGCTACCGAAACCTAGCTCCCGTGTATCGAATCTTCATCACCCCTGTTATGTCTTATGTGTTATGTATGTATGTGTGCAGGCCAGTGGACAGACGTGCAGCCGGGGGTCGGGTGTGAACCGTGAAGTTTCAACGTGGCGCAGATCTAGCTCATTGTAACACAGCTTTCTGGTCTAGAACAGGAATATTGGGAGCGCCCTGCGTGGCTCCCACACGGTCGAGCTGCTGCAGCGCGCAGGCTGCTGCTGCTGCTGCTGCTGCTGCTGCTGCTGCGTGTGTCTGCCAAAGAGCCGAGGTCGTTCAGGGCCAGCCATTGTCCAGCAGCTAGCCCTGCTCGGCAGATGTCTCGTGCAAATAAAACCCCGCCACGAAGTCATCAAAGGCAAGCTACCCCGGAGGTGGAGTCCTCCAAGTCAGGACTCAGGAGAGGGGTTCTTTTCACGCGACCTGCCTCTGAGCCTCCCCTCCTCCCTGTCCCCCAGCCTGCCCCTCAGCCTGTCTCCCAGCCTGCTTCGCAGACCGTGCGGAAACTCGTGCCGCCGTGCAATCGCCTTCGAGCTCCCAACGTTAGTTGCTGTACAGCCCCAAACCAACACCATCACCCCGCATGCAGTGGCCTGCGAGGCAACGCATGTTTCTTCGCAATGCTGTTTGTATGTTCGATGCCGGACCCGACGCCGGCTGTTGATTGCATCGAGTCCAAAGCGGCCGAAACGTGCGATGCAAGCAACCCCACGCGCAGCCCTTCCGACGCGGCACACCGCGCCGAGGAGGCGATAAAATCAGACGGGCGGGCGAGAGCGATACGAATCAGTGATTGGGTATTATTACGAAGCTGGGCCCTGGTGACGTGCGTGTGTAGGTGCAGTGCCGTCGTGCCGTACGTGTGCACGAGGCATTCAACGTTTTAACCTGGAGGCAACCGACACTTACTTTCGCTGAAGCTGACGGTCTGTACTCTGTCGCCAGCAGACGCATGGCAGTGGGTGCGTTGCGTTGAGGCGTGGTACGGCGATAGATGAGCCACCGGGAGCGGCTAGAGGCAGGACGGGTGCGGCATTCACTGCAGCAGCCTGTGAGCAGCTAGCTGGCACCTGCGGCGTGCGTGCGTGCCTCTGGAGCTCCGTCAACACGCGGATGGATAGATTCGAAATCGACGCGCGTCCTGGCAGGACAGCTCGCTCCTGCAGAAAGCCTTGGACGCACGGACACTGACGGTAGGTAGCTAGGCCGCGAGGCACTCAGCGGATGCATTGTAGTGCCCTTCAACCTCGGTCGGGTGCCGCAGCGGGGTTCACGGCGGGCCATCTAGTCACACGACACCTCACGCACCGTACGGCAATTCGCCCCCTCCGCTGCAGCACATTGATCGTATGATCGTAAGCCTCCAACTCCCGACCAATCCATTGACCGAGCGATCAAGTGGCGGATAAGATCGTACAACTCTCGCAGCTGGCCGCGGGGGCGTGGGAAATGTAGGGTGTAAACGGACCCAAGTGTGCAAGCAAGTGGTCAAGAGGGGGGCAAGATCCTGCGTGGCCTGGCGGAGCGTACCGGAACACGCGACGGGCGGTATCCCCACGTGATGACTTGCCAGGACGACATGCCCTAGCATTTGAATATGAGTTTGTTGGTCCTCTCAAAGCACCATGTCGCCCGTAACTTGCCAAGCAAGGCGTCCGGGCCATGCGTGCCCAAGGACTGCGAACATACAGCGGTGCGCGTCGGGCGACTATGATATGCTGAATTCATGACAATAATAACAACAATAAAGCCAAACGATAAGCTCCCGTCACCTTTGACTTGTCTCCTAGGACAGGGCCGGTTAAACATATTGAAAAGCGAAGGTCTGTGCTTGCGCTACCCGGCTCACAAGCATTACATACTGCGCCTATGTCAACAGTCTCTCATTTGTTTCCTGCCTGCTGAAACAGAGTATGTGCATTGACTGGCTCCTTAATTTCCGTACACGTAGGGAGAATGAAGTTGACGGCGTCCAAACTGCACTTCACGGAGTTTAAAATCGACATTTACGGAGAAAAGTCTTACCCAGGGTGCGGCCACCACCATCAACCAGCTAATCTACCTCCCAGTCTACCTAATTATTCATCTATCCATCTATCAGGGATCTATCTACCTGTCTATCTAGCCATCTATCTATTCTATCTAGCTGCCAACCTGTCCAGCTTACTTGACATGCATCTGCCTGCCATTGTGTGCACATTGTCTGCAGGGCTAATCGAGAAGTCGCCCCTTCGTTATACCTATTCACCTACCGCACTGTCTTTCATAGTGACGGATGGGAATCCAGGGCAAGGTAAAGGGTTTAGGGGGGCGCTGAGGGATGGATGGATGGATGATTACAGGGGACGGGGACAGGAGTGAGCTGCGGGTGGCCAACCACGCAGGGGCTCCGTTCGTTGGCTTGCATGGCAGTACCCGCCGGTGGGTGCCGTACATACACGCGTGTGGATGGCAAGTAAGCTAGGTAGGTAGGCAGGTGGTAATAATGAAATGTGACGTGTACATACACCAGGTAGGGCATGCACCCGGTGCCATCCATGCAGCCACGCACCGAGAACGAGCCGCCATGGCAGGACGGAGCGACGCACGGAGGTCACACGTACGCGCACGGCACACCGACACCGGCCGGTGACCAGCAGGCAAAGGTAACTAGCCACCAGCAGCAGCAGGCCGGACTAGCTAATGCGGCTGCTGGCTGGATGAGATTAATAACATGATGGCGAACACAAAATACAACAAATGCATGATCAAGAGGGGCGCACGAGGATGAAATGCAAACGCACATACACCGGCAACGAAGCGTGCCTGCATGCGTACATACACACACACACACACACACGCGCGCGCTGTGCAGAGGTACACACCAACCAACGAAGCAACCAACCAAATAAAGGACTACGCTCCGCCGAAAGATGTATGAATGAATGAACCACCGACGTCCTCGAAGACGCAGCAAATAAAACGGCGCGGGGACGGACAAGCAACCGATCGATATGCGATGTGATGCTACTGTACTAATAATGTGTGCTGGGCAGCACATGCATGCACGCACGTCATGCATGCACGCACGGAGACTCATACAAATGGATGTATGCATCATGTGAGGACAAACAGCACATCGATACCTGGATAGCCGCTAAGGACGGCACCAGATTGGCGGGCGGGCGGGCGACTGAAAAAAGAGCCTCCAAGCATACATGTCCTCAATTCGACGGAACAGCAAGCAGTGCTGGCTGGAGGCAGCTAGAGGCAGCTAGAGGCAGCAGTGCCATCGATCGAGCAAGGGCATGGATGGAGAGAGACGTACGCGCGCACTGCGACACGCAACATACATGGCGCACGGGGGCAGGCGCCGCGGCGGGGGCAGCGAGGGCGGTCACCAGGGGACGCTCCGATCCTCGCTCTGACCCTCCAATCTATCCTCGCTCGCTCCATCGGTCCAGCGGACGATGCGATCCGACCCGCGGTCATTCACCCATCCAGAATGTGCGTCTGCGTGTATGTATGTGCTCCCGCACCTACTGCTATCGTGTCATCACCCGAAAATCTGTCCGGCCATCCCGCCCACCGACCAATCGACCGAACGACCAACCGACTGACGGACCGTGCGGTACACCGAAGTATCTGGGTGGTCCTTGATTGGGTGCCGCGATGCTTTTCAACGAAGGGCCACCATTCATACAACCGTTTTTACCAGCCATCCAGCACGTGCGTGCACACACGTGAACACACACCCCACCGCGTCACACAACGAACACCATCCCATCGGCCAAACGCACACACACACACACATAAGAACGTGCACATCAGCGACCCGAACAAAGCTCGCTCCCGATTTCCCACCTGCCTCATGAGCTGCCGTACATGCATGTGTGCACGCAGCCTCAGCCAGTGCCAGGTCGGTGCAACAGGGCCGGTTAGTTGGGGCGGTTGGCATTCGGTCGACACAGCCATGCACGCAACAACCGGCAGCCGGAATGAAGTATACGAGGCCCCGTTTGAGTTTCACAGCACCCTCTGCTGATTTGCTTCTCCACGCACCGCACGCTTTCAGATTTCCAAGGGCCGTTCTTCCGACGCTGCTTCCCAATTAATGCCTGACAGCACAACTGATATCAAGTGAGGTAGATGTTATGAATGTAATACCTTAACAAGACGATGACAGGGCGCGCGGGCACATGGGCACAACCAGAACGAACGAAGTCGCGCTTCCGCCGCGCACACACACAACATACATACACGAGCAACAACACGAACGGTGCTGTGCTGTGCTGTGAGAGGCAGGCGAGGGGAGCACCCTCCGCTCCCCTCCGCTCCCCTCCGCTCCCTTGCAGCCACCCGGGCGTCCCCGCCCCCACCTGCCACGAACGCGCGGTCTGCATGCATGCATGCAGGCAGGCACGCATGCAGGCAGGTGCTGCAGCTGCTGGACCCGAAGCGACACGCGGCGGCGGCTCAGCGAGAAGCATACGCACGCACACACCGGACATACACGTGCATACGTAGATAGACATGCATGTCACTGCCGATGACAACACCTTTGTTGGCGCCTACCTGAATGGACACTGACACACAGACACACACACAGACACACACATAGACGCACACACGCGCGCAGCGCAGCACGAGCCGTGCAATCGCTCGCCAGCAGCTACGATGCCGTACCTTGAGCCCACACATGAAGTTCCCCACAGATACCTTCAAACCACCGAATGATTCCACCGAATGAATCCACAAATAAATCCGCGTGAGCTTCCACCCTCGCTCGCCCCCGCTCTGACCCGCTCCATCCGCCGCCCCTACGATACGTATCTGGCAGCGGCGGATTGGTAGGTGGGGCTTCCTTACGCCTTGCGACCGACGGACTTCTTGCCAAGGAAAAAGTGCATGATAGATAGCATAGATCGATAAACCGAAGCCAAACCAAATCTACCGCTGGCGCGCAACACACTGGTGTGAAGCAACAACGAATGATGCACGCGCGCATCGCACGCCGAGTTAGTTCCGTCGGTTACTCCATTCGGTCGCCGCGAGAGCGAGCCTGCTGCCGTAAGCGTGCCAACGAAGATCTCTACCGATCGACCACCCACTCATCACACCCCATCGATTATCAGCCCGCGTCGTCCACCGGCACGTGCGTGCCTGTGCGGGCGGCGGGATGAGAGCGAGACCGGCGGAAGCAAGAGACCTGCGGCGGGCGGCAGGACCTGCGTGTGTGTGTGTGTGGTTGTGGCTGGCCTGCTGCTGCTGCTGCGGGTTCGTTGACCAGGGTTGACCGCCGCCCTGCGTGGATGCTTGGCCCGTCCAACCCGCACGCATCAGCAGCACGCGAGCGCCGCCGTGTGCTCCAAATAAACAACCAAGTCAACAACTAGATGGGTAGATGCGGGGCGGGGGTAGGTGTAGAAAGCGTTCCCCGCCGCTGCAATGATAATTCTCCAGTGGTATGTATGTATGTATGTATGTATGCATGAAGCTAGCTACCTAGATAGATGTACAACTAACGAACGCACGAACGCCCGCCGGCCGCCCTGCTCCTTCCGTCCATCCTGCCGCTCGCTGCCGGGCCGTGCCGTGCCTGGCCGTCCGCAAGCAAGCCGTGCTTTGATGCGCTGTGCATGCCAGCTATCCTACGGTATACTACTACACTACTACTACTATGCTAGGAGATTACTCTCGGGGGAGACAGACGCATAGTACATACCCAACGAAGCCGCCGCACGACAAAATCAAAGCGGCCGGTGCTAGCTAGCTAGCGGGGAGCCGCGCGCGACGATAAGCGAGAAATCCAATCCAAGTGGAGGAACCCCGGCAGGCAGGCAGTACGTACTAGATAGATACGTAGGCCTCCCTGCGTGCCACTGCCCCGAAAAGGCGTGAAGAACGAAGGTGTTAAGATATTACGCGAACAGTGCGCAAAACAGCGGGGCTTGTCCTCGCAAGGAACGGAGAAAAGAAATAGAGGAGCCATTCATCCATCCATCCATGCAACTCCTGCTGCGTCACCACCAGCAGCAGGAGTTGCGTTCATCTGCCCCGCCTGCTGCTAGCTGCAAGCTCAAGCGGCAGCCAAAGTACTTTTCACGGCTTCAACGCGCTTCAAGATTGATGGTGTTCTATTTGATGACATGCATGTATGCGGTACTTACGCGCGGAACGCGCGAGGCCATAAAGCAAGGGACAGCTTTAGACAACCAAGCAAGCAAGAGTTCAATTCAGCTAGCCCTGCCTCCTTGACAGGCCGCCGAAAAGTGGAGGCACACACAATCACCTATCTAGCACTGGCTGGCTGGCTGGTTGGCTGCCTGCCTGCCTGCCAGCCAGCCAGCCAAGCAGAAAGGTGGTGTGGAGCGGCGCGCCCGCGGTGCGCCCGCCGAAAGCAAGGCAGGTACCGCATCGGCATGCAACCTCATAAATAATACCGTAAGGCTATCTATCTAGCGCAGGTAACACAAGAAGCGCGAAGACACTGATGAAAACTGGATGGAGGGAGCTTCCGCCCCGAAAATGCGATGCATGCGACACAGCAACAAACCAGCAAGCAAGCAAGATAGATGCAACCTGCGTGCCCCAATCCGCTAGGCGGCTAAACCACCCGCCGTCCCCGTTCCAATCCATATGACTACCAGCATCAGATACGCACGCGAAATCCATGCATGATGCGTATGATGATGCATACGTAACTCGATAAACAGCAGATCGACCCTATCTATCACATCAGCTAGATCCATCGGCTCCATCCGATCTATCCATTAGATAGAGCTCATTCATGCAGCTCGCTCAGCCCAATCAATCAATCCAGCAATCCGTAGATAGGTGCAGACCTGGTTGGGTGTGCGGCGCGCGGTGCGCATCACAGACCAGCTCAGACCGGATGGCCGCAAGCTATAGCACCGACAACTACCAGCACACCGGAAGAAGCTGTGCCAACATCCCCTGACAACGGGACGACAGCGACGACCCCGCGCTATCGGCGGCACCGGCGCCGCCACCGCCGCCGCCAGTGCCTTTCACGGAAGCCGCTGTGGCTGGAGAAGTTGTTGGCTCCTGACGGACAGCCGGCGGCCCTGCTGCGTCGTCGTACTCGCTGTATGCCCGGAATATTCTCGGTGGCGGTGGCCACCGCGACGCCCCCCGCGGCACCTTGCTCGGCGGCGGGGGCGACGCAGGGGGAGATGGAGGCCGCCTCCGCACCTCAATGACAGAGCCGAGATCCCGGTCATCCGAATAGGGTTTCGGAGCGGAAGACACATGCGGCGGTGACGACGAAGGCTGCTGTTGCTGCTGCTGCTGCAGCGGCGGCGACGGCGGCCTTGGCCTTTGGGTGGGCGGGCGCGGCAGCAGCGTCGACGGCGGCGACGGCGGTGGCGGCGGAGGCGGCGGCGGTGGCGGCGGGCGAGCATAGAAACGCCAGTCGGGCGGCGGGGGCCGTGGACTTTGCCTTGGTGGAGGCGCGGGTGGGGACGGGGGTTTATAACTCGCGGGGGAGGGCGGCGGCGGTTGGGGCGGTCGCACCCTGCCCCGCAAGCCCGACCAGCTGGCGAGGGGCACCGGCACGGATTGCTGCTGGGGGGCGGAGCCGTCCGCGGCTGGTGGCGAAGCTGTGGAAGGCACCAGGTGAGAGGCGGGCAGACACACAGAGGCGCGCGCGGAGTTAAAATGAAGCAGCAATATTGATATAATGGCAGCCTACGGACAGCGGACTGCGGAAGTGCCGGATTATTATGGTAAACATGAGGTAAAGCAGTTTGACACGGTTTTTACGAAAGGCTGCGACGTATTCATTCCGTCGTTTTTGCTCATTTTTGTCGTCCTGACGTACGCCGAAACAAATCCGGCGCCGATTGAAACCTTCCCTAACAGCCGTCGCAGCTTCCGCCAAACAGCCAGACCAACGCAAGATGTCGCTGCGGATCTACGCTCTAGGACCTCGCTCGGCCGGAATCACCGGGAGGGCGCTGTTCGCGCTTGGGGCTCAGCAAACTCCGGGCGGGCGGGACTCCTCTATCATCTGGATGCGCAACACAGCGGAATCTGCTCCATCCCCGGAATGAACTGGCGCACCCACGCACTCACTTGGTTGTTGCGCCACTTGGCTGACGACGCCGCCATCCGTGGGGGCAGCTGCAAGGGCCGTGATGAGCAGCAGGAGCAGCAGCGGGGCCTGCCGGGGCGTCCGGCGCGTTGCGGGTCGGCACCGGGGCTCGCCGGCCTCACCGGAGGCCTTCCGGAGGGACCGTGCGTGGGTCATGATGCAGACCTGCGAGCGAACGAACGAACGATTACGTCAATGATTGTCAGAAAGCGATTATTGCTGCGGCAGCCTGCAAGGCAAAATGAGCAAGCGGGAGGGGCTCTCAGTCGACAGGCAGCCATACCCGTGCGCGTTGTAGAAACACCGCTGGCGCAGGACTGGGAGGGCCGTCTAAACGCCGGGAGCTCGTAGCGGGAAGTGGCTGCGCGAAATAGCGCGCGGACTTCGCAAACGGACGGCGTAACGCAAGGTCGCCGCAAAACGCAACTTCGAGAAAGTTTCAGCCCTTTATTTGTCGGCTCGCATTGCTTTTGGCCTACAGTGTTTCGAAGATGGAATGTAGCACATTACCTACCTGCTTGCACAGCGTGACAGCAGTGGGCCTTGCGTTGGGGGCACGCACGGGCAGCCCCCCTCAGACCGGAAAGTCTGGGACGTAAATGCGCGCGAATCGAAGGTGGGAAATTTCGTTATATTGATGTTGTGGGACTGGTTGGAGCGATCGACAAAACAGCGTTAATTCTTTTGCGCTGACAGCCGATACGTCGAGTAGTTCTGTCAACCAACAAGGCACGCACATTGAGAAGAAAACGGATACCTCGAGAATAAAAATGACAAGTTCAATATAATTATGATAAGAGAAATCCGTTTCAGTCGTGCACCCCAATCTTGAATTACTCAACGCTGTGCCTGGCAAGGCTACAACCCGTCCATGCGCCGGGGTACCTTGGCGCACAATGATTAATGTAGAAAATGCCTTTCACAGGGGAATTTTTTTGGCAGATGCCCGTGACGCTGGGAAAAAGATCAACCTTATCAGGCAAGACGCATTTTCCTGTCAGAATATCGTTATGAGAATTTTGAGAAACGCGACTTATTTTGTTTGCTTGTTGTGTACATTTAGGGCCCGATTACATATGACCTGTTCAAAACTTTAATACGGAAACCAGACATAATACCGATTCTGCCCGAAACTAGTTTTGGTCTGAAAAAGTGTTTACATTGCACTTTTGTGGTACTTTGCCTTGCAAATACTGATGATCTGGGTCGACTTTATCCACTGGCAAACCAGTGGTAGTTGGGCATTTCCTGTATCCAATACAGTTTGCATTTCGACGTATCGCCTACACAGATAAGACCCAATATGGACCCGACCACTCTGGCACTGCTGATGCTGTGCCTATACTACACCGAACGACGTGCCAGAATGACGCGTCAAACGATGGCTATGTCAGCTGCGTGCGTCATTACGTTGATTATCAAAGCTCCTTTCAAGGCTGCCCTCGCGGCCGCTCTAGGACGACGTCGTGGACGGAGACGGCGCCGAAGTCCTTCCCACACACATCACCCAAGTACCGGCCCTTTCAGTTTGCGGCGCAAAACACCGCCGTGTCCCTCTCTCTCCCTGCACGCACGCCACAACGGCGCGCGTGCACGGAACTTGACGTAAACGGGTGCTGTGAACCAGAGTCCTTCCCACACACATCACCCAACCACCGGCCCGGGCTGCAAGTTAGACAGCGCTGGGGCCGCAGCGTCTTGCAGCACGCTGGGCGCCTGCGGTTGTGATGCAGCAGGCTGCCATGCGTGCTGCTGCTGCGTGTACGCCGCCGGCGGCGCTGGAGTTGGGACCGCTGCGGGCTGCCAACCAACCCCAAACCCTTACCCCAAACCCGACACCAGCGGCGCCCCAGTGCCTTGCTGTGCGCCAGCCTGCCAGCCCGGTGGATAGGACGGCCGCCAAGGCGCTGCTCCAGGGTGCCAGCCCGGAAACGGCTGCTGTCGGACGGTGGGAAGAAGAAGGCGGAGTGGCTGCGGAAGATGCGCAAGAGATTGGACATGAACGGGTGCTTGTGGATCACCATCTGCGAAAGGACCATGTGAAAGGGAGAGGAACATGCCGCTGGTCCCTGTGCTGTCTGGACGGCTTCTGGGCTGTCTAGCAATGCCCGGAGGGAGCCAGCGCCGCCGGGTGTTGCTTTAACAGCGCCTGGGGAAGGCGTCAGCGCGACGGCACCCACTGGGCCGTGAGGTGATGGGCGTGGTGTGCCCCCGGTTGGCGGAGGGGCGCCCGTCTCCCCCCGCTGTGTTCCAATAACACTTGGCAGGGCCCCATCAGCGGCTGCGGCCTGCAAGAACAAGTTGCCCGTGGCAGCAGGTCCCTCGTTGACAGTGACCGCCGCCGTCGCACGCAAGCTAGACGTCGCCCGGCGGAGGCCAGATACCCGGGGCGTCTTGGGACGTTGGGAGGCAGACCCAATGGTGGACCGGCGCTCCCGGTACGAGCATCGCTTGTGACCTCCCCAGTTCGGCGGTAGGGGAACGTTCAGCGCCTGCACAACACTCAGGACAGCTTCTTGAGCGATAGCGTCTATCTGAGGGTCGTCCTGCTCTGCCTGGATTGAGTCCTCTTGGTGTTCGTCAACAGGATCATACTCCTCGTCGTCAAAGTAATCAATAGATCGCTCATTCGTGCCGCGGCAAACGCATGCTCTGCTTAAAAATTATGAGAAAATCATAGGGCTAGCAAGGTGAAGAACGGACGCTGTGTGTGGTTTGGGTTGCTGTATGCCTACGAGGCGTCCAGCGTCATGTTTTTACTAGATTATGTTTGAAGCTGATGAATTATTGCAAGTTTTCACGACCCCGGTTGTGAAAACTTGCATTATGGCGGATTACAGTTCGAATTGTGGATTTTGCGCTGTCCTTGTAAGCTGGTGGAAGTGGAAGTGAAAGTGCGAAAGTGGGTTCTGGAGCGCGTGGACTGGGGTCCTCACACCAGCTCGCGCCTCCAATTTTTTGCTGGCAGAAAGCAGGCACTTTGCTTGATCAGCTGCTGAAAAGCGGGAGGCGTGAGGACCGCGCCGTGCGCCAATCCGCCGCTCCAGAACCCACTTTGGCACTTTCACTTCCACTTCCACCAGCTTACAAGGACAGCGCAAAATCCACAATTCGAACTGTAATCCGCCATAATACCTTTATGTCCGAAACCATTTTCCGGCTGAAATGTAAACACCAGTTAAAAACTGATGATGATGATGATGTTACAAGCTTCAACGAGCTCGTACGGCTCAAACGAACCCGGAGGCTCATGAACCGCTTCAGCCACGCAGAAAAGCATACGAAAACAAGAGAAACAGTAACCAAAGAAGCGATGTAACGTCAGGATACAGGAGAAGCACAGACGAATGGCATAACTTGAAAGATAGATGCCAAGCACAACTTTACGCAGAGATGCATTCTCGCCGTAAGCGGAACATTTCGAAAATAGCACTCGCAAGACCACGCTGGTCGTCAACTTGCATGACATCGTTAACACACGCACCAACGGGCACACCCAAATCCCAAAGCCTCTGCCGCGCAGACGCAAGCGCAGAGCACTCCAGCAGAAAATGCTTCTCATCCTCCACAGCACCATTAGAGCGACACGCCTTACACACACGAAGCTCCCTAGACCTGCTGCTCTCGCTATTAATCGCTAAGTCAGACACACACAAACGAAAACGAAGTAAGGAACGGTGGTGCGCCGGCGGGATGTATCCCTCGAACTGCTTCGGTAACCCCATCCAGTGCTTGTAACGGCACATCTTAACACCAGGCTTCCTGCCGTCCGAAACGAAAGTGCCCGGGTCCACAGCCAACCTATCACTGCCCCAATCGTCGTTGACGCGACCCCTGAGGGTGTCCATCAGCGCCTCAACGTCAAGCCTGCACGCCGAAAAACGCCTAACCCTAGTGTCCATGTTACCCGCCGCCGCTTCTTCGCCCCAGTCGTGCCCTAAGAGGTTCAGAACCCGAATGACCTTGGAGCCCCAACCGTCTGCCTGCAGATCCGATTCCAAAGCCAAACGGATCTCATGACGAAAAGCGCTGTGATACACGTTGCTAGTGTCCTCCACCAAACTGTTCCAAAAACGAAAAACGGATTCAGCCCAATGCAACTGTAGAGGCATCTGCCCGAGCTCTCTAAACAACAACTGCAGGGGTGGAACGGCAGCTCCGACCAGCTGTTTCATAAACGAGATTTGCAGCTTGACCATACGGTCCCGGATAGCGGCCTCAAAATAACAAGAACGCGGAGCATCATTAGCCGGGAAACCCCTCCCTATCATGGCTAAAACCAAGTCAGCGCCCCATAGCTGCGAACCGTACGAAAGAACAGAGCGAACTTGAGCGTTGAAATATTTCATACCGACTGAGGGGAGCAACAGCCCCTGCCGACGCAGCTTGCTAAGCAGAGAGAACATGGCCCGCCGGCCCGCAGCATAAAGCTCGTCCGTGCAGGACGAGAAAGCGCTGTTAGGACCAAAATGCAGCCCGAGATAGCGTGCGCGCGTCTTCCAAGGGATAGGTCGGACCGCCGGTTTGGGTTGCTGTATGCCTACGAGGCGTCCAGCGTCATGTTTTTACTAGATTATGTTTGAAGCTGATGAATTATTGCAAGTTTTCACGACCCCGGTTGTGAAAACTTGCATTATGACGGATTACAGTTCGAATTGTGGATTTTGCGCTGTCCTTGTAAGCTGGTGGAAGTGGAAGTGAAAGTGCGAAAGTGGGTTCTGGAGCGCGTGGACTGGGGTCCTCACACCAGCTCGCGCCTCCAATTTTTTGCTGGCAGAAAGCAGGCACTTTGCTTGATCAGCTGCTGAAAAGCGGGAGGCGTGAGGACCGCGCCGTGCGCCAATCCGCCGCTCCAGAACCCACTTTGGCACTTTCACTTCCACTTCCACCAGCTTACAAGGACAGCGCAAAATCCACAATTCGAACTGTAATCCGCCATAATACCTTTATGTCCGAAACCATTTTCCGGCTGAAATGTAAACACCAGTTAAAAACTGGTTCCCGACTTAAAGTATTACCTGTACTGCAAGACTGCAAGACACAGTTTCGTGCATATGTAATCGGGCCCTTAGGGGCTGTTTACATATATCCGGCTTAAAACAAAAACGCAGAAATCAAGCATCAAACACAATCTTGCGGAAACAAGTTTCGGCCGGACAAACTGTTCACATTGCTTTCCGCGGTCGTTGGGTGCTGCAACGCGTCGTCTGTGTGTTTTGATGCTATTCTGTATATGTTTGAGGAGTATTTCCACGATTTCCATGGAGGCCACTATGGAAATCGGCAGATAAGACTTTTACTCAAATACGAGTTTCGGTCTTATATGTGAACATCTGCCAGAAACCATTTCGGCTATTCATATATAAATGTTTCTGCGCGGAATAGTTTCAGTCATATGTAAACAGCCCCTTACAAGTGAATAAGGCAGAAATGCACGACTTATCGGTCGTGACACAGTGGCAGAGAGGCAAAAGGGTGAGCAGCGGCATGGTCTGCATGCAAAGACAGCCGTGAACTGACAAAGCTTATCCATTTGAGCCACAAGTTGCGAAGACATCTCGAGCGAGCTGGCGCTGCTACCAATCCTTACCGGTAACCAAAACCGACGCGACACAGACAGCTGACGACCTGCGTTACCCACGCCTTTCTAATTTGCTGCTAACATCGCGTTGTGATGTTGAAAACCTCGCAACGCTGGCAACCTTGACAGTGGCAGCAAACGTACATGACAGGCAGTGCGAAAAATCAGCGGACATTGGTTCAGGCACCAATAAAGACAGCCCAAGTAAAACACAAAACATACTTGTTTTCGGGCGGCCCATGGCCGTTGGCGTTAGTGTAAGGGGGGCCAGCCGTCATGAGGCCTCCTAGAACCTCAACTTCAGGTGGCTTTTAAAAGTATTAGCCTACATTTGGAGGCCATTTCCATTTAGTCTATTATAGAGGTTGCAGCTTTGCTTGTTGTCCGGCGCAAGCCGGCAAGACCTTTGAAGACCCATTATGAACCTTGGAACGCCGAGCTTGGCAGCCTGCCTGGCAGATGGAACGGCGCCAAAGCTGCCCTCGGGATCCAGCTGGGTGGCCCTGTCGCCTGACGCCCTAACGTCGGCGCGCCTCGCCGCGGGGCAGATCGTACTGGTGGGTGCACACAGCAATGCTCGACAAAGGACACACGCACCGGGGCCGGGGCAGCTCTGGGCCCCTTCCTCCCCGCCCTGCACAAGCCCCCCCCCCCCGCCTACTCCTCCTTCCTCTCTCAACTGCTGTGACAGCTCGCCGCTAAGTGCCCGGTGCCGGCCGCTGCGGGCCAAGCCGTCGCCTCGCCCCGCCCTCCCAACTCCCCACCCCTCAGCCCAACCACCCGCCCCTCCCTTCCCCCCTCCCCCGGGCGGACACCGCTCCCCCCCCAACTCCGCGCAACCCCCCCTCCCCCTCCTGTACACCACACGGGTCCTCCAGGTCGGCGTCACGGGACGTGTCGTACAGCCGCCGGGCTTCGGCCCCGGGGGCCCCGGCGGCAGCAGCCCCGCCCCCGCCCCTGCAGGCCGGAGCCCCGGCCCGCCCCTCACCGGCGGCTCCTCCTCCTTCGGCCCCGCCCCCGAGCTCCTGGCTCCGGAACCAGGCACCGGTCTGCCCCCGCAGCCGCTCAGCCTCTGGCGCCTGTGCGGCGGCATGCTGGGGCTGGGACCGGGGCTGGCCGCGGCCTCCGGTGCGCTGCTGCCTGCCTGCCTGCCTGAATGTCTGTGGGAGGGGAGGGGAAAGGAACAGGAAAGGAACGGGGAAGAGACGGGGAAAGGGAGGGGACAAGAGGGTGTTCAGGGTACAGGTGTGTGGGTGGGTGGCAGCTCTCGTCGGGTGCTCCGCTTGCCGTCCTCTCCTGCCTGGCGGTCCAGGCGAGCCGCTACACTGCCGCCCCACTGCCGCCCCAAAGGCGGGTGGGCGGCTGGGTGCGAGTCAAGGGCGCCTCTCGACTCGACTGGACCGGGGGCTCCTGGCGCTGTGACCCCATGTCGCATCCCCGCACCCCCGGTTGCGGTTGTCAGGCAGCCGGACTGCAGTCGGGGTAGGGTGGCAGCTGGGCCCGGGGGCCGGGGGCGGGGGCCGGGGGCCTGTCCCTCCACGGCTCTTACCCTCCACCCTCCACCCGGCCTCACCCCCCCACAGCCACATTGCTGCCTGCAACCAGTTGCCAACCTCGCAAAGCGCAACACAATACACACACACACCTACACACACCTGCCCCACACGACTTCAAGTTTCCTCCCCTCCCGCGCGGCTCCCTCCCTGGCGCCCTCCCCCCCAACAAACACCGGGCGTGTGCGTGTGCGTGTGTTTTCACGACACCCCGGGGCGTCCAGGTTCCGATGAGGCGAGCGACCCAACCGGAGGAGCTGGCGGCGGCGGCCTCCCCCTCCCTGGCGCCTTCCTGCTTCCCGCCCGCATGTGGCCAGCCGCCAAACTGCCCCGCGCCGCCGCCCTACTCAGCCCCGTCCTGAGGGAGACCGCCGGACAGCCAACCGCCGGGACTGTCGTACTGCTGTACAGGCCGTCGGCCGTCGGCCCGGCGCCGGCGCCCGCCGGCTTGGAGACGCCCGTCAAGGCGGAGGCGGCGGCAGCGGCGGCCACCCCCTCAACCGCCACCGCCGCCGCAACAGCACCCGTCACGCCGGCAGCGACCCGTGGCGCTCCTGGGGGGGCCAATGGGGCTGTTGGGGCTGTTGGGGCCAATGGGGGCCCCAATGGCGGTGCGGTGGTGCTTCAGCTCTGCGGCGAGGCGCTGCTGCAGGCGCCAGTTAGCCCAGCAGCCGCTGGCGGCAGCGGGGCGGGCGGCGGTGGCGGTGCGGGGGGCGAACCGCCGGCTGCTTCGCCGCTGAGGACGCCGGCCGGGAAGGGGCCCAGGGCTGGCGGCGGCGGTGCCGGGGGCCGCAGCCCCGCCACGCCCGCTGCCGCCGCTGCCAGCCCCGCGCTGCCGCGCGGCGGCGGCGGCGCTGCCGCCGCCAACGGCGGCGAGGCTGCAGGTTATGGCGGTAGCGGTGGGGCGCTGCAGCAATGGCCGCTGGACACGTTGCGGCGGGCCGCGGACGTCGGCGACGAGGCCACCCGTACGGCACTGGCGGCGGTGGCGCGGCGGCACCTGGCGGGGCGGCACATGCTGGCGGGAGCGCCGCTGGCGCTGCCGGTGCTGGGCAGCAGCGTGCTGTTCCGTGTCGTCGCCGTCGCTCCGCCGCCACCGTACGGCAGTGGTACGGCAGTTGCTGGCGGCGGCGCGGCGACGCCGGTAGAGGTGGGGCGGGGCACTCGTGTGGTGGTGCTGTACCCCGGGGAGCCACTGCCGGAGGAGTTCGCCGCCGCGGGGGGTGGAGGTGGAGGTGGGGGTGGAGGGGGGCCCGGGGAGCGAGTGGCGGCGGGGGCGGGCGGCGGCGGCGGCAGCGTGGCACGGTTGGTGGCGGTGGCGCGGGAGGCGGCGGCGGCGGCGGTGGCGGAGAGTGCGGCGGAGGCGGCGGCGGATGCGGCGGAGCGGGCGCTGCTGGCGGGTAAGAGGGGAGGGTGAGGGGGGGGAGGTGTATGGGTATGTGAAGGGGGCGAGGACAGGGGCGATGGTTGCATGACTGACCTGCCTGCCTGCCTGCCTGCCTGCCGGGGGGCACATGGACGTTGGGGGGCTTCCGCAGCATTGAGGGGCGGGGGGACTTGGGGGGCATCTGAAGCATCCGCCCATCCCGCCACTCCACTCCGCTCCACTTCCTCCCTGCCGGGCCCTCTCCCAGTGACCTACCCCAGCGACCCGACTCTCCCCCCCAACACACACACACATCAGACCACATCATACCATACGCCCCCCCGTTCCCTGTAGCGCCGCCCCTCGTCCCCCTCCCCGCCCCTCATCCCCCTCCCCTCCCCCTCCCCACCGCCTCCCCCCAGGTCTTTCATCCGGCGGTGTCGATTTCTCTCAGCTGGGCGGAGTGGGTCCCCACCTTGGGGCCCTGAGGGAGCTGGTGGCACTGCCGCTGAGGGCACCACACCTGTTCGCACAGTACGGGTGGGTGAGGGGTGAGGGGGGGGTGTTGGGAGGGTGGTGGGGGGGGGGATGAGGATGCGGCAGGGGGGCGGGGGTGGCTGGTGCCTGACTGGTCACACACACCCCGCTCAGGTGCGTCCTTCAGTCCTCTTCCCCACGACGGTTCCGACAAACCCCCCTAAGCCCCCACACCCCTAAGCCCCCACATTCCACCACCACGCGACGCGACGCCACCGCCGCTGCCGCGTTACTCACAGTCACCGCCGCCGCCATCGCCCCCCAGATGCTGCAAGTTCCATACACCTCCCCCCCGCCACACACTTTCTTAAGCTACATTACCGTTTACGGGCTCCGGCCCAAACGTGGATAACCCCCCGCCACACACACACACACATACACACATACACACAGCACAACCCCCGTGCCCGCACCCGCAGGATTCGGCCCCCCCGGGGTGTGTTGCTGTACGGCCCCCCGGGTAGTGGCAAGACGGTGCTGGCCCGGGCGGCCGCTGCGGATGCAGGCGCCACCGTGTTTTTGATCAACGGGCCCGATGTGGTTTCGGAGTACTATGGTGAGGCAGGGGGGAGGTTTGGTATGGTCTGATCTCACTCTTGGTTATCATCCGTACACACGTGAAGGGGGCGGGTGAGGCGGGGCGGGGCTGTTGGGGGCCGGCAGGTGCCGCCAAAAAAACCCTAAAACCCTAAAATAACCCTACACCCTAACACGCCCACCCCTGGACCCCCATCCCCCCCACCCCACCCCCCCATTCCCCTCAGGTGAGAGTGAGGCCAGTGTGCGGGGCATCTTCGCCGCCGCTTCGGCCCTGGCGCCCTCCCTGGTGCTGATGGATGAGGTGGATGCACTGGCACCGGCCAGGTCGGGGGGAGGTGAGCGGAGGGGAGCGGAAGGGGGGGGGGATCATGGAAGGGGGGGAGTGCGTGTGTGCGTGTGTGCGTGTGGGGCCTCGGGGGGGGGGGGGTTGGCTAGGCGATCATCATAGCGGTGTGCGCTCGGGATGGGCCGGCGGGGCAGGCGGGGTGGGGATAGCGGCAGACGTCCGTGTGTGTAAAGACATGGTGTGCGCACGTGGGCCCCCGCCCGCCCCTGTGGCCATCATCTGGACTGAGTGACAATTGGAGCGGCACCAACAACCAACAACCAACAACCAACAACCAGCAGCTGCAGCTGCTACTACTACTGCTACTGCTGCTGCTGCTAGCCTTATGACCCCAATGTTCCGCCGCCCCCAAAACGCACCTCCAGCTCCAACCGCCCCTTACCACCATCCATTTCCACCGCAGCCTCCACCACCCGCCCTCCACCGCACCTCTGCGGCCCGCCTCCTGCCATCCCTCTCCCTCTCCCTCTCCTCACCCCAACCCTCCCTCCACCTCCCCCCAATCCCCATTGCCGCATACACTCTTCAAACCCCCCACCCCACCCCACCCCACTCTCCGCACCTCCCCATTTTCCCCCTGCCATCCCGCACCTCCCCAATCCCCCCCAATCCCCAATCTGCCCCACCCACCGCCCCCGGCTCGTTGCCCCAGGCGGCTCCAGTGCCCACACCCCCTCGGTGGGCGGTGGCGGCTCCGATGTGTCCTCCCGCCTCGTGACCGCACTACTCACCCTCCTGGATGGAGCGGAGGAGGACGGACAGCAGCAGTCGGGGGGGCAGCAGGGGCAGTCGGGGCCGTGTGGTGGTGGCCGCGTTCATCGGCCGGTGGTGGTGGTTGCCGCCACCAACCGACCAGACGCGCTGGACCCGGCTCTGCGGCGTCCGGGTCGGTTGGAGCGGGAGATAGAGGTGGGGGTACCGGGGGCGGAGGCGCGGCTGGAGATACTGCAGGCCAGGTGTGTGGGGGGACGGGGGGTTGGGGGGGGGGGGTAGGTGAGGAGTGTGTGAGTGTGTGTTGGTGGGGGAGTTGGGTGGGTGATATGGGTGGGTGGGGAGGTCTGGGGTGGGGATGTAACATGTAAGAAGGTTGGGGGGGGGCATGGTGGCGGGGGTGGGGGTTATGTGGGCGGCCGACGGGCGGGGGTCGTAATGTGTTGTTGGCACCACTTGGTCGGTCGGGGGCGGGGCAGGGCGGGAGGGGCAGGGCGGGAGGGGCAGCGGCAGGGCGGGAGGGCGGGAGGAGAGGGTTGAAATGCGGCCCCAGTGCGCCACCCTAGCTGTAGCCCGGGCGAACCCTGTACGGTAGCCCCCTCGATGTCGAGTCCGGGTCGCTCCTCTCCTCTCCTCTCCTGTCCTGTCCTGTCAGGTTGCGGTACCGGAATCCCCCCCCCCCCAGTTGTGAGGTGCGGCCCCCCGGCCCCTCGGGCCTAGAGCATCCCCACTTCCCTCCTTCGCCCTCTCACGCCGTAAGCAGGTTCCTTCAACTTCCCGCCCCAGCTCTCCAGCCCTCCAGCCATCCATCTCTTCTCCTGCCCCCTGTATATGCCCCCCGTGTGCTGCTGCAGTGCCATCCCTAGGGCCGCCCTTTCCAACCGTTGCTCGACGCCACCGACTCGACCCGCCTCTGCCCCCTGAGCCCCACCCCGCCCAACCTCCCCCGGGGTGCCCCCTGACCCTGACCCCCCTTCCCCCTGACCCTGACCCTGACCCCTCCCCCGTCAGGCTTCGCTCCGTACGGCACTGCCTTAGTCCCTCCCAGGTTGGCTCCCTGGCTGCCTCCGCTCACGGCTTCGTGTCCGCGGACCTGGCTGCACTGGTGGATGAGGCGGCGATGTGCGCACTGCGGAGGAGGGTGGCGGCACGGGGGGCGGAGAGGAAGAAGGAGGTGGAGAAGGAGGAGAAGGACAAGGAGGTACAGCAGGCAGCTGCGGATGGGCTCCTGGAGGCGGAGGTGGAGGTGGAGATGGAGGTGGTCACTTTAGAAGACTTCAAGTACGTGTGTACGTGTGTGTGTACGTATGTGTGTCGTTGAAAAGGAGGCGGGAAACGAGGGGGAAGGAAGCGGAAAATGATGAGGGGCGGTTGGGGTAGGAGTTGCTCGGTAGGAGGGGGGCTTAACATGGGCAGGAAGGGAGGGAGGGGGGAGGGCGGGAGGAAAGGGGGGTGGAGTCGGGAAGACGGGCGCCTGGCTTGAGCTGTGGCGAGGAAGGGGCGGGACTGGGGTGTGTGGGCAGGGGTGGCACGCACAGGGCGCTGATTGGTGGGTGAATGGGCGGGTCGGTGTGCCCGAGGCTGATTTGTGGCAGCCTGCCTGCGGACAACCACACACACACATACACACACACACAAACACAAACACACAAGCCGCCTCGAACCGCCACGCCCTCCAAATCCATGGGGTTAGATTTGTGGGGCTGGCGGTTCGAGGCGTGTTGTGTATGCGGGCCAATAGCATGGGGGTCAGGTACGAACACCTGTCGCTCGCACACGCACCGCCACTCGGTCCCTCCCAGGCCGTATCCCAATCCCCAAACACACAAACCCTGAAACCCAAACCTTCGCCGACTGCCCCCCCCCCCCCCCGTGACAGGACGGCCGAGACGCGCGTGCGGCCCAGCGCGCTGCGTGAGGTGCCAATTGAGATTCCTGCCGTACGATGGGACGACATTGGCGGCATGCACTCGGTCAAGCAGGCTCTGCAGGAGGCGGTGGAGTGGCCGCACAAGGCACAGAGGTGGGCAGGTGGGGGGGGGAGGTGGGGGAGGTGGCCAGTTGAGGGAGGGGTTGCAGCCGCCGCTGTCGGCCGGTTGTTGTGAGGGAGAGCAGGGGAAGGGCGGACAAGACGCTTTTCCCCTTCAAAAAGGGGCGGAGGGTGGCCGCACTTCCTTCCCTCCTTCCCCCCTTCCCCTTCAGCACTTCCTCCGCGTCCCGTGTCTCTGTGCCACCGGCCTCCCCCCTTCCCTTCCCTTCCGCTAACCCTCTCCCCCTCCCCCCTCACCCGCCAAAACTCACACGCACACACACAGCGCCATGTCCCGGCTGGGTGCCCAGCCCCCCCGGGGTGTGTTGTTGTTCGGGCCCCCCGGCTGCTCCAAGACGCTTCTGGCCCGGGCGGTGGCCTCAGAGGCGCGACTCAACTTTCTGGCGGTCAAGGGAGGGGAGCTGGTCAGCAAGTACGTGGGGGAGAGCGAAAAGGTGGGTGCGGGGGTGTGGGGGGGATGCAAGGGGGCGGGGAGGAGGAAGTACGAAGAAGGGGGGGGGCAGCAGCGAATTGGGGGTCGATGGGGTCGGGTACGTGCCACATACCCGCAGCGCAACGCTTCCCAGGCTGCCCTGGTGCCCCCTGGGGGGGAATGACGGTGCTGCTGCTGCTGGCGCCGCCACCTCGCACCCCGCCCTGCACTCCGCCGCGCTCAGCGCCGATCTGCAGCCACACAGTGCAGTGGGGTGCACCCCGGAATGACGGCCGGAATGAAATGGAAGCGCATCTCTTCTCCCTGTGGCTCCTGCTGCCGCCAAACACGCATGCAGCAGCGACATACATTGCCGCCGTTGCCGCCTCCACCTCTCCCCGACCCCGCCCCCGCCCCCGCGTGTTCCTCCACCACCGCCTGCATTCCCCCTCAACCCACCCCAACCAACCACCCGCCTCCCCCTCCCTCCCTCCCTCCCTCCCTCGCTGCTAGGCCATCGCGGGCCTGTTTGCTCGCGCCCGGTCCACCGCCCCCTCCATCATCTTTTTCGACGAGTTGGACGGACTGGTGGGGTCCAGGGGGGGACCTGAGGCGGGTGGAGGCGGTACGGCAGGCATGAGTGAGAGGTTGCTGAGTCAGCTGCTCACCGAGATGGACGGACTGCTGGTGGGGTGGGGTGGGGTGGGGTGGGGTGGGGTGGGGTGGGGGGTTGGGGGGGTGGGGGGTTGGGGGGGTGGGTGGGTGGGCGGGTGGGTATTGTGTGGGTGGGAGGGAGGGTAGGGTGGGTAAGCCAGTGCCTAGGGCGGGGCTGAGTGGAGGGGGTTATAAGGAAGGCCCGGGGAGGAGCGAAGAAGGTGGAAGAGGAGGAGAGTGAGGGTCTGCTGGGTTCGGTTGGTGGGAGGGGGGATTGCGTGGCTTGGGGCTTTCGGCTGGTTGGGTTGGGAGTGTATTGAGCCATTCTCGTGATTGGCGGGTGCAGCAGCCAGTATCGGTGTGTGTGGGCGGGTGTGGGCGGGTGTGGGGGCGGGTGGCAGCAGGTCCGTGGGTGCGAGGGGCACTGACCATTATTCATTGGGGCCGTTGGGTGGGTGTGTGCGGGTACCAGTGCCAGGCAATGCACACACACACACACATACGGTACACACCGCTTCGCTCAGTGGCACCAGGGGCATACGTAACACACCTCTTCACCCTAGCGCCCCTCCTGCCATACTATCCCCTCCCCTCTCCCCCCGCCCCTCCGCTCAGGAACGCGGCGGTGTGACTGTCCTGGCCGCCACCAACCGTCCCGACTGTCTGGACCCCGCACTGCTGAGGCCGGGCAGGTTCGACCGACTCATTCACGTGCCACTGCCGGACAGGGACGCAAGGTGCGGTAGAGGGGAGGGGGAGGAGAACGATGTGTGGGAGGGAGGAAGGGAGGGAGTAGAGCGGTTCGAGGTGCGCTGCTGCTGCTGCTGCTGCTGGGTGTTGGGTGACGGATACGGGGGAGATTGGCGTGGGGGTGAAGGGGGGCGGTGATACTGACTGCTTCTAATGCTTGATGCCTGGTACCGGTAGGTATGTGCGCCCGTCTCCCTGCCTGCCCCGCCCCACCCCCCCATTCCTGACCTCGATGTGTGTGTGCATGTGTATGTGCATGTATACTCCCCAAGGGTGGAGATTCTGCGCGTGCAGCTCCGGTGCTGCCCTGTGGCTGCGGACGTGGATGTGGAGTTGCTTGCCGTACGTACGGCAGGTTACAGTGGCGCTGACCTGGCGGCTGTCGTACGGGAGGCGGGTCTGGCGGCGTTGGAGGAGGATCTGGGGGCGGAGCAGGTGCGTGTGGGGGGGGCGTGTGGTGTGCGTGGGGGGGAGGAGCGCTAGCCTGCATGTCCCACCCGCCTGCGCTGCTGGCACCTATGCACCTCTGCATCCCCCCACCCCACCCCACCCCCCAGTGACAGGAGTACAGTTCCGATGCACTGAGCCCTCCACTGCTGCCACCGAGACCCCCCTCCAGGGAGCATATGACTCCCTGACCCCCCTCCAGGGTGGCAACACCCCCTCAACACATCATTGCCCCACCCCACCGTATGTGAACCGCGGGACCTCATATCAATGTTGGGGACCGGCTTCATGCTTCACTCTTTCTCCCTCTCCACTACTTGCTTCTCCGCCCCTTGATTGTACGCAGCAAACCCCCCTCTCCCCGGCCTGCCCCTCCTCCCCCTGTCCAAACCCCATGGCTCTACCCCCGGTCACACACACACACACATACACACGCGCAGGTGGCGATGCGGCACTTCGAGACTGCTCTGCGGCTGGTGGCCCCCAGTGTGCAGCCCTCGACAAACATGATGGCAGTGTACGGCAGGATGCAGCGGGCTGCGGTACCGCTGGCGTGAACCCTTGCCTCCCGCGAATCAGGATCAGATCGGATCAGATCAGATCAGATTAGACCGACAGAATGTTTACAACGGGGGGAAGTAGTCCGGACGGGCGCGTGAGGCGTCTCGCGCGGCGTTGTCTACCTGTCTTTGTGTGTGTGTGTGTGTGTGTGTGTGTGTGTGTGTGTGTAACTGTTACATATCTGCCGGGCCGACACTGGCCGGGGGCGCTAACCCGCCCACATACGGGAGACCGCCGAAGCACTCCTCTGCTGAGGAGGGGCGTACCACCTTGTCTGCACACTGCACCGGGAAGTGCTAACCGCTGCGCCGTAATCGTCACAGGACAGCGTCCACCTGATTGTCCCTGTGTGTGTGTGTGTGTGTGTGTGTGTGTGTGTGTGTGTGTGTGTGTGTGTGTGAGGACAGTTGCACGGCCTGCTTGTCGTACCGAAAGCGGGAGCCCCAGTTTGTGGGAGGGAGGTGCCTCTGTTGGTAGCTGGTGAAGGGAGGGGGCCGTCTTGCCCAGCAGGCTGCAGCTGGCAGCCCGAGTTGCGATGTTGGCGTGACGTGCGATGAGGCTGCACATTCTGTTGTCGTACATTTAATATCATACAACAGTACCGGTACATGCTCAGATGTTGAGGCGGAAGTCCTTATCGACACCCTGGGTGCACCACTTGAGCTGCTGGTGGGGCTCCGTCAACCCCGGCCAAGGAACTGCGGCTGCCTTGCAGTGTTGGCAAACAGACAGCTGCGATTTCAGGTTTGCAAGGAGGTGCAAGGTGTACGCTGTTCAAGGCAGCACGGGCAGTGATTGGCTCTTGGCAGTGTGTACTGCGCAGTGTGCACTGCCTTTCATGTACTGCATGGGCTCGTGTGCGGGTAACAGCAGAGTACCTCAACACGACTGAGCCGCAACATCATCCCTCCTCACCGCGTGCATTCACACATTTCGGTTGGCGCATTGTTGGCCCCTCCAGAGGCTGCCCTCCCCACGCACCCTTCCCGGCAGCGATGATCTGGTGAACAACTGTTCCCGAGGGGCAGGCGAGGGATCCCGGCCCCTCAATCGTGATTGGCATATCACGAACTGAGCGAGGCGATCTACATTACAGCCAGAGGATCGCCGTTGCATACCCCGCCTGACACTGGACTGAACACGTCGCGTCTTACGCCTGGATAGGCCGGGCGGCGGCCCCACTGGTGCCGCACCGCATCATCAGCTCTATACTGCAAATGAATTCTTCTGTTGTCCAGCCGCGAATTGTGAGGATTCCTCGACATGCGGTACCAGCAGCGATACGTCCCAGAACGCCATGCAACCAGCGCACGCATAGCCACGCAGGCTGCGGACGGGCATCTGCACCTTTCAGTCGGCAGGAAATCCCGCCGCACATTGCTTCGTCGCCGTTCCGGTGACAGCACACATGACCTTGCGGGCTTTGGGGATTGGGGCGTTCCTTGCATCCCAGCCGCACTTTCTCTACCAGTTCAGCAACGTGTTACCTAACAGCCTCAGCGAATCTCCAGCATCCACCATTACGTCTCGTTTTGTCCTCGTCAAGTGGCGGCACAACTCGGGACTCGCTACACTTTCTCGGTTTGTATCGTAACGCCCTTGCTGCTTGCAAGTTTGCCTCGTTTTTCTTTTGCAGACAGAATGGATTCTTCTGTTTCGATACCGTTCACGGGCTCCGGCATAGACGTGGATAACCCCCCAGGCCCGCTCCCTCCCCGTCCTTCTCCAGTTTCCCTTTCCTCCCCTCCTCGAACCCTCGTAGGTCCCTGTGGAAGCCCGCCCACCTCCCGCCGCTCGCAGAGCCCAGCGCCATTCTTGCTTCCTGGATGACATTAGTCATCCCGCAAGGCGGCTCCGACGATCGGAAACCGCCGCCCCCGAGACAAACCCTGCACCCACTCGAGCACGCCCGCCTTGGGATAGTATCTGGCGTTGCTCTCGGCACGTGGTAGGGAGCCGCCCAGCGGGACGCCCTGCTCCACCATCCACTGGCGCGGCGCCAGAGGAGCACGGATGCAGGCTTCGGCAAACGTATCGGAGCCGAACGGGCAGCCCAGCCGGCGTAGGCACTCCAGGATGAGCATGTCGCCCCGCCTAGCGCACGTCACATAGGCTGAGCCGCGGGTCTGTGTGGGACGAACGAGGAGGCAATCAAGTTGGTGAGGTTGAAAGGTAGGAGTTGATGGAGTGATAAGGATAACGGGGCAGATGGATAGATTGCTAGCCTTTGGCGCAGGCGTGCTAGAAAGATTTCAACGCAAGCAAGGCAAGGATCGCGCACATGGCTCCGCACTACACTACCATATGTGAATGGGTGGCTGAGGCGTCCACCAATTTGCGTCAGCTACCCTTATTGAGCAAAGCCAATATATAGAGGAACGGTGCGTGCGCTAGACACTAAATCATGTCCGGAAAGGCCCTGGTGCGGATTCAATCGGTACTCTAGTAGTCGTTACAGTGGGCTCCAGACCCCAACAGGGGTATGTTCGAAGGATAGAGTGAGCATGCATGCCAGTTGGCCCTTCGCCGACTGCAATGGACCCGACCAGGGCGGGGAAACGCTCAACCAGGCCAGCTCGGACCACCCATACAGGAACCAAGCCAGAAGGGGAAAGCACACAAACACGCGATCACGGGGGGTCCCCAATTAGATAGCGGCCCTAGCAACTCACAGGTGCCGGGACAGCGAGGCATATACTCATATACAGCCTGAGCGATCCGTCTGCAGTGTTAAAGCGTCTGCAGTGTAAAAGCAGGCAACGTGCTTACCCCCATGTCGCAGCCCCGCTCCGCCAGCCACTCGAGCGTCTCCTCGCAGCCGCCCTCCACAGCCGCCAAGAAAACCTGCTCGTCGAACTTGCAGCCGTGGTCGTGCATCAAGGCCAGGAGCGGGATGTTGCAGGACTTGGCAGCCTCGACCACGGCATCACTGCCCAGCACCAACGTGCGGCCCAGGCGCCTCAACAGCTCCTCCATCGCGCCCACGTCGGGGTCCATTCGGCACAACAGCGTGGCCACCATGCCCGCCGTTACATTGAACCCGTGGGACTGCAGCAGCAGCACCGCCTTCCAGTGGCCGTTGTTGACGGCGCACATAATAGCCTCGATGGTGTTCGCCCCCGCGCCCAGCAGCAGCTCCAATCCCACCAGGTCGCCCTGGTCAGCTGCGATGCGCAGCAGATGGATCAGCTCCTTGTTGTACCGGCGCTGCCCAATAAAGCCTTTGTCCCGCAGCCAGTTGAGCCGCGCCAGCATCTCGGCTATGTTGCTGTTCCTCTGGTCAGAGCGCTGGACCTGTATGGTGTACTTGTTCTCCCCCCAGCAGACGGAGCTGAAGCCGGGCAGGCTCATGAGCCACTCAGCCTTGGCCTGCCAGTCGGGCGTCGGGCTGTTGATGGCCTCCACGAGCGTCCAGCTGCGCATGTGGGGAAACATGCGGACGATGTCGCCGCCGCTGTTGCCCGTAGTGTTTCTGTTGACGACCGCCCGCCGGTAGAGCACCTGGAGGCCGTGCAGGTCGCAGCCCGCTGCAGCCGCCGGCAGCACGTGGTTCCACCACTTGACGGGAATGGTGGTGCAGATCTGCTCGTCGTCCAGCAGCAGGGTCACCAGCTGCGTCTTCCCCGCCCGGGCGGCGTTCACGATGGCGGCGAGGGGGGTCATGGTGAAGCCCTCGGCGACGGCATCGACCCTCGACGGCTCCTTGACGCTCGCTCCGCCCTCAGGGAAGGGTGTGCCGTGCTCCTCATGCAACCAGGTGCAGACCTCGACGTTGCCTGCAAAGCTGGCCACACGCATCGCCGCCTTGTCCCGGCTGTCCGTGGAGCGGTCGCACGCCAGCTCCTGCCACACCAGCCTGCAGACCTCCAAGCGCCCCGACGTGGCTGCAGCCTCGAAGATGTCAAGGCTCGAAAAGCTGCACAGGCCCGTCGCCTTGATTGCCAGGCGCAGGTTTGCCACGCTGCCGCCGCTCTTTGTTATCAAAACCAAAAACGACTCCCGCTGCTGATGCGAGAGGTTGCGCATGGCCCCGGGGCTGCCCCAGCGCTGGTGGAAGACGTCGGTAGGGACCGGCCGAGACAAACGGACGGTGCGATGCTCCGGGGCACTGTACAGCTCCTTGGCAGCCTTGTTCAGCATGCGCAAAGAGCAGGCCACCTCATTGGGTGGCAGCATAGATGCTACCCGAAGCGCCACACCGTCGGGCAGCTTGTCCCACAAGGAGGGGCAAGCTTCAGCATCATGAGCGCCGTCGGGAGGCTCGGGACCCGCTGGTACCTGCGACCCGACGAGCTTGACACTCTCGCCGTCCTCAGACACAAGCAGTGTGTACCTAGGACAGCACAGTTCCGCATCATGTTAGGCAGAGGAGCTTTGGAAGTCCTCTGAAGTCTGCATCCTAGCAGCCTTACCGGCAAGGGTTGACGCTGTCTATCGACTTTAGACTGTTTCTAGGCATATCAGGTGTAGCAGAATGTGTCCAAGAAACAGCTGACAAGGCTGCTGACGCGTCAAGAACACGCAGACCCGAGCACCCGAGTAGATTGATATGGACGTCTAAGATAGAGCTCCGCACGGCCTGAAAACTTTCAAAGTCAGATGGAGGGCTGTGGTCGCTTTCGTCGCTTCTCGCACATAAATTATTACAGAGGAGGAACTGCAGAACAGCTACATAGTACATAGGCTCGGTGGGTCCGGCGGGGCCCGGGGCCCCCGCCGGCGCGGGGCCCCGGGGGCCCGGCGGGGGGCCCGGGCCCAGTTCTGTTCGAGCCAGCTTATTTATAGACCAGAGCTCTTATACAAACGCAGCTTTATGCATCCACTGTTCTGGCGAGGAGCGCTTTGCCAGTGCGCTGAACGACCCGTTTGGTGCCGCAAAGCTGCGTCGGCATCGGCAAAAGACGTAGCGTGCGCCTCCCACGCCTTTACAACTTAGCTAAGGACTCCCCTTCTTACGAGCGGGGCTCCCACACCAAACCGGCCCGGCACACCACGACTGCAACGACTGCACCCAGCACCCCAGGGGCGTCCAAGCCCCGACCAAAGCGGACCGTCCGCGTCTGACGCTCAAACGAAGAAGGAAACGCTACCACCACGGCAGCCCAAAAGGGGGAGAACGGGATAGGGGGGTGAGACACCCGCGGGGCGCAGCCTTCCCGGACCCTCACGACTGACCGACGCACGCGTCCGACCCGACGCCGTCGCGCCTGCCAGAGGGCCCGCCGGCTTCCCGCGGAGACGTCTAAGAGCGCCCTCCCGCGGCCTCCCCCACGAGGCCCGAGAGTCTCGGCACCCCCCCAACCCAGTCCCAGCTCTGCCGAACCACTACTTCGCCCGAACACCCGGAAACGCGTCCTCACTGCGGACTACAAGTCACCAGATACCGAGCTGGACCACCAGCGACCGAGCTGCTGGAAAACCTCAACACGAACGCCTGCATTGGCGGCCACCGTGACGCTCGCACCGCGGCCGGTAGCCCCACGGCCCTCACAGCCAACACCAACAACGAGGACGCGCCGATAACCGACGGCAACGCGCCACCAACAGATACGTGCGCCACCTCTGATTCCCTCTTGCGGAAAACTCCGGTGCCCAGGCTAGCGATGGGGGAGGAAAAAAAAAGGAACCAGAGTCAAGGCAAAACCTCCCCCGCGCTGAGACCGGCCTAAATACCTAAAGCGCACGAACCCAGGGACAGACACACACGACGTACACCCACACACGCGCGCGTGCATACGCCGCCGCGCGAGCGTAAACAAGAAAGCGGCCATGAAGCCTCGACCGCTGGATGGTGTGACGATAACTGCGCCGTCGGTACCGAGGGAAATCCCCCCCCACCAAGTCGAGATTTGCCAGTGGCGCCACGGCGGACACCGTTCCGGTTGCAGGTCGTAGCGCTCTCCCTGTGATGCCGGCTGCCAGCTATTGGTGCCGCCCCATGGCCTGACGGTGCACAAGTGGCGAGCTGGTCGCTGACTGGGTCGCGTGTGGAAGCTGCAAGCCGCCTCGGTGCGAGTCGCACCCATAGCGCTGCCACGCGGCCGCATTGAGCTGTGCTGCAGCCCTTCCGAACCGCGGACTCGGGTGCGGCTCCATCAGATCTGCCAGCACCAAATGGCCGGGGCATCACCCGCATCAGGGTGGCGCCATCAGCGCTTGGGCCAGCGCTTTCAGCGCGGGGGGGGCAGGGGGGGGGAGGAAGGGGGCAGGGGGAGGGAGGGAGGGGGCAGGGGGAGGGAGGGGGCAGCGCCTTCCGTGCGGGGGGGCAGGGAGGGGGCAGGGGAGGGAGGGAGGGGGCAGGAGGCGACGGAGGTGGCGAAAGAGAAGGCGATGGCGGCGACGGCGATGGCGGCGACGGCGAGGACGGCGAGGGCGGCGGCAAAGGCGATAGTGGCGGCGGCCGCGGCTGCGTCGGCCAGAGCCGCCGCAGGTGGCGGTGGTGATGAAGGCGACTTGGCGGCAACGGCGACGGTGTCGGAAGGGGGCGGCCATGGCGGCGATGATGGCGGCGGTAAAGGCGCATGACGTCGACAGTGATGGTGGCGGTGACGGAGGCGGCTTTGGCGGTAATAGGTGACGGCGGCGGGGGCGGCGGTAATTGAGCGTGGCGACGGCGGCGACAGCTTTGGCGGCGAGAGGTGACGGCGGCGGAGGCGGCGGTAATTGAGCGTGGCGACGGCGGCGACGGCTTTGGTGGCGAGAGGTGACGGCGGCGGAGGCGGCGGTCATTGAGCGTGGCGACGGCGGCAACGGCTTTGGTGGCGAGAGGTGAAGGCGGCGGAGGCGGCGGTCGTCGTCATGTGTATTCCGCGCGACAGGGAGGGGGGGGCAGCGCCTTCCGCGCGGGGGGGGGAGGGGGGGGGCAGCGCGTCCCGTGCGGGGGGGGGAGGGGGGGGGCAGCGCCTTCCGCGCGGGGGGGGAGGGGGGGGGGGGCAGCGCGTCCCGCGCGGGGGGGGGAGGGGGGGGGGGGCAGCGCCTTCCGCGCGGGGGGTGGAGGGGGGGGGCAGCGCCTTCCGCGCGGGGGGTGGAGGGGGGGGGCAGCGCCTTCCGCGCGGGGGGGGGAGGGGGGGGGGGCAGCGCCTTCCGCGCGGGGGGGGGGGGCCGCGCCGTCCGCGCGGGGGGGGAGGGGGCAGCGCCTTCCGCGCGGGGGGGGGGGGGGGGGCAGCGCATTCCGCGCAGGCAGGGAGGGAGGGAGGGGGCAGCGCCTTCCGCGCGACAGGGAGGGAGGCGGGAGCGCATATGGCGCTCTTTCCAGGGCCGCCCGTCAGGAAACAGACGAGCGTGCAGGCGAGCAGATGACTGCCACAGACGAAGGTAACGCGTCAAGGCTTACCATCAGCAAAACTTACATTATTTAATGCAGCGTCGAGCTCGGCGCGGGCGCCTGGGCTCCAATTGCAGGGTGCTGACCGGTTTCCGCCATGGTCAGAACTCCGCATAGCTGCTGACCGGATTCCGCCATGGTTAGAACTCCGCATAGCTGCAGAGCAGTCTAAAGCTCGCATGACGCTGCTTAATTGCCAATCGTTGCCAGCAGTCGCCGATGGCTTAAACCAGGCGGTGTCCGCTGCGGGGTCTGTTTCGTTGAAGCTCGTCACCATGTACAGAGGCGGATGCCGCCATGGTTAGAACTCCGCGTAGCTGCAGAACAATCTAAAGCTTGCACGCCGCTGCCAATTTGCCAATCGTTGCCAGCAGTCGCCGATGGCTTCAACCAGGCGGTGTCTGCTGCGGGGTCTGCTTCGTTGAAGCTCGTCACCATATACATGGACTTCAGTTCTTACAAAATATACTAAACAGACGAGAGCAGCTGTCTGGGCCCCGGCCAACAACGCGGACAGAGGCAAGCAGTTGCACGTAGCCAACCAAGCTGACAGACGAAAAGTAACTCAAAACAAACACGACCGACGAAAGCAAGACCGCGGGCAACCCCCGGTGGCAAACGGGCCATCGTACATGTACGGCCCTCCGCCTTCCCAACTTTTTGCGCCCCAAAACTAATTTTGAGACGTTGGAAGTCTCAAAATTATGCTTACCTGCTGGAGCCCGTCCCCTGGACCTACCCCAATCGCTCGATACGCTGTATGTCAAGCTAGCTTAGTAGCCCTTGATAAATCCATTTTTAACAAGGGGTTGGTGTCGGCTTCCTTGAAGCCGGAAAAAGGGCGGGGCCCCGTTCAATCCGTACGGGTTATTAAGTTGTGTGCTAGGGCGGCGAGCGAGGGTGTCAAGTGTGAGAGTGTCCTGACAGTCCTGCTGTTACAGCCAGAGCTTTATATCCGAAATGCATGCAGCTTCAGCAATCCGCCCCACGTATAGCATCGCGCTCCGTCTCGACACTGCGCTGTGCAACTCTTCCCGCGAGCGCATTGGCTTAAGTAACATGACAGTAGACATGGAGTGTATCATTCACATATCACGCAGGCTGACTTGCCAATAGAAGGGCAGCAGAACTGTTTGCGAGGGTCGCGACGACGTGCAGTTGATTGCCGACGAGAGTGCACAGGCTTCGCTACCGAGGTATCCGCCGTATCGTAGAGGAGGCTCGACAACTTTAACATTAGGACAGAGACTGTAGAAGTCCCCTAGGTTGCCGACTGGACTTGTTGGGCGGCCCGCAGAAGACCGCCGCATCGCTCGTGCGTGCATTGGCGGCTTGGCGTCCAACAGCCAGCAGTTGGCCCCTCATGGTTTGCTCCTTGCAACCTTTGTAATAGTAATATCCGTCAAGACGATCGGACCGGCAAGCAGAGCTGCTGTGGTGTGGTCGCGGGAAGAATGTTCGTAATGCAAACATAGTTTGTTTCCGAAACGAAGGTTCATTTTTGTGACGTATCTGTCTTATGTTGTCTTTATGCCCTTTCTGCTACGGTTGATTTTTCCTTACTTTTTGTTCCTTTTGCTTGTCTGAGGCGGTTCATGAGCCTTCGGGTTCGTTTGAACCGTACGAGCTCACTGAAGCTTGTAACATCATCAAGGTTCATTTCACGCCGTCATGTCAGAATTCCACTTTAAGGAACGATGAATCTTCTGGAATTAATTATAGGCCGAGAGGTGTTGGTTTGACCTCGGCCTCGGTCCATGGAGACTGCCAAACTGGTTTGTACTCGTGCGATGTTGGGTTCCAATAATAAATTTACCGTGCAATAAAGAATGTAATCTTTTACTTGTGCAGACTTTCCGTTGGCCGAAAGTCTACACTTGTCCAATTACTTCCCATATCCCACGTCCCACGTCCCACGGGCACACGGACATGGGCAATCCTACAGGGCGGGGCCTCTTTATAAGTGAGGGCATAAGGATAGTCCATGGGCATGTACGGAAGGATATGTGTTCGGAAAGGATATGTGTTGGGAAGGGCTCGTTTTTTGGGGCCCCGCTTCGCGCTGGGGCCCCGCCCAATAAAAATAAACAATAGTGCAGGTGACAGAAATAAATATGTTTGACTGAGTCCATGCTCCGAGGCTGCACTCGCTCGCTCCGCTCCAACGCATCCAGAACTCCTATAGGTCCTATTCATTCCAACTTAGGTATAGTTCACATTTGAGGCAGAAATTGTTTGAGATGAAACTGTTACCAAAAGTCGCCGGAGTGGTACCAGATAACCACCCGGTGAGTCACTATATCCAAAATATCCTGGCTAGGGGCGCGACAGTATATGGCCGGCTGGACGAGCGAGTGAGCGAGTGAGGGCCGAAGGCCCGAACGAGCGAACGAGCGAGGTCAAAGAGAGAGTAGCTCTGTTGTCACTGATAAAAGGACTCGCACGGCACAGCATGGCACAGCACAACCGCAGGTTGCAAACTACTGCAAGATACCGAAGAACCGAACCACAAGAAGCGAACGTTCAAGGAGAGCGAGGCTAGCTTCCTTTGCATGCCACGGTGGGAACTCGGCGCCTTGACCTTAGGATATATTAAAAAAATTCAACTCACCGGCTACAGCCCTCAGCAATCGCTGCTGACAGCCAAGCGCTGCTCCCTGCGGACTGGACAACGCGACTCGCATGCACCCCAGCACACTGACTACTGGGATGTACGGTAGAACGGCAGCCCACAGTACGGAACTTGCTTTGGCGAGTTATCGATATTGCACAAGCGGCGATCGCAGCTGTCTGTCCCGCCACCTCACAGCCGGGGGCATCATCACCACGAGGGCACAACACTTACACAAAGCAAAATAAAGCCGTAGCCGCGGACGGCACACATACCGCCCGGGCGCTGCGTACACGAGGCCCTGCTCCCAAACCCCTCCACCAGGCGAACCACAGGCACGCACCACGGGACGGCAGCCCCCTTGCTGCGTCACTGTATGTGGAGACGCTGCGTGCAGGCTTGGGTGACTCCAGCACACCTATCGCAGAAGTGCTTGCACTGGGTTGGGGCCCTTGATTGCCTCGGGCGCAATCCCCGCACGGCACACACCCCACTCGGCGAATCGTGTCCCGGGCACAATCCACCCGCAGCCAGCAGCCAGCGCTGAAAAACCCTCCTGTAACTCTATAACTCAAAGTGTATACGGTTTCGGAGACCTGTTTTGGGCCAACTTCCCGGGTCGAAGTCTGTTTTTAACGGGACAAAAAGCTAGCCCTTCATTATGTTACATGTTTTACACCTACTAGCGTACCTTCAGCGTGGAATTTGGTTCTGGACGTCAACTTCGGTGGGTTGGAAGGCCTGCCGTACCCTACCCACGGTCGTACAACGCTGATTGTATGACCCACCGGCCGTGTCCGTAAAACGTACCCGTGCTATTGCATACCGACAAGGTTCACGCAGTGCAATGTTTGGCCTATGCATCCCGCGGCGTTTGAAATGGTAATGGGCTTGTAACGTCTAAAGCCCACACCCACAACAAACACGACCAACCAAAATTTTTGCGTATGGTCGGCTAGCGGGGTTGGACAGAGAATGCGCTTATGATCGTTCTCAGTGGTCTACTGCCAGTAAAGCCGTAGGTGACGATGTACTTTACTGTTTTAACCCGAGACTGACACGCGCAGACCCTAAAGATCTTATGCTACTGATGTACTGATGCAGCGTAACGTTATAATGCCTAAGGCCCAGAGATAGCTCTTTTACTTGTTCAGGCAGTGTTTGTCCTAAGGCCGATGACTCAGTTATTAGTAGCGTTGGCTAGAGCGGGCTGCACTTGAGTCTTGAGTGTTGTACGCTCGGGAGTCTTGCCGTACAGCAGGGTCTTGTGAACCGGGGAGGTTCGGGGGGGAATCTTGGTCAGGGAGCTTCAGGGGCGTCTGCTGCTTGACCGATAGCGTTTGTGCTATTGTGATAAGGGTCAGGGGGTCGGAGGCAGAGATTTCTTGCTTCGAGTGTTACAGATTATCAGATTGCCATTAGTTTCAGACTCTTAAGATGGGGCCAGGTACCATGAGGTCAGGGGGGACTATCCAGCCGCGCCCGATCTCAACTGCCTGCTCAAAGACTGCAAACTCGCGCCTTTTATACTGTTGGCGAAGCACCGTGCGTCGTACACTGCCGTACTGTGCAACGTAATGCACTTGGCCCGGCGAAACCTACTACGGCAACTGCGCGAACGTGCACTTGGGCCTGGCACAACCTACTACGGCAACTGTGCGAATGTGCGCTTAGGCCTGATACAACCTACTACGGCAACTGCGGGAACGTGCACTCAGGCCTCGTACAACCTACTACGGCAACTGTACGAATGTGCACTCAGGCCTCGTACAACCTACTACGGCAACTGCGCGAACGTGCACTCGATTGCTACTCGGAGTAGCTACGCGAAGCTGCTCAACAATGTATTTTGTTGTCATCGTCAATTTCTCTCGACTCCACCCCTTGTGATCCCAACTGGCTCCCATCGTCTGGACCATGTGGTAGGTACCGAATATCAGTATGTCGGATATCGTTCAATAGCCCCATGCGTGACGTCTGCACCGATCCACATCGAAGCGCGGATTCGAACCTTCACGCTTTCGTAACCCATCGGAACTCCATATGTACCCATTGTTCGAATGCATATTATTTATATTTTTATTGGGCGGGGCCCCAGCGCGAAGCGCCCGGGGGGGCCCCGCCCTGTAGGATTGCCCATGTCCGTGCGTGGGACGTGGGACGTGGGAAGTAATTGGACAAGTGTAGACTTTCCGCCAACGGAAAGGCTGCATAAGTAAAATATTACATTCTTTATTGCACGGTAAATTTATTATAGGAACCCAACATCGCATGAGTAAAAACCGGTTTGGCAGTCTCCATGGACCGAGGCCGAGGTCAAACCAACACCTCTCGGCCTATAATTAATTCCAGAAGATTCATCGTTCCTTAAAGTGGAATTCTGACATGACGGCGTGAAATGAATCTTCGTTTCGGAAACAAACTATGTTTGCATTGCAAACATTCTTCCCGCGACCACACCACAGCAGCTCTGCTAGCCGGTCCGATCGTCTTGACGCATATTACTATTACAAAGGTTCCAAGGAGCAAACCATGAGGGGCAAACTGCTGGTTGTTGGACGCCAAGCCGCAAATTGCACGCACGATGCAGCCCTATGCAGCGGTCTTCTGCGGGCCGCCCAACAAGTCCAGTCGGCAACTTAGGGGATGGACTTCTACATTCCCTGTCCTAATGTTATAGCAGTCAAGCCTCCTCTACGGCGAATACCTCAGTAGCGAAGCCTGTGCACTCTCGTCGGCAACTGTACGTCATCGCTACCCTCGCAAACAGTTCCGCTGTCCTTCTATTGGCAAGTCAGCCTGCGTGATGTGTAAATGATACACTCCATGTCTACTGTCAAGTAACTTCAGCCAATGCGCTGGCCGGAAGCAAGAGTTGCACAGTGCCGAGACGGCGCGCGATGCTAAACATGGGTCGGATTGCTGAAGCCGCAGGCATTTCAGATATAAAGCTCTGGCTGCCTATCAGCAGGAATGTCGATGCGACACTCTCACAGTTGACGCCCTCGCCGCTCGCTTTTGAAATGCCGTATTTCGGTCGATGCGCAGATGCGCTCATGCACCCGACGGGATGACGCGCTTCGCGCGGCGCCGGCAGGCCTTGATAACGACTCGGCTAGCAGGCATTTCGGGAAAAAGCTCTGGCTGTCTATCAGCAGGAATGTCGACACTCTCACATTTCACGCCCTCGCCGCCCTAGCACTCAACTTAACCCGTTCGGATTTAGTGGGGCCCCGCCCTTTTTCCGGCTTCAAGGAAGCCGACACCAACCCCTTGTCCAATCCTCATGAGACCAGCGTCCGCCCATATTTTGTCTGCGTGTTGAGATTGATGTCTGCACACCTATAACCTCGCCCCACTTCTGACCGCCACAGGCTTATAATTGGCCCCCAGCGGACTGACGAGGGACGTTGCACGCATGCCCTGGTTTATACCATTACACGTTCTTCACTGCCCACACATAAATTTTTTCCCGTATTATACGCGTACGAAATACGCGTATAATACGTATGGTAAAAACGTCCACGGCAACCCTAGCGATGAACAGCTGTTCCCCAGGGGCAGGCGAAGGATCCCGGCCCCTCCATCGTGATGATTATTGGCATCCGAACTGAGTGAAGTGATCTACATTACAGACAGAGGATCGCCGTAGCATACCCCGCCTGATACTGGACTGTACCGTCGCAATCGCATCTTACGCCTGGATAGGCCGGGCGGCGACCCAATCCACTGCTGGTACCGCATCATCATCATCATCATCATCATTATCATCATCATCAGGTGCACTCCCGTGTTCGACAACGTCCCTTTGCGCAGAGAGCCGCAACCGAGAGCGGTCAGGGCTGACTGCGTCAACCCCCTTCCGCATTACTTTGGTTCCGTCTGATGCCCCCTCGACGCTGCACGAAACCGAAATCACATACCAAACCTAAGCAGCAGCTCTACATTGCAAATGAATACTGCTGTCCGGCCGCGGATTGTGACGATTCCCCGACATGCGGTACCAGCAGCGATACGTCCCAGAACGCCATGCAACCAGCGCACGCATCGCCACGCAGCAGGCTGCGGACGGGCATCTGCACCTTTCGATCCGCAGGAAATCCCGCCGTACATTACATTGCTTCGTCTCCGTTCCGGTGACAGCACACACGACCAGCGCAGCCATTGATACGGTACACGGGTGCGCGTCATAAATTCCCACACCACGTCCTGCCGAGTAATATTGCCTCACCAGCAGTGCAAACGGCCCAGCACACCGCATCGGGTCAATGTGCAAGGCCGGCCTTCCGTCCGTGTCCTCCGTGTCGTCCACATCGTTCGGCCTTCTCCCCGCGCCCCCCCCCCCCCCGCGGCCCGCTCCCTCCCCGTCCTTCTCCAGTTTCCCTTTCCTCCCCTCCTCGAACCCTCGTAGGTCCCTCTGGAAGCCCGCCCACCTCCCGCCGCTCGCAGAGCCCAGCGTCATTTTTGCTTGCTGGATGGCAGTAGTCACCCCGCAAGGCGGCTCCGACGATCAGAAACCGCCGCCCCCGAGACAAACCTTGCACCCACTCAACAACCTGCCTTGCAATAGCATCTGGCGTTGCTCTCGGCGCGTGTAAGGGAGTCGTCCAGCGGGACGCCCTGTGTTGGACCTGAGAACGGTAGTCACCTGTGGTCGAGTAGCGTTGCGCTCCACGACCGCCACTCCTTGCCGTTTGTATGTCCATTCGCGGTGCCGGGTAAAGGCACTCTCCAGGGTTATAAGGATGGCGCAGCCTTCCCGGCTGACAGCTGTCAATCTTGACAGCTCGCCTTTCACGACGGCCTGACGGGCGGTCTATCACAGACCCTGGGGCGGCACGACACCCCAATTCTCCACCATCCACTGGCGCGGCGCCAGGGGAGCACGGATGCAGGCTTTGGCAAACGTATCGGGGCCGAACGGGCAGCCCAGCCGGCGTAGGCACTTCAGGATGAGCATGTCGCCCCGCCAAGCGCACGTCACATAGGCTGAGCCGTGGCTCTGTATGTGTGGGACGAGGGGGCAATCGAGTTGGTGAGGTTGAAAGGTAGGAGTTCATGGAGTTGATAAGGACAACGGGGTAGATGGATAGATTGCCAGCCTTTGGTGCAGGCGTGCTAGAAACATTTCAGCAACACAAGGCAGGGACAGCACACATGGATCCGCACTACATACACTACCATTTGCGAACGGGTGGCTAAGACGTCCACCAATTTGCGTCAGCTAACCTTATTGAGCAAAGCCAATAGAGGAACGGTGCGTGCGCTAGACATTGGTCGGGACAGGCCCTGGAGCGGTACTAACAGTCGTTACAGTGGGCTCCAGACCCCAACAGGGGTATGTTCGAGGGGTAGAGCGAGCATGCATGCCAGCGGGTCCTACAACGACTGCAATGGACACGACCAGGGCGGGGGAAAGCTCAACCAGGCCAGCTCGGGCCACCCACACTGCCACACAGGAACCAGTAAAGACAGAAGGGGAAAGCACACCATCGCACGATCGCGGGGCCGATTAGCGACCGGCCCTAGCAACTCACAGGTGCCGGGGCAGCGAGGGATATACAGCCTGAACAATCAGTCTGCAGCGTGAAAGCAGGCAACGTGCTTACCCCCATGTCGCAGCCCCGCTCCGCCATCCACTCGAGCGTCTCCTCGCAGCCGCCCTGCACAGCCGCCAAGAAAACCTGCTCGTCGAACTTGCAGCCGTGGTCGTGCATCCAGGCCAGGAGCGGGATGCTGCAGGACTTGGCAGCCGCGAGCACGGCATCGTGGCCCAGCACCATCGTGCGGCCCAGGCGCCTCAACAGCTCTTCCATCGCGCCCACGTCGGGGTCCATTCGGCACAACAGCGTGGCCACCATGCCCGCCGCGACCTCGCACCCGTGGGACTGCAGCAGCAGGACCGCCTTCCAGTGGCCGTTGTTGACGGCGCTCATAACAGCCATGCTGGCGTTCGCCCCCGTGCCCAGCAGCAGCTCCAAGCCCGGCAGGTCGCCCCGCTCAGCTGCGTTGTGCAGCAGACCGAGCAGCTCCACGTTGTACTGGCGCTGCGCGATAAAGCCCTTGTCCCGCAGCCAGTTCAGCCGCGCCAGCATCTCGGCTATGTTGCTGTTCCTCTGGTCAGGACGCTGTACCTCGATGAAGTACTTGTTCTTCCCCCAGTCGGAGCTGAAGCCGGGCAGGCTCAGGAGCCACTCAGCCTTGGCCTGCCAGTCGGGCGTCGGGCTGTTGATGGCCTCCACGAGCGTCCAGCTGCACATGTGGGGAAACATGCGGACGCCGTCGCCGCCACTGTTGCCCGTAGTGCTGCTGTTTACGACCGCCCGCCGGTAGAGCACCTGGAGGCCGTGCAGGTCGCAGCCCGCTGCAGCCGCCGGCAGCACGTCGTTCCACCACTCGACGGGAACGTTGGTGCAGATCTGCTCGTCGTCCAGCAGCTGGGTCACCAGCTGCGTCTTCCCCGCCCGGGCGGCGTTCACGATGGTGGCGAGGGGGTTCATAGTGAAGCCCTCGGCGATGGCATTAACCCTCAACGGCTCCTTGACGCTCACTCCGCCCCCAGGGAAGGGCGTGCCGTATTCCTCATGCAACCAGGTGCAGACCTCGACTTTGCCTGCAGACCTCCAAGCAAAGCTGGCCGCATCCATCGCTGCCTTGTCCCGCTTGTCCGTGCCCAGTTGGCACGCCAGCTCCTGCCACACCAGCCTGCAGACCTCCAAGCGCCCCGATGTGGCTGCAGCCTCGAAGATGTCAAGGCTCGAAAAGCTGCACAGGCCCGTCGCCTTGATTGCCAGGCGCAGGTTTGCCACGCTGCCGCCGCTCTTTGTTATCAAAACCAAAAACGACTCCCGCTGCTGATACGAGAGGTTGCGCATGGCCCCGGGGCTGCCCCAGCGCCGGAGGAAGGCGTCGGTAGGGACCGGCCGAGACAAACGGACGGTGCGATGCTCCGGGGCACTGTACAGCTCCTTGGCAGCCTTGTTCAGCACGCGCAAAGAGCAGGCCACCTCATTGGGTGGCAGCATAGATGCTACCCGAAGCGCCACACCGTCGGGCAGCTTGTTCCATAAGGCGGGGTAGGCTGCAGCATCATGAGCGCCGTCGGGAGGCTCGGGACCCGCTGGTACCTGCGACCCGACGAGCTTGACACTCTCGCCGTCCTCAGACACAAGCAGTGTGTACCTAGGACAACACAGTTCCGCATCATGTTAGGCAGAGGAGCTTTGCCCGCCTCTGAGGTCTGCATACTAGCATCCTTACCGGCGGCAAGGGTTGACGCTGTCTATCGACTTGAGACTGTTTCTAGGCATATCAGGTGTAGCAGAATGTGTTCAAGAAACAGCTGACGAGGCTGCTGACGCGTCAAGAACAAGCAGACCCGAGCACCCGGGTAAACTGGTATGGACGTCTATGAGCTCCGCACGGCCTGAAGACTTTCAAAGTCAGATGGAGGGTTGTGGTCGCTTTAGTCGCTTCTCGCACATAAACTTATTACGGAGGAACTGGATAATAGCTACATAGTACATAGGTCCGGTGGGTCCGGCGGGGCCCGGGGCCCCCGGCGGGGCCCCCGGCGCGGGGCCCTGGGGGCCCGGCGGGGGGCCCGGGCCCAGTTTGTTCGAGCCAGCTTATTTGTAGACCAGAGCTCTGTTATAAACGCAGCTTTATGCAGCCACTGTTCTGGCGAGGAGCGCTTTGCCAGTGCGCTGAACGACCCGTTGCCTGGAGCCCGTCTCCTGGACCTACCCCAATCGCTCAATACGCTGTCAAGCTAGCTCAGTAGCCCTTGATAAATCCTATTACAATATAAATAAACAATAGTGCAGGTGACAAAAATAAATATGTGTGACTGAGTCCATGCTCCGAGGCTGCACTCGCTCCAACGCATCCAGAACTCCTATAGGTCCTATTCATTCCAACTTAGGTATTGTTCACATTTGAGGCAGAAACTGTTACCAAAAGTCGCCGGAGTGAATAAAAAATTCAAAACGCGTTCGCATTTGAATTGGCCTGAGGAAAAAAATACCGGTGCTCATTGCCAATCCGGCGCCACTATAACGACTAGTTCACAGAAGCCAGCAGATTGGTGATGCTGGGGAAGCTTGCGGCAGGTTTACTAGTGTATGGGCTGCGACGGCTATTCAGCGTGGAGGCGGCAAGTAGCGCACGGTATTTTGGCTTCGTAGTGATTTTCAATTACAGCTTCACGAAATAGCGATTTTCAACCACGCGCATGGATGAAAATCGGTGTGGCAGAAATAACGGGGCCCCTCGGGGCCCCGCTCCGTTTTCAGGCTTCAAGGAAGCCGACACCCCTTGTCCTAAACGAAACGGACCCAATCACAAAGACGTGAATAGAGATGTTGAGCTAATTTTGGCAGCTTGTGAAGGGAGCCTGGTAGGAGTTATAGGCGAAGCGTAGACTGGAGGTGATGTACGGTAAATGTATGATAAATACGTCCGAGCCCCTTTTTCACCCGACCAGGCCCTGGCTATCAGCAAACACCGGCAGCTCGTGCGACTGCACGAGCTCATTCCTATGACCTAGCCCAGCCGCAACACAATGCTGCGCTACACCGCTCGCTCTTCCCAAGCTCCCTCACCAACCCTGGCATACCCCCAGCAGAACGTCACCCGCCTCCCCCAGTTGATCACAGACCTCCTCGCTCCTCTTCCCCTAAGGTCCGCCCTCCTCTAAGAACACCGACGGAAACACAGCCGCAGCACCATCTCACCGGCTACAGCCCTCAGCAATCGCTGCTGACAGCCAACCGCTGCTCCCCGCCGACTGGACAGCGCGACTGGCATGCACCCCAGCACACTGACTGGGATGTACGGTAGAACGGCAGCCCACAGTACAGAACTTGCTTTGGCTAGTTATCGATATTGCACAAGCGGCGATCGCAGCTGTCTGTCCCGCCACCTCACAGCCGGGGGCACAGCCCTTGCACAAAGCAAAAGCCGTAACCGTGGACAGCATACATACCGCCCGGGTGCTGCGTACGCGAGGCCCTGCTCCCAAACCCCTCCACCAGGCGAACCACAGGCACCACGGGATGGCGGCCCCCCCTGCTGTGTCACTGTGGAGACGCTGCAGGCTTGGGGTGACTCCAGCACACCTATCGCAGAAGCGCTTGCACTGAGTTGGCGGGGGGCCTTGCCTCGGGCGCAATGCCGCAATCCCAACACAACACACACCGTACTTGGCGGATCGTGCCCCGGGCACAACCCGCCCGCAGCCAGCAGCCAGCGCTGACAAACCCCCATACATGTAAGGTACCAGCAGCCGAGATGGGGACCAAACAGCATGTCCAGTACTAGACGCCACAGCCAGCAGCCAGGCCGCTGCTCACCGGTCCTTGTCCTTCGGCTTGTGGGCGGGGGCTTTCCGCAGGCCGGCAGCAGGCCGGCCTTCCAAAGCCGGCACGGACGACGACAAGGGCGGGCCCGGCAACAGGTCCGCGACCTCTGAGGACAGTGGCCCCGAAGGTGCAGCGGCGGCGACGGGCGCCGTCCCGAGGCCCTGCGCCGACCGCAGCCGGGCGGCATCCGCCTGCGCGGCGCTGAGCTGGCCAACGCACTCTTCCAGCTGCTTCCAAAAGATGGCCTTCATATCCTTGATGTCATCCTGTTTGGAGGAGAAGAGCATCAAACGGGAGCGAGCGAGCAGCGGCAGCTGAGCGCATGGCGGGGCGCGCGAGCGGGCAAGGTGCGTGGGCATGGCACGCAACAGGAAGGCGAGCACGCGGCCAGCGAGGCCGCCTGAATGCGGATGAAACGCGGACAGCCTGCCCGACAGGGGGCCCCGGCCACTTAAGCGTGTTGCTCTGTTGCATACGCTGCATGTGCACGGCGGGCCGCGGACCGGCGGTTTCAATGGATGGCGGCCCGGCGCCGGGACAGCGCCTTCCTGCCGAACACTGCATAGGTATCTGCGTATCCCCACCCTGGGCGGATGGAGGCCAGCTGGAGGGAGCCGTTCTGCGGACTGGCTCGACTTTTCCTGCACGCACCCCATGACCCCACTTCACTCCATGTACGGCCGCTCCGCCTCTCATCCCCCTTCCCGACCCCCTGTACTCGCCTGCAGCTGCTCAATGAGCTCGTTGCGCTCGCCTGTGGGGTAAGGGCATGAAGGGGGGGAGGGAGGGAGGCAGGGAGAGAGAGGAGGGGCGGGAGTGGGGGAACGTCGTCGCGTGTGTAGATGGTCAAGGGAAGGTCGCCCGCACGGAGAAAGGCAGCCGCCGAGGCTTGGAACACCGTCGCGGATGGGGTCCAAATCCACGTGCAAGCCGAGGTCGAGGAGAGGACGACGCGGTGCCGCAGGGGACGCAGCACAGCTACATGAGGGGGTGGGGCACCCTCAGCAGCAGCTGGTAGCCTGGGACACGCCGATTAATACGGTACCGCGAGCCACGACGGATGCCCTCCCCTCCCCGCAAGCGCCAACAATGTCATCATGATCGTTGAATGCCTCCTAAACCCCCGCACCAACACTCGCCCGCATGCATACGCACTGCCTGTCTCCTTGCTCACTCGCATACTGGCCACCACCCCAGCTGTCAGGCACCGCACCTGCCGTCCCCGCTCTCCCCGACGCGCACAGCAAATGCAGTCATTTCGAGGCCCCCTGGGCCCTGTTGGTCCCAAGCGTGTCCCCTGCCCAACCAGCCGCCCATACCCCGCCCACCCAGCCCACCGCCCCTTGCACAGACCCAGCCCTCCCCCTCTGCCACCAGACCCCCACCCAGTCCCCCACCCACCCAGAAGCTCCAGCAAAAAATCCACTTTGGCAGTCGCCTCTCCCAACTGGCCCCGCAGCGCCTCCGCCTCCGCAGCCCCCGTCACCGCCGCGTCGGCCCGCTGCATCGCCGCGCACAGCGCCTCCGCCGCGCCCTCCCGCGCCGCCTCCGCCGCCCGCAGCCGCGACTGCAACAGCTCCAGCGCCCTCGCCACCGTCGCCGGGTCACTCAGCACGCCATCTTCGCCGCCGCCGCCGTTCGCGAGGAGGCGCCCCGCCGGCCCGTTTCTGCCGCCACCGCCCGGCCTCGCCGCCGCCGCCTGCCGTACAAGCGCCTTCAGCACGTCGTCCAGCTCCTCCTCCTCCTCCGGCGCCAACCAGCCCCCGTCGCCGCCGCCGCCGGGACCCCCACCTGGCCCGGCGTCTTGGGAGGATTTACGGCCGCTGTACGACGCGCGCTGCCCCGTCTGCGCCTCATTGGCTTCCGCCGCTGCTGTCGTCGAGGAGCCGTTCGCCGCCGCCAGCGAGGCTGTGGAGCCCTTTGCGGTCGTTCCGAGCCGCCCCGAGCTGGCGTTGGCCAGCTGCTGCTGCTGCTGCCCGGTGTTGGCGCTGGCTCGGGCTCCCGTCTCCAATCGGGACATCAGCTCGTCGCGCTCCTCTTTCAGAGCGCGGACCTGACACCGGTGCGCGCATGGAGCCGGTGCGGGGATGAGCAGAGGCCGTGCGTGGAGTGCGGGATTGCGAACCTAGGTGCTGGGGGCTGGGGCCGGGTTGCGGGGTGTGAGCTCCAGTCGCAGGGCCAGGGGCGACAAAGAGGCGCCTCTTACGGCCGACATTATACCGTGCAGTTGGCCGCGCCACAAACCTAAAGATTAACCTGGCCCTTTACGTTTTCTGATTGTCCGACCAGGTATCGCAGGCCGCAACCAACCCGACCCTCGTCGCCATTGCAATGCGGCCAGAAACTGCCAGGACTAATTATCGCGCCGACGCAATGCTCACGGGACACCGCGCAGCGCCCATCCGCGGAGGTTAACGGCCGCAACCACCTCAGCCCAGTTCAGCCCAGCCCAGCCCAGCCCAGCCCGCCTCTCAGCCCATCCCCCAAGCCAGCCACCCACCCGCTCCTCCGCGTCCCACAGCTTTTCCTGCAGCTCCCTGTGACTGCTCTCCGACTCGCTCTTCAGCTGAGCCTCCCTTGCCAACGCACCAGCCAGCCGCTCCTCAGCACTCGACTGGGGGCGGGGGTAAGCGAAGGGGCAGCACCGATGGCAGAGGAGAGAGGGGCGGGGGACCACGGGCGGGTAGGGTCAGGCAGGTGGGGGGGCCGCCGGATCCGCAGCCACGGGTATATGGGCGGCGGCTAGTGAGGACAAGGGGCAGCGGCAATGGGGTCGGACGACGGCTCTCTCCCCGGGCGGGCCATGGCTTCACGACCCCGCCGCCCGCCGTGCGTGGCCTCGCCTCAATTTCGCTCACTGCGCTCGGCCCGGCGTTCATAATCCAAATGCATGAACCGCTTGCGGCACCCACCAAGTCAGGCGCGCGATATTTAAACTGGTGCCGTAGTGCATTCATATGCCCGGGCACGCCACGCTCATCTGTAAACGTTAGCGGCCGAAGGGACCCCGAAGCCCCAGTTACGGCCAGCGACACACACACACACACACACACACACACGCGCGCGCGATATCGGACGCGCAGGTTCGAGCACCTTCTCCGCCTCAAGCGCCATCGCGTGCCGCTGCAGCGCCTCCAGCCGAGACCGCGCCTCCGCCCCCGACGCCCCCGCCGCCGCCGCAGCCTCCTTCGCCGCCGCCGCCGCCGCCTCCGCCGCCGCTGCGCGCCCCACCGCCGTCCGCTCCGCGTCCGCCGCCGCCGCCGTCGCCGCCTCGGCGGCCCGCACGCGCGCAATCAGCTTTGCCTCCGCCTCCTGCGCTGCGGCCGCGGCCGCCGCCGCCGCCGCTGCCATGCTCTCAATCTGCTTGAGCAGCGGCTTCGATGCGTCCGTTGTGGATGCCGCTAGTTCCTCCTTCTCGCCCTGCGTGTTTCGTGTTTCCCGCCGACAGGCGCAGCAAGACGTCGCGGTAGGGCAGCGACACATCCCTGAGATCCCTGTGGCCGCATTGAAGCGGCCGCTCCCAAAGCCCGCAGTCCTCCACCTCCTCCTCCCCTCCTCCCCCAACATGTGGTCACGCACACATCGCAGCCTGGCCGCCGCAGCTGCAACAGACCGCTCAGCGCGCCGTCCAGCCCCTCCGGCCGACAGTTCGTGGGGCAAAACAAATGATACCGCACTTCGTGGGGCGGGTCGCCTTGGTAGGACGTGCGCCTAAATAGATACATCCCTTGCGGCTGCCGCCACCGCGCTTCCCTCCGCTCACGCCGCCAAGCATCCAAACCCGCCCACCCATCCACCTGCTCAGCCCATTCGGCTACCCATCTCCTACCCTGCCGAACCCATCCCACATCGCCATCCTCTGGTCGGCCCGCCGCCAGCCCGACACCCGCCCCGCGCCCCTGCCAGCCCCGCCCCGTCTCCCAGCCGCCTCCCCTTCCCCTCCCACCTCCAGCTGCCTTATGCGCTCCTCCAGCCTGCCGCACTGCCGCCTCAGGCCCTCCTCACGGTCGGCAGCCGCCGCCTCCAGACCGCTCAGCGCAGAGCGCAGGTCCGCAATGGTGGCCGCCAGGGTGGACTCGCGCTCGCGGGCCGCGGCCACCACCTCAGCGCCGCCACGGGCGGCCTACGGGGGAGGCCGGCAGACAGGGCGTGTGCATACGGTACCATCCCATGAGAGCGTGAGGGCGAGGGAGGGAGGGACAAGGGGGCGGGCAGGGGAAAGGCCGCGCGAGGGCAGCGTAGGGCGGCTGTGTATGTGTGTAGGGTAGGGCGGGGTGGGGGAGGGCAGGGCAGCGCAGCGGCGCCCTGCCCTGGACCCCACACAGCGGCTGAGGTCGCGGACGCAGCACCGCTCCTGCAAGCCGCTTGCGGCCGCTGCAGCGCATTGGCTTGCGCCCTCACCGCGCCCCCCTCGCGCGGCCACCGACCCCTTGCATGTTGTTCAAGTCGCCAGCGCCGCTCCCGACCTCGCCGGTTCCACGAGAACAAGTGGCGCTTCGTCTTCCATTAAAAAAACCTACAAGACCCTTCCTTCCCTTCAGTGGCGCGCCGTCTTCTTCGAGCGGCGCTTCTCAAGGCCGGGGCACGCCAAGCTCCTCTCATCGCGCTCTCACCCGCAACCCCGCTGACGCAACCGTTGTAAAACCTCCACCCAACTCGGCAGGACAGCAGCCCCCCACCCGCCTGCTGCGCACCTCCTCCTCCGCCCGCGTCTGCGCCTCCGCTGCCTCCCTCCGGGCCTCCGCCACGAGCCGCTTAGCCTCCATCCGCACCGCCGCAATCTCCCGCTCCGCCTCCTCCGCCTGCGCCCGGACACAGCCGCGACCGAGCAGCCACCCAGCCAGCCAGTTCGGCAAGGCAAGCAGACGGGCCACGCATGCAAGCTGGCAGGCAGGCAAGCTGGTCCTTTCAAGCCACATCCCGAGCGGAGCCAGCGCGCTCAAGCTTGCGCACATGGCTCTCTCGAAGAGGGTCACGACCGGCAGTGCAGGAAGACCCTGGCATGTGCCCTACGCGGGCGCTTGGCGCTCCGCTGCCGCGCTGCCTCCATTCAGACTGGACTGGCGCCAACCAACCCCTGCACCCCCGAGCCCTGCCCAACTTCAGTCCTTGCCTGGGCTGCGGCGGTGGCCGTGGCCGCGGCTGCTCGCTCCTGTGCCTCCATCAGCTGCGACTCCATGACCTGAGGGGGGGGGGGGTGTCAGGGCCAGAGGCGGGCATCAGAACGGACCGAATCGTCGACGTGCGTAAGATCTCGATGTCGATTCCGATCTCGGGTGTGGCACCATCCGGAATGGTCCCGGCATGCCGCAGCCGCATGCCGCCGCGCCCGCCCCCCGTGTCGGCCATTCATGCCTACCTGGCTACCTCGGCTTTCGTGGCGCGTATGGTGTTACAGCGTCCATCGCTGTTCCCCACCGCATGTTCTCCACGTGCTCTGCGTGCCCTGTGTTCCCCCGGTTTCTCCCCCCCCCCCGGTGTTCAGGGCATTCGCAACTTTCGTGGCGTTCCTGGCATTGCGCCTCCACGACGCCCCACAAGCGTCAGTCAGTCAGCCAGCCAGCCAGCCAGTCAGTCAGTCAGTCAGCCAGGCAGTCAGTCAGTCCGTCATGACCGACAGGGCGGTGCCACTGCAACCCGCGTCATACCACACCGGCCCTACCTTGAGCCGCGCCGACAGCCTGTCCCGCTCCGCCTCCACATCCTTCAGCTGCGACCGCGTCTGATGATGGGGCACAGGGAGAGGGAGGGTTTGAAGAGGGAATTTGCAAAAATGAAACGAGGAGAGGGGGAGAGAGGGGGGCCCCGGGGTGAGGAGGATAGGAAAACGGCATATCTATACGGCGCCAGCGACAGCCCCGAGGAGGCGATGGCCCCCTTGCTGTAACCCCACTGTCCACGGCCACGCTCGTCTCCGTCATGCGTGGGGAGAGCGTGGTTGAGCGGGTCCCAGATTAAACCGTCCCCACCGCCGCTGCGACGGGTAAAAGCAGCAACGACAGGCCTTTGCCAACCAGGAAGGGCACGTGCCGCCTGTGTACAATCCAACGGACCCCCACGGTGGACGAGGCCAATCACCCCAACTTCACTTCCTGAGGGCCGCCCATCCGCCCTCCCTTGTACACTGCAACCTCCCAGGCACCAGCAGAGCCCCCACGCATGCGTCCAACTCCAGTCCGTGTTACGCGCGCCTCCGCGCCCCTCCCTGACAAGCGGGGGCAAGGCCCCATAGACCCGGGGGCAGCTCTGGGGCCAGCCACCAGCCATCAGCTCCATCCCTCCCTCCCCCCATCCCCACCTTCCTCAGCGCCGCCTCCTGCTCCCCCGCCTTCTTCGCCAGCGCCTCCCCCTCCGCCCGCAGCTGGTCGATGGTGGACGACATCTCGGCAAGCCGGGCCTCACTGGCGGATCCCCCCGCGGCGGCCTGGCTCAGCTGCGCCTGCAGCCGGGCCTTGTCGTCCTGTCGATGGTGGGAGCAATAAACGCGGTGGGTGGAATCATGGAGGGGGTGGAGAGTGGGGAGGCCCGGAGGACAGGCAGGGGCAGGGGCAGGGGCGGGCCCAAAGGGCACGCAGGGCCGGGGTGCAGCAATTAGGGAGAGGCGCGGCAGGTGGCCATGCACGCAGGGTAGGCATTGGGCGGGGGCCATAGGGCGCCCATGGCATTGCCGGGTGCATCCAGCACACGCCCCGAGCTGCGCCCCGAGAGGTACAGGTGCAAGCGCGTCCCTCCTTTTGGTTGTGCTCCGGTCGCGCATGGTGGCCACCGGCCCAGCAGCCAGCAGGCGCGGGAGCCGCGGCGATGACGCCTGGGACGCGGCTGCGTTCCGCCAGCACCCGTACCGGTAGTCCCCCGCATGTGAGCGTTTGCTCCAACCCACGGAATGACCCACACCCCGTCCGGCTCCACATCCGCTCTGCGCCCGCCCCTTCCTACCCCCGACGGTTGGCGGTCGGCACGTGGTTCACAAGCCGAACACAGCCGCATAATCCGCCCTTCCCCATTTTGTCCCCGGCCAGCCGGTTTCCTCCGGCTGCTTCCGAAAGTCCGCTCCCGCCAAACTCGCGGTCTCCGGTGCCGCAAACGTCCCGCTATCGAGGGGTCGCCATGGCCCGCACCTTGAGGGCCTGAATGGCGGCATCCGCTGCCCCCAGCCGCTTCGCAAACTCCTCTTTGAGCTCGAACAGCTCCTCCTCTGCGGACCAGAGGCGAATGCGATCGTCGTCGTGACGGCAGTTAACCAGGCTGGGCGGTGTTGAGGCAGCAAGAGACAACCCCGACTCCGTACTCAGCCCAGAGAAAGACGTGTATGAAAGGACTAAACGGACTAGCGATGGGGTTGATGGGGTTTAGTGCATATCCAGGTAATCCTGGTGCTGGACATGGCCACCCTGCCCGGCACAGTTACAGCCGGGTGGTGTTCCCGGCTACCTCCCCCTGGGCAGGCGGGGGTTCCCTTCACAGCAAGTCGGTCCTATTCGCCCACACCTGCATCGGTGGTTGGATCCTGTGCCAAGGCCAGATCCTCGCGCAGCTTGTCATTCTCCTTTTGCAAGGCGCTATTGATGGCGTTGAGGGCTGCAAGCTTACTTTCATACTGTTTGACCCTGTTATCAGCCCGGACAGCAAAATCCGAGTAAGGCGAACAACATAATGGATAGGGTATTCGCCAAGACTCATCCGCACGGGAGAGCTTGCTCCGCGAAAGATCGGTTTATGGCCCTATCTGCAACTGTCGGCCCAGTTTTCCATTGCTAGCGTGTACCATACCTTTCTACCATCTGCGCCTTCATTGCAGCAATTTCGTCCCCACCCATGATGTCCGCGAGGGTCTATATTTAACCGCTGCAAGCACTTCTCAGTTCAGCAAACTCAATGCTGTACCGACCCTGCTCCTGTCATATGCAAATTGTTTATTAGTGCCGGAATCCATGATCGAGCCGCTGAAAGAGGGCCACGCAGCACAATGTAAGAAGGAAATTACTATCTCAAAGGCTGGTTACGCTAACCCAGGTAATTAGCCAGGTATGCCTTCAAGCCACCACTTCGATTATCCACTGTGCCTGAGTGGCCGTGACCTAACTGGGGAATTGATGACTTCGCCACGTTGTACGTCCGTGATTGTTGCACTGGGACACAAACCCAGAAGAATTAAAACGGTAATATATTGATAATTTCATAGCCAGCACGCTAAATACATCATTGGTCCGTTTCGCAAGTCCTTTGCATAAAGGCCTATATACTTTCCGCGAAACTTTCGTCTGCCCATGAAGGCAACCCTTAGCTGCTTGGCAGAAGCCGTGAAAGAAGCGACGCGGAGCCCCCGGGCGAGGAAAGCAGCGTTGGAGCTGACAGAGGCAGCAGCAGGTGTGTCGGCTTTTCTGTGGCAGCTGTCATGCGGGAGTCCGTTATTTGATACTTATCCTGTTTGGATAATATGCAGACCGAGTCCGGGAGCTCCTGGGCAAGCGACACAAGGTGCGCTTGCGGATGCTTGCTCTCGTGTCACCTAGCTGTAGCCTTATGCGAGGCATGCCTTTGCATGCAGGAGTATTTGAAGCTTGGAGTGAAAACGCGGGGCTGCAGCGGCTTAAGCTACACGTTGAATTATGCGGGTAGGTGGGTTTCGTCATACAACGTCCGTCGGGTGACGTTTGAAGGACGATGTGTTCTACGGTGTCTGCCTGCAAGGATCTTCTGTATGACATGAGTCTGTTTTATCGGTGCAGACTCCAAAGGAAAGTTCGATGAGCTGGTGGAGGAGAAGGGTGTCCGCATCCTTATTGAGCCAGCGGCACTGATGCACGTGTTGGGGACAAAGATGGACTACATTGAAGACAAGCTCAGGTGTGTCAGGTCCCGGGTCGGGACGAATCCAGCCTCTGGATTTGCGGGTAGCAACCCAGGGAACACTTTCAACAGGTGGTCCATGGTTCAGCACGATCGGAGGCTAACACACGCCTTGCTATGGTATCCGCAGGCAGGAGTTCGTGTTCGTGAACCCGAACGCCAAGGGCACGTGCGGCTGCGGAGAGTCGTTTACAACGTGACGCTTAGGACTGATGATGGGGTTGGCACGGAGTACCCGGGCCTAACCATGCATATATGTCGTACGGCGCTGATAGATAATTGGCGGGCGGAAAGCGATGTCGAGGTTTGTAGGACAGTCAGTGATGATTTTGTGCTGCAGACATGATGGGACAGTATGGGCCAGGGATGGGCATCAGCGATCGCGTGCCAGGAAAGGAGGCGGGGGGGAGGGGGGGCGTTGACCCCACCACAGAATGGTAATTCATTCCTACTAGCAGGTCTGCGAGCATCACCGCTTTTGTTCATTATTGTGTGCCGCAATGGTACACAGAAACTTTGGTGGTGGAGATCTTGCTGCAATTATGACGAATGGTTTGCGCATGACACGGAATCGCAAATGCGGTCGGACGAACCAGTTTGGTGCATGTCTTCCACTGTCGAAGACAGTTCTCTTGTATACAACGCTAAACGCCAGCCCGCCCGGTCTCGACAATCTTACTGCCTTAGAGAACCATCCGTCCGGGTTTACGCGCCTCGACCATGAAGTGCACAGCACAACGGGCCTGAAGCATGTGAACTGACAGCCTACGGTACTAACAAAAACAACAGACGGAAAATGTAAGTACGTATGCTCGCCGCACGAAAACCCTTACTACTGTACATCAACAACAACCACAGGCGGCGAAGCATGAACGATAAAGGACCGGCAGGTCCTGCCGCTGCTTCCGCAACCCAATGCCCACAAAACACCAAAAAAAACCAGCCTCGCCGGTCGGTAAATATATCAGCCTCCTTGCGGCATATTGCCGAACCCTGAAACTCCTACAGGCGCGCGGGCAGCCTCCACTCTCAGCTGAAGCCCTCAAACACCCCAGCATTCGCGGAGTATTTTTTCCCACGCAACCATGCTAGGAACCTAGGATACTGATGCCTCATCAAGCTACGTGAAGATATTGCATTACACCGGCATGGGGCCGTGCCCACGCTCCTGGTCCCGCAGCTGCATCCGCCACACGTAACGCCGTGCAGGGGCCTCAAAGGCGCTCGAGCGCAGCATCGCCTCGTACTGCTCCCGCCGCGCCTGGCGGGCCGCGATCTTCATTACCGTGTACAGCGGTATGCCAATGAGGAAAGCCTGCGGGCGCAGAACAAGTGCGGCCAAGGATGGTTCGGGGTTCCAGCACGCCGCGATGCAGCCGTGTCAACGTCTTCCGCGCCTTCCGGCTGCACTCGTTATGGAAGCCTTTGCCCAAACGTGCAGCGGTTAATGAAGCTGGACAATCATATTTCACTGGAGATGAAACCCTTGCCAACCCGGCATTGTGTGAGGGCAGGATGTTGTCGGCAAGTCTTGTGTACGGTGTCTAAGTCCTGCCGACGAGGTTAACCGCCCACCCCGCCCACGCAAGTACGTTGTCTGGGCTGGTTCCTCGTCGCGACAACCGGTTCCGAGCGCACCTTGGTGCCGATCCAGAACAGGAAAAGGGTCAGCGAAGTTGCATAGTCGTCGGTTTCGGTCCCATCGGAAGAACTGCCGCCGCTACCAGTACCGTCCATGCCGTCAGCAACGATCATAGTGTGGTGCAGCACCACCTGCGCGCGGAACCATCCATGTAGACAACACAGGTACGGATGGCGGTTTCAAACTAGATCCATTATTTGGGAGAGGTCCATGGTGGGCAGATGTCGGACAGCAACGAATGAGTGCAATCTAAGCAATGCGCTACTTGCCGCTCTAGTGGCTAGGCGCTGAGGGTTAACCCTCAGCCGCGCGCACGGGCGCCGAACCATGGATCCTCTGACCCAATGAAGTCGAATCTCCTTCAGACCCCTCCAAACTTTCCGACGCCGCAACCTTTCCGACGCCGCATGGCCACCATGCTCCCTACCACTCACACAACCCAAACCAACTACAATCAGCCCCATTTACTGATAGCATTAACAACCACCATCACCGCACGACCGCGCCAACACAACCCTTCGACTCGAGCCGTCGCAGACACCGTGCGATGCAGACAAGCAGGACAAGGGGCGGGCCGCGTCCGCAACTCCCGCCGTGCTTAGTTGTGGCAGACAGGAAAAGGACGGCGCACCCACGAGGCCCGCTGCGCGCCCCCCGCGAACCCGCTCGGCGCTCACCAGGAACATGACGAAGATGACGAAGGTGAAGCACCAGGACGCCAGCGGATTCCGCTGGTAGTAGTGGTCAGACTCGTCCAGGAAGTCCAGCGCCGCGCGGTCACCCGGGTGGCCGCCCAGCGCCTCGCCAGCGCCGCCGTGGTCCACGCGGATAGCGAACATGGAGGAGAACATGTTGGCCGCATCATCCGCGCCCGCTGCGCCCGCGGGTGGCACCGAGAAGTTGCCCCTGTACTGTTGGTCGCAGATCTCGCAGCGCAGGTGCCCCTTCTCGTTCACCCAGCGCTGCAGTGCGACGGCAGGGCAGGCAGGCCAGGCCGGGCCAGGCAGCGCGTCATGAGACCCGCGCGGCGGGGCGCGGGCATGGGGGGGGGCCGGGAGTTGAGCAAGTGGAATTAACGCGGAGACGCAAGGGGAGGGGTACTCAAGGGTAGTGTTTGCAAATGGTGCGCAAACCTTAAACGATCCAAAATGAAGGGCAGTATGTCCTTGCAGCGCGCGCAGTTCGATCGAACAACCTGTACACGTGCTCGGCTAGGCGCAATTGGACGGTCTGCGCCCAGCGGCGGGGAACTCCAAAGCAGTGAAGCCGCCCGCCCACCCGACGGTACCTGGATGCACTCGTGATGGGCGTATTTCTGCGTCCCGGCGCAGGCGCAAGGTTGCTCCAGGTTGCTCAGGCTGTCCTCCTCCAGGCAGATACGACACAGACCCGACTCCCCCTTCGCCGCAGCGCCTGCGCCCGAAGATCCACTGCCGCTGCCACTACCACTGCTGCTGCTCCTGGTACTTTTCATGCTCTCCACGGAAGCTGTTCGGGCGTGCAACGACGCCCCCGGGCTAGTTCCGCTGGCCTCACCGCGCCCGCTAGTGGAAGCGGGCTGCTGCGACGCCGCAGGGATGATTAGCACGTTCCGCCGCGAGCGCTTGTCGTCCGAATTATCTTGGCGCTGCTGCGGCTCTTCGGTAGGCAACGCTGCGGCTGCTGTCCCTGGCCCGACGCCTCCCACATCAGCCGTGTCACTGGTATTACTGCCCAGCAACCGCTCGCTCTCTTCAGCGACGTCCGTGCTGGCATCTGATGGCTTCCTCATAACGGCCTCCGTGCAGCTCCCCGCCAGCAGCTCTGGGCCTGCCCGACGGACATGGGATTCAGCTTCCGTTAGCTCAATACCAGCAAAAAGCGACTAGCCATAAATATGCAAAAGGAACCGACGCAGAATTTACAAGCACGAGCTTTCCATGTCTGCTCAACCTTACCTCAGGCAGTTCTTCAAAGAGCTCCTCGGCCTCAGTCCTTCCGAACTACTGGTCTTCGCCGCTACTGTTAATCGAAGTTGCTACCGTTAAAATGATATATGCTTCCTGTGACGGTCCTCGCACGCGACCTGCTGCGAACACCTACTATGACACGAGCATGGATAACGTTCGCCAGAACCTGATGCAGCTCCACAAATTACCACAAATTACTGCATGTCTCGACGAAAGAGTACAACGTCTGATAAGAAACTGCTATATAGACGACTGCCGGTTATGGACTGACGGGTATACGACACATCTGCGCGTCGGAAAGGAATGAAAGGCGTACATGAAGAGGGCACAAAGTGTGCTTGGACGAGACGATGCAGAGTATTTGATGTGCACGAGGTAAACTTGAAAGGTTTTATGGTGGTAGTACACGTGCCACGCGGGTCACGGCTCCCAGTAACACAGTGTAGGATGGGAAGGTGCAAATGGACACTTTTGCATGTCCTGCCTTGGCTTGCGTGAGCCTTCCCGTGGCAGGGTACCCCTCCAACGGCAAACACGTGTGCACAAGGAGGGCCCTCGCAAGCGTTGTAAATGCGTCCGGTAATACTTGGCCGTAGGTTGTTGCATCACGAAGTCGGCACGTGGTGACTAGAAATATGCGCGAAACCTGAGATCGGCCCTGATTGACAGCTGCACGCAAACGGACCGTGTTCCTGCTGCCCCCGCCCCCCTCCGAAAGAGACCAACACCCTCTTGCGACTTGACGCATAAGGAGGCAAACGGATGGAAGGGGAGGGGGCAAATGGAACTGATCCCATAGGTGTACAGGAACTGCAGATGGCTATATCAGTCCGAGGGTTTCGAGCCCACTGTAACAACGGCAACAGGAAGTGCAAAAACACACAGTACCCAACAAACACAATCCCAAGAGTAATCTCAAGCTCTTCCCCAACGCTATGATGGCGAAAGCCGACCCACGACGCTCCCTCCCCTCAGCCGTTATGCCATGAAGCCGAGCGACTCACGCTCCTTCTCCTCCACGTCCACACCTAGCTTTCTTTCGCCGACCTAACTCACGGCGCCGAAAACGACTCTGTCGAGCCTGGGAGAAACAGCTCCGAAGGCCCACCACACCCTTTCGCTAGGCCGCTATAGTAAACCATTGCATGGCTGCAGTAGCTACAAGACGATTATACCACCCTGCCCGTAACATGTATCATATACATGACAAAATGGCCCGTCCTCGCAGGGTGCCAAAAGCACATCGCAATGTGTGTGTGTGTGCACGTGATGCTGTACCCCCCATGTAGCACTGGGGTACAGCAGGCGTGAGGCGGGTCGGCCGGCAGCCACGAGGTCACTTGCGCACCGCCTTGTTTGCCGGGGGCGAGGGCAGCTGGGCCACCCACGACAGGTCCGGATCGCCGGCGGCCTTCTGGACAGACCTGCACCAGGCAGCGCAAGGTATGTACGGGTCAGCCAGGCCAGGGAACAGCACCCGCGAAAGAAGCCGGATGCAGCACCGCCCTCACGCCCAACGCATCAGGGCTGGTATTTGGGCTGGTTTGCCATGCAAGAACCAGGTGCCTTGGGCAGACGCGGGCAAACTCAATGCATCTGCCCGTCATGTTCGGGCGATCGAACGGGGCGTGGCCATACTCCCAGCGGCCGGGCCCAGGGCAGCGGGTGGGACTAGGCGAGGTCGGCGAAGGCGACGATCGCCGCATCGCGGCGGCATCGCCGAGCAGCACGACACTCTGGAGGCATGGGTGCAAGCGGCAGGCAGCGTCCAAAACTCGACAGCCCTCATTCCTGGAGCTACCCAGCGAACGACACCGGACAGGCAGCAAAGCGGAAACAAAAACGGGGGAGTATCCAGTCCTTCGCGCTTGCGCGGTAGAGGGCTTGAAGCGTGCGGACGGAGAGGTACGCGGATCAGATCACGGCGGGATGACGCAAGCCGTCCCGTTTTCAACCAGCCGCCTCGGCAGCCGCGCCGTCTGGCCAACCGGTCTGTCAGCTCGACGACACCTTCCACCGCGCACACGCCTGGCGTCCGCGCGTGCCACGATGTAGGCGCGGAGCGCGTACCTTGCCCGCGCAGTTTGGTGCCGTTGCTGCTGCAGCAGCTGGTGATGGACCTGCTGGAGCTGATGCAGCTCCTGATGCAGCTTCTGATGCAGCTCCTGCTGCTGGGGTTGCGGTTGCGGTTGAGCTGGCTGAAGGGGCTGCGACAGTGCGCTCACGAGCTCCTGGCCAGAGACGACGACCCGTCCAGTCAGCCCGCCGGCGCCCATGGCTAAGCTGGTGGTGGCTACGGGGCCGCCACCGATGCCCCCGCCGCCGCCGCGAGCCGGCGGGCCGTTGTTGGAGGATGATGCGTCCTCCTCCCCTCCGCCGCCGGCGCCGGCGTCTGCCAGTACGTACTCCTGCACCCACGAGGGCACCCGCCGGTGCGCGGCCCGCCCAGCAACCGCGCCCGCTTGAACAGCGCCACCAGCCCCTCCCGCTGCTGCGATGGGGGAGCACGTTGCGCCCGGTGGCGCCGGCACCGCTGATGGAGCATGAAGGGAACCTGCGTCCAGTCGGATTTAATGTCGAGGTACACGAGTGGTAGCGGCTATGGACGCATGCCTGATGCTGTCGCGGACAGCGTCCCCGACAGGTACGCGCGGTGCCTGACAGGTACGCGCGCTGTGCCTTGCTTGGCCTCGAACTGGGCCGCAACTTAGCGGCAGTTCGCTGCTCATGTGCTAAAAGCGACGGCGCTGTCAGCCCTGCTGGCCACGGCCTGCCACCTTGCACCCTGGAGTCACCCTCACCTCCGGCCATGGCGGACCCCAGCGGCCCGGAACCTCTCGACGGAGTCATGGGGCTGGCCACTGCGCCTGCCGGCTCTGTTCCGAAAAGCCCCGCTGTAGGTCGCGTGTGGGGTTCAGCTTTAGGAGGCTGCACTGCTGGCTGCGAAAAGGGCTGTGAGGTTTCATGACCAAGCGGCTGAGGTATGGGCTGCTGCTGCTGCTGCTGCTTGAGACCCAGCGCTCTGGGATGGCGTGGAGCTGCCCGCACGACGCCCTGCTCGCGCAGGCTGTCGTCATCGCAAATGCGGACCAGACCGCCATAACCTGCAAGAGAGGAAGGTTCAGGGACATGCGCGACACGGAGGCATGAGCGCAAGCGGAAAGCGCTGCCGTACTATTGCTGTGTTGGGCCCTGAACTCTGTATTGAACGGGACCGCGTCGATCAGGTCTGCCAGGAAGTGGGAGCCGGGCTGCCATGGAGGGGCCCAAGGCCTGCCACAGCGCATTATCCATTCGCAACAAATCGGGGATCTACAGCATCCCGCATGTTACACCCAACATCATAGGTTGCTTAGTTGGCCCCAAATGGCCCATATGTGTCCAGGGTGTCCCATGGGCCACCGGTGGCCTCGACCGGCCTAGGCCATGGGCCCCAGGGACCCCAGAGGACACGTCCAGCCGCAGGTGCGTTCCCAGACAGGATATGTAGTAATGCCATCATGCAGAAGTGCCAAAACTAGTATCAGTCCCCTGACCAGCGCTATATGCTGCTAGCAACAAGCCACTACTCACCGTCCCAAGGCAGCTCTCTTGCTGCTGCCTCCGCAGAGCATCGCGTTATTGCTAATCCTGCTGCCTCGATGATGGAATCCACCAGGTCCACTGCTGGCATTTAGGTCTACAGTACCGGAACAGCTGTTAAATTCGTTTTGATGTGTCCTCCTTGACGCCCATCGTCAGTTTCTTGTTCGCTTTGACTTGCAGGAAATCATCCTTACTTTTGACATGTAAGTGGGGGTGAACCGACGGGGTTTCTCTCGTCCATTTGGCTCCGAAGCTTCTTCCCCCTGGCTGCACTCCAGGCACGAGAGTCGGCATGTGCACCTGTCAATGCTGACTTAAAGTAGTATGCACAAATGCCTCTTATATGCGTGAAAGGAGTGGCGTCTCTTGGTGGAGCGACAACAAGTGCGGACGGGCAATTTACAATTAGTTAGCTTGCGTTTTCATGTTCACGCTTTTAAGCTTAAGTACACGATAAGCAGCGTCAGCGTTGGCACTTGCGCAGCCGCTAAGCGGCAGTATGGACGAGGAAGCATATGCCGACGAATTTGGGGACTATGATGACCTGTATGGTGCGTACAATTATGGAGCTAGCCATCTCAGCGCGTTACGGATTATCTGTCGCCTGGAGGCCATGACAGGATGTACCGATCGTTGCGTGCGGCTGTGCCCTTTTCGTGCATTCAGAGTACTTAGATGAAGGAACGACAGCTGAAACACCTGCTGGGAGGTGAGCCTTACGTGGGATTTGCAGTTTTCAGGAGCAGTTCCCCTGGCACTTTCCGGGGTACAACGTTCTTGCTGTTTATCAGTGCATGCCAAAGAGGGCTTACCACACCTAACTACCACCGATCTGATATAGGGATGCTGGCGCGGAAGGCGCCGCGGGTAGTGCCGCGGGTGCGGCAGGCCCGCCCGATGCAAGCGCAGCGGAAGCAAAAGACTCTAAGCAGGTATGTCCGACACGACGGCCACAGACGAGCGCGTAATGGCATGACCTCGCGGCCTTGTAACAGGCGCATCCGCTCGACCAGGCCCTTCCCCGTTCAACCCCTCCGCACCGTAACCATACACTTCCGCCGTCCTGCCACATAGTCATGTGCCCGCTCGCCGCTTCCATCGCAGGCTGACCAGAGGAAGGGGACTGGGCCACAGCGGGGCATACCAGCCGCATACTTCGAGGAGCTCGGCACAGCAGGAGCCGTAGAAGACCACAGGCCACAGCACGGCGGTCGAGGGCCTCGCAGCGGCGTTGGCGGCGGCCGTGGCGGCGGCCGCGGTAGCGACCGCGGTAGCTCGGCAGCGCAGCAGTCTGCAGGCGGCCGCGGCGGCGTTTCCATGGGCCGGGGCGGTATGCGCCCCGTGCTGCCCCCGGGCTTCCTCCCCGGTGGCCTCATGCCGCCGCCTGGTCTCATGCCCCACCTGCCCAACGGGATGCCGATGCCCCTCCAGCTGCAGGTCCAGATGCAGATGCAGGGCAGGCCCATGGGACCCATGGGTCCCATGCACCCCGCGTTGGCCGGCCGCGCTGGCGGTGGAGGTGGCGGCCCGCTGATGATGCACAGCGGCGCCGGCAGAGGCGGGCGCGGCGCCATGGTCCGCGGCCCCGCTTTCGGCGGGCCCGGCAGCCCAGGCCAGGCCCACCTCACCATGCAGCGAGGCCGCGGCGGTGCCGCCGCCGCCGCTGGTGGCGGCGGTGGCGCAATGTTGCAAGCCCCCGGCGCGCCGGGTGTGGGCGTGGGGCCTCACGGCCCACGGGGCCCTCCGGGTATGGTGAGGCACGGCGTGCTCCCCGGGGGCGTCCCTGGCGGGCCGCCGACTGCTGGCGCCTTTCAGTCGCTGATGGCGGCCGGCGGCGTTGGCAGGGGGCTGCCGCCAAACATGGAAGTGGTGAGGCAGCAGATGCTGCGGGCAGCCGCCTCGGGCGCGGCCGGCGCGCCCATGCTGGCAAGCTTGGCGGCGGCGGGGCTTGCCAACCCTGCCATGTCGTACATGCTACGTGCATTGCAGCAGCAACAACAGCAGCAACAACAGCAGCAGCAGCAGCAACAACAGCAGCAGCAACAGCAGCAGCAACATCAACAGCAACAGCAAACGGCTGTTGGAGGTCCTGCGCGGGGCGGGATGCTCGGAATGGGCGGCGTGCGGCCGATGGCGGGGGGAGCAGCAGCAGCAGCAGCAGCGACAGAGGCTGCGGCTCAGCCGGGGCTGGGTTCCAGCCGCGGAGGCAGCTTTGAGGGCGAAGTGGAGCGCGCAGAGGGGGGCATCATGTCTGGGGCGCCGGACATGGAGATGCCAAGCATCTTCCCCACGGCGGATCCCCGTCCCGATGCCGCGCAACCGGCGTTGATGGGGTCCGGGCACGGCGGGGATGACGGGGAGGGCGACGGCGGGGCGGCAGGCGGGCGGCTGTCGCCTGCCGCGGACCGCGACTGGGGGATGGGCTCCCGACAAGGTGAGCGAAAGTGGAGCCTGGCAGGCGGGAGCTGGTCGCTAATGATAGCAAAGCTTGTAAATGATAGCTGGCCGCACCTCAAACCCGCCACCCCCTGCCGCTAGTGCTCAAATTGTGGGAGTTGCTACCTGAGACGGCTGAGACGTGAGACCCAAATTCCGTGTGTGAAGGAGACTTTTTTTGGCGCATCATTCTGTGCGCGGGAAGGGGCCGAAGGCTGCTTTCCCAGGACCGATGGCATTGGCGCTGTCATTAGGATGTCGGAATGTATGACAGCATGGTGCACGCGTGTCTGCGAACCCAGGCTTGTCGCATGTGGCCTCCTGGCCGCGCAGGCCAGCCCTGCTTCCTCAAAGCCCGCCCTCGGGCTGAGCTTCGGCCCTTGTGGGTTGCGTTGTCCCGTGCCTCTGCAGACACCGGGGGCGACTTCGTAAGCGGTGGGCTGCTGCCGCTGCCGCCGCCACCGCAGCCGCCCCCGCGGCCTGTGAGTGAGCCCGGTGACCAGCCCGCGCAACCGCACCAACCCGAAGCGGAGTTGGACGACGGGGCGTTGCTGCTGCAGCAGCTGCAGCAGTACCATGCCATGCAGCGGCAGCAGCAGCAGCAGATGCTGCTGCACCAACAACTTCACCAGCAGCAGCAAAATGGAGATGAGGCGGGCGAGACGGGCGATTGGGACTCGGAGGGGCAGCAGCAGCAGCAGCAGCGGCAGCCGCCCCACAAGCGGGAGGTGAATTTGAATCCGCCTGCGCTTCGAACTCTTGGCAGTCTGCAGGTAAGGAGGGCAACCGGGGCTGTGCGGGTGCGGCAGCAGTATCGGAAAGACTCCTGGACCGTGTTGCCGGACCAGGGGTTCCGTCCAACGAGTCGGGGGAGGGAAGCGCGGGATTTTGGCGAGCGAGCCATCGTGACTGATGGTAGCCCTAAAAGCCGCGGTAGCGCCCTTCATGGCTCAACTGCGCTGCGGACCCCCCAATCGGAGTAAAGGATACGTCTGCACTGAATGTCCTTTAGGAAAACGCAAGTCACTGTTCCTTCCGCTCTCCCTGTTCCCCTGATTCCAGAGCCAGCACCACCACCACCAACAACAACAACAGCCGCCCCATCAAAAGCCCCAGCCTTTCCCGCACCAGCAACAACCGCAGCAGCAAGCACACCAGAGCGGCGGCGGCACTGCTGGCGGTGGACCCATGGGTCAGGCCGGCAGTGCACAGCCCCAGGCAGGCCCCGAGGACGAGGGCGCCGCCCGGGGTCAGGAGCACCGGAGCCAGCGGTTCCAGCAGCCGCAGCGATACCAGGGTCCTCCGCCTAACCACCGCAACTACCTTAACCACCACAACGGTCGAACCGACTCGGGGCCCGTGGCATCAGGCCACGGGCATAGAGGCGACCAGGGCCACGCGGCTCCGGACGCCTGGGGCTGGCGGCAGTGGAGCGGGGAAGTGGAGCTGGTCGGCGGCGGCGGCAGCGGCGTTGGCGCGGAGGAGGCGGACGCGGCGGAGGGGACGGCGGCGGCGTTGGCAGGCGCTGCTGCGGCGCCGGCCGGAGGCGGTCGGCAGGCGGGAGGGCTGTTTGCAGAGGCAGCGATGGCCGACCAGCTCCACCCCGGGGAGATGGGGGGCTGGGGGCCCATGAGGTGAGGACGGGGCGGGCCGGGCGGCGGACCGATGGGGCCGTTGTGCGGGGCTTGTCGGGAGGCGCTGCGGAGGGGGAGGGAGAGGGAGGGAGAGGGAGCTGGGAGTTGCACCGTGGGCAGGAACAGAGGGGCAGTCGAGAGCCGACCCAACAACAAACAGTGAGCTCAGGCGCCCCCGTTTTAGTGCGGCGGAGGGTTACGGGCGGTGCTAGATCCATAGACGTGGTAGTGCTCACGAGGGGGAGGGGCGAGGTGCGGGTGGCGAGCCGCGCCCTCGTGACCCCGCAGCCGCACCCAAGCTGGCGCGCAATCAGAAGACCAGGGGGCGGCTGTATGCGGACCGCGACACCCCCTCGGGCCCCTCAGTGACGTCTCTCTCGGTCACGCGCCCCCTCACGCGCCCGCGCCCTGCGCCGGGCCGAAGCCACCGTCGCATTCCCACGCAATCTGCAAGGCGGTCAGCACCCCGCACACCTCCCGTTCCCCAATCCGCTGCACATGCCGCGCGGCTGCCGTTCGCGGTTGCACAGACCTGGTGACAGGCACCGGCCGGCGGGTCGGGGCGCTTGGGTCGGCGGCATGCGGCCGCCAGCACCCTTGGACACGGCGCTGGGGGCGGGAGCGGGAGCGGGGCCTGGAGCGGGGGACGCCGCGTCCCCAACAGGTGCGTGCATGTGCATGTATCCAAGGGGTGGGGGGCATGACAAACAGCAGCCAGGCCGGGCGAGCAAAATCAGTGAAGGCAAGGAGCCGCAAGGGAGGGTAGCTGTCTGGGGCTGGGGCCTGTCCGTTGTTGTCGCCCTGCAAAATGAAGGGATCTGTTGATCAGTGGAACGGCAAGGGAGCGGCAAAGGAGTCGAGCGAACTGCGAACGGAGGGATAAAGGCAGGATCGTGCGATGGGGAGGGAAAAGGGGGGAGGCGCCAAGGGGAAGGCCACAACTCACCCACAGGCTTACGAAGTCAGGGAGGGATGATGTCGCGACCGCCGAGCGGGGCGCACCGAGTAGGTGGTGGGAGGGGCAGGTGCGGGGAGGGGCAGGTGAGGGGGAGGGGCAGGCGGGGGAGGGGCAGGTGGGGGGAGGGGCAGGCGGGGGGAAGGGGCAGGTGGGGGGTCCAACAAAAGGCAGTCGCGGTGATGCGACAGGAGACGAAGCTCCTCTTCCACCCGGGCTCTCGATTCAGACGCAGAAGACGGACGGACGCGGATGACGGCGACGGAACGTGTGATGGGTGCCATACTGCCATTGCCGCACTCCCATCCCCGCAGGTGGCCAGCCCCGCCCTGCAGCTCGGCTCGGTGCGGCCAGTAACAAGTGGGTACGCCCCAGCGGTGGTGCCGCCGCAGCGGTGGCACCCGGCGCCCAGGTCCCTGCAGCAGCAGCAGCGCCGGCAGCGCAAGCCCCGGCGACAGCGGGACCCTCCTCCCCGGTGAGATCACCCGCTGTGTGCGGCCCTCTGACTCTCTCTTTTAGCGCGTACCGTCTTGTGCAGATGGGTTCGCACCACGGGGAAGAAGCCTCGGGCCGCATTCCTTGTTTGTGGTTGTGCGTGGATATCGAGGCTGAGGCGCGCAAGTGGTGGTGGTGGTGGTAGTAGTGGTGGTGGTGGCGGTTGCAGCAAACATTGATTTGGAAAACCAGCGGGGACAGGCGCCCGAGCGGGAGAGGGGCTATAAGGCGCTCGGGGGCAAAGTGGGGCGCGTGTACGTGTCGTGTGATCACCTGGTGCGGCGCCCGAGATGCGTGCGCACCTTCAGACGGGGGAGACATGTTCCCGAGCGAGAGCGCAACGCCAGCGGGTGGGTGGGCTGCTCCAGTCTGGGAACGGACGGAGACAGCGGAGAGGAGAGGTGCCCGCCGCGTCATAAGTCATAACCCAGCCCCTGTTACACTCCCCTGCCGTGCCACCATTGCGGTTTTGTTGCGGTTTTGCCGCACTGCAGAATGGCATCATCCCAGCGGCGCCGGCTCCCGCCACCGCGGGGCGCTCCGTCGCCGCAGCGACTCCCGCTGCCGGCGCTGCCGCAGCGCCGTCGACGTCCGCTGCTGCTGCTGCGGCGGCGGCGGCGGCGGCGGCTGCACCCGCGGCGACGTCGGCGGCGGCGCCGGCGGCGGGTGCAGGCTCGGCGGCTTCCGCCTCCGCCACCGCAGCGGTGAGCACGGCGGTGCTGAAGAAGACGGAGGACACGATTGCGCTGATGAAGCGGCTCATTGCGCTGGAGGAGGCGAGGCTGAAACAGCAGAAGCAGCTCAAGCGCAAGAAGGCGGCGGCGGGGGCAGCGGGTAAGTGGGCGCGGGGCAGGTGGGCCTGCTCCAGGGGCGGGAATTCGGCTGGGGAGTAACGCGCGGGGTCGGGAATTTTCCAGCACGTGCACGGAAGTGCACGTGCACGGCGTGACATGCAGCGGAGTGGCGCGACTTTGCGGCTGCCCTGCGTGTGTGTGTGTGTGTGTGTGGCGGCCCTGGCGGGGGAGGGGCCCAGGGGCTGTGACATGGCTGGCCGCTGGGTGGCGAGGGAGGGGGCAGGGGATGGCTCCTGCCCGGTGGCATCAAGCGATCCTGACTGTGCCTTCCAGTGCCTTCCGGTACTGGGTGCCGAGGGCCGCACGGTCCGCTGGAGCAGCTAGCAGCTACCGGTAGTGGACGAGGTGCTCCACCCACACACCCGATGTGCGCCCGCGAGACACCGCGCGGCTTTGCGCCTTTGGGAGTTGAACGTGCCCCGGGGCCCGGGGTCCGCATGGCATAGGCGCCTGGCCCGCCAGCCATCGCCCCGATGCACATGAGACATGACCCTCACCGCCCACTTCCGCCTTCCGCTGCTCCCTCCCGCTCGCGAGTGCCTAGTCCTGTCCTGGGCTGCCATGATGTCAAGGCATTCTCGCTCTTCCTTCCTGCTCACTTTTTTACCCTTCGCTGCCCATTATCCTCTGTCCCGTACTCCCGTTCCGCCGCGCGACAGGTGGCGCAGGTGCCAAGGTCGCAAAGCCGGCCGCAGGCGCCACCGCTGGCGCTACAGCCGCCGCCGCCGCCGCTACTGCCGCCAATGCGCCTGATGCGGCGCCCAACACAGCCGCCGCGGCATCGCAGCAGGCCGCCAAGCGGCAAAGGGCGAACAGCGCCGGCGGCGGACAGGCGGCTGCCTCGCCGCCGCCATCTGCGAGAGCGAGCGCGGCCTCGCGCCCCTTGCCCCTTGAGCCGTATCGAAACGGCTTGGCCCGGACGCAGGAAGCCGTACAAGAGCCGTACGCGTTCGAGGACGACGGCACGGGGCTGTACGATGAAGCGTGTGAGCATCAACAGCTCGAGCGGGGCGAGGGCGCCGCCGGCGCGGGCCTCGATGCTATTGCGGCGGGGCAACCGGGGGGAAGCGGTGGCGGCGGCGCTGGCACTGGGGCTGGCGCCGCGGCAATTGGGTCGGCGACTGCAGAGGTGGCGGCGCTGGCACAAGCGGGGTCGAGCGGCAACGAGTGCGAGCATCACCATGACCAGGGCTCTGGAAGGCAGCAACACGACGAGGTGGGCCCCGGTGGTAGGGTAGGGTAGGGTAGGGTAGGGTAGGGTAGGGTAGGGTTGGGTAGGGTAGGGTAGGGTAGGGTAGGGTAGGGTAGGGTAGGGTAGGGTACCGTATGATGATGCAGCTGATGCTGATGATGCTGATGCAGCCGCTGAGCTGGTTGTGGAAGCGCTAGTCTCATGGAGGAGCAACAGGGCACTCGTTTGGCATTACTCGGGTGCATTCGTGATCAGGACCCCGTGATCAGCGTCCTGCGAGGAAGGGAGACCGTGTGGGTCCCAGGCATCCCTGGGAGCCTGAAGTGAGAGAGGAAGGGTGTCCTTGGGGGGCCGCATGTGGAGGGCCCGATGTACGGTTTTGTTTGCATACTCGAAAGTTTGCTACCGCTCGCTGCATGTACGGTATTACATACCTACCGTACGGCAGGGTGCGTCATGCGGGCCGGGGCCCAGGAAGGAGACGCATATCGCTGCCCCGCCTGCCGGTGGAATCCCCGAGGGATCGCAATCCGTGCCGCGTACGCAGGACAGGACGCCTGTCTCTGCCGCCGTTGCCGGCCCCGGTGGTGCCTCGGACCTCCCCGGTTCCTTGCCACCCACTCTCAGCCCCTCCTGCACCCCGTGCCATCCGTGCCCCATGCCTTGAGATTCGAATCTGCTGCTGAGGGCTTTGCTCCGCCTGGCTCGCCTTCTATAACCCCCTCCCTCTCCCCCTTCCCCTACCCTAGACTGTCGTACTCAACCTCCCCTCCCCCTTCACTCTTCAAACCCCTCCCCCCCTTTTGGGTCAGGTGGACGACAGCGGCGGCTACGATGATGACGAGCTGCTGCTGAGTGACGATCTGCCCGCGGAGCTGGAGGGGGACGACGGACCAGAGGGGGAGACGGGCCTACCAGCAGCGGCCCCGCCGGCGGTGGGGACAGCAGCGGCGCCGACGACCAAGCGCGCACGGTGAGGCAGCGGCAGCGCTCGATCCCTCGCAGCCGTGCGTGTACAGCTGTACAACTGTACATCAGTTCTGCGACTGCGAGGTGCCGAGAGAGGTTGGGCGCGTTGCCGCCCGTAACCGCGGCGGTGTGGTGGTTGCGGCGGCGGCAGCTGTTCCCGCGGCGGTTGCTTACCTCGTGTGCTTCCCGTAAGGCCAGACCTCGATGAGGTACATACATCATCGCAATAAGCGCGAGAGTATCGAGTGCCATGTCCTCAGCCCTACAGGAAAATACCGCGGCTCTGCTGCTGAGCAACAGCCTCAAGAGCCTCAAGGTGCCGCCTATGACTCTGTGACGTTATGCCCAGAGCCTCAGTGCACGGAAGCTGGGTCGCGTGCCATGCGGGGAATCTGCCTCAGGCGCAACCCAACGCCTTTCTCTCGTCCTGGTGGCGGGTGGTTAACTGGTTATCCGCCGCGCGAGGCCGCGCATCCACAATCCCGCGCCACATCGTCGCATTCGACACACTTCGCGTTCAACACGGCCGCCCCTGCCCCTGCTCCTGCCGCCTGGCCACTCCCTTTCCACCCTTGATGCAGGGACGCCGGCAGCGAGGCGGAGAAGCTGCAGCAGCCGGTCTTGCAGCGCCAGCGGACGTCCTGAGCGCGCAGCGGCAGCAGTAGCGCCACTGTGGCAGCGGCCCGAACCCGCGTCCCCCCGTCTTTAAGACTTCCTTCCTCTCGCTTTATGGCGCACGCGCGCTCGCTGTCCCCGGCCTTTTATGGAGGTTATTTATCAATGGCGGCCGGTCCGGTCCGGTGTGTTGTGCTCCTCGGGCAGGGCGCGCTTCCGGAGTGACCACGTGGCGAGTCTGCCGAACTGCCAACGGCGGCGACGGATAGCCGTGTCCCCCCCCCCCATGCGCGCACAGCTGTCTGTGTAGGCAGGCGGGCTGGCCAGGAAATAACGCGGCGCTGGAAGGGACGGGAGCGGGAACGTGGACGCTGAGGAAGTGGATGAGCCGGGGGGCGAAGGAACATTTCACATACAGTGCCATGAACTGCCGTGTGGCGGGCACCTTTGGGCGGACAAGAGCGGAGAGACAGCTGGGTGGAGGGAGGGCCGCTGGTCGCCGTCCGCAGCCCGCGGGCGAGAGAGTGGCTCTTTCTTGTTCCGTGGATGTGATGGAAGGGGCAGTTTCGTGGGCCTTGCGGTCGATGATCGCCTCAGCGCGCCGTGGCGTCGTACACGCTCGCTGTGGTTTTGTCCTGGCTCCAAAGCCGTACGGGTGCCATACCGTATGGCATCCGCGATTTACGACTTCACATGGACGCTCAGATGACGCTTCAAGGACGGGTGGGTGCCCCCCCCCTTGTCGAGATTGTGCGCGAACGATTCCCGCCTGCCCGGGATGCGTGTACCTCGTTGCGCACGTTTGTAGAGGAAGGGACCCTGCTTGTGCCCTAGAGCCTCGGGGTGCGTACTCGCCATTCAGCGCGCATTATCTTTTATGGCTTGCATGAACCCAGCAAGGCTCGAAGCACAAACCAGAGGCGTTTGCTAAAGTTTTGGCTCTTCTGTTATCAAACAGACAGCACGGGCCACCTAGATTGGAAACGAGTGAACCCGATGGAAGAAACCCACACAGAGCGAGCTTCGCGACCCTCGTGCGGCTCCCACGTGTTTGTATCACCGGATGAAGGTACCGTACCGTATGAAAGCACCTGGCTGGTTACAGTGGACACAGAGGATCGCCGGGCGGGGCGGTCCACATCTCACACCCGCCGTCGTGGCCGAAGCCCCAAGTTGGCACTTGGCGCGCATCGCAATGCGCGAGCTCACGAGCAACAGAGGCTCTATCCGGGCCGGCACCGGTAAGGGAAAGGTACCGTATTCTATGTGCTGATGGGCACCAATGCACGCGTGGGCTCAAGGGTCGTTCGTATCTCATATGGTAACTGAAGTTTGCTCGATAGTATTCTTCGAAACGGCTCATCCGCTCATCATGTGACTTTCCTGGAGGGCGTGCGTCATTGCTGCAGTCACGCTGGGTTAGTCGTGCCCCTTGTGGGTTATTGGGCACATACATGTGTCTCGCTGCGTGTCACCCATCCAGGGGTCACCCCCGCTGCCGACCGTCATGTGGCCTGGCGGGGTTGGGTCGACGCACGTCATCCACCTTTGCAGGGCGGGCAAACAGTGGTTAGGTACGCATATGCATCCTGGGTGTGCCGGGTGATGGAAACCCGACCTCCTGAGGAGTGACTCAATCACAGCACGCGAGCCGTTGGCGGTTGGTCCGTTCATTTGGCGGCCATGTGAGGCGTTTCTTTGATTCACCAACGTGTCTTGTACGTATCAATTGACAACAATGACGTTTTTTTAACACTTTGGCTCACCGTTTCTCCGTGCGACGTCATTTCAACATCCGCTTTCCGTCGCTAAATTTCAATCACTTGGGCTCTTTGTTGATATCGGGTTTTATGATCATGAAGTCCAGCGGAAGGTCGCCGCTTGCTACTGGATGGATGGATGGATGTTACAAGCTTCAATGAGCTCGTACGGCTCAAACGAACCCGGAGGCTCATGAACCGCCTCAGTCGCGCAAAAAAAGGTAAAGAAAACCAAAAAGACAAAGAATGATTCGAAGCGATGGTGGTACAGTGAATGAAGTAGACTGGATGTGTTCGCACACAAACAAACTCTTAGGAAGCGATACGCTCACGCCGCAAAGCAAACATCTCGTAAATAGCTTTCGCAAGACCACGCTGGTCATCAACTTGCATGACATCGTGAACACTCGCAGTAGTGGGTACACCTAGGTCCCAAATCTTCTGCCGCGCCGACACAAGAGCAGGACACTCCCACAGAAAATGCTTCTCGTCCTCGATAGCGCCATCAGAACGACACGCTTTGCATACACGAAGCTCTCTAGACCGACTGCTTTCACTGTTAACCGCCAAATCGGAAACGCACAACCGAAAACGAAGTAAGGAACGATGGTGTGCCGGGGGGATATAACCCTCAAATTGCTTCGGCAGCCCCATCCAATGCTTATGGCGACACATCTTAACACCGGGCTTTCTGGCGTCTGTAACGAAAGCGCGCGGGTCCACGGCTAACCTATCGCTACCCCAGTCGTCGTTGACGCGACCCCTGAGGGTGTCCATCAGCGCCTCGACGTCAAGCCTGCTAGCCGCGTACCGCCTGACCCTAGTATCGATATTACCTGCCGCCGCGTCCTCGGCCCAGACATGCCCTAAATAATTCAGAACCCGGATGACCTTGGAGCCCCATCCGTCACCCTGCAAATTCGTTTCTAAAGCTAACCGGATCTCGTGGCGAAAGGCACTGTGGTACACGGTGCTAGTGACCTCCACCAAACTATTCCAAAAACGAAAAACAGACTCGGCCCAGTGTAACTGCAAGGGCATCTGACCTAGCTCCCTAAACAACAACTGAAGAGGTGGAACGGCGGCTCCAACCAATTGCTTCATAAATGAAATCTGAAGCTTGACCATACGGTCTCGCGTAGCTGCTTCGAAATAGCAGGATCGTGGAGCTTCATTGGCCGGGAAACCCCTCTCTAGCAAGGCTAAAACCAAGTCGGCACCCCACAGCTGCGAACCGTACGACAACACGGAACGGACTTGCGCGTTGAAACATTTCATACCGATGGAAGGCAACAGAAGCCCTTGCCGCCGCAATTTACTGAGCAGGGCAAACATGGCCCTCCGGCCCGCAGCATAAAGCTCGTCCGTGCAGGAAGCGAAGGCACTGTTAGGGCCAAAATGCAGTCCGAGATAGCGTGCGCGTGTTTTCCAAACAATAGGCCGGTCCACCGGCAGCCCCTCCTCCGTTACGCGCATAGTAACCAAATCAGTGATCGCATAGAAATGGCTCCAGACCTGGTCGTTGGGGTAAAAGAACAGTAGCTCGCACTTCTTTGCATTAACAGTGAGACCGAACACTTCCGACCACTCCCTCAACGCTCTGAGCAGACTCATCAAACGACGTTTTGTCCCCGCAAAAAGACTGAGGTCATCCGCGTAGAGAGCCAAAGGCACTCGCCGACCTTCCACACTTGGGCAATCGGTGGCCGCCATGGCAGCCGGGAGCGCGACATCCAGGGCGTCGACATAATCCGCAAAACCCTCCACAAAGAAACCAAACAGTGTGGGACTCATCGGGCAACCCTGCTTCACCCCTTGGGAGGAAGAGAAAGCCTCTCCAATAGAGCTGTTAACTTTGACCCGCAGTTCCACCCGCTCGTAGCAACGCTTCAGGGCATCTAAAGCAGCGCCATTAACTCCTCTTTCCTCAAGGCGAGCCCACAATAATTCCCTGTTCACCCGATCAAAGGCCTTCTCAAAATCGATCTGGCAAACAAATAGCCCTTCACCCAGCAGTGCGTTGGGGGGAGCCGTACGACAGCGATCCGTGAGATGCCGTAACAAAAACAAATTATGGATGGTGCCGCGCTTCGACCGGAAACCTCCCTGGTACGGGCTGCGTGCCCCGCAACCCTCTCCCCAAGTCTTCAACCGCCGATCGAGAAGAAACGCATACAGCTTGGAAAGGGCCCCGCCAACTGCCAGCCCACGGTAATTGCTTGGGTCGAGCACGTCACCCTTTTTGTGAAGGGGAGTGACGACTGATACCTCGAACTGCTTGGGATAGTCCCCAGTAGAACGGATATGTTCCAAAAGGCGCAAAAGATACGGCGCGAGAACTAACTCCTCCTTGCCCTCTACCCTGCGAGTGGCGTACTTGTAACACTCCGCGGGGGCCTGCTCAAGGCCGGGTGATTTATGGTTGCCTAACGCTTTGAGCGCCGCGATGACCTCTGCCAGAGTAAACGGAGCATTCAGAGACGCCGCCGCAACAACCCGCTGATTACGGGCAACACTCTCATGACCTGCCCAATCGCGCGATGCTTCAAGGGGCCGCCCGTTGATAAGGTTCAAAATATAATCCGCCCTCACCGCATTGAAAGGATTCACCTCGTCGTTGTACAGCGCGTCAAAATACTCGCGCCAACTATTGACATCACGGATGGGACAGTCGGATTTCACGCTCTGGTTGAGTCGTCGCCACAACGCGCGGGGGTCACCCTTGCATTCCTCCAGGAACGCCGTGAAGTGGGAAACGTGAAATGCGGCGCGGGCATCCTTTCTAAGCCTCTGGTAGCGAGAGCGAAGCGTGGTGAAAACCTGCCGTGCCTGCTCGTCAGCAAGGAGTCCGTTTGCCCTCATGTATGCCTTGTGCTGTAGCATCGCGCTACGGGCGGTGGCGCATTCATCGGTCCACCACGGTGCATCCTTATCTTCTCTGACCCGCGGGGCCCTACTGCGACGACGCCCCCCGAACGCCTTCTCCACCGCTGCCGAGCACGCCTTCGTGATAACATCAACGACCCTTGTACTATCCATGTCAGCGCCAAGCTTGTTCACAGCTTCCGCAATGCGCCGAACGGAGGGAGCGTCGTCAGCGGCGAATAAGGTCGCGTACCGGGATTTGCGCTGCACGTCGAAGCGTGCCCTGATGCTGCCTCTACCCGCCGAGGGGGGGCCCTGCTTCAAAACCCGCAACTCAAGCGACACAGGGCAGTGATCACTCAAGAGACTGCCCACCTTCTCCCCTGTTAGCGCGACGGGAATGTTCAAGACATGAAGATGATCCGCTCGAAAGAAAAGAGCCGGAGACGCAACAAATAGGTCAATCATGCTACTACCCTGCCCAGCCGGGCTCCAGAACGTACACGCCCCTCGAAAATCTCCGTTCACGCGACCGTTCAAAACGACTAATTCCAGTTCCTGACAAAGACTCACCAAAGCCCGCCCAAAAGTGTTATCGGTGTTGTCCTCAGACCGACGAGGGGGAATGGCACGCAGAAGGTTGGCTTGCCCTAGCTCCGCTTGGGTGAAATCGGCCAACTCTACGTCGCCGTCGGCGTCCGGGAGCTCGCAGAGTTCGGCGACTCTGGAATTGAGATCGCCCAGCAATAACACCTCATCGCCCGGCTGTTGGAACCGGCGCACCAGTGAGCGTACCCTATCCATGATGCGCCTCGTTACCCTATCCTGCGAACTGCGCCCACCCGTCGTGTAGACTCGGGACCCAAGAGGTGCGGCATACCCGGCGCCAATAACCAGCCCGTTTCCACCAAGATCCAGCGCGTCCCCCTGGAGTCGCAGCCACACACTGTTCATGCCCCTGGGAGCATCTGACGAGGTACAGTGAGTGACAAATTGCGCTATGCGCTGATGTACCCAAACACAAACACCTCCCCTCTCTCTAGACCTACCCGCAAGGTAGCACCGCGATCCGTCTGGTACTATGCGGGACAGCTCGCCCATAGCCGACCCATGCGTTTCAGTGAGAACGACAATGTCATAGCGCAGCGCAAGCTGGAGCAATTCGCGTTGCTCTAGTTTCCAATGGGTTACCCCGTGTAGATTCCACTGAAGAACACGAAGCGGTTCAGACCTCCGGTTTGTCCCCTAGGTGTCGTCCATGGCCGTGTCGCCACTGCGGCCGCCGCTGCGGCCACCCCCACGGCCGTTGCCGCGCCCGGGGCTGCCACCGCGTCCGGGGCTGCCACCGCGTCCGGGGCCGCCACCGCGCCCAGCGCCGGTCCCGCTACCCGCGCCGCTCCCGCTAGCCCCCCTGACTTCGGCGGTGTTGGCGCCGGTCGCGACACCGCCCCCATCCTGCGGGCGGCTGGGCTGCCATGGGCCCGTGTAAGGCTGCCAGCCCTGCTCCGACCGGACGGCGATGTCCACTCCGTTGACCCAACGGACGTCGCGCTTCTCCTCGTTACGCAGCCAGAGGAACGTAGCCGTGCGCCGGTTTTTCAGCTCGAGGCCCCTCTTAGTGAGGGAGTCCAGGATTATGAAGCTGTTCGCGCTGCCCCCAAGCTGACGGCGAAGCTGGAGAAGGGCCTGTAGCACCATGCCGCGGCTGTCCGCGTGGAAGTTAATGTCAACCATGGCCATGTCTTTGAAACGGCCGGCCTCTGTGAGCCTCAGGGTCGGCTCGGCTGCTCTGTTGTCGACACGCGGGATGACGTCCACATGAACTTTACCGAACGGGTTCCGCGCCTTCAGCACCTGCTTCAGCTGCGCCGGCAGCTGTTTAGCTGTTGCTACTGATGAAACAGTCAGACCGTACGGAGTCGGTTAGAGCCCGCCGCTCTTGGTGATTGAGGCCTTGGCCCACGCCCTAACAGGCCTCACTTTACTGACAACACTCGCGAACTTACGGATTTGCTTTCACGTCGTGAACTCGAGCTCAGCGTAGGCCCAGTCCTGCGTAAACTTCTCCATCCGCTGTGTCTTTATCAGCATGGCACGCTTCTCCAAGCATTCTATGGAGCAGGAGTCATCCCTTTTCAAGTGAGTTGTCTCAAAACGGCACTGGCACTGGCTGCTGGAGCAGCAAGTGCGGACGTAGCAGCTCTGACTTGGGAATTAATGCTGTAAATGGGCGGCTTAGTGATGATGAATAGTCCCCATGACACTGACATTAACGCTTGCTGCTGCAGGTCTTCGCCTGATGGCCAGCAGTCCAGCCACGGCGTGGAGCCGGAGCCGGAAGACCCGCAGTGGTAGGTCTGCAGGGCTCTTTGGACCACTTTCCAAACCGATACAACTCTTGAAGGGCCTGTAGGGGTTTTGACGTCACTGCTCGCGTCTGCATGTCTCCCAATGCCTGCGCTAGCGCACCTTTTTGCACACGACGACTGTTGGGGCTTTCCAAAGGCAGCATGTGGTAACAATTTGAATTTTGATGCCAGCACAGCTGAACTCGATACGCGAGCCCTCTCCAACGGCATACGTAATGCATGTCCTGAAGCCAACTCCGCCCTCGCTCCCTACATCTTTTGCCGTTGCGCAGGAATGTCCTGGCGCGGGACATTTACCCCGATGACAAGCAGTTCCACCCATTGGACAGAGTGGTCAACTTCCTGAAGGAGCGTAAAATGGTCTGCGGAGAGACTCCTGCCGACGACGTAAGTGGGCCCCTTGCGTCGCAGGGACCGGGAGTAGCTGGTTGATTAGCTGGGGCCAGGGTGTGTGCGTGGGTTACGGTTGGGCTTAACTACCGGTACCCTCACCTCCCGCATGCGTGCGTATCGGTGTGTGTGAGGGTGCCTTCTCGTTTGCGCTCCTCCCATCCATGGCTTGCTCGCTAGCTTGTGTTGTGTTCCTGACGGCGCGTCCGCTTCCCTCCACTCATCACTCGCTCCCTCATCACGCCGCTGATTTTGCCGTGCAGTTGACCAAGGGCCTTCGGGAGAAGTGGCCCACCTACCCGGTGTTCGCGGAGTGGGGGCGGCACTGGATCAACCTGCAGGCGGTCTTGGCGTGTCAGGAGAACAGGCAGTGGCTGTTGGTGCGCACCCACACCCGCACCCAGGAGGGGGCATGCGCCTCGTTGCGCGCCCGTGACCTGCAGCGGTCGCAGTGCTCGGTGCCGGCGGCTTTGCCACCCAAGCCACCCGCCAAGCCACCGACGAGCAGGCTTGCGGCCTCGACGGCCTCCATCGGCTCGGCGCCGCAGCAGCTCGTCCCGACTGCTTCGACAGCCCCTGTGGAGACCGTGTCGGTGGTGGCGGTGGCGGTGATCAAGTCGGCGGAGCCGGTGGAAGTGGCGGAGGTCGAGCCGGTAGAGGCGGTGGAGGTGAAGCCGGTGGCCACGGAGGTCAAGATGGAGGTGGCGGAAGCGGCGGAGGTCGTGGAGGCGGTGGCGGCAGAGCCGGTCACGGTGGCGGAGGTGGACGGGGAGATAGCGGCGGCGACGGCACCGGAGGCGGAGGGGGAGACGGAGGCGGTGGAGGTGACAGCGGCGGTGGCTGAGCCAGTCAAGGTGGAGGAGGCGGCACCGGCGGAGGCGGTGACGGTGGTGGACCAGGCGGTGGCGGAGGAGGCGGTGGCGGAGGTGTTCGTGCAGGCGGACACGTGGTCGTGTCTGTCCTCGCAGCTGGCATCGCCGCTGCCCGAGGCCGTCGGTGAGCGGCAGGACGAGCCCACGGCATACGGCGCGGTCAGCTGCCCCAGCCCCGGCGACGACAGCTTCAACTATGACAGCGTTAGCAGCATCAGTAGCCACAGCGGCAGCAGCAGCATGCACGGCAACACGTGCGTGTTTGAGGGGTCGGTCGGTGCCTCAGTCCTCGTCGCGCAGGCGCCCTGCTGGTCTCAGCACCGGCCGGTCTGTGTCGCCGTCTTCGCGGCCGCATATGACGCGCCGGTGAGCTTCGGCGGCTTGCGGCGGCGGCGGCAGCAGCAGCAGCAAGAGCCCGCGCAGCCGGACGTGTGCGTGGGCTGGCTGCATATCAGCAGCAGCCCCTCCGCCAGCTCCCAAGTCGGCGGGACGGATGTGGAGAGCTGCTGCAGTATCGCCTGGCGCATGCGCTTCTCCAAGCGCAGCAGCGTGTGCCGGGGCCCCGGCGCTGTCGCCATGTGCCTGAGCTCCCAGCTGGGCAGCGCCACCTCCCTGGCGGTCCAGGCACCCGAGGGCTTCGTCAGCGCTGCGGAGCGTTACGACGCGCACACAGCTGGCGACGTGGCGTCACGGGTCCAGGGCCCTGGGCAGAACTCGGGGCAGCAGCTGCCACCCGTCGCGGCTTGGCCAGGCGCTGAGCCCAGCAGTCTACACGGAGCGCGCGGCCAAGGCGTCGGCGCCGGCTCGCAACTAGTTGAAGGTCGCAGTTTCCTGCAATCGTGCCGTGTGTGCTGCCGTCGTCAATGCGGCAGCGGCCGTGTCGCGCCGCCCCGTGCTAGTGTTGTGGTGATTGTTAGGGGGTCTTACGGCTTGCGCTGCAGTGGGCGGGATGGAGTGCCCGTTTGGCGCACAACAGCGAGACTGGGGACTAGAACGATCGACCGAACGCGTGAGTGGAATAAGCTGAGGCGCCAAACGGCGCCAAACGGGTATCGAAGGGCAGCAGGGGCCATTCTGTTTTGCTCACGACGACGATCGCCGATGACCGGTGTTGGTGAGAAGTGTAGAGATGCGTCAATTGCGATGACGGACCCGAAGCGAACGCGAAGGGCCTCACGACGCAAGCCCGGGGTCTGTAGCCTGCAGGCCTTTAGACCTTGCTTTCCCATGCGTAGGGGTACGGTACCCTCCCATGGGACCCGCCTGACTGCGATTGGTGTTGATGTTTTTGCCAAGCGCCGCACGTCGTGCTTATTATCACCTAGGGTAGCCAAGCTGGCAGTTACGGTAGAGAGCACTCGGCAAGAACGTAGGCTTGTTTTGAGGTTTAGAGCGCGGTCACGGGGTGTCCGACGTTTGCAATTGACTGACTGTTCGGCGGTCTGGCGCATATGTAGCTAACCTGGCAACGGCCTCTTAGACTGGGAAGGTGGGTGTAGTAGAGAGACGGTAGTCGCGAGTTGAGTGAGGCGTGGTGACTGCCGAAGTGAGGGCTGGCTGATCAGGAATGGCAGTGAAGGTGGGTTAGTTAGTTAGTTATTTGGCATCAGCGTGCGTGCGGCCGGCATAGCGCGCTCCCGGGCTTTTGACGCTCTTTGTTCGGTTCTTTGTGTGTGTGTCCGTGTCAGACCCCTGCGCTGCCATGGTACGGCGTGCCTGTGTATCCTATGTGCCCCCTGCCCCTTCAGTCTGCTGAATGCCTTGAACTGATGCTATCAATGCGTTGACCTGGCAGTACTACCGTAGTAGAATGGCGCCTTGTGCATGGGTGTGTCCCGGTATGGCGCGTTGTGGAATCGTTCGGGGCGGTCCTCTGGGCTGCGATGGCTTGTAAAGCTTTGGCTCTTCTGTTATCGAAAGGCTCGGCTAGATGGGGTCAAGGCGGCCTTGCAATGCGTGCGCGTTGTTTTGCATCGGCGTGTGTGCACCCCAAGCCCTCCAGTTGCAGCCGCAGCTTGGCGTAGCGGAAGCACCAGTCTCCCGTAGTCGTAGTGGGTAGAGTGGGTTCTAGACCCTGCAGCGGGTCGTTTGGAGGTTTGAGCCACCAGCGGGCACCAGGGGGCGAAGGAACGCCCAACTGAACAAACAGACAGCACGGGCCACCTAGATTGGAAACGAGTGAACCCGATGGAAGAAACCCACACAGAGCGAGCTTCGCGACCCTCGTGCGGCTCCCACGTGTTTGTATCACCGGATGAAGGTGTCGTACCGTATGAAAGCACCTGGCTGGTTACAGTGGACCCAGAGGATCGCCGGGCGGGGCGGTCCACATCTGACACCCGCCGTCGTGGCCGAAGCCCCAAGTTGGCACTTGGCGCGCATCGCAATGCGCGAGCTCACGAGCAACAGAGGCTCTATCCGGGCCGGCACCGGCACCGGTAAGGGAAAGGTACCGTATTCTATGTGCTGATGGGCACCAATGCACGCGTGGGCTCAAGGGTCGTTCGTATCTCATATGGTAACTGAAGTTTGCTCGATAGTATTCTTCGAAACGGCTCATCCGCTCATCATGTGACTTTCCTGGAGGGCGTGCGTCATTGCTGCAGTCACGCTGGGTTAGACGTGCCCCTTGTGGGTTATTGGGCACATACATGTGTCTCGCTGCGTGTCACCCATCCAGGGGTCACACCCGCTTCCGACCGTCATGTGGCCTGGCGGGGTTGGGTCGACGCACGTCATCCACCCTTGCAGGGCGGGCAAACAGAGGTTAGGTACGCATATGCATCCTGGGTGTGCCGGGTGATGAAACCCGACCTCCTGAGGAGTGACTCAATCACAGCACGCGAGCCGTTGGCGGTTGGTCCGTTCATTCGGCGGCCGTGTGAGGCGTTTCTTTGATTCCCCAACGTGTCGTGTACGTATCAATTGACAACAATGACGGTTTATAACACTTTGGCTCACCGTTTCTCCGTGCGACGTCATTTCAACATCCGCTTTCCGTCGCTAAATTTCAATCACTTGGGCTCTTTGTTGATATCGTGTTTTGTGATCATGAAGTCCAGCGGAAGGTCGCCGCTTGCTACTGATGAAACAGTCAGACCGTACGGAGTCGGTTAGAGCCCGCCGCTCTTGGTGATTGAGGCCTTGGCCCACGCCCTAACAGGCCTCACTTTACTGACAACACTCGCGACCTTACGGATTTGCTTTCACGTCGTGAACTCGAGCTCAGCGTAGGCCCAGTCCTGCGTAAACTTCTCCATCCGCTGTGTCTTTATCAGCATGGCACGCTTCTCCAAGCATTCTATGGAGCAGGAGTCATCCCTTTTCAAGTGAGTTGTCTCAAAACGGCACTGGCACTGGCTGCTGGAGCAGCAAGTGCGGACGTAGCAGCTCTGACTTGGGAATTAATGCTGTAAATGGGCGGCTTAGTGATGATGAATAGTCCCCATGACACTGACATTAACGCTTGCTGCTGCAGGTCTTCGCCTGATGGCCAGCAGTCCAGCCACGGCGTGGAGCCGGAGCCGGAAGACCCGCAGTGGTAGGTCTGCAGGGCTCTTTGGACCACTTTCCAAACCGATACAACTCTTGAAGGGCCTGTAGGGGTTTTGACGTCACTGCTCGCGTCTGCATGTCTCCCAATGCCTGCGCTAGCGCACCTTTTTGCACACGACGACTGTTGGGGCTTTCCAAAGGCAGCATGTGGTAACAATTTGAATTTTGATGCCAGCACAGCTGAACTCGATACGCGAGCCCTCTCCAACGGCATACGTAATGCATGTCCTGAAGCCAACTCCGCCCTCGCTCCCTACATCTTTTGCCGTTGCGCAGGAATGTCCTGGCGCGGGACATTTACCCCGATGACAAGCAGTTCCACCCATTGGACAGAGTGGTCAACTTCCTGAAGGAGCGTAAAATGGTCTGCGGAGAGACTCCTGCCGACGACGTAAGTGGGCCCCTTGCGTCGCAGGGACCGGGAGTAGCTGGTTGATTAGCTGGGGCCAGGGTGTGTGCGTGGGTTACGGTTGGGCTTAACTACCGGTACCCTCACCTCCCGCATGCGTGCGTATCGGTGTGTGTGAGGGTGCCTTCTCGTTTGCGCTCCTCCCATCCATGGCTTGCTCGCTAGCTTGTGTTGTGTTCCTGACGGCGCGTCCGCTTCCCTCCACTCATCACTCGCTCCCTCATCACGCCGCTGATTTTGCCGTGCAGTTGACCAAGGGCCTTCGGGAGAAGTGGCCCACCTACCCGGTGTTCGCGGAGTGGGGGCGGCACTGGATCAACCTGCAGGCGGTCTTGGCGTGTCAGGAGAACAGGCAGTGGCTGTTGGTGCGCACCCACACCCGCACCCAGGAGGGGGCATGCGCCTCGTTGCGCGCCCGTGACCTGCAGCGGTCGCAGTGCTCGGTGCCGGCGGCTTTGCCACCCAAGCCACCCGCCAAGCCACCGACGAGCAGGCTTGCGGCCTCGACGGCCTCCATCGGCTCGGCGCCGCAGCAGCTCGTCCCGACTGCTTCGACAGCCCCTGTGGAGACCGTGTCGGTGGTGGCGGTGGCGGTGATCAAGTCGGCGGAGCCGATGGAAGTGGCGGAGGTCGTGCCGGTAGAGGCGGTGGAGGTGAAGCCGGTGGCCACGGAGGTCAAGATGGAGGTGGCGGAAGCGGCGGAGGTCGTGGAGGCGGTGGCGGCAGAGCCGGTCACGGTGGCGGAGGTGGACGGGGAGATAGCGGCGGCGACGGCACCGGAGGCGGAGGGGGAGACGGAGGCGGTGGAGGTGACAGCGGCGGTGGCTGAGCCAGTCAAGGTGGAGGAGGCGGCACCGGCGGAGGCGGTGACGGTGGTGGACCAGGCGGTGGCGGAGGAGGCGGTGGCGGAGGTGTTCGTGCAGGCGGACACGTGGTCGTGTCTGTCCTCGCAGCTGGCATCGCCGCTGCCCGAGGCCGTCGGTGAGCGGCAGGACGAGCCCACGGCATACGGCGCGGTCAGCTGCCCCAGCCCCGGCGACGACAGCTTCAACTATGACAGCGTTAGCAGCATCAGTAGCCACAGCGGCAGCAGCAGCATGCACGGCAACACGTGCGTGTTTGAGGGGTCGGTCGGTGCCTCAGTCCTCGTCGCGCAGGCGCCCTGCTGGTCTCAGCACCGGCCGGTCTGTGTCGCCGTCTTCGCGGCCGCATATGACGCGCCGGTGAGCTTCGGCGGCTTGCGGCGGCGGCGGCAGCAGCAGCAGCAAGAGCCCGCGCAGCCGGACGTGTGCGTGGGCTGGCTGCATATCAGCAGCAGCCCCTCCGCCAGCTCCCAAGTCGGCGGGACGGATGTGGAGAGCTGCTGCAGTATCGCCTGGCGCATGCGCTTCTCCAAGCGCAGCAGCGTGTGCCGGGGCCCCGGCGCTGTCGCCATGTGCCTGAGCTCCCAGCTGGGCAGCGCCACCTCCCTGGCGGTCCAGGCACCCGAGGGCTTCGTCAGCGCTGCGGAGCGTTACGACGCGCACACAGCTGGCGACGTGGCGTCACGGGTCCAGGGCCCTGGGCAGAACTCGGGGCAGCAGCTGCCACCCGTCGCGGCTTGGCCAGGCGCTGAGCCCAGCAGTCTACACGGAGCGCGCGGCCAAGGCGTCGGCGCCAGCTCGCAACTAGTTGAAGGTCGCAGTTTCCCGCAATCGTGCCGTGTGTGCTGCCGTCGTCAATGCGGCAGCGGCCGTGTCGCGCCGCCCCGTGCTACTGTTGTGGTGATTGTTAGGGGGTCTTACGGCTTGCGCTGCAGTGGGCGGGATGGAGTGCCCGTTTGGCGCACAACAGCGAGACTGGGGACTAGAACGATCGACCGAACGCGTGAGTGGAATAAGCTGAGGCGCCAAACGGCGCCAAACGGGTATCGAAGGGCAGCAGGGGCCATTCTGTTTTGCTCACGACGACGATCGCCGATGACCGGTGTTGGTGAGAAGTGTAGAGATGCGTCAATTGCGGTGACGGACCCGAAGCGAACGCGAAGGGCCTCACGACGCAAGCCCGGGGTCTGTAGCCTGCAGGCCTTTAGACCTTGCTTTCCCATGCGTAGGGGTACGGTACCCTCCCATGGGACCCGCCTGACTGCGATTGGTGTTGATGGTTTTGCCAAGCGCCACACGTCGTGCTTATTATCACCTAGGGTAGCCAAGCTGGCAGTTACGGTAGAGAGCACTCGGCAAGAACGTAGGCTTGTTTTGAGGTTTAGAGCGCGGTCACGGGGTGTCCGACGTTTGCAATTGACTGACTGTTCGGCGGTCTGGCGCATATGTAGCTAACCTGGCAACGGCCTCTTAGACTGGGAAGGTGGGTGTAGTAGAGAGACGGTAGTCGCGAGTTGAGTGAGGCGTGGTGACTGCCGAAGTGAGGGCTGGCTGATCAGGAATGGCAGTGAAGGTGGGTTAGTTAGTTAGTTATTTGGCATCAGCGTGCGTGCGGCCGGCATAGCGCGCTCCCGGGCTTTTGACGCTCTTTGTTCGGTTCTTTGTGTGTGTGTCCGTGTCAGACCCCTGCGCTGCCATGGTACGGCGTGCCTGTGTATCCTATGTGCCCCCTGCCCCTTCAGTCTGCTGAATGCCTTGAACTGATGCTATCAATGCGTTGACCTGGCAGTACTACCGTAGTAGAATGGCGCCTTGTGCATGGGTGTGTCCCGGTATGGCGCGTTGTGGAATCGTTCGGGGCGGTCCTCTGGGCTGCGATGGCTTGTAAAGCTTTGGCTCTTCTGTTATCGAAAGGCTCGGCTAGATGGGGTCAAGGCGGCCTTGCAATGCGTGCGCGTTGTTTTGCATCGGCGTGTGTGCACCCCAAGCCCTCCAGTTGCAGCCGCAGCTTGGCGTAGCGGAAGCACCAGTCTCCCGTAGTCGTAGTGGGTAGAGTGGGTTCTAGACCCTGCAGCGGGTCGTTTGGAGGTTTGAGCCACCAGCGGGCACCAGGGGGCGAAGGAACGCCCAACTGAACAAACAGACAGCACGGGCCACCTAGATTGGAAACGAGTGAACCCGATGGAAGAAACCCACACAGAGCGAGCTTCGCGACCCTCGTGCGGCTCCCACGTGTTTGTATCACCGGATGAAGGTGTCGTACCGTATGAAAGCACCTGGCTGGTTACAGTGGACCCAGAGGATCGCCGGGCGGGGCGGTCCACATCTCACACCCGCCGTCGTGGCCGAAGCCCCAAGTTGGCACTTGGCGCGCATCGCAATGCGCGAGCTCACGAGCAACAGAGGCTCTATCCGGGCCGGCACCGGCACCGGTAAGGGAAAGGTACCGTATTCTATGTGCTGATGGGCACCAATGCACGCGTGGGCTCAAGGGTCGTTCGTATCTCATATGGTAACTGAAGTTTGCTCGATAGTATTCTATGAAACGGCTCATCCGCTCATCATGTGACTTTCCTGGAGGGCGTGCGTCATTGCTGCAGTCACGCTGGGTTAGACGTGCCCCTTGTGGGTTATTGGGCACATACATGTGTCTCGCTGCGTGTCACCCATCCAGGGGTCACACCCGCTTCCGACCGTCATGTGGCCTGGCGGGGTTGGGTCGACGCACGTCATCCACCCTTGCAGGGCGGGCAAACAGAGGTTAGGTACGCATATGCATCCTGGGTGTGCCGGGTGATGAAACCCGACCTCCTGAGGAGTGACCCAATCACAGCACGCGAGCCGTTGGCGGTTGGTCCGTTCATTCGGCGGCCGTGTGAGGCGTTTCTTTGATTCCCCAACGTGTCGTGTACGTATCAATTGACAACAATGACGGTTTATAACACTTTGGCTCACCGTTTCTCCGTGCGACGTCATTTCAACATCCGCTTTCCGTCGCTAAATTTCAATCACTTGGGCTCTTTGTTGATATCGTGTTTTGTGATCATGAAGTCCAGCGGAAGGTCGCCGCTTGCTACTGATGAAACAGTCAGACCGTACGGAGTCGGTTAGAGCCCGCCGCTCTTGGTGATTGAGGCCTTGGCCCACGCCCTAACAGGCCTCACTTTACTGACAACACTCGCGAACTTACGGATTTGCTTTCACGTCGTGAACTCGAGCTCAGCGTAGGCCCAGTCCTGCGTAAACTTCTCCATCCGCTGTGTCTTTATCAGCATGGCACGCTTCTCCAAGCATTCTATGGAGCAGGAGTCATCCCTTTTCAAGTGAGTTGTCTCAAAACGGCACTGGCACTGGCTGCTGGAGCAGCAAGTGCGGACGTAGCAGCTCTGACTTGGGAATTAATGCTGTAAATGGGCGGCTTAGTGATGATGAATAGTCCCCATGACACTGACATTAACGCTTGCTGCTGCAGGTCTTCGCCTGATGGCCAGCAGTCCAGCCACGGCGTGGAGCCGGAGCCGGAAGACCCGCAGTGGTAGGTCTGCAGGGCTCTTTGGACCACTTTCCAAACCGATACAACTCTTGAAGGGCCTGTAGGGGTTTTGACGTCACTGCTCGCGTCTGCATGTCTCCCAATGCCTGCGCTAGCGCACCTTTTTGCACACGACGACTGTTGGGGCTTTCCAAAGGCAGCATGTGGTAACAATTTGAATTTTGATGCCAGCACAGCTGAACTCGATACGCGAGCCCTCTCCAACGGCATACGTAATGCATGTCCTGAAGCCAACTCCGCCCTCGCTCCCTACATCTTTTGCCGTTGCGCAGGAATGTCCTGGCGCGGGACATTTACCCCGATGACAAGCAGTTCCACCCATTGGACAGAGTGGTCAACTTCCTGAAGGAGCGTAAAATGGTCTGCGGAGAGACTCCTGCCGACGACGTAAGTGGGCCCCTTGCGTCGCAGGGACCGGGAGTAGCTGGTTGATTAGCTGGGGCCAGGGTGTGTGCGTGGGTTACGGTTGGGCTTAACTACCGGTACCCTCACCTCCCGCATGCGTGCGTATCGGTGTGTGTGAGGGTGCCTTCTCGTTTGCGCTCCTCCCATCCATGGCTTGCTCGCTAGCTTGTGTTGTGTTCCTGACGGCGCGTCCGCTTCCCTCCACTCATCACTCGCTCCCTCATCACGCCGCTGATTTTGCCGTGCAGTTGACCAAGGGCCTTCGGGAGAAGTGGCCCACCTACCCGGTGTTCGCGGAGTGGGGGCGGCACTGGATCAACCTGCAGGCGGTCTTGGCGTGTCAGGAGAACAGGCAGTGGCTGTTGGTGCGCACCCACACCCGCACCCAGGAGGGGGCATGCGCCTCGTTGCGCGCCCGTGACCTGCAGCGGTCGCAGTGCTCGGTGCCGGCGGCTTTGCCACCCAAGCCACCCGCCAAGCCACCGACGAGCAGGCTTGCGGCCTCGACGGCCTCCATCGGCTCGGCGCCGCAGCAGCTCGTCCCGACTGCTTCGACAGCCCCTGTGGAGACCGTGTCGGTGGTGGCAGTGGCGGTGATCAAGTCGGCGGAGCCGGTGGAAGTGGCGGAGGTCGAGCCGGTAGAGGCGGTGGAGGTGAAGTCGGTGGCCACGGAGGTCAAGATGGAGGTGGCGGAAGCGGCGGAGGTCGTGGAGGCGGTGGCGGCAGAGCCGGTCACGGTGGCGGAGGTGGACGGGGAGATAGCGGCGGCGACGGCGCCGGAGGCGGAGGGGGAGACGGAGGCGGTGGAGGCGGTGGAGGTGACAGCGGCGGTGGCTGAGCCAGTCAAGATGGAGGTGGCGGCACCGGCGGAGGCGGTGACGGTGGTGGACCAGGCGGTGGCGGAGGAGGCGGTGGCGGAGGTGTTCGTGCAGGCGGACACGTGGTCGTGTCTGTCCTCGCAGCTGGCATCGCCGCTGCCCGAGGCCGTCGGTGAGCGGCAGGACGAGCCCACGGCATACGGCGCGGTCAGCTGCCCCAGCCCCGGCGACGACAGCTTCAACTATGACAGCGTTAGCAGCATCAGCAGCCACAGCGGCAGCAGCAGCATGCACGGCAACACGTGCGTGTTTGAGGGGTCGGTCGGTGCCTCAGTCCTCGTCGCGCAGGCGCCCTGCTGGTCTCAGCACCGGCCGGTCTGTGTCGCCGTCTTCGCGGCCGCATATGACGCGCCGGTGAGCTTCGGCGGCTTGCGGCGGCGGCGGCAGCAGCAGCAGCAAGAGCCCGCGCAGCCGGACGTGTGCGTGGGCTGGCTGCATATCAGCAGCAGCCCCTCCGCCAGCTCCCAAGTCGGCGGGACGGATGTGGAGAGCTGCTGCAGTATCGCCTGGCGCATGCGCTTCTCCAAGCGCAGCAGCGTGTGCCGGGGCCCCGGCGCTGTCGCCATGTGCCTGAGCTCCCAGCTGGGCAGCGCCACCTCCCTGGCGGTCCAGGCACCCGAGGGCTTCGTCAGCGCTGCGGAGCGTTACGACGCGCACACAGCTGGCGACGTGGCGTCACGGGTCCAGGGCCCTGGGCAGAACTCGGGGCAGCAGCTGGCACCCGTCGCGGCTTGGCCGGGCGCTGAGCCCAGCAGTCTACACGGAGCGCGCGGCCAAGGCGTCGGCGCCAGCTCGCAACTAGTTGAAGGTCGCAGTTTCCCGCAATCGTGCCGTGTGTGCTGCCGTCGTCAATGCGGCAGCGGCCGTGTCGCGCCGCCCCGTGCTACTGTTGTGGTGATTGTTAGGGGGTCTTACGGCTTGCGCTGCAGTGGGCGGGATGGAGTGCCCGTTTGGCGCACAACAGCGAGACTGGGGACTAGAACGATCGACCGAACGCGTGAGTGGAATAAGCTGAGGCGCCAAACGGCGCCAAACGGGTATCGAAGGGCAGCAGGGGCCATTCTGTTTTGCTCACGACGACGATCGCCGATGACCGGTGTTGGTGAGAAGTGTAGAGATGCGTCAATTGCGGTGACGGACCCGAAGCGAACGCGAAGGGCCTCACGACGCAAGCCCGGGGTCTGTAGCCTGCAGGCCTTTAGACCTTGCTTTCCCATGCGTAGGGGTACGGTACCCTCCCATGGGACCCGCCTGACTGCGATTGGTGTTGATGGTTTTGCCAAGCGCCACACGTCGTGCTTATTATCACCTAGGGTAGCCAAGCTGGCAGTTACGGTAGAGAGCACTCGGCAAGAACGTAGGCTTGTTTTGAGGTTTAGAGCGCGGTCACGGGGTGTCCGATGTTTGCAATTGACTGACTGTTCGGCGGTCTGGCGCATATGTAGCTAACCTGGCAACGGCCTCTTAGACTGGGAAGGTGGGTGTAGTAGAGAGACGGTAGTCGCGAGTTGAGTGAGGCGTGGTGACTGCCGAAGTGAGGGCTGGCTGATCAGGAATGGCAGTGAAGGTGGGTTAGTTAGTTAGTTATTTGGCATCAGCGTGCGTGCGGCCGGCATAGCGCGCTCGCGGGCTTTTGACGCTCTTTGTTCGGTTCTTTGTGAGTGTGTCCGTGTCAGACCCCTGCGCTGCCATGGTACGGCGTGCCTGTGTATCCTATGTGCCCCCTGCCCCTTCAGTCTGCTGAATGCCTTGAACTGATGCTATCAATGCGTTGACCTGGCAGTACTACCGTAGTAGAATGGCGCCTTATGCACGGGTGTGTCCCGGTATGGCGCGTTGTGGGATCGCTCGGGGCGGTCCTCTGGGCTGCGATGGCTTGTAAAGCTTTGGCTCTTCTGTTATCGAAAGGCTCGGCTAGATGGGGTCAAGGCGGCCTTGCAATGCGTGCGCGTTGTTTTGCATCGGCGTGTGTGCACCCCAAGCCCTCCAGTTGCAGCCGCAGCTTGGCGTAGCGGAAGCACCAGTCTCCCGTAGTCGTAGTGGGTAGAGTGGGTTCTAGACCCTGCAGCGGGTCGTTTGGAGGTTTGAGCCACCAGCGGGCACCAGGGGGCGAAGGAACGCCCAACTGAACAAACAGACAGCACGGGCCACCTAGATTGGAAACGAGTGAACCCGATGGAAGAAACCCACACAGAGCGAGCTTCGCGGCGAGCTTCGCGAGCCTCGTGCGGCTCCCACGTGTTTGTATCACCGGATGAAGGTGTCGTACCGTATGAAAGCACCTGGCTGGTTACAGTGGACCCAGAGGATCGCCGGGCGGGGCGGTCCACATCTGACACCCGCCGTCGTGGCCGAAGCCCCAAGTTGGCACTTGGCGCGCATCGCAATGCGCGAGCTCACGAGCAACAGAGGCTCTATCCGGGCCGGCACCGGCACCGGTAAGGGAAAGGTACCGTATTCTATGTGCTGATGGGCACCAATGCACGCGTGGGCTCAAGGGTCGTTCGTATCTCATATGGTAACTGAAGTTTGCTCGATAGTATTCTTCGAAACGGCTCATCCGCTCATCATGTGACTTTCCTGGAGGGCGTGCGTCATTGCTGCAGTCACGCTGGGTTAGACGTGCCCCTTGTGGGTTATTGGGCACATACATGTGTCTCGCTGCGTGTCACCCATCCAGGGGTCACACCCGCTTCCGACCGTCATGTGGCCTGGCGGGGTTGGGTCGACGCACGTCATCCACCCTTGCAGGGCGGGCAAACAGAGGTTAGGTACGCATATGCATCCTGGGTGTGCCGGGTGATGAAACCCGACCTCCTGAGGAGTGACTCAATCACAGCACGCGAGCCGTTGGCGGTTGGTCCGTTCATTCGGCGGCCGTGTGAGGCGTTTCTTTGATTCCCCAACGTGTCGTGTACGTATCAATTGACAACAATGACGGTTTATAACACTTTGGCTCACCGTTTCTCCGTGCGACGTCATTTCAACATCCGCTTTCCGTCGCTAAATTTCAATCACTTGGGCTCTTTGTTGATATCGTGTTTTGTGATCATGAAGTCCAGCGGAAGGTCGCCGCTTGCTACTGATGAAACAGTCAGACCGTACGGAGTCGGTTAGAGCCCGCCGCTCTTGGTGATTGAGGCCTTGGCCCACGCCCTAACAGGCCTCACTTTACTGACAACACTCGCGACCTTACGGATTTGCTTTCACGTCGTGAACTCGAGCTCAGCGTAGGCCCAGTGCTGCGTAAACTTCTCCATCCGCTGTGCCTTTATCAGCATGGCACGCTTCTCCAAGCATTCTATGGAGCAGGAGTCATCCCTTTTCAAGTGAGTTGTCTCAAAACGGCGCTGGCACTGGCTGCTGGAGCAGCAAGTGCGGACGTAGCAGCTCTGACTTGGGAATTAATGCTGTAAATGGGCGGCTTGGTGATGATGAATAGTCCCCATGACACTGACATTAACGCTTGCTGCTGCAGGTCTTCGCCTGATGGCCAGCAGTCCAGCCACGGCGTGGAGCCGGAGCCGGAAGACCCGCAGTGGTAGGTCTGCAAAGCTCTTTGGACCACTTTCCGAACCGATACAACTCTTGAAGGGCCTGTAGGGGTTTTGACGTCACTGCTCGCGTCTGCATGTCTCCCAATGCCTGCGCTAGCGCACCTTTTTGCACACGACGACTGTTGGGGCTTTCCAAAGGCAGCATGTGGTAACAATTTGAATTTTGATGCCAGCACAGCTGAACTCGATACGCGAGCCCTCTCCAACGGCATACGTAATGCATGTCCTGAAGCCAACTCCGCCCTCGCTCCCTACATCTTTTGCCGTTGCGCAGGAATGTCCTGGCGCGGGACATTTACCCCGATGACAAGCAGTTCCACCCATTGGACAGAGTGGTCAACTTCCTGAAGGAGCGTAAAATGGTCTGCGGAGAGACTCCTGCCGACGACGTAAGTGGGCCCCTTGCGTCGCAGGGACCGGGAGTAGCTGGTTGATTAGCTGGGGCCAGGGTGTGTGCGTGGGTTACGGTTGGGCTTAACTACCGGTACCCTCACCTCCCGCATGCGTGCGTATCGGTGTGTGTGAGGGTGCCTTCTCGTTTGCGCTCCTCCCATCCATGGCTTGCTCGCTAGCTTGTGTTGTGTTCCTGACGGCGCGTCCGCTTCCCTCCACTCATCACTCGCTCCCTCATCACGCCGCTGATTTTGCCGTGCAGTTGACCAAGGGCCTTCGGGAGAAGTGGCCCACCTACCCGGTGTTCGCGGAGTGGGGGCGGCACTGGATCAACCTGCAGGCGGTCTTGGCGTGTCAGGAGAACAGGCAGTGGCTGTTGGTGCGCACCCACACCCGCACCCAGGAGGGGGCATGCGCCTCGTTGCGCGCCCGTGACCTGCAGCGGTCGCAGTGCTCGGTGCCGGCGGCTTTGCCACCCAAGCCACCCGCCAAGCCACCGACGAGCAGGCTTGCGGCCTCGACGGCCTCCATCGGCTCGGCGCCGCAGCAGCTCGTCCCGACTGCTTCGACAGCCCCTGTGGAGACCGTGTCGGTGGTGGCGGTGGCGGTGATCAAGTCGGCGGAGCCGGTGGAAGTGGCGGAGGTCGTGCCGGTAGAGGCGGTGGAGGTGAAGTCGGTGGCCACGGAGGTCAAGATGGAGGTGGCGGAAGCGGCGGAGGTCGTGGAGGCGGTGGCGGCAGAGCCGGTCACGGTGGCGGAGGTGGACGGGGAGATAGCGGCGGCGACGGCGCCGGAGGCGGAGGGGGAGACGGAGGCGGTGGAGGCGGTGGAGGTGACAGCGGCGGTGGCTGAGCCAGTCAAGATGGAGGTGGCGGCACCGGCGGAGGCGGTGACGGTGGTGGACCAGGCGGTGGCGGAGGAGGCGGTGGCGGAGGTGTTCGTGCAGGCGGACACGTGGTCGTGTCTGTCCTCGCAGCTGGCATCGCCGCTGCCCGAGGCCGTCGGTGAGCGGCAGGACGAGCCCACGGCATACGGCGCGGTCAGCTGCCCCAGCCCCGGCGACGACAGCTTCAACTATGACAGCGTTAGCAGCATCAGTAGCCACAGCGGCAGCAGCAGCATGCACGGCAACACGTGCGTGTTTGAGGGGTCGGTCGGTGCCTCAGTCCTCGTCGCGCAGGTGCCCTGCTGGTCTCAGCACCGGCCGGTCTGTGTCGCCGTCTTCGCGGCCGCATATGACGCGCCGGTGAGCTTCGGCGGCTCGCGGCGGCGGCGGCAGCAGCAGCAGCAAGAGCCCGCGCAGCCGGACGTGTGCGTGGGCTGGCTGCATATCAGCAGCAGCCCCTCCGCCAGCTCCCAAGTCGGCGGGACGGATGTGGAGAGCTGCTGCAGTATCGCCTGGCGCATGCGCTTCTCCAAGCGCAGCAGCGTGTGCCGGGGCCCCGGCGCTGTCGCCATGTGCCTGAGCTCCCAGCTGGGCAGCGCCACCTCCCTGGCGGTCCAGGCACCCGAGGGCTTCGTCAGCGCTGCGGAGCGTTACGACGCGCACACAGCTGGCGACGTGGCGTCACGGGTCCAGGGCCCTGGGCAGAACTCGGGGCAGCAGCTGGCACCCGTCGCGGCTTGGCCGGGCGCTGAGCCCAGCAGTCTACACGGAGCGCGCGGCCAAGGCGTCGGCGCCAGCTCGCAACTAGTTGAAGGTCGCAGTTTCCCGCAATCGTGCCGTGTGTGCTGCCGTCGTCAATGCGGCAGCGGCCGTGTCGCGCCGCCCCGTGCTACTGTTGTGGTGATTGTTAGGGGGTCTTACGGCTTGCGCTGCAGTGGGCGGGATGGAGTGCCCGTTTGGCGCACAACAGCGAGACTGGGGACTAGAACGATCGACCGAACGCGTGAGTGGAATAAGCTGAGGCGCCAAACGGCGCCAAACGGGTATCGAAGGGCAGCAGGGGCCATTCTGTTTTGCTCACGACGACGATCGCCGATGACCGGTGTTGGTGAGAAGTGTAGAGATGCGTCAATTGCGGTGACGGACCCGAAGCGAACGCGAAGGGCCTCACGACGCAAGCCCGGGGTCTGTAGCCTGCAGGCCTTTAGACCTTGCTTTCCCATGCGTAGGGGTACGGTACCCTCCCATGGGACCCGCCTGACTGCGATTGGTGTTGATGGTTTTGCCAAGCGCCACACGTCGTGCTTATTATCACCTAGGGTAGCCAAGCTGGCAGTTACGGTAGAGAGCACTCGGCAAGAACGTAGGCTTGTTTTGAGGTTTAGAGCGCGGTCACGGGGTGTCCGACGTTTGCAATTGACTGACTGTTCGGCGGTCTGGCGCATATGTAGCTAACCTGGCAACGGCCTCTTAGACTGGGAAGGTGGGTGTAGTAGAGAGACGGTAGTCGCGAGTTGAGTGAGGCGTGGTGACTGCCGAAGTGAGGGCTGGCTAATCAGGAATGGCAGTGAAGGTGGGTTAGTTAGTTAGTTATTTGGCATCAGCGTGCGTGCGGCCGGCATAGCGCGCTCGCGGGCTTTTGACGCTCTTTGTTCGGTTCTTTGTGAGTGTGTCCGTGTCAGACCCCTGCGCTGCCATGGTACGGCGTGCCTGTGTATCCTATGTGCCCCCTGCCCCTTCAGTCTGCTGAATGCCTTGAACTGATGCTATCAATGCGTTGACCTGGCAGTACTACCGTAGTAGAATGGCGCCTTATGCATGGGTGTGTCCCGGTATGGCGCGTTGTGGGATCGCTCGGGGCGGTCCTCTGGCCTGCGATGGCTTGTAAAGCTTTGGCTCTTCTGTTATCGAAAGGCTCGGCTAGATGGGCTCAAGGCGGCCTTGCAATGCGTGCGCGTTGTTTTGCATCGGCGTGTGTGCACCCCAAGCCCTCCAGTTGCAGCCGCAGCTTGGCGTAGCGGAAGCACCAGTCTCCCGTAGTCGTAGTGGGTAGAGTGGGTTCTAGACCCTGCAGCGGGTCGTTTGGAGGTTTGAGCCACCAGCGGGCACCAGGGGGCGAAGGAACGCCCAACTGAACAAACAGACAGCACGGGCCACCTAGATTGGAAACGAGTGAACCCGATGGAAGAAACCCACACAGAGCGAGCTTCGCGACCCTCGTGCGGCTCCCACGTGTTTGTATCACCGGATGAAGGTGTCGTACCGTATGAAAGCACCTGGCTGGTTACAGTGGACCCAGAGGATCGCCGGGCGGGGCGGTCCACATCTCACACCCGCCGTCGTGGCCGAAGCCCCAAGTTGGCACTTGGCGCGCATCGCAATGCGCGAGCTCACGAGCAACAGAGGCTCTATCCGGGCCGGCACCGGTAAGGGAAAGGTACCGTATTCTATGTGCTGATGGGCACCAATGCACGCGTGGGCTCAAGGGTCGTTCGTATCTCATATGGTAACTGAAGTTTGCTCGATAGTATGCTTCGAAACGGCTCATCCGCTCATCATGTGACTTTCCTGGAGGGCGTGCGTCATTGCTGCAGTCACGCTGGGTTAGTCGTGCCCCTTGTGGGTTATTGGGCACATACATGTGTCTCGCTGCGTGTCACCCATCCAGGGGTCACCCCCGCTGCCGACCGTCATGTGGCCTGGCGGGGTTGGGTCGACGCACGTCATCCACCTTTGCAGGGCGGGCAAACAGTGGTTAGGTACGCATATGCATCCTGGGTGTGCCGGGTGATGGAAACCCGACCTCCTGAGGAGTGACTCAATCACAGCACGCGAGCCGTTGGCGGTTGGTCCGTTCATTTGGCGGCCATGTGAGGCGTTTCTTTGATTCACCAACATGTCGTGTACGTATCAAATGACAACAATGACGATTTTTTAACACTTTGGCTCACCGTTTCTCCGTGCGACGTCATTTCAACATCCGCTTTCCGTCGCTAAATTTCAATCACTTGGGCTCTTTGTTGATATCGTGTTTTGTGATCATGAAGTCCAGCGGAAGGTCGCCGCTTGCTACTGATGAAACAGTCAGACCGTACGGAGTCGGTTAGAGCCCGCCGCTCTTGGTGATTGAGGCCTTGGCCCACGCCCTAACAGGCCTCACTTTACTGACAACACTCGCGAACTTACGGATTTGCTTTCACGTCGTGAACTCGAGCTCAGCGTAGGCCCAGTCCTGCGTAAACTTCTCCATCCGCTGTGTCTTTATCAGCATGGCACGCTTCTCCAAGCATTCTATGGAGCAGGAGTCATCCCTTTGCAAGTGAGTTGTCTCAAAACGGCACTGGCACTGGCTGCTGGAGCAGCAAGTGCGGACGTAGCAGCTCTGACTTGGGAATTAATGCTGTAAATGGGCGGCTTGGTGATGATGAATAGTCCCCATGACACTGACATCAACGCTTGCTGCTGCAGGTCTTCGCCTGATGGCCAGCAGTCCAGCCACGGCGTGGAGCCGGAGCCGGAAGACCCGCAGTGGTAGGTCTGCAGGGCTCTTTGGACCACTTTCTGAACCGATACAACTCTTGAAGGGCCTGTAGGGGTTTTGACGTCACTGCTCGCGTCTGCATGTCTCCCAATGCCTGCGCTAGCGCACCTTTTTGCACACGACGACTGTTGGGGCTTTCCAAAGGCAGCATGTGGTAACAATTTGAATTTTGATGCCAGCACAGCTGAACTCGATACGCGAGCCCTCTCCAACGGCATACGTAATGCATGTCCTGAAGCCAACTCCGCCCTCGCTCCCTACATCTTTTGCCGTTGCGCAGGAATGTCCTGGCGCGGGACATTTACCCCGATGACAAGCAGTTCCACCCATTGGACAGAGTGGTCAACTTCCTGAAGGAGCGTAAAATGGTCTGCGGAGAGACTCCTGCCGACGACGTAAGTGGGCCCCTTGCGTCGCAGGGACCGGGAGTAGCTGGTTGATTAGCTGGGGCCAGGGTGTGTGCGTGGGTAACGGTTGGGCTTAACTACCCTCACCTCCCGCATGCGTGCGTATCGATGTGTGTGAGGGTGCCTTCTCGTTTGCGCTCCTCCCATCCATGGCTTGCTCGCTAGCTTGTGTTGTGTTCCTGACGGCGCGTCCGCTTCCCTCCACTCATCACTCGCTCCCTCATCACGCCGCTGATTTTGCCGTGCAGTTGACCAAGGGCCTTCGGGAGAAGTGGCCCACCTACCCGGTGTTCGCGGAGTGGGGGCGGCACTGGATCAACCTGCAGGCGGTCTTGGCGTGTCAGGAGAACAGGCAGTGGCTGTTGGTGCGCACCCACACCCGCACCCAGGAGGGGGCATGCGCCTCGTTGCGCGCCCGTGACCTGCAGCGGTCGCAGTGCTCGGTGCCGGCGGCTTTGCCACCCAAGCCACCCGCCAAGCCACCGACGAGCAGGCTTGCGGCCTCGACGGCCTCCATCGGCTCGGCGCCGCAGCAGCTCGTCCCGACTGCTTCGACAGCCCCTGTGGAGACCGTGTCGGTGGTGGCGGTGGCGGTGATCAAGTCGGCGGAGCCGGTGGAAGTGGCGGAGGTCGTGCCGGTAGAGGCGGTGGAGGTGAAGCCGGTGGCCACGGAGGTCAAGATGGAGGTGGCGGAAGCGGCGGAGGTCGTGGAGGCGGTGGCGGCAGAGCCGGTCACGGTGGCGGAGGTGGACGGGGAGATAGCGGCGGCGACGGCGCCGGAGGCGGAGGGGGAGACGGAGGCGGTGGAGGTGACAGCGGCGGTGGCTGAGCCAGTCATGGTGGAGGAGGCGGCACCGGCGGAGGCGGTGACGGTGGTGGACCAGGCGGTGGCGGAGGAGGCGGTGGCGGAGGTGTTCGTGCAGGCGGACACGTGGTCGTGTCTGTCCTCGCAGCTGGCATCGCCGCTGCCCGAGGCCGTCGGTGAGCGGCAGGACGAGCCCACGGCATACGGCGCGGTCAGCTGCCCCAGCCCCGGCGACGACAGCTTCAACTATGACAGCGTTAGCAGCATCAGCAGCAGCAGCGGCAGCAGCAGCATGCACGGCAACACTTGCGTGTTTGAGGGGTCGGTCGGTGCCTCAGTCCTCGTCGCGCAGGTGCCCTGCTGGTCTCAGCACCGGCCGGTCTGTGTCGCCGTCTTCGCGGCCGCATATGACGCGCCGGTGAGCTTCGGCGGCTCGCGGCGGCGGCGGCAGCAGCAGCAGCAGCAGCAGCAAGAGCCCGCGCAGCCGGACGTGTGCGTGGGTTCGATGCATATCAGCAGCAGCCCCTCCGCCAGCTCCCAAGTCGGCGGGACGGATGTGGAGAGCTGCTGCAGTATCGCCTGGCTCATGCGCTTCTCCAAGCGCAGCAGCGTGTGCCGGGGCCCCGGCGCTGTCGCCATGTGCCTGAGCTCCCAGCTGGGCAGCGCCACCTCCCTGGCGGTCCAGGCACCCGAGGGCTTCGTCAGCGCTGCGGAGCGTTACGACGCGCACACAGCTGGCGACGTGGCGTCACGGGTCCAGGGCCCTGGCCAGAACTCCGGGCAGCAGCTGGCACCCGTCGCGGCTTGGCCGGGCGCTGAGCCCAGCAGTCTACACGGAGCGCGCGGCCAAGGCGTCGGCGCCGGCTCGCAACTAGTTGAAGGTCGCAGTTTCCCGCAATCGTGCCGTGTATGCTGCCGTCGTCAATGCGTCAGCGGCCGTGTCGCGCCGCCCCGTGCTACTGCTGTGGTGATTGTTAGGGGGTCTTACGGCTTGCGCTGCAGTGGGCGGGATGGAGTGCCCGTTTGGCGCACAACAGCGAGACTGGGGACTAGAACGATCGACCGAACGCGTGAGTGGAATAAGCTGAGGCGCCAAACGGCGCCAAACGGGTATCGAAGGGCAGCAGGGGCCATTCTGTTTTGCTCACGACGACGATCGCCGATGACCGGTGTTGGCGAGAAGTGTAGAGATGCGTCAATTGCGGTGACGGACCCGAAGCGAACGCGAAGGGCCTCACGACGCAAGCCCGGGGTCTGTAGCCTGCAGGCCTTTAGACCTTGCTTTCCCATGCGTAGGGGTACGGTACCCTCCCATGGGACCCGCCTGACTGCGATCGATCGGTGTTGATGGTTTTGCCAAGCGCCACACGTCGTGCTTATTATCACCTAGGGTAGCCAAGCTGGCAGTTAGAGAGCACTCGGCAAGAACGAAGGCTTGTTTTGAGGTTTAGAGCGCGGTCACGGGGGGTCGGACGTTTGCAATTGACTGACTGTTCGGCGGTCTGGCGCATATGTAGCTAACCTGGCAACGGCCTCTTAGACTGGGAAGGTGGGTGTAGTAGAGAGACGGTAGTCGCGAGTTGAGTGAGGCGTGGTGACTGCCGAAGTGAGGGCTGGCTGATCAGGAATGGCAGTGAAGGTGGGTTAGTTAGTTCGTTATTTGGCATCAGCGTGCGTGCGGCCGGCATAGCGCGCTCCCGGGCTTTTGACGCTCTTTGTTCGGTTCTTTGTGTGTGTGTCCGTGTCAGACCCCTGCGCTGCCATGGTACGGCGTGCCTGTGTATCCTGTGTGCCCCCTGCCCCTTCAGTCTGCTGAATGCCTTGAACTGATGCTATCAATGCGTTGACCTGGCAGTACTACCGTAGTAGAATGGCGCCTTGTGCATGGGTGTGTCCCGGTATGGCGCGTTGTGGAATCGCTCGGGGCGGTCCTCTGGTCGCGCAACGAATGTCGTGGGCTGCGATGGCTTGTAAAGCTTTGGCTCTTCTGTTATCGAAAGGCTTGGCTAGATGGGGTCAAGGCGGCCTTGCAATGCGTGCGCGTTGTTTTGCATCGGCGTGTGTGCACCCTAAGCCCTCCAGTTGCAGCCGAAGCTTGGCGTATCGGAAGCACCAGTCTCCCGTAGTCGTAGTGGGTAAAGTGGGTTCTAGACCCTGCAGCGGGTCGTTTGGAGGTTTGAGCCACCAGCGGGCACCAGGGCGAAGTAAAGCCCAACTGAACAAACAGACAGCACGGGCCACCTAGATTGGAAACGAGTGAACCCGATGGAAGAAACCCACACAGAGCGAGCTTCGCGACCCTCGTGCGGCTCCCACGTGTTTGTATCACCGGATGAAGGTACCGTACCGTATGAAAGCACCTGGCTGGTTACAGTGGACCCAGAGGATCGCCGGGCGGGGCGGTCCACATCTGACACCCGCCGTCGTGGCCGAAGCCCCAAGTTGGCACTTGGCGCGCATCGCAATGCGCGAGCTCACGAGCAACAGAGGCTCTATCCGGGCCGGCACCGGCACCGGCAAGGGAAAGGTACCGTATTCTATGTGCTGATGGGCACCAATGCACGCGTGGGCTCAAGGGTCGTTCGTATCTCATACGGTAACTGAAGTTTGCTCGATAGTATGCTTCGAAACGGCTTATCCGCTCATCATGTGACTTTCCTGGAGGGCGTGCGTCATTGCTGCAGTCACGCTGGGTTAGACGTGCCCCTTGTGGGTTATTGGGCACATACATGTGTCTCGCTGCGTGTCACCCATCCAGGGGTCACCCCCGCTGCCGACCGTCATGTGGCCTGGCGGGGTTGGGTCGACGCACGTCATCCACCCTTGCAGGGCGGGCAAACATTGGTTAGGTACGCATATGCATCCTGGGTGTGCCGGGTGATGAAACCCGACCTCCTGAGGAGTGACTCAATCACAGCACGCGAGCCGTTGGCGGTTGGTCCGTTCATTTGGCGGCCATGTGAGGCGTTTCTTTGATTCACCAACGTGTCGTGTACGTATCAATTGACAACAATGACGGTTTTTTTAACACTTTGGCTCACCGTTTCTCCGTGCGACGTCATTTCAACATCCGCTTTCCGTCGCTAAATTTCAATCACTTGGGCTCTTTGTTGATATCGTGTTTTGTGATCATGAAGTCCAGCGGAAGGTCGCCGCTTGCTACTGATGAAACAGTCAGACCGTACGGAGTCGGTTAGAGCCCGCCGCTCTTGGTGATTGAGGCCTTGGCCCACGCCCTAACAGGCCTCACTTTACTGACAACACTCGCGACCTTACGGATTTGCTTTCACGTCGTGAACTCGAGCTCAGCGTAGGCCCAGTGCTGCGTAAACTTCTCCATCCGCTGTGCCTTTATCAGCATGGCACGCTTCTCCAAGCATTCTATGGAGCAGGAGTCATCCCTTTTCAAGTGAGTTGTCTCAAAACGGCGCTGGCACTGGCTGCTGGAGCAGCAAGTGCGGACGTAGCAGCTCTGACTTGGGAATTAATGCTGTAAATGGGCGGCTTGGTGATGATGAATAGTCCCCATGACACTGACATTAACGCTTGCTGCTGCAGGTCTTCGCCTGATGGCCAGCAGTCCAGCCACGGCGTGGAGCCGGAGCCGGAAGACCCGCAGTGGTAGGTCTGCAAAGCTCTTTGGACCACTTTCCGAACCGATACAACTCTTGAAGGGCCTGTAGGGGTTTTGACGTCACTGCTCGCGTCTGCATGTCTCCCAATGCCTGCGCTAGCGCACCTTTTTGCACACGACGACTGTTGGGGCTTTCCAAAGGCAGCATGTGGTAACAATTTGAATTTTGATGCCAGCACAGCTGAACTCGATACGCGAGCCCTCTCCAACGGCATACGTAATGCATGTCCTGATGCCAACTCCGCCCTCGCTCCCTACATCTTTTGCCGTTGCGCAGGAATGTCCTGGCGCGGGACATTTACCCCGATGACAAGCAGTTCCACCCATTGGACAGAGTGGTCAACTTCCTGAAGGAGCGTAAAATGGTCTGCGGAGAGACTCCTGCCGACGACGTAAGTGGGCCCCTTGCGTCGCAGGGACCGGGAGTAGCTGGTTGATTAGCTGGGGCCAGGGTGTGTGCGTGGGTAACGGTTGGGCTTAACTACCCTCACCTCCCGCATGCGTGCGTATCGATGTGTGTGAGGGTGCCTTCTCGTTTGCGCTCCTCCGTCCATGGCTTGCTCGCTAGCTTGTGTTGTGTTCCTGACGGCGCGTCCGCTTCCCTCCACTCATCATCACTCGCTCCCTCATCACGCCGCCGCTGATTTTGCCGTGCAGTTGACCAAGGGCCTTCGGGAGAAGTGGCCCACCTACCCGGTGTTCGCGGAGTGGGGGCGACACTGGATCAACCTGCAGGCGGTCTTGGCGTGTCAGGAGAACAGGCAGTGGCTGTTGGTGCGCACCCACACCCGCACCCAGGAGGGGGCATGCGCCTCGTTGCGCGCCCGCGACCTGCAGCGGTCGCAGTGCTCGGTGCCGGCGGCTTTGCCACCCAAGCCACCCGCCAAGCCACCGACGAGCAGGCTTGCGGCCTCGACGGCCTCCATCGGCTCGGCGCCGCAGCAGCTCGTCCCGACTGCTTCGACAGCCCCTGTGGAGACCGTGTCGGTGGTGGCGGTGGCGGTGATCAAGTCGGCGGAGCCGGTGGAAGTGGCGGAGGTCGTGCCGGTAGAGGCGGTGGAGGTGAAGCCGGTGGCCACGGAGGTCAAGATGGAGGTGGCGGAAGCGGCGGAGGTCGTGGAGGCGCTGGCGGCAGAGCCGGTCACGGTGGCGGAGGTGGACGGGGAGATAGCGGCGGCGACGGCGCCGGAGGCGGAGGGGGAGACGGAGGCGGTGGAGGTGACAGCGGCGGTGGCTGAGCCAGTCAAGGTGGAGGAGGCGGCACCGGCGGAGGCGGTGACGGTGGTGGACCAGGCGGTGGCGGAGGAGGCGGTGGCGGAGGTGTTCGTGCAGGCGGACACGTGGTCGTGTCTGTCCTCGCAGCTGGCATCGCCGCTGCCCGAGGCCGTCGGTGAGCGGCAGGACGAGCCCACGGCATACGGCGCGGTCAGCTGCCCCAGCCCCGGCGACGACAGCTTCAACTATGACAGCGTTAGCAGCATCAGCAGCCGCAGCGGCAGCAGCAGCATGCACGGCAACACTTGCGTGTTTGAGGGGTCGGTCGGTGCCTCAGTCCTCGTCGCGCAGGTGCCCTGCTGGTCTCAGCACCGGCCGGTCTGTGTCGCCGTCTTCGCGGCCGCATATGACGCGCCGGTGAGCTTCGGCGGCTCGCGGCGGCGGCGGCAGCAGCAGCAGCAGCAGCAGCAAGAGCCCGCGCAGCCGGACGTGTGCGTGGGTTCGATGCATATCAGCAGCAGCCCCTCCGCCAGCTCCCAAGTCGGCGGGACGGATGTGGAGAGCTGCTGCAGTATCGCCTGGCGCATGCGCTTCTCCAAGCGCAGCAGCGTGTGCCGGGGCCCCGGCGCTGTCGCCATGTGCCTGAGCTCCCAGCTCGGCAGCGCCACCTCCCTGGCGGTCCAGGCACCCGAGGGCTTCGTCAGCGCTGCGGAGCGTTACGACGCGCACACAGCTGGCGACGTGGCGTCACGGGTCCAGGGCCCTGGGCAGAACTCGGGGCAGCACCTGGCACCCGTCGCGGCTTGGCCGGGCGCTGATGAGCCCAGCAGTCTACACGGAGCGCGCGGCCAAGGCGTCGGCGCCGGCTCGCAACAAGTTGAAGGTCGCAGTTTCCCGCAATCGCGCCGTGTGTGCTGCCGTCGTCAATGCGTCAGCGGCCGTGTCGCGCCGCCCCGTGCTAGTGTTGTGGTGATTGTTAGGGGGTCTTACGGCTTGCGCTGCAGTGGGCGCGATGGAGTGCCCGTTTGGCACACAACAGCAAGACTGGGGACGAGGACGATCGACCGAACGCGTGAGTCGAATAAGCTGAGGCGCCAAACGGCGCCAAACGGGTATCGAAGGGCAGCAGGGGCCATTCTGTTTTGCTCACGACGACGATCGCCGATGAGCGGTGTTGGTGAGAAGTGTAGAGATGCGTCAATTGCGGTGACGGACCCGAAGCGAACGCGAAGGGCCTCACGACGCAAGCCCGGGGTCTGTAGCCTGCAGGCCTTTAGACCTTGCTTTCCCATGCGTAGGGGTACGGTACCCTCCCATGGGACCCGCCTGACTGCGATTGGTGTTGATGGTTTTGCCAAGCGCCACACGTCGTGCTTATTATCACCTAGGGTAGCCAAGCTGGCAGTTACGGTAGAGAGCACTCGGCAAGAACGTAGGCTTGTTTTGAGGTTTAGAGCGCGGTCACGGGGTGTCCGACGTTTGCAATTGACTGACTGTTCGGCGGTCTGGCGCATATGTAGCTAACCTGGCAACGGCCTCTTAGACTGGGAAGGTGGGTGTAGTAGAGAGACGGTAGTCGCGAGTTGAGTGAGGCGTGGTGACTGCCGAAGTGAGGGCTGGCTGATCAGGAATGGCAGTGAAGGTGGGTTGGTTAGTAATTTGGCATCAGCGTGCGTGCGGCCGGCATAGCGCGCTCCCGGGCTTTTGACGCTCTTTGTTCGGTTCTTTGTGTGTGTGTCCGTGTCAGACCCCTGCGCTGCCATGGTACGGCGTGCCTGTGTATCCTATGTGCCCCCTGCCCCTTCAGTCTGCTGAATGCCTTGAACTGATGCTATCAATGCGGTTGACCTGGCAGTACTACCGTAGTAGAATGGCGCCTTGTGCATGGGTGTGTCCCGGTATGGCGCGTTGTGGAATCGCTCGGGGCGGTCCTCTGGTCGCGCAACGAATGTCGTGGGCTGCGATGGCTTGTAAAGCTTTGGCTCTTCTGTTATCGAAAGGCTTGGCTAGATGGGGTCCAGGCAGCCTCGTAATGCTTGCTGTTCTCAGCGAACTACATACCCTAAGCTTCTCTACGCATCCGGCTCGGGCAGAGCAGCACCCCGTGGTCTCGGGCGTCGTGACCGGGTCAACCCCACAACGCCAGGGCCTGTCAGATGCCATCTCCCGCACTCGCGATGAAAATGCGCTTCTCTGAAGATCCTTAGTATGTGACCCTGAGCTGCTTCTGAAGACGGCGGCGGCGGCTCCTTGCGACGGACAGCGGTGTCAGGTCCCGTCACCCGGGGCCCGATGTCGCTGTCCGCCCGAAAGGAGCCGTGGCACCTGGCACGTGAACCTTGCATGGGATAGCCCCTTACACGGTGCCCATGTCCACCAGGGTTTGGACCTCCACCACCACCAGCAGCAGTCTGTCGCGTCACCCGTTCGCGACACGCAGATCCGCTGCGTGACATCCCGTCTCCGCTTGTTGGAAAAGGTTCGCAAGGCGTTCCCAACACCCGCAACGCCAACTTCCTTCTAGGTCACCGGCCACTCGAGGGCACATGACGACGTGAGGGGTCCAGAAAACTGCTGCTGGAGGGGTTCAGAATGGACCCGCGGAATCCGTGCATTCGGGCAAACCCCCAAACGACGGCAGGCACGGCCATTCATACACGCGGCGATGCACCAACCGCAAGCTCACACGAGCACAGCAGCTCTAGCTGTTCAACGCACGTGCAATTACTAAACGAGTCAGTGCCAACCAAACGACCATTCGAGTTGAGTTTCCCCGCACTCCCCTTAACTGTGAACCCTTCCTTTCCCCTTACGCTTGGGACCAGCAGGTCTGCTGTCGAAACACTGTAGCGCGTTTAAAAACCCGTGCAGCACAGCAACGACCCAGGACGGATGTGGACTCAGCGCACGAAATTGGGGCGTCTTCCGCCGCGCTCTAGCAGCTACCGGTTCGGCAGGCACCAACGCGACCGAATGGAGGGGGCGCTGGTGGGCTGCACGCTCGTGGCATCCGCGTCGAGCCCTATTAGCACCCCTATCGTATTTCCACGACCTCCCAATCCGTACCCCCACGCAGCGGAACGCCACAAATGGCAGCGGCGACCCCTGCCCCTGACCGTCCCCACCTAACTACCCACCATCCCGCTTCCGAGCCATCCGATTGAGGCCCTGATCGTGCTACAGCCCCGACGATGTCCGAAGCCCCGCCGCTAGCCCTTTCCCTTCCGCACCCACAGCTGCTGCACGTGCAGCGCTACGCGGCAACGCCCCACCCAGGATAACAACCTGCCGGTCGGGCGCAGCACCCATGACCTGGCAGCTCACGGCGAGGGTGATGGGACGCACCACAGAGGCCGCGGAGCAAACGGGCGGACGGGCGACTTGACCCATGGGCGGGCGGCCCTGGTCCCAATGCAGGCGAGCCGAACGCCATCTCAACACACCGGGACCTTTGCAGCAGCTCCTCAGCTCGACAAAACGCTGAGATTGATCAGAGGCCTTGAAGCCTTTGTCCCCGGTCCGGTAATATACTCCCAAACACCGCCACCCCGCCGCTGTTCAGCAGCCGTGAGCCTCCCGGGGCCGTGTGCCGCCCCCATCCGTAACAGTCGGTCACCAAATCCAACTTGGGGAAGGCTAGGTGGCTCACCCACGGCCAGGATGCAGCCTGCACAGCCGCCGCCTTCCGTCATCGGCCGCGCCGGGAACTGCGACCACAGGGCCTGGGAGCAGGCTCTGGAGCCAGCCCTCAGGACGGGCCTTCGCGCCTTCGTGCCCAACGAAGTCCCGGATGGCGTGTGCGGCGGCGGCGCTCCTCCTTCATATTGCGCCCCGCGACCGCAGAGTCCGCTTCCTTGCCCCTCCGGCCCCCGCTTGCGAGCCAGCCGTCGCCTGACTTGGGCCGCGAGGCGGCTGCGGCGGTGGCGCCGACTCCGATGCTGCCCGTCCAGCGCCCCTGGCCGCGACCGACGGACGCCGCGGAAGGTCCGCGTCCGCGCGGCCGCCTGCTCGCCTGCTATCCCCCGCAGCCGTCGCTCCTGTCTGCCTGCTGCTGCTGCTGCTGCCGCCCGGCAAGTCCTCGTCGGCCCCTCGCCCCCGTCCGCGAACCGTCGCACCCGACAGTGTGGAAGATGGTCCCGTTGCCCCAGAAGCAGCACCGGCAGCGGCGCCACGACTGCCCAGCTCCTGCCCCTCCTCCTCCTCGTGCTGCTGCTCGGCCTCCTGCTGCTGCTCGGCCTCCTGCTGCTGCTCGCCCTCCTCATCCTCCTCGTCCTCGTCGAGTTCGAAGCTCTCCATGATCTCCTCGAACAACTACAGTCGCGCGTGTTGGGGCCACGGGTGGGGAACGTGGGTGTTTAACACACCAGCTGGGAGCGTAACGTGCACCAGAGGCACCCAGAGGCACCATGCGCAGTGCTGGGGGTCGGGCGGGCTGCAGAGACGTTGTACCGCCAACACCGGGTTTGGTGTATGGAATACTGCGCAGGCCGTCGAGGCAGGGGAACCGTGCAGTGCCCGCGGCCTGCCGTGGAAACAGCCATTTCTTCACGCACGAGCTCTAACGGGGCTGACGGCCATCTGCTAGCATTGCTCAGCTTGCACATGCCAATGCCCAATGCCAGGGCCAGGGCTTCCGTGAAACTAAAGCAGTGACCCAGATTTGTTGCCATTGCCAACCCTGCCGTGATCTGATCCGCGTAGACGCGGCAGCAGCACCTGACCCGACCTGACCGACGTGTAGTCCTGACAGCACGCCTAAGCCAACAAACGACCCCACGCGCAACAAACGCCGGGGTATTGCGACCTGCAGTTCCGGGCCAAATCCTCCTTGCCGTCCCGCCTGCCCAAACCTCCCAACCCAAACCCGCCCTCTGCACCACCTTCAACATGACCACCACGGCCCTCCCTCCAAGCCTCATGACCCCCCGTCCCTCTGCACCCCTCACCGCTTCGTCAGCTTCCTCATCGAACAGCGGGTACGCCTGCTCGCCCGCCTCCTCGCGCGGCGGCAGGGAGCTGGGGTCGTGCGCCGCAGCCTCCGCGATCCTCCGGAACGCGTACATGTTCTCGCTGAGGATGGGCATGAGGCTGTTCTGCACGCCGAAGACTCCCACTTTGAGGTCCACCAGCAAATCCGGCAGCGCTTGTGAGAACGCGAGCTTCACCCGCGTCTTGCCGCTCCGAAGCGACTTGAAGGTCACCGACCCTGCGCGTTGTGTAGTTATCGGGCGGCAGGACAGGGCAAAGGCGTCCCGTGGGCATGTGGGGTCATGTGGTGAGGGTGGGCAGCAAGGAGAGTGCAGACGAGTACGGAGATTGCTCACACTTCGTGGACTGTTGTGCTGCTACTGCTCTGCGCAAAGGGTGGATGTGTTGAGCTGCGTGCAATGCCCAAATCGTGTAACGAGTAGGGGTCAGGGGTTGCAGAGCACCAGGGACTACAAGGCCGGCCCCTGCTTGGGTGGCCCCGTATATCACTGCATATCCGCTTAGATTGTGCAAACAAGACTTCCTATACACGGCCCCTGACATTGGCATCCCCCATATAAACGCGGCGCACCTGACATTGGCATCCCCCACACGGACTCGAACGCTATGCGCTCGTCCTGCACGACCTCCGTCTTTTGGAGCACGAAGACGATCTCCATTACAGGTAACAACCCTGTGAATTAATAGGCGAATGTCGGAAGTGAGGTTGGCGGAACGCGAGATCGGCGGACGCAAACTAAACTGCCGGCACTAAGCCCCACCGTGCCGGTAGAAGCATTGAAACAGTGCAAGGTCCGGGTTGTTCGCGTCGAGCCCAATCTGCGTTACAGCATACGTCGGCGTCATCAAGTGCCTGCAAGCTTGGTGCCGAAAGTTTCATAGACGGGGCCATACCTGCGCTACGAGGTCCAAAAACTCAACGAGCCGATTCCAGTCGTTCCAAATGCCAAAGCAGATGCTCGCTGGGGCATCTACTTCGATTACGAACGCGTGCGCGGCGACGTCCTTTTCGTCCTCCGAGAAAGAAATGTAGTTCGCCGGCGTGTACCCGCTTATGGCTGCATCCGGCCCGAAGCCAGGTTCTTCCACCGCAAAGCAACGCAGATTATCGGCTCTTTGTCTGTAACTGTGCGCGCCACCGTGGAATTTTGAGCTGCCCGCAGCCACAGCGCCGCAAGCTGACGATGGCCGCCGCCCCACGACCCGCTCCCAGCCAGCTACATGAACGTCACGTCGCTCGTGCCGCGCAGGTCTAACAGGTTGGCTTGTGTAAGAGCAGCTGCAGGCAGACTGCTGCGCAGCACGGCTATCTAGGGGCCTCTGACCGCTGGCATGCGCGAATTGAGACCGCATACTGCTAATCCTCCATGCACTTGCTACATTAAACGACAGCGCAAATTTCTAACCGGAGAACATGGGTTGGCTTGGAGAACTCAAACTATAGCCTCCGGAACCAGTCGTTGTACGGCTGCTAGAGTTTGGAAGCATCCTTTTCTGTCGCGACAAGCTGAATTTTGGTACGCACGATAACCTTGCTTAGCTCTTAGGATTGCGAAGCGTTTGGTAGGGCGCATATGTTGTCGGTTGCAGGAGGTACTTTGCTTGGTCTGTCAGTCGCTAATTGCCCTACTAAATGAATAATCATGACGCCATCAGCCTCTTTCCAAGGGAAATCGAGCAGGCAGGAGTTGTACGGAATATTGACTTTTGATGAGGTCATAGTGAGAAGCACAGAAAGCTATCATAAACGCATCTGGGTCGGACGTCTTTGGAAAAGGAACAATTATAAAGTCCACATTGTCCCATACTACTAAACGTACACTCAAGCACAGACCAGTTCTGAACCGACTCGTTGTGTCGAAGTGCTCGTGGCGGACCGCTGCAGGCTGCATCTACCTCTGCAGGCAGAATGACGCTGAGTATCTGTCACCCACTGACGCCTCGTGGCTTGTCGCAGCCTCTGCGCACGATTGGCTCCGCAAATGCCACCTCAGCGCAGACCTCAGCGTTGGCGGGCGGTTATTGGCGAGGCACCTCCCGGCGGCCTGTGCTTGTCAGAACGGCGCAGCGCGATGAATTGGACGAAAACGACCGCCAGCAAGTGACTCACAACGACGCGGGCGAAGCAGCAGCTCTGGCCGACGCCAACAGCATTTCACGGACCTCCGGAACTCATTCGTCGCCTCTGTCCTTCAGCAGCCACAAGCGCTTACCAAATTTGTCTTGCAGCTCATCGGAATCTGTATCTTGCACTAATATTCATGGCATCGACGACCCTTGCGAGGATGACAGGTGCGGTGCGCCCCATGATACACGCCCGGCCTCAATGGCAACCGCGTCGACCCACAAAGCTAGCGACCTTGCAGCTTTGCGTTCGGTACTGCGGGCTCCCAATATGGCATGTGGGTCTCCAATAGGTGCTTTTGGATGCGTTTTAGAATGCCCAGTTGGCGTGACGAGGTTGGGCGCCAAACCGATCAGACCGAGCACCGGGGCTCCTAGCATCCTAGTCCGACGCACGCATCCTCGCGAGTCACTGGCTCCCCAATGGTACCGTGCATAGAAGATGCGAGGCGCGGAAGCCGCTGGGGGAAAGCAAAGCCGCGCTGAGGACTGCGACATCCCCTGCTCAGATCATCCCTCCACCCTTCCCGCGTCTTGCCCGGAAGTCAATATTAACAATGCAAGCCTGGTAAAACAGTCCGTTCTCACTCGCCGTGTAGCCATACATGTGTGTTGTAACCATCGTGCAACCTGCGTCGCCATCTTCAGACTCAGGGTGAGGCGTCGACTCCTGGCCACCAGAGTCCCAGCCCGCCCTCCCACCCCAAAGCGTGAGGGGATACCGTACATTGCCCCTCACGCTATGTACCCACTCAAGGGCCCACTTGCCCCACTGCCCCCCCCCCTCTCATCTCCCCGCAGCCTGGACATCAAGATCTTCCAATACATGGTGGAACTCGTACGGAGCGGTACGACAGAGGAGCGGGCCGCCGAGGTGATCTCCCAGTGGAGCGGTGGCGGCGGTGTGGAGGCGGTGGATCTGCGCAAGCTGAGAGCCTACTTCATGAAGACCACATTCGGGGAAGTGGCGCGGCAGCACGCACCGCCGGTGGGTGGGTGGGTGGGTGGGTGGGCGGCTGGGTGGGTGGCTGGCTGGCTGGGTGGCTGGCTGGGTGGCTGGGTGGGTGGGTGGGTGCAGCGTGCGGGGTTTGGGATGTGGGAAGGCCAGCGCCGCACTGCACCGCCCTGTCCCCTGTCCCCTGTCCCCTGTCCTAGCCAGTGCAAGGCAGGCCCGGGCTGAGGGCTGGCGGCAGGGAGTGAGGTGGGGTCGTAGCTTGCGGGGGTGAGAAGGGTAAGATGGTGTTTCGGAGGGGCCGCCGGAGTTGATGATCCGTTGGCTGACAGGGAGGTGGGGAGGTGGGGCAGGCTGCGGCAGCTGGACATCAGTGTGTGCTCGCCTGCCGGGGAGCAGCCCTGCCGCATGCACATGGGCGCCCACCCACCCACCCGTGTAGGGTGCCGCTTCTCGCTGTCCCAAATTGCCAAGTGTGCACAAAACGAGCTCGTTGCCTGCCTTACATGCGAACCAGGCCCTGGCCCTGGCCCTGGTCCGTCGAGCGTTGCGTCGCCTCCCTGATCACCGCTACCCAAAACGACGCGACCCCCTCGAGCCGGGCCCCCTCCTCTCGCCACGCGCGCGCACCCCTGACCACCTCCGCGCACCCAGGCCGGGCTGCCTCACCCCGCCTTCGCCCCTCCTCAACGCCACACCCACCCTCTCCCTCTCCCTCTCCCTTCCCGCCTCCGTCGTACATGCACGGCGTCATGCAGGCCGTCCTGCCCGTGACGCTGACGTGTCTGTCGTACTGGAGCCTGGGCCTGCTCCCCGGCACCGACGAGGCGGTGCTCCCCCCGGCGGTTCGTGGGGCGCTGGTGGCCGCTAACTTGCTGCTGCTCGTGTACTTTGCGTCGGGCAGCCTCAGGAGCACGGGTGGGTGCCTGGCTGGGGGGCTGACTGAGGGTGGATCTCAAAACAGGAGCCCAATGTCGTGAGACGATAGTCAGCCGCCGGGCGGATCGAGGGAGGTGGGCTAGGTGGCTGGCTGTGTTGCCTCCTTGTGGCCTCCCGTGTTGGTGCCGGCCATTGGTGCCGGCCGGAGGCGGGTGATTGGCCTGACCGGCCGGGTGAGTGAGTGAGTGAGTGAGTGGGCGTCTTGCGGTGGCTGGTGAGGTAGCGCAGGCGGCCCGCGGGGATCATTGTGCGGCATGCGCTCGGCGGTGCACCCCGGGTGGGTGGGCCGAACTGTGAGCCGAGACCAGACTGCCAGCCTCCAAACCCGTGTCCGTTGTTGATGATAGCTTCGGAAGAAGGGCCGGAAGCTGGGCTGCAGGTCGCATCCATCCGCCCACCATCCGTCAACCCTCTGTTCGATTCCCCGCGTTTTGCCCTTTCCTCGCTCTCACCCCGTTGCCCCCTCCCTCAGGCCGGCTCTTCCGCGTGGGTCGCGCCGCCCTGGAGTTCAGCGGCCGGGCGGAGCTGGTGCTGCTGGCCATGAGGGTGAGCGGCAGGGGGAGGGGGAGGGGGAGGAGAAGGAGGGGGAGGGGGATAGTAAAGAAGATGCCGCAGTGGAGGGGAGGGCGTTGTGGTGGGAGCTGAAGCAACCCTGGGGCAAGAATTACGCTACTGAGGCGATGGACCGCAGCGAACGAGCTGGGAAGGGGAGGGCAGTTGAAGGTCCCCATGCCGGGCGCGGCACACGCCAGGACCCTCGCCCCACCCCCCCTGTTCCTCGTTGATCAGGATCTGGCGTCGGGCCACGGGGCCGTCATCCAGGCCGCCCTCGGGGCGTCCACAGGCGCCGCCACCCCCGCCGCAACGCGAGGCACCAACACGTCAGGGTCCGGAGCCTCGGCCGGCAGCGCAGCGGTGGCGGCGGCGGCGCAGCGCCACGCGTCCCGGCGGCGGGTCCTGGAGGCCAGCACCGCCGCCATGCGCCACGTCAAACTCCAGGCCGCCGCCGCCGCCGCCGCGGCCCGCGTCGCCACTTCCATGGACACGTCATCGCTGCCGCCGTCCGGCTCCTTCGCCAAGCCCACCGCCGGCCCCCCGCTGCCATCGCTCTCCTCCACGGCCCCATCTTCCAGCCCGTGGGAAGAGCCGCAGCTGCCTCCCAGCCCGCTGCCGCCGCCTGCGCCCCCCGCCTCGATGTCCACCACTCCGCTGAGCAGCCTGGACTCGTACCTGGTGCTGCGGGAGGCGGAGCAGCTGGCAGGGGGCTTCGATGCGGCGGTTTCGGAGCTGGGACTGGCGGCGGAGGAGGCGGCAGTGGTGGCGGCCATGTACGCCAGGTGGGGTCGCGCGGCGGTGGATGGGGACCTGACCTGACCTGACCCGGGGGAGGGAGGGATGCGGGGTGGGCCCTGGGCATGAAGAGGCGGGCGCGGTGTGGGGGCGGGCACGGTGCGGGTTGCGGTTGAGTGGTGCGGTATGGGTGGCAGGCGCCGAGGCGAAGTGCCGGCTTGCCTTACGTACAGATCGGGTAGGAGGTTCTGGGCGGTAGGAGGGGGTTTCAGACGGCCCGGTCCCATGCGCACCTCGCGAACGGTAATCGTCAAGAGGGCATCCATCTAGGTTTTCAAGGGAGTCCCATGGGTCGGTCGGTTGGTAGCTTGCCGAGGTGCGCGCTGGGCCAAGCTGCCAAAGGGCTGCTGTGTCACCCCGCTGGTCTGCGGCGGCCGGAAAGTCACGGCTCCTTGGCCACCTCCTCGTGTATGTCCGTACGCAGGTACGGCGACAGCTCCCGGGGCGGCAGGTTCGGCGACTACGAGCTGCGCCGGCTGCTGCAGGTCAGTGAGCGACGGCTCCCGGGGCTACGGTGTAGGGTTTTAGGGTACCGGTGCCGGCTGGCTCTCGAGGGGATCGTCGCCTGGCGGCATGGTGGGGCGGAGCGGTTCTAGTTGCTGGGCTGGTCGAATGGCGCTGGCGTCAGGCTGGAGACAAATCCAAAGACGTTGAGACGGTGAGACGGCAGCGACTCGGGGCTGGGTTGAGCGAGGGGTTGACGTGCGTGCGAGCAATGTGGGTCGCAAGGGACGGCTGAAAGACAAATATCCGCGCGCACACGACGTTCCACACACACAGTTTACACACGCCAGCCTCTTCGGCGCTCCGGCGCTCTTTGCCCACCTCCCATCCCATAGAGCTTTCCACTTTCCGAAGAAGCATCCATGACAGAAGCCTTTCGGAGCAACACCGTACCCTGCACAGTCGAATGGCAGACACACCGCCTCCACCGCTGCTTCACCCCTGTTGTGTTGTGTTGTGCCCCCATGCGGCCCGCAGGAGGCTGGCCTGCCCGCCCTCAGTCAGGAGGAGCGGCGGCTGGTGCTGATGCTGCACTCGCTGGACAAGGGGACTGGGGCAGAGGCAGGGGTCCCCGGGCTGGCGGCCGGCAGGGGCAGGGGCAAGGGTTGGCTGACGTTCGCGGAGTGGGCGGGCTGGTGGGCAGCCACCACCACCACCACCACGACCCCGGAGTGAAGGGCCGTGCAGCGGACCTGGACCCTGGACCCTGGAGCGGTGGTGGCGGGAGGAGGAGCGCAACCTCTACCCCGGGGAGGGGCCGGGCCGGTATGCGGGGCGTGGACGGCGGGGGGGTGGGGCGGTGCGGGGGCCCCGGAAGGTTCGCAAAGGGCTCGAAAGGTTGACGTTGCACCCAGACGCGCCCGGGTTGCTGGTCGGCGTCACGCATGTACGATTATTTTGCGTTGGTGAGGCGGTGGGTTGGTTCGCTCGCTCGTTGCTGATGTTCATGTTCCAAGGAAGGGAGGAGAGGGAAGGGGAGCCACGCCAAAGCACAGGTTGGCGTGCGTGCCGAGTCGGTGCCGTTGTCGGGTTGAAGTTGGGTCGCGGCGGGTCATTGGTGTTGATTGACTGCAGCCCCTTTCCCTGTTTGGCCCAGAGAGTCGATGGTGGGTGCACTATGTGCGCTTTGAAAGGAGGTGTTGGGCAGGTAGGTAGGTAGGTAGGTAGGTAGGTAGGTAGGTAGGTAGGTAGCTGGGTAGCTGAATATTGAGTAGGTACGGGTGGGTACGGCCTCCCTTTGGACCCGTGGGTCGGCCAGGGGCCAGCCGGGCGGGCGCTTGCAGGCGGGGCGCTTGGCGCATGTCGTTACGTACATCATCCTAGCATGCGCACGCACACATACATCGCTGGTTTATTTTCCGGGACTGCCACGGCTGTTGTCTACGGGGAGGGGGGGTTGTGGCGGCGGGGATGACGTTGGTAGCGGTGAGAACCGCCCCACGCATCTAGCCGCATCTTATGTCGCTGCATGCGACAAACGCGCACGCATGGCGCACGCACATACATACGGACATACATCCACACCGCACGCAGGTGCATATCCATGTGGCCCGGGCGTCCATCCATCGATCAATCTATATGGTCGGCTGTCGCGGCCGCGCTGATTCTTTCCCTCCCTCCGGATCATACGAAGAGATGGGTTTTGCGCAACAGCGAGTGCCCGAGGTGCGTGGGGCGGCAGGCGCACATTCGCGCGCGCCCCTCACCACCCAGCGGCGATTCGCAATGCGATGAAGAATCGCATCATCGTCTATACGGTATTGGCATGTTGGCAACAAGTTATCTGCCATGCCAATCGGTTTGTTTTGCAGTAGCTCAGTGTACACGTGTATGGTACGGCACCACCTGGGTTACGGTGGGCGGCGCGTTCGTTAGTTGGTTTGTACGCCTATATCTGTCACCATTTGAGAGAAGGAGGGGCGCAGAAGACGGTACGACATTCGACTGCGTCCGTTCCACCGGCGCAATGTATTCGTAACAGCCTTGTCGAATTTGGAATTTTGGATAGGTTGGAGACTGTCCTGACCTGGAATATGATACGGTCGTACGGTAACTGCCTGTCGCTGGCCGGGATGGGAAGGTGGTGGTGGTGGACGAGGTTCTGTCGAGCCGTCTTCGGTCTGTCCTGGTCCTATGAACCCCACGGACAAGTTGTAGGCCGAAAGAGATTTCTCTTCAGGATTGATCCCTTGGGCGTTTCCATATTGGCAGGAGCGGACTTTTAAGGTGGACTGGAAGGGGATTGCGGCCCTGGTGTGCTGCTGCTGGGGTTCCGGGGCTGTTTGTGGCTGCGGGGCCCAAGGGCGGCAAAAGCGCGGTGCCAAGCCGTGTGTGGCCGGCGGCGTATGGCCCGAAAAAGGCTGTTTTCTGCATCCACGGTTTCCCTTACTCGTACGACAGCGCGTGCCCTAATATTGACGACGGTGGTGGGGGTGGTGGCCGCAGTGAGAGGCGTCGAGTCGAGAAGGGTAGAGACGACGTGTGCAGTTATGTGCTTGTACGGTATGTGGCTGGACCTCAGGAACAGCGGTAGGGTGTGTGGTAATGCTTTATTGCAAGAACGATGTGTGCGTGCTTTCGCTGTTCAGATGACGAGCCGCAGCTCGTTGACGGGGAACCCTCGGCCACTCACATCGACGGGCAGCACAACCCTGCCGGGTTGTCGTCGGTTGTTTGGCTGTCCTGAATTGACTTGTGCGCCAGCGCATCGCAACGGGGTCAGCATGGGTGCGGGTGAGGGGCCCGTAGGCGATAGTAGGCGAGCGCTTGTTCGGTATGATTTGTTTGTGCGCCAGGCGTGACGGGCCGGACGTGGGATTTTTCCCTTGCGTGCGGACAGTTCTGGGTCTCCTCCCGTGACAACGCCGGATGCCTGTTGCGAATATTTACATTCCGTGCAGTATTCATCCTGCTGCCTTCCAACATGAAAACTTGTCTTTTCATGTAGGACTGACCCAGAGACCCAACAATTTCGTTGCCAAGGCGGTTGCCTTGAGGACGTGCTCAGCCATCTTGTTTCTTGTAAGCGTAATACTGTAAAAGCCCACTTACTCAATAAACTTGACACAGTTTCACGAAAAAACTTGTATAGTTGGGCTCAGCAACACTGCCAACACACCTTCCATTATGAAGTGCTGAATCCTTAACTACTGTGGACTAGTATGGAGCACGTACATTTCTCCACTCTGTGGCAAAATGAAAGGTGGTCAGATGTGACTCTGGTCATCAAACCTAGGCTCGTTTCGGAGGAGCAAGCACGGTGCGCTGGCGAGGATGCGGGACCGTCAGCGGGACCGTCGACGTCGGCGCCTGAAACTGCAGCCGCTGGCCGTCGACTGACGCGTAGTATGACAAAGAGCGGTCCTAAGACTCCGGGACAGCAGCAGGCGAAGGCGGGCACGCCCTCGTCGACACCTCCAGCCCAGCGGAAATCGACTTCGGAACGCAAGGACTCTCCTCGAAGTGGCATCGTAAAGGCTTCTCGCGACTCACACAGCGGGCCTACCGGAAAGTCCACGCGCGGCGCGTCATCCGCTGCGCCCTCGGCAGACACCAGGGTGGATGAGCCAGCATCGCCCTCTGCCGCAGCCACCGCGAGAGCAGCGGCCCTCAGCAACCTCCCGCCGGGCTCCGTTGTCTACCCCGCCCACGCGGCCGTGCTCATGTCCACAAGCGAGTACTTCCAGCGCTACTTTGAATCTTGGTTCCCTGGCGATGGCAGCAATGTCATCGCCATCGAGGTCGAGCCGGACGAGGTGGAGGCCGCGAAGCTCATGCTCAGGTGTGGAGCCTTCGTTTTGGGTTTGACGCCCCGTCAGAGCCGTAGCCAGGTGGTTTTCTTGCGGATGAGGCGGTGTTATGAGGCGGGGACGGGGACTCGAGGTCGTCCGGCAGGCTGGCGGCGGCCTCCTGCGACGGCCTCCTGGGGCGCCCCGGTCCTCTCGCTCCACTCTTTCGCGGTGGCGAGGCAACCACAGTTGCCATCCACAGTCTGCATGGCGCGATGGCCCAGGAGGCTGTGGCGGGGGATTCGTGCGGTCTTCACCCGTTGGGAACCCCACGCCGCCCGCCTCCGGCCTGCCGTGAAACCATGCTGCACGGAAGGCTCGGGAAGCGTGATTGGTTCTCCTATTGCAGCAGTGGGTTGCCTCGTGGTCACCCGAACGCCTCCCAGCAGTGACCCACGGGTCAAGCGTCGGTCGGACAGGACGCCCGGCATGGGCCGTCGAGACCGCATTCTCCCCGGTCGGTCGGACCGCGCCTGTTGTCGCGCTTCTTCCTCCGCTCCGTTGCCTTCTCTTTCTCCCTGAACCCGTCGGTACTTGGGTCGTCAGCGCCACTATCGGCACCACCATCCTGCTGTACCCTCGCGACGCTTTCTGGTTGGATCGCCCCTCCACTCTTTCATCCATTGCGTCCGCCCTCTGTGTCGGCCGGAGCCTCGCTGCCGCCCTCTGCTCCCTCTGCTGAGTACGCAACGGCAGCATGTCGGTCCCTTGGCGTCGTTCGCTACCCCTGGGTCTTCCCACGCCCGCACCGCCCACCTCATCCCCTCCACGCCCCTCCTAAGCCCGTCTGCCTGTCAGCCTGCCTATCCGGACGGTGCGCCACCGTAACTCTACACGCGCCACCTCGTTCCTCCTCCCGTTTCCTTCTCCCCGCCCATTCTACCAGTACAGCCCATTCTACCAGTACTCCTCCGATCGGCTCCTCTCTCGCAAACCTCCCTCCCTGCCCACACCCCTTCCTCATATCACTCCCTGCCCACACCCCTTCCTCCCCCGCTGCCCCCCTAAACCCTCCTCCCTCCCCAGGTACATGTACACGGGTCAGTTCCCCAGCGGCGATGTGGACCCCTCCCAGCTGCTGCACATGGTCAAACTGGCCGACCAGTTCTCGGTCACCAGGTGGGGGCGGGGCGGGCGGGCAGGCGGGCGGGCGGGCGGGGCGGTGTGTCCGCCATGGGGGGAACCGGCTGGGCGGGCGGGGCGAGGTGGCTGGAACTGTGAGCAGCTGAGCACGCTCGGGCCAGTTGTGAGCAGCTGAGCACGCTCGGGCCAGTTGTGAGCAGCTGAGCACGCTCGGGCCCGCCTTCGTGTTAAGATTGAGGATGTGTGCATGTGCATGTGTGTGTGTGTGGGGGGGAGGGGGCGCTGGGAAGCTGCGAGGCACTGGGCCCGGTTGTCAGGACTGGGCGCTGCTGACTCCCGAAGGGGCTGGCTGGCACCGGGGGGAGGGTCGGCGGGTCTGCATTGGGTGCGGGCAAGCCGCGGCGAGCTGCGACATGTCAACACGGGCTGACAGCGACAGCGACAGCGACAACGTCCCCGATGGCGCCGTTGCGACGCGACCCCACCCCGTGGAACGCATCAACCCGCCCAGCCACCAGCCTCCTCGCTCGTCCTCGCATGCACCAGCCCCGGGGGGGGGGGAGCCGCGCGCTTTTTCCGACAGCGCCCTTCCTCCCACTCGGTCCCGTTCATCCCCCGCGCCCTCGCTACCGTACATACACACTCGCGCGCAGGCTTCTCCGCATCGCCCTCCTCGACGGCCACCCCCCCCTGTCGGCTCCATGCGCCCTGCCTTCTCCCCCGGCACCTGATTTGCGCCGGGCCCAGCATGTCAGCATGCCAGCTTGCACCGTGCTACGCTTCCGCTCTCACCCTTCACGGCCCACAGCCCCTCATCACCCTCTTCGCCTCCCTCGCTCGCTCCGGCTCGTGGCTCGGGGCTCGTGGCTCGGGGCTCGTGGCTCGGGGCTCGTGGCTCGGGGCTCGGGGCTCGGGGCTCGGGGCTCGGGGCTCGGGGCTCGGGGCTCGGGGCTCGGGGCTCGGGGCTCGTTTTTGCACACATGATTCTTGATCTTTGTACTCCCACGTCACTCCCACGTATTCAGGTTCATGGCCGTGTGCAACTCGGCGCTGGCGGACCTGCCCCTGGACTCGCTCACCCTCGACCACGTGGCATCCATTCTGGCGCTGCCGCCCTTCCTGCTGGAGGGAGGGGCGGAGGGCCCGGGCGGCGATGGGCCGCTGGCGGTGGCGCGGCGGCGCGCGGAGGCCAAGCTGGCGGCGGTGTTTGGCGACCTGGAGGGTGCCTGGTTCGACCCCGTCCGGCGGCAGGAGTTTTTGCGGCTGCCGCTGCCGGCGGTCAAGTTCCTGCTGCGCCGCACCGAGACGGCGATGTACAAGTGAGGGAAGGGGGAGGGAGCGAGGGAGGAAGGGGCCCAGGAGCGGGAGGGGGAGGGAGAGGGGGAGGGGGGGGGAGGGAGGGACTGTGTGAGGGTGTGTATGGGAGCGGGGGAAGGGGGTTTGAAGTTAGGGTTTGTGGACAGAGCGGGGGCCTTGGTCCGTGGTCGGAGGGGGGGGCGCGGAGTGGAAGTTCAGGGTACACGGGGTCGGGGTTGTGGCGGCGGTTGTGGCGGCGCTGCGGGACAGGGCAGGGCAGGGCAGGGTACCGGCAAGTAGAGAATCGTGCTCGGGAGATGTGGCCTAGAGCCACCCGAACCCGAGGCATTGCTCCCCTGGGCGCAGGGCCCCTGGTCCGTTCTCTCCGTTCGCACAGCGCTGCAGCGCACCTCGCAGGGTCGCCGGGGGCGGGGCGTCGCGCGGACCGCCACACAACCTCACTGACGGCCCTGCCCGGCCCGCCTCTTGACGGTCTGCGCCGACTGACGCCCCTGAGCCATCCATGTCCCACCGGCCCACCCACCGGCCCACCCACCGACCCGCAGCGAGAACACGGCACTGGTGGCCCTCACCGACTGGATCGCCGCCAACAGCAACGGGGCCGCCAACGGTACAGGCGCACCTGGCGGCAGCGGCTCCGAAGCCGACGAGGGTGACCACAACGCGCCCGGTGGCTCCGCCGGCGGCCCCGGACCTTCCGGCGCGGGGCTACCGGGCGGCGCGACCCCGGAGGCGGCCGCCGCCGCCGCCGCCGCGCCGTTGGCGACGGAGGATTCATCACCGCCGCCGCCGCCGTCGGCGTCGGCTGCTGCCGCGGCGGCGGTTGAAGGGCATAACGGCAGCGGTGGCGGCAGCCGCAGCGGCGGCGGCAGGGCACTGAGTGAGGCCCAATTGGACGAGCTGTTCGGTTTGATACGGCTGCCGTACCTGTCCTCCTCCTTCATGTCTCTGCTGCCGCACATCGGTTGGGTGGCTCGGCGCCTGACGCCGCAGCTGTTGGTGCGCGTGCTTCAGCTGGTGAAGGCGGAGGTGGGGCCGCCCGGAGGAGGAGGAGCAGGAGGAGGAGCAGGGGGAGGAGGAGCAGGCGGTGGGCGGGGTCTGCACGCCAACAACAGCGTGCTGGAGCTGCTTCAGAGGCTGACGGGGCCGGCGGCGGTGCCGAGGGCGGTTTCGGAGCGGATGGCGCTGGAGCTCGAGTGGTGAGGGCAGAAGGGCGCCGGTGAATGGCAAGGGTGTCGGGACGCGGGGTGATCGGAAGAGGATATGAGGAAAGGTCGGAAGGGGTACACGAGACATGAGGTCGCACCGCTGCCATGTCTTGTGTACCCCTTCCGACTTTTCCGAACATCCTCTTCCGATCAGCCCCCCCGCTTTCCGTTTACGATTCGATTGTGAGCGGGGTGGGACCTGTGAACGTACACGGGGCCACGGCGGGGGCAAGGGCGGCAAGGGCGGCAGGGACGGCGTTTGAGGACTGACCCACCCGAGGATGAACTTTCAGCCCGCTAGCCCGCACTGTCTGGTCACGGGTCGCGGGCCGCCCACTCGAGGCGCGCACAGCCCGGCCGGCCATCATGCGGTGGCCGGTGGCCGCCGGAGCTGGTCGGATCAGGTCGGATCGGACCGCATCGGAAGGCCGCCGCTGTCGGTGTGTGTGTGTGTGTGGGCGACCAACCATGGCGTTGTGCCAACCCTCACCCCCCCCGGGTGTCCCTATGTCCTTAAACCTGCATGGTCGCATCCTCGACGACATCATGTCGCAGTGGAGGGCATGCAGGAGGGCATGAAGGAGGGCAGGAGGGCAGCCTCCCAGCTCCCAGGCCACTCGTGCCCATCTTCCCGCTCCCCGCCCTGCCGCCTGCTTCCTCCTGTCCCCCCCTCCCCACCCTCCCCGCGCGCCCCCGCCCTCCCTCAGGACCATCCGCCGCTCCGACGTGCAGGCGCTCATTGCGGAGTGCCGCGCGGAGGAGTGCACCGCGGGGGGGGCCTGCCGCTGCCGGGGGGGCGGGGGCGGGGGCGGTGAAGGCGGGTCGGGGAGCGGCGGCGGGTGCGGGTGCGAGGGGTGCGGTGTGGCTACGGTGGAGTCTACGCGGCTGTTCAGTGAGCCGGCCTACTACTATGCGGGGTTCTATTGGAGGATGTGCTTCTTCGTACAGGTGAGGGGAGGGGCGGGGGGGGCGGGGGGGCAGGGGGGTGGGGTCTGAGGGTGGGCAGGGGGGTGGGCAGGGGGATGCGTGGGTGGACGAGAATGGATGGGTGGACGGGTGGAGGAGGTTGGGGAGAAAAGCACCTATGCTCCAGAGGGCGTGTCCTCGCATCCATCCGCGCAAGGGCGGGAAGATCGGATGGGTGTTGGGCGATGGTGTGGGTTGGGTGCTTCGGGTTTTGGTGGGTTGGGTACAAAGGGTTGGGTACCTGGGAGAGGTTGGTGGGATCAAAAAAAACGGCCCGGGACGAGGGAACGCAACGCAGTTACCTGGGATATTACCTGATGATTACCTGATATGTCCAGCAGAAAGCGAGCGCGGGAAGGTCCTGACGAGCATCTGCGCTCGCCTGCACCTCTGTCTAACCAGCTGCCAAATGAGCACCCCCCGTGGCCCCGGGGCCCCGGGGCCAAATGAGCACCGCCCGTGGCCCCGTGGCCCCGTGCTCCCGCCCCGGTCCGGTCCATTCGCTAACGCCGTCTCCTTCTCCGCTGCGGAATTCTCTTTATACCATCCCGCAGAAGAAGGTGGAGCCCAAGCGGCGGCGAGTGGGGGACATGCAGGACGTCGGCGGAGAGGGAAGGGGCGGAGGGGGAGGAGCCGGGGGAGGCGGCGCGGGCTTGGCAGCGGCGGCAGGGGGAGCGGGAGGGGCACACGGAGGCGGCGGCGGCGGAGGCGGAGGCGGTGGGCGCGACGGTGGCACTGGAACTGGCTCGGGCGGTTCGCAGCAGCCGCACCAGCAGCAGCAGCCGCAGCAGCAGCAGGAGGTGGCGGTGTATCACGACTTTCTGGGGGTCACCTGCAGAGCGGTGAGCAGAGGGGGGAGGAAGGGCGGTTAGGGTTAGGGTTTGGAGAAGGAAGGAGAGTGAATGGAAGAAACCCGGAGTTGCTGCTCGTCCACGGCAGGGTTGTACGGTGTTGGGGGCTGGGAGTTTATGAAGAGGGAATCACAGCGATGGAACGGAGGCGGGGGCTGGGAGGGCACGATGCCGGCGGGGTGGTGGTGGGGGTGCGGGTGGGGGTGGGGGTGCGGGTGGGGGTGGGTCGCGAGTATGGAGGGAGGAGGGAGGAGGGAGGAGGGAGGAGGGAGGAGGGAGGAGGGAGGAGGGAGGAGGGAGGAGGGAGGAGGGAGGAGGGAGGAGGGAGGAGGGAGGAGGGAGGAGGGAGGAGGGAGGAGGGAGGAGGGAGGAGGGAGGAGGGAGGAGGGAGGAGGGAGGAGGGAGGAGGGAGGAGGGAGGAGGGAGGAGGGAGGAGGGAGGAGGGAGGAGGGAGGAGGGAGGAGGGAGGAGGGAGGAGGGAGGAGGGAGGAGGGAGGAGGGAGGAGGGAGGAGGGAGGAGGGAGGAGGGAGGGGGAGGGGGGAGGGGGGAGGGGGGAGGGGGGAGGGGGGAGGGGGGAGGGGGGAGGGGGGAGGGGGGAGGGGGGAGGGGGGAGGGGGGAGGGGGGAGGGGGGAGGGGGGAGGGGGGAGGGGGGAGGGGGGAGGGGGGAGGGGGGAGGGGGGAGGGGGGAGGGGGGAGGGGGGAGGGGGGAGGGGGGAGGGGGGAGGGGGGAGGGGGGAGGGGGGAGGGGGGAGGGGGGAGGGGGGGGGGGGGGTGGGGGGAGGTTGGTGGGCTGTGTGGTCTCAGTACAGTGGCTGGGGTGTGGCGGGGCCGGCGGCGGAAGGGGAGTACGGCGGGTTCGGTGGGCTTTTTCCGGTGCCGCACCAGCTCCTCACGCGAGCTGGACACCCCACCCCACCCCTCCCCTCCTCTCCTCACATGGGTACGGTTGCTCCGTCCAGCTGGGCACTGCCTAACTAGGAAACCCCGTCGTCACCTCGCTGCGCTGCCCTCTGGCCTACTACCTCTGACTAGAGCCTATTGCCCCCTTCCCTCATGAAACCACACACACACATACACACACATCCCGCTGCCACCGACCTGTTGGTAGATCTGTAGATCCCGCTGCCCCTCTATCCTTCCTTGCTGCCCTCAGACCCTCAGACCCGCCTCTCTCTCTGCTCCCTCTCGCCCCGCCCCCCCCTCTCTCGGCCTCCAGGTCCTGGGCGGCGAGGAGTTGGCCCCCCTGACCTGCATGAACCTGGAGCTGCTGGCCGCCAGGTTCAGTGCACTGGGGGAGCAGCTGCCCTCGCAGAGGGCAGAGGTGCCGGGATACGTAGACGACGAGGTGCCGTACGGAGGTGGGTGGGTGGGGGTCTGGGTCTGGGGCCCCACGGCCATGAACGGGCGGGCGGACGGGCGGGAGGGCGGGTTGGCGCTGCAGCTGGTTGTGGGGTGGAGCTGAGCGGTGACGAAGGCATGGGCCTATGGGGCGGCGACGGTACGTGTAACATTGTGAGAGAAGCACCTTTGCACCTTTGCACGTGTGTATATCGGTTTAAGTGTCAAGATGTTTGCGTTCGCACCGGTTTCAGCACGAGTGCCTGGATCTCCCCTCAAGACGACGCGTCCCCCCACCGCTTCTTCCCGCTCCCGTACTGTAGTGTACGACTTCTTCCGGCAGGACAACCTCTCCGATGCGAGCCAGCTGGCGCCCTTCGTGAGCCGCCGCAACGAGCTGCACCTGTCTTGCAGGATCACGATGTGCTCGTGATGACGTTGAGGTGGAGGGGAGGGGAGGGGAAGGGAGGGGAAGGGCTCGAGAGAGGAAACAGTGCCAAGTGGCAGAGCGGCGAGGGGAGAGACGAGGGCAGAGGAGATGAGTGGAGGGAAGGACATCCCCACGCACTGCACTGCACTGCACTGCAACAGCCTGGGAAGAGGTCGAGGCCGGCTCTGATGGAGGTCGGGCTGGGCTGGGTTTGCGGCGGGCAGGGCTTTGAAGGGCGCCTGCTACCCCTATGGTACTCCCATGGGAGGTCGCATGACGACTTCTGCCTGTGGGGCCTTTCCCTCCCATACGGTACGATATCGGTTAGGTACGGTACGTAGCCAATGTTGCAAGTTGCATCCATGCAACACAGCGGCGCAACACAGCTCGCATGGATGCGGTATGAATGCGCTGGTTGGTAGATGCGCTGGTTGTAGCCGCCGGTGGTCTGAACGAAAGGGCTGTCAGGTAGAGATGTTGGGAAATAAAGCGCGATGCGGTTGTTACGGGCCCCGAGGTTCCGCTGCTCGATCGATGTGGCGCATGCACCCGCGGTGCGGTTCGCTGTGGCCTGCACGAGCCTGAGTCCACCTGCAGGCGTCGCCTGCTTCCTCGGAAGTCGGAACTGTTTTCTTTTCTCCCGCCTTCTCTTGCCATTGATGTGGCGTGCTGGCAGCGGGCACCGCCCCCACCCCTACACGTGGATACCCCCTCCCCCCCGCCTTTGCTGAAGAGGGCAGGGCGGGGGCGGGGGCGGAGGGGGCCCTCATCGATGTGAGTGAGCACGCACGCACGAAGCAAGCCCTTTCGTCCGCGGGTTGCTTTTCGTCCTAGGAGGAGTGGGATATGTGTGGGGGGGGAGGGGCGGAGGAGGAGTCAGAGGACGAAGGGGAAGTGGGTGCGGCGCGCTGCTGGGTCTTGGCTCTTATCCGCTGGTCGGGCTGGTGGACGTTCACCTGCACCTGGTTCGCACAGCGGCACGGTTGGCCTTTGAGCTGCTGCCGCGGAGGCGGTGGCGGGGGCGGTGGCTCCAGTCCTGGCAATTGCGAAAGGGCGCAAGGGGAGGGGTGTTTCGTCGCGCCCGCTGCGGCCGGCCGGGCGGCAAGTCGGGAGGGTAATAAGATGGGTTCCGTGTGAATCGGAGGCTGGAGCCGGTTACGCATACACCCTACCAAGCTACCATACGTACGTGCATACGTACCCTACCATACGTACGTACATACGCGACTGGCGCCTCGCTGAGGCGAGGGGTGGGTGGGTGGGTGGGTGGGTGGGTGGGTGCGGGTGTAGGGCCCCGCCCACCGCCTCAGTGCCCCTGGCTCGCTGCTGCCCCCTCGCCTCGCCTCGCCTCATACAGGAGCAACGGCACTGATGACGAGGGGCGGGTCAACCTGACGATGCACGGCAACGCATGGTCCGGCACCGGTACTGATACCGGTGCCTATCCTGTGATTGTGTCGCGTGATGATGCAGTGACTTGGACTCGGACATGCGGGCTTGTGTGTGTGTGTGTGCCGTTGCTTGTCGCGGCGGCGCTGTCGTTGTGCCTCCCATGCACGTTACAGCCGATGGTGGTCGCGGGTGTCGCTTTCCGGGTCCCGCCTGCCTTGGCACCCGAGCCCCGCCGCACCAGGGAGCGGGTAGCGGTTGGGACAGAAGAACCGTCGGGGAGGGGTTGTGGCCAAGAAGACGTCTGGCGTGGCGTGTGTCACTCGACGCCGTTGTAGCGCGGGCTGGCGGGCGGACGGACGGCGCCGCTTCGCGGCCGCGTGCCGTCGTCACCCGTTTGAGACAAACTGCACGGGGATGCACGCACCGCACATGCATTGTACTTGCCGTACACGTTGGCCGCATGCACCGGTTGTCCCAGCGCGAATTTGTTTCCGTACTTTCGAGGATTTCGCTCGCCTGTACAAATAGGGTATTGCGTTCCGTAGGGTGGCCTAACAGCTGTCGGCTGGGTTATATCCCTTGCCCGGCGCGGAATGTTGGATTGATCGGGGGGCGATCCCGTTTGTTTTGTGCCGCAGCAACATTACCAGGCGGACTTGAAGCCCCCGCCTGGTAATGCGGCCATTGGGATTACGTAAAGTGGGATACGGCAGTCAGAAGTGACCTCGACAGCCTTCATTCATGGTTCGCGCGTGGCTCGGCGTTGGCTGGAAGGGGGCGCGGGCCTTGGCTAGGTGGGCACCGGGCACCCACATTGGCTACCGTGTGTGGGGCTGTGGACAAGGAAGCGATGTGGTGTGCCCCGTTCCGTCCCGTCCCGTGAGCGCGTCCTTTGCCCAGGCGCCCGCGCCGCAAAGGCGAGTTAGGCTGTGTGTCAAGCATCGCACGTTGTAGTTGGAAGCTACCGTAGATGTGCGTCCTTCTCTGTTAAATGGTGGTCCGTTCGTTTCCGTGGCCTGCAGTTGTCGCTTGCTGCCCCTCTTCCTGTAGCGGCTCGGCATCAAGTGCACCCCTTCTCAGACCGTATGTCCCCTCCTGCTCTTGCTTTGCGCCGCCAGGCGCAATCGAGCCTTAAGCATAGCATGGGTTGCGCGCGAGCTGACCGTTGGCATTATGGAGTTTGTGGGCTTTCCTTCATTTTGTTGCTCTGTGCACGCACGCGAGAGAGTGGGCGGATGCCGCCTCAAGTTCCAAATTAGAGCGTACGGCACCCCTCCCGCCGCCGCATAGATGCCGTATGAGAGGAGAGTCTTTGAAGACGCTCTCGGCCCAAAGGTCAGCAGGTCAGGTCAGGTCGCATCGGGTCTTGTAGTGATGAAGGGGGGGCACGCTCCGCAGCTCAGCAGGGATAACGCATGCACCGTGGCACACGTCTTGTCCGTCATCACGTCCCCACAATGGCGGCTACCCGGTCGCGCTCAGCACACGCCGCTCAAAGTTTGTTATTACGTGCACGTCGTGACCGCCTATCTATCACAGCCTGCAGGACAACGATGCGTGCGCACATGTAAACGCTCGTTTACTAAAGAGTTTCAGACGAGCACGCCAGGCACGTTGTGCCCCCAGCCACCTCCGTGGCAAACAAATAAGCCGCCCAAACAACGGAGAGAGACCTTCGCGATGGGATCGATTTCTACCCCCTTCGCATCTGTCGATCGGTTTGCCGAGGCCGCGCTTCCACGCCTCTGCACGTCCTCGTACCGCCCTTGTCTCACTGCTGCAAACCCAAAATCCCATCCTACACCCCATCCCGACCCCGACGCAGGGGCGCCGCTGCGGGCGCCTGCTCTCGCCGCGTATACGTCCAGCGGCCGAACCGCGCCGGCCCACCCGTGTGCCTGGGCTTCTTCACTCCGCATACGGCGGCAACCCCCACTCCTCCGGCCGGAACTCCTCCAGCGATTTGAGCACGCGCGTCGCTCCGCAGCGCTGCAGCTCCTCCGGCATACCCGGGTAGGGCACCATCACCACGCGCATGCCCGCCGCCAGCGCCGCCTCCACCCCGTTGGGCGCGTCCTCGAACACCAGCAGCGCAGAGGGCGGCGGCGCCGGCTGCTGCGGCGTCGTGAAGCCCTCGGCGGCGCGCAGAAAGATGGCGGGGTCGGGCTTTGCCCGGGGCAGCATGTCGCCCGTCACCACGTGGCTGAACACGCGGCCAAACAGCTCCCCGTGCTTGGAGGTCTTGACCGCGAACTGCTGCTTGTTGGAGCCGGTGGCGACGCACATGGGCACGCCGGCGGACGCCAGGTGGCGCAGCAGGCGTTCGACCCCGGGCATGAGGGGCGAGTCGGGGAAGACGTCCGCAAGCAGCGCGTCTCGCTCCTCCAGGAATTGCTGGGCCGGGGCCGGGGCCGGCAGTAAGGGTGCGAGTGGGGCAGGCGGGATGGCGGGATGGGGTGGAGGAGGGCGGTTTGGAGGGTGTCACCTGGCGGGGGAGGGCGGAGCAGCGCTGCCCGCGGAACCGCACAAACAGCAGATTTGTGGGAATTCAACGTCACGAGGACTACAAGGCCCAGGCACAGACGCAGACGCAGGCACAGGTGCATGTGGGACCTGGACCACAGCCGAACGTGCTTTGCTGAGGCGACAACCGAATTCGTTCGTTACCGAAGCTGTTTTAATCTTCCCGGCCTTGATCGCGGGAGGTTCCTTCGTGACGGCGCCCAGCTCGCCTTCGCGCCGATGCTGCAATCCAAAGTGAATACGAGGCCTACCTTCCCTCCCTGGACACCTCCCTCCAGCCCCCATGCCAAGCGGGCGAATCGGGATCGCGCAGCACAACGGAAAAGCCAGGAAAAACGGCTGCACCGTTCCCGCCTTGTGGCCCGGAGAGTGCATTCCTCCAGCTGCAGGCCCCCTGCCACCCTCAGTTACCCTACCAGCACTCCAATAACCCAACACGGCCACATTGATCATCCAGGGCGCAGATGTTCAAACGGTCTTTGTACGGCAGTTACCCGGCAAAATGCGCATTATTTAGGATTTTAGTCCTTCACACGCGTTTGGCGTGTCGCCTAGTACTTTTATACTAAACGTTTTGTATGTAAACAAACTTGGACAAAGCATAGCTCGTACTCTCAACAACGAAATGAACGTATTGGTTCCCCGCTGCTCTGCCATGCGGCTCACCGCGCCACCGCGTCCCACGTATAGACCGCAGACAGCAGCTTGCCGGTCCCTTCCTCCTGATGCCGCTAGTTCTGTCCTAAAGGTGCGCCAGGAGCTGCTTGAAGACGGCATCAGCCCGGGCGCAGCGGAGGCTATCCTGAAGAACTTCGTGCCCACTTGCTGCGATGTGGCAACAAAGTCGGACGTCAAGGTGCTGGAAGAGAAGTTGACGCAGCTGGAAGAGAAGTTGGCGAAGAAAATGAACTGGATAGTCCTGCTCGGAATCGCCACCTTGTTGCTGCGCTTGGCGAGAACAGCGTCGTCGCAGTGATATCATCCATTGCTCGTTGCTACGGACCGCAGACAGAAGGACACCGTTTAGCGTTTGTTAGGGTCGGCTAATATTGACTTTCAGACTGCAGACGTATACCTGTACTCACAAGACCGCACACAAATTTGTCCTTTGGTTCTCTCATTCCTTCCGAGAGTGCTGCTTATACGCGAATAGGTGATGCACAGCAGCGGACTGCTTCTACCTAAACAGCTACAGGGCAAGCAAGTCCTGTAGACCTGCCACCACCCGGCTTCATCAACGCCGGCTTCAACGCCCTGGTCAATACTATAATAAGTGCGGAGCATGGCAATGGTGACCAGAGTCCAAAGACAACTACTGGATTATTGCGTGCGTCTGTATTACTACCGTCTGTGTTACCTACCGTCCGGCGTATTATTGGCGTCCAGAAGTTACACCATACACCTAGCGTGTTCATATGGACCCAGGGTGATGCATGCTGTGGGCAGCTGGCTTGCGTGGTGAGCGCTTCACTGATGTGCAGGTTATGAATGACATGCATGCGCATTGCATGAGATGACTTTTGGAAATGATGGCATACCTGTTTGGACCAGCCAGATGGCTTCACCTTTTTTGGGTTTCAGTGCAGTGTTTGGGATCATGATATGTTGGTAGCGGTTGGTAGGATTGCTGTGCGTTCTGCAGTCTTGCTGTTGATTCATAGGGCCCAGGGGGTCATTTGGAGACTGGAGAAAGGCAAAATTAGGTTGAAGCCAATGAAACCTTGAGGATAAAGGGACAGGGGGGGAGCGTCGGGAGCGACGTGAGCATAACCATTGCTTTGGTGAATACTCTAGGGTGTGCCAGTCATCCTTAAATCTACCAGTAGTCCCACATGTAACATGATTCATTTGTTTTATGGATCTGCTGTCAATGCAAGTGAACAAGATGGGCCATGGGCACGGTACTACTTATGAGTTAGCAGGGGTCACCACCTAACACACAAAATAAGAGCATTTCGGTTTGAGATACCCCCCTTCGGCTGCATAAACCCTCCAAGACGGCAACATGATTCTCTAGCGCATAACGATAAAACGTGTTCATTTTCTTTGAACTCCCTCAACAACCGTCTGTGGCAGCATGCGATTGTCGGGTCCGTCACTGCCCGAAGCACGCCCCTGCAGATCACGCCAGCTGCCCACTTGTGCCGCACAAACTCCTGTTTATATGCACAGCAACTCAGTTATAATGGACTTTATGGACTTTACTTCATTTTGTTGCATTGTGAGTCACACGTGCACGCACGAGAGAGTGGGCGGATGAGGCGGATGCCGCCTTCAGTTCCAAATTAGACAGAGTACACACCCCGCCCGCCGCCGAATAGAGAATAGAAAGCCATATGAGAGGAGGGCCTTTGAAGACGCTCTCGGCCCACAGGTCAGGTCAGGTCGCATCAGGTCTCGTAGCGATAAGGGGGTGGGGGCGGGGCACGCTCCGCAGCTCAGCAGGGATTACGTGTGCACCGTGGCAGGTTGACTGACACAGGCAGGGGGCTGCAGGCAAGTGGCAAGGGGCCCCACACCCTTCCAGCGGTCAAGAACCAACACACGTCATCACGTCCCCACAATGGCGGCTACCCGGTCGCGCTCAGCACACGCCGCTCAAAGTTTGTTATTACGTGCACGTCGTCACCGCCTGTGTATCACAGCCTGCAGGACAACGATGCGTGCGCACGTGATGTAAACGCTCGCTTACTAAAGAGTTTCAGACGAGCACGCCAGGCACGTTGTGCCCCCAGCCACCTCCGTGGCAAACAAATAAGCCGCCCAAACGACGGAGAGAGACCTTCGCGATGATATCGATTTCCACCCCCTGGGCATCTGTCGATCGGTTTGCCGAGGCCGCGCCTCCACGCCTCTGCACGTCCTTGTACCCTCATGCCCGGGTCTCACTGCTGCAAACCCAAATCCCATCCTAGAACCCATCCCGGCCCCGACGCAGCGGCGCCGCTGCTGGCGCCTGCTCTCGCCGCGTATACGTCCAGCGGCCGAACCGCGCCGGCCCACCCGTGTGCCTGGGCTTCTTCACTCCGCATACGGCGGCAACCCCCACTCCTCCGGCCGGAACTCCTCCAGCGATTTGAGCACGCGCGTCGCCCCGCAGCGCTGCAGCTCCTCCGGCATACCCGGGTAGGGCACCATCACCACGCGCATGCCCGCCGCCAGCGCCGCCGCCACCCCGTTGGGCGCGTCCTCGAACACCAGCAGCGCAGAGGGCGGCGGCGCCGGCTGCTGCGGCGTCGTGAAGCCCTCGGCGGCGCGCAGAAAGATGGCGGGGTCGGGCTTGGCCCGGGGCACCATGTCGCCCGTTACCACGTGGCTGAACACGCTGCCAAACAGCTCCCCGTGCTTGGAGGTCTTGACCGCGAACTGCTGCTTGTTGGAGCCGGTGGCGACGCACATGGGCACGCCGGCGGACGCCAGGTGGCGCAGCAGGCGTTCGACCCCGGGCATGAGGGGCGAGTCGGGGAAGACGTCCGCAAGCAGCGCGTCTCGCTCCTCCAGGAATTGCTGGGCCGGGGCCGGGGCCGGCAGTAAGGGTGCGAGTGGGGCAGGCGGGATGGCGGGATGGGGTGGAGGAGGGCGGTTTGGAGGGTGTCACCTGGAGGGCGGAGCCTGGAGGGCGGAGCAGCGCTGCCCGCGGAACCGCACAAACAGCAGATTTGTGGGAATTCAACGTCACGAGGACTACAAGGCCCAGGCACAGACGCAGACGCAGGCACAGGTGCATGTGGGACCTGGACCACAGCCGAACGTGCTTTGCTGAGGCGACAACCGAATTCGTTCGTTACCGAAGCTGTTTTAATCTTCCCGGCCTTGATCGCGGGAGGTTCCTTCGTGACGGCGCCCAGCTCGCCTTCGCGCCGATGCTGCAATCCAAAGTGAATACGAGGCCTACCTTCCCTCCCTGGACACCTCCCTCCAGCCCCCATGCCAAGCGGGCGAATCGGGATCGCGCAGCACAACGGAAAAACGGCTGCACCGTTCCCGCCTTGTGGCCCGGAGAGTGCATTTATCCAGCTGCAAGCCCTCTGCCACCGTCGGCCACCCTACCAACACGGCTCACTTTCTTCAAAACTGGCCGCGCGCCCGATCGCGGCTCCCACCCCAGATGTTCCACCCGAACCACAGGCACCGCGCCGCGCGACGGGACCACGACCACGACGCGACCGCGACTACGGCATCGCAGTTCGCCGCCCGCACCGCACCTCTGGCGTAATGTCCTGCGGGCCGAGCTCGAGTGCGTCCAGCAGCCACTTGGCGCCCTCCATCGCCTGCCGGCCCATCATGCCCGCCTTGAGCTCCCACGTGAACTTGCGGCCGAAGCGGTCCAGGATGCGCTGCTGCGCGATGGTGTAGGCGCCCTCAGTGTCCAGGAGGAGGCCGTCCATGTCTGCAGGGTAGGGGGGGCGGTGCGGTGCGGTGCGGTGTTGTGCGGCGGCCCGGGGCGTGAACCGCAGTTGTGGGTTCCCGGGTTGGGTTGCACGCGGGCTCCCGGGTAAGACAGGTAGGGTGTGTCGACCGTCGAGGAGTTGCTAGTATTAACGGGGATTAGATGTTCATTTGCGGTAGACGCTGGCACAGCGAAGTGCGCTGCCGGGGCCGGGTGGCGGTGGCGCTTGGTGCAACGCAAGGGATATCACGCAAATTTTACGGTGAGGCACCAGGGCAGTCCAGCTGTTCCCAAACTCAGCCGCCTGAATTCCAGGCGTGGCTGAGGCCATAGTCACTGCCCAACGCACCGAAGATAACGGCTGCCACCGGGACCACTGACCCGTCCTTAGCGGGGTGGGGCGTGGCCATGGCTCCGAGGGGTCCGAGGGGTATAATACCGTCACGCAGGAGGAGCCTGCGCACCAGGCGCTGTGCAAATTGTGAGCTGGGCGCAGGGTCGCAGTCACAGCTGGCACAGCAGGGGAGAAGGGTCGGACCTGTTTGCGGCAAGCTCCACTCACCGGTGAAAGCGCGCTCCGATGCCAGGTCACGAAATCCGCCCCTTTGTCGCAGCAACGTAGAAATAGTAAGTTTATATACCAGAACTGGAGGTCTTATAGATAATATGCACAGCGAAACAAACGAGCAGCTTGCGTGAACAGCTGGCGGCAATGTAGCTAGATTGTTGCAAGATCTCAAGGTGGCAAATATTTCAAGCAGCAAGTTTACATATGAAATTCAACGTAAAAGAAGCCATGCGGTCATTTTGTCAAAGCGGAGCCGTACACAGCCGTACAGTTTGCAGCAAGAAGCTAAGAAGGATGAAGCAATGGCGCTCCCCCAGGGTAGAGGGTGCCCAACCCGCTTCAACGGGAAAGCTGTACGCTTAAAACATGAAGCATGGCCCGGCGGGAACGATCTGCCCCCGGCTGTCCCCTTGGAAGCTGTATGGTACTGCACGGTTGAGGGGTTGCTGACGGATGCGAAGAGCGCACAGCTGCAACCACTCGCCACACGCCCAGCTGTGGCGGAATTAATTACAGACGCATATATATGCCGTACGGATGCACATTCTTCAACGTGTCCATGGGTACGGATTTTACACGTACGGCTGGGCATCCCCTAAAGCACGGGCCACACACACGGGCCTACCCGCGCAGCCTCTGGCCGTGGATGCGGGTTGATAACCCACCCCCGTGCGGCCATTAATAGCCGACATTGATATTTTGAGTACCCACCTCTGTCGAGTACTGAACAGCGCCGGCAAGCAACAGGGGACGAGGTCTCGGGGGTGATGGTAATACTTCACCTCATCAAACGAGTGGCGTGATGTGGTGTTGACAAACACCAGTTAATGATTTGTTGCAACATCGCTTTACATCTTATGAAGGTTGATGAACTCCAGTCTGTCAGCACTGGAGTGGGCTGTGCTGCGCTGTGCTGCGCTGTGCTGTGCTGCGCTGTGCTGGCTGGAGTGGGCTGGGCTGCGCTTGCTGGCTGGGGTCGGATTCGGTGGGCTGGTTTGGGCTGTGCTGGGCTGGACTGTGCTGCGCTGTATTTGCTGTGCTGGGATGTGAGCGTGGACTAGAGAGGGCTGATGCCTACGAGGGCAGAGGGGGCAAGGGGGCCAAGACGGCAAGAGGGCAGAGAGGGGAAGAGGGCCAAGACGGCAAGAGGGCAGAGAGGGCTAAGAAGGCTGAGGGCAGAGAGGGCAAGGGGGCCAAGACGGCAAGAGGGCAGAGAGGGCAAGGGGGCCAACACGGCAAGAGGGCCGAGAGGGCAAGAGGGCCAAGACGGCAAGAGGGCAGAGGGGGCTAAGAAGACTGAGAGGGCAGAGAGGGGAAGGGGGCCAGGACGGCATGAGGGCAGAGAGGGCTAAGAAGGCTGAGAGGGCAGAGAGGGCAAGGGGGCCAAGACGGCAAGCGGGCTGAGTGGGCACCTGGGCAGACAAGGCTGAGAGGGCAGAGGACAGAAAGAGCAGGGGCAGAGAAGGCTGAGACGACTGGTCTAGTGGTCGGGAATAAAGAGGGTGCAGGGAGGGCTAAGCGGGATGAGTAGGCTGAGCGGGCAGAGCGGGCTGAGGGGCCAGAGGGGCAGAGCGGCAGAGAGGGATGAGAGGGAAGAGAGGGAAGAGAAGGAAGAGGAAGGAAGAGAAGGAAGAGAAGGAAGAGAAGGAAGAGAAGGAAGAGAAGGAAGAAAAGGAAGAGAAGGAAGAGAAGGAAGAAAAGGAAGAGAAGGAAGAGCAGGAACAAGGAGGACGAGGAGGACGAGGAGGACGAGGAGGACGAGGAGGACGAGGAGGACGAGGAGGACGAGGAGGAAGTGAGGGCAAACAGGCAAGAGAAAGCTGAGAAAGCTGAGGCGGCTGAGAATGCTGGGGAGGCTGAGCAGGCTGACCGGGCTGAGTTGCGCCTGTTTGAAATTGGATTAAGGGGGCAAGGCAAATATGCGGGGCAGGCTCAACAGTGCCATCGACATTCATGGGGAAGCATGGAACAGTTTCAGGGTCGCGTGCCAAACACATAACAAGGTGGTGCCTGTGGCGGCACCGGCTTGGCTCGGAAGCAAGCGCAAGCAAATGAAGCCTTCACGAGGGTAAGCGGTTCCGTTTCCCCCAGCAAGCCGTAACCCGAGTGCGTGCGTGCATGCCCCAGCCTTCCCCAACCACACCTGCGACGCTGAATGCCGTACGTGGCGCAAGCCTCCAGACCTCCAGCGGCTCCTCTCCCTCGCCCTCCGTCTGCGCTAGATGCCAAAGCGCCCGGGCGTCCGGGCGCCAAAGCGCCAGTAGGAGCCCCGCCACCGCCGAACCCGTGCCGGCGGCGGCGCTGGCACAGCCTGCCGCTGCTGAGGCCGCACGAGCGCTGCGGCTGACGAGATGAATGCGGCCCACGGTAGGTTCCTCAGCCCACCACCGCAACCAGCAGCGCGCCAGCAGCAAGGCCAGGCCGCCGTCTGCTGTCACCACTCACCAGCACACGCAAGCGCGACAGGACCGACCCATGGGTCCGCCCCACCGGCGCGGCGATGGCCTTGAGGGCCAGGAGCGCTGCCATGTGCTGCGGCAGCTGGGTGGGTGTGCAGGACCTGCGAGGAAGGGGGATCGGGATGTGTGCAAGGAGAGGCAAGTGAGGCCGAACAGTTGGGGCATGGGTACCGAGCCCCAACGTAAGGCGTGGTTGCGTTAAGGCTAAATACACGGAGTACCGGTATAAATGTATCCACCCACACTTAGCCTGTGCAATCAAAGCTCCAAGCAGCCAAGACATTTCAATCTGCGACCCCATGCAAGGACGGACAGCCCCCAGAAGCCTTCCCACCTGTGCACCCAGAAGCCGCCTCAACGAACTGGTACCGGCGAACGCGGCGGAGCCGGCGTCAGCGCCCGTCGTCGCCGCCGCCGCCGCCATGTCGCCGTAACAACCGCAGCAGAGGCGCGAAGCTGCATGATCTGTGCCCCGCCGTGGCGCCTCCCCGCAAAGACAACCAGCTTGCCAGCGGCCAGACCAGCCTACAATACTGCAGCGGGCCGCCAGCCGCGCCCTTCCGTCGTTCGCCGCCGCCGCCAGCCGGGGCATGCAGGATTAGCGGCGACGGGATGACCGCGTCCGTGATGGCCACCGCGGGACTGGCACCGGCGCGCTGTCGCGACACGCCGCTACCGGTGGCGCTGTCGGCCGCCGCGGTGGAGGGCGTCGATGCTTGGCCTCCAGACCTCCAGCGGCTCCTCTCCCTCGCCCTCCGTCTGCACTAGATGCCAAAGCGCCCGGGCGTCCAGGAGCCAAAGCGCCAGTAGGAGCCCCGCCACCGCCGAACCCGTGCCGGCGGCGGCGCTGGCACAGCCTGTCGCTGCTGAGGCCGCACGAGCACTGCGCTGCGGCTGACGAGATGAATGCGGCCCACGGTTCCTCAGCCCACCAACCAGCAGCGCGCCAACAGCAAGGCCAGGCCGCCGGTGCCGTCTGCTGTCACCAGCACACGCAAGCGCGACAGGACCGACGCATGGGCGATGGCAGCAATGGCAGCAACCCAAACGCGTCCAGAGAGCCTGCCAGGGCGGAAAGGATGGCCGTAGTCAGCGCAGTCTCAAGATGCATGTTTGGCAGTAGCTGTTCACTCGACCACCGATAAGGCTCGGTGGGTGCATGTATTGAAATTTGGGACCAGTTGACGAAGGATGGGTGGACCGCGATTGAACCCCTGGCAGCTCGTGGCCCGTTTTAGGGGACAGCTGCAGATGTGAAGAACCCAAGTTGCTTGCCCATACTCCCCGGCACCTGTAAAGCTCAGCGTCCCAGAATCGCCTTAAGTTGCGAGCCTCCTCTTCCGTAAAATTGAAGTTGTGCATGTCCAGGCTTTGAGCCTCCGATGGCTGTGCGGAGGATGTTGCGCTTGCCACCACGCCCGAGCCTGTGTAAGCGATGAAGCATCCAAAAATTGCCATCGGTTCTTACGCCGTTGAACGTAGGTGCTGGCGTAACGTACCTGCAGACGCTCGCTGGAAACGCCCTGCAACCATCCGGGCCACCTTGGGCGGATTTGTAGCGTTCCGAACAGCCGTCAGCGGCAACTTGAAATTAAACGTTCGGTATAAATTCAGGTAATTGCGGGAAGAGTTCCAAAGGCATTTGGGACACGGTAGTCGGACGACCTCGGTATCAACGTCTGATAGTGCTACGGTCGCTTCCTTAGGACCATGGGCAAGTAGATAATGTTATTTTGTCGCAATAATCCCAGAACGGGGTCCTGAGACGGAGCTGGCAAAGCACGCCGTACCGTCGGGAATCGCCCTCTAATCTTACAGCGGTTCTAGCCCTGTACGCGGACGACTTAAGCCTTTTCGCGGCGACAAAGCGACGTTTGATAAGCTTGCTTAGAGCTTTGCGGGAGTGGTCCGAGGTGTTTGGACTTACCGTTAATGCGAGGAAGTGTGAGCTGCTGCTCTTCCACCCCAGTGATCAGGTTAGGAGTCACTTCTACGCGATCAACGGCCTGGTTACTATGCGCGTTTTGGAGGACGGGCTGCCGGTGGACCGGCCCATCACCTGGAAGCCGCGCGCACGTTATCTCGGGCTACATTTTGGCCCTAATAGTTCCTTTGCGTCGTGCACGGACGAACTCTACGTCGCGGGCCAGCGGGCTATGTTTTCCCTGCTTAGCAAGTTGCGTCGACAGGGGCTATTGTTACCATCCGTCGGAATGAAATGCTTTAATGCGCAAGTCCGTTCTGTTCTGTCTTATGGTTCGCAGTTGTGGGGTGTCGATTGATGATGATGATGTTACAAGCTTCAGTGAGCTCGTACGGTTCAAACGAACCCGAAGGCTCATGAACCGCCTCAGTCAAGCAAAAGGAACAAAAAGTAAGGAAAAATCAACCGTAGCAGAAAGGGCATAAAAACAACATAAGACAGATACGTCACAAAAGCACAACATGACCTGAGAAGGAGTCTCCATCGACTCTACACGGCGATGCGCTCGCGCCGAAAGCAAAACATGTCATAAACAACCTTTGCAAGACCGCGCTGATCGTCTATTTGCATGACGTCGCAAACACTCGCTCCCTCCGGTACACCCAGGTCCCAAAGCTTCTGCCGCGCTGACATGAGAGCAGAACACTCCAACAGGAAGTGCTTCTCGTCCTCGACGGCACCATTAATGCGACACGCCTTGCACACACGCAACTCCCTGGCTCGATTACTCTCGCTATTAACCGCCAGGTCTGATACGCATAACCGGAAACGGAGAAGGGCACGGTGGTGCGCCGGGGGAATGTAACCCTCAAACTGCTTCGGCTGCCCCATCCAGTGCTTGTGACGGCACATTTTCACGCCTGGCTTCCTGCCATCCGTAACGAAAGAGCACGGGTCGACGGCCAACCTGTCACTGGCCCAATCATCGTTAATGCGCCCCCTAAGAGTGTCCAACAGCGCCTCAACGTCGAGCTTGCACGTAGAGTACCGTCTAACCCTGGCGTCGATGGTACCCGCCGTCGCATCCTCCGGCCAGTCATGCCTTAAGATGTTCAGAGCCCGAATGATCTTAGTTCCCCAGCCGTCCCCCTGCAAATCCGATTCCAATGCCAGCCGGATCTCGTGACGAAAAACACTGTGGTATATGCTGCTAGTGTTCTCCACCATACTGTTCCAAAAACGAAACACAGATTCAGCCCAGTACATCTGCAGCGGCATCTGCCCTAGTTCCCTAAACAACAATTGAAGGGGCGGGACGGAAGCTCCGACCAGCTGCTTCATAAAAGCGATTTGCAGCTTGACCATGCGATCCCGAGTAGCGACCTCAAAATAACAGGAACGCGGTGCCTCGTTAGCCGGGAAACCCCTCTCGAGCAACGCTAAAACCAAATCGACACCCCACAACTGCGAACCATAAGACAGAACAGAACGGACTTGCGCATTAAAGCATTTCATTCCGACGGAAGGTAACAATAGCCCCTGTCGACGCAACTTGCTAAGCAGGGAAAACATAGCCCGCTGGCCCGCGACGTAGAGTTCGTCCGTGCACGACGCAAAGGAACTATTAGGGCCAAAATGTAGCCCGAGATAACGTGCGCGCGGCTTCCAGGTGATGGGCCGGTCCACCGGCAGCCCGTCCTCCAAAACGCGCATAGTAACCAGGCCGTTGATCGCGTAGAAGTGACTCCTAACCTGATCACTGGGGTGGAAGAGCAGCAGCTCACACTTCCTCGCATTAACGGTAAGACCAAACACCTCGGACCACTCCCGCAAAGCTCTAAGCAAGCTCATCAAACGTCGCTTTGTCGCCGCGAAAAGGCTTAAGTCGTCCGCGTACAGGGCTAGAGGCACTCGCCGACCTTCGACGTCTGGGCAGTCTGGGGCCGCCATAGCATCTGGGAGCGCGACGTCAAGGGCGTCGACGTAGTCGGCATACCCTTCTACGAAGAAACCAAACAGCGTTGGGCTCATCGGGCATCCCTGTTTCACACCTTGCGAAGAAGGGAACGCCGCTCCCGTCGTGCCGTTAACCTTGACCCGCAGTTCCACCCGCTCATAGCAGCGCTTCAGAGCCGCCAGTGCCGTGCCTGTGACCCCTCTTTCCTCGAGACGCAACCACAACATGTCCCTATTCACCCGGTCAAAAGCCTTCTCAAAATCGATCTGGCAAACAAAAAGTGCTTGGCTCGAACCGTTGGGGAGTACCCTGCGGCAACGATCCGTAAGGTGCCGTAGCAGGAACAAGTTGTGGATGGTGCCACGCTTGGGCCGGAAGCCCCCCTGGTAAGGACTGCGCGCGCCGCTACTCTCTCCCCAAGCCTTCAACCGCCGGTCAAGAAGGTTCGCATATAGCTTAGAGAGGGCCCCGCCAACAGCCAACCCACGATAGTTGCTCGGGTCGAGTGCGTCGCCCTTCTTGTGTAGAGGGGTGACGATCGAAACCTCAAACTGCTTGGGATAATCGCCCGTGGACCGGATATGCTCCAACAGACGCAAAAGGTACGGCGCAAGAACGAGCTCTTCCTTATCCTCCACTTTGCGGGTGGCATATTTGTAACACTCCGCCGGAGCCCGCTCAAGGCCTGGCGATTTATGGTTGGCCAATGATTTAAGGGCCGCGATGACCTCCGCCAGTGAAAACGGGGCATTCAGGGACGCCGCCGCAACAACCCTCTGATTCCGAGCTACGCCTTCGTTACCGGCCCAGTTGCGTGGCGCTGTGAGGGGACGCCCGTTAAAAAGGTTCAGAATATAGTCCGCCCTCACCGCACTAAACGCATTAACCTCATCATTGTATAACGCGTCGAAATACTCGCGCCAACTATTGACATCGCGGATGGGGCAGTCGGGTTTCAAACCCTGATTGAGCCGTCGCCACAGTGCGCGGGGGTCGCCCTTGCACTCCTCCAGAAAGGACGTGAAATGAGAGACACTATACGCGGCGCGAGCATCCTTCCTAAGCCTCTGGTAGCGAGTGCGCAGCGTGGAGAAGACCAGCCGCGCTTGCTCGTCGGCCAGAAGCCCGTGCGCCCTCATATAGGCTTTGTGCTGCAGCATCGCATTACGGGCGGTGGCGCACTCATCGGTCCACCAAGGAGCATCCCGATCCTCCCTGACCCGCCGGACCCTACTGAGACGCCCCCCGAAAGCCTTTTCCAACGCTGCCGAACACGCCATCGTGATAACCTCAACAACCGCCGTACTATCCAGCTCGGCGCCAAGTTTGTTAACAGCGTCGGCGATTCGCCGGACAGAGGGGGCATCATCCGCAGCAAAAAGACTAGCGTACCGGGCTTTGCGCCGCACGTCAAAGCGCGCTCTGGGACTGGATCTACCCGCGGGGGAGGCGCCCTGCCTCAGAACCCTCAGGTCGAGCGACACCGGGCAGTGATCGCTCATGAGGCTGCCCACCTTCACTCCTGATTGCGCAACGGGTATGTTCGTGACATGCAGACGATCCACTCGGAAGAACAGGGCGGGAGATGCGACAAACAAATCTATCATGCTACGCCCCTGTCCCGCAGGGCTCCAAAACGTGCACGCGCCTTGAGGATCACCGTTCACTCGACCGTTCAAAACAACCAGCTCCAATTCCTGACAGAGGGCCGCCAGCGCCCGCCCGAAAACATTATCTGCGGTGTCCTCGGACCGACGTGGAGGGATGGCGCGCAAAAGGTTGGCCTGCCCCAGCTCCGCTTGAGTGAATTCTGCTAGTTCCGCGTCACCGTCGACATCGGGAAGCTCGCTAACTCCAGCAACTCTGGCGTTGAGATCGCCCAACATCAGAACCTCGTCGCCAGGCTGTTGAAAACGCCGCACCAGAGCGCGAACCCTATCCATGACGCGCCTCGTTATGCTATCCTGCGAACTGCGACCACCTAACGAATAAACACGAGACCCCAGAGGTGCGGCATAGACAGCACCGATGACCAGCCCGTTACCACCGAGGTCCAACGCGTCCCCCTGGAGCCGCAGCCAAACACTGTTCATGCCCCTAGGGGCGTCGGACGACGTGCAATGCGTTACGTAGCGCGCGATGCGTTGATGAACCCAAACACAGACACCCCCACGATCCCTTGAACGACCAGCGAAAAAACACCGCGACCCGTCCGGTATAAGTCGAGAAAGTCGGCCCGTGAGTGTCCCATGAGTTTCAGTAAGCACGACAATGTCGTACCGCAGTGCGAGATTGAGAAGCTCGCGTTGCTCTAATTTCCATTCCGTAACGCCCCGCAAGTTCCACTGAATTATGCGAAGCGGTTCATTCCTCCGGGAAGGGTCCTAAACCCGAGTGTCCATCGGAGAGGTTCCCGGAGCGGGGACGCCACCAGCGCCACCCTGCCCTCGCCCGCGCCCCAGAGCCACCCTGGTCTGCCCGCCGCCACTGCCCCCGCCGGTCCCACCTCCGAGCGGCGCGGCATTCGCTCCTGACGCATTGCGGTTGCCGCCCGCCGTCTGTCCATTGCTGGCTCCCGTCGCGCTGCCGCCGACGCCCGCCGCGTTGCCGTTGCGGCCCTCCGTGTTGCTAGGCTGCCATGGTCCGTTGTAGGGCCGCCAGACCCCGTCGTCCTTGACCTGAATGTCGACGCCGTTCACCCAGCGTACGACCCGGTTCTCCTCGTTCCGGAGCCGGGCGAAAGTTGGCGTCCGCTGTTTTGGGGTGTCGATTTGGTTTTAGCGTTGCTCGAGAGGGGTTTCCCGGCTAACGAGGCACCGCGTTCCTGTTATTTTGAGGTCGCTACTCGGGATCGCATGGTCAAGCTGCAAATCGCCTTTATGAAGCAGCTGGTCGGAGCTTCCGTCCCGCCCCTTCAATTGTTGTTTAGGGAACTAGGGCAGATGCCGCTGCAGATGTACTGGGCTGAATCTGTGTTTCGTTTTTGGAACAGTATGGTGGAGAACACTAGCAGCATATACCACAGTGTTTTTCGTCACGAGATCCGGCTGGCATTGGAATCGGATTTGCAGGGGGACGGCTGGGGAACTAAGATCATTCGGGCTCTGAACATCTTAAGGCATGACTGGCCGGAGGATGCGACGGCGGGTACCATCGACGCCAGGGTTAGACGGTACTCTACGTGCAAGCTCGACGTTGAGGCGCTGTTGGACACTCTTAGGGGGCGCATTAACGATGATTGGGCCAGTGACAGGTTGGCCGTCGACCCGTGCTCTTTCGTTACGGATGGCAGGAAGCCAGGCGTGAAAATGTGCCGTCACAAGCACTGGATGGGGCAGCCGAAGCAGTTTGAGGGTTACATTCCCCCGGCGCACCACCGTGCCCTTCTCCGTTTCCGGTTATGCGTATCAGACCTGGCGGTTAATAGCGAGAGTAATCGAGCCAGGGAGTTGCGTGTGTGCAAGGCGTGTCGCATTAATGGTGCCGTCGAGGACGAAAAGCACTTCCTGTTGGAGTGTTCTGCTCTCGTGTCAGCGCGGCAGAAGCTTTGGGACCTGGGTGTACCGGAGAGAGCGAGTGTTTGCGGCGTCATGCAAATAGACGATCAGCGCGGTCTTGCAAAGGTTGTTTATGACATGTTTTGCTTTCGGCGCGAGCGCATCGCCGTGTAGAGTCGATGGAGACTACTTCTCAGGTCATGTTGTGCGTTTGTGACGTATCTGTCTTATGTTGTCTTATGCCCTTTCTGCTACGGTTGATTTTTCCTTACTTTTTGTTCCTTTTGCTTGACTGAGGCGGTTCATGAGCCTTCGGGTTCGTTTGAACCGTACGAGCTCACTGAAGCTTGTAACATCATCATCACAGCGGTTGATCAGCGCACTGTATACAAACATAGTGAAAATGATCTTACACCTCATCAACTCTTAGGACTTCGCTTCGGTGCATTGTGGTGGCCGTGATGTCACTCTGCTATGTCTGACTAACATGAAGCGCACGAACTTGAAGCGCAATATGTATGTAGTGCATTGCTTAATTGGTTGAACATTCTCTGATGCCGTCATATGTGTAGGCATGGTCGGGTGTCAACAATTTCAGTCCCAGCGGCCGGCATCCCAACGGTGCGCCCCGCACGTACAGCATCCCGGATTCCCGGTCGATTCAGCGCCAGCCTCAACAACAGCTGCACGGCTAACCTCCAACTCATCCTTACACCATTTCCAAGGATTCCGCAAACCCTGCCGGTTATTCCGCATCCCCGCACGAGGCGTCTCCGCCCCTCCCGGGCCCTGGCCCCATCCGCGGCCCTGGCCCTGGCGCAGGTCACCCTCCTCGCCGCCATCTTCCCTCTGGCATCCCTCCATCCGTTCCCCGCCCGCAACTCAGTACCAATGCCGCCTAACACTCGACACCCCTCCGGCCCTCCCTCTAGGTGGTGCTGGTGTGGCGCGGCGTCGGCCTGGCGGCTCCCTTCCACTCGGGGATGGGGTGGACAACCGTGCTGAGGAACGTGGGTAGGCGTGGGTGGGAGGGCGCCGGCCGGGGGCCGATACAGCGCTGCTGGGGCCGTCGGGGTCGAGTGAGGAATGTGAAACCGTGTCGTGCTGGGTCGGGTCGGGGTCGGGGTCGGGGTCGGGGTAGGAATACGACACCGCAGGGTCGGATCCGCGTGAGTGCCGGGTCGGAGCGCTTTCCTGCATTGCTGCACTGCGAACCCACTCCGAAGAACGGTGTACTGAGTGCGTGAGTGCGGTACCGGAAGTACGGGTGGGCGAGTGTACGGATGTAAGGGCGTGCATCAACCGTTGCAACAGACCACATCTGCCAACGCACTCACGCCCCCCCTCGCTTTGCCAACACACACATTCATAATGAAAAACGGCTTCAATGAAATATTTGTACTCGTACGCCGGTTGGTTGCAGGAGGACGCTTTCCTGCCGCAACTGACGGTCCGCGAGGCATTGCTGTCCACGGGGCGGCCAAAGTGGCCCACGGATCATGGCGGCGCCTGCAGCTGCGGTGGCAGCAGCGCTGGGACTGGGGCCCGACTTGGAATCGATAATGGGCCGAGTGCGGCCGTACGGGCTGATGCTGCGGGAAGCGCAGGCAGCTCAGTGAGCGGGGTGCGTGTGGGTGCGTGTGGGTGCGTGTGTACACGTGGGTGAGCACTTGCTGCCCTTGCGCTCTGTCCTGCGCTGTCCACGCAGCAGGCCACGCAGCATCAGCTTAACACCAACGCCGTCGCCCTCGCCACTGCGCTGTTGCACTGGTGTGCGTGGGTGAATGCGTGGGTTTGCAAGGTGGATGCTTCGTGCGCGTTGGGTGCCTGGGTGTGCCGACTTTGCACCTGCCCGTTACCGGCTTTGTCTACCCTTTTCAGGCCCAGCCTGTAAACCTCGGGTTAGATTGCTGGTAGGCAGGCAGACGATGCAGCTACAGTGGAACCCGACCAGCTCGTAGTGCCGCCCCCGGTCCGAAACACGGTAGCTCCATCACGGCAAGGTTGATTAACTGTAATGAACACGGTGATAGTCACTTAGTTAACCGTAATCTTCTGACTCGAAGCCGGATGTCATGCCGCCTTTGTGGATACGCACATACGCTAACCGGTGAGATGTACGGCGTTGATTATGACTTCACGGCAGGACGCGCGAGTCCATTTACAATCGTAATTGAACAGGTGCAACACTAAACTTAGTTCGTTCCGTCATCGTTCGGCATTGCCGCTTACCAAGATGCGAAAGCCCTTGAAGACGGAAATTCCGGCAGTAAATGAGTTATGCGCGCCTGGTATTTCATAGAGTAACAAATCGAACATTGCTGCTCGACTTAGGTTCGCTGTAGAGCCGTAATTCAAGCGTCAACGTCCAACTGCTTGGAGCATCCTGTCTGCTCTGGTTTGCTCGTTCAAGCAACGGCTCCGTTACGGATTTACTTTTTCAAATGGCGTCACGATTAGGATTAGCTGGTGTGGACCAACTGCGGTGCTTTGTTCTATCGCCTCCTTTCCAGACCGCTGTCCAATTCACGATTGCAGTCCTCGTTGTTGGCCTTTTCGTTTTCATCAGGTAAGTTGATGTCGCTCCTTTTGGTCCTTACATTTCTGCTTGCATATGGTTGGGTGTCATACGCATTTGGCAAAAAAGGTGATGGGGCGGTTAATGCGGCCGCGCTGCGCTCTGCGAGCGGCGGTATCACAACTCGCTGCCTCCCGCTTTTTCCACAGCGTTGAATTATCAACCTTTCTGTGACGAGCCTTCCTGTGGCTAGCCTTCCTGGGGGTGCCGTCGCTCTTGCTTTCGTCCTTGACGTGACTGTCGCTGGTGGTTGGGTCGCGTCCATCGCAGGCCCCTGACTTTTCGCCTGTCTTGCCTGAGCGCTGTGATGCTTGCGGTGGCGCTGGCGGTGCTGTCGCCCGACAACCACATCGGCACGCGGCTTCAGGCGTCAGCCACAGAATTGGGCGGGCTAGTGGGGGGCATATTGCTTGGCGGCGTCGTGGTGAGTACGGCAAAACTCTTCCACCCCCCGCAGGGTGCCAAAGAGCGACCACTAGCCGCATTCTTCTGCCGCTTACGTTGGCAGCTCTCACCGCTTAGGCTAGCAGCTAGCACCGCCCGCCTGTCGGAGCCTCCCATACCTTGCTGGCTTGCACAGCGCCAAATTTCCCATCCGTTCAAAGGTCCTCAACGTCATCCTTCCCGCCGCGCCCCGCTTCCCCGTTGTTTCAGCATCTCTCACTTCACTGCTGCCACAAGTCTCTCGTCCCCACATCCCCCAACCCCACATGGTAACTCCGCCCGCTTCCCCCCCGCATCCCCACCCCGCAGCTCACCCTTTCACGCCTGGCCGCCCCATCCACCTGCGGCGGCGAACTGGTGGGCTGTAGCACGCACACCGCCGTGCTGTGCCTCCTCGGCGTGGCGGCTCTGGGGCTGCTGGTGGCCAACCGGGCGGTGGTGGGCGCACCCTACCCTTCGCACCTGTGGCTGGGAGGGCTGCTGGGCACACTGGGATACGGCATCGTGCTCATCGCGGGGCAGTTCACGGCCGACCTGGCCGTACTGTGGAAAGACGTAAGGGCAGGCAGGGCGGGGGAGGGCAGGGCGGGGGAGGGCAGGGCGGGGGAGGGCAGGGCGGGGGAGGGCAGGGCGGGGAGGGGCAGGGCGGGGGAGGGCAGGGCGGGGGAGGGCAGGGCGGGGGATGGGCGGGCGGGGGGGGTCATTGCTGGTGCGGGGAAATATTGTTGCCGGGGGGGTTGGGGGTGGGCGCGTCTGGAGGGCTGTTAAAGATGGAAAAGGAACGGACTTTGGGAAAGGAGGAAGAGGTAGAATGTGGACTCAATGCGCCCGCGCTCGGGGCCACTCTGTGTGGCTGTCAGGAGCGGCGAGGCGGGGGGCGGGAGGGCGGGACGGTGGTAGTCGCAGCCTAGCCGGCCTGGCCCACGTGATGGTTTGGGGCCATGCGTGGCTGGGGCGGCCCCCGGGCCCCGGGCCCCTGCATTGGTGCCGACCGCGGCCGCCACTTGCGAATGTTACCATCTGCCACTGTGACTGGGAACTGCTGATGACCGCCATTCGATACGCACCCGCGCCTGGTCCCCGCACCTGGTCCCGCCTATGCTTCTATCGTTCCCCCTGCACCCTCCCAGGTGATTGGGCCGCTGCTGCTGATGAGTCTGCTGGGCACGGGCACGTGTGCGCTGGTGTCAGTGCTGGTGCTGCCCTCCCTGGCGATGGACGAGATGCGGGCCGACACGGCGGCGGCCATTCGCGGAATCGGCCACGCGGCGAGCAGGTGAGCAGCGAGGGGCAGCGCAGGGCAGGGCAGCGCAGGGCAGCGAGGGGCAGCGCGGGGCAGGGCAGGGGCAGCGGTGCAGGGCAGGGCGGGGCAGGGCAGCGCAGGGCAGCGCAGGGCAGCGCAGGGCAGCGCAGGGCAGCGCAGGGCAGGGCACGAGGGCAGGGCGGGGCGGGTAAGGGCAGGGCAGGGCGGGCCAGGGAAGTGGGGCCTTTTGACAACACCCAGCTGGCACCCACCATGTCGTATCGGGGCAACGAGCGCTGCCCGCGCCGGCATCCGCAGCGCACGTGCACGTGCAGGCGCAGGGCCTCTGGACCGCCGCCAAACCACATGGTGTGACGAACCTATACGCCCCCGCCCCCGCATCACGCCGTGGCCCTTGCAGTATCGCCAGCCGCGCGCTCTGCCCGCACGACCCCTGGCGGCCAGCCCCCGCCCCCGCCGCCGTCCCCGCATCCGAGGCTCAGGTCCCAGCACAGGCCCCGGCCGGGGCGGCCCCGCTTCCTCAGCCCCCGGAGCCGCGGGCCTCTCCGCTCGTTCACCGCCGGGTCTCCAGCTCTGCGACCGACCACCGGCACCCGCCCTCCGACCTCCCCCCCATCAGCGAGGTGCAGCTGACCGCACAGGACTCCGCCGCACAGCAGCTGCCGGAGCTGGCCTCGCCGCCGCCGCCGCCGCCGCCCTCCGCCGCCCACCCGCGGGCCGGCGGCCAGGTGACCCACGGGTCAGGTGAAGGACGCGAGGATGCTGACGACGATGATTATGGCGACGGCGAAGGCCCGGCCGGCCGGCGGCCCCGGCAAGTGGGCTTCTCACCCCAATCGCCGTCGTCCCTCGCCCTTCCGCCGGGCGCCGCGGGCACTCCCGGCCTTTCGCTCCCTGCTGGGACATCGGCTGGGGAGCCTTGGCAGCATGGCGGCCCCCGGCCTTCCCACCCGCCCCACGTGTACCACCAGCACCGGCTCTACCGCCTGGGAACCACGTCTATGTCGGGAGGAGCCCCGTTCGGGCCCCGCAGTGCAACCGTCTCCGGCGTGGGGCCAGCGACGGGCACGGAGGTGGCTGCGGCGTACGGTTGGGGAGCCGCCCCCCGGCCACCTGTGGCGCCGCCCCCGCACGTTGAGGGGCTTCCTCCTCCTCCTCCTCCTCCTCCGGCACAGCCGCCAGGGTGGCTGCGGCAGCCCGCCCGCCCCAGCAGTCGCCGCCTGCCCGGCGTGGCCTCATGTCCCGCACTGGACAAGCTGGACGGACGGACCGCCGCCGCCGACGGCAACGACTCGTCCTACGGCGACGAATACTGCGTCAGCCGGCACGACAGCAGCTTCGGCGGAGGCTACGCGTCATCTTCGGCGTCGAGTGACGACGAGCGGGTGCAGTGGCCCTGGGGCTGGGGCTGGGGCCGGATGATGTGGCAGCCGCAGCAGCAGGAGGCGGAGCTGGGGCTGGAGTTTGAGGAGGTGATGGAGGACGAGGACGCCTTCCTGCGGCTGCTGCGCGAGGCCACGGCGCCGACCGACCCGCGGGTCGGTGGCGCCGACGCGCGCCAGCCGCCGCCGCCCGTGGCGCCGCCGGGCGGCATCCGGCCGTCCCCCAGCGCGTTCGAGCTGATGCACATGCCCACTACTGGCGTGTCGTCCTCCGGCGCCCCCGCATCGCCGCGCCACGGGGATAAGAACAAGGAGGAGAAGAACAAGAGCAAGGGGAAGGGGAAGGACAGGAATCAGGCCAGGGAGCAGCAGCTACAAGAGGGCGAGACGAGCGGCAGAGCGGGCGGCGAGGAGAGGGAGGTGGGAAGGGAGGAGAGAGGCCCGCACCGGGGTCGTTGGCGGGACCGACAGTGGGGCCGTGGGAGGCAGCGGCAGCTGCAGGCGGTGGAGGCGGAGACGGCGGTGGGCGGCGCCAAGCACGAACAGGATGAGGTGGTGGCAGCGGCGGCGGCAGCGGCCGTGGCGGCGGCGCTGCCGGGGCCGGGCGCGGGCCCGACGGCGGCGGCGAGCGGCGGCGGGCTGATGGGCGGCGTGGCGGCGGTGGCGTGGGCGCCCGTGTCGGCGCTGCGGCCGCTGCTGGCAAGGGCGGGGGCGTGCGCGGCGGCGGCGGCGCTGGAGCCTCCCTGGATGTGTGCCGGGCCGTGTGACCTGGGTGAGTTGCCGTGTAGCGGTAGCGGGCGGTTCTCCGGCTCATGGGTGCGCAGCAGCGGCTGGTGGGTGTGGGGTGGACTTGGCGGCAAGTTCCTTTCCTTTCCCTTGGCTGTGTAGCTTGGGGGGCCGACGTGGGGCCGACGTGGTGCCGACGTGGTAAGAGGAGGCGGCTTACCGCGCACCCGCGTCGGAACACGGGTGTGCGGTGCATGCGGGAAGCCGAACAGCGCGCGTCGCGTCGCGTCGCGTCGGCGGCACACACACCAGCAACGTGGCAACCTAACCTCTGCCGCACTTTTGGTTTCAATTCATCAGTTAAGGCAGCAGGCAGTTATTGCAGCAGGCCCTGCGCAGTACCCCGGTTGACTCCGCGACCCGTTTGCCAGTCTGTTCGTGGCTTTTACGCCGCAGCCTGCCGACTGGATTGCGGTTCGCCCTCCTTCCCTCCCTCCCTCCCGCCCTCTCTCCATGCCCCCTGCCACCCTCCCGCGCAGCCGCCTGGTCCCGGGTGTTGCGCGGCTGTGAGGTGCTGGTCGACCGGGTGGCGGCACTGGAGTGCCTGACGCAGGTACAGTGGGGGTTGGGGCGCGTGGGTGCGTAGGGATGGGTGCGTAAGGATGGGTGGGTGAAGGTGTGGGGGGTGGAGGTGTGGGGGTGGGTGGGTGGGTGGGGGGTTGTCACGGTGACGGCGGCGGGTCACTCAGGCAGGCAGGTGGACACGCAGGGGGGGCGTCTCGACGTGTATACGGGAGTCTTCTCCCCTTGCAAGGTGCCCGACGCAGGCACCGCATTCCGGCCGCACACCCGACTCCGCCGCCTCCCCCTCTTCCCCCTCCCGGGCCCCCTCCTACAGGGTGGTCCGCTGCTGGGGGGGGACGGAGCGGAGGCCAATCTGGTGGCCATGCTGGGAGCCAATATTGCAGTGCCGTACAGGCGGGTGTACGGCGAGGTGGCGGCCAGCTGCGCAGCCATGAGCATCGCGGTGGCGGAGTGCCTCCAGGGAGCGACACGCGAGGGGAGGAAGGGGAGGAAGCGGGACGGCGGGGCCCCAATGGTTGGTGACAAACAGGTGATGGCAAGGGCAGCGCTTGTCTGGGTGTTGTGCATGCCTGCTCCGTGGGCGGTGGTCCAGAGGGTGGGCGGACGGTCGGAAATGCGATAAGCGGAAAGCGGAAAGCGGAGAGTACCGGGTGCAGTTTACTTATAAGGTGTGCAGGTGAGTGAGGTGCATCTGACATGCGTGCTGCGGCAGCGGTGGAACGGAGGTGACGCTACCAAACGGACCCGGCAGCACTCGAGACATCGTAACTGTGTCTTGTGTCTGGTACCCCGGGCACCCGCCTGCCGGCGGGGTTAGGCGGGGTTTGGGTTATGTCCTCTCCTGTCATGTCATGTCCTGATGCTCGTCATTTCACAACCCCTCTCTTCTTGGCTCTCCTCCCCGCCCATCCTGGGGCCCACAGACCCACGGGTCGGTGGCGTCGCTCCCCTTCCCTGCGGTGGGCGGCTGGGAGGAGTCCAAGCAGCGGCTGCGCGGTGTGGTGCGGGACGCGCTGTCCACCTACTGGGCTCGAGTGCGCGGAGCTGGCAGCAGCACTCCCTCACTCGACGGAGGAGCCGGAGGGGGCAACGGGGGCAACGGGGGCCCGCTGCTGTCGGCGTCGGTCCACCATCACCACAACCACTACCACTATAACCACTACAATCTCCAGCATCACCACCAACACCCCGCCGCCGCCGGCCGCCGCCGGCCGCTGAGGGGCGGCCGCATCCCCATCCTGGGGCTGCAACAGGTGGGTGCCGTACCGTACGGCAGCAGCGACCGTGACTGCCGGCAAGCAGCAGCAGCGGCGGTCGGAATGTGGCAGCAGCTGCGAGTTGCGGCTTCCAGGGGCGCGTCAGCGGTCGTGCATTCCGCGCTCTGCGCTATTCAGTGGGCTGCGGGGCGCGGAAGGCGGAAGGCGGCCCTGATTGGTCATCGCGTTGGGGATCGTGCGTGGTCGTGATGCCGGCATGCGGCTGTTCATCCCCCTGCTCGTCCCTTGCTGCTGCTGCCTCCACGCGGCGCCCCCCAGTGGTGGATGGCTCCTTGTTTGGCGCCACGTGACGCCAAATCTGCGCACTCCCTTCAACAGGGCTCGCTTCGCTCGAAGCCCTGCCTCGCTCACCCTGCCTCGCTCACCCTGCCTCGCTCACCCTGCCTCGCTCACCCTGCCTCGCTCACCCTGCCTCGCTCACCCGGTCCTCGCTATGAGCCTCTCCCCAAAGTCGCGTTTCTCCCCCCTAGTAGTAGTAGTAGTGGGAAGTGGAGACCTCTGTGGAGGCGCTCCGGAGGTCGCCACCGCACCCTTCTGGGTCCCTAGACGCCGCCTGCCCGTCGGTGCCGTACCGATAGTGGTTGCGCTCACCTCCCTCTCGGTCGGTCGCAGTCTCGGGCGCTCAACTTCCTGTGGACCGTCACGGAGGGCATCATCAACGCAATGGACGAGATGGAAGCTGCCGTACAGGAGGCGCTCGGCGGCAAACAGCAGCCGCCGGGCCCCGCCGCCGCCGGTTCCGGCGCTGAGGCCGCTGCTGCTGTCGCCGCGGCCACTGGTGCGTCAGGTGCGGGAGACAGCTGCCCGAGCAACACCAACGGCGCCGGGAACGGCAGCAGCAGCTACGGCGGCGGGACCGTCAACAGCGTCCTTGGTTGCGGGAACGGGTGCGGCAGGGCGGTCGGGAATGGAAAGGGGGAGGCAGCAGGCGGCGACGGCAGCGGTGGCAGCGGCGACGGCATGGGGGACGTCGGACCGGACCAGCGAATCGCTGGAGTGACCCGTGGGTCATCCGGCGGCTCCCCTGCCGGGTCCGATGGGAGCGCCGACGCGGGGTGCCCCGCGCCGGTGGTGCTGGTGGTCACGGCTCCGGAGCCGCCTCAGCCGTCGCCGCCGCCGCCGCCGTCACGCGTGGCCCCACCAGTGGCTGCTGCACCTGCTGCTGCTGCTGCGCCAGCTGAACGAGGGTGGCCGGTGGCGGGGGCGCTTCGGTGTCTCCAACGAATGCGCGCCGCGCTGGGTCCGTGGTGGGGCCGCCGGTGCGACGAGTGGCGGTGGGCCGGGCAGGTGGTGCAGGTGAGAGTGGGGGAGGAGGGGTGAGAGGGGTGTGGCGGCAGCAGGCGGTGCGGCGTGGCGCGCGGAAGGGGGAAGGGCGGTGGGGAAGCCGCGCCTTGCTGCGCACTTGGGTCGGTGTGAGCGATGTGTTGGGTGCTGGGTAGGTGGGTGGCCACGTGGGTCCCGTGTCGTCGTGAGGGAGGGCGCACGTGCTGGTGGGGCTCCGTGCTGGTGGGGTGGCTGCTGGGGAAACAACATTTGGCGTCATGTGTGAAGCTTTCGGTTCGGTTCCTTTCGGTTCGGTTCCACGAGCGCGCATCGCCTCGCAATGCTTTTCTCCGTAGAGGTCGCTTGCTGTGTAGCGGCCGCTCTCCCGGGGGAAGGCGGAACACCACTCGGGCCTCTTCACTCCTCGCTCGGGCGTCCCCAGAAGAAGCTCCGACCTGGCCTGCACCTGCACTCCCCATCCGTCTCCAACCCCACCCCATCATCCGCTGCGCCTCTCCTCTCTCCGCCCAACCCAACCCAACCCAACCCAACCCAACCCAACCCAACCCAACCCTTCTCCGCCCTCTGTCCACTCACTCACCGGCTGTGGTCCCGAGACCCACCTCCACCAGCCCCCGCCCACAGCCCATCCTCCCCCACGGGCCTCCCCCACCGGCCTCCCCCCGGGCCCCGTCCCTCCGCCGCGGTATCCTCTTTATCACCCCCCTGCCCCCCCCTCCTCGGCCCCACACGCCTTTGTTACCCCACTCCGCCCCACCTCACGGGCTCCGGCCTATACCCCACCCCTGGATAACCCCACCCCGCAGCTGTCTCTGGGCCTCCCACTGGTCCTCAACGCCGCCTCCGTCACCGCCATCAACCTGCGCCTGCTGCTGGGGCTGGGGCTGGGGCCGGGGGCAGGCGGTGGAGGCTCGGCGGCTGCCCCGGGTGGAGGTGGCGGGCTGCTGTCCAGCCGCGCCGCGCTTCTGTCCAGCCGCAAGTTCCAGTTCGGCGCCAAGTACTGGGCGGCCACGTCGTTCATGCTGTGTCTGCTGCTGGGCCTGGCGGCGCGGCGGGATGCGGTGCTGCTGAGGCGCTACTCGCTGATGTATGCGTTCATTGCCACCAGTGTCAGCATGGCGGACAGGGTGAGAGGGGAGGAAGGGGGAGAAGGGGGTGTAAAAAGTGATACCGCAGCGGAGACGGAGACGGCGTTCGCGAACGGACCCAGAACCCAGTAATACTTACCGAACATACCTGTAACCTTACCGAGCTGAAAATACGCTGCGACCGCGTCGCCGCCAGACCAACCCAGACGGACGATTACACGCGACAGCACAAGAACGGCACGAACGCCCGGACAGAACAACCCGACAGATTGTAGACTCACCTGCGCTCAATGGAGGAAGCGAAGCGGGAAGATTTCGAAGGAAAAAGGGCGTGAGTAACGGCAATGGGCAACGGCAATGGCAGTGAAGGAAGGAGCGAGCAGGCAGGCAAGCAAGGCAATACACACATAAACCCACGAAGGAGCTGGGGCGGCGACGCGGCGCAAAAGAGGGCAGGAAGGGGCGGCGGGGCAGAGAAGAAAGGGATACGGATGGGCAAAACGTACGACGGCAAGGAGGCGAAAGGCAGAGGAGAAAGGGCAAAGGAAAAGAGAATGGCAAGGAGAACGGCAAAGGGAAGGAGAACAGCAGAAGGAAGACGAGGCTGGGAGGGACGGAAGGCGGGGCGGGGCGGGGCGAGGGGGCACGAGGGCAAGAGCAAGGACGAGGAGAAGGGGAGAACGACGGCAGGGCGGGCGGAAAGGGCGGGGGCAGCGGGGCGCGGGAAGACGATGCGGGGCGCGGGAAGGTGCGAAGTGCAGGAGGGGCCGGGTGGCGGACCGTGAGGATTCGGCTCCCCACCACACCGGCCGAGTGCGCAGGCCACCAGGAGAAGGGGGTGTGGGGAGGCGAGGGGAGGGGATAGGGGGCGGCCGAGGGGATGGAGGAGGGTGAGGCCGGGTGGAGGAGGGAAGAGGAGGGGGGAGAGGGTGGAGATGGGGTTTGTGGGTTGAGAGTGAAAGGGGGCGGGAGGGATTGGGGGGGAGGGAGAAACGGGCTGCGGGCAAACTGGGTGACGGTTACCAAGCCTGCATGCCAGGGGGCTGGCGGGGTTGGAGCAGACTGAAGAGCGCGACGCTGGGGCACTAAGTTTTGAGGGGAGGGGGGAGGGAGGGAGGGCAGAAGAAGGACGGGAGGGACGGTTGTGGCGGTTTGGCGGACCGACTTGGGGTTTGGGACTCCTGGCGGCGCAAATCTTGGGGCGGGGGTGACTGAGGTGACTGAGGTTTTGCAGACGCCCAGTTGTGTTCAAGCACACGTTTGGGAAGCAGACCCATGCAGAACACGGTCACGTTTCTTTCGGCGCGTGGTTAAAGGACCCGCGCAGGCGAACCGTCCAGATCGTTTGGTGGAGTTTGCTTGCGCCGTGCGTCCGCGTTGCGTAGCCGCTGCCTCCCTTGAGCTTTTCTGTTTCCCGCTCCCAGGCGCACCCGTCCCTTGGTCCCTTCCTTTGCCTTCTCCTCCCCCCTCTCCCGTCCAAACACGCGCAAACCCCACTACCCGTGTTCACAACCCCCCCATCCCGCACCCGGTGCCCTCACCTCCCATGGCCTGCATGTGTGCGTGTCCGTGTCCGTGTGCGTGTCCGTGTCCGTGTGCTTGTGTTTGTGTTCTCAGGTGGAGTCCACTCTGAGCCGGGTGGCTCTGCGTGCGGGTGGCACCCTGGTGGGGGGCTCGCTGGGTCTGGCGGTGCTGCTCACCCCGGGACTGAACCACAGCCCGCTGGGGATCATGGCGGTGGTGTGCGCGGCCACGTTCCTGGTGAGTGACGGGAGGGGGAGGGGGAGGAGGAGGAGGAGGAGGGAGGAGCGGGGGCGGAGGGAGGAGCAGGGGGTCAGGGGGGTAGGGCGGCGTGTTCGAGTGGTTGCCGCCGGGGCTTCTATCGGTTGGCCCATCTCATCTCATCTCATCTCATCTCATCTCATCTCATCTCATCTCATCTCATCTCATCTCATCTCATCTCATCTCATCTCATCTCATCGGCGCGGCCCCTCCCTTCTGCCTGAAACGCCGACTCCTGGTCTCTGGGCTGGTCGGGAACGGATCCTCACCGCCACTCCTCGCCACCGCTCACAGCCCCGCTCACCGCCCCCGCGCCCTCGTCCTCGCCCTCGCCCTCGCCCTCGCGTCTGAAACTGCTCTCGAAATCACGTGGTCCGAGAGTCACGTGGTCGCTCGCTCCCCCTCCAGCCGCTTTTTCTCACCCGTATTGTCCGTGTCGTCCCCCTCGCTCGCCGATCCCCTCGCTCGCCGCCCTCCCCACTGGCGGGATGTTCGCCGCCTCCAGACCGGCTGCCTGCCCTCCAGCCGGCTGCTGTACGGCGTGGTTCTGGGCCTGGTGACCCTCCAGTCCATGGTGCTGTGCCAGTACGGCACCTCGTACTGCGCCTCCACCAAGGACACGGCGGAGCTGTTTGTCGCGCGCGTGGTTTCGGTGCTGTTGGGCTGCACTCTGCCGGTGCTGTTCACGCAGGCGGTGCTGCCCTGGTGAGAGCTGGAGGGAAGGGGAGGAAGGGAGGGAGGGAGGGAGGGGGCTTAGGGTGCAATGGGTGGGTGGATATCTGATTGCGGGGGAGGAGGGGAGGAGAGGTCGGAGGAGGGCGGCGAGTGTAGGTAAGGATGTGCCTTCCAGCGGGCGGAAGGCGGAAGGCGGAAGGGGACGGCCTCCCTCTGCACCTTGTCAACGCATTCGCAAACATGGCTGTCCCTCCGCTGCCCCCCCCGTCCCTAAGTAAAGAGCATTCCTCGGCATACCTCGGCCCTCTCATGCCGTCGACTCTCCCCAACTTGCCCAAAGGCCACCGGCTTATGGTATCCATGTCCATTCACTGCCACCAATAACCTCCCAGCCCCCTGCCAGCTCCCCTCAGCTTGCCGATGCCAACAGCATTTTCTAATCCTTCCGCCACCCTCCTCCCTCTGCATACGCATGGGGGTCGCGTGGATACCCCCCCCCAAACACACACACACACACACACCACCCCTGTTGTCAGGTACACCTCTGATTGGGCTCTGGAGGGTCTGGCGGGTGCGCTGGTGGCGGCTTCCGGCCTGGTGTGGCAGCTGTACCGCACCTACTACCTGGAGCACCTCAGGCGAGCAGTGTGGAGGAGCAGTGGAAGGGGGCGCGAGGGGCGGGACGGGGTGGGCGGAAGAGCGCGCGGACATGGGGGCCAGGACTGTCGTGGCTTAGCCTGAGATCAAGTGCAAATGCAGTGCAACGGGCTCTGTGCCCGTAATTGGACCCACCCACCCACCCACCTGCCACGCGCGCAAGCAGCTACGGCAGTACCGACTGTCTGAGATGTGTACCGGCAACTGCCTGGCGCTGGCCCTGGCGCTGGCCCCGGTCCTGAAGTCCAGGTCCTGAAGTCCAGGTCCTGAAGACCATCTGAAGGAGGCAGACGGGGGTTGCATCTTGGTGCCGGGTTGCGCCCGGAGCACTGCCGCGTGGAGCGGCGCCCGTGTTCAGGGGTGTGGTCAGCAACCGCCCTCGGTCGTGCTCCACGAACGCGACTCGTTTTCGCCAGCGCAGCACAGCACAGCACAGCACAGCGCAGCACCCTGAAGCTGCCGTGCAGGGGTCCTTACCTGCATGGAATGGGCCGTTATGCGTTACAACCTCTGTCCCGTCCTACCATGTCCTTCTCCTGTGTCTCGTCCTGATCCGGTCCTGCCCCCATAACGTCAGGTCAGGTCAGGTCACGTCAAGTCATGTGTTGCCAACGTCCACCCCAAATCCCCAATACAGGGCGTTCGTGGCCGCCCGGGGTGTGCTCGCCGCCACGGAGCTGCTGCGGCTGCACGGCCTGGAGGGGGAGGCGGCGCAGCTGGAGGCGGAGGAGGCGGAGGAGGCGGAGGAGGCGGAGGGGGAGGCGGAGGTGACGGGTCAACCTGCCGCCGGGGGGCAAGAGGAGACACCGGCGGAGCAGACGCAGACACAAGCACAGGCGTCGCGGCCCGCGGAGGACGCTGGCGCCAAGGCGACGGAGCCGGCGGCCGAGGCCCAGCAGCAGCAGCAGCAGCAGCAGGGCGGATCGGCAGGACGGCGGCAGGACCCTGCACCCAGGAGCCCGCCAGCCGGTGCCGCCGGTGTTAGCAGCGCCCCCCGCGTTGGGCAGGGAGACGAGAGTCAGGGTCAGGGGCCGGGGCCTGCTGTGGTGGTGGCGGAGGAGGTCTCTCTGCAGGTGGCTATCGGAACTGATGGTAGCTGGGGGTCATGAGGGCAGCTGGGACCCGGGTTGCGGTGTTCCCACCGAGCTGACCGAGCTAAGCGGGCTGGGCGGGCTGAGCCGGGCGGTAGTGGTGGATTTCCTCCTTCACACGGCGACGGAGCCTGAAGCCTCGTCCGGGGGTCATTGGTAGGGCTTTGGACCTCCTGCATTGCTGTGGCGCATCGCAATCAGGGTTGCTTAAGGAGTAGGCGTTGGGAGCGGGGGGTGGGGTCCTGGCGTGTGCTTTTGCGTGTTGCGTGATGCGTGTTGGGTCTGGGCGGCAGTCCACTCAGCCGTCCGTCCGTCGGGGCAGCGACAGCGACAGCAGCGACAGCAGGGCGAAGGGGGCCACACACAGAAGGGGCTGAACACGGGACACCCGGGACCCCCGGGCGCTGCGGCGGTGCGGCGACAGGCAGCAGCCCGGTGCTCCCCTCCTTCCCATCAATCGCTGTACGGCTGTCTTGGGGCTGTCCTTACACAGAGGAGCCCCGCTGGGGCAACCTGCACCTAGCGAGCTAGCGAGCTAGCGAGCGAGCACTGTATTACGGCTTTCACCTGGTCCCTGGTCGCTGATGGCCCCATAGGTGTTGTTGCACGTTGCCCCCCTCCCCCTCCCCGAAACACGCACATGGGTTACCCCCACCCCCCCCCCGCCACCACCACCACCACCACCACCACCCCCTGCCAGGCGCACGTGTCCGGTCCGCTGGTGGCTGTTCAGACATCTCTGATGAAGGACACGGCGGTGTGGACTCGGGGCATATACGCCACCCCCCGGGTGAGTGGCAGGGAGGGGGGGGAGAAAAGACAATGAGGGGTGACAGCAGCAGTGGCGGCGGCGGCCGAGTGGGGGTGAGGTGAGTTGATGCTTGGGCGCACCGTGCGAGCCCCTCACCGCATCGCACCAGCAACTGAGCAATGCGAGGGCGCCAACCCAACCCCCTGGCCACCTCTTTAAAACCATCGTCACGCCAACGCCGGCCTGCTATGCCCCTACTATGCCCAAACGCCGGCCCGGCCGCTTCCGGCACCCCGTCGCCTGCAACTTGCCCGCCTGCCCGCCTGCATCGCTTGCCCCTCAATGACTCCCCGCGCTCCACACCCCCGGCTCTCTCTCACCACTACTTCTCCCCTCCCCCTCCCTCCCCTCCCCCTCCCCACCCCTACCACCCCTACCCTCCCGACCCGCCCCTGCCCAGATCGTGCCCGCCGTCCTCCGCTGCTGTCTGCTGCTGTCCGACCGGCTGGCGGCACTGCAGCTGGTGGTGGTGGACACACCGCCGCCAGTGTACGGCAGACTGTCGGGGTGGGCCTTTGCGAGGCTGGTGCTGCCGCTGCACCGGCAGACCATGGTGGGTAGGGAGGGGCGGACGCGGTTAAGCCGTGGGGAGGCCGTACCGGCGCCGGTCGGGGCGATATGGACAGGGGGGATGTCGGGGCGAAAGTCAGATGGCTGGCAGCCTTTGCGGTACAGGACAGGACAGGCGAGAGGAGACCCATCTGTTTCAAGCTCTTCCGCCCCGCCCTGCCCCGCCCCGTGGTTTAGGCTCTGTATAAACCCTCCCGCTTGGCCATTTGCGCTTGCCTTGCGCTCTTTTTCCTTTCTCAACCCTTTTCTCCCCGCTCCCACTCCTTCTGTCGCCCCTCCCTCCCCACCCCCCCCCCCTCCCCCCCCCCCTCCCCCTCCTCCCCCTGCCCCCCCCCCCAGGCCCTGCTGTCCTCCCTGGACCGGGTGGTGGTGGCCACTGCCACGCTGCTGGACCCGGACGGGGGCTACAAGGTGCCGTACCGCTGGGTGCTGGGCGGGGCAGCTGGGTCGGCAGCCAAGGAAGGGGAGGAGGAGGAGGAGGGGCCGGTAGGGGCATCGGCGTCGTCATCTCGGAGGCGGGGTGGTGGCGGCGGTGGCGGTGGTGGTGGTGGCGGGGCAGCTGGGCCGGAGGATCTGAACACGAGTGCGGAGGCGATGGGGCTGAAGGAGGCGATCATGGATCTGGACGAGTGCCGCCTGCAGGTGGGTCGGGCCCATGAGGCCTGAGACCTGAGGGTGGGTGTGCGCCTGGACGTGCAGGGCAGTGATGTGTCGTGCCGGCAAGCGCACGTGCGCTCCACCCACGCGTCCCTGGTCCCTGGTCCCTGGTCCCCAACCCCTACCCGAGGCCTGGTCCGCATTCCGGGTCTGGTCTGGTCTGGTCTAGTCTGGCCTGGTCTGCATCCCCCCGTTCCACACCCCGCCCCCTATGGGTCGGCCCCCCTCACCCCTCACCCCCCCTCCCCCTCCTCCTCCCGCTCCTGTCCGCAGGTCCGTCAGACCATCCACGACATGCGCCGCTCCTTCCACGCGGGTGTGCGCTCCCTGGCCGCCGACTCGGTACACCTGTCCGCAGCCACCCACCCGGACGACACGGTGCGCTTCCACGCCTTCATGTTCGCACTGGTGCACGTGCTGGACAAGGCAACCGCGGCGGCAAGAACCGCACTGGCGCTCAGCAGGGGGCGAGTCAGGCGGCCAGGCGCGTGGTTCGCGTGGAGCAGGGGCGGGAGCCTGGCGGAGGGGTGAGGGGGGGGGAGAGGTGGGGAGGGAGGGAGAGGGAGGAGGGAGGAGCGAAGGGGTGGGCCTGGTGAGGTAGTGAAGCACCCCACCGCAGATAGATACCGCAGCGGGGGGAGGCACGCACCGGCGCCTAGTCCTGGTGGGGATGTGGGTGGAGGTGCGCGAAAGTGAAAGTGCGCTCAAGGGCGCTGTAACGGCGTAACGGCGTATCTCTGGGGCGGGCGGGCGGGCAGCGGCGGGCAACGGTGCCTCATTGCGATGCGTGCGGAGCGAGCGAGCGAGGAGAGGAGAGGAGAGGAGAGGAGAGGAAAAAGAGCGAGGGAGGCGGGGCGGGCGGGCGGTGTGTTGGCTGTGGGCTACGTGGGTGTCGGCGAGGCTGGGTGGCGGAGGAGGACCGTCCGTGAGGGGAGGGGAGGAGCGGCCGGAAGGTGCGTGCGGGAACTGAATCGGCCGCTGCAATAGCCGGAATGGGTGGCGTCGAGATGGAGGCCTCGCTTTGTTTCATTACGTTGTTTTGTTTTGTTACAGTACCGGTAGTAGTACAGGGGTGTCTGGACTGTCCAAGCGCATGCTCATGTTAATTCATTACCGAATGCTGCATTGGGCTGTACATGTTGAGCGGCACTGCAACGGCGTGCAGACAGCAGCAGCATGAAGCAGCGGGACGCGCGGATGGCTGCCCCCGCACCCCCGCACTCGGCCCGTTTCATGGTTCTCGACATTGCCATAATGTGTCGTGTCCCCACCTCGGGTGGGGTTTAGGTAGGGGCATGTCTGGCCCCATGCAAAGCAAAGCAAAGCTGGGGAGCTGACGGTGGTCGGGAAGGGAAGCGGCGGTTCGGTTCGGTCCGCGGCGGCGCTGCGGCGGCAAGGGCTGTGCGTGCTGGCGCGTGCGGCTGCGGCCGGCACCCTGGTCGGCTGCCGCGAGTTTTTGATTCTTGCGCAAGCGCTTGGTTCCAGTGCCGACATTGCTGCCTGTTACCACTGCCTTGACCCATTGTTTGCGGCGTACCTTATCGTGTGTCTGTTGGTGCGTGCGGGCTGCATGGACGCAGGGTTTTGGGGAGGTGAGTGATGCGCATTGTCGTCACCTGCTGTGCCCCCCGGTGCTACCAGTCCGGGAGAGGAGAGCTCTTGGGACATATTCATCAACGCAAGGGACCTCGAACGCAACAAAAGCACTTGCGCAAGGCGCCCGGCGCGGGGCAAGCGAGTGCACGCGCGCGCCGCACGCAGCATCGACGGTGTGCATATGGAATGGGTTCAACAGCGCGCGTTTGCTGCCGAAAACAGGGCAGCAGCAGCGGAAGTGTTTGCGTCGCATTTGTCACACGCGTTGTTTGGCCATATAAGGAACGCCGTCCCTTGGCTGCGGTATCCCCGTCCAAGCGTTATCCTGACCTCCTGTCGCGAGGGCGATTGCCGTGTGGCCGTGTTGGTCCCCACCGCCTTTCGGGTCGCACATGCGTGTCTTCGTTTGGAAACACCATGTGCATGTACTGTCATTTCGGGCGGAGCACTGCTGACGTGTGGTTCAAGGGTGCCCACATGCCCAAGTGCGGCCTCCGACAAGCTGAGGGCTTTGCCAACTTGAATCGGCCGTGTGACCCGGAACGTCCCCGAATGTCGGTTGGGTCTTAGTGTTGGCTTTGATGCTTATTGATGTTCGGATTTTTTCTGCAGTGCGCCTTAGACCTGTTGTAGCCCTGCAGCCCTGCTGCTCGCAGGTAGCGCGTGCCGGTAACCGATTTTGTGCATGCCGGAACCCGGACGCACGGAATTCGAGCACAGTCGGGGTCGGTCCAGCTGCTGTCGCGCGCGCAAAAGGTTTATGAAAGGTCGGCATCAGGCATATGCATGTAGTTTGATATTGCCTTGATTGTACGCTTAGAAGGCATACCTCGCGCGTGCTCGTTTGCCTTCTTCCATTCGGCCTGTATAACGAACGTCAGAAAACTGCAAAGGAAGAGTTACCCGTTTCGATCATAAAATGCATTACATGAATCTCATCAAGGCTGATTGCAGTGGCCTGCCACCCTGTAGTACAAACCTAAATTCGTCGCTCCCGCTGGCCAACGCTTACTGGGCCTGCTAGGACTGTTGATCAACAGAGTCTAACATGAGGTTGCCTTGTTGATTGTTGTCGTCGGCCGGGTCAAGACAGGTGCAACGCCGGTATGACGGACGATGACGCACGGGGTGGCGTACAAATCGATTCCGGTGCAGTAATTCAATAGATGAGAGCTTATCGTAACACTACAAACTTACATGATAATCCTACAGTTGGGGCTGTTTGACCACATAACTTCTGCACAACCCCAACATCAAGTTACGTCTGCCGCTCCCTGCCGCTAAAAATATTTCTGCCTTCTACGATATTATATCATCGAATACTAAGAATATAACCAGACTTAATTTTTGGTGCGCATTGCGTCGGCAAGCAGTCACCGCCCGAGGCGCTCCCGCCCACTCCTTCCTTCGCCTCGCGGGCGACGAGTGGCCCTGACCCGGGCCACGCTGCCTCACGACGCCCTCTTGTCACTTCTCCACAATTAGCTAAACCGTTCGGAGTATCATGGTGTTTGGCCGGGGTCGGGGCACTGCGCTTTCGGAGCAACAGCAACCGAACGCCGCCGCAGCTGATGACGCGATGCGCACTCGCCCGCGGTCGGCCCCCGGCCCCCCTGGCCTCCTGAGCCCCGGCCCAGCCTCCCTGACCGCGGCTGCTGCGAACGACGTGAGCTGCGCACCGCTGCCCGCAGCCGCCGGCTCCGATGCCGGCCGGAAGCCGAAGCATCTGCCGCCCTTCGATGTGAAGAGACATGACGTCAAGGCGCGACTGCAGGTGGGTCAGTGGGTCAGCGGGCCAGTGGGTCAGCGGGTGGGCGGGGTGCTAGGGTTTCAGGGTTTTTAACCAAGGATGGACCGCGGTTGAGTGGGGACCGCGCTCTCGAACGGAAGTTGAGCGCATGTGCGTCGCACGGTTTGCCGCGGACTCCCTGCGACAGCCCCAACCGACGCGTAACCGGTTCAATTATGCGTTTGAAAGCAACTGGACCACCCATTTCTCGGATGTAATCCTCACCCAAGCCGGCTGTTTGTGTCGCATCCCAATTGAGCCCCTCAAGGAACTGCAATTGGCGCCTCCCTCCCTCCCTCCCTCCCTCCCTCCCTCCCTCCCTCCCTCCCTCCCTCCCTCCCTCCCTCCCTCCCTCCCTCCCTCCCTCCACCCGCCCCCCTCCCTCCCTCCCTCCCTCCCTCCACCCGCCCCCCTCCCTCCCTCCCTCCCTCCCTCCCTCCACCCGCCCCCCTCCCTCCCTCCCTCCCTCCCTCCCTCCACCCGCCCCCCTCCCTCCCTCCCTCCCCCTCAGGACCGCAGCACCGCGGTGGTGGATCTGGTCAGTGTGGTGGACGCCCCCGGGGATGTGATGTTCGACCTGCTGGCGGACCCACACCAGCACGAACGGATTTTCGGTGCCATTGAGGTACGGCAATGTACAACATGCACGACATGGCCGGTCTGATATCACCTTGGGGGTACAGTATTGCCCTCATGTCGCAGCCGCAAGAGCTATTGGCCTTGGTTCGCATTCCCTGGCCAGCGACCCAAAGGCACCTTGGCCAACTCCCTGTTCCTTCCGTACCAATCCGGCATCCAGTACCAGAGTGCTCCTCGGCCGCATCAGTGCTGGTGCTGAAAACATGACGCCTTTTTTGTGCCGCCCACCCCTTCCCTCTCCTCCTATTGCTGCTGCTGCACACAGTCTGCTAACGCCGAGTTGGTTTCGGAGGAGGGTGCCGTACGCAAGTGGCGTCTCGACTACCGTGCCCGGTGGAGCTTCTGGAAGGTGGGCGGTGTGTGCGACAACCGGCTGTGGATGACCACCGACCGAGAGGCGGGCACGGTGAGGGAGGGGAGAGCGAGGGGCGGGCGAGGGAAGCGAGGGGCGGGTGCGGGTCTTAACGGGAATTCCTTAGCGTGGTTGCGGGGTAAGGTGCCGTATCGTGGGAATGGTACGAAAGCAGCGTTACGAATTAGGGACGCCTTGTTGTCTAAGCCCAAAGTACTACGGCCGGTGCCCTGGCTGCATGGCCAGCGGTTGCATCGCGATCTTCCGCCGCCGCTCCTGTCACTACGGCCCCCGGGGGGTCCCTTGGCTCCTCCTTGGGTGCGGACTGCTGTCATGACCCTGGGGCGGCCACCTTCCTCGGGCCGCGTGGCCGAGGCCGTTCGCAACGTCATCCTGTTGCCCCCCCTGGCCGAGTTCAGCCGACTCGACCCAGTGGTCTGTCCCTCACCCTTGCACCCCGCACCCGAGTTCGGCACTGGTCGACCCATTGGTCTGTCCCCGCACCCTGCTCCCGGTGCTCCCCTCCCCATGCATGCAGGTTTCGTTCGCCCTCCGTGAGCCCGGATTCCTGCGCACCTACGAGGGCACCTGGACCATCACCGGACCGGACGGGAGGGGCCCGGGGGCGGCACCGCGCAGAGACCCCGCAGCAACAGCAGCCTCGGCCTCCCAATCAGCGCCAATCAGCGCCTTCCACGGCCTTGGCGGCGGCGGCGTGGGGGGCCTGGCGGGGCTGTTCGCCGCCATTAACAACCCCTTCTTTGCTGCGGCGCCGCCACTGCTGGCCCTCATTCGAACACCGGACAAGGCGACCCACCCCCTCCCCCTGTCGATGGTGGTGGAAACTGCCGCGACACCCTCGCCTGCGTCGCTGGCGGTCCCGAGCCGCTACCCCACCACTATCCAGATCCGAAAGGCCATCTCTCCCAAGATCAGCCCGCCGTACCCCATTAACCAGGTACGGCATACGACAGTGTGACGATCGGCGGACGTGACTAAGGCCAGGTGTGCGGCAAGCCCCAGGGCAAGCGATGCGCGCGCCAATACCAGAGCATTTTGGGAGGAGGGGAATCTAACTAAATTTCATTACGAAACTTTATTACGAAATTATTACAAAATCTTTGTGCTCAACGGTCTTTCATCTCCCTCCTTCTTCTCCCCTCTTCATCACATCACGTCGTCGTCTCGCGCGTTTTCCTTTTCCTTGGCCCTCGCTGTCCCGGTCAGCCCCTTCCAACCCTCCCACGCACACATACACAACACATACACGCACCCACCTCCCTCCCCCGCTCCCTCCCTCCCCCGCTTCCTCCCCTCCCTCCCCCACGCAGGTCCTCAAGGGTCACGCCAGTGGTCAGGTCAGCGACATGTTGGAGGGGCTGCTGGCGGCAACTGCGAAGAAGATTGCCCTGGAGGAGGGGGAGGGGGACGAGGCGGGGAAGGGACACAAACGGGTGGGGGGCAAGTGAGGGTGGAGGGAGGGGCCGAAGGAGGGGTAGGGCCAGGACCAAACCCAGCACATCCGGCGTGCCGGATTTGGCAGATCCGGCGGACAAGACCGGTCTCGTTCTGTGGAAGGTGGCGGTTGCGCCGTCGCTTCCGCTTAACGATGTCGGCACGAATGTTCTTAGCATGGGGGCGGCACGGGCGACGCGTCAGTGCTTAAATAGGCCCTAGCTTATCAGCTGGTCGTGGCTTGGTGGGGGATGTTGTATTTCGCGGTGGGCATATCAGCGGGCTTGAGAGATGGATTCCTGCTCGAGTAGAGAAATCTGCGGCGGCGCTGCCGGAGTAGTTGTATACTTTGAGTGTGGCTTACATTTCCTCGTGAGGTGTGTCGAGGGATGATTTCGAGAGAGCGTGTGAGAGAATGAGAGAGCGTGTGAGATAGTTAGGTAGATAGACAGATATATAGAAAGACAGGCGCGGAGGGAAGGCATCGGAAGGCCAAGGGCGCGACGCGCGCGCGTTTACACCACGCAACGGCGAGTCCGAGCGCAGACGCATGGATGCCGTACGATACGATATGAGACGGATCGTGTGAATCATGGGGTTAGGTCAGGGGCATTGGGGCGCCACGATGAATGTGAGGGATCTTCGACCGGCTTTGACCCGTGTGCCTGCGGGTCGGAGGACCCGTGTGGCCCCGCCGATGGAACCGCTCCGTTGTCCTTTGTCCGTTGACCGTTGTTTGCCAATCGGTGCCAGATCGGAGCTATTCAGCCGCTTGCTTGCTTGCCTAGTTGCTGCACCACTGACTGCTGCACCACGTGCGCCGTTCGCGCCCTGAACTAGTGGTTGAATGAACGAGGGCTGCCACCCAGGTGCTGCACCCAGCTGCACCCAGCACTGATGTGCAGTGTTCTCCACTTTCTCGGCTTTATGGGAAAGCTGCCGTACACGGCGTCCAGCATTCGTTGGCTGTTGCCCGTTGTGAAATATGTCGGTTACGTGCAGTACGTAGAGCGGTTTCAGCCTGCCTGCTGCTTGATTGGCAGCAGCAGGATTCTCGCTTGCGTGCTGGAGCGCGTGGTGAGAGCACAATCAAGTACACACGTGCGTGCCGTCGTATCCCGAATGCCACCCAAAGCCCATTGCGCCGCCTTTCTTCTTTTTGGTCTATCCTCTGTTGCGTTGCGTTGCGTTGCTGTGATGGGTACAGCTTTGCAATTGGATATGAAAACGGGCCCTGGGCGTGTAGGATAGGCACCAGCCACCAGGCGCTGATGCGGGTTCGGTTGGGTTGTTGGGAGTTGCAAGTTATTAACCGGCCTAGCGGCCGTGAGTGGGGTGCACGCACGTATCATTCCGTCTATGTGCGAGCGGTGTAGTCGAAGATGAGTTGCAACTTGCAAGCCTTGCAAGAGCGTCCCGAGGGCCTACGAGGGCGACTTTGGCTGCCAAGGTTGCGACTTGCGGCGACAACTGCCACCAGACGCCAACGACCCTGCCTGCTGGCCGGTGCCGCAGTCGCCTCCCCCCTCCTCGTTCTCATCGTCGCCCTTGTCCTGGTCGTCGCTCGCCTCGCCATCGTTGCTGCGCTGCGGCTGTCGCGAGAGGAAGGGGCGCGGGAGGAGCCGACCGCCTTCCTGACCGCCGCAGCAGCGGCAGCGGCAAGCTTTGCGGCCGCTATCTGCTCTGCAATCGCCTGCAGCTGAGATAGAGACTGAGACTGGGAGTGGGAATGAGACACCCCCGCTGCTGCCGGGAGGGTGGTGTGCTCCCCTGGGTTGCTGCTGCTGCTGCTGTCGGCAGCGGCGGGGTGTGTTGGCGGGGGCGGGGTCCTTCGCTGCACCACGCTGCTCGCCGCATCCACGTCCTCCATGACAAATATGGTTTTGTCGAAGGGCAGCGAGATGGAGCTGTCGGGGGAGTTGCAGATCTGCAGCATGTTGTCGAAAACGATGTCCTGAAGAGGAGCGGGGTGGGGAATGAAGAGGGTTGAGGGAGGATGGAGTGGAAGGCGGGAGGGATTGGGAGCACCGCTTTTGTTGCTATGAAGCGACGTACAACGCCGGGCCGCCGCAGCGAGCCGCCGCCAGCACTGAGGGGGACAGTGACCCCGGGAGGAGGCACGAGCCAGGGGGGCTCGGGCAACAAGGGAGGGAAAGTGGTCACTCACAGCGAAGTGAGTGCTCTCTACTGTGAAAGGCAGAATGCCGAAGCAGGAGAGAGCGCGAGCTAAATAGCTTCAGTCAGCCGTACTATGTCGTACCAAACCTTGCTCAGTTCCTACAATCGCTACGCTCCTTCGGAACTAAGCTTTTGATTGTATCAAGGTGTACTAGCTAAAAACGCATCCACAGTATCAAATACACCAACAGTTCGCCCAACAGACCACAGGGCGGATCCGCCCTCATCAACCATGTCACAGAGCGTCTGGTGGTGTTAACAAACACCGGTTAATGAATTATTGCAACATCGTTTAAATCTTGTGAAGGTTGATGCGCTCCCGTCTGTCTCTGGAGTGGGCTGTGCTGTGCTGCGCTGTGCTGTGCTGTGCTGCGCTGTGCTGGCTGGAGTGGGCTGGGCTGCGCTTGCTGGCTGGGATAGGATTCGGTGGGCTGGTTTGGGCTGTGCTGGGCTGGACTGTGCTGCGCTGTATTTGCTGTGCAGGAATGTGGGCGTGGACTAGAGCGGGCTGAGGCCTACGAGGGCAGAGAGGGCCAACACGGCAAGAGGGCAGAGAGAGCAAGAGGGCCGAGAGGGCAAGAGGGCCGAGAGGGCAAGAGGGCCGAGAGGGCAAAGGGGCCAAGACGGCAAGAGGCCAGAGAGGGCAAGATGGCAGAGGGGGCTAAGAAGGCTGAGAGAGCAGAGGGGGCAAAGGGGCCAAGACGGCAAGAGGGCAGAGAGGGAAAGAGGGCCAAGACGGCAAGAGGGCAGAGAGGGCTTAGAAGGCTGAGAGGGCAGAGAGGGCAAGGGGGCCAAGACGGTAAGCGGGCTGAGCGGGCAGAGAAGGCTGAGAGGGCAGAGGACAGAAAGAGCAGGGGCAGAGAAGGCTGAGACGACTGGGCTTAGTGGTCGGGAATAAAGAGGGTGCAGGGAGGGCTAAGCGGGCTGAGTTAGGCTGAGCGGGCAGAGCGGGCTGAGGGGCCAGAGGGGCAGAGGGGCACAGAGGGAAGAGAGGGAAGAGAGGGAAGAGGGGGAAGAGAGGGAAGAGAGGGAAGAGAGGGAAGAGACGGAGGGAAGAGAGGGAAGAGAGGGAAGAGAGGGAAGAGAGGGAAGAGAGGGAAGAGAGGGAAGAGAGGGAAGAGAGGGAAGAGAGGGAAGAGAGGGAAGAGAGGGAAGAGAGGGAAGAGAGGGAAGAGAGGGAAGAGGGAAGAGAAGGACGATGAGGACGATGAGGATGAGGAGGACGAGGAGGACGAGGAGGACGAGGAGGAAGTGAGGGCAGACAGGCAAGAGAAAGCTGAGAAGGCTGAGACTGTGGAGGCTGAACAGGCTGACCGGGCTGAGTTGCGCCTGTTTGAAACTGGATTAAGGGGGCAAGGCAAGTATGCGGGGCAGGCTCAACAATGCCATCGACATTCATGGGGAAGCATGGAACAGTTTCAGGGTCGCGTGCCAAACACATAACAAGGTGGTGCCTGTGGCGGCCCCGGCTTGGCTCGGAAGCAAGCGCAAGCAAATGAAGCCTTCACGAGGGTAAGCGGTTCCGTTTCCCCCAGCAACCCGTAACCCGAGTGCGTGCGTGCATGCCCCAGCCTTCCCCAACCACACCTGCGACGCTGAATGCCGTGGCGCAGCCCTCCAGACCTCCAGCGGCTCCTCTCCCTCGCCCTCCGTCTGCGCTAGATGCCAAAGCGCCCGGGCGTCCGGGCGCCAAAGCGCCAGTAGGAGCCCCGCCACCGCCGAACCCGTGCCGGCGGCGGCGCTGGCACAGCCTGCCGCTGCTGAGGCCGCACGAGCGCTGCGGCTGACGAGATGAATGCGGCCCACGGTTCCTCAGCCCACCAACCAGCAGCGCGCCAGCAGCAAGGCCAGGCTGCCGGTGCCGTCTGCTGTCACCAGCACACGCAAGCGCGACAGGACCGACCCATGGGTCGGCCCCACCAGCGCGGCGATGGCCTTGAGGGTCAGGAGCGCTGCCATGTGCTGCAGCAGCTGGGTAGGTGTGCAGGACCTGCGAGGAAGGGGGATCGGGATGTGTGTAAGGAGAGGCAAGTGAGGCCGAACAGTGGGGCATGGGTACCGAGCCCCAACGTAAGGCGTGGTTGCGTTAAGGCTAAATACACGGGATACCGGTATAAATGTATCCGCCCACACTTAGCCTATGCAATCAAAGCTCCAAGCAGCCAAGACATTTCAAGTCTGCGACCCCATGCAAGGACAGCCCCCAGAAGCCTTCCCACCTGTGCACCCAGATGCCGCCTCAACGAACTGGTACCGGCGAACGCGGCGGAGCCGGCGTCAGCGCCCGTCGTCGCCGCCGCCGCCATCGCCGTCCTGTCGCCGTAACAACCGCAGCAGAGGCGCGAAGCTGCATGATCTGTGCCCCGCCGCGGCGGCTCCCCGCAAAGACAACCAGCTTGCCAGCGGCCAGACCAGCCTACAGTACTGCAGCGGGCCGCCAGCCGCGCCCTTCCGTCGTTCGCCGCCGCCGCCAGCCGGGGCATGCAGGATTAGCGGCGACGGGATGACCGCGTCCGTGATGGCCACCGCGGGACTGGCACCGGCGCGCTGTCGCGACACGCCGCTGCCGGTGGCGCTGTCGGCCGCCGCGGTGGAGGGCGTCGATGCTTGGCGCTGCGGCAGCGGCGGCGATGACGTCATGGGGCGTTCGTGCCGCTGAACACACGAAGGAGCTGACTCGGTTGAGAAGCGCCTCGGGGGACGTCGCGCCGCCAGCCTGAAAGCGTTAGGATCCGGGCACACGGGATACCTTTATTGAGTCGCGCAAGGTACCGTAATCGGGCCTGGATGGGTGCGCTTCTCTAATGCGTGTACACGGCGCATGTAAGATGTACAGGGTGCGTGCACCAAGCAACCACAACCTGCGCTGACCGATGGGAGCAGCAGTCACCCCTGGCAAGGTGTCTCCAGAGTGTGGTTTGCACATGTTCGATGGTGTTCCTACGCTGCGCTGATCGTGACGACGGCGGTGCGATTATTCCTGAAAACACACACAGCCCGGCACCGGCCCGGCACCCACCTACGGCCAGCCGCCCGCGCCGCACCACCATGGCCCGAGGCGGCCGTCTCCAGACGAGTGGTCCGCAGGTGCAGCAGCTGTGGCCGCGACGCGCAAGCGCCACGCCGACGCCGGCGGGCTACACGTGGCCTTGGTGCGACAGGGAGGACACTGCCGTGGAGGCGGGGACGGTGGGGTCACCCGACGGGATGCCTGTCGGGGCGGAATGGGGTGGGACATGTGGCAGGAGCGAGTTGCGAGGGTTGAGAGTCTTCGGAGAAACGTCGGCCGGGCGGCGGTGCAAAGAGAAGAGGCCATCCGCGAGCAAGCAAGCAAGCGAGCAAACCAAGCTAGCTGATCCGTATCGGGTGTCGTGAACTCCCGAAGCGACTTAGCCACACCGCACTCAGCCAACGACGCACCCGTACCGTGCCGTGCCGTGCCGTGCCGCGCCGTGCATGGAGAGCAGGCCCAGCTCGCCCGCGGCACATCCAAGCCTCCGCCCGTGCCACGCGAACCACTGCCTGCTCCACCGCACGGGTCCGTTGGGCTGAGGTGGTGAAGCTGCTGCGGCGGCCATGCCAAGATTCAGGCCCCGGCAGGGGAGGTGGGCTGTTGAGGAGCAGCCGCGGCTGTGCTGGGCTATGCGGGCTCTGCTGTGCTGTGCTGCGCTGTGCTGCGCTGTGCTGCGCTGTGCTGCGCTGTGCTGCGCTGTGCTGTGCTGTGCTGGCTGGAGTGGGCTGGGCTGCGCTTGCTGGCTGGGATAGGATTCGGTGGGCTGGTTTGGGCTGTGCTGGGCTGGACTGTGCTGCGCTGTATTTGCTGTGCTGGGATGTGAGCGTGGACTAGAGAGGGCTGATGCCTACGAGGGCAGAGGGGGCAAGGGGGCCAACACGGCAAGAGGGCAGAGAGGGCAAGAGGGCCAAGACGGCAAGAGGGCAGAGAGGGCAAGAGGGCCAAGACGGCAAGAGGGCAGAGAGGGCAACGGGGCCAAGACGGCAAGAGGGCCGAGAGGGCAAGGGGGCCAAGACGGCAAGGGGGCAGAGAGGGAAAGAGGGCCAAGGCGGCAAGAGGGCAGAGAGGGCTAAGATGGCTGAGAGGGCAAGAGGGCAGAGAGGGCTAAGAAGGCTGAGAGGGCAGAGAGGGCAAGGGGACCAAGACGGCAAGCGGGCTGAGCGGGCAGAGAAGGCTGAGAGGGCAGAGGACAGAAAGAGAAGGGGCAGAGAAGGCTGAGACGACTGGGCTTCGTGGTCGGGAATAAAGAGGGTGCAGGGAGAACTAAGAGGGCTGAGTAGGCTGAGCGGGCAGAGCGGGCTGAGGGGCCAGAGGGGCAGAGGGGCACAGAGGGAAGAGAGGGAAGAGAGGGAAGAGAGGGAAGAGAGGGAAGACAGGGAAGAGAGGGAAGAGAGGGAAGAGAAGGACGAGGAGGACGATGAGGACGGCGAGGACGCGGAGGACGAGGCGGACGAGGAGGAAGTGAGGGAAAACAGGCAAGAGAAAGCTGAGAAGGCTGAGAAGGCTGAGAATGCTGGGGAGGCTGAGAAGGCTGACCGGGCTGAGTTGCGCCTGTTTGAATTTGGATAAAGGGGGCAAGGCAAGTATGCGGGGCAGGCTCAACAATGCCATCGACATTCATGGGGAAGCATGGAACAGTTTCAGGGTCGCGTGCCAAACACATAACAAGGTGGTGCCTGTGGCGGCCCCGGCTTGGCTCGGAAGCAAGCGCAAGCAAATGAAGCCTTCACGAGGGTAAGCGGTTCCGTTTCCCCCAGCAACCCATAACCCGAGTTCGTGCGTGCATGCCCCAGCCTTCCCCAACCACACCTGCGACGCTGAATGCCGTGGCGCAGGCCTCCAGACCTCCAGCGGCTCCTCTCCCTCGCCCTCCGTCTGCGCTAGATGCCAAAGCGCCCGGGCGTCCGGGCGCCAAAGCGCCAGTAGGAGCCCCGCCACCGCCGAACCCGTGCCGGCGGCGGCGCTGGCACAGCCTGCCGCTGCTGAGGCCGCACGAGCGCTGCGGCTGACGAGATGAATGCGGCCCACGGTTCCTCAGCCCACCAACCAGCAGCGCGCCAGCAGCAAGGCCAGGCTGCCGGTGCCGTCTGCTGTCACCAGCACACGCAAGCGCGACAGGACCGACCCATGGGCGATGGCAGCAATGGCAGCAACCCAAACGCGTCCAGAGAGCCTGCCAGGGCGGAAAGGATGGCCGTAGTCAGCGCAGTCTCAAGATGCATGTTTGGCAGTAGCTGTTCACTCGACCACCGATAAGGCTCGGTGGGTGCATATATTGAAATTTAGGACCAGTTGACGAAGGATGGGTGGACCGCGATTGAACCCCTGGCAGCTCGTGTCCCGTTTTAGGTGACAGCTGCAGATGTGCAGAACCCAAGTTGCTTGCCCATACTCCCCGGCACCTGTGAAGCTCAGCGGCCCAGAATCGCCTTGAAGTTGCGAGCCGTCAAAGTTGAAGTTGTGCCTGAGCAGGCTTTGTGCCTGCGATGACTGTGCGGAGGATGTTGCGCTTGCCACCACGCCCGAGCCTGTGTAAGCGAAGAAGCATCCATGAATTGCCATTGGTTCTTATGACGTTGAACTTCGGTGCTGGCGTAACGTACCTGCAGACGCTCGCTGGAAACGCCCTGCATCCGGACCACCTTGGGTGGCTTTGTAGCGTTCCTAACAGCCGTCAGCGTTAAAGTGACATCCAACGATCGTTAAAGATTCAGGAATTGCGGGAAGAGTTCCAAAGCCATTTGGGACACGGTAGTCGGACGACCTCGGTATCAACGTCTGATAGTGCTACGGTCGCTTCCTTAGGACCATGGGCAAGTGGACAATGATATTATGTCGCAATAATCCCAGAACGGGGTCCTGAGACGGAGCTGGCAAAGCACGCCGTACCGTCGCGAATCGCCCTCTAATCTTACAGCGGTTGGTCAGCGCTCTGTATACAAAGAGAGGGAAATTAGAATCTTACACCTCATCAACTCTTAGGACTTCGCTTCGGTGCATTGTGATGGCCGTGAATCACGGCCATCACAAGCAGAGTGACATCAGTGATGTCACTCTGCTATGTCGGACTAACATGAAGCGCACGAACTTGAAGCGCAATATAAATGTAGTACATTGATTTGTTTGCTTGTCATTTGCTGATGGCGTTATCTGTGTAGGCATGGTCGGGTGTCAACAATGTCAGTCCCAGCGGCCGGCATCCCAACGGGTGTTGGACAGTCCGAATGGAGGCGCAGCAGCGCCTCCGCCAGAGATCGCGTGGGATAAAATAGCTAGTAGTCTGGGCTGGATAATGGGTGAGACTGCGGTAGTATTAACCAAGGTGACCGTCAAAATCGCAACCCATCTTCAGATGGATTTCCATTACGATCGCTTGGCTGCCAAGCATCTGGAATTCATTCGGGATGCGTTGGACGAGCAACTGTCGGAGGAAGCAATGGCGGCAATGCTCAAGGATTATGGGCGCACTGTGAGACACATGTGGCAACTTCGGTGGGACAACGAGAACAAGGAGGCCTTTTGGAGGTTGGCGTTGGACGGGTTCCCAGCGTTTCCGATGCACCGCACGCAGCGTGAGCGCGGACAACCGGCAGCGAAATGTCCATGCGGCGTGCATATGCGGGGAGGTGATAGAAGGCATTTGTTCTGGGATTGTACAGTAGCCAAAGCCCTGAGAGAGGAGATGGAGACTGAATTAGATTACTACGGCACGATGATGGATAGAAAGAGCGTTTGGCTAGCCAGTCCCCCTTTAACGGTACATAAGTATGTTTGGGAGGTTGTGTGCCTGGCAGCGATAAGCGCGCTTGACGTGGGAAGGCGATTGTTGTATAGGGAGGGCGGTGGAGATACCCTTACATCTCCGGTCCTAAACAAGATAAGCGCAACAGTGGTAGCGGATTTTTGGGGACGTTTGACTGCCTTTGCGGCGCAGGATATTCCTTTGCGGGGTTGGGATATGGTTCCGTCAAACCATCCGTTCCTTTCACGGAATGGATCTGGGCAAATCGTCTGCTCATTGCCGGAAACGCACAACCAATGATATGTTGGACATAACAAGAAGGATAGGGTTTGGTTTGGTTGTTTGCTATTTGTGCAATATCGTGGGGTACACCGCTGTTCTTTTGCTCCTTTCGTACGTACGTGGGTAGTTGCAGGATACGTGTGCTCGTCTTTAGGCCGGTCCCAGAGCGGGGGAGGTTTTGCCTTGACTCCGATTCCCTTTTGCCTCCGCCTTCGCTAGCCTGGGTACCGTTTCGTTTCAGGGAATCGGAATTGGCACACGTAGTCGAAGACATTTATCTCCCAGAGTGGGTTCCCTTTCCAATGAGGCGAATTCGCCCGTGAATTGGTTAGTGGCCTGGTCTAGATGTTCTATTGAACATTAGACCCACAGAGTCGTGCGATCGCACTATGTAGCTGTTATCCAGCTCCTCTGTAATTAATTAATTAATCCCAACGGTGCGCCCCGCACGTACAGCATCCCGGATTCCCGGCCGATTCAGCGCCAGCCTCAACAACAGCTGCTCGGCTAACCTCCAACGCACCCTTACACCACTTTCAGGGATTCCGCAAACCCTGTTGATTATCCCACATCCCCGCACGAGGCGTCTCCGCCCCTCCCGGGCCCGGGCCCCATCCGCGGCCCTGGCCCTGGTCCAGGTCACCCTCCTCGCCGCCATCTTCCCTGCTGAGGAACGTGGGTAGGCTTGAGCGGGAGGGCGCCGGCCGGGGGCCCGATACAGCGCTGCTGGGGCCGTCGGGGTCGGCTGAGGAATGTGAAACCGTGTCGTGCTGGTCGGGGTCGGGGTCGGGGTAGAAATACGACACCGCAGGTGGATGCTTCGAGTGCGTTGGGTTCCTGGGTGCGCCGATTTTGCACCTGCCCGTTACCGACTTTCTCTACCCTTTTCAGGCGCAGCCTGAAAACCTCGGGTTAGATTGCTGGTAGAAAGGCAGACGATGCAATTACAGAGGAACCCGACCTAACCGTACATCTCTTCCCTGCACGCGCGTGCCCAGTTGTCCGCAGCTGCTGCCATCACCGCGGGCATTCGTCGGGCCTCTGTCACTCGCATCTGTCCATCTGCTCTAGATGATTAGCTGAAAGCTCTATTTTAAATGCAGCTGCGTACTGCCAAGAGCCTGTGTACTTCAATCTTTGATACGACCCAAGCCGTGATGCGCCGCACCGGCACGACCGTGCGGACAACATACTCCCTCCCATCGTCCCATGCACCCGCATCCCCTCCCCTTCCCTCGCTCCCCTCCGCAGCTCCCCTCCGCTCCCCCCTTCAACGTCCAACTCCGAGCTGCCACATCAACCCGCAAGCGCGCATGTGCTTGCCTCAGCAGCAGTCCCTGAACCCCTCCTCCCCTGCCGCCAGCCTGGCTCCCACCGCCGCGACCAGCTCCCCCGGGCTGTCGTACTCTGCGCACATGGCCTCCAGGTCCGCCGGGGACAGTCGCTCGTCCTCCCACACGGCCCGCAGCGCCGCCTCATCTGAGGAGCTCACCCCCTGGGGGCCAAAGTAGTGGCGCATCATGGCAACAGCCTCCGCTAGCCGCAACCGACCCATGTAGATCTGAAGCAGCGGGGCGGGGCAGGGCAGGGCGGGTGGGGCGGGGCGGGGCAGGGTTGCGGACAGGAGGCCGGGGGCTAGGGCGGAAGCGGTTGTGGCTTATGGGAGGGGAAAGCAAGGAGGCTCAGTACACGACAGCATACACCGAGATGAGTTGAAGAACGGGCAAGCGCTGGTCTGTGTCCTATCCAATCGCTCGCGCGCATGCCCCCAGCACCCAGCACGCCGTACGGCATCTCCTGGCTCACCTTTTTGTTGATCCTGCCGGGTCGTACGAGCGCCGGGTCCAGCTTGTCCGGGTGGTTGGTGGTCATGATGACGATACGGTTGGGTGTGTCCACCACCCCATCCAACACGTTGAGCAGACCCGCCAGGTTGAGTTCGTCGTCCCCACGGAACAAACCGCCCAGACCCTTGCTGCCCAGTGCGCCAAGCGGCAGGGAAGGACCCATGTCCAACCCCACACCAAGGCTCGTCGAGCTCCCCCACAAAGACCCGCCCCGCAAGCTGCTGCTGACACCCAAGCCAGCGGCACTGTTGCCGCCCAAGCCAGCGGTCCCACGGCGACAACTGCCACCAGACGCCAACGACCCTGCCTGCTGGCCGGTGCCGCAGTCGCCTCCCCCCTCCTCGTTCCCATCGTCGCCCTTGTCCTGGTCGTCGCTCGTCTCGCCATCCTTGCTGCCGCTGCCGCTGCGGCTGTCGCGGGAGGAAGGGGCGCGGGAGGTGCCGGTCGCCTTCCTGACCGCAACAGCAGCGGCAGCGGCAGCGGCAAGCTTTGCGGCCGCTATCTGCTCTGCAATCGCCTGCAGCTGAGACTGAGGGTGGGACTGGGAGTGGGAGTGAGACACCGCCGCTGCTGCCGCGGGGGTGGTGTGATCCCTGCTGCTGCTGTCGGCAGCGGCGGGGGGTGTTGGCGGGGGCGGGGTCCTTCGCTGCACCACGCTGCTCGCCGCATCCACGTCCTCCATGACAAATATGGTTTTGTCGAAGGGCAGCGAGATGGAGCTGTCGGGGGAGTTGCAGATCTGCAGCTTGTTGTCGAAAACGATGTCCTGAAGAGGAGCGGGGTGGGGAATGAAGAGGGTTGAGGGAGATGGAGTGGAAGGCGGGAGGGATGGGGAGTGGCGGACGAATCATGGCACCGCTTTTGTTGCAATGAAGCGACGCACAAGCGCACGGACAAGCAAGTGCACAACAGGACTTGCTTGGCCATCCGCAATACGCCACCCGCATTGTTTGCCGCCTGCCGTCCCCATTTGTCGTACCACGTATGTACCTGTCGTACAAAACAACTCACCATGAGCTCCTGGTTGGTTGAGATCTTGGACAGCGGTACGGAGATGATGGATCTCCGGGTGTACTGCGCGAGGACCTTGATCAGGCTGGTCTTGCCTGATCAAGGGTTGGGCCGTGCATGCGGGCATGGGTGGGGCTGTGAGTCGAGGGCTGACACGCCAGGATGGGCGTACAGGTGAAGAAGGACGAAATAGTGTTCGAGCGAGCTCTGCCAAACTAACATCCTGACTAATGCTGCAACGAGTTCAGGCAATGAGGAGTGTGGACTTCCTTGGCGCCTTCCTACCCCTCCTGCCGTACATACCTGTCCCTGGCGGGCCGTACAGCAGGAAGCCCAGCTTGTGCGGGTATCCCGGAATTGCGAACTTGCCGCTCTTGTTCATGAACTGATCGACCAGCTTGGTAATTGCCTCCTTTTCCGGGTGGAAGAGGGACGCGAAGCTCTTGTCCTCGCTCAGTTTGTAGCGCTTGTACATCGCCGAGGGACGGGAGCCCGAGTCGCCCTCCCCCGAGGTGACGGGCGGGGGCTGGTCGCGGAAGGCGGACAGTACGGGCATGTACAGGTAGCGAGCGGGGTCCAGGCGAGAACACTGCTGACACCGGTACACCTGCAGCCAGCCGGACGGAGGGAAGGGAGGGAGGGAGAGGACGGGCGGGGGTGCGGGTGGGTGGGGGCTTGATCGGGTTGAAGGACGACGCGGGCGCTAAGGAATGGTTCAGCGCACGCCTGTTTGCTGAGCGCCGGCGGGGAGCGGTGTGTGCACAGGTTTTAAAATCGGTATGACAGCAGCTGACAGCAGCAAAAGGGATGCTGCCATTTTTGCGGTGTTCTCCTCCGCACCCGCCCGCCCGCGCCTTCCTTTTTTCTTCCCACCCACATTCCTCCGTTCCGCCCCCCTCCCCCTCACTCAGCCCCATTCGGTGCCCACCTCGAGCGCCTGGTTGAGGAACGCCGCGATGCGGTCGTTTCCGTCCCTCTCCCGCGACTCCAGTCGGTACCGGATCTTGGTGCTCTTGTGCTTGTCGTCCTGGATCTCAGTCTCACACATGAACCTGCGAGGTAAATGGGGCCGGGACGGGACAGGCAGAAGGGCGGGCACGAGTGGCCTTCCGATTACGGAGGTAAAGCAGCGGCGAGGCAGGCCACTGGGTGCCGCCGTTGAGGACCTACCTTGATCCTGGTCTCCCCGGCGATGTGCGGCAAAGCGGGACGGTACCCGGCAGGCAGGGCATCGGCGAGCTATGTAGCGGATAGGGGCTGAGTGCCCGGACCTAGCACTGCCCAGGTACACGCCCAACGTTGTACGCCGGGACCCAGTTCCGGTGCCGGTGCCGGTGCGCCCAGGAACCCCCCAGCCGCGACTGGCTGGCTCACCTGATTCCGTTCTTGAGGTCCATCCACTGGCCCGAAGGAGGCACGAGGTTGAAACTGTACGCGTGCTCCCGGCCTCGGCCGTCGTCGTCAGCGCCGTCGCTGCTGCAGCCGCCACCCCTATTGCCCTGCTCGTCCTCGCCGCCACCGCCCCCTTCGCCCTCCTCGCCCTTATCCTCCTGACCGCCTGCTGCTGCTGCCGGCTTCTTCTTGATGGTCACGTCCGCATCATGCAGCTCGGCCAGTGCTTGCACTTGGCCGTTAATCAGATTGAGAAGTGCGCGCTGCAAGATGGAGTTGGGCGGCTGGCTGTCCGAATCGTACCTGTACGACGGGTGGCCGGGGCGGGCGGATACGTTACCTTACACGTGCTGACGAGGGATCAAAGATTTGAGTTTGCAGGACATACATATCACCGCCGGGGGTTAAAAGCCACGACCTCAGCAACGTTCATGCGACTACCATGCAGCACCATGCCCCCTGCTGCGCCGGCGCTCTTAGTCAGTCGGTATCTCAGTAAACACGCACTGTCATATTCCTCGTGGGGCGTTGCACGTGATCCCTTCCCCAAGTCCCTTACCAGTAATAGTGCGAGCGCTGGGTGTATTCGATGGAACGTGAAAACCTCTTCTCGGACGTTTTCGTGGGCCACAGGCGCAGGGATAGTGCGGCCAGTCGTGGAACCAGGTGCTTGATCAGGAGCGGGACCAGCAAACAGAAGGCGACGTCCAGAAACGTGTTACCCGTACTGATCTTGTTCATCAGGCCGTACTGTTGCAAGGGGGACGGAACGCGAAGGGAGGCGCGAGGGGGGAACGCCCGGAAGGCCAGGGAAGGCCCACCGAGGCCCAATATGTCAGTTATTACGATGCCACCGATGAGCCGCTCGCTGATACACATGCTATCAATTGGCTGTGACGGCTAATTTTTATGATCCATGCGAGGAACACCATACCTGCGTAATCAGCTCAGGAGTAATCTCCATGGCTAAAAGTGACTGTTTCCGGTTTGGTGCTGCGGAGGGACGACCAGCTAGATTTAAGAAATGATAAGCGTATATAACAAACGTCTTTGTTTGTGAAAGGTGAAGTATGAAGCCCTCTCTGTGAATGCGAAGGAACGCTGGTTGGTCGTTTCTTGATGACAGGTACAGAGCTTTTTTTTCAACGCTTAGCGGCTTAGGCGTCGACACCTTCTTATGTACTATTGTATGGAATTTATGTGCCTATATTTAGGATGTGTGGGTATTGAGCAAGTAGGAGCGGCCTGGCCCGGGAAGGCCCGGAAGTTGTTGGCCGCTTAGAAGCTGCACCCAAGCACCCATGCATACCGAGGCCCAACGTTACGTTAATCTAATATACATTTTTGCAAACCTTTGCCTTTTTTCAGAAGTCGGCTCCTTTCCGCGGCGGGACCAAAATCGGAACCAATTGGCATACATTAGAATGGCTGCTCTGGCAGCGTGGAAACGGCGCCCAAGTATCATGGAAAGGTTCGCCGGGCGGAATTGCATATAGCCATCGGTGCTAGGGAAGTATCACGTTCGAAGGTCGCGACGATGGCAGGAGGGATGACACGGTATCGGTATATATGGGTATCGGTGTGTTCAGGTGTGTTCCAGGCCGGATTTAGCCTCTTGAGGACCTGCTGCAGACTTCAGACCATTGAACATCGGACGCCACGGACGCCAGATTGTGCAGGCAGAACACAAACAGCTCACCGGCTGTATCACCAGCGTGTGAAAAGTGGGCGTTGTGGGCTGGAGCTTGTGGTACATGATCCCGCATAATCCGCGTACACGTGCCCTCAGCACCGGCGGAAGTTGCGTACAGGGGAGAGTAGTTGCTTGTGCAGCAGGCTCGTGGGACCCTGTGGGACCATTTTCGAAAATGGTCCCAACGTAGCGGGCCGCTTGAACGTGCCGACGGCTTCTCAGGGACATTGATCATACTGCATTTCACTTCAGGATCTCTGTCGAGCCACTTAATTTAGAGTCCTCATTCGGCATGCCCACGTGCCTTACTGCCACAATTCGCAACTGTAACGGTTGAAAACGTTGGGAAGATTGTTGAGGCCGTTGCTTGGCGAGACATGGTGGCATGGTGACCGCAATTCTTATGGAAACATTCTTTCTAACCATTACTATCCTTGGTTCCGGCGCACCCAGGGCACACCCAGGGTCGCAAACGACACGACAGGGGCCCAGAAGTCAGCAACCGCCGGGGCACCAGCACTGACCAACTGAGCACGGCCAAGCGGGGTGGTAGATAGGAGCGCCACCTCAGTAGGTACATGCGCTGGCGAACCCTCTCCAACGCCGCCAGGGCGGCCAAGGCCACAACTTGCCAGACACCGGGATGGGCCCCCGGATGGAACGGGGCAGCACGAGCCACAAATAAAGCCGCTACACCGCCGAATCCCCCGAGACCCCCAATGCCGCGTCCAGTTCCTCGTGCAGGGTCCGGCCAACAAAGCACTCCCAAAAAAGATGTCACCGGACCCAGCACCGCCCACCCTGTGAAACCGTCGCAGCGCACGGGCAACAGGCAACCCTCCCACGACCCGCCTGCCCACGCAACAACGGGAACCTCGTGATGCCATTGCACCGCCAGCCGCCAGAGTGCCCCTGATGGTCGTACTCCCATCGCAGCCGCCAGAGGCGGCGCAGGCTGTCACGGAAAGCCGCAAACGACAGCGGCGGCACCGGGCCATCGTATGCGTCCGCGAGGAAGTTCTCATGGCGCGTCTTCAAGTCCTGATACTCCCCAGTGCTTTACGACAGTTGGAATATGTACCGCGCGGTACCGCCGAGCCAGTTGTCGGCGTTTAGTGCACCTAACACCGTATCTGCAGACTAATCTTTTTCTTTTTGTCCCTAGCTCAGGCAGGGCTTGTTCCCAAGAAAAAGGGCCGAACGTACCTGCATTTTGCAACGTTCGAAAGACCTGTACTGTAAGCACTGTAGGACACGCGCCTGTTAGTTATTTTCTCCTAGTGGGCCATGCAAGTAAATGAACGGTTTTTTAGTTTCATTCTCTCCGGCACGTACATGGGCTGGAAGGGCCTCGTTCAAAACGAGGCAAGGGCTTTGCCTTGAGGTGCCCACATCCGACATCCCCTGGTTTCGACAGAAAGCGCCACCGAGCTGAAATCTACGTACCTTACGTTTGACATTTCGATAGGCACATCACTGACTTATTCCACCCTCCTATCCTATCTATTTCGTCAAGCTGGCATGCCCTCCTGTCGACGACCCTAAATCCGTCATGAGTTCGGCGGTTGGTCGTCCAGCTCACACCCGTACCATTGGCGTCATCCATATCGAGGATAGCGATTCCAAGTGCAAATTACATCATAGTACTCGAAATTTTCAAACAACGACGTTCGCATTCAAGCGCTCGCAGAACGAGCTGCAGCAAACACTATGTAATGTATTTCGCACGCCACCATATGACCGCAGAAGTGTCACTGTGAAAGAGAAAGATCGCAACAATAACATGCGTCCATTCCCGCATCAACCGGGTCCTGACCGCCCACATAGAAAGAATGGCATGCTTTCAGCCGTGGCACTGTCAGCCCTGGCAAGCCTACACCTCATCGTGCTAGTATTTACAATGGTTATCGGTGGGAGTCAATCGGCCAGAGATCCTGCCAGCTTGACAGCAGCCATGAAGACCGTCCGTCGTGGCGTGACTGAACAGGAGGTACCCCGGACTCCGGGGGCAACCCCGGCGCGAGAAGGCGTCCACGCCGGTGTCGCCGGTGTCGCGGCCGCAACCCCCAGCTCCCGCAACTCCCACGGGAACTGGCCCCGCCCCGCGCGTAAGGGAATCCGCGGCCGCCCACGCCCCGCCCACCGTAAGCTCCTTAGCCCCGCCAGCCGGTGTTCCTGCCCCCCGCACCTCCCCCGCCGTGGGCCCAGCGGGACCCGGCGCTGCTCTTGTACCCACGGATGCAATGTCGACGGGATGCCTCAGACGGCGCGGCGGGCGAGCATCACTGCAGCGGCGGCAGAGTTGGCGGATGCGGCGGGCATGATAGCTCCCCGGTAGCATATCATGTGCTGCCGCCCCGCCCCGAGCCCCCGGGCCCCACCGCCTCTCCAGCGAGGCTGACCCCCGCCAGCGTCAACCCCGCCGGGGCTCCCGCCGACCTTGGCTTTCCTTGGCTTTCCCGGAGTTACCAGTCCGTCGCTGCCTCGCCGGCTTCCACCGCAGGCATCGGGCCGGTCCCCCCCACCCGGGTAGTCGATCCCCTGCCGTAGCCGGTGCAGGCAGCGGTTGTAGGGTCCCGCTCCAGGCCCCCAGGCTCCGGCGCCTGCTCTCCTGCCCCAGTCGTACCCGTTTGCGGGGCAGATCTGTAGGCGCCGCACCCGCTCCCGTGTCGCCCCGCCCCTGCCGGTGCCGGCCCGGGTCCCGGCCTCGGGAGGTGGGATCCCCTGCGTTCCCGACGGAATTCGGGTACAGTGCGTGGCTCAGCAAACGGAGTGCCGGTACCCCGTGCGGTTGCACCTGCCCCCCCTGCGTGCCCGCCCTTTCTGGCGAGCGCCAGCTGCCCCACCGGCCCGTGATCATGCTAGCCGTCCCCATTTGGCCCGTGTTGGGTTCTTCGGTGTGCCGTGGGTCCCACCCCGTACCTCTCAACGCTGCTCGCCCATTCTCGGCGGTGCGGCGCGGCCCCCCCCCCCGTTAGGCCCAATCTGGCGCGTGGTGCACCCTCGCTGACCGACCCCCCTTGGGCCTGGCCCCACGCGCGACGCGCCCCCTCCCTGCCGACCCATCGACGCGTGCCGTCCCTTCCCCTTTGCCATGCACCCACTGCCCGCGGCACGTGAAGCCCCCTCTCTTTGTGCCCGGTTCCACGCGCGGCACGCCCCTCCCTTGCAGGCCCCGCGGCGTGCAAAGCCCCTCTTTCCCCCTGGCTCGGTCCCGTGCACGGTGCACCCTCCCCGCGGCGCGCGCCCCCCCCTTTCCCCTTATATCTGGTCACGCGCGCGATGCATCCCTCCTGGCCGACCCCGCGGCGCGGCCGCTTCCCCTTTCGCCTTGTACCCGGTCCCGCGCCCGCTGCGCCGCTCCCCTGCAGGCCCCGCGGCGCACAGCCGGGCCTTCAGGCAATGCGGAGACGCACTCGGGGGCCCAGAGTCCGAGTAGATGGAACTTCCAATTTAACAGCGCCATTATTACCGGTGTTATCAGAGAGTGTTTTTGGGAAAGAGACTTGGGTCATGGTGGGCACGCCTGGAAGCACGCTATGCTTTCTATGTGGGCGGTGTTTGCGCGGGAATGGACGCATGTTGTTCTTGCGATATTTCTATTTCAGATTGTCAATTTTGCGTTAATATAGTGGCTTGTGAAGTACATTACATAGTGTTCACTGCAGCTCGTTCTGCGAGCGCTTGAATGGGAACGTCGTTGTTTGAAAATTGCGAGCACTATGATGCCAATAGCGCTTGGAATCGCTATCCTCCATATGGATGACGCTAATGGTACGAGTGTGAGGTGGACGACCAACCGCCGAACTCATGACGGATTTAGGGTCGTCGCCCTCCTGTCGCCGTCGTACTGGTAGTTGAAAGCGCGGCTGTCGACAATTGCTAACACTTCAAGCGACCGCTGTGTAATTATTCAATATATTTTTACAGGTTTGTAACCTGACAAAAATTCCAGCCCGAAAAGCGGAACTCCTACCGCGGGTTTACCTGATTTCCTACTTACCCTCGCCCCTTGCCATAAAAATACTAATATAACAATCATGTGTTAGACGTAAATGGTTGCTTCCCCACTTAATCCCGTCACCTAAGGGCACGACATTTGTCCAGCGGTTGATGATGTGACGCAATACAATCATTGAGCGTAGCGTCCGTGCGTCCCCCAACATCATATCGCACAAAACTTATTTTCGTTTATACACGGATTCATAATTACAACCTGTGAATTACCCGAGTCCTATTTGGAATTTTTACAGCGTGTGACGGAAGCCGAATTCGTCAAAGTTGCAATCGACCCGTTTTGGAAGCTATTTTAATTGGATTGCCTTTATTACCGGTACCAAGCAAGATAGCTTCAGCCGTGTCCTTCAACGTGCTGTCGGAAGTTTGGGTTTCCGGGAGGTAAGGCGCTTGCCCGCTTGGTCAGCACGTAGTTTGTGCCACAAGAACCCCGTTTCGATGCTTTGGTGGATGCCGGTGGAGGCGCTGTGACGCCTGCTTGTGACTGAATGTATCGGCGAGACTGTGCATGGTACTGTAGTTTAGCCCGTCTATGTGTCTGACGCATTTTTTGTAGTAAATGACTCTATATAAGCTTCTGTAACGGTTGGTGTTTTTGAGGTTGGGCTGCTGGGCCGAAAACGGCAGTTCTGCTTTCTGTGCGGCGCGGCGAAGCTGAATGGGTGCTTGCGCATTGCCTTCAGCAGCAATTCTGCATCATCGTCCAACCTGTTTGCTCTTGGGCATCTTTTGGGCCCTCGCCCTTTTCTCTCGGTAGTTCGGAACGTCCACTTTTGGTTACGCTAATTTGCATTGCACTGCTGCCAGTCGGGAATTCGGGATTCTAGACTTGTACACATCAACAATTGTTCTAAGCCGGATCGTTGGGTAACCTTTGCCTATTGGCTTCTCGCCAGGGCTTGGTTCCACGAGCCAAGGGCTGCTTGGAGCCAACCTAACGGCCATGGAGAGCAACGACGACGGCGACACTTGCTGGATATGCCTGGAGGGCGTAGAAGGGTCCGAAACCCACCCAGGGCCTGTTCATGCCAATCGTCTGATCAAGCCCTGCCGGTGCCCGCGCGTTGTGCACAGCGTGTGCCTCGCCAAGTGGCAGCTCAGCCAAAGTGGCAGGAGGTACGCCCTTTTCACGCTCCTGACGAGTGGTGTGGATTGTCAACGATGTCAACGATGTGGCGCCCCTGATGGCCTGTGACTGGGGGCTCGGCAGCCTGCGCAGTCAGCTGCGGCCCTGAGGGGGCTCCCCTGGTTCCGGGCAGGGCCGGCCATCCATCAGTCCCAAGCAGGCAGGCAGCAAGGGCGTGAATTACCAAGTAAACTATTCACAGCGAAATCGCGGCAAGCTCGCCGCAGCTCCCAACAGCTTCCGCTTCCGTCCCGGCCCACACTAACGCTGCTCGCGCATCCTTGGGGCTCACCCGTATCCATTCGGGCAGCGCCTCGGCCCACCCGCACCTCGGCCCCCGACCGCCGCCCCTTGCCTTGCCCTTCCCGCCCTTCCCGCAGTGAGGAGAAGTTCTGCCGCTTCTGCCGGGAGCGGCTGCCGGACTGGCAGTCCAACTTGGCGCTGCCGGGTATGGGGGCGGTGGAGCCGGTCATGTCGGTCCACTTCAACGGCCAGACGCACATGGTCAAGGTACGGCCGGGGGAGGAGGGCCGGGTGGCGTTCATCCAGGACGTCAGGCGGCTGCTACGCCTCCGAGACAGCCAGGAGTTCAGCATTACGTTCGAGTGCAAGGTGCCGGGACATGGTGAGGTTCGCCGTATGTATGTGCGGTATGTGGCGGGTGTATGTGGGGGGGAATTTAGGATGTGGGAGGAGCGGTGGGGGGAGGGGGTTCAGGCGCAGTCCGCAGTCCGCAGTGTGTATGTGTGTGTGTATGGGTGGGTGGGTGGGAGGGGCAGAGCGGTCATCGTCCTCCCCCTCCGAAACATGGGGGCGACGCGGCCGCACATGGGGTGGACGCAAATGGCTTCTTCCGAGGAGGACCCCTGCAGCCTGGAGCCAGGAGCGAGGAAAGGCGAGCGCCCCTGACCAGAGGCCATTTGCGTCAGAGCGGATCGGCAGCACGGCGCTGAAACCGGTCGAGATCACTGACCTCTGACTTGTGCGTCAGTCCCGTCCCGTCCCGTTCAACATGAAAGTATTCTTGGGTCGACAGAGGTGCGACAGCAAAGACTTGAGTGCCTTCCTGGGGGCTCAGTAAAGTTAAGGTTTATTCCCTGACGCGGACAGAAGTGGGCTCACCACCCAGTCACCCATCCAACCACCCAGGCGGCACCCAGGTGGTCTTTTCTGTCGTCAGCCAGTGCCGTACAAACGGGCCATCCGCGCGTGGCAATCTTCGAGCTTTGCTTACATTCATGCCAATACCAGGGGGTCGACGGGGAGGGAAGGGGAGGGGCCACTTAGAAGCTGGGTGCCCTCCCGGACTGGCTCCTCCCGGGCTGTGGCTGATCTCGGTTGAGACGGATTGGACTTCGGCCGCGACATGCAACGCTGATCCCCTGGGTCCATTATCTTCATTCATTCATGTAGAACGGTTCATGCGCTGTGCAGTAACATCCCCCGCGGCACGCAACCCTCTGGTGCGTGTCGTACAGCGTGTCGTATGCCATCTTGAGTGCCTGTGCCTGACACACACACACACACACACGTATTCGCGGTTGTTGGGAAGAGACGGGGCGTCGTTGCGGCGCTAGAGCGCTATATTAAAGTCATCCCAAAGCGTCTGGGTGTGGATTTCACCGAGGGGGGGCAGTGGGGCGGGGGAGACAGGTAGGGTGGCCTGAATGGCATGGCCTCGGAGAGGATGGGGTCATTAGGGTTTTCTGGCAGTTTCTGTCCGTCCGTCCATAATGACATTGTAGTTTAGGGAATAGAGAATGTACCGGTATTACAGCCATTCATGTTCGCGTGGATCCGATAAAAAAAGTTGAGAATGCACGGGGGGCGCATGAACTGCACGGCAAGGCGGGTCGGTTGGGTTTCGGAGGTCTGCACTTCGACGAAACACTAGACGATACACTCCGGAACTCATCCTCCTCCCCCTACGTGGATGACCCCCCCTCCCTGGTGTTGGTCACGCAGGCATGTTTCTGGACCTCAAGGGCCTCTCGTCCTACGACGCCGCCGTCTTCTGCGCCGCCATGACGGCCGTGGAGCGGCAGCGCGTCGCCGCACAGAAGGTGCAGCAGCAAAGGGGGGCAGGCAGCGCCCCTGGCCCCCGCGGCACTTGCGGCCTGCTGCCCGCGTGCTCTTCAGCCCCCGCCGCGTCTAGCCTGGCCGCCGCCTCCCCGTCCCCCGGAGGAAGCACCGCGACCTCCAACGCCACCACCACCACCACCATCACCACCACCACCAGCCGCAGTAGCGGCAGCGGCAGCAGCAGCGCTGGCGAAGGCGCCGGAGCTGGCGAAGGCGCCGCCACGTCCTCCGCCGCCACATCCACCTGCTACACGCTTCCGCCCGTCCGGGGAACTTCCGCGCGGACCAGTACTGCTGCGGGCTCAGGCAGCTCGAGCTCATTCGGGCCCGGCGCCTCCGAAGCCGACGCTGGCACCCGCCCGGCCTCCCAGACCCGGCTGCGCACCGCCAGCCTCGATCTCCGGTCCGGATCGGCCGTCAGCGCCGCCGGAGCCGGAGCCGGAGCCGGGCGCCTGCCCGGACAACCTGTTGGTAACATGGGCGGCATCATCGGCGGCGGCAGTGCCAGCGGCAGCGACACGCCAGCGGCAGGCGGCGCGGGGCTGTCCCTGCTGCCCTCCTCACCATCTGCGCCCGCCCGGTCATCGACTCAGGCCGGGTGGCCGCTCCAAGGCTTGGCCCGCTCCGGCGCCGCGGGTGCTGGAGGCCCCGCGGGTGCCGCTTCGGCAGCGAACCCGGGCGCAGCTCCGGCTGTTGCCGCGCTCAGCATCGGCAGCAGCAGCCCGCAGCGGAGTCTGGGAGGAGGCGGAGGAGGAGGAGTGACTGGGGGGTCGCGTAGTACCGCGGAGGTGGCTGTGGCAGGCGTGGGCGCATCTCCCGTCCTGGGCCGCAGCGGCAGCACCGCGTACGACAGCGCGTGCGAGGCCGAGCCCGCTGGGGCCGCCGCCGGGGGGCCGGGCGGAGCTGGCGGTGCGGGCGGCTCCGCGGCGGGCGGCGGCACCGGCGCCGCGGCTGCTGTTGCCGCTGCCGCCGCCGGCGTGGACGGCAGGCACAAATCATTTGTACGGCACCTTTGGAACGGCCACGTGGCCCTGGGCGGCGGCGGCAGCCTGTCGGCCCTGTCTGAGCGCCCCGTCAGGCGCGCCGAGTGCCCGAGTGCCCACACCACCACCACCAGCGGCTGGATGAGCCGGCTGCTGCTATGCGCCAGCTTTGGCGCCGATCACGAGGCCAGCCGCTAGTTGGGGGGCAGCGGCGCGGACCGGGCCAGAACGTGTCCACGAGCAGTCGCACCGTTGAATGCTCCGTTGCATGCGGCATTGGATGTTGTGTGAGCACGGAATCGGGGGAGATGGGACGTTGGTTGATTGACAGGGGTGTCAGCGGAGATTTGTCCCCGGGGAAGGGGGGAGCTGCGCTTTCGCCAATCGAGTCCGCGGGGTCACAGTCTCAGTCTCAGTCACAGTGAAGGCGTTGTGGGAGCACGCGAAGAGTTTTGGCGTGGGAGCCCCGAGCAGCAACCAGCTTTGAGGCCCGCATATGCATACACGCCGGCGTTTTGTGGTGGTGGCCCTCGCGGCGCGGCACGCACTGCTGCGCCTCACAGCTGCTGCCGGGTTGGTCTCGACACGGCTCGCTCAAGATGTCTGTCGTGGGCTTGCTGCATACGGTACATTGCGCATGTCGTCTGCTATTACGCAGGCTGCAGTATTTCCGCTCCCTGCATGACTAGGGCACTGCTGCAGCAATAGTGTGTCAAGATGTTGAGGTAACAAAGGATGCTGAGGGCACAGGGCACACACAAAGGTACAAAGTGGCTGGAAGGCTGCCGTCCCTCCCTCCCTCCCTGCTGCCCTCCTGCTGCTGCGGCCGCCGGTTGGATCGATGGGGACAATATTGCTGTTGTCCTCCCTGTTGGTTGGTGTCCCTTATTCGCGCGTTTCGTTCATTTGCATCATCGGAATTGGCGGCAACCGGAGGACACACAAAGAACCGTCTCTCCATGCTGCATAGTTGCGCGCGCTGATGCATTGTTGGCGCCGCACGGCGGCCCCCAAGCTCTTGGCTGGTTCCGAACAGCACTGCACAATACTCTGCACTGCACTGCACTCCACACCCAGTCGCAGGTGTCGCGGCGGCCACCGCAGCTGCTGTTACGTTGTGGGGTTGCCTGTATTCGGCTGCGCGGGCGGCGGTGGCGTGTGCCGTCCGCCACGCGCGGCGCGTGGGTGGTGTACTGGCGCGCGCGTGCGTGCGTGCGCGCGTGTGAATTGTGTGTTTGCCGCAGGCGTGGTGAGCCCTGGTGCCGCCGTTGTTGGTGATGTGGTGATGTGGTCATATGTGGCACGTTTGGCTGTGCAAGCGTGCAGGTGCGTGAGGATTCTTCCATTCCATTTGTGTGTTTTGGAGCTGTGGCGATACCGTACGTTACCGTACCTGAGGAACAACCCCTGAAGGAAATAATGGGCCGTGATGAGCCAGACGAATAGGAGGTGCCAGTGGTGGCGCAGTGGTGCCCCCAGGTGCCAGTGGTGGCGCAGTGGTGCCCCCAGGTGCCAGTGGTGGCGCAGTGGTGCCCCCAGATGAATGTCGTCTGGTGGAGTTTATTTGGGCCGCGGGCAAGCGGTCGCAAGGCTGGGGGGAGGTGGGGTGCGCTGCGACGAGCCCAACAAGTTTCTAGTTCCGTGCAAGAGCGGGGGCCGTCCGTGAATTCCGAAAAAGGGAGGCCATGGGCAGATCACTGTTGGTACGAGGTATGGTGGCGGGCGGGTGGGCTTTCACCCTCCCTTCACCGCTTGAGCACGGGGCGTTTTGGTCACGCGCGAACCTGCGGTGCTTGTGTCTGTGTGTCGCCCCACGTCGCGCGTATTGTCCCTGCCGGCATCTCGAGTGTGGCAGTGCGCGGCAGGGCGGCGTAGAACGGTGGGGCGACAGCTGGCCTCCCGGTTAGCTCAACCGGCTGGTCCGATCGCCAAGCAAGGGTGAGTAGCTTGCGCTGTAGCGGTAGAGCCTCTGGGGGATGGTTGGGCACTCCGGCACCTCCGTTGACGTGCAAGTGGGAACGGGTCTGCAGCGTGGTCGGCTGTGGCCCGGTTGGCTTTTTTGTGGTTGGCTTTTGTACCACCAGGTGAGTTCTTTCCGGTGATGGGCAGCGCCGTGGATGGCGTGTTGCGTTGATAGGGACTAGGGACTGGAGGCAGGTACTGGTGCTTGTGAGGTCTCGGAGCTGGTGGTTGCGGAGCCGCTGCGGATGGCTCAATTGACTGTTGATGCCGGCGCCGGTGTGACGCGGCGGTGTCTAACTGAATTATGAGTTGCGGTTGGACTTCGTTGCAGCTTCGTTATATCTGTGCGGTGCTTGTGTGTGAAAGGGCCGCCGTACACAAAAGGGGTCAGCTTCTTGGCGTGTCTGTTGGTGGGGGGAAGTGCTGGTGCAGTATTGCTGTTGGTTCGCGGCGGCAGTGGGCTTGCTGCCACGCTATGCTGGTCCGTGCTTTGGCCGCATAGTCCACAATTGAATACACCCCCCCGCCTGTGTGCCCCTTGGCATCATCAAACGACACTCGTTGCATCCGCCGCTGCCCGGTCCTTTGCCATTTTGAACATTGAACAAACAAAACCCTCCGCCGCGAGCATAGAAATGTAGTGGACGATAGTGCGCGCGTGTGGGTATTGCAGTAGGCAAATGGGGCCAACATTGTAAAGTGCTGCGCGTCACGACGCTTAAAACTCGCGCCGTGGGAACCCCAGTCTCGCGCTCGCTCCCATGACATGACAGGATATGACATGACATGCCAGGCGCTCTCCAGCAGGGCGGCCTCATTCACCCGCCGCGCCGCGGCTTCACTGCAGACCACAGCCACATGCCCCACCTTGGCCCCTTGGCCGCAGCGATGGAGGGGCCCCACCAACACCACCACCCCAACCCGCGACCAGCTGCGCACCACGACTCTTGGCAGGCTGATGAGCGCCCACCCCCCAGGTGCCCCCCCGGTGGCCTCCCAGGACATGGGCTTTCGCGCTCTCCATTCTCTTACGACTGCGCCTTGTGCTGCTTCAGCCGGGCGCGCTGCTTGGGGTTGAGCCGCCGGGCGGTGGGCACCGCCCCCACCGACCGCAGCGTGTCGACTGTTCGCGCGAGAGACACGTTCCAGCTGCCACCACCACCACCACCACCACCACCGCCGCTGGTGCCGCCATGCCGCTTCGCGCCCGCGCCCGCAGCGGCGGCCGCCCCGGCGGTGGCGGCGGAGTCGAGCCGGGCCTTACACGTGCCGTACGCCGCCTCCGTGTGCTCCCCCAGCCCTATGTACCAGATGCTGCATGGGTGGCCGGGGTAGTGGGGCGGAGCGGGGACGAGGTGTGAGATGACGGTAGCGGAGGCCCCTGTGTGGCTGGGTGGGTGCAGACCAAACAGAGGCGCCCGCGGTTGGGTGGGTGCAGAGGCGCCCGCGCAGAGGGTGTGCGCCGATTGGTGCTCCTCCGCATCAAACAGAGGCGCCCCACTCAGAGGCTGCACTGCCCCGCGTCGCCAAGCCCCGCAACACCGCACCGCACGGCGAGGCAGGGGCCCGATGCACGCACCGCGCCGCACGCATGCGCCGCCCCCCGAACCCCAAATCCCAGCCGGCCGGCCGTGGCGCCCCGCCCCCACGCTCCCACTGTCCATTCCGCGGCCCCACCTGAAGAAGGGAGACTCGGTGTGGCCGGTGCCCTCCGGGTGGTCGTAGCTGTAGCGCACCCGCGGCGTCAGGAAGAAGGGCCGCTGGGAGGGGGCAGTGCAGCTGGTGTCCAAAAGCTCCGAAAAGTAGGCCTGGCTCGGTGTGAGGCGCGGGCGGGCGGGCGGGCGGGCGGGCAGGGCCGGAGGGAGAGACATTTCCACTGATAGGCGCACTGATAGGCTTTTGGGTTGGCGTTGTATGATAGGGCGTGGCGGCGCGTCAAGTGGCTGCCTGTACGGCTTGCCGTACGGTAATCGTTCTTTTAGGTGGTTATCGTTACTGATCTGGCCGGGCCGGGCTCGTTGCACCCAACCCGACGGTGGGCGCCACTTCGGGGAGCGCCTGGGTGTGAATACGTACGGCATCATTGGCGGCGCATGCACAGCTGCGCGGCCAGAGTTCGGTACTTCCCGCCGTGACACGCACGAGCGGTGCGGTGCGCCCGTGCTTATCCCCAATGCACCCGCCCAGTCCGGAGCAGTGGCAGATCTTCTGCGAGCTGACCAGACTCGGATCCGGGTGCGGCCCGCGCCTCCCCCTCCCCCCCCACACACATACATACACAAGCCGCAACCGTACTATTCTTGTTGCCGCCGCGGCAACGAAGCGCGACCGCCGCCGCCTCGATACGCGCGGATGTGGCGGCAGCGCGGGGCTGGCTGTGGGCCGCACCAGCCCCGACGGACAGCACGCCTTTCCCTGCAGGTTGCTGCCGCCTGCGCCGAACCCTAGCTTGCCACAGCAGTGGCACACCCTCGAAATAACTTTCCCTCGAAACGTATAACGACGAGGTCGCAATTAGACACGCTCAGTGCATGATCCATTTCCCGTGTGTGGGGCTCTGTGTGCTGTGATGTCGACAGTCAGACAGTCGGCTTGCCGTACCTTGGTGGCCACATAATTGGGCAGCAACAGCGCCCAGGGCTTGCCCGACCGGAGGCAGAACTCCAGGATGCGCTCCTTGTGGTCAGCTGCACGCCGCAACAGCGCCCGGGCCAAGGACGTGTGTGAACAACGTCCGATGAGGCTTCACGTCACTTCAAGGCGTTGTAAAATGTCCATAAGGTTAGGGAGAAACGCCGTACACATCCACAAAGAATAGTACGGTTGAACTTTCGCGCGCCGATTGTTGCTTTATTGGGGCGTTGGAGTGATCGTGTGGGGCGCTATCGGAGAGCACAGTCAAAGCCCCACCTGAGTATGGCGGGTTCGTAACCAGGATGTCGTACGGCGGAAGGTTTCCCGAGTCCACGTCCTGGTAGAAGTCTCGGTTCCTGCGGGGAAGCCACTGACTGGGTCGCAATACCAACGTTGCCCCCGTCTCCAGCCCCCCCGCCCGACTCCCATTTGTCCCCGTGCTCTCCCCTGCTGTTGGTCAGCCCTACCTGTGGATAAAGTTGTTGAACCCAAGTTGTTCGTAGTGGCGCCGTATGCCCCCTTTACAGAAGAATGGGTCGTAGATTGCCAGCTTTGACGGCGACTTTTTCAACTTTTTGCTCAGCACGTGTAGAATTGGTTCGATGTCTTGCACCGCTTCCTTAGAGGTCTCAAAGTGGTCATTATAGTCGACTGGGGGAGAGTCAAGCGCCGGCCGTCAGGGCAGCTGCAGTCAAGTTGACACAATTAACCGCGCAAGGTTACCTTCGAATGACCAGAATTCCTTGTCGACGCGTTGCTTTGCAAGTGCGGGCGGGCGGCCGTCGCACTCCTCGTCGTGCGCGCCATCGGCCTTCCGTTTTTTGGTGCGGTCGCCGCCACCTTGCAGATTTGCAGCCTCTGTCTTGCGCTTCTGGCCTTTGGTATCCCGCTTTGATACCAGCTCCGGGTGTTGCTTGCCTTTTGCGTGCTTTCTCGCCGGCAGCTGCTTCGTCACTGCCAATGCGTCGCTGTTTCGTTGCTTCTTTTTATGTTGCTTTGAATCGCTACATTTCATGAAATGGCCAGTGAAGTCAACACCGACGTCCTCATCCCGGTCACCCATAAGCCCATGTAAAGTTAATAAAACAACAACATAAACAATAACAAGGGACCCCACTTTTCAAGGCGCTTACATGGTTCGGCATGGCATCGTTAGGCGCAGCCTCGTTACGTCTTGACTAAAGCGTACGAATCACATCGTACTGTATCGTACTACTGGAACCGTCCGGGCTGCGCCCTGAACCCCCCGATAAAAGGGCTGGCAAGGGTACAACGGACGCATCTTACCGCTCCGTGCCACAGTGCAATAACTAAAACACGCTGCCCGCGTTTCCTTCTGGCACAAGGCGGCCTGCCTACTCAACACTAGCCGTAACATTTTCTACAGCCCGCGTCAAGCATTCATTTTCCGTCGAGCATACTGTACACAAAGCCAGACGCTGTCGTCCGTCCCAGCGCACAACAAACGCTGAACCAGCCGTGCTGCACAGCCCAGGCCCCTCCTGTTACGCCCGCCTTGGAACTCCTAGCACATGTACATTTACCTCTTCACGTCCTACCCTTAAACCCTGATTCTTGAACCACAATGCACTGAGCAGGCGCCGCGGCATCCGGTCAACGCCTCGTCAAGTAACATGCAAGTCTTCGCACGCCTGCTGATATATGCCCCCACCTCATTGCATACGGATGATGACGCCAAGGCCCTGGAAAATCCCTGATGCTCATGCGTTAGGAAGCCTTGCGAATTCTGCCCGCCCGGACACCTTGAAACTGGCAACTGCTGGCGCACCCACCGCCCGGCGGCTGTGGCCTCACAGGAGATTAGGCGGCCCGTTCCAAAGGTGCCCCCAATGCCGTCCCACTGCACAAGGCCAGAAGCCTTAACCCCCAAGCTTGCCGCTCACGTCCCTGGGGCGTGCACGACGCCGCCGTGCCCAGCTCCCCCGAACAACGCGGCGAGGCGCTCCAGCGCCGGGTCTGATGCAGCAGCTGAGCGGCTTTCGCCGGCATGCAGCACGAGATCGGACGTCATCGCCCCCCCGGCGCCGCCGCCACCGTCTGAAGAGCTTGCGGCCATCGGACCGGACTCTCCTGCCAGCGCAGCGGCTTCGGGGGCCGCATCGGATTGCTGCCGATGGAAGGTCTGCAGCAATTCGAGCTGAGATCGCTGGGGCTCCCGGGCGCTGCCCTGACGCCCTACGCCGCGCAGCTGCTGCAGCAGAGCACGCTGCTGTAGCTCTGCCAAGAGCTGCAGCTGAAGGTCTTGCCCCTGCGCAGCCTGTGGCTCTACCTGTTGCTGCTGCTCCTGCTGCTGATGGTGATGCTGTGGTTGCGGCAGCCGTTGCAGGTCTAGGCCTGGCTGCTGCTGTAGCTGCTGCTGCTGCTGAGGCCTCGCCTGCAAGGCACTTGCACTGCCGGGCTGCAGCAGCGAGGAGATGCAGCCAAATAGTTGCACCGGCGGCACTGGCGTCGGCGCCTGCTGCTGCTGCGGCTGGGCTCCTTGCTCCGGGTGTGGCGCCTGCTGCTGCTGGTCTTGCTGCTGCAGCTGTGAAAGCTGCTGTAGCTGCCCGCCGTGCGATGGCTGCTGCTGCTGCTGTTGCACGGCCTGGAGCTGCTGCAAAACCTGTAGCCGCTGCAGCAGCTCGAGGCCGCTCTGCTGCTGCTGCTGCTGTCGTAACGGCGCCAACTGCTGCAGCTGCACCAGCTGTTGAAGCTGCTGCAGCTGCTGAAGGGCCGGCAGCTGCGACTGTGTCTGCTGCTGCGACTGTTGCTGCTGCCGCGGATTAAACAGCAGCAACTGTGGCTGCTGCTGTTGGTCCGCTGGTGCGAGCGTCTGCAGCTGTTGCGGCAGCGTGTGTTGACCGCTGGGCGCCAACCGCAGGCCGGACTGCTGGGCTAGCGGCAGGAAGGGCAGCTCCGGCGACCCGCTGCCTAGGAGCCCCGCGCTCGGCGTAAGACCGAGCATCAGGCCCAGCGGACTCTGTGGCTGCATGAAGGCCCCCTGACCCAGGTGGCCGCCGCCGCTGTCGTGAGAGCCGTGACGCGAGCCGCCGCCGCTGCCGCCGCTGCTGCCGCGCCCCCGGCCACGCCCGCGGCCCCGGCCTCGGCCTGTAGAGCCGCGCCCCCGGCCGCGTCCACGGACGTTCCGCCGGCAGCGGCCCTCCTCCTCCTCCTCGCCCTCGATGTAGTCCTCGTCGTCGGCGTCATCCACGAAGAGCGGCCCGACCTCCTCGCCCTCGTCCGCATCGCCGTCATGCGCTCTGGCGCTGCGGGCGGTGTGCCAGCCGCGGGCCGACTTGGGCTCAGGCTGCTCGGAAGCGCCGCTACCGCCGGACACGGCCCGCCTTCTCCCTGGCGCGACCCCTGCACTGCCGCCGCAGCTGCCCAAGCGGACCCCGGCAGCTGCGCACGTGCCAAAGGAACCGTTCCCGCCCCTGGACTCCAGTGCTGCCAGCTCCAACTTAACGCCATTCGCAGTCTCTGGCACCTCCACCTTCGGTATCAGATCCAGGCGTAATGGAACAGGGGGCGGCAACAGCTCAGACGCCGCCGCTGCTGCCGCCAGCGGCGGCGGCAGCACCGGCAGTACTTCAAGCTTAGTGAACGCATCGACCCCGGCCAGGGCCGCGGCTGCAGCGGGCCCGGCGGCGGCCGTAGCAGCGACACCAGCATGGGCGCCGCCACCGCAGCGGGCGCCGACGCCGTTTAGGGCCGCGGCCACCGCCGCCGCGTCCTCCTCAGCCATGTCGTGCATGATCGCGTCACGTAGCCGCTCCGCCATGGCGGGGAAGGCCACGTCGCTGGTTTCGCGCAGGTCCAGCAGCTGCAGCTCGTTGGGGTTGGACATGGCGGACAGCAGGTTGAAATAGGGATCCTCGCTGGGGTTGACCAGGACCTGCAGCGGCGGCAAGCGGTGGACGAGACGCGACCAGATATGATCATAATAGCAGGGCCACATCCGCAGAAGTCGGTAACGAGGACCGTTAATGTCACACCCGACTGTAATCGGGCGTGAGACACTGAAAGACAGGGTTCAGCCGAAACCGTTCGACCTGCCGCGGATGGGGCGTGCCGCCGACGCGCGCTGTCCAGCTACCGTGTCGTTGTTCACACTGGGCCCCGGCAAGCGCGTCGCGCACCCCACCCAAACCAGTCTCCATCCGAACGTGAAGAAGCATTCCAGGATGCTTTGTCAAGGATGCCGCAGAAGCTGTTCCGCGGGACCACGGCGCGGCGCACCTGCGGCACGGCGTTGAGGCGACCGAGCGTGCCCAGCATGTGCCGCACGCGCCGAAAGTACTCCACAGAGGCGGACTGCTGAAAGCTGATGCCGGCCCACACGACCATGTCGCAGGCCTGCAGCCGAAAGGAAAGGGCAGCCACGGCGCCGCGGGCAGTGGCGAGTCGCGGGACCCCGGTTGGGCGTCATTGCGGATGTCAGGACTTCGGATTGACAAATTTGGAGGAAGGTATTTGCGGTGGCTCAGGCAAAGCATTTCGGACAAGCCGACTAGAGGACTCAGCAGAGCAGTGATCCATAAGAAGCACTTGGAACGTCTTTAATCCTGCCCCTCGCGATTGCCATACCCACCTTGAGGTCCTCCTCCAAAACGTCGAAAACGTGCTCCGGCGTGATGCAGTCGCCCTCACCGTCGTCGTACAGCATGACCTGCCGGGAAGAATGACCTAGACGGTTAGCAGCAGCCTCAGACGAAAGGAACTCGAGCGCTTGGTAAACGTTTTATGACCCTTCAGGCATAAGGTACTGGGCAACCGTCAGTGCAAGGCGAACCCCGTCATCACATTCCGTCGCGGCAGCCGCAAACTTCACTCGCGGAGCAAGCGCGGTATGGAACGGGCAATGCGGGCCGCGGGCAACGCGCGACCCTGCGAGCGAGATGCCCACAATTTGCAGCTGCGCATTCCGGCACCACGCTGCGGCACTTCACTCCCAATCGGTAACATTCACGCCGCACGATATGCCCAGCACAGGATCGCCACATAGCCTTTGCGCGTTGCACACGCGCCGCCCCACCAAGCCCCTGCCCGCGCTTCTCGTATATAGCCTTTCAACAGCTGGGCTCCGTGCGTCCTTTTGCCCGCCCACCTTGAACCGCAGCTGGTCCTGCCCGCAGGCGCTACACGGCACCGGTTGCTCTGCGCGCATAAGGTTGATGTTGTGGCGGCTGAGGGGCTCCACCGCGTGGCAGGAGGGGCACACCAGCTGCCTGCGTGCACAGGGACGGAGGGAGGAGCCAGAATGGGCAAGAGAAGCTTGGCGGGGGCGCTGCGTTCTGGAAGAGGGCCGCTGCGTTCCGTCCATGCGATGGCGGCCTGGCAACATTGGAACTAGCGAGTGCAAATTCCCGAGGGGCGCCCGCGCTGGTGTTCATGCCGTGTGGCATACAAGGCCGAACGCCGAAGGGCCGAAGGGCCGGGAAGAACTTCTGGGAAGTGGGTTGGTTGCCCAGCCCCTCCCGCGATAAGCGGACATACACCAACGACGCTACTCAACGTCTGTGTTCCATGGGGACATGGAAGCGAAGGCAAACGCTCGTGCCATTCTGCTTTCGGCCGCTCTGTCAGGCCAGTCATAGCCACGTGCGCACAGCGCAATGCAACATTGCACTCAAGCCGCCACTCAGCAAGCGCTACGTTGAATCGTGCTACGCAATTCAACGTAGCACCCGCACACTCGCTTCTTCATCCTAGACGCACGGACGCTCCGCCAGCCTGCCTGATATTTCCGTGCATTTCGACGGTCGAGCCCTGCGGGTTCCGCTCGTGGTGCCATGTGTCCATGCCAACCACCTGATGGCCGGCGTAAACGGGATTGGCAGGATTGTCCATCGGTCCCGCCGAAGTCCGTTATTAGCGCCATAGCAAAAGCTGGCCGAGGGCCTTGCAGCACAGCACGGCCGGACATAACAACTACGATTTAACCCAGATCATAATCTCCTAAGGTATCCACAGGATGTCAGTGACCCAAACTCTGAAGCAGGAGGCCGGCGGCCCCATGTTGGAAGTGACACTTGCGTTAGGAATGAACAGGCGGGATCCGGCAGGCATAGCACAAACCACACCACATCTCCATGCCACGGTGGCCTTCAAGCCAAGCCCTGCAAACACACGCGCCTCGCACCTCGGACAGGCCGTCAATGTTGAGCGTGTAATGCCGCTGCAGCGCCCCTAGCTGCAGCACCTGAGCCATGGCGTGGTGACCGGTGGCGGCGCGGCTGGCCTGTGCCTCCGAGTATATCTGCGCGAAGAAGGCCTGCGGGTGAACGACAAGAGCGTACAAATTAATCGCACACCGAGTGCAGGCAGATGACTCGGGCAATAAGCGTTCAACTGTCTAAGGACACCAGTAAAGTTCATACCTGCACCTCGGCGCGCCGCTGCCTGTAGAACGAGTATGTAAAGAGCTTGATGCCGTCCTGGACTTTAAATCTTTTGCGCGCCCGCTCATAGAGCCCGTTGCGTGTGCTGAACATGGACATGCCTGATGGGGGGGAGGGGCAAACGCACGGGTAGCGTTTCATGCCGAGGTTGCAACCCTACAGCCACGGGCTCCCCTACGTGCACAATCCCCTACCTGGCCCCAACCTGCACAGCGAACCCCGTGTAAGACCTCGCCCCGCCGGCAGATGGCCCCGTATCGCCATAAAAGGTCACTGGATGAAGTCTTCAGGAGAAATGTAGGGGGAAAGCTGCGCTCTCCAAGCTCGTCAACGCGTGCCCTTGACCGACCCGGGTCGCTTACCAGAAGCCGCCGATATCCCGCTTCCAGTGAAGAAGATTATGTGCCGGCATCGCTCCACAATGTTGAGGACAACGTCAAGCGTGACAGAGCTGCGTTAGCAGCGCAAGAGCGGCCTTGTCTCAGCGTTTCACCCATGCCATAGCGCGCTGGCCGCATCTCTGAAGCCTTGTTGGGAATGGGTTACCCCCACGGAACATAAAAAGCAGCGAATGTTGAGTACCACGCCAGAAACAATACGAACTTACTCTCCAAAGCGGGCCGTCGGGCGTCGTTTACGCAGCTCCATAACTGGATGCACCACGGCCCTTGCAGGCTGCGTTACATCCAAACGCGCTCAAAGATGTCCGCCATCAGAAACGTCTCTCTCCCCCGATACCAGCAGTATTTAAAAATCTGTGCAATTGATCAATAATTGCAGAAATTATACGGGCTAAGCAGGTGCCTTCTCTTTGATAACTTTATTTAAAGTGCCTTGCGGCTGTCAAGGGTCGATTGTAGACCGCAAAGAGCAGGTAATGTATAATCTATTAGGTATGTTAAGGAGCATTAAATGCGTTATTATACCTCATAAAACTCATGACTGAGCTAAGCTCGTGTCCGGTGAATGGCGGGCTTCATTATGCGGCCAAAATGCATGCTGCGTACAAAGTACTACTTCACCAAGTTGCTAACAACGTAAACCGACGCCCTGGTGGTCGGTCCGAGGCTCCGAGCCATGCAGATTGTACGGCGCCTGTCATTCCTCGTCCAGCGCGGTCGCGGCCCAGGCACAAGACGTTGTTTTTGGGTAAGATGCAACTTTGCATGGATAATTACAGTGTTGATCCATCCTTTCACGCTTGCATGTGTCCACAACACCGTTGGCTGCCGGCCGGCCATGCATGCGCCATGTGCGCGGCGCGTTGCTCGGGGCGGACCGTCCAGTTCTAATGAGTTACAAGGGAGACAGAACATATGGCCTGAAAACGGGTATGGGTTGAAAACGGCTGGCAGAGATCGTGCAGGTGCACAACCTCGCCGCCCTGTCTCTCCGCGCCATGCAGATACCGGGGCCCACCCGCTACCTGCTCGACTGCCAGTCATCGGCCGTGTCCTCTTGCGCCCATGAGCTCGCCCTCACACTCCCCAGGGTGGGACGGCCTGGACCATAGTCAGCACTCCTGTCAAGGCTCTATGCCTGTCCTAGCACCGGTCTGATGCTATCCGATCCGTCTGCAGCGGCTTTAACACACAACAAATGCGCACATGCACACCCGCGCACACAGCTGGCCGCCGGCCATTTTTTCTTTGCCTCGACACGACCACCTGAGTCCCTCCTACCGAAAACACCATGCCATGCTTCCAACCCAGCAAGCAAGCTAGCCCATCCAACCGTCCATAAAAACAATAGAGCTCACAGCAGTCTTCCAAAGGCCTCTCTAAAAGCCACGCCTGCTGACGTGCTGACCCTGCTGAGGCTGATTGCCTGACCCAGCGCGGGTGCACGCACAGGCTCGCACCGCAGGTCACCTCCCACAGCATCGCCCACAACCTGGGCCGGCCGGCCGCGCCGCGCATGACCGCATACACGCGCGAGCGCACGATCAGTCCGCCACTGCGCGGCGGCAATCTTACCCCTACAGAGGCAAGTGACCTCGTCGATGCTTCAACGAGCCGTCATCTGCCTAAGCTCAATCTCCCGCCGCTGGATGCCGTTTCACATCGGCGTCCGTCATGTCGTCGCGGCACGGCCCGGCATACAGCGTGGCGCAGGCTAGTGCAGCGCGCGCGCCCGGACGAGCGGCACCCGAGGCTACAGAGCCTGCTGCTGCGGCGCCGCCGCCGCCGATCCCCGCTGCCTCCATGGCCGCAGCCGCCATCGCAGCTGCTGTCCCAACCGAGGTGCACGAGGACTGTGCGGCGCCGCACCTGCCCCTCAGCGAAGTGCAGCAATGCCGCCTGCCAGACGCAAACCAAGCATATGCAGGGTTCTGATGCATGTTGGGCCCCACGCCGTCGGTCGGTCGCTTCCACGCGACTGTGGTGTGACTTGGGTGAGGCACGGAAACCACGAAGCGTGCCTCGGCTCGCCAATGGCCACACCGCGCAGAACAAACAGCGTCACACAACGAGTCCGAACCTACCGTACCCAGGGCCGAGTTCGTTCACTGTACCAGCCAGTCCCAACCCCGCAGTTGACGCTCCGCCGCCCATGCCACCGGCAAAACGCTCGGACGGAGACCGCCTCAAGCCGCCCCCATCCCGCTATTACTGCTACTACAGTTACACCTCCGCACGACCGGCGCGCAACAGTGCAGCGCAGCAGGCCCCACCCCACCGCACCCAACCCGCAGAATGCAGGACCCCCGACATCATCCAGGGAGCCGGCGGGCGAAACGGCTCACCGACTGGACGCCGCAAACGACTGATCAAGTTACTGCTACATTAAGACGATAATACCACTTAAGTCGCAACAAAACGCTCACAGCAGTCTTCCAAAGGCCTCTCTAAAAGCCACGCCTGCTGACGTGCTGACCCTGCTGAGGCTGATTGCCTGACCCAGCGCGGGTGCACGCACAGGCTCGCACCGCAGGTCACCTCCCACAGCATCGCCCACAACCTGGGCCGGCCGGCCGCGCCGCGCATGACCGCATACACGCGCGAGCGCACGATCAGTCCGCCACTGCGCGGCGGCAATCTTACCCCTACAGAGGCAAGTGACCTCGTCGATGCTTCAACGAGCCGTCATCTGCCTAAGCTCAATCTCCCGCCGCTGGATGCCGTTTCACATCGGCGTCCGTCATGTCGTCGCGGCACGGCCCGGCATACAGCGTGGCGCAGGCTAGTGCAGCGCGCGCGCCCGGACGAGCGGCACCCGGCACGTGGGAACAGCCCAGAGCGCCGCGGCGCATCCCACGTAGCTCCGGGCGCGGGCTGAGTGTGCGTGCGTATAACACACGACACGCGAAGGCGGAGGCCGTCCCCATGACTCCAATGGACTGCACACTATTCACTCAACAAGGGCCGAGAAACAGGCCGCAGCCAGCGCGCATCGCTTCACTGCCAACCTGCGATGAACTCTGGGCGCTTCAGGTGCCACGCGTCACGTCACGTCACGGCGCAGTGCGCGCAGGCACGGCAGGGACAGGCTCCCTCTCCCTCGGCGCGCTAGACAGAGACACGAGGCAATGTGCGGTGCTGTTGCCGCGCGTGAAACCGCGCCACTCGCCTGCCTACGCGGGCGGAGGCAACAGCAGCAGCAGCAGCGGTACCGTTGCCTCACTCCGAAGAAGGCCGCGGCCACAGCCTCAACCCACCGTGCAACCAGAATCATGCGTGTAACGGGCTCCTGACTCGTACGACAGCCAGTAAAATATGATCATATCATGCAGGACGCAATCCCCACAGCCTCAAAACTACTACGAGTCACGGCGAGTCATGCAGTACCCTTCGGTACTTCACGGTCCAGTCCGCCACTTGTGTGCAACCAACCCAAAAACAATCAATCATTCACTCCCTCAGCGTATTACTGTATGGTATACATCCCAATGCCCTGAGGCTACAGAGCCTGCTGCTGCGGCGCCGCCGCCGCCGATCCCCGCTGCCTCCATGGCCGCAGCCGCCATCGCAGCTGCTGTCCCAACCGAGGTGCACGAGGACTGTGCGGCGCCGCACCTGCCCCTCAGCGAAGTGCAGCAATGCCGCCTGCCAGACGCAAACCAAGCATATGCAGGGTTCTGATGCATGTTGGGCCCCACGCCGTCGGTCGGTCGCTTCCACGCGACTGTGGTGTGACTTGGGTGAGGCACGGAAACCACGAAGCGTGCCTCGGCTCGCCAATGGCCACACCGCGCAGAACAAACAGCGTCACACAACGAGTCCGAACCTACCGTACCCAGGGCCGAGTTCGTTCACTGTACCAGCCAGTCCCAACCCCGCAGTTGACGCTCCGCCGCCCATGCCACCGACAAAACGCTCGGACGGAGACCGCCTCAAGCCGCCCCCATCCCGCTATTACTGCTACTACAGTTACACCTCCGCACGACCAGCGCGCAACAGTGCAGCGCAGCAGGCCCCACCCCACCGCACCCAACCCGCAGAATGCAGGACCCCCGACATCATCCAGGGAGCCGGCGGGCGAAACGGCTCACCGACTGGACGCCGCAAACGACTGATCAAGTTACTGCTACATTAAGACGATAATACCACATAAGTCGCAACAAAACGCACATAATGTTATAGGGACCTAACCGCCACCATTGCTCAACGCGAACGTGTCCGTGTGTGCCCTTGCTATATTGTCCCTAGTATTTAGTTCAACACCAGTCATAGTTTGATGGGCATGGTGTAAGGGGAATCTGTGGACCAGCTATAGGAAAAAAATTGCGCTGGCGTGCGCTCGGTCCATCGTCTCCACCCGCAGCGCGCAGTGCAACGAAACAAGGACGCTAGCCGCACAATATACGCTCGGCGAAAGAGCGCATGCGGACACTTATCTGGGCCGCGCGCGTGCCTTCCAGCGTAGCGTGCACGCGTGCGCCGACACGTCTCTCGCCGCCCTCCCCCGCGTGCCCGCCACAATACCTGCTTTTGCCATGCCTGCATCCGAACCTCGAGCCGTGCGCACCGTGCCCCGTGTCCAGGCGTACTTGGGAGCTCCGTAAACGCAGTCACTGCGCCGTCGAGTGCCTGCCGGTCATACCGCCCGTTTCCCACCAAAGATTCGCCCTCACTGCCAACTACAGACTCCACTATCACTGACCCACAAACGACCCACTAGCCCGCCTGCCTGGCTGCGCACCTGCTGCCAGCCAGCAGTGTGCCCTGGTGCTGCCACACCTCTCCTGCAGCTATCGCTCATCCAGCTTCAATTCAATGCCTCTTGGCTGCTGACGATTCGAGGAGTGCGCCGCCCTGCGCCTCTGCTGGCCTGGCAGGTGGCGAAGCGAGAGGCGCAGAAGAGGAAGTGGTGTGCGGCAGCACATACGCCGCGCGCCAGCAAAGGCGCGGGGCGCTCGCCACCTGGCGCCGCATGCCTGCAGAGCCCCTCCCTCGTTCAGTCGGCCATGTCGTCGTCGTGCGGCATCCGCCCCTTGACGTATTCAGTGACCTTCGTAGCAATGGCCCCGTTGGCCAGTTTGCGTGCAAACGCCGAGTTAGCAGAGGTGAAGGAGCGCTGCGTCGCGACGGCGTGGCCGCCGCCCGCCACCGCGGCGGCGCCTGCCGCCGTGCGCGCCAGCGCCGCGTCCGAACCCATCCGCGCCAGTGCCGCCGCGGCGGCGGAGCCGTCGTCAACCCCCAGCGGGCCGTTGAGGTTACGGTTGACCAGGCTCTTGGTCTTGCCGATGCCGCCATGAGCCGAGACGCCCAGGCCGCCCAGGTTGAAGCCGCCGGCCTCAGCCGCCGCCTCGGCTTCACGCGCCGCCAGCGCGGCGCGGCCGATGCCGGGCACCTTGCCGGGCCGGTGGTAGACGGTCATCGACTGCTGCATCAGCTCCTCGCGCAGGGTGCTGCCGTTGGCGCCGCCGCCGCCACTGCTCTTGAAGGACGACGACATGGAGCTCTCGCGCATCAGCGGCCGCGGCATCGTGTCGTCGGGAGTCATCAGCCGCACGCGCGCTGTGGCGCGCGAGCCGCTGGCGACGGCGGCCGCCGCACCACCGGCGGCGGCGGAGCCGGCGCTGCGCGCCGACATGCCGCCGCCCCCCGCCCCCGGCGACTCCAGCGACATCTCCCCGCTGCAGCCATTGAGCCCCGGCGGCGCGCCGCCGGTGCTCATGGGGTCCCGACCCCACAGCTTGGCAAACAGCTTGGAGCCGTTCGTGCCACTGGCGGGTGCGGTCATGAGCCCCCGGTGCGAGCTGGAGCCACGCAGCAACGCGAGCTCCTCCGGCGGCATGTCGCCACACATGTCGGCGCTGAGCAGCTGCGGCAGCGGCATGGACACCTGAAGCACCGCGGCGGCGGTGGCGACGGGCCCGCCAGCCGCGCCGGCCCCGCCCGCCTGACTGACGCTGTTGCGCCGGCTGTGGCTGGGGCTGTTCAGGCGGCTGCTAGGGCGCGGCGCCATAAGCTGGGCCTGGACACAGAGGAGGGGAAATCAGGCACGGAGTGCGGAACGCCGGAGACGCGGGACATGGAGTGCATTGGTCAATGATAACCGTGGGTTTACGGGATGGAGACTCTAGTTCATGCACAGTTCGGCTTTGCGTGGCGTTCCTGCCGGGTTGAGGTCTGGTTCATCGGCATGGTCAGGAGCGCCGCACCCCACGCGTGTGTGGCGCGCAGCATTCATTTACTGTCGTGGGCAATCAGGGTACAATCTGGGGGCGATCAGGTTACACCGCTCGTAATGGCCACCTCACTATGGCTCCCAGCCTCCGCCCCTTGCAGCCTGCCCCAATCGACGCGACACCACGCCTCATCCAACCCCCCAGTTCCCAATCCCGAGGTCGAGCTGCGTTGAGCGGGCCGCGCCAAGCTCAGCCAGACGCGGCCCCGCCCCAGCCGGAACCATCACCGCCCCGCCCCTCCCTACCCCACCTGCAGCGGACTCAGCAACGGTCCCCCCAGCGAGATGGACGGCTGACGCGTGGGCGGCAAGACCGAGTCATCCGAGAGCACACCGCTGGCGGGCCGGTGGAAGGCGCCCTGCATGTTGTTGTTGTCGGGGGTGGGCGGCTTGGGGCTGATGGGCGGCGCGGGCGCATGCAGCATGCGCATCGAGCTGCCCGACAACGCCGCGCCGGAGATGTTGACCTGCGGAATCAGGGCCGCCATGCGCAGCCGCGGCGGCACCACCCCGCCGCCCTGACCTCCGCCACCGCCACCGCCCTGTGGCGTACCGTGCAGCTGAGACGATGCAGTGCGGCTGGCCATGGGCGTCCCGCCCGGCCCTGGCCCCGGCCCCGCGCAGAAGATTCCTCCTCCTGCTCCTCCGCGGGTGGAGGGTGAGACGGGCGGGTATTCGGCGCTGCCTGAGGCGCCGCCGCCCGACATCTCGCCGTTGAGCGCCTCCGTCGCGTCCAGCACCAGCGGCGGCACCCCCCGGTTGGCGCTGGCGCTGATGGAATAGCCGCCGGCGTGGCCGTGCGAGTTGGCGTGGTGGACCATCCGCGAGGCGAGATTGCCCGTGGAGGCCGTGGTCTGCGGGCGGGTGGAGAAGGCCGAGGGAGCGAGGGAGGGAGGGAGGGAGGGGGCGAGGTGAGGAGTGGTGAGGAGCGCCGTCTAATGACGACGCAGGTGGTGGCATCAAGCCTGCCCCATGGCCGCACGGCGCGGCGCGCTTCCATGCACGGGTCCATGCACGCCCGGCACGCCTGGTCCGAAATGGAGATACGCAACGCCAACGCGCGCGCGCCCTCCATCGCCATCACACCAGCCGCGGCCACAACGGACGCCCCTGTAAACAGCCGCGCAATGACCGCGGTGGGTCAACGCCCCACAACTGACCCCGCGCTCACCGTCATCATCGCAGGCGGGCGCAACGCCCCGCCGCCGCCGCTCACGCTGGCCGCGCTGCTGCACCCCACGTTGTGGCTCATGCCGCGCTCCATCGGATCCGCTGGCCCCCCGCCGCCCCGGCTCCCTGCGCCGCCGCCGCTGCCCGCGCCGCCGCCGCTGCCCGCGCCGCCGCCGCTGCCCGCGCCGCCGCCGCTGCCCGCGCCGCCGCCGCTGTGCAGTGACGCCGACGACGTCGCTCCGGGCGGGTGCGGTATGGACGTCTCAAAGGCGCGCGCTGACGGGTCCGATATGGACTCGTGCATGCGGCCGCCGCCATCGGCGCCCACGCCCGAGATGACGGGGTCCTGCAGCGGCCCCGGCGCCGTCGGCTTCTCGTGCAAGCTTATACTCGTCTTCAGCGCCACGTTGGAAGACGGAGCCTGCGGCCGGTGCGGCTGTTGCGGCCCGTGCGTCGCCGCCGATGAGGCCCCCGGCAACTGCTGCTGCTGCTGGTGGTGCTGCTGCTGCTGCGCGTGGGGGTGTGCGTGCGTCTGCGCGTACGCCTGCAGATGCACGTGGGACTGCTGCTGCTGCTGCCGGGACTCCGCCGTCGACTGCAGTTGCAAGCCAGCGGAGGATGGCGCGCTGGACGGCGGGGCGGGCACGGGTACGAAAAGCCTGCCGCCGGTGCCAACGCCCATGGCCGCCGAAGCCCCCCCTGCCGTCAATGAGGCAGCCATCATGCCACTCGCCGAGGAGGAGACTTGGTGCGGGTGGTGCTGGCTGTTGCTGATGTTGTGGGAGCCTACCATGCCGTTCGCCGAGGAGGAGCTGACGGCCGCTGCTGCGGGCGCTGCGGGCTCGGGCGATGCGATCCTGATATGCGACACGCTGTTGCGCAGCCGTGACGGCCCCGCCGGCGCGGGGGCCACGGGGGGCGGCTGCAGGTGGCGCATCATGTAGGGCTGCACCCATGAGTGCTGCATCAGCTCATACACGGTGGGCCGTTGGGAGGCGTTCTGGAAGACAGGACGGAAGCAGGGGAAGAGAGTCAGGGTGGGGCGGGTTGGCTTCCGGGATATATGCGCCCGCCCGCCCACTCAGCGCCTGCTGCCAGCCGCGCCGCATCCCGCATCCCGCACCTCGCACCGGTGAGCAGGCTGGTCTGCTCGGGGCTGCATGCCTTCCCGGATAACGCACCTCCCGGCGCGCTCCCTTCCTGGCTGCTGCTGCCGCTGCTGCCTGCGCTGGTCCATCCCCCTGTGCACATCGCCTCCCAGACGCCTCCCTCCATGCCCCCACCCCGGCCTCCCCCTCACCTTGCACAGCGCCAGCCCAATGAATTTCTTGGCCTCCTCCGTCAGCGTGCTGGGGAACTTGGGCTCTTTGTACATGATGTGCTCGTACGTGGCGGCGCGGCTCTCCTGCTCAAAGGGCGGGTAGCCCACCAGCAACTCATACGCCAGGATACCAACCGCCCACGAGTCCACCTGACGAATGGGGGAGGGCAAGAGGGGCCGAGGACTGAGCGGAAGATCAGGACGGTCGCGGCCCCCGGTACAGCCAACCATATACAACGTGTAACGCGTTGGAACTGGTTCGGGTTTCAGGGTTTCAGGCCTGGGTTGCGGATTGTTGCGATGCAGCATTGACCGCGTGTGGGAAGTCCGCTACTTCAGCAAGTGGCGGCCTGTCTGGTCAGTGGATTCCGACGGCACAAGGCGCAGGGCGCTGGGCAAGGGCCGCGCCGTGTGGGCGGCGGGCGGCCATGGCCTAGGCCAAGGGAAACGAGCGACGCGGTCGGGGCTCCAACGCCGTCCGCAGTCTCGCGCCTACCCAGGTGGACAACGCCAACTGCGCCCGATGGCCTGGCGGGATACCCACTTGCGGGGACGCACCGGTAAGGAAACGATCTGGAGCAAAACATGTGCCGCAGAGGAACACGACCGGGGTCGTTTGCTAACAGCGACTGGACGATCCTGCTGCTTCCTCTTCCCAGCCTGCGGTTTCGTATGTATTACCCTCCCCAGCTCCCAATACCCACCTGCACGGGGCACCCGGTCCTGCCTGTCCTCCCCGATGCCGGTTTGCAAGCATGTCTCAATCGCTCTTGTATTGGCCGAGCCATGCGCTGACGGGTCTCTTATACCCGGTTCCCAGGGCCCCAGTACCCACCTGCGCTGTGTACCCGAGCAGCACCTTGTCCTTGTTCTCATCCGGCCGCCGCTTATCCGGACACACCAGCACCTCCGGCGCCATGTAGTCCAGGGCTGCGAGGAAAGGTGCGGAGGCCGGAGTGGCGAGGGGTGAGAGATGAGGGAACGAACGCGCGAAAGAATGTTGGTTGGGTTGGAGTGGCCAACCCCGCGCAATTCAAGCCATCCCAGGCAGCCTCCCGCCAGCCGGCCAAAGCTCCCCAGCCCCGGCACCAGCTGCGGCGGCAGCGGCGCAGGCTGCCCACCAACATGCAAACGCAGCGGAGCCGCAGGCGCAGCGGCAGCAGCACTCACTTCCTGCTCTCGTCACCGGGCGCTCGTGATTTACGTTAATGGAGAGTCCAAAGTCCGCCACCTTGATGGCTTTGTTTGCCCCCAACAAAATGTTCTCCGGCTTGATGTCCCGATGGATGATTCCCTGGGAGGGAGTGGAGGGAATGGAGGCAACGGCGGTCATGGAGGTGGTGGAGGTAGCGGCGCGGAACGGGAGGCGGCGTGGTGTGAAGGGCGGCAGCAGCAGCTGCAACTTCAGATGGCGGAAGCCGCGGCCGTGGCAGCGTCGGCGACCGGGAGAGCTGGGAGCTGAGAGCAGACGGGGCCACAGAGCGGGCGGGGCAGCTGCAACGAGAAGGCAGCTTGCCAGGCCGGCGTCTTATCCGAGCCACCGGCCTTGTCTGTTTGAAGGCTGCGATGGCCCGTGCCGGCGTCTTCGCCCCACCCTTTCCGTTGCTCCTGTCACTCATCTTCCCACCGGCGCCATGGGAGCGCAGCGGAGTAGGTGCGCGGAGTGAAGCCCAGTCCGTGGGACCAGACACCGCCCACTGTCGCCGCCGCTGCTGCTCCTGTGCTGGGCCGTGAGGCTGCCGCCTCCATGTGCACGGCGGCGTGACGGCAGCCCAGGCACGGTGCTTCTTCGGCGATAGCAAGAGCAGCCGCGCGGGCCCAGCATCGCATGGCCTCCTGGTGTCAAGCGTCCGCTGCTGCCTGCCCAGCCCCCAGTGCATACCCGCCCCCCTGTCGACGCCAATTTCCCCATTGTGCGACCGCCCCAAAGCGCACACATGCGCCCGTACATCCGCGCCATGTAAGCAAGCCTGCTGGTGGCATGTGGCATCTTCCATCGCGGCCGACATGGGCAGAGGCCAAGCCCCAAGTCGCCCCCCCCCGGACACACGTACACACGCACAGCCGCACGCGCACACGCACGCACTTGGTTGTGGAGGTACGACAGCGCCGAGAGGAAAGGCACGATGACATCGCGCACTGCGTACTTCTCCTTGAGCTGCCCGCCCCCTTTCTTAAGGTCCTCGAACAGGTCGCCGCACACCGCAAACTCCTGCACCATATATACGTGTTTTTCGTCCTCGAACGCAGCGAACAGGTGGATGATGTTTTCGTGGTGCAGGTTGATGTGCAGCCGGACCTCGCGCTCCACCTGGTACCTGTGGGACGGTTGAACGTGGGGTGGTTGGGACTTGGGAGAAATGGCACGCGGGGGAGATTGGGAGGGGGCAGTCGGAGGCGCGCGGGTGGGGGACAGCTGTCGGAAAGATGGGGGCGCAGGTGCGCGGGGGAGAGGGAGCTGTGTGTGCAAACCCGGGTCGCAGCGGCGACCCGCGCCCCTTATGGACCTCCACCCGTCCCGCAACGATCGCCACGCACCGGTTCAGCACGCTCAGCTTCCGTTTCCTGTACAATTTCAGCGCGACCTGCACGCCGCTCATCTTGTCTGTGGCCATATACAGCAGCGAGGTCTTTCCACGGTACAACTCCTTGTGGAGCTCAAATTGCTCAACGTGCCTGCGCGTATAGAGGTTATCCCCCGCGTGAGAAGCCCTCGTTGCAAGCAGCCGGGTGCGCGCACGGAAGGGTTTTCCGCACCATTCGCCTCTGCGGGCCATAGACGGAGGCAGGTGTGGAGATACACAGATTGTACGTTGCTCGGGCCCCTCAGAGACGTAGATGCTGTCGTTTGGCCGGAAAACTGGGGAGGAGAGGCACGGTAATCGACTTTGTTGGGCGCAGCCTCGCCAGAGGAAAAATCTGCTGCTGCCACCAACTTACAGTGCACATTTGCTTGATTAACCGAGGGCGATGGATCGCCGCCATCGTCAGGCCCGCGAGCCTCCTGAGTGGCCATACTGAATGCTCAGCGGCGTCACCGCGAAAGCCCAAGACGCCCCGTTCTGAGGCTGCAACTATGAACATCCATGCCAGGAGTATCTGTGCATCCTACGATGCGAAAAGCGCACAAGGTTGGCAAAAAACGGGGCAAGGAAACGAGGAGAATAACCCCCGTGAAATGCAAGAACATCCTCGTTAACAGCAAACCACAGAGAACTGGAAAGTGACGCTCGTCTGCTGGCAATGCTCTGGCCAACCGGGCGCATAAAGGCCACCCGGTGCAGGACTCTCACACTGTGTTCCCAAGGCCGCCTGGCAAGGTGCCACGCGCATGGACGATGGACCCACCTGCCTACACTCCTCGTCGAAATAGTGCTCCTCAGGCCGCTGGACTACAGCAGTTCGTCTCTATGCGTCAAGTTCGACTCCCAAGCCCCGAAGCAGTCCTCAGCACCATAGAAGAAAAAAGTAACTTGTGACTGCACTTAGTAATTTATTAGCAACACATCGCCATGGTCTGCAGAGCAATCGTCGACGCCGACGGGGGCAAGTAGCTGGACCTGTGCTGTTCCGGGCGGCTAGCGACGAACGGAATAATGATTACAACCTGATAGACAACTTGCCCCTGCGTGGCCTACTACCTGCCGATGTGTCAGACCTATCCGTCGAAGATTTCGTTGAAAGGGGTGAATAGTACCTCGGTTCGGTTCCGGTACGGCAGCATACTCGCCGATTCGCTTGTTTGTTCAGTTGCCTCCGGGCCTGCGAGTAGGGAACTGACTGTGACATTGCTATCGTAACTTGCTTCAGACGTTCTTTGCAAACTGTGAGCCTAGCCGAATGACGTAAACTACGGCTGCAACCCGACGACTGCGCCACGCAACATGCTGAAGTTTAAGGGATGCCAGCACTTTAGGCAACGCCTAGTCTGCTCAACCCTATCAGGTCGTCCCATTCGGATTGACGATATACGCGCCGCCGACCCCGAGAGCCCGGGGCTACGCGATTTCGAGGCCTCATTTTTGCGCCTGCTCGAAAAACTTACAAATGGCTGCGTGGTGGAGATCAACGAAACAGGTGAACGACGTATGCCACCTGGAGCTGCATCTCACTCTTCTCTCATGGTTTCTCCTCGGGATGGATTCTTTCCATCTGCTCACAGCAGCGTATGCACATTAGCACGGGTATGTGGGACGACACAGTGCATAGGCTTTTGCAGAGGACCACGGGTCCATCACCCCCTCTTGAGGGCCGGCTGCGCAGACATTTCTCCCTGTGTGCGGGCTGCAGCGCGTCTTGCAGCCCAGCGGGTCAGCTGCGCCGGGGCTCAATGCCCTGGCTCCCCGCCAACCTAGCTTCCGCAACCAATGCACCTGTGCGTAACCTCCCCGCCCAGCAGCAGCCCTGTTAGTCGGCGCAACAACGCCTGCAGGTGTCAATTACTCTAGCTGCGTGTTGGACGTTCGTCGGCAAAGGCTTTGGTGTCGGTTCTGGAGACATTTCCCTCCCCTAACACTCCGCCTCCCGAACTGTTTTGCCTGTACCCCTCCCCTCTCCCGCAAACGCGCACGCGGCACCCACCTCATCTCCCTGACACATGCCTTCCAGACACTGCATCTCCGTGCCTCACAATCCCCACCACCACCTCCGCCGCCCCGGGGCAACTGGCGACCTGCCCGCCCTCCCCGCCCCAGGCACGTCCCTCCGCTACCGGCCGGGCGTGGTGGTGTGCGGCTCGGGCCTGACTCACGACTGCGGCACTTCCCGAAGCATTGGGTACTTCCTCGAGCCGCTGCTGGTCCTGGGGCTGTACGGCAAAAAGGTACGACGGAGCTCGGCCGCAGCGCTGCACAGGGCCGCTCACGACCGATTGGACGCCCCCTCCCGGTTGGGCGGCTGTCGGTTTGGAACCTGCTGTTCCGGTCCACTTCCTGGGCCGGAAGCCACCGTCACCGCCGCAGCCGCTGCACAGCGGGCGGAAACATTAGTCGATGGCCCGCCTCGCATGCCCGGGGGGTAATTAGAACGGCTCGGGACGAGGGAACGCAACGGGGGGGGGGGGCAGCCACGGCAGCGGCTCTACCGCTGCGCCGCCGGTCGGCACCACTCGCGGAGGGGCTCTACCCGCCCCGCCCCGCTTCAACGGTGATGCGTGGGCGGAGTGGGGAGTGGGCTCCCTCCGGCGGCCAGGACCCGCCCCTGATCCATGTTGTGCAAGGAAGGACCCTGGCAGCCTACCCCTCCATGGTACCGAGTGTGGCTGCCTGCTGTGATTTGGTCCCTGGCGAGGCCGCCGGGCTTTTACAGTCTCATCGGGTGGAGCGAGGTTAATGAGGAGCACGTGACGGTGGCTGGTCGGGGCCCTGGCAGCGGGTAGCCGCCACCCGCAGCCATCGTCATCGTAGCCAGCGACCGCCCGCCTCCGCGCCCGCCCGCCCGCGCGTCTAGGCCTGCTCCCCTTACCCTGCCGCGCGCCCCGCCTCTGCCCCTCCCCCTTTCGCCCCGCATCGGACTTCGCATTGCACTTACGCAACCCCCGTCCCGTCTCGTCCCGTCCCGTCCCCCCCCGTCCCGCCCCGCCCCTCCGCAGCCGCTGTCCATCACGCTGCGCGGCATCACCAACGATGAGACCGACCCGGGGGTCGACACCTTCCGTACCGTGACGCTGCCGCTGCTGCGCAAGGCCCTGGGTACGTGGCTCGGTCGGTCGGTCTGCATATATGATCCGGGGGATGGGCTGGGATTGGTGGCGAGTCCTTGGGGGCTATTGGAAGCCAAAGGAACCCCAAGACATGGAAAGGACAGACGGCGAGACGAAACAGGGCGAAACCGGGCGGGTTCGTGGTTGCTGGTCAGCTGCTAGGGGAGAGGTTTGAATTGCGCCGTACAATGCGAAAAACGGCATCTGACGCGGACATTTCATAACTTGCTATAGAAGCGCCGCGCAGGGCCCGGCCGAGTTGCGTCCATGTTTTTGCCCGCGATTTGGGTCTCGAGGTCTGGCGAAGAAATTGGAGGTTTGTTCGCTCAGTGCGAAATTGGAAATTGCAAAAGAAATTGGAGGTTTGCACGACAGTGCGAAAACCGGAAACCGTGGCGCTGCCGCGTCGTCCGCCGTAAGGCCGTATGCGGGCTTAATCCGTACGGCGCAGCATGGAGCGACCCGCGCACAAGCGCCAGCAAGTAACTTGTTAAACAAATTATGTATTTCCAAGAGGATATACTGGATATAATTTGGGATGTAGCGCTTCCTTGGTTTCTTTTTTCAAATATTACCTAATTTAACCGTACTTCGTAACCTGTAATGATTTGCCCGGTTCGCTGAGGTCTTCACCAAACTGGAATATTGAAAATGGTCAGATTTGGACGTAACGGACGTGGCGGCATCACGCCATCATCCAGAGGGCTCCAAAAAGGGTCCACCGCGACGGAACGGCGGAAGTTCCTCGGGCAGCAACGCAGCCGGTGGCTCGTGCCCACCTCCTCCTACCGTCCCCAGCCCGACCCGCCCGCCCGCTTGTCGGTCGGCTCTGCAGCCAGCGAGCCTTCCCGGGTCCGCAGGAACCCGCAGGACCCGCCCGCTCACCACTTTGCCTCGGGCGCTTTGCACCACCGCCCCTCCCTGGCCCTCTCCCTTCGCCGCCTCGCCGCCCCTGTTCTCGTTTAGGGAAGGGTAGTCGGTTGCAGTTTTGCCCCCACCCCGAACTCGCACGTTACCCGTGGCCCGTTTAGAAAAAGGTACCCGGACCCATACCCACGTTCCCAGCCCCAACCCCGCGCCGCGAACGCTTCAACCCCCAAACCCCCACGTCCATCCCCCCGGACCGCCTTCCTTTCCTTTCTCCTCCCTTCCCCCCCACCTTTGCTGCTACCGGTACCAACGACGGATGGCACTCTCAACCCTCCATCCCCCCTCCGCCTTCGTGCCGTTTACCCCTGCGTCTGTCTGTCTGTCTGTCTTCCCCTGTGTGTCTGTCTGTGTGTGTCTAGGTGTGGAGGACGGTCTGGAGCTGCGGGTGGTGTCCCGGGGTGCGGCCCCCGGGGGAGGTGGCGAGGTGGCACTGCGGGTGCCGCTGGTGAAGCAGCTGGGGGCGATCAGCATGGAGGACGAGGGTGAGGAGGGGGGGTGGGGAGGAGGAGGAGGGGGGAGAGGACGAGGGGGAGGAGGGGGGGGACGAGGGGGAGGAGGGGGGGTTGGGGAGGGGTGAGGAGGGGGGGTGGGGAGGAGGAGGAGGGGGGTGGAGGACGAGGGCGAGGAGGGGGGGTTGGGGAGGGGGTGAGGAGGGGGAGGGGGAGGGGCAGGGTTGCGTGTGCGTGCAAGCGTGTGTGCGGTGGATGCGGGTTGCGGGCTCGGGGGCGGGGCGGGAACCCAGGGGTGTGTGCTTGGGTTGGCAAGGCGGGGTTCGGGGGGGGTGGGGGAGGTTGACCTGAGGCGAAACTGGGCGGGGGCGGACGAGGGGCCGAAGGGCGGGGCATGGCGGCGGTGTTGGCGGGGGGCTCCAGGGCCGGTGTGGGCTGACGGCGGATACTCCAATCCGCGGATACTGCGCCGACGTCCGGGCAGCGCAGGGCAGCGAAGCGAAGCGTACGACACCCTCACCGGCGCAAGCCCCCTCTCCCTCTCCCGGGGTGTTGTGGAATTCTGTCTCTCCTTACTGATGTTTGGGAGGGCTGACACCATCGCCGCGACCTCCGCCCGCACGCCTCCCGCCCGCTCGCAATACAGTCCTCACCTTCCCATCCACCCGCCCACGCATTCAAATCTCCTCTACATGTTGAGGAGATTTGAAGGAATTTCACCCCCACCCACCCCCACGCCCTCCCCCTCCCTCCTGTTCCTGCTCTCCGCGACAGGCATGGTGAAGCGGATACGCGGCGTCGCGTACAGCATGAAGGTCTCGCCACAGGTACGGACAGTACGGACTGTACGAGCGTGGCAGTGGCGCCGAGGCGGTGGAAGGGTTACGGGGCGGGTGCAGGCGATGGGAGGGGGGAAGAGGAGGGAGGCGCAGGCGACCCGGGCGCCGCAGTGCAAGGGCAGGATACGGCGAGGGCCCGGGCTGAGCACATATCAGTCATATCAGTCATATCGGTGCTGCCTGCCTGCCTGCCTGCCGAGTTGACGGCTGCTGCTCCCTCTGCATACCTGCGGGCGACTGCCTACCTCCTGCTGCTGCCGCCTCCTGCTGCTGCCACCTCTGCCCGCCTGCCTGCTCCTCACTGCCTGCCAGGTGACCAACCGCATGGTGGACGGGGCTCGTGGGGTGCTGAATGCGCTGCTGGCGGATGTGTACGTGTTCACGGACGCAACCAGCGGGGCGGCCAGGTGGGGGGTGTGAAGGGGGGGGGCGGGTACACTTCGCGTGGTTTGACCTCTCTGTTGTCTTTTTGACACACACACACACACACACACACACACACACACACACACGTGCCCGGGCCCATCACCCGGGCGAACGTGTGGCTGGCGGAGCCACCGCCAGGCGTGCAGCAGTGCGTGTGGGACGTGATCTGCCTGGCGGCGCTCACGGCCATGGAACGGGCGCGCGTGGGGCTGTGGGCAGTCAGGAACTCGCCCACCGCCCCGGATGCCCCAGACCCAGTCGAGGTGGCCAAGGCGCGCGCAGCGCTAGAATTTTGGCAGCGTGTGCGAGGGTTTGCAAAGCTAGACGTGCCAAGGCGGGGATGGGAGGGGGTAGGGCCTGACCACCCCATCCTGGCGGTGGTCAACGGCCACTTTCAGTGTGTGCAGCACGCAGGGATGGGTATGGAGGGAGGGGGAGGGGAAGTGGAGTGAGGGGATGAAGGGGCTTTATGGGTGAGGGAGGGAACTTAGGGCGTCGAGGCAGGGAGGCGTGAGAGGAGGGGAGGAGGAGGGGGGGGGTCCTTCGGGTCCGAGAGGACTTAGGGTGCAGAGACCGCCGCAGGCTGCCTTTTGTAGGCAAGGGAGGCTTTAGGGAGCGGGTTTAGCGAGAGTGAGGAGAGTTGGCGAGGTGCCGCCTAGTGCGAACTATAGCTCCGTCACCTAGCCCGCTGCCGCAAGGCCCGCTCCCGACCTCCTGCCGCGTCGAGGCCAAGCGGCGCTCTGGAGCTCGGCCTCTAGGGGCCACCCCCCGGCCTCTCCGGGGCCGTCGTAGTAGGAGTAGTAGCAGGGGTAGGGCGCGCGCTGTCTTGGGTTCTCCTTTGGTGCTGACCGCCCACGAGCCGGACCAAGCTCGGGGCAGGTTCTCAGCGCTTTGTTTTCGCGCCTAGAGGAGCACCGCCAGCCGGTAGCAGGCCGGCCGGGCGCCCCGGCGCTGCAAGGACTTCAGGGCGGGCAGGACAGCGCGGGCGCCGCGTAGTGCGCCGGCGCGACTGCTGTTTGTGCGGACGAAGGGCCCAGCTGCCGTATAAGGCAGGCTGTGAGCTCAAGCTTTTGGGGAGCCGCTGCGCCGTACACCCGTATATGGGGTATACGACGCAGCCAGCTCTGCGTCGAGCAGGAGGGGGTAGCGGCCCCTCACGCCCTTCTCCCACCGCAAGGGGGAGAGTGCTTAGGCGGTCTTTCCGTCGGGGCTGGGTTAGCAGCCCCTGGCCAGCGTCAGGGCCCGGTCAGATACTGTAACGACACACACACACACACACACACACACACACACACACACACACACACACACACACACACACACACACACACACAGAGCCAGCCCCGGGGAGCGGGGGCGTGTTGTAACGTGTCGAGGGTCGTTTCGTGCTCCGTGCCCCGCTCCGGGCGTACGCCAGAGATGCGACCCGATGCGACCTCTGATGGGCGCCGATGGAAAGGGAAGGGGAGGGGAGGGGAAGGGCGCATTCACCCGCCGCCCTCACCCGCCGCCGCCCTCGAGCCATCGCCCTCTCGAGCCGTTTCCCTCTGCGTCTGCTCCCGCCCAGAAGCTCCTCTGAATTTCGCTGCCTGCATTCCACCTGGTTGGGTTGGGACTCGGCAGTACCCCGCCGCACCTGCCCACCTGCCCACCCGGCCCGGCCCCCTAACCCCACCCCAACCCGCCCCGCCCCCCGCTGCTCCGCCCATCGTCTCCCTGACCCGGCCCCCCCGCCCCTTCCCCTCAGCGGCAAGAGCCCCGGGTACGGCATCACCCTTGTGGCTGAGACCACCTCGGGCTGCCTGATCAGTGCGGAGGCATGCAACTGCAACTCGGCAGCGGGCCGGAGGGGGGGCGGAGAGGTGAGGATGGGGAGAGGATGGGGAGGAGAGGAGGGGAGAGGTGAGGAGTGGGGAACCAGTCTGGATAGGTGAGCGGTTGGAGGGGTGGGTGGGTGGGTGGGCGCGGGGGAAGGGGGCCCGCTTGGCAGCCCCCGCAGAAGGATACCGGGGTACGTGAGGGGAAAGAGAATAGACACCGCAGCGAGGGGGAAGGGGACGTGAGGGGAGGGCAGGGGAGGGGAGGGACTGGAGGCAGCGAGGGCGGCCCCGGGTGCGGAGTGCGAGCCCAAGTGATTGGCTTGTGGTTGCATCCGTATGCAGGCGGTGACAGATGACAGGTGGGGCTGGGCTGCGCCTCTGCACACTGGGCCACGTGTGTGTACGTGTGTGTCTCGCACCCATCTGAGGATGGGATGGGATGGGATGGAACCGACGACGTCTCTCCCCTGTTACCTGCCTACCTACCTACCTACCTAGCTGCCTCGTCGCTGGGGGCCCCCGGAGTTATGTTTGATCACCTATGCCTGCCAGCCAGCCATCCGCCCTCCCCCCTTCCTCCACTTCCACACTCAACTCCGCTCTCTCCCTCCCTCCCTTCGATCCTCCTCCGTTCCTCCGGCCAGGCCCCAGCCGACGCGGAGGCCGGGGCGCATCCCCATCAGGTGGTTCCGGAGGATGTGGGCAGCACCGCGGCGCATCTCTTGTTGGAGGAGGTCAGTGGGGGGGTGGTGGGGGAACGGAGGGGCCTCCTGGGGGGAGGGGGGAGGGGGCGGTCGGGAAGGGGCGGTGCAGTGGGGGAGATTGATGGGGTTGTGGGGGGAAAGGGAGGGGGGCACGGAGGAAAGGGAGGAAAGGGCGCGAGGAGGGTCGGCGAGGGCAGGAGGTGAGAGGAGGGGGAGGCGGGGCAAAGCAGGGAGGGAGGGAGGGAGGTCTGCTTTCGCCGCGCCTGGTGGGTTACGGTGCTGTTGACGGCTCTTGACCTGCCGGCGTCGCTGCCTCCCCATGTTGTGCTGCTGCCGGTTACCGCCCCCGCCGCCCCACCGCCCCCCCCCCCGCCCCCCCCCCGCCGCTGTTCCTGTGCAGGTTCGTCGGGGCGGTGTGGCGGATGGCAGTCACCAGGGCCTGCTGCTGCTGCTGTGTGCTCTGGGACCCGAGGTGGGGGGGGGTGGGGGGGTGGGGAGCGAGCGAGTGAGGGGTAAGGGGGAGGGGGGAGGATGGCAGCGGCTTTGCAGAGCGTAGGTGCCGTACCAGCCAGCTTTTGGGAAGCTTGGTTCGGGTCACGGTGGGGACAGGTGCACAGCCACGGGGCAGGATGACTCCCTTTACGGGCTGGCTGAAAGAGAGGAGCGCAATCAACGGCGGAAGCGAGTCGGGCGGAAGCGACTGGGGCCTGCAGAGGCAGCCGGGGCGCAGCAGTTGCTGCTGCTGCTGCTGCTGCTGCTGCTGCTGCTGCTGCTGCCGGCGTCACGGGTGTAGGGGAGGGGGTGGGGAGGGGAGGGAAGTTGTGCTGCGGCTGCCGTGCTGTCGTGCAGCCCGAGCAGCCCGCGCCTGAACCCCTCCCTCCACTGCACATATGCAACCTCCCTCCCTCCCTCCCTTCCTATCCATGCAAAACCACCCCATACACACACACCGTAAGTTAAGGTCGCAGCAGCTCCACTTCCCCCGCATCATCCACATCCCTTTGGCCGCAGCTTTTCAATCAACAACGCCGCCAGGAGGTCCTTCCCTTCCTTTCCGGCCTTTTGGCTGATCCGGCCCGCCCCGCCCCGCTGGGTCCCGGGTCTTGGGCGTTCGCCAACGTCGCCTCCGTTACCCCGCTGCAGTCTCATCGCTACTTCTCCCCCCTTCCAACTCCCGCCCCTCCTCATCGGTTCATGTCCATCACTCCCCTCCCCACCCCTCCCCTCCCCTCCCCTCCCCTCCCCTCCCCTCCCCACCCCTCCCCACCCCTCCCCTCCCCTCCCCTCCCCTCCCCTCAGGAGGCCAACTCCGTGAGGCTGGGCCCCCTCACCCCCCACGCGGTGCGCACTCTGCGCCACCTGCGGGACTTCTTCGGTGTCACCTTTTCTCTGCGGGCGGAGCGCAGCTCCGGAACCATATTCGCCACCTGCGTGGGGGCCAACGTGCGCAACGTCAGCCGCCGCGTGACGTAAGGGAGGGGTGTCGACGAGGTCGAGGCTCGAGGGTCGATGTGTGGATGACGTGGATGACGGCGCGCGGCTGCATGCAGCAGCTCCCGCAGCAGCTCGCGTGGTTGGCGACCGATGTGTGATGAGTGATGTGTGACATGACGTTGGGGCCGGGAAAGGGGGAACGGGGGGGTGTTGACAGGGCGTGGCATGACATGGCGTGCTGGTGGCAGCCGGCGGTAGCGGTAGCGGGCACGGCGCGAGGTTAGTGGCGGGCAGTGTAGTGCACGGGGGGCCCGGCCGGGCCAGGTCGTGCAGCGCCGCGCCGCGGAGCTGCCGGGGAGCTCCTTCCGGTGGTTGGGAGGGGAGGGGGCTGGAGACGATGTAGGACTTGTCATGGTGGGGAGGGGGCTCGCGAGGCTTGAGTGGGCTTTCGCGTTTCGGAGGGTTGGGCTGCGTCGTGTGTGTGGGGGGGGGAGGGGAGGTGAAGCTGCATGAGCCCCGCCCTCCCCTCCCCGACCTCCCCTCTCCGCCCTCCGCTCCCGGTGACTGACGCCGGCGCGGGAATGGTGACGTGAATGCACAGCAGTACTAATAGCAGTAGTAGGAGGAGGTGGAGGAGGAGGTGGAGGTGGAGGTGCGCCAATGAAATGGTGACTGTTTACTGTACGGTACAGTACGATACTCGATTGACCGAGACCAGGGTAGATGCCGATGGGATAGATGCCGATGGGCAGGCGTGCGGGTGGAGAGAGGGAGGGAGGGAGGCGCCTATCGCCCTCACCCGCCATTGCACGGCTCGTTTGTGGTGCGGCCGGGGCAGTGGCGGTGCCGGTGCCGGTGGCGCTCCGGAGGGGGTCTGCCTGCAGGCCTGAACAGCAGCCACCAGGGGCCACCAGGGGCGGCTCCAAAAGGGTACAGGGCATAGGTCGGCTTGCTGGCATACCGTACACTGATGGCTGTTTGTGCGAGGGGCGCGGTCACGGGTGTGGTACGGTATGGCACGATATGACGTGGAGCTGCGAGCATCAGAGCTCAGTCTCGGAGGGCGCATTCGGATGCCTACGTTGCCCACGTCAGCCTCTTGGGATAACTGCCAGACCCACCGCGGACGATCCGGGCTGCCACCGTGTAACGGCAACCCTCGCACAACCTTTTGAGGTGCCAGTGGCGTTGTGTGAAGTTGGCACCCACCCGAGTTGATCAACGAACGGCCCCGCGGGGGGTCTGCAGTGGAGGGGAGGGGAGTGGAGGCCACTGCATCAAGGACGTCATCACCGGGGTCCGCCGCCAATCTTTTGAATCCAATATCCGGATCTGGATTCACGATTTCACGTCCTTGTGGTCTTTCCATAATGCCCGTACCCGCGAGGCCGCACAAAAGGGCACAGCGGCTTTTGGCCAAAACTGCCAATGTATGGGCATCAATCATGACCCGCCTGATTAGCCACACGCAAACCTAGCGTAAACCAGGCACCACAACCACAACCGTCGCTACATGGTAACCCGCCGCCGCAGTAGCCATATTGCAGGACTGGCCTCGGCCCAAACATGCGTGATAGGTAGGCACTTACCGTATTCGAGGAGGCCCCCGCTCTGGCGTGGAGGGTATTTCTTCAGTGCAGCAAGCATAGCAGCACTTATCCACCATCGCCGCCACCGCCGCCGCCGCCAGCACCGTGCACACTTCCTCCCGCCCAGAAGCAGGGCGAGTGTTGGCTGGCAAAGAAAGAGCAGGCAGGGCAGCAGAGCGCTTTGACAGACAATGCTCTGCTGCCCTGCCCCGCCATACATACCGTATACGGTACAAGACGGTTAAGCAACACCTCAACCCTCGCTCCCTCCCGTCGTGCGGACCAAAAAACAGACGAACATACCGGTACAATCAAACAAACAAACAAACGAAGCCGCACTTGCAGCAATATGCAGCGGCCAAACCAAAACATATGAAGGGGCATAGCCACCAGCCGGCCCCGGGCCTTCGTCATACCCGCCTGGCTTGCCTTTGCATTTACTTCATTCCATCCGGCCGATGCTGCAGCAACAGCAAGATATTGCGCACCGTTAGAAAGGCCCACGGGTGCCACGTGGACGCAATGTTCGCATTAGCCAAGGGACGACTGATGCCGGTAAGAAGCAGGATGTGCGGAGCCGTGAGCCGGGACCCGCCCGCCGCCGCCCGCCCACGCCGCGTCGACCCGCGGTTCCGAGCCGGAAGACGCAAAATGGACGCAACCGTACACCAACACACACACACACCCCACACACACCGTAAAGACAACACCGAGCACTGTCCAGAGCGCCACGCACGATTCGGGTCACACGCGGTAAGAGCTCCATGCATCCGTGTTTCTCGTTCTCGTGCACACACCCGCAGGTTGGCCCCTCCCACATTTTTCCTTGGCGGCAGTCGCGGCCTCTCAAGCACGCGTGACGCACGTTCGTTCTTCTGGTGCGTGGGTGGGTGGAGCCGAAAGCGCCCCCCACACGGCCCCCCCCCCCCACACACGGGGCTGTCCTCACCCCGCCACCAGCTCTGCTCCCCATCCGTTGACAAGCAGCCCGCTGCACTGCGCTGCGCTGCACAGCGGCGGCCTCCTCAAGGGCAGAAAGCTGGAGAGCACGTGTCGCGCCGCGTGCACCAAAGCACAGCACAGCACAACACAGCCGCCTCCAGGTGCCTCCAGCAGCCACCAACCCAGCAAAATAAAAGATGCAAGCAAACAACAGGGCGCGTACCATCAGCCTCCCCTGGGCTCCCCACCACCCGTCGTGAGACCGACCCGGGTGAGGAGGGCGGCGAGAGCAGCGGCGCGGAGCGGGCTCAGCCTAATCTGGGCGTAAGAAGCCGCACCACCACGCCCAACCGCAGGCCGGTTACGTAGGGGACATGCTCCCCGTTTATCTCGCGCTGCTAGGCCCTAGATAGCGCTCATCATAAACACACCGAATCGCCAGGGCGGCCAAATCTCGGCGCACAAGCAGGCCGCCGCTGCATCGTGCTCCATGCACATGCACGTAAAACACTCGACATTTGAATGCATGTATGCATGCATGTATGTATTGGCAGATGGAGACCCAATTAGTCTGTACACAGCCGCAGCGCAAAGCGCCGCGCGCCGCGCCGCACAAAAGCTGCTCTGCAAAACGAATCCACATGTGGCCCAACATGCGGCACGATCACCGCATCGGCCGCAGCGGCGTGCGGCAGAGGCCGCGACTATCTGCCGTGTATGCCGTACACACACACAGCCGGAGCACCCTCGTTTTTGAGTTGCCGCGACGACACGATGCAACGAAAATACGAGTTGGCCCGCCTATTTGTATGAAGGCACGGGGTAGCAAAACCACAGCATGGCCAGTCGTTAGCAAACGGGGCCAGCAAACGGGGCAAAATGCAGGGAAGCGGCACAGGAGCCTGGCCGCCGGGGCGGGGCCATAAGCACGGCCCCGCTTGGGCCGGCGGGTGCACATGCGGTACATCGGCCAATCGGGCCCACACATGCCGACATGCGGTGCATGTGCATGTGCACGGATAAGTGATTTGTGTGAGTTGATATCCGACAGACGCAACTATTTGTATGTGTGAATGATCGGCGTGATGTGCTTGATCATGCTCGTTGCATGCACGCGTGCATGTACTGCAAACACGTACGAGTTCGTACCGGTAAGTTATCCGGTATCAGCGCGGCTGCAGTGTTAACCAACTCGGCGCGGCAGCTTATCACCACATCACATCACCCACATACGCTAACAAACCAAATGATATGAACATGTGAAGAATTCGGCCCCAGAGGTTCATTTCCATGCAAACTTATGCAGGCGTATGTCAAGATAACCCAACCTTTGTTCGTGGCCTTGCAGGCGCATCGCTCCTATGGTGCCAAGCAAGCCGTCGATCCCTGTTGTTGGCCACACACATCCGCAATCTTCACGGCCGCAACCACAACTACACATTTGACGCACTGGGACGCTGCAGCATCCAAGAGCCAACGGGCCAAAGCGACACGATTACGAGGTTTGGAGGCAGCCGCCAATGGTCATGGCGACTGACGGTTTCAGGAGCCGAGAGCAACGCCTGCGGCGGCGCATGCGCTGGCAGTCACCATCGCTGCTCTCCTTCTCCGCCACCGCTGCCGCTGTCCCGTCCCGCGACGCTGCCCCGGCTGCAGCAGGTGCTGGAATAGGGGCAGCAGTAGCAGCCCCGTGCACTGGCGCCGCTGACGCCCAGGCCGATGGCGACGAGGGTCAGCGCAGAGATGAGGAGTAGCACGGCGATCGCGGTCGTCTCCAGCCAGCCCATCAGGGTGGCGAGCCGGCCGCAGGTGGCCCCGGGATAATCCCCGCAGGAGGTGGTCTCGGGCCTGTGTGCGCTTGTTGGGGATAACGGAAAACATTAGGGGATAAGCGCGGGTGCCGGGCAAATGAATCTGCCTTCATTCGCAGAGCAGCAAGCCCCTAATTCACTCATCCATTCGTAGTTCTGTTACTGGGTAGCGGGTGGAGTGCACAGCTCCGTGCACGGCACGGTACGCGGTAACCACATGGCCTCCTCCGGGCTCCGACCCTCTCCAACCTTACGCCCTGAGCATGAGACCTGAGCTCTGGAACGCCCTAACCGCCCAGAGCCAATCTATCGGAACTTACAATGCATTCACCAGAAAATTGGTACAGCATACTGAACACAGGGACCTCAAGCGTGACTTCCGCAAGGGCTCGACCTGGAGTCTCAGAAGGCGAGGGAATCAGTAGCCATTCCGTTGCCAGAATTAGTAAGGAGCGGGGCTGGGCCGCACCTTTCTTGGAAGGGTCAGGTATAGAAGAGTGAGAGCTGTGATAACGGTGGAGGAGAAGGCCAACCTGTCGGCGAAGGTTGTCAGAACCAGTTCCACCGTGAAAGCATAATTATCAGAGCCCACCACAGAAATATGCCATACCATTTATAGAAGGAAGCCAGCGGAGAGGCGGCTTTCATTGGGCAGCAGTTCGGAAGCAGCAAGACAAAGCTGACAGCAGCCAGAGCTGCCCGCACAAAGTATAAGATTGCGTGTGGTTCGCAGTAGTCCAGCGCCCCGTCTCCCGGCGAGCTTTGCATGGCACGCATTCACTAAAAGACAGAAGTTCGGGCTCAAACTGCACACCGTTCCACACCCCCAGGCACTTGACCTGCCTTAACTCCTTTTCTCTATCGAATTTTTTTAACCTGCAAAGCGTGCGTGGCTCCTAGGCTCAATGCGCATCCGTCGTACTGGTCTAACGAACATAAGGCCACAGGTAACGAGCGAGCAAAGCGCCGTACGTGGCCTGAAGCGCAGCCGCAGCTCTTGGCTCTGAGCAGGGCGTTTAGTCCAAGAGACGCTGTTCACGTAGGAGTCCTTTTCTTGCGACGGCGCCCATTGTACATGATTTTCCCCACATAGCAGCTACTTTTGGTGTGCGCGGGAGGCGCTCAGAGCTTTCGGACGCGAAAGGGCTTGCGTTGGCATTTACCCTTAGGCTCAGCATGGGGTAGGGGTGGCCGTGGGTGTGGACGGACTCCCATGACCGCCATTTACGTTCCATTAGTGAATTGCACGCCCGCTTCGCCACGATTCTACCGTATTGTGTGTTCATAAGACGAGGTTGTGGGGCGCTGGGCTATTGGCATGAGTTGGCGACTGGAGAAGACCATTTTCCGGTAGGGGTACGATCGGTGGTCCCGGCGGACGGCTCGGTCACGTTTGTACTCAAACCCTGGCTAAAATTGAACCCGCATTCATTACAATTTGTTTTATAGTACACACCTTACCTAGTAAGGATTATTACGGAAAAAGTCCGGCGACAAACGGTGCAGGCCTGGGTCCGGCAGCGGCCATTAAGTGGGCACAGGGCCCTCTAAACGTTCGGGCCCGAACTTCTGTCTTTTAGTGATTAGCTCTTGACGGACGAGCCCAGCATAAACCTCCTCCTGCAAATCCTCATGTAACGACATGGCGATGCCCAGCCGCAATTGAAGGCCGCAAACAGCGCGTTAAAAGGATTCTGGATTGTTGGACGGTTGAATTGTAAAATGAGCTATGAGCATATACGATGTATAAGCGGGTAAGACGCATCCCTTTGCAATATTTTTTGCAGCATGCAAGTTATAATACCTTCCGCCTGAAGGGGTCTGTGCTTTCGGTGCTTTCTATCTCATGTACGACGGATGCCAATGTTACCTGCCGATGTCAACTATTGTATAATGCGCTCACTCGGCGTGCCCTTCGACTCGTGGAGGGGGGCAATTTTCGGGGAGAAGGAGCGGCATGACGGTGCCGAATATCCCTCTTGTTCCGTAAGGAAGCCCATTCCGCTCTTCCATCAGCCCTCCTGTCATTCATTAATTGATCAATTCCATCAGGTCGGTGTCTTGCAGCCGCAACAACAAGGATAGCGGGTTACTCAGCGTTTCCTTGCTTCCGCTGCCGTATCTAGGGGATGGTGGAACAAACCATCCCTTATGCTTGGCGAAGGGAGCTCAAACGGTGCTCAGAAGGAACTGTTCATACGTGTTCCGCTGGGGCCGCCAGGACGCGGAATTGTGGAATCGATAGGCGCGGAACAGGGCGTCTTTCTTCGGCGGGGTCCCGGAAGGAAGTCGCTTCCCGGGCACGGGAAATGGAGGGAATCACCCAAGTCCCCTCCAAGCACTGCGACCCTCTGCGACTGAGTAGCTGGACCATGCTCACTGATAAGGTGGCGGATCGCGCGGCCGCCCTTCCCGCAATGGCACCCGAGACAGCTTGCATGAGCAGTCGCACCCAGTCTTCCTTCGCATGTGGTTGCGACTCCCACTGCACTCGTGCTGTAGTCTCTGTTCCTCTGCTGTGGGTCTTTGCTGTCTGATGGTTTCCCGTGAAGTCCAGGTGTTTCAGGTCGTGTCTCTGGTCGGTTGGGGTCGGCTTCCGCGGTTTGTGCACCGGCCGCAGCAGTATCAGGTGCGATCTATTTGCACCGGTGGTCCTTTTGGATCCAACCACTGTAAACGTGTCCAGGAAACCCTTCCAACTCGTAGCCCCTAGATGTTTGCAGCACCGGGTGCGCCTGTCATAGGACGAGGGGCTTACCCGCTTACAGCGGGCTTACTGAGCGAATAGAATAACCGGCCTGCCTCCAGCCCCCAAATGCTTCTCAACCCACGCCGCAATCAACCGCCGTATCCGAGCCCAGAAGCCAACCACTTTCGGAACAGTGCAGCACGTCCCACTACCGGCATCCCAGTAGGAATCAACGAGGTCTCTCGCCTTCAGCTGGAGAGGGTTTACCTGAAGACAACAACGGTCACAGTGAAAGCAAGCATTGACGGTGTTGTGTAGGATGAATCTGACTCGTGACACGCCTCCGGGTGCGCGTGCGGCACCCCATCTCCAGTTGATTTCGTGACCTCGCCGACTCTGGTGATGCTGATAGTGCTAAACTTTTCTATGAAATCAGCAATGCACATTGCAATATCCACATGGGCGGCATTTCGGCATATGCCCAGCCAGGAGAGCCATTTACAGATGACCACGTGTCGTTGACACAAACCAATGTACACGACCGCTGAGTGAAGATAAACATCATAATATTAGCGTTTAAAACCTCAGCGTGCATTTACGGGAATTATTTGCAGCTTCTGAATGGCCTGCAACTTCCGGGCCTCTCCGGGCCAGGCCGCAGCGGGCCGCGCTTGCTTGCACCTGCTGTCAGTACTCAGGAGCAAAGGCCATATGATAAAGTACACATATAAATCCATGACTATAATAGCGCATACAGGTGAAGATCGAATTCCGTGGATGTATCTTATCGTATAGTCAATCAGCTAGCTACGTACTAACCGACGTTTCTTTCGTGGACGAAAGACGGGTTGTTTCAAACAGTGAATTTAGCACCTTCAGGAGTACATTAAATCATCAGTGCTTAAATCTAGCTGGCCGTCCCTCCGCAGCACCAAACCGGAAGCAGCCACTTGTAACCATGGAGATTACTCCTGAGCTGATCACGCAGGTATACATCATTCATCGTTGGAATCCAAATAAGATGTCACTGATAGGCATGAACATCAGTGTACCACAGGCCCATCGGTGGGCCTTCCGGGCGTTTCCCCCTCGCGCCTCCCTTCGCGTTCCGTCCCCCTTGCAACAGTACGGCCTGATGAACAAGATCCGTACGGGTAACACGTTTCTGGACGTCGCCTTCTGTTTGCTGGTCCCGCTCCTGCTCAAGCACCTGGTTCCACGGCTGGTCGCGCTATCCCTGCGCCTGTGGCCCACGAAAACGTCCGAGATGAGTTTTTCACGGTCCATCGAATACACCCAGCGCTCGCACTATTACTGGTAAGGGACTAGGGGAAGGGATCACGTGCAACCCCCACGAGGTGTTCATCGTCTGACTCACGCAGAGCGCCGGCGCAGCAGCGGGCATGGTGCCGCATGGTAGACGCATGGACGGTGCTGAGGTCGTGGCCTTTAACCCCGCACCGGTGGTGATACATGTGTCCTGCGAACCCCTTTCTATAACCCCTCGTCAGCACGTGTTTGAAAACGTACCGTATCCGCCCGCCCCGGCCACCCGTCGTACAGGTACGATTCGGACAGCCAGCCGCCCAACTCCATCTTGCAGCGCGCACTTCTCAATCTGATTAACGGCCAAGTGCAAGCACTGGCCGAGCTGCATGATGCGGACGTGACCATCAAGAAGAAGCCGGCAGCAGCAGCAGGCGGTCAGGAGGATAAGGGCGAGGAGGGCGAAGGGGGCGGTGGCGGCGAGGACGAGCAGGGCAATGGGGGTGGCGGCTGCAGCAGCGACGGCGCTGACGACGACGGCCGCGGCCGGGAGCACGCGTACAGTTTCAACCTCGTGCCTCCTTCGGGGCAGTGGATGGACCTCAAGAACGGAATCAGGTGAGCCAGCCAGTCGCGGCTGGGGGGTTCCTGGGCGCACCGGCACCGGCACCGGAACTGGGTCACGGCGTACAACACCGCGCAGCAGCTGGCTGCTCCACGTGCTAGGTCCGGGCACTCAGCCCCTATCCGCTACATAGCTCGCCGATGCCCTGCCTGCCGGGTAACGTCCCGCTTTGCCGCACATCGCCGGGGAGACAAGGATCAAGGTAGGTCCTCAACGGCGGCACCCAGTGGCCTGCCTCGCCGCTGCTTTACCTCCGTAATCGGAAGGCCACGCGTGCCCGCCCTTCTGCCTGTCCCGTCCCGGCCCCATTTACCTCACGTCGTTGCAGGTTCATGTGTGAGACTGAGATCCAGGATGACAAGCACAAGAGCACCAAGATCCGGTACCGACTGGAGTCGCGGGAGAGGGACGGAAACGACCGCATCGCGGCGTTCCTCAACCAGGCGCTCGAGGTGGGCACCGAATGGGGCTGAGCGAGGGGGAGGGGGGCGGAACGGACGAATGTGGGTGGGAAGAAAAAAGGAAGGCGCGGGCGGGCGGGTGCGGAGGAGAACACCGCAAAATGGCAGCATCCCTTGTGCTGCTGTCAGCTGCTGTCAAACCGATTCTCAAACCTGTGCACGCACCGCCGCCCGCCGGCGCTCAGCAAACCGACGTGCGCTGAACCATTCCTCGGCGCCCGTGTCGCCCTTCGATCCGATCAAGCCTCCGCCCACCCGCACCCCCGCCCGTCCTCTCCCTCCCTCCCTCCCTCCCTCCCTCCCTCCCTCCCTCCCTCCCTCCCTCCCTCCCTCCCTCCCTCCCTCCCTCCCTCCCTCCCTCCCTCCCTCCCTCCCTCCCTCCCTCCCTCCCTCCCTCCCTCCCTCCCTCCCTCCCTCCCTCCCTCCCTCCCTCCCTCCCTCCCTCCCTCCCTCCCTCCCTCCCTCCCTCCCTCCCTCCCTCCCTCCCTCCCTCCCTCCCTCCCTCCCTCCCTCCCTCCCTCCCTCCCTCCCTCCCTCCCTCCCTCCCTCCCTCCCTCCCTCCCTCCCTCCCTCCCTCCCTCCCTCCCTCCCTCCCTCCCTCCCTCCCTCCCTCCCTCCCTCCCTCCCTCCCTCCCTCCCTCCCTCCCTCCCTCCCTCCCTCCCTCCCTCCCTCCCTCCCTCCCTCCCTCCCTCCCTCCCTCCCTCCCTCCCTCCCTCCCTCCCTCCCTCCCTCCCTCCCTCCCTCCCTCCCTCCCTCCCTCCCTCCCTCCCTCCCTCCCTCCCTCCCTCCCTCCCTCCCTCCCTGCTGCAGGTATACCGGTGTCAGCAGTGTTCCCGCCTGGACCCCGCCCGCTACCTGTACATGCCCGTACTGTCCGCCTTCCGCGACCAGCCCCCGCCCGCCACCTCGGGGGAGGGCGACTCGGGCTCCCGTCCCTCGGCGATGTACAAGCGCTACAAACTGAGCGAGGACAAGAGCTTCGCGTCCCTCTTCCACCCGGAAAAGGAGGCCATTACCAAGCTGGTCGATCAGTTCACGAACAAGAGCGGCAAGTTCGCAATTCCGGGATACCCGCACAAGCTGGGCTTCCTGCTGTACGGCCCGCCAGGGACAGGTATGTACGGCAGGAGGGGTAGGAAGGCGCCAAGGAAGTCCACACTCCTCATTGCCTGAACTCGTTGCAGCATTAGTCAGTATGGTAGTTTGGCAGAGCTCGCTCGAACACTATTTCGTCCTTCTTCACTTCTACGCCCATGCTGGCTTGTTCGCGTGTCAGCCCTCGACTCACAGCCCCACCCATGCCCGCATGCACGGCCCAACCCTTGATCAGGCAAGACCAGCCTGATCAAGGTCCTGGCGCAGTACACCCGGAGATCCATCATCTCCGTACCGCTGTCCAAGATCTCAACCAACCAGGAGCTCATGGTGAGTTAATTTGTACGGCAGCTATACGACAAATGGGGACGGCAGGCGGCAGACAAGGTGACTTATTGTGGGTGGCCAAGCAAGTCCTGTCGTGCGCTTGCTTGTCCGTGCGCTTGTGCGTCGCTTCATTGCAACAAAAGCGGTGCCATGATTCGTCCGCCACTCCCCATCCCTTCCGCCTTCCACTCCATCCTCCCTCACCCCTCTTCATTCCCCAACCCGCTCCTCTTCAGGACATCGTTTTCGACAACAAGCTGCAGATCTGCAACTCCCCCGACAGCTCCATCTCGCTGCCCTTCGACAAAACCATATTTGTCATGGAGGACGTGGATGCGGCGAGCAGCGTCGTGCAGCGAAGGACCCCGCCCCCGCCAACACCCCCCGCCGCTGCCGGCAGCAGCCGCAGCAGCCCAGATGAGCACACCACCCCCGCGGCAGCAGCGGCGGTGTCCCACTTCCAGTCTCAGTCTCTATCTCAGCTGCAGGCGATTGCAGAGCAGATAGCGGCCGCAAAGCTTGCCGCTGCCGCTGCCGCTGCTGTTGCGGTCAGGAAGGCGACCGGCACCTCCCGCGCCCCGTCCTCTCGCGACAGCCGCAGCGGCAGCGGCAGCAAGGATGGCGAGACGAGCGACGACCAGGACAAAGGCGACGATGAGAACGAGGAGGGGGGAGGCGACTGCGGCACCGGCCAGCAGGCAGGGTCGTTGGCGTGTGGAGGCAGTTGTCGCCGTGGGACCGCTGGCTTGGGTGGCAACAGTGCCGCTGGCTTGGGTGTCAGCAGCAGCTTGCGGGGCGGGTCTTTGTGGGGGAGCTCGACGCGCCTTGGTGTGGGTTTGGACATGGGTCCTTCCCTGCCGCTTGGCGCGCTGGGCAGCAAGGGTCTGGGCGGTTTGTTCCGTGGGGACGACGAACTCAACCTGGCGGGTCTGCTCAACGTGTTGGATGGGGTGGTGGACACACCCAACCGTATCGTCATCATGACCACCAACCACCCGGACAAGCTGGACCCGGCGCTCGTACGACCCGGCAGGATCAACAAAAAGGTGCGACAGGAGATGCCGTACGGCGTGCTGGGTGCTGGGGGCATGCCAGCGAGCGAGTGGATAGGACACAGACCAGCGCTTGCCCGTCCTTCAACTCATCTCGGTGTATGCTGTCGCGTACCGCCCCTGTTATTAAGCACCAATCAGCTGAGCCCCCGTGCTCCCCCCTCCCATAAACCGTTTCCACCCTGTCCCCCGGCCTACTGTCCTCAACCCTGCCCCGCCCTGCCCCGCCCCGCTGCTTCAGATCTACATGGGTCGGTTGCGGCTGGCGGAGGCTGTTGCCATGATGCGCCACTACTTTGGCCCCCAGGGGGTGAGCTCCTCAGATGAGGCGGCGCTGCGGGCCGTGTGGGAGGACGAGCGACTGTCCCCGGCGGACCTGGAGGCCATGTGCGCAGAGTACGACAGCCCGGGGGAGCTGGTGGCGGCGGTGGGGGCCAGACTGGCGGCAGGGGAGGAGGGGTTCAGGGACTGCTGCTGATGAGGGCCGCACAGGCACGCTTGCGGGTTGATGTGGCAGCGCAGAGTTGGACGTTGTAGGGGGCAGCGGAGGGGAGCTGCGGAGGGGAGCGAGGGAAGGGGAGGGGATGCGGGTGCATGGGACGATTGGAGGGAGTATGTTGTCTGCACGGTCGTGCCGGTGCGGCGCATCACGGCTTGGGTCGTATCAAAGACTGAAGTACACAGGCTCTTGGCAGTACGCAGCTGCCTTTATCAGTAGGAGCTTTCAGCTAATCATCTAGAGCGGATGGATAGATGGGAGTGACAGAGGCCCGACGAATGCCCGCGGTGATGACAACTGGGCACGCGCGTGCGGAGAAGAGATGTACATGTGTCCTCGGTGAGACGGTGACTTGAAGGTCTCCTGTTAGCTTCCTTGGGGTGCTTGCCTGTTGTTTTTGGTTGGGCCGGGCGAGTGGATGCGGAGGCCCTGGGAGGTCCCAACCGTCATTCGGGACCGGACTCATGGTTTCTAGCACCGGGGAGTACGGGCGATATAGCTTATCCTGAGAGAAGACTGGACTGGCTCGGAACGAAGGGTTGCTTCGCAGTTCGTATAACCCTGGTATAACTATATTATTGTTGCACGCCATCGGCTCGCTCGACCTGTTTCGTGCTTACCCCGATGACATCGCCACCACTGGCTATCAATACCGGTATATAGGTATGACACGATCCGTTGCGCCCCAGCTGCCCCAATTGCAGGGCGGCTGCCGTAATCAATCACGCTGTTCGAGAGGTGTTGTAATGAACTCGTGTCACGGGGGTAGCTCTGTTAATAAGTCCTTTGGTAGTTGATCGACAGCCATAGGTCAGTTTTGTCAGGTACCGGTAACTGAAATGTAACGACTCGGTTTTAGGCGACCAATGCAACTCGTCGTGCGACTGTACTGCTAGCTCACTGTAAAACAGAATCACTGTAATAATATCCCGTACATACCTACCCATACCTACCCAAACCTACGCCAAACAAGGCGGGGCCATCTGCATCAGTGTGGGCCGAGGCATTCGTAGTGCAGCAACTGATGCAGCAGCTGGGGGGCCCAAACTGTGCCCGGTGTCCCCAGCTCGCGAGAGAAAGCCGGCCACCGCCAAAGTGGCTGCTTCCCCCATCCATATCCATGTGGTGATGACAGCAGCTGCGGACAACTGGGCACGCGCTTGCGGAGAAGCGATGTACGGTAACTTTACATGTGTCCGTCCTCGGTGACTTGGAAGGTCTCGCGCGTCCTGGTGTGAAGTCATAATCAACGCTTTACATCTCACCGGTTAGCGTATCCACAAAGGCGTCATGACATTCGGCTTCGAGTCAGAAGATTTTGATTACTTCATTAGTTCATTACAGTTGATCAACCTTGCCGTGATGAAGCTACCGTGTTTCGGACCGGGGGCGGCACTACGAGCTGGTCGGGTTCCACTGTCGCTGCATCGCCTGCCTGCCTACCAGCAATGCAACCCGAGGGTTTCAGGCTGGGCCTGAAGAGCATCTACCTTGCAAACCCACGCATTCACCCACGCGCACCAGTGCAACAGCGCAGTAGCGAGGGCGACGGCGTTGGTGTTGAGCTGATGCTGCGTGGCCTGCTGCGTGGACAGCGCAGGACAGAGAGCAAGGGCAGCAAGTGCTCACCCACGTGTACACACGCACCCACACGCACCCCGCTCACTCAGCCCGATGCTGAGCTGCCTGCATCAGCCCGCAGCACTCGGTCCGCAGCATCAGCCCGTACGGCCGCACTCGGCCCACTATCGAGTCCAAGTCGGGCCCCAGTCCCAGCGCCGCCGCCACCGCAGCTGCAGGCCGGCACCGCCATGACCCGTGGGCCACTTTGGCCGCCCCGTGGACAGCAATGCCTCGCGGACCGTCAGTTGCTGGCGCTGAATCGGCCGGGAATCCGGGATGCTGTACGTGCGGGGCGCACCGTTGGGATGCCGACCGCTGGGACTGAAATTGTTGACACCCGACCATGCCTACACATATGACGGCATCAGAGAATGATAAGCAAATAAATCAATGCACTACATTTATATTGCGCTTCAAGTTCGTGTGCTTCATGTTAGTCCGACATAGCAGAGTGACATCACGGCCATCACAATGCACCGACGCGAAGTCCTAAGAGGTGATGAGGTGTAAGATCATTTTCTCTATGTTTGTATACAGTGCGTTGATCAACCGCTGTATGATTAGCGGGCGATTCCCGACGGTACGGCGTGCTTTGCCAGCTCCGTCTCAGGACCCCGTCCTGGGTTTATTGCGACAAAATAACATTGTCTACTTGCCCATGGTCCTAAGGAAGCGACCGTAGCACTGTCAGACGTTGATACTGAGGTCGTCCGACTATCGTGTCCCAAATGGCTTTGGAATTCTTCCCGCAATTCCCTGAATCTTTACTGATCTTTGGATGTCACATTACCGCTGACGGCTGTTCGGAACGCTACAAAGCCACCCAAGGTGGTCCGGATGCAGGGCGTTTCCAGCGAGCGTCTGCAGGTACGTTACGCCAGCACCGAAGTTCAACGTCGTAAGAACCAATTGCAATTCATGGATGCTTCATCGCTTACACAGGCTCGGGCGCGGTGGCACGCGCAACATCCTCCGCACAGTCATCGCAGCTGCCTTTATCAGTAGGAGCTTTCAGCTAATCATCTAGAGCGGATGGATAGATGGGAGTGACAGAGGCCCGACGAATGCCCGCGGTGATGACAACTGGGCACGCGCGTGCGGAGAAGAGATGTACATGTGTCCTCGGTGAGACGGTGACTTGAAGGTCTCCAGTTAGCTTCCTTGGGGTGCTTGCCTGTTGTTTGCGAATTTTATTTGTTGGTTGGGCCGGGCGAGTGGATGCGGAGGCCCTGGGAGGTCCCAACCGTCATTCGGGACCGGACTCATGGTTTCTAGCACCGGGGAGTACGGGCGATATAGCTTATCCTGAGAGAAGACTGGACTGGCTCGGAACGAAGGGTTGCTTCGCAGTTCGTATAACCCTGGTATAACTATATTATTGTTGCACGCCATCGGCTCGCTCGACCTGTTTCGTGCTTACCCCGATGACATCGCCACCACTGGCTATCAATACCGGTATATAGGTATGACGCGATCCGTTGCGCCCCAGCTGCCCCAATTGCAGGGCGGCTGCCGTAATCAATCACGCTGTTCGAGAGGTGTTGTAATGAACTCGTGTCACGGGGGTAGCTCTGTTAATAAGTCCTTTGGTAGTTGATCGACAGCCATAGGTCAGTTTTGTCAGGTACCGGTAACTGAAATGTAACGACTCGGTTTTAGGCGACCAATGCAACTCGTCGTGCGACTGTACTGCTAGCTCACTGTAAAACAGAATCACTGTAATAATATCCCGTACATACCTACCCATACCTACCCAAACCTACGCCAAACAAGGCGGGGCCATCTGCATCAGTGTGGGCCGAGGCATTCGTAGTGCAGCAACTGATGCAGCAGCTGGGGGGCCCAAACTGTGCCCGGTGTCCCCAGCTCGCGAGAGAAAGCCGGCCACCGCCAAAGTGGCTGCTTCCCCCATCCATATCCATGTGGTGATGACAGCAGCTGCGGACAACTGGGCACGCGCTTGCGGAGAAGCGATGTACGGTAACTTTACATGTGTCCGTCCTCGGTGACTTGGAAGGTCTCGCGCGTCCTGGTGTGAAGTCATAATCAACGCTTTACATCTCACCGGTTAGCGTATCCACAAAGGCGTCATGACATTCGGCTTCGAGTCAGAAGATTTTGATTACTTCATTAGTTCATTACAGTTGATCAACCTTGCCGTGATGAAGCTACCGTGTTTCGGACCGGGGGCGGCACTACGAGCTGGTCGGGTTCCACTGTCGCTGCATCGCCTGCCTGCCTACCAGCAATGCAACCCGAGGGTTTCAGGCTGGGCCTGAAGAGCATCTACCTTGCAAACCCACGCATTCACCCACGCGCACCAGTGCAACAGCGCAGTAGCGAGGGCGACGGCGTTGGTGTTGAGCTGATGCTGCGTGGCCTGCTGCGTGGACAGCGCAGGACAGAGAGCAAGGGCAGCAAGTGCTCACCCACGTGTACACACGCACCCACACGCACCCCGCTCACTCAGCCCGATGCTGAGCTGCCTGCATCAGCCCGCAGCACTCGGCCCGCAGCATCAGCCCGTACGGCCGCACTCGGCCCACTATCGAGTCCAAGTCGGGCCCCAGTCCCAGCGCCGCCGCCACCGCAGCTGCAGGCCGGCACCGCCATGACCCGTGGGCCACTTTGGCCGCCCCGTGGACAGCAATGCCTCGCGGACCGTCAGTTGCGGCAGGAAAGCGTCCTCCTGCGACCAACCGGCGCACGAGTACAAATATTTCATTGAAGCCGTTTTACATTATAAATGTTTTTGTTGGCAAAGCGAGGGGGGGCGTGAGTGCGTTGGCAGATGTGGTCTGTTGCAACGGTTGCTGCACGCCCATACATCCGTACACTCGCTCACCCGTACTTCCGGTACATCCGCACTCACGGACTCAGTACACCGTTCTTCGGAGTTGGTTCGCAGTGCAGCAATGCAGGAAAGCGCTCCGACCCGGCACTCACGCGGATCCGACCCTGCGGTATCGTATTTCTACCCCGACCCCGACCCCGACCCGGACCCAGCACGACACGGTTTCACATTCCTCACTCGACCCCGACGGCCCCAGCAGCGCTGTATCTGCCCCCGGCCGGCGCTCTCCCGCTCACGCCTACCCACGTTCCTCAGCACGGTTGTCCACCCCATCCCCGAGGGGAAGGGAGCCGCCAGGCCGACGCCGCGCCACACCAGCACCACCTAGAGGGAGGGCCAGAGGGGTGTCGGTGCTAGGCGGCATTGGTACTGAGTTGCGGGCAGGGAACGGATGGAGGGATGCCAGAGGGAAGATGACGGCGAGGAGGCTGACCTGGGCCAAGGCCAGGGCCGCGGATGGGGCCAGGGCCTGGGAGGGGCGGAGACACCTCGTGCGGGGATAGATGCGGGATAATCAACAGGGTTTGCGGAATCCCTGAAAGTGGTGGAAGGGTGAGTTGGAGGTTAGCCGTGCAGCTGTTGTTGAGGCTGGCGCTGAATCGGCCGGGAATCCGGGATGCTGTACGTGCGGGGCGCACCGTTGGGATGCCGACCGCTGGGACTGAAATTGTTGACACCCGACCATGCCTACACATATGACGGCATCAGAGAATGATAAGCAAATAAATCAATGCACTACATTTATATTGCGCTTCAAGTTCGTGTGCTTCATGTTAGTCCGACATAGCAGAGTGACATCACGGCCATCACAATGCACCGACGCGAAGTCCTAAGAGGTGATGAGGTGTAAGATCATTTTCTCTATGTTTGTATACAGTGCGTTGATCAACCGCTGTATGATTAGCGGGCGATTCCCGACGGTACGGCGTGCTTTGCCAGCTCCGTCTCAGGACCCCGTCCTGGGTTTATTGCGACAAAATAACATTGTCTACTTGCCCATGGTCCTAAGGAAGCGACCGTAGCACTGTCAGACGTTGATACTGAGGTCGTCCGACTATCGTGTCCCAAATGGCTTTGGAATTCTTCCCGCAATTCCCTGAATCTTTACTGATCTTTGGATGTCACATTACCGCTGACGGCTGTTCGGAACGCTACAAAGCCACCCAAGGTGGTCCGGATGCAGGGCGTTTCCAGCGAGCGTCTGCAGGTACGTTACGCCAGCACCGAAGTTCAACGTCGTAAGAACCAATTGCAATTCATGGATGCTTCATCGCTTACACAGGCTCGGGCGCGGTGGCACGCGCAACATCCTCCGCACAGTCATCGCAGGCACAAAGCCTCATAGGCACAACTTCAACTTTTGGAAAGAGGCGGCTCGCAACTTCAAGGCGAATCTGGGCCGCTGAGCTTCACAGGTGCCGGTTGGAGTATGGGCAAGCAACTTGGGTTCTGCACATCTGCAGCTGTCGCCTAAAACGCGACACGAGCTCCCAGGAATTCAATCTCAATCCATCCATCCTTCGTCAACTGGTCCTCAATCTCATTACATGCACCCACCGAGGCTTATCGATGGTCGAGTGAACAGCTACTGCCGAACATGCATGCTTGAGACCGCGCTGACTACGACCAACCTTTCCGCCCTGGCAGGCTCTCTGGACGCGATTTGGGTTGCTGCCATTGCTGCCATCGCATATGATTCGGTCCTGTCGCGCTTGCGTGTGCTGGTGACAGCAGGCGGCACCGGCAGCCTGGCCTTGCTGCTGGCGCGCTGCTGGTTGGTGGGCTGAGGAACCGTGGGCCGCATTCATCTCGTCAGCCGCAGCGCAGCGCTCGTGCGGCCTCAGCAGCGGCAGGCTGTGCCAGCGCCGCCGCCGGCACGGGTTCGGCGGTGGCGGGGCTCCTACTGGCGCTTTGGCGCCCGGGCGCCCGGGCACTTTGGCATCTAGCGCAGACGGAGGGCGAGGGAGAGGAGCCGCTGGATGTCTGGAGGGCTGCGCCACGGCATTCAGCGTCGCAGGTGTGGTTGGGGAAGGCTGGGGCATGCATGCAAGCACTCGGTTTATGGGTTGCTGGGGAAACCGGAACCACGCTGCCTCGTGCAAAGGCTTCATTTGATTGCGCTTGCATCCGAGCCAAGCCGGGGCCGCCACAGGCACCACCTTGTTATGTGTTTGGCACGCGACCCTGAAACTGTTCCATGCTTCCCCATGAATGTCGATGGCATTGTTGAGCCTGCCCCGCATACTTGCCTTGCCCCCTTGATCCAATTTCAAACAGGCGCAACTCAGCCCGGTCAGCCTGCTCATCAGCCTCCCCAGCATTCTCAGCCTTCTCAGCTTTCTCTTGCCTGTCTGCACTCACTTCCTCCTCGTCCTCCTCGTCCTCCTCGTCCTCCTCGTCCTCCTCGTCCTCCTCGTCCTCCTCGTCCTCCTCGTCCTCCTCGTCCTTCTCTTCCCTCTCTTCCCTCTCTTCCCTCTCTTCCCTCTCTTCCCTCTCTTCCCTCTCTTCCCTCTCTTCCCTCTCTTCCCTCTCTTCCCTCTCTTCCCTCTCTTCCCTCTCTTCCCTCTCTTCCCTCTCTTCCCTCTCTTCCCTCTCTTCCCTCTCTTCCCTCTCTTCCCTCTCTTCCCTCTCTTCCCTCTCTTCCCTCTCTTCCCTCTCTTCCCTCTCTTCCCTCTCTTCCCTCTCTTCCCTCTCTTCCCTCTCTTCCCTCTCTTCCCTCTCTTCCCTCTCTTCCCTCTCTTCCCTCTCTTCCCTCTCTTCCCTCTCTTCCCTCTCTTCCCTCTCTTCCCTCTCTTCCCTCTCTTCCCTCTCTTCCCTCTCTTCCCTCTCTTCCCTCTCTTCCCTCTCTTCCCTCTCTTCCCTCTCTTCCCTCTCTTCCCTCTCTTCCCTCTCTTCCCTCTCTTCCCTCTCTTCCCTCTCTTCCCTCTCTTCCCTCTCTTCCCTCTCTTCCCTCTCTTCCCTCTCTTCCCTCTCTTCCCTCTCTTCCCTCTCTTCCCTCTCTTCCCTCTCTTCCCTCTCTTCCCTCTCTTCCCTCTCTTCCCTCTCTTCCCTCTCTTCCCTCTCTTCCCTCTCTTCCCTCTCTTCCCTCTGTGCCCCTCTGCCCCTCTGGCCCCTCAGCCCGCTCTGCCCGCTCAGCCTACTCAGCCCGCTTAGCCCTTCCTGAACCCTCTTTATTCCCGACCACTAAGCCCAGTCGTCTCAGCCTTCTCTGCCCCTGCTCTTTCTGTCCTCTGCCCTCTCAGCCTTCTCTGCCCGCTCAGCCCTCTTGCCGTCTTGACCCTCTTTCCCTCTCTGCCCTCTTTCCGTCTTTGCCCTCTTTCCCGCTCTGCCCTCTTGCCCTCTCGGCCCTCTTGCCCTCTCTGCCCTCTTGCCGTGTTGGCCCTCTTGCCCTCTCTGCCCTCGTAGGCCTCAGCCCTCTCTAGTCCACGCCCACATCCCAGCTCAGCACATACAGCGCAGCACAGTCCAGCCCAGCACAGCCCAAACCAGCCCACCGAATCCTATCCCAGCCATCAAGCGCAGCCCAGCCCACTCCAGCCAGCACAGCGCAGCACAGCGCAGCACAGCGCAGCACAGCGCAGCACAGCACAGCGCAGCACAGCGCAGCACAGCGCAGCACAGCGCAGCACAGCGCAGCACAGCGCAGCACAGCGCAGCGCAGCACAGCGCAGCACAGCACAGCACAGCGCAGCACAGCACAGGACAGCGCAGCACAGCGCAGCACAGCGCAGCGCAGCACAGCGCAGCACAGCGCAGCACAGCACAGCACAGCCGCGGCTGCTCCTCAACAGCCCACCTCCCCTGTCGGGGCCTGAATCGTGGCATGGCCGCCGCAGCAGCTTCACCATCTCAGCCCAACGGACCCGTGCGGTGGAGCAGGCAGTGGTTCGCGTGGCACGGGCGGAGGCTTGGATGTGCCGCGGGCGAGCTGGGCCTGCTCTCCATGCACGGCGCGGCGCGGCAAGTCACGGGTGCGTCGTTGGCTGAGTGCGGTGTGGCTCCGTCGCTTCGAGAATTCACGACACCCGATACGGGTCAGCTAGCTCGGTTCGCTCGCTTGCTTGCTTGCTCGCGGATGGCCTCTTCTCCTTGCACCGCCGCGCGGCCGACACTTCTCCGAATACTCTCAACTCTCGCAACTCGCTCCTGCCACATGTCCCACCCCGTTCCGCACCGACAGGCATCCCGTTGGGTGACCCCACCGTCTCCGCCTCCACGGCAGTGTCCTCCCTGTCGCACCAAGGCCACGTGTAGCCCGCCGGCGTCGGCGTGGCGCTTGCGCGTCGCGGCCAGAGCTGCTGCACCTGCGGACCACTCGTCTGGAGACGGCCGCCTCGGGCCATGGTGGTGCGGCGCTGGCGGCTGGCCGTAGGTGGGTGCCGGGCCGGTGCCGGGCTGTGTGTGTTTTCAGGAATAATCGCACTGCCGTCGTCACGATCAGCGCAGCGTAGGAACACGATCGAACCTGTGCACACCACACGCTGGAGACACCTGGCCAGGGGTGACTGCTGCTCCCATCGGTCAGCGCAGGTTGTGGTTGCTTGGTGCACGCACCCTGTACATCTTACATGCGCCGTGTATACGCATTAGAGAAGCGCACCCATCCAGGCCCGATTACGGTACCTTGCGCGACTCAATAAAGGTATCCCGTGTGCCCGGATCCTAACGCTTTCAGGCTGGCGGCGCGATGTCCCCGAGACGCTTCTCAACCGAGTCAGCTCCTTCGTGTGTTCAGCGGCACGAACGCCCCATGACGTCATCGCCGCCGCTGCCGCAGCGCCAAGCATCGACGCCCTCCACCGCGGCGGCCGACAGCGCCACCAGCAGCGGCGTGTCGCGACAGCGCGCCTGTGCCAGTCCCGCGGTGGCCATCACGGACGCGGTCATCCCGTCGCCGCTAATCCTGCATGCCCCGGCTGGCGGCGGCGGCGAACGACGGAAGGGCGCGGCTGGCGGCCCGCTGCAGTATTGCGGGCTGGTCTGGCCGCTGGCAAGCTGGTTGTCTTTGCGGGGAGCCGCTGCGGCGGGGCACAGATCATGCAGCTTCGCGCCTCTGCTGCGGTCGTTACGGCGACAGGACGGCGATGGCGGCGGCGGCGACGACGGGCGCTGACGCCGGCTCCGCCGCGTTCGCCGGTACCAGTTCGTTGAGGCGGCTTCTTGGTGCGCAGGTGGGAAGGCTTCTGGGGGCTGTCCTTGCATGGGGTCGCAGACTTGAAATGTCTTGGCTGCTTGGAGCTTTGATTGCACATACAGGCTAAGTGCGTGTGGGCGGATACCTACCGGTTCTCCGTGTAGCCTTAACGTGACCACGCCGTACGTTGGGGCTCGGTACCCATGCCCCACTGCTCGGCCTCACTTGCCTCTCCTTGCACACATCCCGATCCCCCTTCCTCGCAGGTCCTGCACACCCAGCTGCTGCAGCACATGGCAGCACCCCTGGCCCTCAAGGCCATCGCCGCGCCGGTGGGGCCGACCCATGGGTCGGTCCTGTCGCGCTTGCGTGTGCTGGTGACAGCAGGCGGCACCGGCAGCCTGGCCTTGCTGCTGGCGCGCTGCTGGTTGGTGGGCTGAGGAACCGTGGGCCGCATTCATCTCGTCAGCCGCAGCGCAGCGCTCGTGCGGCCTCAGCAGCGGCAGGCTGTGCCAGCGCCGCCGCCGGCACGGGTTCGGTGGTGGCGGGGCTCCTACTGGCGCTTTGGCGCCCGGGCGCCCGGGCGCTTTGGCATCTAGCGCAGACGGAGGGCGAGGGAGAGGAGCCGCTGGAGGTCTGGAGGGCTGCGCCACGGCATTCAGCGTCGCAGGTGTGGTTGGGGAAGGCTGGGGCATGCATGCACGCACGCACTCGGTTTATGGGTTGCTGGGGAAACCGGAACCACGCTGCCTCGTGCAAAGGCTTCATTTGATTGCGCTTGCATCCGAGCCAAGCCGGGGCCGCCACAGGCACCACCTTGTTATGTGTTTGGCACGCGACCCTGAAACTGTTCCATGCTTCCCCATGAATGTCGATGGCATTGTTGAGCCTGCCCCGCATACTTGCCTTGCCCCCTTGATCCAATTTCAAACAGGCGCAACTCAGCCCGGTCAGCCTGCTCAGCCTCCCCAGCATTCTCAGCCTTCTCAGCTTTCTCTTGCCTGTCTGCACTCACTTCCTCCTCGTCCTCCTCGTCCTCCTCGTCCTCCTCGTCCTCCTCGTCCTCCTCGTCCTCCTCGTCCTCCTCGTCCTCCTCGTCCTCCTCGTCCTCCTCGTCCTCCTCGTCCTCCTCGTCCTCCTCGTCCTCCTCGTCCTCCTCGTCCTCCTCGTCCTCCTCGTCCTCCTCGTCCTCCTCGTCCTCCTCGTCCTCCTCGTCCTCCTCGTCCTCCTCGTCCTCCTCGTCCTCCTCGTCCTCCTCGTCCTCCTCGTCCTCCTCGTCCTTCTCTTCCCTCTCTTCCCTCTCTTCCCTCTCTTCCCTCTCTTCCCTTTCTTCCCTCTCTTCCCTCTCTTCCCTCTCTTCCCTCTGTGCCCCTCTGCCCCTCTGGCCCCTCAGCCCGCTCTGCCCGCTCAGCCTACTCAGCCCGCTTAGCCCTTCCTGAACCCTCTTTATTCCCGACCACTAAGCCCAGTCGTCTCAGCCTTCTCTGCCCCTGCTCTTTCTGTCCTCTGCCCTCTCAGCCTTCTCTGCCCGCTCAGCCCTCTTGCCGTCTTGACCCTCTTTCCCTCTCTGCCCTCTTTCCGTCTTTGCCCTCTTTCCCGCTCTGCCCTCTTGCCCTCTCGGCCCTCTTGCCCTCTCTGCCCTCTTGCCGTGTTGGCCCTCTTGCCCTCTCTGCCCTCGTAGGCCTCAGCCCTCTCTAGTCCACGCCCACATCCCAGCTCAGCACATACAGCGCAGCACAGTCCAGCCCAGCACAGCCCAAACCAGCCCACCGAATCCTATCCCAGCCATCAAGCGCAGCCCAGCCCACTCCAGCCAGCACAGCGCAGCACAGCGCAGCACAGCGCAGCACAGCGCAGCACAGCGCAGCACAGCACAGCGCAGCACAGCGCAGCACAGCGCAGCACAGCGCAGCACAGCGCAGCGCAGCACAGCGCAGCACAGCACAGCACAGCGCAGCACAGCACAGGACAGCGCAGCACAGCGCAGCACAGCGCAGCACAGCGCAGCGCAGCACAGCGCAGCACAGCGCAGCACAGCGCAGCACAGCACAGCACAGCCGCGACTGCTCCTCAACAGCCCACCTCCCCTGTCGGGGCCTGAATCGTGGCATGGCCGCCGCAGCAGCTTCACCATCTCAGCCCAACGGACCCGTGCGGTGGAGCAGGCAGTGGTTCGCGTGGCACGGGCGGAGGCTTGGATGTGCCGCGGGCGAGCTGGGCCTGCTCTCCATGCACGGCGCGGCGCGGCAAGTCACGGGTGCGTCGTTGGCTGAGTGCGGTGTGGCTCCGTCGCTTCGAGAATTCACGACACCCGATACGGGTCAGCTAGCTCGGTTCGCTCGCTTGCTTGCTTGCTCGCGGATGGCCTCTTCTCCTTGCACCGCCGCGCGGCCGACACTTCTCCGAATACTCTCAACTCTCGCAACTCGCTCCTGCCACATGTCCCACCCCGTTCCGCACCGACAGGCATCCCGTTGGGTGACCCCACCGTCTCCGCCTCCACGGCAGTGTCCTCCCTGTCGCACCAAGGCCACGTGTAGCCCGCCGGCGTCGGCGTGGCGCTTGCGCGTCGCGGCCAGAGCTGCTGCACCTGCGGACCACTCGTCTGGAGACGGCCGCCTCGGGCCATGGTGGTGCGGCGCTGGCGGCTGGCCGTAGGTGGGTGCCGGGCCGGTGCCGGGCTGTGTGTGTTTTCAGGAATAATCGCACTGCCGTCGTCACGATCAGCGCAGCGTAGGAACACGATCGAACCTGTGCACACCACACGCTGGAGACACCTGGCCAGGGGTGACTGCTGCTCCCATCGGTCAGCGCAGGTTGTGGTTGCTTGGTGCACGCACCCTGTACATCTTACATGCGCCGTGTATACGCATTAGAGAAGCGCACCCATCCAGGCCCGATTACGGTACCTTGCGCGACTCAATAAAGGTATCCCGTGTGCCCGGATCCTAACGCTTTCAGGCTGGCGGCGCGATGTCCCCGAGACGCTTCTCAACCGAGTCAGCTCCTTCGTGTGTTCAGCGGCACGAACGCCCCATGACGTCATCGCCGCCGCTGCCGCAGCGCCAAGCATCGACGCCCTCCACCGCGGCGGCCGACAGCGCCACCAGCAGCGGCGTGTCGCGACAGCGCGCCTGTGCCAGTCCCGCGGTGGCCATCACGGACGCGGTCATCCCGTCGCCGCTAATCCTGCATGCCCCGGCTGGCGGCGGCGGCGAACGACGGAAGGGCGCGGCTGGCGGCCCGCTGCAGTATTGCGGGCTGGTCTGGCCGCTGGCAAGCTGGTTGTCTTTGCGGGGAGCCGCTGCGGCGGGGCACAGATCATGCAGCTTCGCGCCTCTGCTGCGGTCGTTACGGCGACAGGACGGCGATGGCGGCGGCGGCGACGACGGGCGCTGACGCCGGCTCCGCCGCGTTCGCCGGTACCAGTTCGTTGAGGCGGCTTCTTGGTGCGCAGGTGGGAAGGCTTCTGGGGGCTGTCCTTGCATGGGGTCGCAGACTTGAAATGTCTTGGCTGCTTGGAGCTTTGATTGCACATACAGGCTAAGTGCGTGTGGGCGGATACCTACCGGTTCTCCGTGTAGCCTTAACGTGACCACGCCGTACGTTGGGGCTCGGTACCCATGCCCCACTGCTCGGCCTCACTTGCCTCTCCTTGCACACATCCCGATCCCCCTTCCTCGCAGGTCCTGCACACCCAGCTGCTGCAGCACATGGCAGCACCCCTGGCCCTCAAGGCCATCGCCGCGCCGGTGGGGCCGACCCATGGGTCGGTCCTGTCGCGCTTGCGTGTGCTGGTGACAGCAGGCGGCACCGGCAGCCTGGCCTTGCTGCTGGCGCGCTGCTGGTTGGTGGGCTGAGGAACCGTGGGCCGCATTCATCTCGTCAGCCGCAGCGCAGCGCTCGTGCGGCCTCAGCAGCGGCAGGCTGTGCCAGCGCCGCCGCCGGCACGGGTTCGGTGGTGGCGGGGCTCCTACTGGCGCTTTGGCGCCCGGGCGCCCGGGCGCTTTGGCATCTAGCGCAGACGGAGGGCGAGGGAGAGGAGCCGCTGGAGGTCTGGAGGGCTGCGCCACGGCATTCAGCGTCGCAGGTGTGGTTGGGGAAGGCTGGGGCATGCATGCACGCACGCACTCGGTTTATGGGTTGCTGGGGAAACCGGAACCACGCTGCCTCGTGCAAAGGCTTCATTTGATTGCGCTTGCATCCGAGCCAAGCCGGGGCCCCCACAGGCACCACCTTGTTATGTGTTTGGCACGCGACCCTGAAACTGTTCCATGCTTCCCCATGAATGTCGATGGCATTGTTGAGCCTGCCCCGCATACTTGCCTTGCCCCCTTGATCCAATTTCAAACAGGCGCAACTCAGCCCGGTCAGCCTGCTCAGCCTCCCCAGCATTCTCAGCCTTCTCAGCTTTCTCTTGCCTGTCTGCACTCACTTCCTCCTCGTCCTCCTCGTCCTCCTCGTCCTCCTCGTCCTCCTCGTCCTCCTCGTCCTCCTCGTCCTCCTCGTCCTCCTCGTCCTCCTCGTCCTCCTCGTCCTCCTCGTCCTCCTCGTCCTCCTCGTCCTCCTCGTCCTCCTCGTCCTCCTCGTCCTCCTCGTCCTCCTCGTCCTCCTCGTCCTCCTCGTCCTCCTCGTCCTCCTCGTCCTCCTCGTCCTCCTCGTCCTCCTCGTCCTCCTCGTCCTCCTCGTCCTCCTCGTCCTCCTCGTCCTCCTCGTCCTCCTCTTCCCTCTCTTCCCTCTCTTCCCTCTCTTCCCTCTCTTCCCTCTCTTCCCCTTCTTTCCTCTCTTCCTTCCCTCTCTTTCCTCTCTTCCTTCCCTCTCTTCCCTCTCTTCCCTCTCTTCCCTCTCTTCCCTCTCTTCCCTCTCTTCCCTCTCTTCCCTCTCTTCCCTCTCTTCCCTCTCTTCCCTCTCTTCCCTCTCTTCCCTCTCTTCCCTCTCTTCCCTCTCTTCCCTCTCTTCCCTCTCTTCCCTCTCTTCCCTCTCTTCCCTCTCTTCCCTCTCTTCCCTCTCTTCCCTTTCTTCCCTCTCTTCCCTCTCTTCCCTCTCTTCCCTCTGTGCCCCTCTGCCCCTCTGGCCCCTCAGCCCGCTCTGCCCGCTCAGCCTACTCAGCCCGCTTAGCCCTTCCTGAACCCTCTTTATTCCCGACCACTAAGCCCAGTCGTCTCAGCCTTCTCTGCCCCTGCTCTTTCTGTCCTCTGCCCTCTCAGCCTTCTCTGCCCGCTCAGCCCGCTTTCCGTCTTGACCCTCTTTCCCTCTCTGCCCTCTTTCCGTCTTTGCCCTCTTTCCCGCTCTGCCCTCTTGCCCTCTCGGCCCTCTTGCCCTCTCTGCCCTCTTGCCGTGTGGGCCCTCTTGCCCTCTCTGCCCTCGTAGGCCTCAGCCCTCTCTAGTCCACGCCCACATCCCAGCTCAGCACATACAGCGCAGCACAGTCCAGCCCAGCACAGCCCAAACCAGCCGACCGAATCCTATCCCAGCCATCAAGCGCAGCCCAGCCCACTCCAGCCAGCACAGCGCAGCACAGCGCAGCACAGCGCAGCACAGCGCAGCACAGCGCAGCACAGCGCAGCACAGCGCAGCACAGCGCAGCACAGCGCAGCACAGTGCAGCACAGCGCAGCACAGCGCAGCACAGCACAGGACAGCGCAGCACAGCGCAGCACAGCGCAGCACAGCGCAGCACAGCGCAGCGCAGCACAGCGCAGCACAGCACAGCACAGCACAGCCGCGGCTGCTCCTCAACAGCCCACCTCCCCTGTCGGGGCCTGAATCGTGGCATGGCCGCCGCAGCAGCTTCACCATCTCAGCCCAACGGACCCGTGCGGTGGAGCAGGCAGTGGTTCGCGTGGCACGGGCGGAGGCTTGGATGTGCCGCGGGCGAGCTGGGCCTGCTCTCCATGCACGGCGCGGCGCGGCAAGTCACGGGTGCGTCGTTGGCTGAGTGCGGTGTGGCTCCGTCGCTTCGAGAATTCACGACACCCGATACGGGTCAGCTAGCTCGGTTCGCTCGCTTGCTTGCTTGCTCGCGGATGGCCTCTTCTCCTTGCACCGCCGCCCGGCCGACACTTCTCCGAATACTCTCAACTCTCGCAACTCGCTCCTGCCACATGTCCCACCCCGTTCCGCACCGACAGGCATCCCGTTGGGTGACCCCACCGTCTCCGCCTCCACGGCAGTGTCCTCCCTGTCGCACCAAGGCCACGTGTAGCCCGCCGGCGTCGGCGTGGCGCTTGCGCGTCGCGGCCAGAGCTGCTGCACCTGCGGACCACTCGTCTGGAGACGGCCGCCTCGGGCCATGGTGGTGCGGCGCTGGCGGCTGGCCGTAGGTGGGTGCCGGGCCGGTGCCGGGCTGTGTGTGTTTTCAGGAATAATCGCACTGCCGTCGTCACGATCAGCGCAGCGTAGGAACACGATCGAACCTGTGCACACCACACGCTGGAGACACCTGGCCAGGGGTGACTGCTGCTCCCATCGGTCAGCGCAGGTTGTGGTTGCTTGGTGCACGCACCCTGTACATCTTACATGCGCCGTGTATACGCATTAGAGAAGCGCACCCATCCAGGCCCGATTACGGTACCTTGCGCGACTCAATAAAGGTATCCCGTGTGCCCGGATCCTAACGCTTTCAGGCTGGCGGCGCGATGTCCCCGAGACGCTTCTCAACCGAGTCAGCTCCTTCGTGTGTTCAGCGGCACGAACGCCCCATGACGTCATCGCCGCCGCTGCCGCAGCGCCAAGCATCGACGCCCTCCACCGCGGCGGCCGACAGCGCCACCAGCAGCGGCGTGTCGCGACAGCGCGCCTGTGCCAGTCCCGCGGTGGCCATCACGGACGCGGTCATCCCGTCGCCGCTAATCCTGCATGCCCCGGCTGGCGGCGGCGGCGAACGACGGAAGGGCGCGGCTGGCGGCCCGCTGCAGTATTGCGGGCTGGTCTGGCCGCTGGCAAGCTGGTTGTCTTTGCGGGGAGCCGCTGCGGCGGGGCACAGATCATGCAGCTTCGCGCCTCTGCTGCGGTTGTTACGGCGACAGGACGGCGATGGCGGCGGCGGCGACGACGGGCGCTGACGCCGGCTCCGCCGCGTTCGCCGGTACCAGTTCGTTGAGGCGGCTTCTTGGTGCGCAGGTGGGAAGGCTTCTGGGGGCTGTCCTTGCATGGGGTCGCAGACTTGAAATGTCTTGGCTGCTTGGAGCTTTGATTGCACATACAGGCTAAGTGCGTGTGGGCGGATACCTACCGGTTCTCCGTGTAGCCTTAAAGTGACCACGCCGTACGTTGGGGCTCGGTACCCATGCCCCACTGCTCGGCCTCACTTGCCTCTCCTTGCACACATCCCGATCCCCCTTCCTCGCAGGTCCTGCACACCCAGCTGCTGCAGCACATGGCAGCACCCCTGGCCCTCAAGGCCATCGCCGCGCCGGTGGGGCCGACCCATGGGTCGGTCCTGTCGCGCTTGCGTGTGCTGGTGACAGCAGGCGGCACCGGCAGCCTGGCCTTGCTGCTGGCGCGCTGCTGGTTGGTGGGCTGAGGAACCGTGGGCCGCATTCATCTCGTCAGCCGCAGCGCAGCGCTCGTGCGGCCTCAGCAGCGGCAGGCTGTGCCAGCGCCGCCGCCGGCACGGGTTCGGCGGTGGCGGGGCTCCTACTGGCGCTTTGGCGCCCGGGCGCCCGGGCGCTTTGGCATCTAGCGCAGACGGAGGGCGAGGGAGAGGAGCCGCTGGATGTCTGGAGGGCTGCGCCACGGCATTCAGCGTCGCAGGTGTGGTTGGGGAAGGCTGGGGCATGCATGCACGCACTCGGTTTATGGGTTGCTGGGGAAACCGGAACCACGCTGCCTCGTGCAAAGGCTTCATTTGATTGCTCTTGCATCCGAGCCAAGCCGGGGCCGCCACAGGCACCACCTTGTTATGTGTTTGGCACGCGACCCTGAAACTGTTCCATGCTTCCCCATGAATGTCGATGGCATTGTTGAGCCTGCCCCGCATACTTGCCTTGCCCCCTTGATCCAATTTCAAACAGGCGCAACTCAGCCCGGTCAGCCTGCTCAGCCTCCCCAGCATTCTCAGCCTTCTCAGCTTTCTCTTGCCTGTCTGCACTCACTTCCTCCTCGTCCTCCTCGTCCTCCTCGTCCTCCTCGTCCTCCTCGTCCTCCTCGTCCTCCTCGTCCTCCTCGTCCTCCTCGTCCTCCTCGTCCTCCTTGTCCTCCTCGTCCTCCTCGTCCTCCTCGTTCCCCTCATCCCTGCTCGTCCTTTTCTTCCCTCTCTTCCCTCTCTTCCCTCTCTTCCCTCTCTTCCCTCTCTTCCCTCTCTTCCCTCTCTTCCCTCTCTTCCCTCTCTTCCCTCTCTTCCCTCTCTTCCCTCTCTTCCCTCTCTTCCCTCTCCTCCCTTTCTTCCCTCTCTTCCCTCTCTTCCCTCTCTTCCCTCTCTTCCCTCTCTTCCCTCTCTTCCCTCTCTTCCCTCTCTTCCCTCTCTTCCCTCTCTTCCCTCTCTTCCCTCTCTTCCCTCTCTTCCCTCTCTTCCCTCTCTTCCCTCTCTTCCCTCTCTTCCCTCTCTTCCCTCTCTTCCCTCTCTTCCCTCTCTTCCCTCTCTTCCCTCTCTTCCCTCTCTTCCCTCTCTTCCCTCTCTTCCCTCTCTTCCCTCTCTTCCCTCTCTTCCCTCTCTTCCCTCTCTTCCCTCTCTTCCCTCTCTTCCCTCTCTTCCCTCTCTTCCCTCTCTTCCCTCTCTTCCCTCTCTTCCCTCTCTTCCCTCTCTTCCCTCTCTTCCCTCTCTTCCCTCTCTTCCCTCTCTTCCCTCTCTTCCCTCTCTTCCCTCTCCTCCCTCTCTTCCCTCTCTTCCCTCTCTTCCCTCTCTTCCCTCTCTTCCCTCTCTTCCCTCTCTTCCCTCTCTTCCCTCTCTTCCTTCTCTTCCTTCTCTTCCTTCTCTTCCCTCTCTTCCCTCTGTGCCCCTCTGCCCCACTGGCCCCTCAGCCCGCTCTGCCCGCTCAGCCTACTCAGCCCGCTTAGCCCTCCCTGCACCCTCTTTATTCCCGACCACTAAGCCCAGTCGTGCGTGTCAGCCTTCTCTGCCCCTGCTCTTTCTGTCCTCTGCCCTCTCAGCCTTCTCTGCCCGCTTGCCGTCTTGGCCCTCTTTCCCTCTCTGCCCTCTTGCCGACTTGGCCCCCTTGCCCTCTCGGTCCTCTTGCCGTCTTGGCCCCCTTGCCCTCTCGGCCCTCTTGCCCTCTCGGTCCTCGTAGGCCTCAGCCCTCTCTAGTCCACGTTCACATCCCAGCACAGCAAATACAGCGCAGCACAGTCCAGCCCAGCACAGCCCAAACCAGCCCACCGAATCCTACCCCAGCCAGCAAGCGCAGCCCAGCCCACTCCAGCCAGCACAGCACAGCTCAGCTCAGCACACTCCAGTGCTGACAGACGGGAGCTCATCAACCTTCTTTTATTAAAAATGATGTCTCAATAATTCATTAACCGGTGTTTGTCAACACCACCAAACGCTCTGTGACATGGTTGATGAGGGCGGATCCGCCCTGTGGTCTGTTGGGCGAACTGTTGGTTCATTTGATACGCTGGATGCGTTTTTAGCTAGTACACCTTGATACAATCTGAAGTGGAAGTAACATTGCACACCAATTGTGCGCTGTCGCTTGGATCGTTTCGCGAATATGTGTGTGTTTCTGGTGTTTGTTACATGGTTGGGGGTGAGTGTCCCTCTCGTGAACAAAAACCCATACGAGCCGAGGGCCCAAGGGAACTTAAACGCCTAAAAGCACGACAGTAGAAAAACCGCCCATGCAGGAGAAGGAGATACTAGCGGCCAAAGGGGACCATTGAGTTGCGGTGGGCCCACATGCGCTCAAGCATCTTTGCCAAACGGGGAGGATCCCATCTCATCGCTTCCTCCGAATATGTGTGATGGGCACATCACGCAAGACCCACGTCTCCATGTGAAGTGGAGACGGGCTCGACATAGAACTTCAACACGGTATGGGTGCCATGTCCTTTCCTACAAGGACTTCCATATGCAACACTTTCTTAATGGTGAGGCGCGCTGATGGTTGGTGGGCTGAGGAACCGTGGGCCGCATTCATCTCGTCAGCCGCAGCGCTCGTGCGGCCTCAGCAGCGGCAGGCTGTGCCAGCGTCGCCGCCGGCACGGGTTCGGCGGTGGCGGGGCTCCTACTGGCGCTTTGGCGCCCGGACGCCCAGGCGCTTTGGCATCTAGCGCAGACGGAGGGCGAGGGAGAGGAGCCGCTGGTGGTCTGGAGGGCTGCGCCACGGCATTCAGCGTCGCAGGTGTGGTTGGGAAGGCTGGGGCATGCACGCACTCGGGTTACGGGTTGCTGGGGGAAACGGAACCACGCTGCCTCGTGCAAAGGCTTCCTCTGCTTGCTCTTGCATCCGAACGGCCAGCTGGCTCTAGCTTAGTGTCTCCGGACCATTATGACAGCTATCAATGATTCATTAACTCAACCGTCAACCCCTTGGCCCGCCCGCCTGCCGTACGCCCGATTTCGGTGGTAGATCGCAATGAGGTAAGGAAAGACTTTTAGCTAGATGGCTAGATCTGCCTCGCTGACTGAAGCCAGAAAGGTATGAATATATAGAAACCTCAAGTATCGCATGTATCAGCTTATCTGGCAGATGTAGGGAGGTAAGCCTCGGACCGCGTGTGACGCGTGTGACGCCGTATGACGCCACCCACCTTCCGTTGCTGCCTCCGGCCAAAACTTCACTCCTGATTACCAGATTTCAAGTAAATATTGAAATTTTATTATGCAAGCTTCAATCCGGTTCACAAAGGCGCGATACGTTCATGACGGACAGTGACGCCGTATGACGCCGCGCTGGAATGGCGTACAACTATTGGCACATAACTTTACCAGATAAAAGTATTAAACATATTTAAGGTCTTCAAACCGATTTGCCGGATACATTTCTCCAGAATTCAACCTCGCCACGAACTGCAACGTGCCTACGAGTCGGCTTTGCCACCTCTTCTTCACCGTCAACACGCTCAGCGTCCATTCCTAACAAGAAAACCCGTGTCTGATTATTATATATTCGCTCACCCATACATCTTGGGTCGGGTTGGCGCCTGGTCGGCAGACCGTCATCGTCCGAGGGCTCTCCTGCCACTCTTCCGTTCGCTTCCCGACTAAAAGCGGCTGTGATCCCGGCCACGCCGTGCGCTTAACGCCCCAGACCGCTGCATAACTCCAAGCAGCTCCTTTACCTTCTCGATCAATACCATCGTGCTACCATGTTGTTCGGTTGGAACAACAGCAGCGCTCCCAGTTCTGAGCAGCAGCAGCAGCGGCAACAGTCGGGGGCCGCAGGCTCAGTTGACGCAATCGGTGCGCACTCTCTCCTGAGCCCCGGGCCGGCCTCCATGACATGGGCCGTGGGTAGCGACGCGAGCTGGGCACCGCTGCCTTCTGCCGCCGGCTCCGATGCCGGCCGGAGGCCGAAGCATCCGGCGCCCTTCGATGTGAAGAAACATGACGTCAAGGCGCGACTGCAGGTGGGTCGGTGGGTCAGCATGATCCCAGCGTCCGCATCAGTATCAGTAGCAGTAGCAGTATCAATACCCGCGCGAGTAAAGCCCGGCCTTTGCATCATGTACATTCATGCTCATTGCTTCCGGGGGCGGCAGGTGGTCGGTCACGTGGTGGGGTCGGGGGGGTCGTCGCTCGCCGCCACTTCCCATTGGGTTCCTCCCGCCCTCCCTCCCGCCCTCCCTCGAAGGTGGCGTCCTCTTACCCGGGTGCGGTGCGTGTGGAAGACGCAGTCCGTTTCGGCCCGTGCGTTCCCCGGCAACGTCTCTTCAGTCAGGGGGTTGGGTGCCGCACAACATCCCGGCGAGCCCGGTCCGAATTGCTCCCCGGATACGGCATATCCCCATCCTGATCCCGCCTACGACAACAGCGATGAAACATCGTTTCTGTGATTCTGTCGCAACCACAGCTGGCGGGATACGGTACTTTGATGATGAAGCGCACCCCGAGTCGTTCCGGTCTAACTGCTGTGCCTATGGAAGTGTGTTTCACGCCCTGGTTGGACCCCTCCTGGTCCCTTCCTGCCCCCGGGCCGCCAATCCCTCCCTCCCTCCCCGCCTCCCTCCCTCCCCCCCTCCCTCCCTGCCTCGCCCTCAGGACCGCAGCACCGCGGTGGTGGATCTGGTCAGTGTGGTGGACGCCCCCGGGGATGTCATGTTCGACCTGCTGGCGGACCCACACCAGCACGAACGGATATTCGACGCCATAGAGGTACGACAGTGTACAACATGCACGACATGGCCGGTCTGTCGGTATTACTATGGAGCTACCGTATTGCCCTCATGTCGCAGCCGCAAGAACTGTTGGCCTTGGTTCGCATTCCCTGGCCAGCGACCCAAAGGCACCTTGACCAACTCCCTCTTCCTTCCGTACCAATCCGGCATCCAGTACCAGAGTGCTCTTCGGCCGCATCAGTGCTGATGCTAAACACATAACGCCTTTTTGTGCCGCCCACATCTTCCCTCTCCTCCCATTGCTGCTGCTGTACACAGTCTGCTAACGCCGAGTTGGTTTCGGAGGAGGGTGCCGTACGCAAGTGGCGTCTCGACTACCGCGCCCGGTGGAGCTTCTGGAAGGTGGGCGGTGTGTGCGACAACCGGCTGTGGATGACCACCGACCGAGAGGCGGGCACGGTGAGGCGGGGGGGGGGGAGCGAGGGGCGGGCGGGGGTCTAACGGGAATTCCTTAGCGTGGTTGTGGGGTAAGCTGCCGTATCGTGGATAGTACGCAGCGTTACGAATTAGGGACGCCTTGGTGTCTGAACCCCAAAAGTGCAACGACCAGTGCCCTGGCTGCATGGCCAGCGGGTGCATCGCGCTATTCCGCCGCCGCGCCTCCCACTACGGCCCCCGGGGTCCCTTGGCTCCCCCAGTCCCCCTTGGGTGCGGACTGCTGCCAAGACCCTGGGGCGGCCACCTTCCTCTGGCCGCGTGGTCGCGGCCGTTCGCGACGTCATCCTGTTGGCCCGCCTGGCCGGGTTCACTCGCGGCGGCTCCGCACCGATTGACCCATGGGTCCGTCCCTCACCTTTGCACCTTGCACCCCGCACCCCTTGCATCCCTCCCCCTGCAGGTTTCGTTCGCCCTCCGTGAGCCCGGGTTCCTGCGCACCTACGAGGGCACCTGGACCATCACCGGACCGGACGGGAGGGGCCCGGGGGCGGCACCGCACAGAGACCTCGCAGCAACAGCAACCTCGGCCTCCGTCGCTGCCGCCCCTACCACCACCCCCGCCACCGCCACCGCCGACTCCAGTCCCCGTCGTCACCGGCTCAGCACCGGGAGTGGAGCGCCGCCGTCGCCCTTCGCCCCCCGCAGCAGCACTGACCACTCCGCCACCGGCGATGAGGACGCCGCCGGGCCCTACTCCCACGCACTATCGGTGTCGTCTCGCAACAGCAGCTTCAGCAGCATCAGAAGCAGCAGCAGTGGCAGCCTGGACGGCGGGAGTGTGGGTTCGCTCTCCGGGGCAGAGTCACCCCTGGACCGCAGCACGCGCGGCGGTGGACGCGGCGGCGGCGGCTTGGTGGCGGGGCTGTTCGCCGCCATCAACAACCCCTTCTTTGCTGCGCCGGCGGTGCCGCAGCTGACCTTCTTCCGTACACACGACAAGGGTGCCGCCACCGCCGACCCTGCTGCTGCTGCTGCTGGCGCAGTCGCCACTGCCAGAGCCGCGACGCCGCTACCGGCCCCTCGCCGCTACCCCACCACGATTAAGGTCCGGAAGGCCATCTCGCCCAAGATCAGCCCGCCGTACCCCATCAACCAGGTATGGCATACGACAGCAAAAAACGATAAGGAAAACGCAGGGATGGACGTGAGGAGGGAGGGGGCCCTGGGTTTCTTCCGTCGCCTCTTTAACCCCCGTTGACCAAATTCCGCGATTCTGGCTCCACTCCTTCCACACATACACGCACCCACCGCCCTCCCCCGCTCCCCCCCTCCCCCGCTCCCTCCCCCGCTCCCTCCCTCCCTCCCTCTCTCACGCAGGTCCTCAAGGGTCACGCCAGTGGTCAGGTCAGCGACATGTTGGAGGGGCTGCTGGCGGCAACTGCGAAGAAGATTGCCCTGGAGGAGCAGCAGGGGGACTGAGGCGGGGGAGGGGCACAAGCGGGTGGGCGGCAAGTGAGGGCGGAGGGAGGGGCTGAAGCAGGGGTAGGGCCAGGACCGGAAGGGCTAAAGGTCGTGCGGCAGCTCCGCTGGCGGGCAGTACAATACGCTGTCTCCATTGAATTTCCACGGACTTGCAGCTCAATTGGTTTCCTTGATGGCGCAGGAGTTTGGTTGCTGCCGTGTCGTGCAGTTGTTCGCTGCCAGTAATAACGGGTACAACGGCCGAGTAGCTTTTCAACGGGTGCACGGGGTGCACAGCTGTGTATGTACGGGTGTAGTGCTGAGTGCGGCGGAGGACATTGGAGCCAGGCATGGCACGGAAAGGGCCAAACGTTGTACATAGATGCGTAGGGTGGTGTAAAGGCGATAGTTAGGGCGCGCTTCTTTGCGGCGTATTTGGCTGTGTAGGGAGGGTTGGGTTGGACTGGACTGGGTTTGGGTTCGGGGCTGCATCACCTTTTTGGGCGGGGCCCCAGCGCGAAGCGCCCAGGGGGGCCCCGCCCTGTAGGATTGCCCATGTCCGTGTGGCCTGTGAACTGTGGACTGTGGACTGTGGACTGTGGACTGTGAACTGTGGTGTCCTAACAAAAGTGCAGAATCTCGGCCAACGGAAATACTGCATAAGTAAAAGATTACATTCTTTATTGCACGGTAAATTTATTATTGGAACCCAACATCGCACGAGTAAAAACCAGTTCGGCAGTCTCCATGGACCGAGGCCGAGGTCAAACCAACGCCTCTCGGCCTATAATTATTTCCAGAAGATTCATCGTTCCTCAAAGTGGATTTCTGAAATGACGGCGTGAAATGAATCTTCGTTTCGGCTACCAACTATGTTTGCATTGCGAACATTCTTCCCGCGACCACACCACAGCTCTGCTACCCGGTCCGACCGACTTGACGCACATTTCGATTACAAAGGTTGCAAGGAGCAAACCATGAGGGGCAAACTGCTGGTTGTTGGACGCCAAGCCGCAAATGCACGCATGATGCAGCGGCGGTCTTCAGCGGGCCGCCCAACAAGTCCAGTCGGCAACCTAGGGGATGGACTTCTACATTCCCTGTCCTAATGTTAAAGCAGTCAAGCCTCCTCTACGGCGAATACCTCAGTAGCGAAGCCTGTGCACTCTCGTCGGCAACTGCACGTCGTCGCAACCCTCGCAAACAGTTCCGCTGTCCTTCTATTGGCAAGTCAGCATGCGTGATGTGTAAATGATACACTCCATGTCTACTGTCAAGTAACTTCAGCCAATGCGCTGGCCGGAAGAGTTGCACAGTGCCGAGACGGCGCGCGATGCTAAACATGGGTCGGATTGCTGAAGCCGCAGGCATTTCAGATATAAAGCTCTGGCTGCCTATCAGCAGGAATGTCGACACTCTCACAGTTGACGCCCTCGCCGCTCGCTTTGGAAATGCCGTATTTCGGTCGATGCGCACATGCGCTCATGCACCCGACGGGATGACGCGCTTCGTGCGGCGCCGGCAGGCCTTGCTAACGACTCGGCTAGCAGGCATTTCGGGAAAAAACTCTGGCTGTCTATCAGCAGGAATGTCGACACTCTCACACTACTTCACGCCCTCGCCACCCTAGCACTCAACTTAACCCGTACGGATTTAGTGGGGCCCCGCCCTTTTTCCGGCTTCAAGGAAGCCGACACCAACCCCTTGTCTCTTTGCGCCCACCATCACCATCACCATCACCGTTGGGTCTGATTGCAGACTGCGGTTACGTCTGGCTGCTTCGCGCCTGCCTCCTGATTGCAATGCTGAAGCCATTCAGCAAAGGCATGATGGCCATGGAGGGCCACGCAGCGCATCGAGCGCATCGAGCTCCTGCACATACATACATGCTGGCACTTGTGTGCCGACTGCCGACCAGCGTCCATGTGCCAAGGTGCTGCGGTGCATCTGGGCCACCAGGGCAACAAGGCCAACGAAGCGTCGGGGAGGGGACGATGTGGGGATAATAAAAACGAAACGGCAACGATGGAACGGACGGTGACGGTATGTGGGGCGGATGTTCGCGCGATCGTGGACTCAAACGAGTGCTGAGGGGCCGAAAGAAGAGTGCGGAGGGGGGAGAGGAGTTGTACAGCCTGTGCGCGTGTGGTCGCGTTGCGGGTGTGAGGATGGCTTGCAGGTTTAGTGCGCGCGCTGCTGCAATAACGAGCGTCGTTGTTGGTGGGTAACCAGCGGATGGGGGGGTTGGCGGGGTAGTGAGGGGTTTAATTCATGAGCAGCGGCTCCGGCGTCCCTGCAGCGCAGAATTGCTACACGGGGCACGCCTTGGCAACGTACGGCACAATTTACGTTGCCGTACGGTGCTGCTGCGACGATAATGAGAGTGAACGCTTGCTTCAACCTTTGGGGGCATGGGGAAGAGAAGCTCTTGTGCGGCTTACCCCTTACGCGTGCGGGGGCAGTGGCTGTGGCCATGCAAACACGAATGACCATGCGGGGATGGCTGGGGGGTGCTCGGCGGTGGTGATATATCCACAGTTAGTTTACATTGGGAGACAAGCCTCACCGACCTTCCTCGAAATTGAGAATCGGAGGAGGGCGGGTGGGGGTGGGGAGGCGTCGTTCCCGTTCGGGTGTGTGACATGTGGACGCGTGGAATTGTTGTCTACGTGTTGTCTACCACATTTCATATGCCCCCGCCTTTCGCTGGAAGCTGACACGTCGCTCGCGTCCATCTTCTGCTTAATCGCAGCTACGCTGCCATCGAAGCGCTTGGTCGCTTGCAAACGCTTTGCAGGTTGCGCTGGGCAGGAGTGTACGGAGTCAGACGGTTGACGTGGAATGTCGTACGCATCACGCCGTCCACCCCATGACTGGCATGGTAGTTGGCCGAGCGCAACCTCTTCAACTGACTACTGGATACTCCGTGTGTAAGCCTTTTCTGGCCATGTCGTGTCGCGCTGCAGCTGTGTCCACGTACGATATATTCTTCTGGAAGCCTCGCTGTGGAAGCCGCGCTGCTACCGGACGAGACGAACGGCTGGAAAGTCGGTGCGCAGCGGCGTGTCTAACAGCCTTCTAGCGAGTCACATCGACTGGACTGCGCGACGGCGGCTGGGTCGTCTCTCGGCGCTGCGGCGGCGCGGCCAGGCAATTTGAAGGGGGCGGTGGCAGCTTAGGGTGAGACGACAGACAGACAGCTGGTTGCCGCTCCCCGGCGGCATCACTGTAATCGCTTCATCCGGGAGACCGAGACACGGATAGGATACGAGGGGGCTTTGGCAGTGGGTACACAATCCTCGCGCTCCCACACCGCCCCGCCCCGCATCGCTGCAACCTGTCGGCGCCCCTCGTCTGTGGACCTTGCGCAGTACATCCGTGCGCCTTTCGTACAAATCACATGTTTAGCCGCCTGCTGCCAGCCAGCCAGCCAGCCGGGCCCCTTCCTGCGCAGTGCCTCATGCAGGCACCTCTTGGCGGAGGTCATCGGAGCACGTCCTCCCAACTTGGCGGCCGCCCGCCTCCTCAGTGCCCCGCTTCAGGGCGCAGACGCCCCCTCTCGGCGGCAAGCAGCAAGCCGCCCTCCCAACCGTGTTTGTACACACGAATCGGAAAGAAGGTCAACCACAAAGAAGGCTTCCCATATCCCCAGGCTGAGATACGGTACGGTAGCAGCCACTCAGTGCTCCCGCACATCCGGGCAAGCCAGTCAGCCAGCCAGCCAGCCGGTAGCGGCCTGCCGCTGTGTCAGCGTGCGTCCCCACCCATACCCCAGGGACGCCGTACCTCCATATGAAGCGCGGCGAGTCCCAGGAAACGAAGGGCGAGGCAACGGATGGGGGATATCCCCCGGCCCCCCCGCGGCCAATGGCGGAGACCAGCAAAGACTTTTTCATGCGCCGCGTTGGCCCGGGCGAGCGCGTCGACGGCGCGGCGGCAGGTGCCGTACATTCGCTTCACAATCACAGCGTCGCAATTCTTCAGATGTTTCCGCCTCCCGCAATCCCGGGAAGTCCCGAGCGACAGCATTTGTCCAGTTATGCCCCGTGCAGGTGGCAGCAGCAGCAGCGGCACCCCAGTCAGCTAGCAGCCCGCGGCAACAAATCGTCTGCTGCCAATTCAAGTAGGCGGCGTCGCCATTCACCGCCGTGGACCTGGCCAGCAGCATGTCGCCAGAGGGCAGAGGGCAGCAGCGCACGGCGCCTCCTTCACTTTCGCGATGTTTGGTTTTGCAGCAAGCGGCGCCGAAAGGTACCGTTGTGGGGTTTCCCTTGGGGGCCCACACCCACACCCAAACCCTCAGAGCTTTATGTAGAAACGCACGATATTGCTACCCGCTACCCGCTCCCTGCCTCTTGAGGCGGCATTGTTCACAGACAACTCGCTCGGGTAGAGTCAGGCCTGGATCCCGGCTCCTGCTCTTCCCCTGCACACCCCTCCCTGGGACTAAGTCCCCCGCCCTGGGGATTGAGAGCGCGCCGGCCGAGCGCTAAGCCACGCTGAGCTGACCTCCATTCCCCCGCTTCCATGCTGCCCGCGGAGTCTCCTCTGATGGGCCGCGCTGCCTGGCTGTGCAACCCCCACAATCGCGCCTCCCCTCGGCCCGGCCCACGATAGCGCCGGGCCGGCGCGCACACGCACACGCACAGTCACGGAAGCCTCCCTCCCGTAAAGTCCTCCTCCCCCTCCCCCTGCCGCCGCTCAATCGCGTATCCCGATGCGCCGCCGGAAGGCCTTGGGCCTCAGCGCCTCCGCGTGCTCCTTGCACGCGTCCGCCCCGAACAGCCCCCGCTCCGTCAGAATCTTGACCCGCCGCATGCGCGCCTGCTCCAAAAAGTACCGCCGCGGCACCACCGGTTTCGGAGCCGCGGCCTCGTAACCCTCCAGCCCCCGAGCCAGCACGTGCTCCTCCAGGTGCTGCAGTGCGTACGGCGTCACGCGCGGCGGCGGCGGCGGCGGCGGGGGTGCCTGCAGCGCCGGCGCCGCGGCCGCCGCGGCGCCACCGACGCGCAGCGCCGCGGCGTGCAGCGGGTCGTGGTGCAGCACCCAGGGCTCTCGGGGAAGCTGTTCGTAGTATTCCTTCATTTCGCGCAGGTAGCGCATGCGGTCGGTCTCAATGATGACCAGGTGGGGCACCTGGTGTGGTGTGGTGTGGTGTGGTCGGGCAGATCAGGGGGGTGGGGTTGGGCGGGAGGGCGGGTGGGCGGGCGGAGATGTAGAGGGCGAGGTGTGTCAGGCAAGATGATGGTGAGAATGAGCGGGGCGGGGAGGGGAATGGCGAGGAAGGCCTCTGCAGTACTTAAAGACCACAGCTGCAGCAGCGATTGGTTCTGGTTGCTGTGGTCTGGACGAAGGGAGCGTCGGGCGGAGAAGCGTGCGTGCGTGACGGTGTGTATGCAAGGCGTGGCTAAGGTCCTTGCGCGCCGGCGTGTCATCGACATGCTGGCAGTGCGGGTGCGAGGTACGCGGTGCCCAGGGGAAAGGGTCGCCAAGCGCTTGCGTATGGCGCCTGCTCCCGTCGGTCATCGCCATTCCACCTGTCGCGTATTGCGACGCTGCCTGCCGAAACGCAAGTCTACACCCACCTTCGTTAGCATGCCCCGGATTGATTGGTTGTTTGGCTTTTCAACACATTGATGCCTACGTTTTAAGCCTAGAGCGTCCAGAATGCGCCGATGGAACCATGGTGTGCCGGCAAAGCCTCGCCGAAGAGTGACGAACAGTGATTTCACTACTTGAGTCGCTCCCTCTGACATTTGTATCGCTAGTTGAGAAAACGTCTGAGATGCAAATTAGGCCCTCACTGACTCAAAAACAATCATTTTGCGCTGGAGCAGGAGCACAGTGAGCATTTCGGATCATAAAGAGCGGCGTAACCATTCAAAGCTTACTGGACACAAGAAGCAAATGTCTGGCAGGAGGTTGGTCATCAGTGTCGGTACTACTCACCGTACTTTTGCGAGAGGACTTTAGTCGACGAGCTCCCTTGATGATTACACCAAGCATACACGCGTGTTTGCTTTTGAACATTTTAGAAACGACCAGGCTAATTGAACAGCATCCTTTATAGTTTTATGCCTTTCTTTTTGGCAGCATTGTTATCTTTACCCACTAGCATGCTGCAATAAAGTTCGGATAAGTGCCATTGGGAAATGACTGCGCCACCGCAGCCCTCGCTTGGCTACAGCTATGAGCCTCCGCCAGGGCACAAGACTCACTTCTGCGTATCGTGCCAATTTCCCATCGCAATATACGCACGACTCTATCCCTGTCTCCACACATACTGCTTGGCGTGCGCGACGGACATGACCACCTGCTTCCTGTGAGTTGGTGTCCCCGGGGTCAAGTTGCACCGGAAAGCCCTGGCGCTTCTTGTTGCTTTGGCATCCCACTGCGATGGGTGGGTGTCCGTGGTGGCGGTATTAAGCCTGATAGGGACAACGTGGTGCACCCCACGAAACACACTTTGCCGGGCTCTGCTGAACCCGCCGTGCAGCTGCCACGCGAACATCGCACGGTTGGAGCGGATACCCAAGTCTCGTGATCACAAGGTCTTCATCTCTCCTCTCACGCTTCAAAGCTTCAAGAGTAAGCATCGGCAGGGCGGTTGCAACGCGATGCGGTGCAGTGCAGTGCGGTTTAGACGGGGCCGGCGCCTGGCGAAAGCGGGGGGCTACTCGACCCCAATCATGGCAATTCATTGTTATGTCAGGCCCAAGAGGCACGGGGAGCTTATATGTGTGTGTAGGGTTTCGGGGCTGTGGGCGACCCCAGCGTCTGTGCGGGGCTTGGCGCCGACATGTTTTGCCTACCAGTGCCGGAGCGTCCGCCGCCCGTGCGCGCCCCTCTCCCAACCAGCAGCTGCCCTCGCTGCCGGAGGAGCGTTGCGTGCCGCGCAGGGCAACGATGGCGGGATCAATCTTTGCGAATCTCCGGGCATTGGGATAGGGAGCTTGCAGCTCGACCACTCTACAGTACGCGCACGGATATTTCATTACACGGGGGACATTCATTACGTGTACCGCGGCCCCGGCCAGCGCGCGCACATCCGGCTGTGCGCTGCTGTGCACCGACACCTGCGTGACCTGGGAGGTCCGCCCCTCCCTTTCCCTCCCTGCCTGGTCCGTCCACGATGACGAACTAAAGTGCACCTGCCCGCCCGCCCGCCCGCGCCGTGGGGCCCCGCAAACCCGGCCCGGCCTGGCCTTGCGCGGTGGTCATGTCGTGTCGTGTCGTGTGTTGCCGCCCCTCAGGCGAGGAGGACCTGGCGACGCACACGCGCCGCGCCCACCAGCAGCTGCTCAGCTCCGACGCGATCCGCACCGCGGGCCGGCCCAAGCAGGAGGCAGCCGCTGCCGCCGCCGCTGCCCAACAGGCCCAGCAGCAGGCAGCGCAGCAGCAGCAGCAGCAGGCCGCAAGCCAGCCAATGCAGCAGCAACCGCAGCAGCAGCAGCAGCAGCCGTTGCCACAGCAGCAACCACACCACTCGCAGCCGCCGCACCAGCAGCAGCACGGCCCGCAGCAACACCACCACATGCAGCCGCAGCAGCAGCAGCAACAGCAGCAGCCGTTGCGGATGGACCACGCGATCATTTCCCAGCAGCAGCAGATGGCAGCGCAGCAGCAGCAGCACGGGCAGCAACAGCAGTTCCCGCCGCCGCCACGCCTGCCGCAGCAGCAGCAGCTCCCGCCGCCGCCGCCGATGCAGCCCGGCGCAGGGCCACAGGGCCCCGGGGGCCAGTCATCGCAGCAGCAGCAGCAGCAGCAACAGCAGCAGCAGATGGCGGCCATGCAGATGCAAGGCATGGCTGCCGGCATGGCGCCCCAGCAAGCCGCGGCGGCTGCCGCCATGTTGAATGTGCTGGCAGCAGGCGCGCAGCAACACATGATGCCGCAGGCGGCCGCCGCGGCGGCTGCGGCGCTCGGGATGCAGGGCATGCTGGGCATGCAGGGAATGCAAGGAATGCAGGGAATGCAGGGCATGCAAGGAATGCAGGGCCCGATGGGGATGCAGGGCGGCATGGGTATGCAAGGGATGCAGGGCGGCATGGGAATGCAGGGAATGGGAGGCATGCCGACGGGCATTCCGATGCCGTTCCCGTTCCAGTAGTGGCAGTGGAGGGCTGCGGGCGGCCGCTGCAGCCGGTCTGCGCGTCGCGGATTGGCGCGTTGTGGATTTGGGATCTGAGGGACGTTCTCGGCGGTTCTCGGCGGGTGAGGGTCTTGTGTACTGGCCAGGCGCCAGGCACGCCAGCGTGAGGCGGCTGGCAGCTTGCTCGTGCCTGCCTGCCTGCCTGGCTGGCTGTCTGGCGAGGTGATGCGGGATGAACGACGGGCAGGACGGGGTGGGGCGGCCGACGTGCAGTCCAGTCCACTGGGATCGGGGCGGGGCGTCTGGGGGCGGAGGGCAGGGGCGGGTGTCGCTGCAGGCGCACCGTGACCAACACGCACGCTAGGCTTGCCAAGAGCGTCTCCTTGCACTTGTGGACATGAGCCGGACTCAATCACCCTGGCGGCCCAACCTGTTTTGAGTGCTGGCATCTGATTGGTTCCACCCTGGCGCAGGCGCTGACGTTGGTGGGGACACTGCGACACACAGTGCAGACTCTGTAAGATTGGATGCGTGCATGACTGGAGCGAGTTTAGAGGGCGGTGAAGGCCATCGAAGGTGCCGAGCGCGCGAAAAAGCTGTAATGAGACCTCGAACATTTGAGAACCGGAGGCTCCAGGACCCACAAATCTACTACATCTACTGCAACTACCGTGACCAAACTCTGACCAATTTCGGTCAGCGGTCGCCCGCGTTTGCGTGTTTCGTCTCCACGAGGCGCTTTGCGCAACCTCGGGTCAGGGGCCGCCAGGGGACATAACGTGCAAGCGCTTGTCCCGGTCGGTCCGCTTGGTCGCATTGGTGGCTGTGGCTGTGGCTGTGGCCCCGCCGGCCTCGCTGGTGGCGGCGGCGCTGCCTCCCGCCGTGGGGGCCTCCCCAGGCACAACTGCAGGGGGAGGGGGCTGTGGACGTGGGCTCACATCGCCGTGGGCCGCGCAGCGTCGTTAGTTGGAGGCGGAAAACGTCACGGAGCATCGCTCGGGGACTGGGGGCGGCGAAAGAAATAGCGGAGAAATGGCGCCGACATAGCTGCTGGTGCTACCGGTAATACGAGTTCACAAAGGGTGATTGGGATCACCCGTCTCCGGCGCCCGGGCCCGCGCTGCCCGCGAGCCCTTGCGCCTGCCGGGCAAGGGCTCGCGGGCAGCGCGGGCGCCTGGCTGGGAATCGGAGAGGCACGGTCGACTACCCGTGCCTCCATTCGCCACATGTCGCGGCGGCAGCGCCCCTCAGGCTTGCGTTATGATGCCGAATGCCGAAAAAAGGGTAATCTTATCCTGAGAGCTCGCTGCTCTGCAACTTGGGGGCCTGCGGCAGAACAGAAGCCCCGACATGACGGCGCCATGCATTCGCGCTCCGAGCTGTTTGAGCACAGCAGCCTGCCTGCACTAGGAAGACGTGGCGATGCTCTGCCGATCGAACCGAAAAGGTTTGAAGTTCGAACGCATGTTGGTTGGCTGCAGAGACGGGGACGGACAGACACGGCTTCACAACTTGGTGGTTCTTGAGCGCCGATGGGTCGAGAGAAGCGATGCCTAAGAAGCGGTGCCGAGCGAATACGCTGGATGAATTCGGGAGTTAGGATGAACCCGGGGGGGCTGATGAGGTGTGCTGTCTCGAACAAGGAGGAGTGGCTGCGCCCCTCGGAGGAGAGTGGAACGGCGGGTGCCGTAAAGGGGGGCGACGGCGCACATTACGGTAATGCGGCTCCACCCGCGACAGTGACTCTCAGCCGCGGTGGCTGGCGGTGGGGTGTGCGGTAGCAGGTCGCGCGGCATGTGGCATCTGGGATGTCGCCCGGGCGATGCTTTGGCGCCAGCGGTTTTGCCAGGTGCGATCTGAACCGGCGCAAGAATTCTTTGGGTTCCCCGTCGCAAGAGATTTTGACATGGGTCTGACGCCAAGGCATCTCTGCGTCAGCTCGTGTACATATTCTATACCAGTCGGACCAGCAGAGGCAGACGTCACGGCAGGTTCTTTTCTCTAGGTTCTATTACACTGAGCGACGCGTCGCCTCAGTCGAGGTGGGCAGTGGTGCAGGTATGCAATCGGGCCGGGCGGGACGGGGCCCGCTCACGAAACTTGTCGTAAAGCGCTGACCATAGCCGTCACGTCCATACCGCATATTAGCTGAAACTGAGCGGCGCAATGAGTCTTTGCCGATCGGCGGCGCGTTCCGTCAGGCGCAGGCCTGCGCCTTCGGCGTGTCGGGTTGGTCCGGACAGCCGCAAACGGGCACGAGGACAATCATACGTCCTGTTATAGGCGCTCTTATTAACTCGGTGATCGCAGACCCTCGCAGACAAGGGCTCCATCGGACATTGCGAGGGGTTTTGCAGTACGACTTGCCCGTTAATCATGGCCGTGGGCCGTCCTGCAGCCTCCCCGAGCACTGGAACACAGCTGGAATGCCAGATTTGGCGTTAACTAGGGATAATGGCATAACGCAAGCTGGCAAAATCCCAGAAAAATGACTGTGAAGAACTGAAGATGACTGTGAAGCAGGGCTGTGAAGTATGTCCGTACAGTGGGTGTTTCTTGAATAACTTTGAACAGGAGCGCTGCATAACATGACGAAATGGACTGGAAGGCCACGTCCTGAGATGTACATCTGACATTTTCACAGGTTTCGCGCATGGTTATAGCAGGTTACAAAAGCCGATAAAGACACCACATATAAACGTGCCTTGAAACAAAAACACTAAACAAATTACATGTTAGGTTTTTATAGTAAAAATAACTGCACGGCAGCGATAAAGCACGCCAGTTTGGGCTGCTTCCTTTTGTACAGCCTTCGCACCCAACCAACCGGGGCGCAGGAGAGGCCATGGAGACGGGGACTGAACTCCCACAGCGCTACTCCTCGTTGCGCTGCGCGCGGCGCAGCCTCGACGCGGCGACATTGCCGGGTTACTCCATGTGGGCAGTCGGCGCGGCCGACTCAACAACAAGAGGCGCTCGCACCCACACGGGCTACACAGTAAACAACAAAGAAATCAGCGCAAATAGCCTGTCAACAGAAGCCTACCCGCCGGCGCATGGCGCTCTGTTGCGGCCAGCATCGGCAACCGTCAGCATCGGCTTCTCGGAAGGAACACCGCGCCGCGCCTGGATGCCGGTTCCCATATACCAGCTCCACGACAGAGCGCCCCGCCGCCTCTCTTCATTGACCGCTGGCTCCTACAACACCGCCGCCCTCCAACGCTCCTCCCTCGTGCCGCCCCTGTCCGAGCTGGCAGCAACGACCGCCAGTCTCCCTCAGCCGCAGTCGCAGCAGCAACATCAGCAGCTCATATCCGTCGGCCCTGCTCGCATCATCGCCGCTGCTGCCGCTGGCGGCGGCGCCGGCCATGGCGGCATCGGCTTCGCCGCACACGAACTCGGCAGCGGCGCCAGTGGAGCCGGCCTCGGCGCCTCTGCACTGGGTGGATCCAGCTCACGCCGGTCGTCTTGGCTGCTGGCCGCAACCCATGCGCCCCTGGACAATGGCTTCCTGCGCCCCTACCACAACCTGCACCAGCTGGCGGGCTTCGACGCGCCGCCGCTGCTGCAACTGCTACCGCACCAGCACCCGCAGTACCCACCGGGCCTCGGCCTCGGCCACGGCCCCGGCCGCGGCGCGGCCGCCAGGGGCTCATGCGGCCACCCCCACCCCCAGCCCCACCTCTATCAGGTCGTCGGACGCAGCCACTCGGGGGTGGTCCGCGCCAGGTCCGCAACCATCAAGAGGCCGCGAGTCGGCAGCGGCACCGACGCCGGCGGCGGCGGCGGCGGCAGAGAGATGTCCGTGACGGCGGCGGCAGCGGCGGCGGTGGTGGCGGCTGGGGCGCGCGGCGCCGCCGCAGGGCAACACGATCCCACCGCCGCGTCCTCTCTGACGGCGCTGGGCAGCCTGGCGCGGCGGGCTCACTCCATGGTCAACATATCCCTCCACCCGCCCTACCCGCCGCACGATTCCCATCCGGTGCAGATGCACGCCGGCGGGGTCATGACGGGCGGCGGCGGCGGCCGCGTCGACAGCAGCGGCGGCGGCGGCGACGAGGGATGGCGGGGGCGGGCCGGGGCGGCGGCTGACGCCGGCGGCGGCGCGGTGGCGACGGCCGTAATGCAGCAACCGCGCGGCCTGCTGATGCGATCCTGGCGCTCCATTGTGTCCGTTGCGACCCGCGGGTCGGTTGGCGGCGGAGGCGGCGGCGAGACCACCTTGGCCGATTGTACGGCGGCGGACTGCATCACCACCGGCGGCGGCAGCACGGCGGTGGGTGGCGGCGCCGGCGTCTGCAGCGTGCACGCCGCCGGGTCGTTCCAGTACGCACGGGCCACTAGCGGAGGTGTGGAGTACAGCGTGCTCAGCATCACTGGAGGCGGCGGCGGCGGCTGCGCTGGCGGCGGTGGGGGACGCGACAGCGGCAGCAGCTGCGCTGCGCGGTCTTCGGCGGCCCGGCAGCTGCTGCAGGCAGACGCCGGCGGCGGCGGCAGCGGCGGCGAAGGTTTGTGGCACTGTACGACGTGTTTCGTACAGTGGGAGAAATTCCAGCCATTTGCCAACATGGTCAGCGTTTCGGGTCGGAGCTTCCACCTGGCGACCGCCTTCATCTTCGTCGCCTGCCTGTCCACATTTGCGCCCGCGGTGCGTTCCGGCCGTCGTGTCGGTCTGATTGGGCGCGGCGCGTGCAGGGGGCCGGGGAGTGGGTGGGGGCGCTGAAGCACCCGCACCCAGGCGGGGTGGGCGCACCTGCACTTGCACCGTTGCTGATATGCACCGTTACGCGGCATTGCATTGCGTGCAGCACCCGTTGACGAGGTAGGCGGGCGGGCGGGCGGGCGGGTGGGCCAGGCTTGACTGGGCCGGGGCCGCTCTGATTGACGGCACGCAAAGCTGGGACGGAAGGCTCCGGACGCTGCGGACCGCTTCTTGGTTGCTGCGTGGCTGCTTCAGTGCAAGGGCCCATGCCCACAGCATTTGCAGGCAGCGCTCCTGCGCCCGCTGTCAGCCGCCCGCTCTCTACCGTCCTCTCATCACCACAACGGAAGCCGCAACATCCTCCAGGCACCTGCCATCCGCCCTCCATCTCCCTCCCCCGCCCCGCCTGTGCCTCCACCCCCCAGGCGCTCCTCCCCTCCGCTCGGGTGGATCTGGATCTGTCCCGGTCCGCAGCGGGGGGAGCGGCGGTGGCAGCACTGGCGACTGCCGCACTGGCGCACTTCCCGTTGAGCGCCCTGCTGCTCAGCCGGGTGGGCCCCCGGTACACCCAGGTGCGATGGTGGGGGGGGGAGTGGGGTGTTGGGGGGATAGGGTGGGGGGGTGACTGGTGCAGCGAGGTGAGGTGAGATCGGCTCGCAGGGGCGCGACGCGCTTGGCTGGAGTGGCTGGGCGGGTGTGGCTGCGGGTGCACTGCACTGCACTGTATTGCAGTGTGGTGTGGTGCTGTGCAGCTCCGCTGCGCTGTTTCTTGTGCAGTGTGGGAGCTGGGAGCTGGGAGCTGGGAGCTGGGAGCTGGGAGCTGCCCGGCCAGCACCCAGGTGCCCGGGTGCACAATGCACAGCTGCACATCCACGCAACCCGCCAAGAAGTGGCCAAGGAGGGCCAGGCAACGTCAGGGAGGGGCCTGTCGCCCGTCCGTGGTTGGCCATGAAGAACCTGCACGATCTGCACAATCTGCTCTGCGACATCCCGGGGGAGCAAAGGGGCTGCCTGCGGCAGGTCACCGTATCTGCACAACGTGGCACGGCAGCGCTTTGACTGCACCGCAGCCGCACCCACACCCCGCAGCGGAGCGCCACCAGGGCAACCAACCCAAATGCCGGGGCGGTGTCCCTCCCTGGCCCGCCTCGTCCCGCCCTGCCTCCCGCCCGATGGGGTTGGCTGCCTAACCCCGAGGCGAGGTAAGGTGCTCTTTCCTCCTCCCACGCGCCCACGCCCCTCCCCTCCCCTCCTCCCCAGGTCCTTGTCCTGCTGCTGACCGCCCCCTCCCTGGCCTGCATGGCTCTGGTCCGCTCCTCCGCCGGCTTCCTGGCAGTGCGCCTCATGTCCGGGGCCTCACTCACCGCCTTCACGTGCGCACAGTGAGCAGTGGGCAGTGGGCAGCTGGGTAGGGGGCAGTGGGCAGTGGGTAGTGGGCAGGAGGCAGCCGGGCAGTAGGGCGCTGTGTGCTTTGAGCTGCGGAGTGGGGGGCCGGGGGGACCGGTCCGGCGGCACTGGGCTGGACCCGGCGGTCCACAACCCACTCCTCGGCAGACACGGATCGTCTGCTTGCCCTTTGCTCCCTCGCCTACCGTACAGTACTGTACTGCACACGTACCACCAGGCACGGGGCAATATCGGTAGGACACTGTCACGCCCTGACTCCCACTCCCGCTCCCCCGTCGCCCCCGTCGCCCCCGTCGGCCCCCCGCTTCCCGCCCTCTCCAGCTTCTGGCTGGCTGCCACCATCCGCGCCGTCGAGCTGCCCAGCGCCCTCGCCACCGCAAGCTGCTGGGGCACCGCCGGAGCCGGCGCGGGTCTGTTGGCGATGCCGCTGCTGGCTGCCGGGCTGCAGGCCTGGTACCCCGCCGCCACCGCCTGGCGGTCCGCCTTCTACCTGCCCGCCACCGCACACGTGCTGCTGGCATTTGCCACCTTTGCGTTCGGACAAGACACGCCAGAGGGAGACCTGCTGGACCGCCGGAAGCTGCCGCATGTGCTGTTGTACGGCGGCGGCGGCGGCGGCGGCGGTGTCGCGGTGGGTCTGGAGTCGCCGGCGGCGGTGCCGCTGCCGCGGCGGAACAGAGTCTCCAGCCGGGCCCGGCGGCCCGGAGGGCCGCCGTCGTCGGCGTCGGCGTCGGCGTCGGCGTCGAAGGCGGAGGCGGAGGCGAGGCGGAGGCTGGGGCCGCCGCCGCACGCCCTGCTGCTCGGCGGCGGCGGCGGCGGCGGCAGCGGCGGCAACGGCGGTGCTGTTTCGTTGGATGGGGATTTGGGGACGGTAGCGCTGGAGGTGCTCCGCGCAAGGGGCCTTGACTTGATCCTGAGTGGCGCTGGCGGCGGCGGCGGCGGGCCCCCCCTCGAGCGCAGCTGGCCGCCTGCTGCTGCCGTCGATGGCTCTGGCGGTGGCGGTGGCGGTGGAGGTGGCGGTGGCGAGCCGCTGCAGCCGGACTCCGGCGGCGACAACTCTCCTCCGCCTCCGCCTCCGTTTCCGCTGAACCCGCCGCCGGCACCGCCGCCGACGTACCCACGACCGCGGCCGGCATCAGCGCCGCCGCTGGGGGCCTCCCCGCCGCAGTCGCGCTCACATCCAGAGCTGCAGCTGCCCCAGCACCAGCCGCATCCACAGCCTTTGCCCACGGCGGCGCAAATGCTACAGCTGCCGCCGCCGTCAGCTCAGCCGTGGCTGATGGAGCGCACGTCGCCGGCCGCCAGCAGGCACACCACCAGCACTTACTACCAGCACCACTACCACCACCTTCATCAATATTATCACCAGCATCACAACCACCACACCTACAGCCACACCTACAGCCACAACCTCCATGCCGGCAACGGCCCGCCGCCGCGGAAGCAGCGACCCGAGGCAAGCCAGGGTCACAGCCCCCCCACCTCCGCCACCGCGCCCTCCGCCGCCGCCAGCGCCGCCGGCACGACGCCGCCGCACAGCGGCTCGGCGCCGTTGGCAGCGCTGTACGGCATCGCGCCTTCGCCGGTGCCGCCGTCGCGCCCCTCGGAGCGGCAATCGCACCCGCGCCTGGTTTCGGAGCTGGCGACATTGAGGGAGCTGGAGGTGGGGGACAGCGGAGAGGGCGGAGAGGGGGGCGAGAGGCTGACGGCGGCAGACGGCAGCCTGGCGACCGGAGGGGGTCCGCCGAGGAGCCGGAGCAGCGGCGCCGTCGCGGCGTCGCCGTTCAACACGACCGCAGCGGTGGCGACGGAAGCGGCGATGGCGGCGGAAGAGGCGATGGCGGCGGCGGAGCGGGATGCGAAGCTGTCGCTGCTAGAGACGCCGGCGCATTTCGTTTGCAATCTGTACGGATTTCCGTACACACACCGCGACGCGCTGATGGACCCGTACGTCTGGGCGCTGGCGCTGAGCTACGGGTGGGTCGGGTGGGGGGTGGGGGGGTCGGGCCCTGGGCGCGTGTGCGCGGGATCCTGGACCTGAGCTCCCCAGCTGTGAAGCTCTACGGGCGACGCACATTACAAGTACACAACGCACGTCAAGCGTGTGGTGTGGTGTGGAAGGCATGGGTGTGGAAGAGCGGAGTCGCGTGCTTCAAGACGTCTGGAGAGAGGGGCGGCTGGCTACGGCCAGGGGAGGCGCTCCACGCTTGCCGTAGCTGCCGTGTCCCCCCTGCGCACCTCCCTCCCCCGTCATGTCATATCATGTCATATCATGTCATGTCATATCATTTCACGTCACGTCATGTCACGTTTGTTTTCGGGCTCTGGCCTACCTACCTACCGGCTGTACCAGTATACGGATGGACACCATCTCCCGCGGGCAGCTGATACACTGATACACGTCTTCAACCGCCCACGCCTCCCAACCCGACCCGACAAACAAACAAGCACCCTCATCCACACACTGCCTCCCCTGCCTCCCCTGCCTGCCCCGCAGCTGCTGCTTCGGTTCCCAGCTGGCCGCCCTCAACTCGCTGCCCGCCTACCTAGACCACAGCTTCGGGCTGCGGCCGGTGCCAGCGGGGGCGGTGGCCTGCCTCATGGGCCTTATGCACCTACTCGCTCGTCCGGCAGGAGCCTGGCTGGTGACGGAGGGGCGGCAGCCGCAGCAGCCACCGGCAGCAGCAGCAGCAGTGGCGGCGGTAGAGCCGGGATGTGGAGGTGGATGTGGCTGTTGCGTCGGCGGCTGCTGCTGCTGCGGCTGCTGGGGGCCCCGGGGCGGGCGGCAGCGGCGGCGGTGTGCTTCAGTTGGTTGGCCGCGGGGTCTGGCGGCGCTGTGGCTGTCACAGAGCGGTGGCGGACTGTGCTGTGCGCTGCTGGGGGGCGTGGCTAGCGGCAGCCTGGGGGCGACGGTGGTGCTGGTGGTGCTGTTTGGATTGGGATGCCAGATGGTGAGTTTGGGGGCTGAGATTGGGGGGGCGGGGGCGGGGGGGGGGCCGGAGAGGAGGGAGGAGGGAGGAGAGGAGCAGCAGGGGGTTGGATGAGGGGGGCGAGGGGGGCAGGGGCGTGTGGGTAAGAATGTGCGGACCGCTTTCCGTACTGCTGCTCCTGACCTTTGTCCATGGTTTGGAGAAACGGGGCTGCCTGGCCGGGCCCGGATGGTTTCGGAGTGTGGATACGCAGTGCAGTGCAGCGCACGTGGGTAGGCCCGTGGGGGCCCGTGGGTGGCCCGTGCGGACCGCTTTCCGTACTGCTGCTCCTGACCTTTGTCCATGGTTTGGAGAAACGGGGCTGCCTGGCCGGGCCCGGATGGTTTCGGAGTGTGGATACGCAGTGCAGTGCAGCGCACGTGGGTAGGCCCGTGGGGAGCCGCCCAGGTCCCGGAAGCCCCTTATGGCTGCCCCTTGCGCGGGTGGGTCAGGAGAGGGGAGAGGGGAGAGGGGAGGGCAGGTGCAGCTGTTCGTGCTCACCCTCACCCTCGCCCGCCTCTCTCACCTCTTATCCCTCGCCTGCCTGCCTGCCTGCCTGCCCGGCACCACTCACTGCACGGCGCCCTGCTCTGCTGCTCGCCCCTGTAACCCCGCCTGCCTGAGGTGGTGGGTGCGTCCTTGCCTGCATGCGTGCGTGCGCCTGAGCGTCTGCGCCACCATTCCTTTCGATTCCCTCTCCCACACAGATGTACCCCCCATGTAACCCTGTGTGTGTCTGTGTGTGTGTACGACCTCCTCCGCCTCCCCCCCCCCCTCCCTCACAGGCGGCCGGCATGGTCCTAGCTCTCACTGCCCTGGCGGCACCGCCCTGCCCCCCGCCCCCCGCCACCGCCACCGCCTGCTCGTCCTCCGCCGCCGCATCCTCGGCTCTCGCCTCTCCCTCCTCCCGCTCCCCCTATGTGGTGGTGGCGGATGTGGTGGTGGGCGGGGGCCTGGTGGGGGCGGTGGTGCTGCAGGCCGCCTGCTTCTCAAACGGCGGGTGCGTGCGTGCGTGCCTGCTTGCACACAGCGCTATGTTAGCACCTGTGTTGTGCAGTTCCCGGCACCATTGGTCCGATTGCGTCCCCTCCATTACGTCCCCCGCCCCTACGTGTTGGATCCCTCCATGCGTCCTGAGCCGCGCGCCCCCAACCCGCCTGCCGTACACTGCCACACCATACATGGCTGTCGTACACCTCAGGTTGTCGTACGCATTTGGATGGATCTGGATGGGGGTGGCGATCGTGGTCGGCGCTCTGCTGACGGCGCTGCTGCTGGCGGCAGCGGCCGGCGGCTGCTGCGTCTCGCCCCTCGGGTACCGCAGTGCAGCCGCCGCCGCCTCGGCTTCCGCCTCCTCCTCCTCCTCCTCCACCTCCTCCTCGCCTACTTCCCCATCCTGGTGGTGGTGGTGTTGCGGGAGCGGCAGCCGCTGCGACGGCGGGGGCGACTGGCCGGCGGAGGACGATGGCTCACCCAGTGTGTGATTGGTGGGTTGGTCGGTCGGTTGGTTGTGTATACATAGGGGAATGTCCACAAGGTCATGCACCAGGAGGGTATCCTCGCGACTCGAGTCGCTGCTGCTGCTGGTAGCCAGCGCCGCTGATGAGTGGTGTCTTTAGATTGCTGCTGCTGCAGGAGGGAAGGCGGGCTTCGGGATCCGGTCCGTCTCTGCTTTGGTGGCGGGGTGGGGGGAGGGGAGGGGGCCGGTGTCGGGCGACAGCCTCTGAATGGGGCGGCCGCGAAGGGGTGAGGGGTTGCAGGAATTCTGGTTCTGCCCCTTCCGGAGGGGGTCCGCCGAGGAGCAGGAGCAGCGGCGCCGTCGCGGCGTCGCCGTTCAACACGACCGCAGCGGTGGCGACGGAAGCGGCGATGGCGGCGGAAGAGGCGATGACGGCGGCGGAGCGGGATGCGAAGCTGTCGCTGCTAGAGGCGCCGGCGCATTTCGTTTGCAATCTGTACGGATTTCCGTACACACACCGCGACTCGCTGATGGACCTGTACGTCTGGGCGCTGGCGAATCTACGCGGTCGCCCTCCACCCCCCGATGGCGAATCTACGCGGTCGCCCTCCACCCCCCAGACCCGCCACATTGTCCAGCGGGGGTGCGTGTGCGTGTGTGTGTACGTTTATAACACGGAGCTGCTGCTACTACTACTGCTGCTGCTGCGGTCTGCTGCGACATGCCGGGATATCAAAGCGCGATTACGAATAAACTCGGCAGAGTGAAGAGAGAAGGCCACAAGCAAGGAGATGGATATGAAGAAAAGAACAGCAAGAAGAAGAAGAAGAAAATGAGCAGATGAGATGATGAATGCAGCAGTGCGAGTTGATGCTCTAACGCAGTACATGCTTCCTTCCGAAACCCAGGTGCGGGTGCGGGTGCTGCCAACCGGGCCCCGACCCCGGCCCAGCCCGGCCCGGCGTGGGGCCCGGGACGGGATGGGACGGGACCCGGGAGGGGCGCCGGCGTGTAGCGCGCGCGTGCGTACCATTTGCGTGTGCGTGTGCGTGTACGTTCCGTCCCACCGTCTGCGTGTTAGCGGCTGGTGCTGGTGCTGGTGCTGGTGCTGCCCGTACTGGTACCTCGCGGTGGGGATCCAACGGGTGGGAGCGGAAGTGAGGGCTGCCTCCGCTCCGCACGCACTGGCACTGGCGCTCCCTCGGCCGCACGCGATCAAGACCTAGCTGAGATGCGGCGACGACTGTCGTGTGAGGCCGTTTCGTCGGGCGCGCTCGATTGCACGGACGCGCGCTCGCCGGCGATGGGCAAGTCGAGGGAGGGGCGGGGAGGGTGACGTGCGCATGCTGGCGGCGCTGGCACGGGCCGGTGCGTCGCTGTCGGACGGAAGGAGGATTAATAAAAGATGCTAAATGACGTTTCGTGAGGGTGTGAGAATTTCGCGGGTGTGTGAGCGCACGTGAGCTTCCTCTTGCGGAATTGATTTATTGCTGCCATTCTGATGTCGATGCCAATGCTGACGCCGCCCTTGCGGGAGGACACCGCAAACACACACACGATGCCTAATATAAGGGCACTTTGTTTCATGACGTTGTGTACGACTGACCGGCAGGGACGAGTTCGACTGGGTTCTGAGGAAGGAGAGCGACGGAAGGATTGCACGTTGCAATCGAGGCCCCGGTCTGTGAGGCGCCGTACCCTGCCGCCGCCGCCGTTTACTTGTACACCGCTGCCGTGCAAATGACGCGTCCGTCACCAACCCGTCGCGCGTTCCGATTGGGCTCGCTATCTGGTGCGGTGCGGTGCGGTGCAGGGCAAGAAGGAACAAGGAAGGCGGGGGGCGGAGGTGCAAGTATGCGTGTGCGCTCTGTAGCAAGGGGGGTGGGGGGCACGCGGGGACACTTTGCAAGTCCCTTGTTGCTGCTCGTGCGTGCGTCTTTGCGTGCGTGGATCGATTCATGGACGCGGACCGAAAGGGAAGTCAAGAAGGGCTAGCTGTATGTGTGTGAGGGAAGGGAAGAGGAGGGGAGGGAAGGGGAGGGGAGGGGTTGCGCAACCAACCAAGCAAGTACGTTGATGATGGCATGGATGGTATGGATGGATGAGTGGTTTGTAGCTTTGTACTGTTGAGCGGCGAGTGGGTGAGTGGGTGCGTGGGTGAGAAGGGATGGGCAGGTGCGTGTGTGCACGCACGCTGCCGGCTAGCCGCGCGCGGGCGTGTTCGTGCTCATCGGGCTCATTGAAGCACGCGCGCCCGCACATACGTACGTGCGGTTGCAATCAGCGGCCACCAGTTGGAGCGAGCGCAAGCACAGTTTCTTCTCCCCTCGAAAATAAGGTTGCGAAGGCGCTCATGTGAGCGAGCGAGCGACGGGGCCTCCAAAGAGGTCAGGCGTGCGCCACGGCATGCAGTGGCTGCATGGGTGGGTGGGTGGTCGTCGGATCTGGGGCGTGAGTGAGCCCGTGGGGTGACCCGCACGCCGCACTTGGGTGTGTGTTCGTGCGCACGCTTGGATGTGTGGATGTCTGCCCCCGGTGCCGGGAGGCGACCCCTGCACACCTGTGCACATGTGCACCTGTCGCAGCAGGCAGTTGTTGTCCGTGGACGCGCCTGCACGCTCGAAGCAAAGTTGGTTGGTTGGTTGGCAGGTCGGTTGGTTAGATGGCAGGTCGGTTGGTTGGTTTGCAGGTCGGTTGGTTAGATGGCAGGTCGGTTGGTTGGTTGGCAGGTCGGTTGGTTGGTTGGCAGAATGGTTGGTTGGGTGATTGGTTGGCAGGCCGGTTGGTTGGTTGGCAGGTGGGTTGGTTGGTTGGTTGGTTGATGTATCGGTTGAGCGGTTGAGCAGTTGGGTCGCTAGCTTCCTATGAAGAAGCAATCGTGCATCGCTCCATTTCCATGTGTGCTTCCGCCCCTCCATGAATACCGGCCCCGGCGAGCTTCTGGCTGGCTTGGTCGGCCCTGCCGCCCGCGCCGCATGGATGGATCGGCGTGCACGTTGGTTGGGGTGTAAGGCTCACGTACAAACCCAACCCCGTCAGCGGTATGTACGTTGGTGAGGAAAATACGGTAAGCGGGCGAGCGAGTGGAGCTTACGTCATGCCTTCCCTGGACGCTTCGTGTGCTTGCGTTCACGAAGAGCGGAAGTTGAAGTGGAGCGAGGCAGCATTGTCCGATGCATGCAGACTGCGGTGAGGAGGAAATCCGTGCCACCCTTGTCTTTGTGATCTTTGAGCCTCGCGAAGTCGCGATTGGCTGGCAGCGGCCAGGACTGTGTTGAGTGGCTTTTGGGGCCCCGGCCCACCGGGCCCACCGGGCCCCCAGGAGGAACGACGAGGGGGCTCGGACGCCCGGTGGGTCAATCGGTAGCCCGCTGGGGGCTTGTGGCGCGCGGGGCTGTGTCGCTGCTTTAGGACCCCGGATGACTTGGACTGATAACCGCCCGTGCAAGGCGGCACGGACCCAGGCCCATTCATCCATTCGCCCACGCATGTTTCGTACGACATCGATCAGCCTGGCGGCGCAGTCTGTTTTCGCCCGCCGGTGGATCTTGATGCCCGTCAGTGTGGGCCACCACCGCCGCGCCCACGCCGCACCGCTCCCCCCGCCAAGGCCCGCCCGGGTGGTGCTCCTCGTGTATGTGGACCGCCAGGTTGGTCGCCGCCTGGCCGCACACACTGCAGGCACCGGAGCGGTTGGCGTCGTACATGTGGTACAGCGGCTGGTGCAGCCGCAGTTTTGCAGCGGATGTGATGTGATGCGCCCAGCCAGAGGGATGTATGTGTGCATAGGATGTGGCACACCCAGCCACGTGTCCAACTTTCTGCAGTGTTCGACTCCGTCTGCCGAGCCATCCAGGAGCGGGCCACAGTCGGCGGCGAAGGGGAAATACCTGATGACCTGCCCTGCCTGGCTGGCTGCCTGGCTGCCTGGCTGCCTGCCTGGCTGGCTGCCTGGCTGGCTGGCTGGCTGGCTGGCTGGCTGGCTGCCTGGCTGCCTGGCTGCCTGGCTGCCTGCCTGCCTGCCTGCCTGCCTGCCTGCCTGCCTGCCTGCCTGCCTGGCTGGCTGCCTGGCTGCCTGGCTGGCTGGCTGGCTGGCTGGATGCCTGGCTGCCTGGCTGGCTGGCTGGCTGCCTGCCTGCCTGCCTGGCTGCCTGGCTGCCTGGCTGCCTGGCTGCCTGGCTGCCTGGCTGCCTGGCTGCCTGGCTGCCTGGCTGCCTGACTAGCTGGCTGCCTGGCTGGCTGGCTGGCTGGCTGGCTGCCTGGCTGCCTGGCTGGCTGCCTGGCTGCCTGGCTGCCTGGCTGCCTGGCTGCCTGCCTGCCTGGCTGGCTGCCTGCCTGCCTGGCTGCCTGCCTGGCTGGCTGTCTGGCTGCCTGGCTGGCTGCCTGGCTGCCTGGCTGCCTGCCTGGCTGCCTGGCTGCCTGCCTGGCTGCCTTGCTGCCTGGCTGCCTTGCTGCCTGGCTGCCTGGCTGCCTGGCTGCCTGGCTGCCTGGCTGGCTGCCTGGCTGGCTGCCTGCCTGCCTGACTGCCTGCCTGACTGCCTGCCTGACTGGCTGCCTGGCTGGCTGCCTGGCTGGCTGCCTGGCTGGCTGCCTGGCTGCCTGGCTGCCTGGCTGCCTGGCTGCCTGGCTGCCTGGCTGCCTGGCTGCCTGGCTGCCTGGCTGCCTGGATGCCTGGCTGCCTGCCCTGCCTGGCTGGCTGCCTGGCTGGCTGCCTGGCTGGCTGCCTGGCTGGCTGCCTGGCTGCCTGGCTGGCTGCCTGCCCTGCCTGGCTGGCTGCCTGGCTGGCTGCCTGGCTGGCTGCCTGGCTGGCTGCCTGGGTGCCTGGCTGGCTGCCTGGCTGCCTGGCTGCCTGCCCTGCCTGGCTGGCTGCCTGGCTGCCTGGCTGCCTGCCTGGCTGGCTGCCTGGCTGGCTGGCTGGCTGGCTAGGTGGGTGTGAATGGCGGCGTGTGGCGGAGGGCGCTTTTACAAGAAAGCGCTACACAGCCCCCTGAGCAATAATCCGGCGTGTCGTGTGTTGCGCCTTGAACGTAGATTACGTATTAAGTTGTTTTGTGTAGCGCGCACGTTCGCGCCTCCGAAACCGTGACGTCGTTGTTCATAGGCCGGAGCAATGGCTCGGCTCACGACAGCTTCACACGCTCCATCCCAGCAGGCCGGCCGGCCAGCAGGTAGCCCTCGGCAGCTGATGTACCTCATGCTGCACCTCTCGCCCCTGTCGCCTGTCCTATACGCCCGGATGCGGGCACGTACAATTCACCGACATCCGGAAGATTGACACGTTTCTGCTGGCTGGCTGGTTTCGGAACGGGCTGTCGCACGTGCCGTGCAGTTGGACGCACGGCGCAGCAGCGTACCGTGACGTACCGTGTCGTATCTGTGTGCAGCACTACTGCGGCGATTGGCCACATATACGCTCAAGCGTGACGGCGCGGTTCGCTGCACTACTTCCCACTCGTTTCAGCTAGCTTTACCCGCTCGACGTTGCCCGCAATGACAAAGCGCCACACGTCGAACGGTGGCGTGAGACGCTCGCCGCACCAGAGAGCAGACAACACCGAGCGAGTTGGGTCGTCCGGAGCTCTGTGGCCCCACTGCAAAACTGCTAATCCGGCCGGCACCGGCAATTACATACGTACCCGGCACGTGCATGGCCGTAATCCCAGGGTAGGGCAATCCCGGCAGCACAACCAACCGCCTGGACAGCACGCGGCTTCAGGGCAGCTGGTGTGAGCCAGAACCGCCCCGCCCCGCCCCGCCCCGCCAGAACACTTCTGCGCGCTCCTCCCCCTTCCGGGACCAGAGGTGGAATGCTGAGCACCAGAACAACGGGTCGGTTGGGTGACAGAACCGGGAGTAAGGCTGTAGCCTGTAGCCTGATTCCGCTGAGATTAACCCAGCCAGCTCCGCAGCCTTGCCGTACGCCATTAAGGGCACGAACTTCACTGCCTGTCAACTCGATGTGCTTCGGTCCGTCTCCCCAAACAAGACTGCTTCTGGATGGCTCTGTGCTCCGCCCCTAACCCTAACCCTAACTCAAAAACCCTAAAACCCTCGCAGGCAGGGCAGGTCCGGTCAGTGCACAGGTGCAGACCCCACCGCCCCAACCCAAACCAGCCCAGCCGGCTGTGCGTGCACCGCCTGTGCGTATGTACATGGCAATAGAACAACATTATGGAGAAGCCCGTCCAGGTCCAGGTCCAGCTGCACATGCATCTCCCCGGCAGGCAGGCAGGGGCTGCAGAGCGCCATGCGGGCCCCGCCGGCGGAGTCTCGGCCATCAAGATCTGCCACTCACTCTCACTCTCACACAGGACCGCCACCAGCAGGCGGGCGCCAACTTGCACATACCCCTTGTCATTGGCATTACTTGGTTCCGACACCGCATCCGTCAATTCGTCTGTCGCCTGCCTCCGCTGAGCTGCTCCAGCTCCGCTCGCACCCGGTCACGGAGCCGCAGCTGCGGCTGTGGTGGCTGCTGCGGCTGCGACGGCTGCGGCTGCTGCTGCGGCGGCTGCGGCGGCTGCGGCGGCTGCGGCGGCTGCGGCGGCTGCGGCGGCTGCGGCGGCTGCGGCGGCTGCGGCGGCTGCGGTGGCGGCTGCGGCGGAGGCAGCGCCTGCTGCGTCTGCAGCGGCTGCGGCGGCTGCTGCGGCTGCAGCGGTGGCTGCGGCGGTGGCTGCTGCGGTGGCTGCGCTGCCGGTTGCTGCCGCCCGAGCGGAGATGCTGTCTTTGGCGGTGCCGCCTCCCGTAGCACCAGCACCGGCGCTGCCGGTGGCGGCGGTAGCGGCGTTAGCGGCGGTGGTTGCTGTTGCTGCTGCCTGCCGGTGAGACCTGCTGCACAATCCACACCCGCTGCTGCGAGGGGCGGACCGGCGGCGACGTTGGGGCCGGCGGCAGCGGCGGTCACCAGGCCGTTGCTGCCGCTGACGCTGCTGCTGCTACTGCTGCCACCGCTGCCCGGCGTCTGCATCGCCGCTAGGATGTGAGGGTCCGCCGACCACAGCCGCGGGTCAGCGGCGGTGGGAGGCGGCAGCGGCAGGCGGGTGAGCACCGCGTCCCGCCATAAATCCACAACGTTGACCCATGGGTCACTTGCTGAAGACACCGGCGCCTGGTCAGCAGCGGCCCCCTGCATCACAGCAGCATGTGCAGCGGATGCGGGGACCGCCACACCGCCGCAACCCCAGTACCGCAACGCTCCGGCCGCCACGGCGCCTTGATCCAGGGAGGCCGCTGCCCCAGCGGACACCGCCCCGCCCGCGTTGGTCGCCTCGGCTGTCGCTGCACCCCCTCAGCCATACATGCATGCGGATACCCAGGACGGAAGCAAAGGAGGCAGGCGCGCATTGAGCGTTTGATGTTGTTACAGCGAGGGGGTGGTCAACGATGAGCTTGCAGTTACACATGCATGCATGTATGTATGCGCGCACTCAACAGTACGGTAGTGCAATGCAAACTTGGGAACGTGCGAGCAGCAGAGCAGCACTGTGCATGGTTTGGGTGTGTCGTACAGCGCATGGATGATCGAGGGACGCGCAGGGCAAGGGACAGGGGGGAGGTCGACCGGGGGAGGTCCACGGCGCACTGTAAGCAGCAAAGGCTTATCCCGCGGATGCTCAGGAGCCAGGCTTACGGTACACGCACGACGACGAGCTTGAACAGCGGTGGGTGCTCGTGTGTGAGGACGGTCGGTAAGGCGTCAGGTGGGCCTAACAACTGCTGGGTCGCTGTCTGTGTTGTACACGTATGTACGGCAGTTCACGCCAAAGGATGGGTAGGTACAGCCCCAACTTAGCCAGGTGTGGGCCTTCCGACCTTCAGCTGACCGAGCCGACCAGCCCGCTGCTCCGGATCCGGATCCGGTAGTACATTCGTACCGGTAGTATGCTGGTGCCACACAAACCCACCTGTAGGTGCCCCCTGCTCTCGCCTCAGCAGCTGTGGCAGCGGATGGCCCGAGGCCGGCGCGTCGGCCGCAGCGACTGATCCGATCGGCCGCTGCTGCTGCCCCTGCTGCTGATAACGACCCAGCTGCAGCGGCCACAGCAAGGCCTGGGACTCTTCCCTTGGCGGCGGCAGATCCGTCAGAGCCGTCGCCGCCGCGGGTTGCTGCTGCCGCCCTTGGGGGCCGCTGCTGACGTCAGCACCGCCGCGGGGCACCGCCGTGGTGGCCGGGAGCGCCATGCCACCCTGCTGCGCCTCACCTGCCAACTGAGGCAGCCCGACTTGCGGCGCCGCAGCGGAAACCACCACCGCCAGAGGAACCACCACCACCGCCAGAGGGGCCGCCGCCTCCACCCTTCCCGCGGCGTTGACGTCCATCCCAACGGCCGGGTGCTGCTGCTGCTGCTGCTGCCCGCCGCCGCCACCGCCGACGCCGACGCCGGCGCCACCGCCGTCAGCGCCGCACACCTTGACAAAGAAGGCGTGATGGTCCTTGTTGTGGTGGGCGGCGGCGGGGCGGAAGGTGATCGTGTCGCCTACCTGCGCGCCCAGGTGCTTCAACATCGGCATGCAGCCGCCCAGTACGAAGTTGCTTTTGACAAGGTGCACCTGCTAGGTGGGTGGGTGGGTGGGTGAGCGTCAGCGTTGGGCGCAAGTCACGCCAGACACTACTCAACGAGCAGAGCAGCAGCCGGCACGGCAGTAAGGCATCTGAGCAAGTGCCGCATCCCCCGCAGACGTGACGGCGTGCCCCCGCTTTACTTGGCCGCATTTCGATACGCCCCGCACGGGACAGGCCACCATCCAGATCCGCGCACGCACACGCACGCAAGTCGGTTATGTGGGCGGAATACGGTAAGCTCGATTCACGTGTGGGTCTGCTCTGCTGCGTGCAAAGGCAGCGCACGGACTGTGCACATATATGGAGAGGGGGAAGGGGGTGTGGGAACTGGGGAGTCCGGCAGGGAGGCCGCACGAGCAGTACAGCTGACGATGGTGGGTGCAATGTGCAACTGCAGGAAGTATCGCGGTGATAAATGGTATTCAGCTCCCAAGGTCGCCAACCCGCTTGCGAACGGGCGATCTAGTCATGCGTACGTCAACCCACCCACCTTCCACTCCCGCCTGCTCCCCCTGTTGCGCTCGTCTCCATTCTCGCCGTCATCGTCTTCATCGCTAATAAGCGTTACCGGTATGTCTTCCACCTGGCACCGCTGCTGCTGCAGCTTCCGTGCCGCCGCCAGCCCCGAGAAGGGCCCCTTGCGCAGCCCGCTCGTGATCCACAGCCAGCCCTGCGCGGCTGTACGGCAGGCATGCAGCACCACATGGCCGTACAGTACTTGCTTCACGCTCGGTTCCATCTGTACGACAAAAGGCCCTGATGATGTGGGCCCGTGAACCAACCCATGCACGTTGGGTTGCGGGTTCGTGCGAAATATGTTACATCTCGCTCGAACCCGCGTGCTGCTGTCGCAACTGCCTAGTACCGCAATACTGAGTCGCGCATTTGAATTTTATGCATGGACGTAGCAAATGCTCCCCACCCGGTCTGTGGCCCCAGCCACCATGCATGCGGGGGATGAGCCCAAGTGATCCGGGATGAGCCCAAGTGTCCGTCCATGCCAGCCGTAGCTGCCAGCACCACGCATCAACCCAAACACTGGCCCTGGCGTATTGGGAGCACGCAACGCAACACGCGAGGAGGGTAGACCTCCTCCCTAGAACACAACAACACACAGCATATTCCGTCGGCCACTGCCTGCTGCCCGCCTTACCTTCCGTTGCGGTGAGCTGCTTGGAACAGAAAGCGTCGTTCCCGGCAACCATGGCAGCTTCCTCCTGCGGCTGCGGCTGCGGCTGCAGCAGGTGCGGTCGCTGCAACAGCTGCAACAGCTGGGCTGCCAGTGGTACCGCTGACCTCTGTGCCTCCTGGCCGCTGCCGTCAGCAGCGGCAGCAGCAGCGGCAGCAGCAGTGGCAGCGGCAGCGGCAGCAGCAGTGGGAGCGGCAGCGGCAGAAGCAGTGGCAGTGGCAGCATCCGGGCCGCCGCTGGATACGCCGGCAGCACCTACAACGCCAGCGGCGCCAGCTATGCTAGCGACGGTAGAACCGCCGCCTGCTGCCGCAGGGCGTGTGCCTTCGTTGGTGGTGGTGGCGACATACGGCTGGGCGCCACCCTGCAGCAGCTCGCTCTTGCCGCTTGCGAAGACCCGCGGGTCGTTGTGGATGAAGGGGCGCTGCGCTGCTGCTCCGACCTGACCCGCAACCCTGGCGTCGAAAAGCGGCGGCAAGACGATCGGACAGGCCGCGGCTCGCAGGGCCTCACCGGCGGAGCCGCTGCTGTCGCCGTAGCTTTCATTTCCTCGGGGGCGCTTCATGGGGGGCGGCGCCATCGTGCCGCTGAAGGCGTTCATGCCGAGCGGGTGCAGCACACGCGCCTCCGCATACGGGTCCCTGTCACTGCGCCGCTTGCCCAAATCCAAAGGGGCAAAGCGCTCGTGCCCAACATTGTAAGATGGCGCCGCGGAGGCGGCAGCAGCGGCGGCGTTGTCGGCGGCAGCGTTTGCAGTGGTGAGGCGGCCGGCGATTCCGGTGGCGCCGCTGCCAGCAGCCGAGGGCCCAGCGGCCCCGGCGCCCAGGAGCGGGCCGGTAGGCAGCGCATCGGGAGGCTCTGTCTTGATGTCAGGCAGCAGGCCGTGGCCGTTGGCACGAGAGATTGGGCGGCCGCCGGCGGGGCCTGCGAGGCCAACCAGACGCGTCAGGCAGGCAGCTCTTTTAAAGCACACGCATTGCGCGCCAAATGGCGCTCCGCGATTGAGAATCGCATGGACGAACGCGGATAGGAGCTGTCGAAAGGGCCGGCGGCGTGGATGAGCATGCGCGCACAGATTTTATCATTCGTTCATCGCTCGAAGCGCATGTTTTGCAGTGAAGCTGCAGGGTGTATTTAGCAGTCGTGCCTTTCGCTTGCGAGCTTTGCAGGCTTACAGGCGCAGCTGACTTACAAGCGCAGCTGACAGCCATAACGTTGCTGCTCAGGAGATGAGTTCAAATCTTATATGCGGACAGAAGCTTTGCAACTTTGCTGATGGCCAAGGGCAAGCATACCGGTAGGCGTGGTATGGGCTAGAATGGGGGCACGGAACGCGAGCTTGGAAACCGAGAATGACGAATCGAAGGAGTGGATTTACACCGCCCGAGCCTTGCTTGCTGTCTCCAAACCCACCATCAGCGTCTAGGCATCCCGAGAGGTCCACCGGCACGTCGAAAGGGGACGTTGTCATTTGCCGCCCCGCGGGTCCGCGAGAGCTTTAGCGTTTCCGGGGCCAAGCGACGAGGGCGGCAATCGGAGCAAACACCGTCTTCGAAAAAGCGTTATTACATCACCGTGACACTCAGGACTGCCATGCTTGTAGCTACAGGTAGGAAAGTCTTGCTACGGCATGCAGTTGCTACTCGCAGGTCACCAACTACCCTCAACTACAGAGTCATGGACCTGTGCAGTGATAAAACTGTCGAGACGAGGAATGTGCGAAACATTTGGCCGAAAAGTCGAACATGGTGTTGACGTACGGGACGCTAAATTTGCGTTTTCAAGTGCCAAGTATGTTTTCTCTTGAGGGTGCACACACATGGACCTTACCGCACGTTAACAGCGCTCTGGTTTGACAATCTACACGTGCGGAGCCGCACAGCACTGCAAGTGTGAGCTGCACACGGAGGCAGCTCCGTCCCTTCTCCCAGGCCACGACGCATAAGCCCCAAGAGGCCCCGGAAGCTCCGAGGCCAACAAGCCGATGCCCACCAGGACAACCTTGCGCGAACACAAACCGAGGAACGTACCGTACAGACACAGCAAGCTGGGATTGACCCACTGCAACAACTTCTGCTACGGGTTGGGAATCTTCAGACGACCGAGCGTCGAGGCGGACCAGCAGTCATGCGGTCGTGGCTGCACCTGCCGCTCCGATGAGGTACGGTATGGTTGGCTCAAAACGCACCTATGCGTCTCACATTTTTAGTACTGCAAGCATCTCGTCCCAGCCAAGGCAGGTCCACGCAACGCGTCCACAAGTCCATCACCGAACGCAGAAGGCGGGTAGGCGGCCGGCCTAGGTACCGCACCGCACTCACAACGCTGTCACGCCCCCGGGACCATCGTCACGCACGGACCCGGACACGCAGCCGTCTTCGCCGCAAGAGTGCGCCCAGCTGTACGACAAATACAGATGGAGCACATTCCGTGCATGCAGATCGTTTAATCCAATGAATCCTACCTGCCATGTTCGCCAACACTGTACCTTCACCGTTCCCCCCTACATTTCCTCCCCCCATTCTCACGGCCGGCCAATCAGCCCCGTGCCGCCGGCCCCCCTGCGCACCTCCCTAGAGCCCCCGCCCCCGCCCGAGGTTGCGCCCGGCGGCGGCAGCAGCCCTGCCGCCCACTGCCGCACCGCGCTCTTCATGGTCTTGTTGTCGTACAGCTGCTTGGAGGGCAGGCGCTGCTTGGTGACGGGGGAGGTGTGCACGTGGCGCAGGTGGCTCTCGATGGCCTCGCGCTCGTACGTCACACCGTCCGCAGCCACCACCGGGTCGCGGAAGACCTGGGAGGGAGGAGAGGGGAAGAGAAGGGGAAAGGGAGAGGGCAGGGGAAAGGAGGTTTTCGAGACAGGGTGGACGTCGCCCTTGCCGTTGCCCTCATCAGACCTGCTTCGTGCCGGCTTTGTCCAGGGCTGTGGAATGCTCCCGGCACAGCGACAGCGGCCATCCATCTCTAGACGGCACCACATCACCCTACACCCCCAGGGAGCTCTGTGGGCGAGTGAGTTGCTGCCAAGAGAGCGGTGCGTTGCCGGGGAAAGGGCGTTTTGACCGCCACTTCCAACCCGGACGACGACGGGAAACTGCCCGTCCGGCCCGGCCTCGCGTCCGAGGCACCTTCAAAATTCACGATAGCCCTCCCTCCCCCTCGAAGCCAACGGCAGAACGCCAGAACCCCCTGCCGCCCGCCGCTCCCAGCATTTCCGCAGCCGCCAACCGTCAGCAGTCGCAGAGACGGCCCCTATGGCGCTGCGCCAGCGCTGGTTGTGGTCAACGCACGCATGTTGCAGGATCGGGCGAATACCCCCACCGTCTAAAATTCACCCATATTGAGGGGAGGCCAGCCCTGCGGTGCCGAAGCACAGCCCTGCAGGGCCCCAAGCCCCAACCCTGCGCCGCCTCCCACCTGGTGCCCCTCATCTTCGTCCACCCGCCCAGACAGAACCCAACAGGCCGTGTGTCAGCGGTACATCCAACGCACAGTGCCCCCGACAAGCAGAGGGCACATGGTACCCCTGGCCACGCCCCAACCTGCATTCCCGGCCTCACATGCGCACATGCCCTAAGGCCCAGAAAATCAAAACCAACCCGCCCGGAGCCCAAACCCACCGGGTTTTCTGGCCCCCAGCTCCCCCACCCACCTCGCAGGTCAGCGGGCACAGGAAGCAGTCGGGCACAATATCCGTGGTGGTGCAGGTGGCGGGGGGCAGCCTGCTCCTACCGCCGCCACCCCTGTTGTGGCCGCCACCACCCTCCGCCTCCCCAGCCCGGTCGTCCTGGTCCTGGTGCTGCGGCTGCAGCAGCGCCACCGTCCGCTGCATCCGGAAGAAGCCCTCCGGGTCAGCCGCAATGTCGCGGACCAGCTCCACACCCTCCCACAGCAGCAGCGGACCCGCCGCCGCCGCCTCCGAGTCAGCATCATCGTCATCCTCATCGTCGTCGTCGTCGACAACGTCCTTGTCTGCGCTACCGGGCCTACGGCGGCCGCGGCGGCCCGGCCGCCGCCGCCGCGCAGCGGCGGCGGCTACACCTCCGCTGGTGCTGCCGCCTCCGCTGCCGTCCTCCTCCTCCTCATCATCATCACCGTCCGACTCGCTGTCGCTGCTCCCAGCTCCGAAGTCGGTCGTTGGATCCAGCAGCTCCAGCAGCATGGAGCCGCGCTCATGTTTGCGCTTGCCGGCAATCGTGTACGGCGTCATGCCGTACGCATCCACCTGGACAAGCACACCGTATTGCCGTCACCGTCCACCGGGGCACCACTGGGGGGAAGTGCTGATGGAGAGATGCAGCCCGAGCCCAGCACCTGCTGAAAAGGTTGGCTGCTCGGCCTGTCATGAGCTACTTATTGCTCAGGGCAGGACTGCTTTCCAGAAGGATTCAGATATTCAGGGTGTGGCCGGCTCGCATACTCGCACGACGCCAGCACGGCAAGGCCAGGTAATGTCGCGCGCCACGGAAACGACGCGCGGCACTTCAAAGGCCGAGCGGTACCCGCACCTCATAGCGGCCAAACTCACCATCAGGCGGGGGTCTATGGCGGGCGGTCGCGGCAAGGGCGGCTGTGGCACCTCAAGGAGCCCGTCCATGCTCCCCGCGCTGCTGCTGCGCCTGCTGCCGCCGCTGCTGCCGACGCCGTCACCGGCCTCCGACGCCCGCGCCGACGCGCCCTGCTCCCCAGCCGGCCCCAAACCCGCTGCCGCTGAAGCTTCCTCAGCTGGCCCATCCGCAGTAAGCAAGGCACCTTCGCCCTCGGCCGGACCCTGCTCCCCACTGGTCGGCCCTTGCGCTGTCCCGGGCCCGCTCGCGCCGTACGCAGCAGCCCCTCCGACTGCTGCTACTGCTCCTGCTGCGCCGGAATCGACCCGACCCTGGTCCGTATCCCGCGCCTCCCCGTCCCCGTCGCCCCTCTCCTCCGCCTTCGCCTCCTTGTCTTTCTCGTGCTGCTGCTCCTTGGCGATAGCCATCTGCTCCCGCCCCTCCGCAGCCGCCGCCGCCTCGACCGTCTCCTGCGGACCCTTCGTCACGGCATCCGCGGCCCCGTTTTGCGCCGCTGCTGCCGACGAGCCCTGATGCCCCTGCTCCCGCGGCCCCTCCTCGTCCTGTTGGTCGGTGGGCTCCAGGTCTCGCGCGGAGTGCCCGCCGGCCCCTCGCGCCGCCGCCGCCGCTGCTGCCTTCCCCGCCGCCGCCTTCCCCGCCGCCAACGCCGCGTCAAAATACGCCGGCCGCGGTAGCGGCGCGCTGGGCCGCGTGGCCATTCGGTGCCATGCCGCCAGCAGCAGCACCGCCAGCGGTTGGTGGCCGCGCATGGCGGCGTAGTGCAGCGGCGTGGTGCCGTTGTTGCACGGCAGCTCCGCATCGTAGCAGTCGGCTTCGGTGCGCGAACAGATGTCGGCGCCAACCGCCCACAGCGCATGTGCGGCGCGCGTGTTGCCCGACCAGGCCGCGCAGTGCAGGGCGGTGCGGCCGTACATGTCGCCCGCGTCGGCAAACCTGGTGGACCGGGGTGGCGGGTGGCGGGAGGTGAAGGGCAGAAGAGCTGGCGAGGCGCGGGAGGGACAGCGCGCCGCGGGGGGGGGGGGGGGTAATAAGAACGGCCCGGGGCGAGGGAACGCATCGCAGTTACCTGGGATATTACCTGAGGATTACCTGATATCTCCAGCAGAAGTAAAACGAGCGCGCGGCCGCGTCGCCGCCGACCAACCCCAGACAGACCAGCACACGACAGCACGACACCAACACAGACAAACGCTGGAGACGCTGGAGACGTGGGAGAATGCCGCCAGAGAACCTGACGCGGCCCTCCCGCCGCGGCATACAGCATTCTCCTCCCGCGCCTCCCTTCCTGCGCTGGGCCCATATATCAAATCGCGTGTGGCGTCTGTCCTCTTCCCCACCTTCCTCATCCCCAATTCTATGCTGGTCTTCCCTCCCCCCAGTGCTCACTTCCGGATGACGTTGGCGTGCACCCCGGGCGGTGCGGCCACGGGGCCCTGCGCAATCAGCTGCTGCTGCATGTGGCCCAGCAGCAGCTCCACACAGTCGTTGCCCTTGCCGTCAGCCCGCCAGTGGAGGGCCGCTGGGGGGAAGGGGTACAGGGGGAGGTTGGAGCGGTAGGGTGTTCGGTGACCTGTCCGTGACCATGGGATAAGATGCTTCCTGACGGGGGGTCGCAATACGCAGTGCTCTACAGAACTACGCGATGGTGCCAAGGGGGGGGCCCACGGTGGTAAGAGTGGTACTTGCGCACCCCTGCGGACGCATGGGGAAAGCCACCCACCGTAGTGCAGGGCCGACTGCCCCATCGTGTCCGCCACCAGCAGATGTGCGCCGCTTTCCAGCAGCAGCCGCACGCACACGCTGTGGCCACCGCCGCAGGCAAGCATGAGGGGTGTCTGCCCCTTGGCGTTCTGGGGGGAAGGGAGGGCGGGCAGCTGTTCAGAAGGGAACGGGCGGGTGCAGGCCCCGGGCTCAAAGGGGCAAGACGGCCCCGGGGCTCCGAATGGGTCGAAGCGTACCGAAACGCACGTTGCGACCTTAGCAAAGGACCGTGCCTATTGGGCCGCTCACGCCCACTGACCTGCTTGTTTATGACCTTGGAGATCGGGTCAAAGTTATTGGAGACGGCATTTGCACGCGTAGTGTCAATGAGGACCCGGACGATGACGTCGTGACCCGCGGCTGCTGCCACGTGCCACGGCGTGTTTTTGTCGCTGGCATTTGTTGCAGACACCAGCGCAAAGTTCTTCCGCAGGAACAGACGCACGATGTCGACCGCTCCTGTCCTTGCTGCTTCACACAGGAAGAAGGCATCGGACGGCGTGAACGCCGCGTCTGCTGTGGACACAAAATTTCCCATGATAGGTACTCATGAAACCGGGTCACAACCTAGCTGCACCACGCGCAAACTGACTGCCCGAGGAGGTAGCAGCGGCTAGAAAATCCTCGCGCGCGCATAATTTGAACGGTGCAGATGTAACAGTGTGCTTGTGGTATAATGTGATACGGGAGAGAATTGCTATATCATAACGCACTTCGGGGCCAACCTCTCCATTCAACGTTGCCTTCGTCCAGACGTCGTCCACTTTCAAACGGAAAACGACCGATGGAGTTCCATGCGACGGCCATGCGAGATGCGACGCAACGCCGCAAAACGCCACAGTTCTTCGTCCACTGTTGAGTTCCACAGCAATTTTCATGCGAGGCAACATAAATGCTGCGGCCCTTCCAGCTTTGAAGCCCATTTCGTGACCGACGGTAGTCAGACATTGTTATTGGCCATAAATATACTTATGTGCATGTGAAAATGCCGACGGAGCTAGACCTTACGAATTTTCACCTTCCGGACCTGACCGGCGTGGAAATTGAGCCGACGCTGACGGTGAATATATGACGGTGTTGTTAGGGCGGCCGGTATCCTCCTACCTTGACGCTTGCGCTTTCATTTTGTTATCAGGCGATTGACTTGACAGCTAACCGCCTTCGGACAATCGACCCGCGCATACTCCAACTTGAAGGTATCTGCCCGTGCCCACATACACGTGGTGTACCTTGAGGTGTGACGTGTTCTTGTGCGCTACACAGGATTGCGGTGCATCAACTTTCGCCAGAACCTTCTTGCAAATGTGTCGGCGTGGAGCACTTGCGCCTGCAAGAGCGCGCTAGAAGATCTGGAATTTAGAGACAACCACTTATCAACGGTATTGTTATCGTTTAGAGGGGTTGCTCTATGCTTGGGGCTGTGCAGGGACTGAGCCGGCTGACGGGGGCTGTGGAGGGTGGGGAAAGCCCCGGACGCGAACCCGGTCTTTTGAGCGGCGAGCCGCGTTTGATGTTGGGCCTCTGGGGTGTTGTAATTGACCATGAGTGAAGTGGGTACACGGGCGTTGCTTGTGACACGGAGATCGCTGTTTGTGTCTTTTACCGTACGCCTGCAGATACCGAGCTTGCAAGGCTTCACACAGCTTCGCAGGCTGGACTGCTCGTACAACCAGGTACGGCCTTCTATGCTGTCGTGTGCTGGCGTGTAGGAGCAGCGTGAAGCAGGACGAGCGAGAGCCATCCGGCCCCGAAGGACTTGGCCGGCAGCTCTCGCGGCTGGGGCTCATTGAAGAGTAAGGGTGCAGCGGCCACCTCTAACCCCCACCACACGCGCTCCACGCGCCACCCACCACTCGGAACCCGCAAACCTGCACACACACACACCCCTTGGCCCCAGGGGTCGGCTCCAGTTACTTCCCTGCTTTAAGACCCCATCGTTCTGTTCCTACCTTACCGTTCCGTCTTTACCGCATCATCGTCGTTATCCGCACGACGAACTCGCGCACCCCGCTTTCACCCCTCTCCTTCTCATACTGCGCCCTGCCTCCCCACCCACCTGCCTCGTCCTGCCGCTTGCCTGTCTCTCCACCGCCTCTGTCCTGCCGCCGCCTGCGTGCAGATCCGCAACCTGCTCCCCCTGGCCGACCTGGACTCGGGCTCCCTGGAGGAGCTGTATGTGGCCAGCAACAAGGTGACCGCCATCGCGGCGCTGTCCCAGCTGACGGGCCTCACGCTGCTGGAACTGGGATCCAACCGCATCCGGACCGTGGAGGGCATTGACAGCCTGACGGGGCTGCGGGAGCTGTGGCTGGGACGCAACCGCATCACCAGCATCGGTGGCCTGGCGACTCTGACCAACCTGCGCCGGATATCGCTGCAGAGCAACCGGTGAGGAGGGGGCGAAGGGGTGCGGGAGGGAGAGGGGGGCGGGTGGGGGCGGGAGGGCAGCACAGTGGCGGGCGCTGAGAGATGGGAATGCGGTGTGAAGGCGGCCGGGGGCGGGTATGGGGAGGGCAGGAGGAGGGAAGTGGGGTCGCGTGATGGTCGTCGTGTGGCGCGCGCGCCGATGCAGTGACTGTATGAATGGAGCAGCAGGCAGGGCGGGTAGGCGGCATCGTAATTGCGCCTGGGGCGGGGCGGTACCCGGTCATTTATGGGCCTTGGACCCACGGACCCGGTCTTGTGAATTTGGGTGCGAGTATCTTTGCCGCGAGGGACGAGGGGCATGACGTGACACGGCACAGCCCGACACAGGACAGGGCGGCTCCCACGGGGCAGCCCGAAGGCCCTGAGCCGCTTGGGCTGGACAGCACCGCACTGGGCCGCCGCCCTTCGGTGCCATTCCGCCGTGATGCTGGCCCTTGGCCCTGTGCACTGGCATGCCGGTACTCGTACCCACCCACTGCTGCGCCTCCTTCCCGGTTGCCGGTGTACACCGATTTCTCCCCGTCCCGCGCCACGGCCTGCACATCTGGGCCATGCCCTCCGAACCGCCCCCCGCCACCACCACGGCCGCCCCCCCGCCCCGCGCCAGACTGACGTCCATGTTGGGCCTGGAGGCATGTACGGCACTTGAGGAGCTGTACCTCAGCCACAACGGCATTTCCCAGCTGGAGGGCCTGGCACCGTTGGTCCGGCTCAAAATGCTGGACGTCTCGTCCAACCGCCTAACGGCCGTGGATCCGGCGGCGCTGGCCAGCCTGACCCAGCTGGAGGACCTGTGGCTCAACGACAACCGCATTCCGGCCATCGACGCGGCGCTGGATCGCGCGCTGGATCCTGTACGGCAGAGCCTCACGTGCATCTACCTGGAAGGAAACCCGGCGGTGGGTGGGTGGGCGGGAAGCCATGGACCGAGAGGGTGGGAGGGAGAGGGTGAGGGAGGAGGGCTGGCGGAAGCGTGACTGGCTGGGAGGGAGGGAGTGCGCGTGGCACGGGAGAAAAGGAAGGAGGGACTACGCGGTGCTCGTGCCTTGCCGCGCCTGCGCCAGGGAAGAGAGGGTGAAGAGGCGCGCGGGTGAGAGACGCGGCGGGGACGTTTATGGTCATGGTCATGGTACGATATCTGGATCGTGAGGAGGCCAGCTGCTGAGATGCGGACTCGAGGTCCCAGTCAGTCCATGGACCGAGACTTGCATGCTGGATTGGTGGTGTGTACAGGACCCTCCGTTCCCATGGTAATCGGGCTACGGATGTGGGGAGCCCCAGATGGCGGGACACCTGAGGCGGTACTAAGGAATAAGCGGGCGCTTGCGTCCCCACGGGAATTGAAGGGGCGACGAGAGGAAGAGTGAACTGCCACTCCCGCGGGTGCAGCCCGCCGCCCTTGTTGCCCCTCGCGCTTTTCCCTCCTCCGCGCCACGTGCACCGTTCGAAGGGGGCTCCGGCTCCGGCTGAGGGCCCGGCCTAAACGTGGTCTCCTTTGTCAGCATGCCAAGCGGACCCAGTGACCCTCTCTTCTGTCCCCCTCAATCCCCTGTCCGCAGGCCGGCGATCCACAGTACAAGCGCAAGCTGCTCAACATGCTGCCCAAGCTGAAGCAGCTGGACGCAAACTTCCTGTGACCAGCCGCAGCTGCCACTGTAGGGGCGACCCGTCAATTGCCAGTCCGCTGCAGCTGCGCCCGGGGCGGGACGTGGGTGTGCGATTGAGGGATACGGTGCCTGGGGACCCACTGTGGCGAGACCTCCCCTCTTAGGTGTGTGGGTGAGGGGTGCGAGGTGTCGGCGCCAGCAGGGCGACCGCGTGGAAGCCGGGTGACGTGCCGTCGAGGGGGGGCGCTGACGTGTCTGTCTGCACAAGTTCATACATGGCAGCGGCGGCTGTCAGGCGGAGGGTTGGCACTGCCTCTCGGGCTCAAGGGAGCAGATACCGGTAGGTCTTTGCTTGTCGAAGCTGGTTGCTGCATGCCGAAGGTGCTTACAGGACGCTTATCGGGCCGGACAGCCAGCGGCAGCGGGTTCAGCTGGTTGGTGTTGTTGGGTGGGGGTGTTGCTAGGGGGGAGGGCGGGGTGCGACAGGCGCCGCCATCGGCATCCACAGCTCCACCTATCTGTGACCTCAAAGAATAGGGTGCATTGGGTGTGCGCGCGGGGCATGGCAGGCGAGTGCGCGTGTGTAGTTTGCTTGAAGGTGTTGCCAGTGGAACTGGAGCTCACATCGGCAGGATGTAAGGCCGGGATAACAGCCGCAGGATGCGGGGATGAGAAGCTCATCCCATGTATTGTTGTTACCAGACGGCTCGCCGGGGCGGCTTTGCCGGTCCGTCACCGCTAAAGCGGGCGTGCTGGCTGCAACGGCACCGCATCGGGGCGGCGTGGCGTAATGGACGTCAAAATACTTCGGCCGTGGGTTGCACAGGGGCCGTCCACGTGAACTGGCACGGCTGTGCAGCTGCGCCGGTATGGCTGTAGCAAGGCCCATTGCGCGCGTGTGGTAGATCCGTGCGCCTCCTGTGCAGCTTTCTGCAGTACAGAGCCGGTGGACAGATTCGGAGGGTAACAAGATGAACGAACCGGGGTCATGGGTCTGGCCTCAAAATGAACAATATGCAGATTCGCCGAGCGGAATGGGATGTCAGAGTGCCCGAGGAAGGGATGTCCTGTCGTTGCTTGGCGTTCGGCCGCGCGTACGGTAATTGGCAGTGTCCACTGTGGTCTTGTAGTGGCCGATATGAGGCCATTGGAACGGCTTGGAGTCATCATCGTAGACGGGCGAGCACAAGCGAGCAACGCTCTGAGTCCAAGCGTTTTAAAAGAACGCAAAGGTGTGCAACAAACCGTGCCACCAAGCGGCAGGTGTGAACCAGTCAGTTCCGCCCACGGCCAAACTTCTCAAGATGAAAGGCCTTCAGACAAATAAGTCTTCACCGGCAGCATCATCCTTAAACTCGATGCCGATAATGGCAGCGCCCCCGAGGGTCGGGCCCCAAAGCGCCCCCGCACACTTTGGAGTAGCCGCGCGGGCACTGAGGGCCACAGCTTTGCCACCCCTAGTCCCGCGCAAGTTACCTTATTCGCCGGGGTGTTACGAGGGCGCGCCTTGTTGAAGTACGGCACAATGACTTGACGGCTACTTCCGGCATAAGACGAGAACTTATCTAGGACAGCGACACCACGTTATACCCACTCCGCACAACTAGTATCAATGGAGTCCAACAAGAAATTGAAACTAACCGACAGTGGCTCCAAGTTTTTGCGCCAGGGTGCCATGGTGAAGGGCCGCCGGGCGGGCTCTACTTCACCATGGCACCGCACCTTGGCGCAAAAACTCGTTTTTAGCGGCTGAACCCTCACCATGCACCATGCATGGGTCAGTTACTCCATCTCGGCCAGGCTTGCCTCGGCCCACTGTCCCGCCGGGCAGAACAAGGACTTTGGCTGAGGATCACGGCAAAAGGCGCTACCGCAAACCACAAACAACTGGCCCCCGTACCCCCGTACTACACGCGCCTGATTCGCCTTGCAGTCGGGTGCAGCGCAGTAGCCCTCTGACTGGCTCAGAAGATAGTCTGCCAAGTCGGCTTGCCCCAACTGCTCCGGGGTTGGATCCAGCAGTTTACTGAAAACGTGTCGTGTGTAGAAGGCGTCGGTGATCATCTTTACGGCCTCCTGCCGCTCGCTGGGCTCCAAGGGGACGCCGTAGCGGAGGAACTTGTCCTTGAGTTTGAGTCTGTACGACAGCAGAAAAGGGCAACACCAGTGTAGGGTGGGTCGGGGGTACACCCGTGGCCCCGCCGCCGCGTGCTGCCTGCCGCCTGAGTGCCTGCCGCCTGGGTGCCTCCCTGAGCGTCTCCGTCCTCGCTAACATCATCGCCCCCGTCGCTGCTGCGAGAGCTTGCACGGGAGCTTCCACGGGAAGAGCGTCGCTTGTGGCCTCCCCAGTTCGGCGGTAGGGGAACGTTCAGCGTCTGCACAGCACTCAGGACAGCTTCTTGAGCGATAGCGTCTTTCTAAGGATCGTCCTGCTCTGCCTGGATTGAGTACTCTTCAGGATCATACTCCTCGTCGTCAGAGGATTCATATAGATCGCTCATTCGTGCCGCGGCAAACGCATGCTCTGCTTAAAAATTATGAGGATATTAAAGGGCTAGCAAGGTGAAGAACGGACGCTGTGTGTGGTTTGGGTTGCTGTATGCCTAGGAGGCGTCCAGCTTCTTGTTTTTACTACATTATGTTTGAAGCTGATGAATTATTGCAAGTTTTCACGACCCCGGTGAAAACTTGCAGTAATACCTTTATGACGAAACCACTTTCCGGGTGAAATGTAAACACCAGATATAAACTGGTTCCCTGCAAGACACAGTTTCGTGCATATGTAATCGGGCCCCAAAACGCAATTTCTGCCTCAAATGTGAACTGAGTGTTCTGTATCCCGGTCCCTCGGTCTTAAATTACAAGGAATTTATCAATGTACAGCGAGCCATTGGTCCTATGGGCAACCCTGTCAATCCGAAGGGCGACTTTCGTCAATCCGAAGGGCGACTCCGTCAATCCGTAGGCCGGCGCCGTCCATCCGGTTGGCAACGCTCATTGATCCCATAGATTAAAGGTTGATATGATATGGAGTGTCTATTCCGTGACACCTCACTTCCGGCAATCCGACCCCCGTGGGTACCCTCAGGGATGAGGGATCGAAAGCACGAGGGAAGCACGTGCGGCGGTCAGCGACGACCCTATGGTTAACTGTCAGTGTGCCGCCAGAGCTCTCGCCGGCCAATTGAAGGCCGTTCGACAGGAGATTTGGTAGCAACAGTTGCAGTGAAATCACAGGCACACCTGATGTATGTGTCCAGCAGACATGAGGGGAGGCAGGGTTGCAATGCAGGAGTGTGAGCTCTGTTTGGACCAAGGCGCAATATTTCAGCAAAAAACGTTTTGTGTGCATGTTAACAGACATTGTACGATGTGGCAACACCGCCAACAGAAGTTGATTCCCCGAACCGGCTTGCAGCAAGATTAGGTCCGGTAATGGGAGCCCGCGCTCAACCTCATGGCTATGCTCGCAAAAAAATATGACCATGAATCAGCCGCACTGCTGGCTTCTGTTGGCGTCCTTGGTGTCTCCCGTTCAAGGACCGGCAACCTTTTTGCACGACAGGCGCCCCAACGGTCCTAACAGGCATGATGGCCCCACATGCATCAGACCTCGTGTCCTCTGCCCTGTTTTCCCGAGAACGTTCTTACTCTAACGCTTCATAGCCGACATTATATTTTTGCAAGGCCAATTAAGAAACGACATGTTAGTCACTTCAGACAATTGCTGCTCACTACGCGCGGCTCGCAATTTTTAGGCAATATAACTGTAGATGGCCCTTGTAGCATTTCATGACAAGCTAACATGGGCGCGCGCCCCATGCATGATGCAGCTTCTTCTCCTTGTTTTTGGCCACTTTTTCCTCGTGATAACCCCGTGCCGTGGGCGTGCCGTCGGCCCTGTGGCATCTGTCAACGAGTTACTCAATGCGCTTCGCGACACCTCAGTCGACCAGATTAGGCTGGGAAGCGGCGTGTTCAGCTTAGATGCCGTAAGCGGTGGGCTTGCAATTGGCCCAAACCGTCAACTGGAGCTGGTCGGCAGCGTGGATGTGGTGAAGGCCTTTAGTTTAGCAGGCACGAAATGGTTCCAGTTGTCAGCCCTCCAGTATGCAAGCGGTATTGACTTTGGCAAAGCCGCGCAAGGCCTTTTCCGCTTAGGCGACAACACAACCCTAGGATTCCGCAACCTTTTCTTATGGAATGGGTTGTCACAGCTTGGCTATGATTGGCAGGTTGTGACATTGGCCCAGCCGGGCGCGAGGTGAGACATGGTGCGGAACAACGGACGAAAGTCGCTCTCCGCGAATGGCTGCCAGCTGGACAGTGTCATTCCGTTTGCTACACGCTTTTGAGTCTTTCGGAAGGCTAGTTGCGAGGGCGCTCATTTCCCTCTCCTAGTGGGCCCCCGTGACGGTGTGACGGTGTGACGGAGCCCACACTTCCGCTTTGGGCTTAGTAATACTGGGCCTGAACCTGACCCTTTTGCAGATAACTTTAACGGAAATGCGTTAGCGATGCCGAATATTAACGAACCGACGCTCTCTTCTCTCGTCCTCGTCTCTCGCAGGGCCAGCGTCCGGTTCTTCCAGACAGTGAAGCTTCGGGACGGCTGCCTTCCGCTCCAGATCTTTGTGCAGCACGTCACGTCCTACACGCGGCTTCCAGACGCGGCCGGGCAGCAGCAGACCGCCTCGCTGCAGCCCTTCTGCTACGTTCCGCCGGCGGGGGCTCCGCCTGCGACGACGACGTCGTCGACGGCTGCCGCGGACGCGGTCACCGTCAGCAGCAGCAACAGCAGCAGCAGTGGCGGCGGCGGCAATGGCAGCAGCAGCGGCAGCAACGTCACCTGCTTGGCAGAAACGCTGGTGCGTTGGTTGTCGCCCATGTCGACAGCGGCAACATGTATATCTCGATGTGTTTCCTTACGATGAAGCGGTTGGTCGGACCCAGCGAGGCCTGTCTGGTGGCGGGCGGGGGGTCGCATGCACGGGCTTTCGCGACCTGGAACACCGTCCAATCCAGTCCTATCTGCTGTAGGGACGTATCGCGCACGGCCATCAGCCTTCACGTCCGCGCGCTCTGTGGGCCATCCGGCAGGCATAGCACAATCACGTCCGTTTCCTGCGCATACCGTACATGCACGGAAGCTCTTACTTGGCAGACACTGCCGGTGTGAGTATCTCTGGACATGGGCGTTAATTACCGCCTGCAGCCCCACCACACTGCGTCTGGATGGGCTCTCAACCACTTTCTCCCCTCTGGTATCCGTCGCGAACCACACCGTCGCATACAGGCGATTGACAACCTGGCCACCAGCATCACGCGCTCCAATGGCCAGTCGTACAGTTTGTACGAGCAGGCCAGCTCGTACTGGTGCCGCGCCTACGCCAGCATGTCCTGCCTCAGTGCCAGCGGCCCCGAGCAGTGTGTCAAGGAGCTGCTGGAAGCTAACAACAACAGCAACAACAGTTCGTCAAACGGGACCGCAGCCCCTGCTGCCATTGCTGCCACTGCCGGGAGTGGCGAGGAGGGAAACAGCATTGTGAATATCCTGGTCCCTGCCATCATCACTGGTGGGTGCTGTGCTGTGATGTGATGTGATGTACTGCGCTGTGCTGCATGTCAAGGAGCGCCTCAGACTCGGTACACATGCCCATGTGCCTGACGTACCGAGCAATGTACGATGCACGTTGACGTCGGTCGCGCTCGTTGGACGCGGTTGAGCTTGTCGCCGTTGATGTGCGGATGGTTACCGGCAACGCCCGCCACCCATTTAAAGTGCCCGGCACCCTCTACCCGCCTTTTCCTGACCGTTCCGGAGGAGTCTGAGAACAGATTGCCTCAGTGTACGGTACCCAACATGCGATCGTCTGTGCAATGCAAACCACATCTGACACTTTGTTTTTGCCGAGCAACTCCCACCTGTCCACGCTGACAACTGGGGTGCTACCCCTGGCGTTTTGCGCTTGTCTTGTCCTCAATTAATACTCCATGGATGGGCTCTGGATGGGCTCGTGACCCACCCCCCCACACACACATGTGCGCACCCAACCAAGCGCCCGTTTATGTTTTCGCCTCGCTTTTTTTTCCGGCTGTGGCAGGCACCCTAGTGTTGGGCTTTGTGTTCGCCACTGTGTGGTGCATTCGCCGCCGGGGTGCCGCGCGCGGCGGCAGCTCCCTGGCGGCGCACCCGCTGGGGCTCGGAGGCGCAGGCGACGTGGAGGCGGGTGCTGGCGGCGGCCGAGGCGTGGGGGCGCGGGTGGGAGACGCCCTCTCTCGTCTGCTGCCGGGGACCGCAGCGCATCGCAAGCAGCCGCATGTGCCGGTGCGTTAGGTTGAGCGGGGGCGCAGCGCTCGGGGTCGCGGTGCGCAATGGCTGCGTGCTTGCTTAGGTACTTGTGCGACCGGCGGCTCGTGCCATGCCCGCGGCGAGGTGGGGATGTACGTCCATCCGTCCGTTTGTCAACATTTTGGATTCCTTACCGGGGTTGGCGACATGCCGAATGAAATGCCGGCCCGCCAGCGGAATTCTTCCCCCAGCCCGTTTTTGGTTGAAACAGACGCACGTTCGCACGACCGTTTCCGACACTTGGCCTGTGGTGACTGATTCCGCACCTACCGACCTAGCGCCGTTCGTCCGCCCCTCTCGAATACCGATGGTGCACACAGGGGTTCGTTCCGGTGGTCAGCAAGGAAGCTCTGGACCGCATTGCAAAGGTGAGCGTGTGCGCCGTAGGCTCGTAGACTCCTGGCATAGGTTGTGGATGGGCGGGTCCGAGGGTGCGTGGATGGGCGCATACGGGGCGCCGAGCGATCCGGCCCGGCCCGAACCCAACCGATCGACATGCCCGCCGGTCGGCAGGCAGGGAGCGTGGGTGGCGGCGGGTTTGGGCCTCTGGATTGACCGGTTGCGGGGATTAGTGAGGCTTGATGCTGCTTGCTATCTGCCCATCCGTTGAGGGGCAGTGGGCGGTGTAGTGGATGAGATGTTCGCCAAGCAGTGGACGATGCTCGCCGTGCGCACCGTCAGGCAGCAGCGCCCACTCGCTTACCGGTGCCCGCCCGCACCTCCGCGTCCGTATGTCCCGGGCTGCTTCGCTTCTATATGTACCTCGCCGCGCCGCATCTCGCGGTATTTACCTCACCTGTCACCTCACCTCGCCTCGCCCATCTCTCTGCTGCTGACCCCACCCTGGGGCTCAACTTCGACAGGTTCGTGCCGAGCTGAGCAGCAAGATGGTTGTGGCCTCTTCCTCCGACGACCTGTCGGATGTGCGCAACCTGCACCTGGTGGGGAAGGGAACATTCGGGCGAGTGTACAAAGGTGAGCGGGGGGAGGGGGGAGGGGGGGAGGGCTGCGAGCGAGGCTGTGTGTGCCTGGGCCGTGTGTAGGATCGCGTGTGCCTAGCATAAGGGAGGTGTCTTACGGTTCATGCGCTTTGCCTCCTCTTCACTCCGCTCCGCTCCGCCATCCATCCATAGTCAATTCTCGGGGGTGTATGTACGCCGGGGCCGCCAACCGATGATGCATCAGTGCGATTGATCGATGCGACCAACGTTCAGGACCGGCCGCCCCGCGCATTTGCGCCCAACCGCCGCATCCCACCACCCCATCATTTCCGCCATATTGTCGCGGACATGGGTTCCTTCTTATTCCCGCCGTACCTGCCTCCACACTTTGCCCCATCCGCAGGCGAATGGAAGGGTGTCACAGTGGCCCTCAAGGTGATCAGTGTGCCGGTGGGCCAGTACGGCCAGGCGCAGTGGCAGCAGGTGCTGGGGGAGGCCGCCATCTCGACACTCCTGAACCACCCCTGCGTGCTGCAGGTAGGGGGCGCGGGTGGATGGGTGGGTGCGTGGGGCGGTTGGGGAAGGCGGAGGGGGGGAGACGACGGAGAGGGGGAGGGGCGTGCGTGTCGAGGATGGCGCGCGCGCGCGTCACCTACCGCGCGCCGGCGTGCGTGTGTCTCCTGGTAGGTGTGGCACGTCCTGCGCACTCGGGTGTCCAAGTGGCGGGAAGGGGCGGGGTGATGAGCCCGTGATGTCACCCTGTCGCCCATCCACCCGCCTATCCTGCTCGCACGCACGTGAAGCAAGCGCCCCGCTGCCAATCGACCCTGGCTACCGGTCCTTTCCTCCGAACTCCGTTGTGCACAGACCTACTCTGTGGCTCTGCTCGAGTACTCGCCAGCCCTGAAGCCCGCCAGCAACGCCTCAGAAGACGGAGTGTGAGTGCCTGAATGCCTGCTGCCTGCTGGCTGGTGGCTGCATGGATGCGCGCAGCGTACCAGATGCGCAACTAGCTAGCTGGGCTGATTGATTGAAGTAAACAGTGCATGCATGCGTTCGATACGAGGGTGGGGGGAGGGGGGAGCGTCCCATGTTCGTTCAGGACGGACCTACCGTCACCGCATACCTCCGAATGAGCAGGCAGCTTCCTCAACCAAAAGTATCCTCGCAGGGCAAATGTAAGCGGGAGCAATTCGGGCGAGCAGCAGCCGCAGCAGCAGCCGCAGACGCCCGCCGCGGCCGTGGCTCCCGCCAGCGGGGCCCAGCTGCACGACATGGCGCCCTTCTACCAACTCAAGATGGTCTCAGAGTGAGTCGATCGATTCCGCACATGGTGGCTGCATTGCTGGCAGTGGGCGCACGCATGTTTGTGTGCAGGCTGCCAGCAGGAGGAGGAGCTACCGTGCGTGCGTGCGTGCTTCCCCTCCGCTGCGTGTGGCGCCGCGTGCGTGTGTTTGTCGGCCCACTGCGAACTCTCGCTGTGATGAGCCTCGGTCGCTGGACGTTGAGCAAATGGAGGGGACGTCGTGCAGAGCACCCCACGCCACGCTATGCTCCGCCACGTCATGCCTCGCTGAGCGCTTGCACCTGCCCGCCTGCCTACCTACCTGCCTGCCCGCCTGCCTGCCCGCCTGCTGATCCCTTGCCGCACTCGTGCAGATTCTGTGAGGGCGGATCGGTGGTTCAGGCGCTTCGTCGGATGCAGTTTTATGACGCCGTCGGTAAGCATGGGCCCTCGCCCCGCGGATGGAGTACCTAGATATATATCAGACGATCGCGATCGAGTACTGCAACCTCGGTTCACCCCGCCACCCTACATATGTCTTGCGCCCGCACGCAGCTGGCGGCACGGTGCGTATGCCGGCAGTGATCGACATCGCCTCCCAGGTGGCTTCCGGGATGGCCTACCTGCACTCGGCGAACATCATCCATGCAGGTATGCCTGCGTACCGGTATGTGTGTATATGTGTTTGTAGTCCCTGACTCGGCGGCGCACGGCCCTTGGATTGCGTAACTTGTCGAGAACATCGGAGCGGGGTTGCGGTGCGTGCGCATGCACGTGCGGGCGCATTCTAGTCACCGACTCACCGTTAGGTAGGCTGCCGCATAGCCGCGCATCGGCGATTGACATCTATCGGCTAGCTCAATACGCGGCGCACGCATGCCGTGATCCGTGCGCTGGCTGCTCGCGGGCGGCGGGCGTGGCAGCATCGCTCGTGCGCTCGCGTGCTTTGGCGTGTAAGGTCGGGTATGGACTTCCTTCGCCCCGCCCCGCCACACACTACCTGCCCGTCTTCAATGTATCGCTTGCTGCTCACCTTGCCATCTTGCCATTATTACGGTTGCATGGCTGCATTTATGGTTGAATCTGTGCACGTATGCGCACACATACACGTACATGTGTATGTTTCGTATGTGTGTGTGTGTGTGTTTGTGTGAACGAGCGAGTTCGAGGCCTGTCGCGACCTTGTACGTTTTCCGTCCGCAGACCTCAAGGCGGCCAACGTGTTGCTGAAGCAGCAGCCCGGCAGCGGGAAGCTGCAGGCCAAGGTGGCGGACTTCGGACTGTCCTTCCGACTGGAGGAACCCGAGGCCACGCACATGACGAAGGGGCAGCTGGTGGGTGCCGTACTGTGCCGTACGTGTGCCGCCGCGCGTTCCCACTCCTCCACGCTTTTGCAGCACCCTCCCTCCCTCCCTCCCTCCCTCCCTGCTGCTGGTGCTGGTGCTGCTGCTGGCTGTCGGTGACGTTTTGCTCCCCCACATTGGAACGTCCCGTTGCTCATTGCGCCCGCCTTGCCCACCTTGGTTTCATTGGTTCGCAGGGCTCCATCACGCACATGGCGCCTGGTGGGTGGCCGGCTGCTGGGTGGGCATGTCGGGGGTACCGCTAATGTTGACACTAGGGGCTGGAGTGGGTGGTTGAACGAAAGGAAGTGAGCGGGCGTGCGAGGGGTGTACGCTGTTCGGCATTGGCTGAGGGATACAGACAGAGGCACATTGGCGCCTGCTGCCCTTCGCCTATGTGGGAGTTCGTTGCAGTGCTTGCTTGAGAAAAGGGCTGTGCTAAGTAGTGTACGTACGGGCTGAGAACGACATGGCTAGTGTTAGGAGGTGGGCATCTCCCGCTGCCTGATATGCTTCTGCTCCGGCTTCTCTTTCCTGCCACCCACAAGTCCACCTTTCTGCCGCCTATCCATCTGCAGAGGTGCTGGTCCAGGGCCGCGTCTCCAAATCCAGCGATGTCTACAGCTTCGGCATTCTGCGTGAGTGCAACCGCGCGGCAACCTCAGCGAGCCAGCTGTGTATGCTGGGCCGTTCCATTGCGTGCCGGCGTGACGCCAACCGCGTCCCTCGCCCGCCCAGCCTGCCTTGCTCTGTACCGCCGTATGCACGTGTAGGCAATGCCGGGCAGTGCCGGGCAGCTGCTATCTATCGCGCGAAAGGAAATCGTCATTTTGGGAGCCTTGCACCACCGCGCATGGCAGTTTATTTCAGGTCGTCCGCAGCCGTACCACTGAAGTGGGGGAACCTATCTTCTGTTGACAGGAATGTGGGGCTGGGTTGTGATCCGAACCCGGTTAGGCCACAACCGCGTTCCACGCAGTACCACGCTTCCTTAACCTTCGGTCCCCGGGCCCAGGCGTTAGCCCACCGCGTTCTCACAGTCGATCGATCGGTCAGCGCGAACTCGAGCGAGGACCAGAACCCTGAGCGGGATGGCCTAGCCCGCTGCGCAGAGCAGATGAAGGATATTCCAGTTGATCGACGCTGTGTGCGTTGAGGTGTGCCATATTCTCTTTAGGAGGCACGAAACCCTAAAGTATTGTCTGGGCTGCGCGATGAGCACCCAGCCACCCACGCGGCACGGTGTGCGTGTGCGTCATCGTAGGAAAGACCCGGACGTCTTTGCCCGCCCTGCTGGCGCCATGACCTGACCTGACTGCGCGCTCATGCGTTCTGCGAGGCCGTCTGTGGTCTCCGCCCTCACACACCCTCGGCCCCTAAGTGCGTGTGCGACTGCGTGCCGTACTTTGTCGCAGTGTACGAGCTATACACCGGCCAGCAGGCGTACTGGGACGTACCTCAACCCATGCTTGCATATCATGTGGCCAACGCGGGTGGCCGGCCGCTGCTGCCGTCGCAATGTCCGGCGGCCTACCGGGGCCTCGCCAAGGCCTGCTGGGCGTCTGAGCCAGCTGCCAGGTAGGGGAGCACGAGCACCTGATGTGTTTTTGTGTTCGTTTGCACACTATTGTAAGACTTGCTTGCTTGCGTGCTGCATGCTATGGCTGGTCGGATTGTCACCATGCCCTGCCACCCACCGCGCGCTTTTGCCCTGCCCTGCCCCTGGCCTAAGCACCTAGCCAGCGGCGCTCGCGTTGCTTCCCTGGCCCCTTGAATGTAACGTTCCACTTTGCAACAGCTACGCCATCAAAATTGATGGGAGGAGGGTTCGGAAATAACAGTGTGAGCGGGTGCGGAAGCGACTGGATTGTCCACACACACCTGCTGTCCCTCGCGCGTCGTTCATTCGTCGACCTGGTGCCACGAATGAAGGATCGTTGCTGTAACCATGCACGCACGCACGCACGCACACACGCACGCAGGCCGACATTCGAGGAGGTGTACAAGCGCCTGCAGGCCCTGGCGGGTGAGGCGATCCGCTCAGTCAACAACTCCCCTCCCAACAACCGCGCAAGCGTCGCGTCGGAGGGCGGCACTGCAGACGGAGACTGCGACCGCCCCCATCCGCAGCAACAACATCAACAGCAGCAGCAGCAGCATCCGGGCGGGGTGACCCCAGGTCCGGCCCAGCAGGCTGTCGTGGGGGGGGGGCAGCTGCCGTCGGGCGCCGTCGCTGCCGCTGCAGACGCCTCGGCGGGCGACACGAGCGCGAGCGACCAGGGCCGTGTGGCGCCGCCGCCCAGCCAGGAACCGACACCTCCGACCGCCGCCGGCGCAGACGCCTCCGCTGCTCCTTGCTGCCTTGTATCTGCGGATGAGGGAAGCGTGGGCCCCTGCAGGCTGACGGCGGCGGCGGCGGCGGCGGATCCAGCATACCCCCTTCTCGCCGCCGCAGCCTTGCCCCAACCACATCACCCGCCTCCTCTGACCTCAGCGGCAGTGGCGGGGCCTGCTGCGACCTGCAGCGGTGGTGGCGCCGCCGCCAGCAGCGACACCGCTATGACTGCTGCAGACGCCCGGAACCAGGGGGGTGGCGACATGTTGCCTGATGAGGCCATCTCGGGGTCGCTGGTGAGTGCACCTCTTTTAACACTCGTCGAGCAGCAACCGCAGTAACAGCAACCGTCTACCTAGCAACCGCTCGCTGGTGTGTATGGCACAAGAGGCGGGCAACTCACATCGGCGTGGGCATAGCCCAAGTAGTAAGGGTTACGTTTGCAAGGCAGGCCGCTGGCTGCGCCCATTTGGTGCATGCGTAGATGGTGCTGTACCGTACGACCAACTGACCGGTTGGATTGCCGACTGTATGTCTGGGGGCGCCGGAAGGTAGGGTCGTCCATCACCCACCTCCCCCTCGGCCCCACCACCGTCATCACTTGACTGTCACGCACTGGATGGGAGCCGTCGCGTGCGTGACCTCGACCAGCTCCACTGCTGGCGAGCGACGGCTGTGCGCATGCGTGACCACAATTACTGCCGCGACGACTGCGGCTGCTGCATGGCTCGGCGGCTGCACGTCAGTGTGAAATGATAGATTGGAGCGAGAGCCCGTGCTTCGGGATGCATGCACGTCGTGCGGCGGGTGTTTCGTGCCGTACATAGGCGTGTTGTTTTTCGCGTCTGACGCTGTATGTGCCAGAGGTCGGCGCTGCTGTAGCCCCCCGGGAAGGGGACGCTCCCTTTCCGGCCCCACGCAACGCGCACACGGCCAAAGCACTCTTCTCCACGGGACGAGGCGGGAAAGCGACAACATAGCGCGCAACCAGTGGGATGCCGCACAGCACGGGGGCTGCGTGCGGTGAGGGGCGGGGATTAGGGTGGGTGGGACTGTAGCGGTGCATCACAGGACGGCGGAGGCAGCACCCAGCACATATTGCGGCGTCGGCGGTGAAACGTTCGTTGTTCTTTTCTGGAAGTAATGGGGACTGCTTGGCGGTCTGCGTGCATGAAAGCTGACAAGCAGGGCAAGCAAAATAGTTGGTTGATTGATTTATTCACCACATGCGCCTGGGTTGGGTTGGGTTGGTTTGGTTAGACGGCCAAACGTTGGGCGGATGCCTGTTTTGCTCGGATGCATAAATACGTTGTGACTGACCGTGCACACGGGCAGGCGGTCAGGCCGCTATTGAGTTGCACTCCTGTACAGAAGCAGGTAGGGGGATGAAAATTGCGAAACGAGGAAGGGATGATGCTTCTGGGTGTTGTGGGTGGCCTGGTGGTGCAGGTAGCGCTACTCCCTGGGGGGGGGCCGCTTGGCCGGGGTGGATGTGTGGATGGGGTTTCTCCTATTTGTGCCCGCCACTGTGTGGACTGATGAGCGGACATCCTGATTGGGAGCTTTGCCGTCGCGGACATTGCCGTTAAGCCTTTGCTTGTTGCTGCGGCAGAGCTGCCGCCGATGCCGGGCCTGTGAGTATTGGTGTATGTGGCTAGCTAGGGGGCGGCGGCGATTGGGACGCTAGCTCCGGCCTACCTGGCCATTAAAAATGAGGGATGGATTTGTGCGCGGTAGGTTACGGGGGGGTCGTTGGTGGCCTTGCTTATTATTCGGTGTCCGTCTGGATCCCGATTGCTCCCACCGGGATAGGGGGCCATACGAGTCATTGGGTGTGGGCTCCTGCTCTCCTGGATGGTCTGGGTCGTCGTTGCGCGCGCAGTTGCTTGTATGTGCGGAGTGCCATGTTGGCATGTGTGAGCAAGCAAACGCGTGACCGGCGGCGCGCACATGGCAGGACCGACTCGACTCGTCGACAGGCGGGTAATCCTCGGATACGTTTGTTCGCTGAGGCAGCCACGAGAGCGAGTGTTTTGCAGTACGGCATCGCGGCGGCAGTTGTGTGAAATGAAAAATTGGAAACATCTACGCATCGGGCCTGCCGATGCGGTCGGTGTGCATCGCTGTCGGCCGGCGAGGCCACTCGAAGAGGAACGTTAGAGAGCGCCAAAGTGCATAAAATGCTGTTGCTGGTGGTGCTGCAGAGGGGGGGATGCGCTCGCTCGCTCGGGTCGTTGGTCGGCTGCTGAGAGGGCGTGCATTGACGGATCGGGCAGTTGCGGACGACGACCGACGAGTGGGCGAGTGAGGACATTGAGCTACCTGTAGTTGGGTGGGTGGGTGACCCTGGATGGATGGATGGATGGATGGATGGATGGATGCTGTGAACTGCTGCTGTCTTTGCTGTACACAATGCATGCTGAGGACATCGACGTATACTGAATCTACTGCTGGGTTGGGTTGGTGGGAAGGCGGGCTGCATGTGAAACCCCGAATCGCATTTTTTTATGGAGGGTGCTGCAAGGTGTCGGCTATCTACCAGAATACGGCAAACTGTATGTGCGCTGCATTCCTTGGAGAGGACGTGCCTAGGGTGCGGAAGAGGCTAAGCTGGTAGACATCCGTGCGTGTACGTACCGTATGTGCCGCTCTGTGCGCTGTGCTGCCATGCTGCTTGTCGCTGCTGATGCTGCGGCTGGATGGCGTCTCGTCGTATGGCACTGCGCGCGTCCCCGATTGGTTGCGTGGTGGCACTGAGCGCCGCCCCTCCGCCCCTCCGCTCTGCCTGCTTGGCCCCGCACACGTACACTGCTGTGCGCGGGCGGCGCGCGCGCCTGCGTACATACGTACGTGTGCATGCCTGCCGCGCCCGGCACCTACCGCCATCGACGGTGTCACCAACGAAGCGCGTGAGCCGGAATGGTTGGTGCTGCTACTTTTATGCACACACTGCTCCCTCAGGTTGCAGTAGTTGCTTGCTCGGCGTGTTTTGAGGTATGCCGGCATCAGGCTGCACTCTCGAACACTCGGAAGGTTTGCACAATTTTCCCCTGTCTCGATGGACGGACGCGCGCACATCTGCCATGTTCCCTTGCTTGCTTGTGCATTCATGCGATACGCGCGCACCCACAAAAGCGTGCACGCTCGCTATGCGTCTAGGGCTTGCGACAGGCAAGGTGCGGGCCCTGTTGGCTGCACCGCTGCGAGCTGCTGCGCCCGCGTCCTGGACGGGCCAAGATGTGTAAATTTGTATGTAGCCCATCCACCGGCGCCGCACGGTCTGACGGCTGCTAGCAAGCTATGGTACTTTCCTGCAAGCAAGTTGTTGGCCTGCTGGTGCGTGGTGGCACGGATAGGTTGCATGTGGATAAGGTCCTATTCCTCAATCACTTCTGCACGCTCACCCAGCTTCCATCTGTATGTGTGTGCAGCCTTACGTACACGCACGTCGCCCGGAGCGGCCCGTTAAGCTCCCCGTGATCGGCGCAGGACGCACGGAAGCGGCGGAGGACTGCGGGTGGGTGTGCCCCTGTGTAGATTTGGTGTGTAAGTCCGGGTTCGCTGCCCGTGCAGGTGGGGGTCGGTTGCGTGGATGGGTGTGTGTTCGTGCGGTGCATGGGTGGTTGGTTAGTTGCTTCGCCGGCCTGCATCTCGTACCGGTATGTGCATCTCGTCGGCGAGTGGAGCGCAGGAAGAAACTGAAAGGGCCTCCGCAATCGATGTGTGTAAGCGCGCCGTGCATACCTACGCATGAGTGGCGCCGCCGGGTTACCGCAGTTCACTGGTAAGTTTGCAAGCAGCAGCAGGTGAAGCAGTACGTACGTACGGATGTACGCACGTACGTACGTACGCAGCTACGCACGCACGAATGTCGGTAAGGCGATGACGGCTGCGTCATCCCCCTGTTGCGTGCAGCAGCTACGCACGCACGAATGTCGGTAAGGCGATGACGGCTGCGTCATCTCCCTGTTGCGTGCTGCCGGACCTATGAAGTCATAGGTCTCATGCAGTTGTAGGCTCGATTAGGCCGCCGGGGCCGTCACACGAGGCCCCGTAATATCTTCTTCTGGGCCGCTATCCCGACCGACCTCGACCTCGCTGTTCATGACCTCGACCTCTTTCAAATCGTGCGTGCTGCCAGAGTTAACCCTCAGAGTCGTGCACAACAAGGGGTTGGTGTCGGCTTCCTTGAAGCCGGAAACAGGGCGGGGCCCCACTAAATCCGTGCGGGTTAAGTTGAGTGCTAGGGCGGCGAGGGCGTGAAGTGTGAGAGTGTCGACATTCCTGCTGATAGACAGCCAGAGCTTTTTCCCGAAATGCCTGCTAGCCGAGTCGTTAGCAAGGCCTGCCGGCGCCGCGCGAAGCGCGTCATCCCGTCGGGTGCATGAGCGCATGTGCGCATCGATCGAAATACGGCATTTCCAAAGCGAGCGGCGAGGGCGTGAAGTGTGAGAGTGTCGACATTCCTGCTGATAGGCAGCCAGAGCTTTATATCTGAAATGCCTGCGGCTTCAGCAATCCGACCCATGTTTAGCATCGCGCGCCGTCTCGGCACTGTGCAACTCTTCCGGCCAGCGCATTGGCTGAAGTTACTTGACAGTAGACATGGAGTGTATCATTTACACATCACGCAGGCTGACTTGCCAATAGAAGGACAGCGGAACTGTTTGCGAGGGTTGCGACGACGTGCAGTTGCCGACGAGAGTGCACAGGCTTCGCTACTGAGGTATTCGCCGTAGAGGAGGCTTGACTGCTTTAACATTAGGACAGGGAATGTAGAAGTCCATCCCCTAGGTTGCCGACTGGACTTGTTGGGCGGCCCGCAGAAGACCGCTGCATCATGCGTGCATTTGCGGCTTGGCGTCCAACAACCAGCAGTTTGCCCCTCATGGTTTGATCCTTGCAACCTTTGTAATGGAAATGTGCGTCAAGTCGGTCGGACCGGGTAGCAGAGCTGTGGTGTGGTCGCGGGAAGAATGTTCGCAATGCAAACATAGCTGGTTGCCGAAACGAAGATTCATTTCACGCCGTCATGTCAGAAATCCACTTTGAGGAACGATGAATATTCTGGAATTAATTATAGGCCGAGAGGCGTTGGTTTGACCTCGGCCTCGGTCCATGGAGACTGCCAAACTGGTTTTGACTCGTGCGATGTTGGGTTCCTATAATAAAGATGCCATGCAATAAGGAATGTAAGCTTTTACTTATGCAGTATTTCCGTTGGCTGAGATCTTACACTTGCCCTTTTACTTGAGACTTTAGACATCAGACATCAGACGCACGGACATGGGCAATCCTACAGGGCGGGGCCCCCCTGGGCGCTTCGCGCTGGGGCCCCGCCCAAAAAAATAAACCAGTAGGCAAGTGCAAGGTTACTGGATCGGGGTGTCGCTCGTCGCGCATAAGAAATCAATTACCCGCGACAATTACCCCGACTTCACGGAACGAACGATTTTACCCTTACATCTCTATGTGGGTTTCCTTCCTGCGGCCCTAGCCAATGGCTTCGAAAGCGGGCAACCTCGCCAGCCCCCGCCCCGTACGCGAGCCCAGCCAGGAGGCTGGATGAGGGGTTACTAGCAGGGAGTTCTTGTCGGTGGTGCTCCCTGCTGACCCCCCAAGGGTTTGGATACGCCTATCCTTCGATAGGTAGAGATAACCCGGTATAGCCCGGGGCTCGGGGAAATTGGTTAGTGACTGTTTTCTTTGCCAGCAAATAAACACATTACAAGTCGAGAGTATGGTATGACTCACAGCCGTATGTTACGTAACTTCCGGGCCGAAACGTGAAGGGAAGTATGAGAGCGCGCGCACGACACGGCAACGTCGCTCGGTCTCAAGGTCCGTTGGAATACTGCTTATTATTATTAAAACACGTAACAGGCAGTATACGGCATTTCGCAATCCTGACTTCCTGGGAGTTCTGCGGACCTGGTTCAGTCCTGGCTGGGCGTACGAATGAGGATGCATGCGGGCATATAAATGCAAGGACGTGACTGTTTAAATATTAACATACTTCGTAGGCACGTGCTTCATGTTGCAGACTTCGATGCATCGACAAACGAACATTTAAGATAGATGCGTACCTGAAGTAAATGTTCCCGGAGTTATCCCTCAGGCCAGCAGCCCACCGGCAATCAAGTAAGCATATATTTTTTTTATTGAACAAACCATCATGCCTAGTACTAATTTGAAACGCAACTGCTCGTTGTCGGCAATTCACTCAGTTGCTTGGCGGACGAGCGCGCGCGGCCGTGGATCGATGTCGCTGCTCCGAGGTAGAGCCGTAATGGCCAGCGGACAACCGCAGCTGCTAGCGCGGCATTTGAAGCAGCTATCGGCGCTGCTTTTGGCCGCGTACTTCTTCACTTTAATGTCATGGAGCGTGGACGCTAAAGGAGGTACGTATGTTACTCACGGCTAGCTGCAGCAAGGTTGATTTGTGAAACCTGGGCGAGCCACTTTGCCATTCCCTTCAAAAATTAACATAATCACAAATTCAGACGGGTTTTATTTTTATAGAGTTGCATAGATGGAAAGGGATCATGCGTCTGTCGATTCGTTAGACATCGACTGCCGGTTGGACAGCCAAGCAACGGTCGATTCGAATTCACTTTACCTGATATTGCAAGACAGTACATAAATTTATATTGAAATAATGATAAGGGAATATGGGTTTAGAAGTGTTACAAAGAAGCGTTCACAGACAGGGAACCTATTTTTTGTCGACTAGCTAGCGATCGCTCGCGCCGCGACCTGCCGCGATCGGCTGGAATAGGCCCACGCCCGTCGTTATTACGTAGCGGATATGTTAGCCATTTTGTTTCTAGAGATCTTTATTTCCAAGAATATATTCTAAATACACCGCTTCGGCGCAGCTAAGTACGCTTTCCGTCGCCATGAACAACAGGTATTTATTTACCGTCAATCGCGTGAAATCGTGAACTGTAACTGGTACATACTATGATGATATTATTTAGTCCAATCTGTGCTGAATCCTATTGTACGTCTCGGAAAAGCCTGTTCTCCCGAGACGTGCAATAGCATTGAGCTAGCAGTTGCCCGCACGTGTCGGGAGATCAGGTGCACTCCCGTCGTCCCCACACTTTTTGTGCAAAGTGTGCAGTTTTTTATTACTGACTGGCGGGTTGCATGGATCGATGCGTGGTCTCTCATTCGGGTGCTTCAACCCAAGATAGACCAGTCCGGGCAGCAGGACAAACCTTCGATCGCACTATGTAGCTGTTATCCAGCTCCTACTGTAATTAATTAATTCGGGAGTCAGGGGTGCATGTATGAGGACTTCGGCCCGCCCCTGGTGCGTATCTTATACACATTTCAGTAACCCTCAGTCAAACTCGAAGGCCGAGGACTACATCCAGCGCTTTTGTATATATGGTCGGTTGCAGGGGTGTTGGCATTGCAGAAACTGTATCCGCTCTGCCGTATGCAAGCCACATTCCGTTCGTTCGTTCGGTTACTGGCTCACAAGTCTCATCGGCCGACACCGCCTGACGCGGCCTCCTCTCATGCATCCCGGATTCTGCCGCTCTATCTTTGCATGATACACGCACGTGCCCACGCTAGATAATGTAATGTCCATACTCGCCGTACATACCCTCGTACGACGACCCGTAAGCAGCGAGTCTTGACGTAATACATCTATCTGCACGCCCTGGCTCCCTTTACCGTCTGCATACATCAGTAGCAAACATCGCGCTTGGCAAGCCGACGTTCAACTCCTCGTGCCTGGACGTCAACCGCTTTGGTTCCGCAAGGGCAGTCGATGGCAACGACTCCTCCAGCATCTTCGTCAGCGGCTTTGACGACCCCCGGCCCTGGTTGTCCATAGACCTTGGGGAGCTGATGACGATCTCCAAGGTCGTTTACAAGAACAACAAGAAGTGCTGCGGCGATAGCGTCGCGTGGGCCGAGATACGGGTCGGCGGCGCGGCGTTGGACGCCGCTACCCACGGCCAGGTCCTCATGAACGAGCTGGTGCACCAGATGACGGGCCCCAGTCGGACCGGCGAGGAGGTCACGGTGCTCCTCGACCCGCCGGTACTTGGCCGCTACGTCACCATGCAAAACTTCCACCGGGATCCCAGCGTCAACCTCCTGCAGGTCGCAGAGCTGGAGGTGGAGGGCGCCCCGGCAGGTGTGTGGATGCAGCCAGCAGAATAAAATTGAATAATGCGGACGGCAGCAATTGCGTGGAGGAGCAGCACGTCGCTCCCGACCGACCTACCGGCAGATGTCCCAACTGATGCGGGTGTTATGCAATCAATAGGAGCTCTCCACTTATCCTGTATAGCTGTAAGCCTAGCTCCTGAGCATTCGCAGGATAAGCCTTTGCTACCTACAATTGGTTTTGTGACCTATGCCGTACGACTAATGGGAGGTCGTCGGTTCGCTCCCCACTCGGGGAACGGCCCAGTCATACAGCGCTATCCGGGTCATGAACCCGTTCATGAACCCAGTCATGCGGCCAGTCATGAAGTGCCTGCAGTCATGAAGTGCTAGTCATAGATGTGTTCATGTTGTGCACTGGTCATGTTGGGCAGTCATGCCCCGGGTCATGAGACGGGTCATGCAGTGCGCCATGGGCTGCATAAGATGACTGGAAATGGTCATGGAAACAACAATCATGACCACATTCATGACCACATTCATGACCCAATTTCATGACTGGCTGGACTCAATTTATGACTGGCAGGTGCCTACATGACGGCTTCCAGTCATGTTGCGCACTGTAATTTGTTCATGAATTCGGCCATGAATTCGGTCATGATCTGCATCATCATACACACATGACCATGGACTGTCATATTACGCTTACATTACATGACTGCCGTACAGTCCAACATGACCGGAACCGGTCATTGCGCGCGTGCACCCCATGACTGCCGTACGTTCTAACATGACCAAAAGCAGTCATTGCACGCGTGCGCCCCATGACTGCCGTACGTTCTAACATGACCAGAAGCAGTCATTGCACGCGTGCGCCCCATGACTGCCGTACGTTTTAACATGACCAGAAGCTTCGTCACATAGCGTTGTATACTATGTTATGTATGTATTCCATAGGTGTCCGTAAGCTCCAGCTGCATAACAGTAATAAATGCAGTCCCATAAAAAGCTTTCGTGCGCCTTTTGCACTAACATTATAATAGCCGACTGGAGAGTGTAAATAGTCACAGCACTCATTGTAAGAAATGACTACAAAGCTTATGCCCAGCACCAGATGACTGGGCGTAGGCTTCCATGACCGGCTTCGTTTCACATGACTAGCCCAAAATGACTGGGCATAACATGACTGGGGGCATGGCGTCCCGATATGACTAGGGCCCTGCCCGGCATGACTGGAGGGGCCCACATGACTAAGGTTATGACTGGTCATGTCGTGCGAATGGCTGCATGACTGGGTTCATGACCAAAAACACACTGTATGACCCGGTTCATGACTGGGCCGTTCCCCGAGTGCCTGGTCGCAGCCCATGGCTGTCGGGTGGAACCCTGGCGAGGGTGGGGAGGTCCTATGCATGAACACCGAGGACGGCTCGCTCTCGGGGGGGGGGGGTATAAGCCTGACTCCTGAGCACCTGCGGGATAAGCCTTAGCGGGATAAGCACCTGCTTACAATAGCCCGCCACCCGTCATTTGCTGCGTACCGCCATGCCTCGTTCCTCGTTCGTCATTTATTTGCTGCGTACCGACCGCCATGCCTCGGTCCTTTGCACACGGCCACGGCGGCCGCTCCGCTCCCGCAGCGTGCTCCCTGCTGCAGGAGAGCGCCAGATACGGTGAAGACGCTCTGATGCTGTCCAACTCAACGGAGCCTAACGCCGGCGCCTGCTGCCAGGCCTGCTACGACAGCCCCGCCTGCCTCTACTGGGACTGGGAGCGCGGCAGCGGCATCTGTCGCCTCAAGGGCGACCAGGGAGGCCGCATCCCCCCCGGACAGACCATCCCCGGCTTTTTCCGGGATATCGGTCGTGTGGCGGGCGCCAAGCGCGGTGTGTATGTAATTGATTTGCGGTGGGCGGAATTGCAACGAATGGAGTTATTAGCTCGCGGGCAGCCTCGCGACACGCTCAAGTAATATAATTGCGGCTACGTACGGGACCTGGGGCCGGGGGCAGGCGTGTGATGAGACCCGCCGCCGGGCTGAGATAATCATGCTTAGCGAGTGCGCCCAATGCAGCTGAGGATCGATGTTTCCTGCAAACACGCACGGTTCTTTCCAACTTGAAGTGGATTTCGTCCATGCAAGGAGGGTCGGATGGACGCACTAGGACGCACGCACGGACGTTTCCATCAATGCAAACCCTCGTCCTCAACAATGTGCGTTTCGTGTATGTGACGTGACGCGTGCAAGAGTTGGTCTATTGACCCATAGCATTGTTCTCCCGTCCACGTTTCGTCACGCGCCCGTCACCAGCTGCTGAAATAGCTTAATGTACGTTCACGTGCCGTTCCGCTCCACTCCGGCAGGCGTCTCCTTCTACACCTACCACCACACCGTGTCCCTGCCCGCCGATAGCGGCTCCTACTGGCTGTGGTCAACAGCCGACACGCAGAGCGCCGCGCAGCCCACCAACACGGTGTTCGTTTACAGGACCATCAGCCTGCCCACCGCCGTCACAGGCGCCATCTTTCACTACATCGCGGACGACTTTGCCGTGCCGTACCTCAACGGCAGGGCGTTCGGCCCAAGGTCTACCAGGTACCAGCTGGTAAACGTCAGCATCGACCTGCCGGCCGGTGACAGCCTGATCGCCATCGCTGTTGAGAACTACGGGGGCCAGGCCGGGGTGGAAGCAAGTCTGCTCGCTCCGAACGGCACTGTGCTCGTGCACACGGACGGAGCCTGGGCCTTCGTCGAGGTGCCACCACCGCCGCCGCCGCCGCCGTCAGGTTCGGACAACATCGCTTTCAACAAGCCCGTATTTGCGTTGAGCACCGACTCCCCCATGTCCAGTTATGCGCCGTCCTTCGCCGTGGATGGCTCGATACCCGTCACCGGCGACCAGTTCTATCGGAGCGCGCCAGTCGACACCGCGCCCTGGCTGGCCATTGACCTTGGCGACATTTTCCACATCGACCGCATCGTCTATTACAACCGGCGTGACTGTTGTGGCAACAACACAGGGGGCGCGGAGTTTCGTGTTGGCGGCGCGCAGGTTCCCATCAACGGGACCGCCCAACAGATGACCCACAACACTTTGGTCCACAGGAGCAGGGGCTCCGGCAGCACCGGGCAGGTGCTGACAATCAACCTGGACCCGCCTGTGGTTGGCCGATGGCTGACCATGCAGAGCTTCGGCAGCGCCGGAAAGCCCAACCTTCAGATTGCGGAGCTGCAGGCGTACGGCGCACCAGCGGGTAGGTGCATGAGGAGGGCCGCTGGACCGAGGGGGCGAGCCGGGTGTCTCCGGGCTGGTGAACGAAAACCGACCACGCAATGCCATCGCCGTAATTGCACATAGCCAATGTTTTGGAGAAAAATACCATGCGGAGTTTCTTCCTGGGGAAAAACGCACATGCCCCCTTATTACGTCAGTACGCATACGCAGCCTGCAAGGTTAGCTAATCACCTAAACAATGTGGATCTGCTTCTTTAATCCTGCCGAACTGTGTTCATGGCCGCTTGTGCCATAGTGGGATCATCTTGATTCGCAAGGCTGCGAAGTGATAAAGCGGCTGGCTTCGATACATCTTGCATGCCAGTTCGAGCATAGCCGACCTGCCTGTTTTATTCTACGGGTATGAAATACACATACCCCACGCACATGCCAAGGTAGCTGCGGTGTAGCTCGAACAGCTACTCCAGGGAGGGCACTGCGGGGCGGAAGCCGCGGCGCCTGCTGTCCGGTTTTCAATGCGCCCTCTCACTTGCGTGTGCATATAGCCACACTCACTTGCGCGCAAGGGGCCGTACGCGGGGCTTACAACGGCGCTGTCCAGCTGTGGAAGGTGGAAGGTGATGGATGTACGATTGCAATCGAATGATAAAAGCAGCCCAGTCAAGACCCGGGCTCGAACCGATGGTTCAGTGCTGCTACGGTAGCCTGCCGCAAAACCGCATCTAAGACGGTTAAGTGTTGCACATGCCAACCAAAGCACTCCCGGCTCCCCCGAAATTTACATGCAATACTCCTTGGCGCGCAGTATGCAGCATTCGGCAATACGGCGCGTCGTACGGCAACGATGCGGGCGCGCTGTCGACCCTCAGGCTACGGAGTGAGGGCGCCTGCTGTGATGCCTGCGCCCGCACCTCTGCGTGCCTGTACTGGGACTACGACTTTCCCAGTGGCAGCTGCCGTCTGAAGGGCCTGGACAGCGTTATGGTCATGGGCCAGCAGGCACCGGCGCTTGTGGCAGACTCCTCGCGTGTCTGCGGTGTCAAACGACGTAAGTTTCCGGGCAGGGGCTGAAGCCTAATATGGCGACAAGTCGACCAAACACCGGTCCACAAGCAAGCAGACGGGGCTCACCATTTTCCCAGTCCTTATCTATTAGCCCACACGTGTATTGAGCTTCCCGTTGCCCGCCGCATCCTTCCGTTCCCGACCTTCCGCTGCTTGTCCTCCTGTTACGTGCAGCCGTCGGCTTCTTCACGAGACACCCCTCGGTGCAGTTCTCCCCAGACTCCCGCACCCACTTCATCTGGTCGAGGGTTGACGTCTCCACCAACGAACCACCAGCTGATCAGCTCGTGTACCTGTTCCGCACGCTGAAGTCCGAGACAGCGACCAACGCGACCTTCAAGGTCCTGGCCGACGATACCGCCACCGTATTCGTGAATGGCAAGCAGTACGGTCCAACTGCCGTATGGGACCCCAGGAACATCAGCAGGGTGACGGACGTCAGGGTCGAGCTGCAGCCGGGCGACAACCTGATTGTGCTGAGGTGCGCCCAACTCCGCCGCGGCCCAGCCATGGTTGCGGCTGCCCTGTTCAGTGCGGACGGCTCAACCGTGCTGCTGCGGACCGACTACGCGTGGGGATGGATAGAAGTCCCTGAGAACGGATGGGCCGGCGTTGATCTTTCCCCGCCCTCACCACCTTCACCGCCGCCACGGATGGCGTCACCACCCTCACCACGGCCCCCAACGCCCTCCCCTTCCTTGCCGTCATTAGCAACACGACCGCCCTTACCATCACCACCCTCTCCACATCCACAGCCGCCGTCGCCGTCGCCGTCACCTAACCCGCCGCTCTTACCCCAGCCGCCCAGCCCCAAACCCCCCAGTCCGTTGCCCTCACCGCCCCCAAGCCCGAGCCCGCCGCCTCCAAGCCCGCCGCCACCTAGCCCCAGCCCGCCGCCCCCAAGCCCAAGCCCGCCGCCCCCGAGCCCTCCGCCCCCAAGCCCAAGCCCGCCGCCCCCAAGCCCGCCGCCCCCAAGCCCGAGCCCGCCGCCTCCAAGCCCGCCGCCACCTAGCCCCAACCCGCCGCCCCCAAGCCCCAGCCCGCCGCCCCCGAGCCCTCCGCCCCCAAGCCCAAGCCCGCCGCCCCCCAGCCCGCCGCCCCCAAGCCCGAGCCCGCCGCCTCCAAGGCCGCCGCCACCAAGCCCCAGCCCCCCGCCCCCAAGCCCAAGCCCGCCGCCCCCGAGCCCGCCGCCCCCAAGCCCAAGCCCGCCGCCCCCCAGCCCGCCGCCCCCAAGCCCGAGCCCGCCGCCCCCGAGCCCGCCGCCCCCAAGCCCAAGCCCGCCGCCCCCGAGCCCTCCGCCCCCAAGCCCAAGCCCGCCGCCCCCCAGCCCGCCGCCCCCAAGCCCGACCCCGCCGCCTCCCAGCCCGCCGCCACCAAGCCCAAGCCCGCCGCCCCCAAGCCCGCCGCCCCCAAGCCCGAGCCCGCCGCCTCCAAGCCCGCCGCCACCAAGCCCAAGCCCGCCGCCTCCGAGCCCTCCGCCCCCAAGCCCGCCGCCCCCGAGCCCGCCGCCACCAAGCCCAAGACCGCCGCCCCCAAGCCCGAGCCCGCCGCCTCCAAGCCCGCCGCCACCAAGCCCAGGCCCGCCGCCACCAAGCCCAAGCCCGCCGTCTCCAAGCCCGCCGCCACCAAGCCCAAGCCCGCCGCCTCCGAGCCCGCCGCCCCCAAGCCCGAGCCCCCCACCACCGAGCCCGCCGCCCCCAAGCCCAAGCCCCCCGCCCCCGAGCCCACCGCCACCAACCCCGAGCCCGCCCCCTCCAAGCCCGCCGCCACCAAGCCCAAGCCCGCCGCCACCGAGCCCGCCGCCACCAAGCCCAAGACCGCCGCCTCCGAGCCCGCCGCCACCAAGCCCGAGCCCGCCGCCTCCAAGCCCGCCGCCACCAAGCCCCACCCCCCCCCCCCCCAGCCCTAGCCCGCCTCCTCCTAGCCCGCCGCCCCCAAGCCCAAGCCCGCCGCCCCCGAGCCCTCCGCCCCCAAGCCCGAGCCCGCCCCCTCCAAGCCCGCCCCCACCAAGCCCCAGCCCGCTGCCCCCAAGCCCAAGCCCGCCGCCCCCTAGCCCACCGCCCCCAAGCCCGAGCCCGCCGCCTCCGAGCCCGCCGCCCCCAAGCCCGAGCCCACCGCCCCCAAGCCCGCCGCCCCCTAGCCCGCCGCCCCCGAGCCCGCCGCCCCCAAGCCCAATCCCGCCGCCCCCGAGCCCGCCGCCCCCGAGCCCGCCGCCTCCGAGCCCGCCGCCCCCAAGCCCGCCGCCACCTAGCCCGCCGCCTCCAAGCCCGAAGCCACCAAGCCCCAGCCCGCCGCCCCCAATCCCAAGCCCGCCGCCCCCGAGCCCTCCGCCACCAAGCCCTAGCCCGCCGCCCCCCAGCCCGAAGCCACCAAGCCCCAGCCCGCCGCCTCCGAGCCCTCCGCCCCCAAGCCCGAACCCGCCGCCTCCAAGCCCGAAGCCACCAAGCCCCAGCCCCCCGCCCCCGAGGCCTACGCCCCCAAGCCCGAACCCGCCGCCTCCTATAACGAAGCCTCCCACCCCGACGCCGCAGCGACCGAGCCCTCCGCCCCCAAGCCCGAACCCGCCGCCTCCAAGCCCGAAGCCACCAAGCCCCAGCCCGCCGCCCCCGAGCCCTCCGCCCCCAAGCCCGAACCCGCCACCAAGCCCAAGCCCGCCGCCTCCGAGGCCGCCGCCCCCAAGCCTGAACCCGCCGCCCCCTAGCCCGCCCCCCCCTAGCCCGCCGCCGTCTAGCCCCAGCCAACGTCGCCCGCCGCCGCCACCGCCGCCGGCACCACGTCCAAGCTCGCTCCCGCCGGTTCCTCTTCCGACCCCAGACTCGATTAACGCCATCACGTCGCCTACTTCACAACCAACGGAAAACATCGCTTTCAACAAGCCCGTATTCGCGTCGACCACCAACTCCCCCATGACCAGTTATGCGCCGTCCTTCGCCGTGGATGGCTCGATACCCGCCACCGGCGACCAGTTCTATCGGAGCGCGCCAGCCGACACCACGCCCTGGCTGGCCATTGACCTTGGCGACATTTTCCATATCGACCGCATCGTCTATTACAATCGGCGTGACTGTTGTGGAAACAACACGGCGGGCGTAGATGTCCGTGTTGGCGGCGCGCAGGTTCCCGTCAACGGGACCGCCCAACAGATGACCTTCAACACTCTGGTCCACAGGAGCAGGGGCCCCGGCAGCATCGGGCAGGTGCTGACAATCAACCTGGACCCGCCTGTGGTTGGCCGGTGGCTGACCATGCAGAGCTTCGGCGGCGCCGGAAAGCCCAACCTTCAGATTGCGGAGCTGGAGGCGTACGGCGCACCAGCGGGTACGGCGATATAGATGAAAACGGATGTCAGTAGGGACAACTTACCCTAGTAGGAAAGGGTAACATTCTTCGCTACAACAAAAAGATTAAGGAAATTCAGATGGATTGTCAGCGGGCTCCCCTGCGTATCGGTCATAGGCTCTGGCCAGCCTGATGGCTGGATAGGGTTTAGTTGAGCCAGATTGGCCATGCGTTGTCGCTGGCACACAACTGGCCTTACATAGGGCTATAATGGATTCACCAAGCAATGGTTATTAGGGTAATAAAGCAACCAGGGTTCCTGTAGTGTCCTGGGTACCTAATAAAGATGCACTGATCTGGCATCGCCGACCGGTCCTTTTCAGAAAACATGATAAAACAGTTCCTGTTAAAAGCGATGGACGGCAATACCCTGGCTCGAACCGGTGGTTCATTGCTGCAAAGGGGGCCTGCCGCATAAATGCATCTAGGACGGTGGAGTGTTGCATATGCCAACCGAAGCACTCCCGACTCCCCCGAAATTTATATGCAATACACCTTGGCGCGCAGTATGCAGCATTCGGCAATACGGCGCATCGTACGGCAACGATGCGGGCGCGCTGTCGACCCTCAGGCTACGGAGTGAGGGCGCCTGCTGTGATGCCTGCGCCCGCACCTCTGCGTGCCTGTACTGGGACTACGACTTTACCAGTGGCAGCTGCCGTCTGAAGGGCCTGGACAGCGTTATGGTCAAGGGCCAGCCGGCGCTTGTGGCAGACTCCTCGCGTGTCTGCGGTGTCAAACGACGTAAGTTTCCGGGCAGGGGCTGAAGCCTAATATGGCGACAAGTCGACCAAACACCGGTCCACAAGCAAGCAGACGGGGCTCACCATTTTCCCAGTCCTTATCTATTAGCCCACACGTGTATTGAGCTTCCCGTTGCCCGCCGCATCCTTCCGTTCCCGACCTTCCTCTGCTTGTCCTCCTGTTACGTGCAGCCGTCGGCTTCTACACGAGACACCCCTCGGTGCAGTTCTCCCCAGACTCCCGCGCCCACTTCATCTGGTCGAGGGTTGACGTCTCCACCAACGAACCACCAGCTGATCAGCTCGTGTACCTGTTCCGCACGCTGAAGTCCGAGACAGCGACCAACGCGACCTTCAAGGTGCTGGCCGACGATACCGCCACCGTATTCGTGAATGGCAAGCAGTACGGTCCAACTGTCCTGTGGGACCCCAGGAACATCAGCAGGGTGACGGACGTCAGGGTAGAGCTGCAGCCGGGCGACAACCTGATTGTGCTGATGTGCACTCAAGTTCGCCGCGGCCCAGCCATGGTTGCGGCTGCCCTGTTCAGTGAGGACGGCTCAACCGTGCTGTTGCGGACCGACTACGCGTGGGGATGGATAGAGGCGCCCGCAACGATCGGCGGCCTTCTGGGGCTTGGTTAAATGCATGGGTATCGTTTTGGGATGGGGTCACGTATTCTGTGCAGCACCCTGTTCCACCTTCTTGTACATACACGCCATGACTCCTACCTCGAAACGTAAGTGTTCTTACTGTGGCCGGTTGCGCTCTATACAACCTATCTGCGCGTAATACGGCATGGGACGACGTGATCTTTTATTTTTGCGCATCAATCAAGGGGTTTGCCATGTTAAGTTTCGCCAATATGTCACTGCCAGTGTGGATGCCGAGCAAGGATTTCAATACTATCATACGATCATGCAGGGCGGCCGTACCGGCGCGGGTGCGGGGCGCGGGTACGATAAGCGTATTTCTCACTGTACTTACTTACGTGGTTGTGTGGAACGGCACGACCTGCAAACTCTCTATGACCCTGCCTGTGCGACGCATGGCAATAAGGGCTGCAACGAAGTATGCGCGCGGCGTGATAGAATGTTACCGCCATTGGCTGGCGGGTGGTCATGGTGCGTGGTAACCATGCGGTCAGCATGTTAAAATGGATGCCACGGGTGTTACATACAACCAAGAACCGTTGGCGCCCACACAACGCGTTCGGGCAAGCGCCGCCCTGTCAAAGGGAGTTCGTGATGGGGAGCGTGGTCGGGATAGCTTCGGTGAGCAGGCGGTAATAGCTTAGGTGAGCTCGTGAGCAAGTATCCCTAATCGACGCATAGTGAACAGCTCTCCGTCTGCATATATATTTACGATACGCCGGCCTGCCTCGCTGTCTCGTTGGTTGTATGTTGATGCATGCGCGCGCATTTCGCGAGCGCCGAGACGCGCCGAGCGACGGCGGCGGTAACTGCATCCTCGCCCACGTCGAAGGTTTGATATTTAGACTTCTGTTCACGCAAGCATTGCATCCAACGTAGTTTCCGATTCGGGATGATGTCTGCTCCCGCTACCGAACTGGCAAGCAACTAACAGCTCAAGCCAGGGCGGAGGCTCAAGTGGTCGAGGGCTAGGTGCGCGGCGGTGTGTATCTTGCTTATTTTGGAGGGCGGTACGTACATATATATACTCAGTCGGATGTATATATGTCACCTCCAACACCGCCTCAATACTTTTTCAGATTCGGCCATCAAACGTTTCGGTAGGTCGACCCCAGACCTGTTGACCGCTGGCAGTCGCGGTCCCTTGGTATAAATCCAACTCGGCGGCTCCTGGTTCTATCACGTTCGATGCGCTATTGTTACCTTCTTCGCGCCTTGATGAATTCCTCGAAGGCTCCTGGCCTGGTGTGTGCTCGCACAAGGAGGTAGGCATTCGCAAGCATCAGCGGCCAACTCGCCCTACTTCAGGGCCCCGTACGCAATCCAACACTGCAGAAGCCCCCTCAATTGTACGTGGCGTAAAGCAACCACGTTTAACGTGAAGGAAGCGACTTGCGAGGAAGTCGTCATTCGAGAGCATCTTGTCGCTCGCCGGACGTGCCCGACCTCAGGACTCCACGCTTACCTCAAAGCTGCGCAAGTCCCTTAAGCCTTGAGTATTACACGGCAACCAAGGATGCTGGTACAAGGAGCGACTTGCAGGTCAGTAATGTCCAAGGCTGCTGCTGCCGCCCCGTTCGGGAGTACCAAACTACTTCGCCGCTGCGCTCTCGCCCACCCGTTTGTGTCAAGCTTCTCAAAGCTTCACACATCTATGTGACTCAATATGTATATGACCGTCCTGTGCACCGCCCGCAGCGGCTGAATCGCTCGCTGCCGTACGAATGCCCTGACCCGCACTGATGCAGCAGGCTCCGCCCTTGTCCCAGCTTCCCGCGAGGAATCTAACACCGTATGCCCCCCAACAAGCACGCGCTCAAACGACCGGTCCCAAGCAAAGCGACATCGTTCTATTCCGCCCGCCATCACGCGCATTCGGTGACAACCCTACCCCGGTTAAGTCCGTCGTCCGGCCGGCCCAGGCCCCCGCACCGCCTATCGCTGAAGGCAGGGAGCGAAGAGAACGGCTCCGAGGCCCGCAGTTGCACTATCTACCAGGATTAGGAGGAACGACGCGGTGGCCGATGGTCAGGCGTTGCTAGAAGCTCCCGGGACGAAGATGAGGAGCGCTCCTAACACGACCCAGCCGTACAACGCGACAACTACAGATCGGACACAGCGACCAAAACCCCCACCCTGCGTCCTAGGCCACAACCATGAGCGACGTTGGGATCGACACAACCGCGAAGTAGCCTGAAGCTGCAGGCGCTTCGCGTCACTGCGCTAAAGCACATGCTCCCCACCTCTGGAAGGCCCGCAATCACACCCCCCCCCCCCCCACACACACACACGGGCGAGGGTGACGCTTAAGGATACAAGAAGGCTGGGCGCCGCGGCGCCTAGCGCTACAGACGTGCCCGGACGGCAGAAGCTGCTGCAGCACGGCCGCTCGTGTAGCCACAGCTGCTGCTCCCGCCCGTTGGCCGTCACGATTGCCCAACGATCTGCTTGAATGTGGGGTACAGCAACGGAATAATGTCGCCTGCCAGCATGGACCGCTCCTCCGCCTCGAACGCTCGGCGGGCCGCTCCACGCATTACCTTGCACGCCGCGTAGCCGCACAGCGCAACGGTCGCCGTATCCAGCCCGCCACCGCAGCCACGGCTGCCACCGCCGCCACCGCCGCTGGCGTCGGCTTGGAACTGCTGCTGCTGCTGCTGCTGCTGCTTGGCGGCCCAGCCCAGAAAGGCAGCGGCGGTACCTGCAGGCGCACGGCAGTGCCAGGTCAACAACCTTCCACGTAAGGTGACGCCCCCGAGGTGACGCTCGACTCGGGGCGAAGTGGCCGACCGCATCGGGCCCGGCGGGCCCGGCGCCGTAAGCAGTGCCACCGCCGCAGTACGGCGGCGGCGGCGCCGTAGCAACAGCCGCAGCGCCCTGCCTTGTCAGCCCTCAAGCACTCACCTGCCAGCACGTCGCCCTGGCCCCCGCAGCGCCGCAATGAACCCGGATCGGAGCAGCGGAGCAACGGTTGCGGCTCCCTGGAAGCCGCCGTCGATGGCGATGTATCCGGAGGCGCGCCCGATTCGGGTTGCTGCTGCTGTTGCTGTTCCGCCGGCCCGCACAGCAGGTCCTCCTCCCCCTTTGCCAGCACCACCGGGCCCCCGAACGCTGCAGCAGTGTCAGAGCAGGCGGGCGAGGGGCGAGGGCAAGGGGGATTTTGCGCACTGAACTGAGACATGGCGAGAGAAATGGCAGTGGTATCGGCGCCCTTGGCGCGTCCACTTAACGTGGACAAGCCCAAGTAGACAGACGAGACGTCAAGCCCTCGCTCCCAAGGACCCCAAGGCTCCGAACAAAAAAGGCAGAGGAAACGGGGGAACTGCAGGATACGGTATCTCGAATGGGCAGGCTGACAGGCTGACAGGCTGGGAAGCGAAGTCCAAGAAACCAAAATAGGAATACCGGTAACAGCAGGGCGGCGGTGACGAAATAAGCCATGCATTGGGGGCGAGGCACACAAGCAGCAAAACACCCGCTTGCTCGCCTTTCGCTACTGCGAGAAAAACTGTAATGACACGCTTGGGAGCGCTGCCTACTTGTGTAGGCGCTCCTCGCAGACTAAACGAGAGCTGCCGCTGCTCAGGCCAGCGGCCCGTCGACCCGTGGGACCGGGACACGCACTCGGCACCTCGCCACTGCCCTCAAGCTGCCCCACACCTTTTGGGCGGCCCCTTCCACAGCCGCTTAACCCCGCGTCCGAAGGCGACGCACGGGCAGCCCGTGTAAGCAAGAACGCACCCCGCGTGTGGACTGGAAAAGGCCGAGCCCTGACGCAACCACGATGCCGCCACCCATCATCGGCCCTTTGCGCCCTTAACCCACCCTCCGCCACCCGCGGCGCGTGCGCCAGCCAGGCGTCCGACATCTTGCCGGGCAGCCTCAGTCCCACCGCCTCCGCGATGCGGCCCAGCTCCGCCACGTTGGGGGTCAGGATGCAGGAGCGGTAGCCGGACACGGTGGCAGCGTTCTGCGGTGGGGAGGTGTGCGCGGCGCGGCGCGGGCTGGCGGGTGGGCGGTGTGATAGTGGGGAGCCGTTGACTGTAAACACGCACCAGGGCTTGCATTCACATACCCCCGCCTGTGCAGCCCAATCCAGCTCAGCTCAGTTCAGTTCAATCTGGACGCAGGGCCTTCGTACCTGGCGCCACATGTGCAGCTCTGCCGCGAGGAGCTGGCTGGCCATGGCTGGCCATGTGCCCGAGGCAAGTCCATCAGGCTTACGCTAGGACGTGTGCTTGGCAATTGCAGTGAGGGGTTCTTGCGACGAGAGCGCAAAGGGCTGCACAATGGGGCGCAAAATACAGCGCGCGTGTGTCGGTGCGCCGCAGCCCCACCGCCCCAGCACCCCAACGTCACCTGCCCGGACGTGTCATGGCGCGGCTAGCATTCCCTCTCCCACTGTAACACATCAAAAAGGGCGCCTCAACCCTACGAAGCCTGTCTTCGCCCTCCTCCCCTGCCTCCGTCCCTCCTCCTTGCCTTGGCGACGATGTGCGTGAGGGCGCTCCCATCCACCAGCAGCGGCAGTCCCAGCCGCCGAGCCTCCCCCATGAGGGCCGCCGCTGTGGCGCACACCGCCGGGTCCCCGCCCAGCCCCGGGCCCACCACCAGCGCTGAGGCGCGAGACAGCCAGGGACAGATGCGGGACACGGCCAGCTCCACAGCGGCCTGCAGTGCCCCAGGCGAGGGCGAGGGAGGGCAGCAGCGCGGACGAGCGGGGCTGGCCTGTGCGGGTGTGTTCTACGACAGTGCATGGGGCTGGCCTGTGCGGGTGTGTTCTACGATACTGCATGGGGCTGGCTTGGGCGGGTGTGTATGTGTGCTCCGGCTTGGCCAAGCATCCTAAACCCTGCGTTTGGGGATAGGCGCTCACGGCACTACTCGAAGCTACATGCGCTCGTACCGTGGCCTCCATACCAGCCTCCCAACGCGCGCACATATTCCGATGAATGAACTCACGCACGTGCACGTGCCCGTGCACGCGCACACGCCCAGTCTCGTTCGCCGCGCACACCTGGTCGACGGGCCCCTCCCCTTCTGCCCCGGTAGACATCTGCTGTTGTTGCTGCTGCTGCTGTTGTTCCGGCAGGTACGGCAGCACCATGAGCTCGGGGGAGTAGCTCTTGATGGCGGTGGCTGCGGAGGGGGTGCAGATCACGTAGGCCATGTCGGCGCCAACCTAGGGGACAAGGGGGGGAGAGGGAGGCCAGGGACGGAGGGGGAGGGCGGACCGGGCCCTGGGCCGGGCGAGGCGAGGCGGGAGAAGGGCGGAGTAGACGTGCGAAGGCGGTGCGCGGGATGCAATGTGAGCGGTGGGCCGCAGGGGTCTGGAGGGGCCGCAGCAGGTCCTGCCACCTGTCAGCCGCTGCACTCAAGTCGTACCGCCGCCCTGCGACCGTCGAGTCTGCCGTCCGCCGACAGGCCCAGGCCAGCCGCCAGCGGGCTTGGCCAGGTCCCAAATCACGTTCCGTGCAGCGCGTTATGGCGGTCTTTCCACACGGGCCGGCCGACACTCACACTCACACACACCCGTAACCCACACCCGTAACCCACACACTCACCACTTGCATCCTCACGCACACCCACAGTCCCACACACATCGACGTCTCAAAACACCACGCACCCGCAGCGCCGACATGGCTGCGAAGAACGGCGCGCCCGTGAACTCCAGGCAGCCGCCCACCACCGCCACTTTGCCGTGCGCGCCCTTGTAGTTACCACCTGCGTGCGGCAGGGCGGGGCGGGGTGGGGCGCAGCCGACGACACGGAACAAAGCGGGTGAGCGGTCGGCGTCAGCGGCGAAGCCAAGTGCGGCAGCCGCAGCAGGCTGGGAGCGTTGGCCGCGTGGCAAGATTGAGTTGAAATGTCGGTTGCGGAAGGCGCATGTGGCCTGCGGCCGAGTAAAAGACTAAAGGTAGGGCCAGGGCTCCAAGAGGTTTCCGCGCAGGGGCGGACCCACGGCAAGGACCGCCGCGCCCATGACCCCAGCCTTGGGTCAGAACGAATGCTGTGAGTCCCACGGGGGGTTGGGCCCTTATGCGGCTGCCGCCGAGTAGGATTTGGGGAGGCAGTAGCCCCTCTCCGCAGATGCCATTGGCCCCAGCAACCCCTTGACGCCGCGCACCGAGTGTTGGCACCAGCTGCCGGAACCGCGCCATCGCTCGTGCCTCCGCGGGGCTGGCTGGAGCCGTTGTCGCCATAGCGTGCACAGGCACGGTTGTGACAGCTGGTTTATGGCCGGGAAGGGCCTACGAACCAAACAAGGTACCGGTGGGCACCGCTGCGTGTAACAACCGGTGCGAAGAGGAGCGAGGGGCCCAATCGCCCAATTGCTGCAACTTTTGCAGTGGTAGCCTCATGTCTTGCATCGCCTACCTTGATGCAGCGGTTATACCTCGCTAACGCGATGTTGCGGTGGTTCCGCACTGCGGCAGGGACCGTTCTCGCAGCCAATGTAAGTGAACGCAGAGTAGATTGCATATTGTAGTACTAATAATGCCAAATGCAAACTTGACTCTCGGTGCATGACATCGGGGCCCGGGGGTCGGTTGGATGCAGGTGTGTTGCACGAACAGGAACTTCCCGTTGCCCAGTTCCCATGCCACAAGCCTTAGCTTTGCGCCATATATTTGAATCAGACCAATAACTTTCATGGTCTGTGCCTTCTATTGGAGTTACCGATCCCCTGCATGACCTGACAGCTCTTGCCTAATACCCCAGTTGCCTCGCGTAGACCTGCCAGTTCTATTGATGTTTGTTATGACATATTAGCAATTAGCAAATAGGTTCTGGGCTGGGCGATTGCCCAGGTCCAGCATCTTGCTCAACTTCACAAGGAGGAAACGATACATCAGCAGTCATGGCGGAGACTCGGAGCAAGCCTCGTGGAGAGCTAGCGGAGCTCAGCGCTCAGCTGCAGAACCTATGCACTGCGGGAAAGCGAACCGAGCGGGAGCTTCGGAACGCAAAGAAGGATGTCTTCAGGAAAGTTGTCAACTACATGACTCTGGGGATGGACATGTCAGCACTCTTCCCTATGATGACGTCGTGTGCTAACCTGAGCGCCGACGACCTAGTCTTGAAGAAAATGCTCTACCTGTACCTGACGCACTACGCGTCGCAGACGCCAGATCTGGCATTGCTTACCATCAATCAGCTCCAAAAGGACTGCGCAGACCACGACCCCATGATCCGGGGCCTGGCCCTGCGCAGTCTGTGCTCCCTACGGGTGGCCAACTTCCTGGAGTACGTGGTAAGGGCACAAGACGCGGACGCCGGCTGAATTTTTGGGAGACGAGGGGGAAGGGGTGCGCCAAGGGGGCGTGGCCGCGCATTGCTGCTGGCTGTCGAAACGGCGGGGTTAGGAGGGTGCTATGGCGATCCCCCGCGGCATGAGGCATGCGCGTGCGAGTGGTACGTGGCGCCTGCGCGGTGGGAGTTTGACGCCGCCCTTCGACAATTGACACGGATTCGGTTCAGTTACATTAGCCCCCGGATCGGCAATTACAGCCCTTTGGTTTGTTCTCCGTTACTCTTGGAAGCGCCAACCCCGATGCCATAAATCGAGGGCGATGCAGCCCTGTGCCTCATCAAATCGCCTCCCCATATCCTCATCAGGTCACACCCATCATGACGGGGCTCAGCGACCGACATCCGTATGTACGGCGTACGGCGGTCATGGGCGTTCTTAAAGTGCACCACATCGATACAAATGCTGTGGCTCAGCATGGTGGGTGGGTGGGAAGGTGGGTGCGTGAGGGAGGGAGGGCTCGGGTGCATCCCTGCCGAGTCGGGGTGACCCCGGGCGATGTTGGAGCGCTGCTCCTCCGCGATTAGCGCCGGCAGCCGCAATGCTAGCAGACGCGGTGATGGGTTGGGAAAGTGCTCAATCCTTTTAGCAGGTGAGTGGGTGGGCGGCTTATGATGCCGGCGGCGACGGTGGCTGCCTCGGCGTCAAGGGCGGGGAGGAAAGGGCACAGGGGCGAATACCCGTTTGTGTGCTCGGCGCCAAGAGAGGTTCCTGCGCAGCCCTTTTTTCCGTGACTTCGGGTGGTGCAACCTGGAACGCCATGATTGATCAAGGCTCCCATCCTCGCATCCACACCTTGCGATGGTCTATGAGGATCCGATTCGGTGCTGTGATTTTGATATGAGCCACTGCGCGGTATGGGGGCCATAATGGGGGCGCTGCAAGCTGGGGTCGTTGCGGATGCCGCGGTGCAGCAGGCTGTCTGCCCCGGGGGCTTCCCTCCGCTCCGCTGCGGGGCTCCGCTGCGCCTGCGATCGCCTGCCTTGTGAGCCGCGAATGGTTCCGCCATGTGCCGCTCGTTTCGTGTGCTCCACTGTCGGCGTCACGCCATCCCAGCCATCCCAGCAGCCCAGCCAGCGCCTCCCCGTCCCCCTTCGCCTTCATGTGCCTCCACCTCTTTCCCTCCCGGGGGCCCCCTAGGTATGGTGGAGCGAGTGAAGCGGCTGCTGTCGGTGGACACGGACGTGCAGGTCATCGCCAACTGCCTGTCGGTGCTCATGCAGGTGGGGCGGGGGCAGAAGCGGGAGGTGAGCGCGTCGGGGGGTGCGGTGCGCTGCGGTAAGGTGCGGTGTGCTGCGGAGCTGCAGGGCCCTCTGGCATTGATCGGCATCGTGACCGGCCGAGGGGACTTCTCACGCTGCGGCCGGAGCCCTGAAAGAGGCCCCCTTGAATGGCCGCCCTTCGCGAATGTATGCGATTGCCTGCTGCCCGGAGCACGACACTGTGGGTTGCCCGGCCCAACTGCTGCCGGAGGGTTCAACGAGTCCCGACCCCTAGATGCCCGACCCCTAGATGCCCCTAGATGCCCTGCACGCAAATACGCAGCTCCGACCGCCCTGTCGTCTTTGCATTCATGGCTTCCATCGCTCGCTTGCGTCGTGAAATTGTTGCCGTTACCAATGTTTGTTGTCGTTGTTCGCAGCTGGAGCCGCCCGGGCGCCTGGCGGAGAAGGCCCTCGTGTACTCGCTGCTCAATCGCATCAAGGTAGGGCGCTCCGACTGAATGGCGCGGTTTGGGCCCGGTGCTGCCACTGAAGGATGTGGGAGGGAGAGAGGATGTGTTTGCTTAGACGTGCTGTGGGCTCGGGCTGGGAAGAGAGGTGCGACTGCTCATACATGGCGTGAACCCACCGCGCAATGCGGCGGTGCGAAGTGCGCTTGACACAGCGGACAAGGATAACGGTGGCCGCTCGGCACAAAATCAGTTACAAAACTGGGGCCGCGGTTTACTAGAAACCGGAGTAACTAGCTTGCCGGCTGATTGCGGTGTTGCTGCTGCTCATGGAGCGCCGGAGGTGGGGGCTGGCTGGGGCTAGGGGTTTTTGCATTCGCCGTACTTCCGAGGTCCGGACATCCTCAGGACGGGGCCAATTACTCGATGAAGGTATTCCATTCCACTGTACGCGCGCGGTATATGATATTGACGTGTGCTGTCTGTGCGTGCGCCTTTGCTGTGCCCCCCCTTCGCCCTGCCCCGCCCCGTCCGGCCCTCTTCCCCACCCACCCGTACACCCGTACACCAGGAGTTCAGCGACTGGGGCCAGTGCCAGGTGCTTGAGCTGGTGACCCACTACACGCCCTCCTCCGAGGCTGAGGTGTACGACATGCTCAACGCGCTTGAGGACCGCATGGGCCACGTCAACAGCGCCGTGGTGATGGCCACCATCAAGGTCTTCCTGGGCCTTACACTCAACATGACCGCAACACATCAGCAGGTGGGGCACGGTGCGGTGCGGTTGGGTGGGGCAGGGTTGTGGTGGAGGCTGTCTCCACCGCGGCATCGGGTGGGCGGGGTTTGGGTGGGGCGTGAGTGTCATGAGTGGCCGTCGGAAGCAGATGCGCTTGGCGGGCATGGGTATGGCGCATGGGGTATGGCGCATGGGGGATGGATTTGACCGAGCCCGGCCAACGGTGCAGTCGGGATGGGATAGGCCCGCAGCCCGCGAGTCCGGTACTGGTGACAGTTGAGAGTTGGCTCCCAAGGTGTGCGCGCAACGAGAGTGCGGGTAAACGTGTGCTCGTTTGTGCCGCCACGCGGGTTGGGGGACCTCGCGACACCCCGTCCTTCGCCGGGTTGTGGACCTCCCGCCCTTATTTGTCCATCCAGTGGCGCAAAGCACGGTTGCGGCGCACTTGCCGCTGCGGCGGGGGTGCGATGTGCACCACTCCAAGGCCTCCCGTCGGGTACCACCTGGAGCGGAGGGAGTGACCCTGGGTATCGGCCCCCTGCCGACCCCCTGTTGTGTCTGCGGCCGGTCGGTCCGTTGTGCCGGTGTCAGGGATGTGGCGCTTACTGGCAGCAACCGAAAGTACCCTCCACGAGTTGCTGCGGCTCACCGCCTGGCGTACTGCACGCCCCGCCTTCCCTCTTTCTGCCACCCCTACAACTCTCGTTTGTTGCTCACTTCAGCCCACATCATGTGCCAGACTCGCAGGCCCTCGTCCTCTGGCACTCCCTCGATTCGACTCTCACACCCCCGCATCCCCGCCTTGCTTCCCCCTTCTTAAACTATCCTAACGACGTCCCTGTGCCTTGTCCCTGGATACCCCTATCTCATGCTATTCTTTTGCAGATGGGAAGATTGTGATTTTACGTTCACGGGCTCCGGCCTATCCATGGATAATCCCTTATCCATTGCCTCCCTCCCTCTCGCCCGCCAATCCTTCAACCCTCCAACCCTCTGCCCCCTCCTTCCCCCCGCGCCTTCTCAGGTCCTGGAGCGTATCCGTGAACCGCTCAAGACGCTCATCAGCCGCGACGATGCGCCCACGGCGTACGCCGCGCTGAGCCACGTGCTTCTGCTGGCCCAGCGCGCGCCCATGATCTTCGAGGGCGACGCGGTGGCGTTCTTCTGCCGCGCACACGATCCGTGGTTCGTCAAGAAGCTCAAGCTGGAGATCCTGGCGGCTATCGCGAGTACGGCCAACGTGTACGACATCGTCACAGAGCTTACCGAGTACGCGCGCGACATCAGTCCCACCATGGCCCGGGAGGCTGTGCGCGCGGTGGGTGAGGGCGGCTGGGTCTGGGTGGTGTCAACTGCCAGATTGGGGTGAGCGGCGAGGGTGAACGGAAGGCGGCTTCATGCCATGCGGCTGGGGGATCGGGAAGCATCCAAGATGACGGCGGTCATGTGCGTTATGGCAACCAACTACGGTACCAACACCTGCCTGTTGCCAGGATCTGCATGCGCTCGGTCCTCCTGTGGGCGCTCGCACTGATGCTGTGCTGGGCACTCGCGCGGATGCCCGCCCCGCCCCTGCGCCGGTATGCGCCGGCCTGCCCCATGCGCCTTTATGCCCCACAATCCTTCCACGTCTTGTACCCTGTACTCTCCCTCTCCCGGTCATACATTTCCCACTTCCACTACCTCCCCCCCCCGGGCCTCCTCCGCTGCGAAATTCTCTTCATACCCCCCCGGTCCAGGTCGGCCGCATCGCGCTGGCGGTTCCCGACTCTGGCGGCATCGTGGAGCGGCTGCTCATGTTCCTGGACGGCTCCTCCTCCGAGTACCTGGTGGCGGAGGCGCTGGTGCAGCTGGGAGACGTGCTGCGCCGCTACCCCGATGTGGCGCACGTGGCGCTGGGCGGAGGGGACGGAGGCGGGAGCGGGAGCGGGCTGGCGGACCTGGCGGTGCACGCAAACATCAGCGAGCCGGCGGCGCGGGCGGCATTCGTGTGGATTCTGGGACAGTTCGGCGGGCTGGTGCAGGTGAGCTGGGGACGTGGCGAAAGCGGTGGCGGAAAGGCGCGGGGAAAGAGGGCGACTGGGCGAACGAACACAACGCACAGACCGGGACAGGCGCGGACGGGTGGGACGTCGGGATGGCTTGGAAAGGGGCGAGATGCCCTGTCGTGCCCGGGACGCAGCCCTCGCAAGGAGAGCGCGATGGTAATAGGAGTCGGGTCATTGCCCGCTGGTGGGGCTCCCGGCTGTTGATTGCGACGACGTGTAATTTGCGGACGTGGGGTCCTCTGTTCTGTTGCACGCTTCGCAACGCGCCAGGATGCGCCCTACCTGTTGGAGCCGTTTGTGGAGGGCTTTGCCTCCGAGGACGCCTCGGTGCGGCTGGCGGTGCTGACGGCGGCGGTGCAGCTCTTCTTCCGGCGGCCGCCCGAGATGAAGCCCATCCTGGGGGCAGCGCTGGCGGCCGGGGTGGCGGACAGCCACGCGGACGTGCACGACCGGGCGCTCATGTACTACCGGTGGGTGGATGGCTGGGTGGGCGGGGAAGAGAAGGGGGCGGATGGATAAGGCGACTGTTTTGGGGAGATTGCGGTTGGGACGGGCCTGTGGGCCACTACCGTCACTGCTGTCAAATTGGCTAAATTGGCAGATGGGTACATTGGGTTGGTGGGCGCTCCCCAACGGGCGGCTGTCAGCATTGTAATGATTGGCGCAGTCATAGAGGAAATGCCCACCCGCCAACAAACACAAAATGCCTTCAATGAGAGGAGCACCGCTTGCCTCTCCCTTAGAACCCTTCATTCCCAGCTTTCTGCCTCGTTCCCCCTCCTGTAGGCTGCTCCGCACGGACGTCGCTGCTGCGGAGCGCGTGGTGGCCCCCCCTCTCGTGGTGGTGCCCTGGTTCAGCGAGGCGCTGTCGCCCGAGGCCAAGGACGCCATCTTTGCCGAATTCAACTCACTCAGCGTCGTGTTCCAGCAGGTGGGAGGGGCCGGGGGAAAAGAGTGTGCCTAGAGGTGGGGAGGTGGGGAGGGTTTGCAGCAGCAGATGCCAAGCAGGAACACGGATGCACGTGAGGGTACGGCGCATCGGGAAGCCCCATTTCCCATTTCGCCTCCCATTGCCATCGCGGCATTTTCCCTCATTCCAGTGTCCCGCAATGGACCTGCAGACCCTTCTCTTGCCTCACCCTTCACTTTTGATCAGTCCCTCTCCCAACGTGTGCCCCTTGTCGCCTTTCCCAGCCCGCCGCGGCCTTCATCGAGCGCCAGGCGTACCATTCATTGGAAGCGGAACCGGAACCACCCAGCCAGGCGCCGACCACAGGTGCGTCGTCCCTGGGCTGAGGGGTTCGGGTAGTGACGTAAACTAGTGGCGATGGAGTGAGGCTTGTGAAATCGCGTGGCGCTTGGCAGCACCGCAATTCCTCTCATTTGCGGTTGTCCCTCCCGATGGATTGCTGGACACGGACTCAATGGGCGTTTCCGCACAGCGCCTTTCCGGGGTCATGGACGGTGGCGCTGCCGAAGGCATTTCCGCGGAGGTTCCGCGGCGCTGAGATGTATCACTTTGTATCACTTTGGGTTCCCCACCCCCCGGGCGCCGCCTTGGCTAGGCAGGTCATGGTGCAAGTCAAACATCAAGCTTGGCCGTAGTGTCACGGTCGTCTTCGACCTGTGCGGTGGTCCCATGATTGTGACTCTCTCGTTGGGGCGCTGTGCCCCGGTCCCAGGGCGCGCGCCGGGACCCGCGCGTCACTAGCTGCAATACCCGCTATCCCATTTTGCTTCTTCCTTGATCTCAGTCTCCTCCCGACCGCAGACCTGCTTGCTCTGGAGGCCCCCGAGCTGCTAGGGGCTGACCGGGCCACCAACCTGCTGGCGGACGCAGACGGGGCCGACCTGGTGGGCAGCTCCCTGGGGGCGGACCTGCTGGACCTGGACATTGGAGGTGGAGGCGGAGGCGGGCCGGGCGGCGCCAGCACCATTACCAGCACGGCCGTGCCGGCAGGCGGCTACGGTGCTGGGCCACAGCATCAGACGCAATGGCAGCCTCAGCCAGCGGCCGTAGACTTGCTGGGCGGGCTTGGCGGCGACATGATGGCGCCGCGGCAGCCGCAGCAGCAGCAGCAGCAGTTAGTGGGCGGGCCAGCGCCATGGCCGACGCCGGGCGGGATGCAGCAGGTGCCGGCGGGCCACATGGGTGGAATCTCCGTTCAGGCCGCGCCGGTGCTTGGCAGCGGCGGCGGCCCTCAGGGGATACAGATCCCCAGCCAGGGCAACCTGCTGGCGCTGGCGGAGGACGGCCTGGGGTTGGGACTGGGGCCGGCGGCGGCCTCCGCGGCTCCAGCGCTGCCAGCACCCGCGCAGGAGCTGGTCCTCAACTCAAAGGTGCGCTCGTGTAAGCCGGCCGTGGTGCGGGTGTGCTATGCTGCTATCGTCCATAGCGCTTGGGGAGGGTGTCAGAAGGTGAGGCTTTGGTCTTCTGCGCATTTACTTGTCCGGGATTTCGGTACAGTGTAGAGCGTAGTATCTGCATGATGACACCAATGCCGCCAGTAGCTCGCGTGGTCGCGATACCGTGCTTCTTTCAGTGCGGTACCATTGTTGCTCATCCTTTCGCCGAACACATGAGTGTACGCCCACGTACTGACTTGCCCCGCCCTGGGCGGTGCTGTGCTCGCAGGCCCGCGTGACGCCGGCGGCGTTCCAGGAGGAGTGGAAGCGGCTGCCCCCCGCGCACAGCGGCACCCTGTCCGTCAGCCCCGCCACAGTGGCCGCCATCACCGCCAACAACCACCGCGACTTCACGCAGCACATGACACAAGCATATATCCACACCATCGCAAGCGGGGGCCAGGCGCCCAGCTTTAGGTGTGGGCCGGGCATTGCCGGGTTGGGTCTGCTGTGTTGAGTGGGGTGCCCGCAAGGACTGCCGTGTGTCCTTGCCTCCGGGCCAGCCAGGTCTACCATAACCACCTCAATCCCGGCGCGTCCTGGCACACAGTGCAGTCTGACCAATGACAGTATTACGTCGCACCGCCCAGTACTACCCATCTCGCGGTCAACACGCTCGTGCGACGTGTCTCGCCTGGATGCTCTCGCCCGCGCCGTTCCCCCCACGCACCTGATGTTGTTGCATTGGTGCGACTGCAAACTTCCCCAAACCGACCTCCGCAGGTACTATTTTTACGGCCAGAACGCGGGTCCCTCCGGGGCGCTGTACCTTGTGGAGCTGCTGCTGCGGTCCGACAGCGGCAACATGACGGTCACTGTCAAGACGGGGGATACATCCGCGCTGCCCGCCTTCCTGGAGCTGTGGAATGCTTGCCTCACGGGCTTCCTCGTCATGGGTTGACCTCTGTCGTCGGACTACGTACGGCCGATGTCAAGTTTGTGTCCAGAACTGTGCGGGCCCCCGACGTGGGATTGGTGTTGTAGAGGATATGGCTGCGCGTTAGCCACTTGAGGATAGATGAACGTGGTTCGTCCGACCGGTGACATAATGTCGCGAGTCATTGTCTGGGGCGAATATGGTTGGTGTTATGCTATTGCAGGTCGTATGAGCAGTCGTCATGGATATCGAGTGTGTATATTGAGAGCGCCATGTGATATGCAAACAAGCGAAGTCATGCCGACCCCCGGTGTCGCATATTATCTCAGCGTACAAAAACATTCGCTGTTATCGAAGTCATAAAACAAGCACACTGCCGCAGGCGACACACCCACCTTCCTGACTACGACTGGGATATGCACGAGCGCTGTATCCCAACGGTGTAACCCAACCCTAAAACCCTAAAAACCCTAAAACAACCCTACCATCCCCCAACACGCCCGCACAAACGCAATACCGTCTTTTCCGCAAAAAGTGCGCGCGCCGGAGTGACACTCTGTGCACCAGCCGTGTCAATCTTCAAATTCATAGCCGCGAGGCAACGAAACCATGCAGCGCAGTTATTATGTGCTACGGCAGCTCCTGGTTGTTGCTGTCGCCGGTCTTGGCCTTCTTCTCAGGAGGTTCGTCGGACCTGTGCGCACGGACCCGCACAGGTTCGGTACACGGATGACTCACGGTCAGCATCGTAATGCTCGAGGCTCGTGAACTGAGCTGCCAACGCTCCACTATGAGATCAGTAGGTCCGGGAAATCGAGGCCCATCACCGGCGGCAGGCTTAAATGTCATCCAAACCCCCCTGCAGGGCCAGTAACCCCATGCGCTGTAGGCAATACAACAGCATCGGACCTTCGGCCCTGCTCTGGACGGGGGAAAACACTGGTAAGGAGCCACATACCACATTAGCTGCCCCATCCCGAAACTTCGCGGCAGCACAACTTTCAAGCTAAGCAACATCGCTTAAATGGTCACAAGAGATGCCCTGAACGCCAGCACAGAGCCGCGCGCCATCACGCACTCACCGCCGCCGCCGCGTTGTTTGTTTTCGGCGTGTGGGAGTGGGAGACTCACTTGGCCAAGCAGGACATCAGCCCCTCAAGCAGCTCCTCACGCTTGAGGTTCTTCCCAATGAACACGACCTTGCTGAGCCGCTTCTCGCCCTCCTTCCACGGCCGCCCAACGCCCTCCGCGCTGGAAGAGAATTGCAGCAGCATGTGCACGCCCTGAAAGACGTGCCTGCGGGAGCGAAGTGGAACATGGGGTATTGACGAGGGCGGCGGACGAGGTTACAACCGCAATTTGCTTCACTTCCTGATTAGCAACGTTTGTCAAACCACGCAATGGGACCAATGCCACCACAATCGAACAGTCGATTGCGTGACTCTTTCCCAACCCTAACAGAGGCACGGCAAGAGACCGCCAACTGCGCAAGGCCGTGGCGACGCTTTTTATGGCTGGTTTAGCGGATTAAAAACGAAAGCAAACTAGACGGCTGCGTTCACATCCATGGCACGAGAGGATTTACAACGTTTCAGCCTTCTCCCTATCCTTCGCCTCTCCCATCCTCGCTCATCAGCGCCTGCGTCACTCACTTATCGTCCGAGCCCTTGATGGACAGGATACCCTTGGAGCGGTACAGGTCCGGCCCGCGTTCTTGCAGCAGCTTGGACAGCCATCCGTTGAGCTTCTGCATGTCCAGCTCGCCCTCCAGCTCGAAGCCCACCGACGTCACACGGTCGTCGTGCTTGTGGTCATGGTGGTGGTGTTTCTTGCCGCCCTTCTTCTCGTGGTCGCCCTGCCCCTCCCCTTCCTTCTCGTCGTGCTCGTGGTGGTGCTTGCCATCCTTGCACTCTTCGTTGCACTTGTGCTCGTGGTGGTGATGGTGATGGTGGTGGTGGCGGTGGTCGTGGTCGTGATCGTGGTCCTCCTCGCCGGTTTCCTGCATGGCAAAAAGCGGGGCAACGGTATGCGTGCATAATATCGCAGCACAGCGGTTACAACAGTGTGTCACGCCGTTGCCACGCCGGGATCGGGCAACGCTGTTCAGGGCCGAGGCCGACTCGACAACCGATCGACTGCTGGGACGGGGTTCCCTCCCGTGTGAACACGACCATAACTCCACCCATCGGGGCTTCCGACGCTAGCTAACAAACCGCGCCACGCAGCCTTGGACGCCACCGAATAACGCCACCGACTGCCCCACGCACCGCACCAGGTCACTAGCTCACCAGGAACTCGGGGTCCATGGCCAGCAGGCGCTCCAGCGAGAAGGCATTGATGCCCAGCAGCCGCGACACATCCACCGCGCTGCGTTGGCACTCGATGACCTCCGCCGGCTTGTTTATGTGCTGTATGCGAGAGCGGGCGGGACAGGGGCATAACCGTCAACTACCCTACTTTGGTACCTTTCCAACCCGGTTGACCTACCGAATGCGGGTGCACCGCGCCCGCATTCCGTACGGCAACCAGGTTGGAGCGGCCAATGCGCACTGTCCCCGCCTCCACATGTGAGCATCATGTCATCGCGTCATGTGCATACAGAAGCTTAAGTGGGCAGCACCGCTCCCCATCCGCCCCTGTATACCCGCGCCCGCCCCGCGGCCCTCCCATTTTTGGTACCGCCCCTTTTCCGAATCCCGCCCCGTAACGCATCGCGCACGTGCTCGCCCATTCCTGCGCTTTACCTTGATGCGCTCCCGGACCTCCTCCAGCTCCTCGGCACTGACCAGATCCGTCTTGTTGAGCAAGATCTTGTCTGCGAAGGCCACCTGCTGCACCGCCTCGTTCACCACCCCGTCCGGCTTCACTTCATTCAGGTGCTGCGTCACATGCTTCGAGTCAACGACCGTCAGCACAGCGTCAAGCACGCACGCATCCTGCACCGGACCATCGGGCGCCGACACAGAAGGGGGGACGTTCATTTTTTGCAGATGGGGCAGGCGGAAGTAGCACGTTCGGGGCCGCGCACACGTGTGTAGGGGTGTGAGGGGGGGGGGCTGTTCCACGTATAGGCCGGGGGGCGACGGGGTATACGCCATGGGTACAAATGTCCGGGACATTTCCATCCACAAGTGCCATGCGAGGATGTTACGGAGACAGCCCTCGGGATGGAGCATCATGTAGCTCCACGGCTGTTTCTATGCGTGCCTAGATATCAAATGGGGCAGCCCGTGAGCGGTGGCTGTTTCAGGTAAAGCAGCGCGGCAGGAGGGCAAAATATAAACTTCTTGCCGGGATTGGGGTACAGATAGCTGGTGGAGGCGTGTGGCGCTAGCATGATGGCCGCATGTCCCACGCTGTGGTACGGACGCCTCGAAGTCCTGCTTCAGCACATTTCGAAATCGCGGGGCGCGCTCCTGTTTACCTACCTTGATGTTCTCGTCTACGAAGAAAGTCTGGATCACGGGGGCCGGGTTGGCGAGGCCAGTCGTTTCGCTGCGAGGGTTCGGACCCCGGGTAGCACGCAGTTGTGTAAACAGCCGGCTTGGGAAGTGTGTCCCCTGAAGCCTGATGGCACATCTGATGAGTGTGCCAACCATTTGCGCAATAACGACGCAAAACCAATGCAAACTCGCCAGCTAACTACCCCCACGACAGAGCAGCAACCTCAAATCCTTTCATGGGAGCCCAGCTGGACTAGTAGCAGCGGGCACATCACTAAATCTTCCCCGATATTCTTGGGCACACTCACATCATGATGGCATCGAACTTCCCCTTGCGCTTAACAAGCTTGTTGAGGATTCGGATCAGGTCGCCACGCACCGTACAGCAAACGCAGCCGTTGTTCATCTGAGCACGTGGGGACCAAGGACAAGGGACAAGAGCAACGTTGCACGAGGACACAACTTTGGGTGAGGACTGGGGTGACGTGATCACCACTAGTTACGGGGTAAATGGTAATGTGCCTGCGACTCCAAGAGCTGCTCTAAACGCCGCACGGTGGTGGCACACTGGTCAGCGAAAGCGGACGTTTGGGAGCCCCCCTGACATGAACATACCTCAAAAATCTCTTCCTTGCTTTCCATAACCAGGGCATCATCAATGCCGACCTACGAACCGGGGTGTGAAATGTGAGCCTTGAGCCCCCGGTTACGCCAGCGGGTGCACACGCCCGATAGGAGGAGCCAAACACAGGCAGGACACACTCTGGCTGTCCTGGGGGGATTGAGTCAAGCCTCAAATCTCCCCTGAGGCTTCAAACAATTGTTTGGTCCGCGTACATTCCTACACACTCGGCTGCAGTCGAATGCCCCCGCCCCTGACCACGGCATTTCCAAGGAAGGAACTGGCAGCTCGCGCGCCTGCCCCACTCCTGGCTCCCTATTCCAACTTGCACATAAACAGACTACATGACAGGAAGCCGTCGCTACCGGGACTGAAATTGGGTCGGCCTTCTCACCTCGCCGAACTCATTCTCGATAACGGCAATTTTCTTTCCGTGGTTGGCGCTCAAAATATGGTTCACGAGCGTCGTCTTCCCGGAGCCTGCACAGAATACCCGCCATCATTACGACGATCCTCCGGGACGTTCACTCCTGCGCGACCAGAAGCCCTACCAAGAAAGCCTGTAACGACGGTAATGGGGATCTTGCCCTTTGCCTCTTCCGGCATGTTCACTGATACTAGTTGATGCGTTGGGAGGCGCTCGCCCCAATCAAATGTTCCTGATAAGAGCCTAGCTCTAGTAGACGTGCCGCAGTGTTAAAAGAATGTGATGATCAGATTATCACAAAGCAATGTTCAGGAACGTTTCGGAAGATGCATTGCACATCCGCGATCCGGGTACTACCGTACCTTCTGGAAGTACAACATGTATATGCAAATGCCACCCCTGGCCACCCCCCACCATGTATGCGGCTGCGCCCAACAGCCGCCTCGTCGGAGTGAGCTTGGGTGTCCTCGCCCTGCCCCCCACCGTCGGCGGCTTTGGGCTCCTGCCGGTTGTGGCCCACGGCCGTGGCCGGCACGCGGTGGCGGCGGTGCGCTGTGCCGCCGGGGCGGCCGGCCTCCTCCCGGCCGACCCGCCCTGGGCTGACATTGCCTTGGACTTGCTGCGGCGGTGCCACCCGGCGGCCCACCTGTTGTGTCTTTTGGCCCCTGGGGGCGGCCGTGTCCTTGGGGCTCCGGCGCCCCGTGGGTGCCCTGCGTTCGCCCGGCTGCTCGGCGAAGACGCCCACCTCGGGCCCCTCGTCGTCCCGGACCCCGACGCCACTGCGGGTCCCTGATGCCAATCGGCTCCGCTGTGGAGCAACCCGGTCCTCCTGGGCCCCGGCGACGCGTGCCTGGAGGTCACCTTCCCGGCCCTCTTCGGACTGCGTGGTCTCGCCACCCTCGGCGTCGCTGTGTGCGACTGGGACGCGCTCGCGCCGGCGCGCGTCGCTCTGTCAGAGGCGCGTCGCCGGCCTGCGGGCGTGTCACCCCGCCTTGCCCGCCGCTGCACCTTGCAGCTGCGGCAGCTGGTCCTGCGAGGCGTGCTGGGCTACGGGGAGCTTGGCGCAGCGGTGGATGCCAGCGGGCCTTCCGTCTCGGATCAGCTGGACGCCCTTTTGGGCCTCGTCCCCGTCAGTTGGGTGGCGGCGGCCCGGCATATCCCGTCCGGCGCAGCGGCTGTGCCGTCCCCCCGGGAGGCCTGGGCGGCGCTGCTGCAGGGGCTAGCCTGGTGCCCCGCTGGCGGGCCATTCACGCCCGTCCTGGGCACCTCCGTCTAGCGTGGCGCCCAACTGCAGCTTGCCGAGGCGTACCGTAATTTCAAGGCGCGACATGAGAACTTCCTCGCGGACGTGTATGATGGCCCGGTGCCGCCGCTGGCTTTTGCGGCCCTCCGTGACACTCTGCGCCGCCTTTGGTTGCTGCGATGGGAGAACGACCACAAGGAGGCGCTCTGGTGGCTGGCGGTGCATGGCATCATGGGGTTCCCGTTGTTGCGTGGGCAGGCGGGTCGTGGGAAGGTTGCCTGTTGCCCGTGCAGTGCGCCGGTTACGCAGGCTGGGCTGGGTCCGTCGGCATTTGTTTTGGGACTGCTTTGTTGCCCGCACCTTGCGTGAGGAGCTGGAATCGGTGTTGGGGGTCCCGGGCGACTCGGTGGTGCAGCGGTTTCATCTGTGGGGTGATGCCCCATCCGGGGCTCAATCCCTGTGTATGGGATGTTGTGGATTTGGCAGCCCTGGCGGCGCGGGAGAGGGGCCGCCAACGCATGTACCGGGGGGGGGGGGAGGCGCCCCCGCTGCCCCGTTTGGTCGGGTTCAGTTGGTCGGTCTTGGTGCTGCGGTTGTTGCCGACTTCTGGGCCCGTGTCGTGTCGTGGGTTAGGATGAACAGTTCGTCTAGCCGGTACGGCTAGCGACCGATATGAAAGCTGGGCCCCCTGTAACGATTGCACCGCTAATACCAATCAACGCCCATATGGGGTCCAGCGATCTTTGGTTGGTAGTTGCAGTACAGGTGAGATATGCGAATATGCTATGGTGGCACTTTTCGCGTCGTATGGCACGGTTATCTAGTCTTTTACAGGCCCATTCGACTGTCACGCGCAGAAATCACCTCTTCCCAGCTGCCAGATTGCGTTGATAATCTGAGGCCCGTACAGCCAGGTCAGGTTATGCGGGGAAGGGGAGTGATGGGGAAAGACAAGTGGGTGGATATCATACCGTGCGTTCTCGTGTCACGGCAAACTGATCGATATACCACAAGATATAATGTTAGTTAAACGCGAATCAATTGGCTGGTGGCGATTTCCAGCCCGTTATTTATAACTGGTCACTCCACTGGTGCAGGGAGAGGCCTGCGCTAGGCCAGCGCACCTGCCCGCCTACACCAGTACACCCAATAATACCTGCATCCAAATCTGAAATTTCCTTGCGGTTAAAAAGGGTTCCAGAAGTCTATGAATTGGGATACAAGTTTGCAACCAACTACCAGCTAGCCCTGTGTCCGGCCCTTGCAGCATAACCGGCGTGGTCTCCCTTGGGGTCTATAGCTCTGCTATGGCGCGCAGATTATGCATGGATAACCCAATAGAATCGTCAAGATAGCATTCTTCGCCTAAATGCCACCAAGCGAGGTTGGCTTCGGTGCAGTGCCAACGGAAGTAACTGAACCAGGCAACGGGGAACGGGCTCGACCTTGAATGGTCGTTATGTCCGAACGTGCAATATGCACTCCTTTGTATACCAATACTGACGCAAATGTTATCTTCGTAGTGGTGTGCTATGTCGACAAGCTGAACAAGACCGCAAGCGTATAATTGTCAAAATGTCCAGCGCGATGCTGCGCAACGCTGTGGAATGCAGCACCAGCGGGCGAGCAAATGTTCTTGCCAATGCTGTTCTTAGACATCCAACTTCGCGGCTAGCGGCGCTCCCGCAGGCTCTCTCGCCAGGCAGGAACAAAGTTTAAGCTGGGATTGTGCTCGTTGACCACTTAATTGATAACGTTTTTGCGTTCGATGCAGTTACACGCTTGGTGTCGGCTCCACAGCGGCCGCGCTCGGACCTGTCGCCTCAGCCGCCTCTTTGGCAAAGAGTTTCCCTCTGCTCCCGACAGCAGCGCCGAATTGCTGAGGAAGTTCGGGAAATAAGCGAGGAATCCACGGCTGATTTTGTGTAAGTTATGTGCTGGCGTACTTCCGAAAAGCTGTTTAACCGCATTTCGTCAATGATTGCGCTGCGACCTTTGCACCTCCCATTCCAGGGATGTGGACGCCCTAAACGAGGCTTGGGCTATTCCCGGAGCCATCGAGTTCGGAACCGGGCAGGGGGACCTTCCAACCGTACTACTCACACATCCCCAAACCGGCATGCAGCTTGTAGTTTACCTGTACGGCGCCACCATTGCGCAATGGCTCAAAAGCGACGGGACAGCAACCTTCTATGACGGGCCCGATGAGCTCTACGAGGCGGGGCTTCCACTTCGGTGGGTGGGATTGCGGACATGGCTGGTGGGGTCGGGCGTGTTGTTGCTCTAGCATTGCAATGCGCGGTATCCCTTTGCCTGTCCTTTGCCTTCGCACCAAGCTTGCGTTGCGTCTGGGCTAGCCTCCGCCGGCTCCTTAACCTTCGTGGTCAACCAGGCCAGCCCTCCTGCGTGGGGGGCAGCATCACCCGACCGGCTGTGACCCGCCCGCGGTTTGGTCCGCCCTCCTGCCCTACTGGGCCCCCCTTCTCTCCCCCTCCCCAGGACCGGCGTGTCGCTGCACTTCCCGCAGCACCGGGAGGGGTTGCTGCCCGAGCACGGCTTCGCGGACAGCATGATGTGGGAGGTGGTGGGCGCGGTGAGTGGGTCGGCAGTGAGTCGCCGGCCAGTCGGACCGCGTGCCGATGCGGCCCGCGTGCCGATGCGGCGGGCAATCAGTCGGGAGTTTTAGCGTCTTTGTTCCAATGTGTTGCGCACCCTGCGGCGGGTTAGTTCAACGGCGATACAGAGACGCACACAGTTCACAGCCCTATGTTCCTCCGCACACGGCGGTGGCACTGGAGGGACACAACGCTGGCGACTTTCAGGCACCAATCGCCCGCGTGCTGGCGGGGCGCACTGCCTGCTTGCACTCGCGGTCGGCCCAGGACGCGGGGAACGGGAGGGATGCCTGCCTTGCCGCATCAGGCCTCACGTGGCCTCACGGGCAGTCCTACAACAAACATACAAGCTGGCCGCTGGCCGTGTCGTTCACGCTTGCCTACCCTGTCCCCACGTCACCCACCGGTTCTCTTTCCCCCGCCCGGTCAGGGGCTGGACTGCCCCGAGGTGCTGGAGCAGCTGGAGGGCTATCTGAACCACCTGACCTCGCACGGGCTGATCAGTGAGGAAATGCTGATCGCGGCCCAGGAGGGAGGGGAGGCGGGTGAGTGAGTGGGTGGTTGCGGGGGATTGAGATACCGATACCGGTAGGTGGCGGCTCAGCTCCCCCGGCCCCATTGGACGTCCACTGGCCCCCCCTTCCCCGGTGTTGCCAGTCCATATGCCCGCCGGCGCGGTGGGCTGGTGCGGGGGCGTGGCGCGTCTAAGCTGTGCTTTCCGTATGTTTTGCACCACACACGCGCTCGCTGCTCTGGTGACTCACGATGTTTGCTGCCTGCTCGGGGAATGTTCGGCTGCGTGTTGGAAAGGGAACGGCGGCGAGGCCCTCTCCTGGTTGAAAGTTATGGTTTGGTCATATTGCTTTTGTGGTCATGATCAATTAGGGGGCCGGAAGGGGTCGCCAGGGGCATATGGCCTGAGGGCCACACGGTCGTTGAGCACTTCCAATGGGCCAGGCCGGCTTCCCCGCCGGGGCGAGCTGCGGAGTCTACAGGTTGGACACAAACACACCTGTTGCTCAAACAACACATGTACCGTACGTGTGTGGCAGGCGCTGCAAGCTGCCGAAACGGCGCGTTTGCGAGCGGCCGGGCCCTAAAGGCGAACGTGTCGTCGTTGCAACAGAGGGCCGATGTTGCGGTGCGACTGCTACGTACGCTGGCTGCCCAATGACTGGCTAGCAGTGCTCGCGGAGTGCGGCCCTCCCACGCGCCCAGCCCGTACCCTTCACCCCGAATGCCTCCCCATCCCATCAAACCCCACCCCACCTGACAGCCGAGGCGGTTCGCGCGGCCCTCGCCAATGAGCCTCCCCCTTCCCACGTGGTGGACACGGACATGGCGCCCTGCATCACGCTGCGGCTGAGGGACACAGAGGCGACGCGCAAGTTGTGGCCGCACAAGTTCGAGCTGCTGTACAAGGTGGGTGGGGAAGCCAGGGTGGCGATTGGACGGTGGACCGGAGGAGCGCGGGCTCGCGCTCGGGCGCGGCCGCGTGGCCTGCTTCGTGGCTCGAGCGCGTGCACAGACACTAGCTTGAGCAGATGTAGTCCGAGGGCGGGCGCAATAACATGCGCAGCGATTAGCGTTTGGGTTTCTTCGTGTGGTTCGGATGCCCGCCCATATGGGAAGTGAGCGGGTTGCGCGCAGTTCCAGACAGGTTGCGTGCATGTGGCCCTTCCAGGGACTGGTTGCAGCTTCTGTGTGTCCACGCCGAAGCATGAAAGGTCCCCAGTCCGTCTATGGGGCATACGTGGCAATGCCGTCATGCTCCCACCGGTCATTACCGGGATTGACCCCCGCATTGCTGCTTCGACTGCTGTGGCTGCGGCCATGTACGTTTTGCCGCCCTGACACGCCCCGTCCCCGTCTCCGGCTCCGCCCCCTGCTCCGCCCTAGATCACTCTGATGACCCAGGACGTGACCTCTGAGGACATGCGCGACATCCGCATCAGCCAGGGGCTGGACCCGGATGGCGATGACGATGAGGACGAGGACGACGAAGACGGCGAGGATCAAGAGGGCGGAGAGGGCGAGGAGGGCGGCGAGCCGCTCTTTGTGAGCGGGCGGGCGGCGGCGGAGAGCGCGGACATCGGGGAAGCAGAGGAGGAGGAGGATGGCGAGGCGCTGGTGAGAGGCGAAGAGAGGGCCGGATTAAAAAGGGTCTAACGGCGTGATAAGGGCTGCTTTGATCTTGGGTGACGGACCTAAAGCTTCATACTCTCCCGCACAAGGTTGCGTCCGTTGCTGTCCGTCCTCACACGACGACGTCCGTTCTTGAAGCGGCGGACTGCGCATGAATCGACCCCGGTTGTTGATTGGATACATAACGGCTCCTATCACCGACTTTCGAACTCTATCTGCGTCCGACGGCAAACGCCCTTTCCTCTGTGCTTGCTGCCTCGTGAAAAGGCGTCTGGCGCGAGCCCGGCCCCCCGAAGGCGAGGGCGACCCCGGAAGGAGGGCAGTCCTGACGCTGGAGCTGCGGCTGCGGAAGCAAGCGGCGAGGCAGCAGCAGAGGAGGACGATGAAGAGGACGAGGGCTTTGACGACGGCGACGAGGAGGGAGAGGCGGTGGAGGAGCCGGACACAGTGCGGCCGGAGCCGTACCTACCGTCGGTGCAGATCAAGCAGGAGTTCTGGGTTCGAAACCTAGGTGAGGGACTCCCCTTGACGGCGGGGCGAGGCGAGGCGGCGCGGGCTGACGAACAGTGGTCTGATAAGGGGGCCCCGGCGAGAGGGCCTCCTGCGACTTGCGGCCGTGGGGAGCAGATATTTCATGTGAGACGGCTTTGGGGCTGTCTGTGTTTGTGTTGTTCCAAGCGGGGTCGTTTGCCAGCTGTTACTGCAGCTCACTACGGTATGGTACCGTAATCGCTCGAGGACTGTGCCCTACGCCCTGATTGCTCGGTTTTCCTGTGGCGTCCCCCCCCCCTTTTGCCGATTACCATTTCCATGACGCAACTTCCTCGCAACGGTCCTCTATCGTTTTGTATCTGTTACAAACCCCCCACCGGCCGCGACCTCCCCGACCTCCCTCGTCCCCCTCCACCCCTTAGACGAACCCGGCTCACCGCCCATGCGCTTCAACCTGGCCTCCTTGGCGCGCTTCATGACGCTGCAGCAGCCCGACTGCAGCGACTGGGTTAAGGTGCTGGGCCTGGGAGGAAGCCAGGTGAGCGTGCGTGCGTGCGTGCAGGTGTGCATGAGCGCAACGGTAGGTAGCAACAACAGCGTCAGCAGCGGCCGCACTGCAGCGAAGGCCGGAACCCCCAGCCTTATTTTCGAAATCCCGTTTCGGTGAAGTGTGTCCGGCAGGCCGTTCTTTGGCCGAAAAGGCAAACGCCGCGCTGGGCGTTTTTGGATTATTTTCCTGGAGATGAGACCCAGGATGCGTTGTTTGGGAGCGATACTCGTGGAGGCGTGCTTGGCGAGGCAGCTATCGCACAGTCCACCTTCATGAACAACATCAGTCTGTTGCTGATTCGCTGACCCGCTGGCTGGCTGCCCCCTTGCCCGGCCCCTCCCCCCCTTTTGTCAGATGTTTGACTACACCGCCGACCCGCGCTATCCTGCCCTGGATTTGTGTGAGGAGGACTACCTGCACTACAGGGGTACGTCGCACGGACGTACGAACGCAGAGCTGGCGCACATGTGCATGACAGGGCAAACCAAGAGGTCCCGTGTATCACTAAAGCCAAATGGTTGCGCAAAGCAGATATGTCTACCTTTCGTGATCTCAGGGGGACGAGTGGATGAGGCAAGACGCTGGTCGGCAGGACGCCGGGTCCTCTGCCCGACTCCGCCGACTGGGACAGATCCAATCCCCGTCGGCCTTCGCAATCAAGTTGTCTTTCACCCCTCCTAACTCTCCCCAACCTGCCCTGAAGGTCAGCCCATCGACGTGACGTACATTGGCGCCGCCGACGCCACCGTGTACCTCTGCCCCGGCAATCGCACCCACTTTGAGTTCCTCCAGCGGGCGGGCTTTCGCGACATGTTTGTGCAGCAGCCGGCGCTTGCTGAGGCGCCCGAGTACGATCGGGTCGCCACCTTGGGGACCGGATACGTTGCGGCGACCAAAAAGTAAGCGCTTGCATGTGTCTTTGCGTCAATGTATACGGTAGTTCCCACAATCGCAGGCCCATGTTCATCTGCTGCTATGTGTGCAGATGCTGCGGCATGCGTCGGAAGGGCGTCCGTAATAATCGTTCCCGTTTGCGTAGTTGTTTGCGTGTCTAGAAGCTGCCCCGCATTGACCGGCGCCGCGCAGTCCTAAGCAGGGTTAGAGGGCAGGGGGGGGCCTCCGCGACAGAAGCGTCTTCCGTACGGCCAGCTTTTCCGCGCAAGGACATCCCTCCAGTTTCAGAACATGGGCGATTGAGTATGTAGAGGGGGGGGCAGCAACGACATGTGTTGCAGAACCGCCACAGTCCGCCGCAGTCCTTTCAACAAGGTTGTTCGGCCTCGTCGTCGCCGGGACCCACAGCCGGTGGCTCCGCATGCTGTGTCTCTTTTGCCTTGCCTCACGAAGAGAGCCGCCGCGACTGCACTTCCGCAACGAAATACTACCCGCATAGGCTGGCTCCCGGCGACGAGTGGTACGCTCAGTCGGTCATCCGCTTCCACGAGCGCTACTGGCGGTCGCCCATCTTTGGGGACGACTCGATGCCGCCACTGCCGCCCATCTCCCAGGTGAATGAGAGAATGCATGTGTAGGCATGCGCAGCCGCGTCTTGGCGGCCCGATGGGGCTAGGGGTGCCCGGGAGGGGTGTCGGGGTCAGTCTGACCTCCCCCATCAGGGGAGGAGAGCCCGGCTTTCATCCACGGACAGGCGGGGCTCCTGAGGCCGCGCGAAGCTTGCGACATGTACACATACACAAACTGAACAATTTGAGGGCGGTGCCTTCACCCAGAAAGCCCCCCACACTGTACCATACATACAGCATACATACACACATATCGGTCGTGTACTACAGGATAGTTATGCATTCGGAATTTCCTTAGGGTTTTAAAGAGCCCTGAATTGGGGCTTGGACTGGGAAGTGCACCGGTTTGGTCCAGGGCCCCGTTCCAGGACTTTGGCGGAGGACCCTGGGACTGCCTCGGCCGTGCGGTTGTGGTGAGGATGCAACACTCCATGCGAGTGGGAGACGCTGTATAACACATACGTGCGCATTCGGGATTTGGCTTTGGCATGCACCGACCCTGCTGTTGCTTCAAAATGCTTCTTTCCTTCCCTTGTCTTTCCTGTGCTCAGGAACTGCTGGACGAGGGGGGCGACGAGGATGAGGGCGAGGGTGCGGACGCGTACATGGGGCTGCCCAGCGACCCGACGGGCATGGGGTCGCCGGATCGAGAGGAGTAGGTGCGGGTACGGATGAATGTGGCAGAGGGGGAAGCGCATGACGTCGACCGACGGTGCTGGCGGCCAACGGACGCAGCGACCGTGGCCGTGGGCGGAGTTGGTACACCACGGAGTCGTGGAGCCGAGCTCCCCACCTGAAGAATGAATCGGCTTGTCGAGTGTGTTTCCTGTGAGTCTGATGTATGCTGTGTTAAACCCCTATTAGATGGCTTGGGCGGGGCGGGATGGGATGGGGGTCGGTTTGTCAAGCTTCGGAACTGAATCTAGGTGTTGGCCACAAGGCAGGCATGTCGTTTGTACCGGTTGTACGGCAAGGTACATGTGACGCTGACAAAAACAGCTGGGCGTCCGCAAGTCCTCTCCGGAGCCAAGCGACATCGAGAGCTGAGCCCATGCATAGCTTGCCAGGCGTCCTCGGAAGCTCCATCAGGAACCGCTTTCCCAAGGGCGTCGAGTCGGGTGCGTATTCGTGCATGGACGCCAGCAAGACCAGCAGGCGGTTGTCATTCGGGCCAAGTATACCGGCACAGCCGCACGAAAGCCGGGGGTCCACTGGAAGGCCACGCGCAGCGATTGGACGAGTCCCGCAGGAAGGGCGGCGGCCACTGACCGGATTGGTACCATGGCGTCCAGGACACAGCAGACGGCCACACCCACCGTGCAAAAGCCAGTGAGGAAGGACGGCATGATTGGCCCTATGCACCAGGGTCTCAATGTCATGTCGCACGGCCGGCGTTGGCTACGTTGGCAGCACCGCCAACCCGTCCAGTATCCATTATATGAAGAGCGGAAGGTTGCAAGGCCCGCCGCTGGGATGAGGCCTTTGCCAGAAAGAAATATGCAGCGGTAGGGGAATAATGCATGGGGGTGACAGTGGTGCAGGCCAGCACCACCGCCGCCCACGGTGTGGATGGGTTTATATTCTTAGCTATCGCTAAGGCCTTCATGCCCACAGCCTCGCAGCAACCACCCTATGTAGCTACAAAACCCGAAAATCACTCCACGCCTTCGCGGGCTCCTTAACTGGCACCATGTGCCGTACCAACGCCCTCATGAGGGCACAACTCCTCTGAGTTCACAGAAAACCTAGGTTTTCTAGCGTTGCACTCAGAAAACGTTCAGGAAGGCGAAAAGCCCCAAGGCAAGCCGAAACAGAAGCAGCAAGCCAAAACCACCTGGCGAAAGCCAACGCATTAAGAACACCAGACGAAATAAAAGCAGCCAGGCAGCGCCAACCTCAAGACGGCACAGGGACAAGGGCAGAGGGGGAGAAGGACCCTGCTGCCTCGGCAGCCAACACAGCCGCCAAGCTACCAGGCGGGAAAGGCCAACACAGCGACCCAAAAGAAAACAACACAGCACAAACCCCCTAAAAAACAAACACCCGAACGAAGGGGGAAACCACGACAACAACAACCCGCCCGTGCGCTGTGTCTCGGCACGGTCAGGGCCCCCGGTATTTGTCCTGCCTCAGGGCGAGTCGCCCACAGTGAAACACCCGTCACCATGCTCACCACCACCACCACCAACAACAACATGAGCAGCTGGGCTCCAAAGCCATCACAGCAGCGGATCTGCGAGTCGCGCGGGTCAAGAGCCAGCCCGGGCTTCCTTGAGGGTGCTCTTAAGGTGCTCTACGAAAAGGGCGACCCCAAAACAGCCCGGTAACTACCGCCCCATCACGCTGCTGTGTTCCGATTACGGTCTGCTCGCCAAGGTGCTGGCCACCCGCCTGGGCCCGGCGCTAGGATGCGTCATCGTCCCCGAACAATGGGCCTTCCTCCCCAAACGGCTCATCGGAGCCAGTGTGATGTTCCTGTGACACCTATCCCACCTCCTCCGCAAGCAGAACGGCCAGAGCCTCTTGCCGTTCCTGGACTTCGTGAAGGCGTGCGACCGTGGCTTCCTGCTTGGCCGTAGCCGTGCAGCTGGGCCCAGCTGCTATTTAGCAACACGCAGGCACTACCCATGGTCAACGGCCTAAAAACGAGGCTGCAGGTCGTGATGGAGGCGGGCGTGCGGCAGGGGTGCCCCCTCGTGCCCCTGCTTTATCTCTTCGTCGCCCGGGCCCTGCTATGCTGGCTCCGGAGGCGAGACGTGGGGACTGCTGCCCAGTGATCCGGACCGCGTCACAGCCTGCCAGTTCACGGATGACACCGAAGTGGCGCTCGAGAGCGAGGAGTCCGTGCCATCCTTTCATGGAGGCAATGGAGACCTTTGCCCGGGCATCAGGCCAGCGCCTTAACCTAGATAAGGTGGAGCCGCTGAGGGTGGGCCACCAGAACCCGCAGCAGTCATAACAGCAACGCCAGCCGCAGCAGGAGGCTCCTAATGGGCTCAAAGTGTTCACCACCGCCACAGCCCTGAACTTGGCGGTTGACAACCGGCAAGCTCCCTCACAGCCCGACTGGCCCAAGATGCTGGCGGGCGTCTTTAAGCGGAAGCAGCGGTTTGCCCGCTTCCCACTGCTGTCGGCCTTGAACCGGGCCACCGCCGCGTTAGCCTACGGCTTGCAGACTGTCACCTGGCACATAAACCACGCCAGGGTTTTGCCCGGCATTATTATTATTATTATTATTATTATTATTATTATTATTATTATTATTATTATTATTATTATTATTATTATTATTATTATTATTATTATTATTATTATTATTATTATTATTATTATTATTATTATTATTATTATTATTATTATTATTATTATTATTATTATTATTATTATTATTATTATTATTATTATTATTATTATTATTATTATTATCATCATCATGAAGCACGGCGCCCCCCTCCCCGAACAGCATGTTTTTTTTTTTGAATTCCGGAGGAACCCGGACTCGGGACATGGGACACACATATGTTGTCTGGCGGCTCCACTGATGCTGCCACTTCTGCTGAGTAGCTAGCGTGCCAGGCTTCTGGGCGTCTCCAAGGGCCAGATGGAAGGGGCTGATGACTGTATGATGAGTCTTGTAAACCTCCGGACGGGACAGGGACAGGGGTGGGCACCCTCCTTTCTCATCACACCCCGGGTAATGGTCACTGACTGGTTTCGATCCCGGGATCCGGCGGGAATTGCAAGGTTTCCCTGTTGCCGGTCAATGAGCCATTGCCTACTTCTGTGGGGTGCAGGTAAGTTCCAAATGTCCTTGATGGGACTTGAACCCGGGTCACCCGGGCCGAAAGCAGTACCTTAACTTTCGGTGTAGAACTTACCTAGGGTTGCACCACATCGGGCGGCTGACGGCCCGCCTGGTCAACCGGCAACAGGGCCCAGAGGACCCGGGCCAGCGCCTCACCTGCGTACCCGGCAGTCTCCTGGCGGGCCACCCGTCGACTGGGAGCTTTGGCCTGCTGCTGCTCCCACAACACATCCGCAGGCACCACGCGGTCTGGGCCGTACGCTTCATTGTGCAGGCTGTACCGACGGCAGGAGATGAGGAACGAAGGGGCGCGGGAGCTGGGGAACCCACGGGGGCAGGCGGGGATGGTGGGGCAGGGGGCCAGGGGGCCAGGGGGCCAGGGGGCCAGGGGGCCAGGGGGCCAGGGGGCCAGGGGGGGGCCAGGGGGCCAGGGGGCCAGGGGGCCAGGGGACCAGGGGGGGGCCAGGGGGCCAGGGGGGGGCCAGGGGGCCAGGGGGGGGCCAGGGGGCCAGGGGGCCAGGAGTCGCGCCGACACTGGACCTTGGAGGACCATCAGCGATACAACGAGGCGCCCCCGGCCCAACGTGCCTCCTCATGGCCAGTGGAATACCAGCTGCTGGGGCTTTGGGACTCGGTCCAGTGCTACCCCCTCAGCCACGGCCACGGCGTGCTGCCCCTCACCCACTACACAGTGAGGTGCGCCACCGCCTCACCGCCCGCGGCCACAGCTGGGGCCGGGACCAGGACACGGGGCCCCTCATGCCCGCGGCGTGGCCCGAGCAGCCGCACAGCCAGCTCCAGCGACAGGAGGCCCGCTGGCACGAGCACTGGCTGGCTCAGCAAGCACCCAGCCGCAGCCGGTGGTTTGCCATGAACCCCACGCCCAGCCCCGGCTGGATGCAGCCCCGATCCTCCCCCCCATCACTGCCCTCGGCCGCTGCAAGCCCGGTCAGCCAGCCTGGCAGCCGCCATGCGGCACCGCATCAGCACGACCCCGGTGCTGCCGCTGGTCCATCGGCACCCGCCGGACCGGCCCCGGAGGCAGACCAGGCAGCTGATGGTCCGGCTGGCATGTCCCCCCTCCACCGCCGGCGGGCCTGGCAGCAGCTGTGGGACTGCCCTTTTTTTTTTAATTCCGGAGGAACCCGGACTCGGGACATGGGACATGGACACATGTTGTCTGGCGGCTCCACTGATGCTGCCACTTCTGCTGAGTAGCTAGCGTGCCAGGCTTCTGGGCATCTCCAAGGGCCAGCTGGATGGTGCTGATGACTGTATGATTTGTCTTGTAAACCTCCGGACAGGACAGGGACAGGGGTGGGCACCCTCCTTTCTCATCACGCCCCGGGTAATGGTCACTGGCTGGTTTCGATACCGGGATCCCGGGGGGAATTGCAAGGTTTCCCTGTTGCCGGCAACAGAACCACTACCACCTTCTGTGGGGCGCAGGTAAGTTCCAAATTTCCTTGATGGGACTTGGCTCTGCAAGCAACCGGGCCAAGGCGCTAGCCTGGCGGCTACAGCATGCACGGCTCCCGTGCGGGGTGTACCTCGCCTCCAAAGGTCAGCCGCAGCGTGCCCACTGCCCTGCTACTAGCTGCTCGGTGGCCAGCGGCCTGCATGTCGCCAGCCTGACCCACGTCTTCTTGGAGTGCGGGGCCTACACCGCAGCTCGGGTTTGGTTGGCAGAGCTGTGGGGGGCAGTCTCCGGGGCCGCGGACTTGCCCTTCAGCCAGCCGGCTGTGCTACTGGGGGACTGGCCGGGAGGGTGGCCGGCCTACCCCACCAGCCAGGGGCTGCAGCTGCTGTGGGCGGCCCTCCGAGCCACATGGCTGTGGGCAGTCTGGGGCCACTACCACAGGGCGGAGCCTGATGACCATCCGTCGGCCACGGTGGTGGGCTGCGTCATTGGGGAGCTGCAGCGTCTCATGAGGGCACATTTCAGCATGGCAGCACTCCCCGAGGACACTCTGGCGGGGCTGCCCCGGGGCCACATCACGGCACAGCTGGAGCCCGGCCGCTTGGATGCCTTCGAAGCCTCCTGGGCACATGATGGCGTCCTCTGCTCAGTACAGCGGGTGGCTGGCAGCAGCCCGCGTCTGCAGGTTCATCTGTCCCGGGTGGCCCCGGTCCCAGCACCACAGGCACCCGCCGGGGGCGCCCAGGCAGCTCAGCAGGTCTCCCCGACCGGGTCCGCCATCCGCACCCAGCCCAGCCAGACAGCAGCTGAGCTGACAGGGCAGCCGGGGCAGTCGTGAGCGGGTTGTTGGGTGTCGGGGGTCTCGGTGTCTGCAGTTCTTAGGGTGCGAGGGGTCTTGAGGTTGGGGGGGAGTGTGGTGCGGGTTGCCTAGGGAGGGGGGTGCGGTGCGGGGCTTGCTGTGGGTGGGGCCTGAGGGGGTCTTGGGGGTCGGGGGGGCTTCGGAGCAGGGTTGGTGTGGTGCAGGCTGCCGTGGGCGGCAGGTGCGGTTCGGGTTCCGATGTCTTGAGGGGACGTCCCCTATGTGGGGTCTGTGGGTGTTTTGTCGCTGGCGCGCCCGTGCCCTGGTCTCTGACCCGGCGGTGCTGTCCCTGCGGCCTTTTGGAGGTTCTTGGGGGACGGGGGGTCTTGGGTGTGGGGTGCTCTCGGCGTGGAGGGGACTGGGGAGGGAGGTGGGGCTCGGGGGTCGCTGTCTGGAGGGGACGCCCCCAGGGTGGGGACTGCGGGAGTCTTGTCGCCGGCGCACTTGTGCCCTGGCTTCCAGCCAGGCGGCGCTGCCCCTGCTGCGTCCGTGGGGGTTCTTGGGAGCCGGGGAGCGTTGGGTGTAGGGTTCCTGCTGTGCGGGGTGACTTGGGGGGAGGTGAGGCTTGGGGCCGGCTGTCTTGCGGGGACGCCTCCAGGGTGGGGTCGGCGGTTGCTTGTCTCCGGTGCGCTCGTGTGCTGCCGTGGTGCTGTGGGTTTTTCTTCCCTCTGGGGCTCTCTTCGGGCGTGCTGTGGGTTTTTGTTTCCTCTAGTGCTCCCCGGCGGGGGGGGGCTTGTCTGGCCTGGTTTGTTGTTTTTTTTCTGCGAGGGATGTTACAAGGACTGGGAAAGCGAAGCCCAACGGGCAAGCCGAGCAAGACCGGCAAGCCACAACCACCTGGCAAGAAGCCCCAAAAACCACCGCAAGGAGCCGAGGAGAGAGAAAAAGCCAAGCAACGCCTAAACTCGCAGACAGGACAGGGACAGGGACGGGGGCAGCAATAGGCCAGGAGCCACTGCTGCACGGGCGGCACACACGGCCACCCCTTCCTCCAAGACACCGAGGAGGGAACCGAAACCAACCCCAGGGCCCAACACCAGGGCCAACCCCAGGGCCCAACACCAGGGCCAACACCACGGCCCAACACCAGGGCCAACCCCACAGCCCAACACCAGGGCCCAAAACCCGGGCCCAAAACCAGAGCCAACACCACGGCCCAACACCAGGGCCAAAACCACGGCCCAACACCCGGGCCAGCACCACGGACCAACAACAGGGCCCGTCACCGGGGACAAACCCTAGGGCCGGGCAAAGGCCCCAACAAACGACCTCAGAAACAACACAACCACAACCTGCGCAACCACAACAGCCAAGGGGCGAACCCTACACCCAGGGCGACAGCAACAGGAACGGCAAACAAAACCGGGCAACCGCCACAGCGAACCAGGGCGGACAAGCCCCCCCCCCCGCCGGGGAGCACCAGAGGAAACAGGAAAACCACAGCACGCCCGAAGAGAACCCCGCACCACCGAAACCGCCTCCCAGAGCCACAAAAGCCACAGCCACGCCCAGCCAGTGGGCCCCCCCCGCAGACACCCTTGCGGCTGGGTACCACGACCAGTTCGTGGATTACTTCGCGGCATGCCCCCACCCCGCCTGCTCGTCCATCGCCTTCCAGGCGGTCCTGCGAAAGCTCTTCATCCGCCACCACCCCCGACTGGAGTCTCCGGAGCTCGTCGACCCCCGCCCCGTCGTGGTCGCCTTCTGCCGCCGGGCACTGCACCAGCTGGACCTGTCGCCCCCAGCGCCCCTCGGCGCAATGGAACTGGACGCCCTCCTCCTGCGCGAGAACCACAGCTATGTGTCCCCACGGTGCCCGCCTGTGCTGCCCGAGGTGATGGCAGCGGCCCAATCAGCCCTGGAGCCCGCCCTCAACGCTCAGACCGGCAATCGCAGCTCGGTCGGCGCATTTCTGAAGATCTACCATGACCATCTGAGCTCCCTGGCCCCTTTCCTGCCGGGCCTGCACCCCACCCCCGGGCACGTGCGCTCCTTCATCGTCGCTGCTCTGGGCCAACTGCAGCAGGCCCGAGCTCAACTCGCCCGCCACGACGGCCGCCCCTCCAGACGGGCGGCGCGTGGCGCGCAGCCATGAGGACCGACGGGACCGCGCCCACCTTCAAGCTCCTGACCGTAAACGTCAATGGGCTTGGGCGGGCGCGAGCCTCCAGGCTGCTCTGCTACCAGCAGCAGGTCGCAGGCAACCCGGATGTCACCTTCGTTCAGGAGGCGAAACTGGGCAGCAAAGCAGCACTACAGTCCGTTTTACAACGAGGCAGCGGCCCGGGGGCCCCCTGGCGGGGCAAATGGGGTTACAGCCCGGGCACGGACCTCAGCTGTGGGGCCGCCATCCTGGCGCGGCCAGGGATCAGCCTGCCGGGCTGTGTGCAGCACCCGTACACCTCGGACACAGCCGGCCGTGTCTGCTGCTGGGACTGGGATATCCTCCACCTTCGCCTCCGCCTCCTATGCATCTACGCCCCGTCGGTGGCCGCCAGCCGCCCAGAGTTCTTCCAAAGCCTGCAGCCATACCTCGAGACAGACCGCCACATCCTGCTTGGAGGCGACCTTAACTGCGTCCTGCATGCGGGTGACGAGGCCCAAACGTCTGCCCATCGGGCCGGCGGGAGGCCTGCACTGCAGGCCCTGGTCAACGGGGCCAATCTGGTCGACCCCTGGCTGTCTTCCGGCGTGGGGGGGGGGGGGGGCTTCACTCACCCGGCATCACCCGCCAGACCGCCGGTGGCACGCCTGGACCGCTGGCTCATTAGCCAACCTCTGCAGCAGTACGTGACAGCTGTTCGGGTGGTGCCAGGCGCCCCGGGGGATCATCATGGGGTGCTCTTGGAGCTGGTGCTGCCAGGGCTCGCCACCCTCGGCCGCAGCAGCTGGGCGTTCCCCACGTACCTGCTGTACCACCCCGGCCTGCTGCCCCGCCTGCAGTCGGCAGTGGAGCTGGCAATCCAGGCCGTCCAGCAGCAAGACGCCGCTGCTGACCCGCGCGAGGTGTGGGAATGTCTGAAAGGTCGCCTGCGCAGTGCAGCCGATCACCTCCACAGACAGCACCTGAAGGACCAGGCCGCCAGCCTGAGGGCGGCCAAACACGCTGCGTGTGCAGCCCTGGCAGCCATGCAGCATGCTGTGCCCGGGCCCGACACCGGCGCCCTGGCAGCACAGGCCTGCAGCCAGCTCACCACGGCAGTCAAACAGGCAGCCATCCGCCGCACAGAAGCGCTGGATGCCGTGTACACGCAGCATGGCGACAAGGGTACCGGCTGGTTCCACCAGCTCGGACGCGAGGTGCGCACCCGGGAGCCAGTCACCCACCTCTCAGTCCCGGGTCAGCCCCTCCCGGTTCCACTCAGTGACCCGGGTGCGGCCGCCGCTATAACAGCTGCGGCCCACGCCATGTACAGCAGTGACAGCCCCACGGGTCTGTTCCGGGTGGAGCAGGTGGACCTGACAGCCCAAGACCAGCTCCTGCAGCACCTCCGCCGCCGGCTCCCCCAGCCCCTCCGGGAAGCTGCCGACGCAGCCCCAGCCGCCGGCGAGCTGCAGCTGGACGAACTTGCGGCTGCTCTGTCGTCCTGTCTGAATGGCACCGCCCCTGGCTCGGACGGCCTGCCTTATGAGGTGTACCGGGTGCTGTGGCCGCTGCTGGGCCCGCTGCTGCTCGCCGCAGCCAACGCAGCCTTCACCCAGGGGTCCGTGGAGTCCGGGGCCGCAGCTGCCGACTCCCTGCCGCTCAGCTGGCACGAAGGGGTCATCACTCTCATCTACAAAGGCAAAGGCCTGCCCCGGCCCAGCCTGAGCAGCTACCGGCCCATCACCCTGCTCCAATGCGACTACAAGCTTGTCTGCAAGGCCGTCAGCAATCGCCTAAAGCCGGCACTGGACTACCTGATAAACCCGCTGCAGACTGCCTTCGTCAGCGGCCGGGACATCCGGGACAACACCCTTTACCACCTGGCCCTGGCGGAGTGGGTGCGGCACTCGCAGCAACCAGCAGCCCTCATCATACTCGACATCGAGAAGGCCTACGACCGGGTCCATCGCCCCTGGCTCTACCGGGTGGCCGAGGCCATGGGCTTCGGTCAGCACACACAGCGCTGGCTGCGCCTGCTCACGTCCGATGGCTCCTGCCGGGTGGTGGTCAATGGGCACCGGTCAGCACCTTTCCCGGTCCGCAACGGCCTTCAGCAGGGCAGCACCCTGTCGCCCGTCCTGTGGGTCATGCAGCTGGAACCCCTCACCTCGTACCTGCACCACCTGCGCAGCACCAACGCTCTCAGCACCCCCACCCTCCCCAACAACGTGCCAGCCCCCCCCTGTCACCCACCACGCGGACGATACGGTGCTCACGGTCAGCAATGTCGACAGGGATGGGGAGGTCGCTACCGTGGCAGTCCAGCTGTTCTGCAGGGCCAGCAACGCACGGGTCAATGCCAGCAAGGGGAAGGGGATGGTGCTGGGCACCCACGCGCCGGTGGTGGGGCCCAACGCCGCAACCGTGTCAGGGTAAACGGCCGTCGGTGGGACGGTTCGGCCACGTAGGCGCCTCACTCCCCCCCCAGACCGAAGCTTGCTAGCAAAGCGGGCTAGGGATGAACGAACGAAGGCGCCGAGCTGTGCAACGGGATACAACTGACGACACGCGTGCTATGCCTTACGGTATGTGGCACGAAAATTTACGGAGCGAACGGAGCCAGCGACTGCACTGTACGGCACACGGCGCACACCGTCCCTCCAAGCACGACAGGCGGGAAAAGCCCCGGCAATAAAGCATGTCGGGCTGAAGCGCGCCGACAGCAAGCAAAGGAGTCGCGATCTGGCTACCGGCACGGGTATGTCAACGGCTTAGTCTCGGGCAGCCAACCCATTCCCCCAAGACGTGCGTGCCCATTGGTCGCTCTTTAGTGGCGCGGGCTTTGCTACGGCATTTAATGTGATTTGATTGAACGCCGGGCTTTGCTGCGGCATTTAATGTGATTTGATTTAACGAGGCGTCGAAAGACATTGTACGGCCAGATGCACGACCACCAAACTTTGCCATAACTCAACACGCATGCCGTGACGACGGGCAGGAATGCTGCCGTGCGAAATACTAATTGCGGCGCGCTGGATACGCAGGACCGAAGGGCGCCAGCAGTTCAGGCCAAGGACAGGCCGGCAACAGCATCACTTGACGTATTCACCTTCAAAACAAACGACTGCGACGGCTGTGAAATGAACGCGAGGCACTCTCTCTCAACGGGTGGGGCTGCCTACGGGCGATACGAAGGGCGCCAGCTACCACGCTGCACTGCGGCAAACGGCGCGCCCCATTCCCCCCCAGCACGACAGGCGGAGGAGTTCCAGCGATAAAGCATGTCGGGCTGAAAAGCGCGCCGACTGCAAACAAGGAAATCGCAGATCCGGCTACGGGAGAGTGTACGTCAGTGGCTTAGTCTCGGGCAGCCAACCCATCCCCCCAAACATACCGGGCGTGCCCATTAGTCGCTCTTTAATGGCGCGGGCTTTGCTCCGGCAGCTAATTTGATATGATGGAACGAGGCGTTGATAGTAAGTGTACGGCCAGATATCCGACCTCGTTGCTTCGACTCGACTCAACACGCAGACGCGAGGGTGAGCTAAAAGCGGCAGTGCGCAGTACTAAACGCGGCATGCTGGACACTCGCGTATTGGACGGCGGGAACCGTTGGGCCGGCAACGACGGTTGGAATGTAACGGCCCATGGGCCATCATGAGTGTGCTCGAAGCGGCATCTCAGATATCACCAAAACAAAATAATAGACTTTGCGCGCACAGCTGATAACATCAGTAATCTACCTAAACACCGCGTATTACTGCGCAAAACAACTTCCACGACATGCCAAGGCAACAAGCCAAGCTCTGCTGCATACTGTAAGCCAAATTCGCCGTCTGTAAAACACTATATCACCAGCTTACTTCGGCGGCCGGCATCGCGCTTCGATCAAGAACTTGGTCCGCATGCTTGCTCCGACAATGTTCACGCGTTGCCCATCGAAAGCTTCTTCTGACGTCACAATGAGTAGAAACGGTGGGTTAGAACCACCACCTTGAGGCAAAGCAGTGGCGCACAGGGGAGGCTGAGGAGGACGGACGATGACGTCGATCGTCGCCCGCTGGGCGCCTCGCTCCCCAACCACGGTGACGTCCATGACACGGCTAAACGGAAGGAGCATCTGATGGGCACGCTGACTGTCGGAAGGCCTCAGGAAGTAGGCAGAAGACGGCGGCGGAAGCGACGAGTGTCGAGCAGCAGAGGCGGCATTGAGGCGTCCCCCAGCGCCACGGCTGCCGTTGATGAGCCGCGAGGCGACCGTGCTGTTTGGCTATGTCCAGAGTTCACATTGGCAAAGCTCAGACGGACTAGGTACAGGATGAGCAGCAGAGCCGGCCGGCGGCCGAGGTCCATGCGTGGCGCCAAAACTACATTCTACCACACTACAAACAACGCCCGAGAGCCTAGGGCTCTACGGGGTAGGGTAACCCCTGCATAGCTGCCAGCAGACAATGCCTCAAGGTCACGCTAACAGCGCCCTCTCGGACTGATACAGGGCCAGCTCATAAGGCCCCTCCGACACAACACGTACAGGCGGCGTCGTCCTTTCGAAGCTCCGACGTAGTCGTCGTAAAGCCACATCCAGGATGCTCACAAAGACAATAAATACGGCTTTCGCAGCAATAACGGTTGGCGCTTCGTCGCCAACCGCCTCGTTAACGGACTCAACCGAAATTGCCCGACGCCAGTTTCTCAGCGACGTTGATTTACCCTGACAACCGGTGCGAGTTTCCCGACTCCCGGTGAGGAACCCCCACGCCACCTGGGAATCCCTTTCACCCTGGACCCGGCGGAGGCCGCGCGGCTCTGCTATACCAGCAGAATTTAGCGGGTCCAGCGTCTCGGCCATGTGTGGCGGCGACATGGCCTCAGCCTCGTGGGCCGGGTGCATGTGGCCAAACAGGTGCTGGGAAACTACCTGGCATACCACCTCTCCATCATCCGCCCCACCCCACCCCAGCTGGCACCACTACGCAAGCATATCGACGACTTTGTGGCCTGGTCGCTCCTGGAGGAAGACGCGTCCCTGGTGTGCCACGGGCGGGCCCTGCTGAAGCCTGGCCCGGAGATCGCCTGCCAGGATCGCGACTGTGGCGGTGTTGGCCACCTCGACCTCGACGCCTTCATGGTCGCCCTTTTTTTTTTCTGCGAGGGACGTTACAAGGACTGGGAAAGCGAAGCCCAACAGGCAAGCCGAGCAAGACCGGCAAGCCACAACAACCTGGCAAGAAGCCCAAGAAACCACCGCAAGGAGCTGAGGAGAGAGAAAAAGCCAAGCAACGCCTAAACTCGCAGACAGGACAGGGACAGGGACGGGGGCAGCAAGAGGCCAGGAGCCACTGCTGCACGGGCGGCACACACGGCCGCCCCTTCCTCCAAGACACCGAGGAGGGAAACGAAACCAACACCAGGGCCCAACACCAGGGCCAAACCCCAGGGCCAACACCCCGGCCCAACACCAGGGCCAACCCCACAGCCCAACACCAGGGCCCGAAACCAGAGCCAACACCACGGCCCAACACCAGGGCAAAAACCACGGCCCAACACCCGGGCCAGCACCACGGACCAACAACAGGGCCCGTCACCGAGGACAAACCCCCGGGCCGGGCAAAGGCCCCAACAGCGACCACAGCGACAACACAACCACAACCTGCACAACCGCAACAACCAAGGGGCGAACCCTACACCCAGGGCGACAGCAACAGGAACGGCAAACAAAACCGGGCAACCGCCACCGCCCTGCATGCGAAGCCCCTCGCCCAGCTCGCTCAGCCCGGCCAGCAGCCATGGAAACAGATCATGCGGGGTCTGCTCGACGAGTACAGGCCGGATGGGACCACTGGGTGGGGCTGGGTGTATGGCACGGCGGAACCGCCCCCCAGCCTGCCTACGTTCATTGCCAGCCTGGTGCAGTCCTACCGCTCCTCGCTCCCGACCCGGCTGGCCTACCCAGAGACCACGGACGCGCGTGCCATCCTGCATGAGCCCCTGTTCTTCAATGCAGCCCTGCGTGACCCCGCCACCGACCAGCCCTTCACCCCGCCGGCTGGGACCGCCCACCTGGGACCCCGCACCCTGGCCGAGCTCCGTGCAGCGTCGCCCATGACCCAGCACGAACCCCTCATGCAGGCGGTCCTTGGGGCCATCCCAGCCGACTGGCGGAGACTGCTGCCGGCCGACCCCCTGGACCCCAAACTGCCGCCGGCGCCCGACTGGCTCCTGTCGCCCGATGGCAGCCGGGTAAGTAGCCCTACGGGGAGTCTTGTGGGCCGTCCTGCCCAACGGCCGCTTGGTGCCCCCAGACAGCGAGCAGGCCGGAGCAGCAGGGGACGCCGACTGGCCTGCAGCCTGCGTGCTGCCGGGCCGCAAGCCGCGCCGACACTGGACCTTGGAGGACCATCAGCGATACAACGAGGCGCCCCCGGCCCAACGCGCCTCCTCATGGCCAGTGGAATACCAGCTACTGGGGCTTTGGGACTCGGTCCAGTGCTACCCCCTCAGCCACGGCCACGGCGTGCTGCCCCTCATCCACTACACAGTGAGTGAGGTGCGCCACCGCCTCACCGCCCGCGGTCACAGCTGGGGCCGGGACCAGGACACGGGGCCCCTCATGCCCGCGGCGTGGCCCGAGCAGCCGCACAGCCAGCTACAGCACCAGGAGGCCCGCTGGCACCAACACTGGCTGGCTCAGCAAGCGCCCAGCCGCAGCCGGTGGTTTGCCATGAACCCCACACCCAGCCCCGGCTGGATGCGGCCCCGATCCTCCCCCCCATCACTGCCCTCGGCCGCTGACAGCCCGGTCAGCCAGCCTGGCAGCCACCATGTGACACCGCACCAGCAGGACCCCGGTGCTGCCGCCGGACCGTCGGCACCCGCCGGGCCGGCCCCGGAGGCAGACCAGGCAGCTGATGGCCCGGCTGGCATGTCTCCCCTCGACCGCCGGCGGGCCTGGCAGCGGCTGTGGGACTGCCCCGCAAGCAACCGGGCCAAGGCGCTAGCCTGGCGGCTGCACCATGGACGGCTCCCGTGCGGGGTGTACCTGGCCTCCAAAGGTCAGCCGCAGCGTGCCCACTGCCCTGCTCCTAGCTGCTCGGTGGACGGCAGCCTGCATGTCGCCAGCCTGACCCACGTCTTCTTGGAGTGCGGGGCTTACACCGCAGCTCGGGTTTGGCTGGCAGAGCTGTGGGCGGCAGTCTCCGGGGCCGCGGACTTGCCCTTCATCAGCCAGCCGGCTGTGCTACTACTGGGGGACTGGCCAGGAGGGTGGCCGGCCTACCCCGCCAGCCCTGGGCTGCAGCTGCTGTGGGCAGCCCTTCGAGCCACTTGGCTGTGGGCGGTCTGGGGCCACTACCACAGGGCGGAGCCTGATGACCATTCGTCGGCCACGGTGGTGGGCTGCATCATTGGGGAGCTGCAGCGTCTCATGAGGGCACATTTCAGCATGTCGGCGCTCTCCGAGGACACTCTGGCGGGGCTGCCCCGGGGCCACATCACATCGAAGCTGAAGCCCGGCCGGTTGGATGCCTTCGAAGCCTCCTGGGCGCATGCAGGCGTCCTCTGCTCCGTACAGCGGGTGGCTGGCAGCAGCCCGCGTCTGCAGGTTCATCTGTCCCGGGTGGCCCCGGTCCCAGCACCACAGGCACCCGCCGGGGGCGCCCAGGCAGCACAGCAGGTCTCCCCGTCCGGGTCAGCCATCAGCGCCCAGCCCAGCCAGGCAGCAGCTCAGCTGACAGGGCAGCCGGGGCCGTCGTGAGCGGGGTGTTGGGAGTCGGAGGTCTCGGTGTCTGAGGTTCTTAGGGTGCGAGGGGCCTCGAGGGTGGAGGGAGTGCGGTGCGGGTTGCCTAGGGAGGGGGGTGCGGTGCGGGGCTTGCTGTGGGTGGAGCCTGAGGGGGTCTTGGGGGTCGGGGGAGCTTCGGTGCAGGGTTGGTGCGGTGCAGGCTGCCGTTTTTTTTTTTTTTTTTTTTTAAATTCCGGAGGAACCCCGACTCGGGACATGGGACACACATGTTGTCTGGCGCTCCACTGATGCTGCCACTTCTGCTGAGTAGCTAGCGTGCCAGGCTTCTGGGCGACTCCACGGGGCCAGTTGGACGGTGCTGATGACTGTATGATGAATCTTGTAAACCTCCGGACGGGACAGGGACAGGGGTGGGCACCCTCCTTTCTCATCACACCCCGGGTAATGGTCACTGACTGGTTTCGATCCCGGGATCCCGGGGGGAATTGCAAGGTTTCCTGTTGCCAGCCAATGAACCATTGCCTGCTTCTGTGGGGTGCAGATAAGTTCCAAATGTCCTTGGTGGGACTTGAACCCGGGTAACCCGGGCCGAAAGCAGTGCCTTAACTTTCGGTGTAGAACTTAACTTTCGGTGTAGAACTTACCCCCGAACCGCACCTGCCGTGAGAGGCAGGTGCGGTTCGGGGGTCGCTGTCTGGAGGGGACGCCCCCAGGGTGGGGTCTGCGGGAGTCTTGTCGCCGGTGCGCTTGTGCCCTGGCTTCCAGCCAGGCGGTGCTGCCCCTGCTGCGTCCGTGGGGGTTCTTGGGAGCCGGGGGGCCGTGGGAGTGCGGTTCCTGCGGTGCGGGGTGTCTTGGGAGGGAGGTGTGTCTTGGGGCCTGCTGTCTTGCGGGGACGCCCCCAGGGTGGGGTCGGTTGTTGTTTGTCTCCGGTGCGCTTCGTGTGGCGCCGTCCCTGCGGCTTTTGTGGCTCTGGGAGGCGGTTTCGGTGGTGCGGGGTTCTCTTCGGGCGTGCTGTGGTTTTCCTGTTTCCTCTGTGCTCCCCGGCGGGGGGGGGCTTGTCCGCCCTGGTTCGCTGTGGCGTTTGCCCGGTTTTGTTTGCCGTTCCTGTTGCTGTCGCCCTGGGTGTAGGGTTCGCCCCTTGGCTGTTGTGGTTGTGCAGGTTGTGGTTGTGTTGTTTCTGAGGTCGTTTGTTGGGGCCTTTGCCCGGCCCTAGGGTTTGTCCCCGGTGACGGGCCCTGTTGTTGGTCCGTGGTGCTGGCCCGGGTGTTGGGCCGTGGCTTTGGCCCTGGTGTTGGGCCGTGGTGTTGGCTCTGGTTTTGGGCCCGGGTGTTGGGCCCTGGTGTTGGGCTGTGGGGTTGGCCCTGGTGTTGGGCCGTGGTGTTGGCCCTGGTGTTGGGCCCTGGGGTTGGCCCTGGTGTTGGGCCCTGGGGTTGGTTTCGGTTCCCTCCTCGGTGTCTTGGAGGAAGGGGTGGCCGTGTGTGCCGCCCGTGCAGCAGTGGCTCCTGGCCTCTTGCTGCCCCCGTCCCTGTCCCTGTCCTGTCTGCGAGTTTAGGCGTTGCTTGGCTTTTTCTCTCACCTCGGCTCCTTGCGGTGGTTTTTTGGGCTTCTTGCCAGGTTGTTGTGGCTTGCCGGTCTTGCTCGGCTTGCCCGTTGGGCTTCGCTTTCCCAGTCCTTGTAACGTCCCTCGCAGAAAAAAAAGGGCTGCACACGCAGCGTGTTTGGCCGCCCTCAGGCTGGCGGCCTGGTCCTTCAGGTGCTGTCTGTGGAGGTGATCGGCTGCACTGCGCAGGCGACCTTTCAGACATTCCCACACCTCGCGCGGGTCTTGCAGCTGGACGGCCTGGATTGCCAGCTCCACTGCCGACTGCAGGCGGGGCAGCAGGCCGGGGTGGTACAGCAAGTACGTGGGGAACGCCCAGCTGCTGCGGCCGAGGGTGGGGAGCCCTTTTTTTTGAATTCCGGAGGAACCCGGACTCGGGACATGGGACATATGTTGTCTGGCGGCTCCACTGATGCTGCCACTTCTGCTGAGTAGCTAGCGTGCCGGGCTTCTGGGCGTCTCCAAGGGCCAGCTGGATGGGTGATGACTGTATGATGAGTCTTGTAAACCTCCGGACAGGACAAGGACAGGGGTGGGCACCCTCCTTTCTCATCACACCCCGGGTAATGGTCACTGACTGGTTTCGATCCCGGGATCCGGGGGGAATTGCAAGGTTTCCCTGTTGCCGGCCAATGAACCATTACCTACTTCTGTGGGGCGCAGGTAAGTTCCAAGTGTCCTGGCAGCGCCAGCTCCAAGAGCACCCCATGATGATCCCCCGGGGCGCCTGGCACCACCCGAACAGCTGTCACGTACTGCTGCAGAGGTTGGCTAATGAGCCAGCGGTCCAGGCGTGCCACCGGCGGTCTGGCGGGTGATGCCGGGTGAGTGAAGCCCCCCCCCCCTACGCCGGAAGACAGCCGTCCCTCGCAGTTACGTCCCTCGCAGAAAAAAAAACATCGAGAAGGCCTACGACCGGGTCCATCGCCCCTGGCTCTACCGGGTGGCCGAGGACATGGGCTTCGGTCAGCACACACAGCGCTGGCTGCGCCTGCTCACGTCAGATGGCTCCTGCCGGGTGGTGGTCAATGGGCACCGGTCAGCGCCTTTCCCGGTTCGCAACGGCCTTCAGCAGGGCAGCACCCTGTCGCCCGTCCTGTGGGTCATGCAGCTGGAACCCCTCACCTCGTACCTGCACCACCTGCGCAGCACCAACACTCTCAGCACCCCCACCCTCCCCAACAACGTGCCAGCCCCCCCTGTCACCCACCACGCGGACGATACGGTGCTCACGGTCAGCAATGTCGACAGGGATGGGGAGGTCGCTACCGCGGCAGTCCAGCTGTTCTGCAGGGCCAGCAACGCACGGGTCAATGCCAGCAAGGGGAAGGGGATGGTGCTGGGCACCCACGCGCCGGTGGTGGGGCCCAACGCCGCAACCGGTGCGAGTTTCCCGACTCCCGGTGAGGAACCCCCACGCCACCTGGGAATCCCTCTCACCCTGGACCCGGCGGAGGCCGCGCGGCTCTGCTATACCAGCAGAATTTAGCGGGTCCAGCGTCTCGGCCATGTGTGGCGGCGACATGGCCTCAGCCTCGTGGGCAGGGTGCATGTGGCCAAACAGGTGCTGGGAAACTACCTGGCATACCACCTCTCCATCATCCGCCCCACCCCACCCCAGCTGGCAGCACTACGCAAGCATATCGACGACTTTGTGGCCTGGTCGCTCCTGGAGGAAGACGCGTCCCTGGTGTGCCACGGGCGGGCCCTGCTGAAGCCTGGCCCGGAGATCGCCTGCCAGGATCGCGACTGTGGTGGTGTCGGCCATCTCGACCTCGACGCCTTCATGGTCGCCCTGCATGCGAAGCCCCTCGCCCAGCTCGCTCAGCCCGGCCAGCAGCCATGGAAACAGATCATGCGCGGTCTGCTCGACGAGTACAGGCCAGATGGGACCACTGGGTGGGGCTGGGTGTATGGCACGGCGGACCCGCACCCCAGCCTGCCTGCGTTCATTGCCTGGCGACAGGGAAACCTTGCAATTCCCCCCGGGATCCCGGGATCGAAACCAGTCAGTGACCATTACCCGGGGTGTGATGAGAACGGAGGGTGCCCACCCCTGTCCCTGTCCCGTCCGGAGGTTTACAAGACTCATCATACAGTCATCAGCACCATCCAGCTGGCCCTTGGAGTCGCCCAGAAGCCTGGCACGCTAGCTACTCAGCAAAAGTGGCAGCATCAGTGGAGCCGCCAGACAACATGTGTGTCCCATGTCCCGAGTCGGGGTTCCTCCGGAATTAAAAAAAAAAATTGCCAGCCTGGTGCAGTCCTACCGCTCCTCGCTCCCGACCCGGCTGGCCTACCCAGAGACCACGGACGCGCGTGCCGTCCTGCATGAGCCCCTCTTCTTCAACGCAGCCCTGCGTTTTTTTTTTCTGCGCGTGACCCCGCCACCGATCAGCCCTTCACCCCGCCGGATGGGACCGCCCACCTGGGCCCCCGCACCCTGGCCGAGCTCCGTGCAGCGTCGCCCATGACCCAGCACGAGCCCCTCATGCAGGCGGTCCTTGGGGCCATCCCAGCCGACTGGCGGAGACTGCTGCCAGCCGATCCCCTGGACCCCGAACTGCCGCCGGCGCCCGACTGGCTCCTGTCGCCCGACGGCAGCCGGATCCGCAGCCCTACGGGAGTCTTGTGGGCTGTCCTGCGTAACGGCCGCTTGGTGCCGCCAGACAGCGAGCAGGCCGGAGCAGCAGGGGACGCCGATTGGCCTGCAGCCTGCGTGCTGCCGGGCCGCAAGCCGCGCCGACACTGGACCTTGGAGGACCATCAGCGATCCAACGAGGCGCCCCCGGCCCAACGCGCCATCTCATGGCCAGTGGAATACCAGCTGCTGGGGCTTTGGGACTCGGTCCAGTGCTACCCCCTCAGCCACGGCCACGGCGTGCTGCCCCTCATCCACTACACAGTGAGTGAGGTGCGCCACCGCCTCACCGCCCGCGGTCACAGCTGGGGCCGGGACCAGGACACGGGGCCCCTCATGCCCGCGGCGTGGCCCGAGCAGCCGCACAGCCAGCTACAGCACCAGGAGGCCCGCTGGCACCAACACTGGCTGGCTCAGCAAGCGCCCAGCCGCAGCCGGTGGTTTGCCATGAACCCCACACCCAGCCCCGGCTGGATGCGGCCCCGATCCTCCCCCCCATCACTGCCCTCGGCCGCTGACAGCCCGGTCAGCCAGCCTGGCAGCCACCATGTGACACCGCACCAGCAGGACCCCGGTGCTGCCGCCGGACCGTCGGCACCCGCCGGGCCGGCCCCGGAGGCAGACCAGGCAGCTGATGGCCCGGCTGGCATGTCTCCCCTCGACCGCCGGCGGGCCTGGCAGCGGCTGTGGGACTGCCCCGCAAGCAACCGGGCCAAGGCGCTAGCCTGGCGGCTGCACCATGGACGGCTCCCGTGCGGGGTGTACCTGGCCTCCAAAGGTCAGCCGCAGCGTGCCCACTGCCCTGCTCCTAGCTGCTCGGTGGACGGCAGCCTGCATGTCGCCAGCCTGACCCACGTCTTCTTGGAGTGCGGGGCTTACACCGCAGCTCGGGTTTGGCTGGCAGAGCTGTGGGCGGCAGTCTCCGGGGGCGCGGACTTGCCCTTCAGCCAGCCGGCTGTGCTACTGGGGGACTGGCCGGGAGGGTGGCCGGCCTACCCCACCAGCCCTGGGCTGCAGCTGCTGTGGGCAGCCCTTCGAGCCACTTGGCTGTGGGCGGTCTGGGGCCACTACCAGGCACCCCCACTCCGGCACCCGCACTCTCCCAGCACTTCGGGCCTCACTCCGCCGGGCTCGCAGGTGACTCCCCTCATTAGGTTTGTGGACTCGAGGCTGCTGTCAACCCTTCCTGCGTCGCCGGTCCCCGGCCCAGCCTTTTCCTTTCCTTCTCCGACCGCCTTGCCCACCGAGGGGCCCATCCCCGCGGCTCTACAGGTGCGAGCCCCGCCCTAACTGTCCTGATTCCCGGCCTCTTGCTACGCCTTTGCTCTTCGCCGCCCCTCGGTATTCTCTGCCCTTAACTCGCTACTCCCCCCTGCCTGTTCCCTGCCTTTCAGGCCCCGTTCGTCGGGCTGCCCGCCTTCAGCGTACCCGCCCGCCTCCCCAGTTTTTCCCTCGGGCCGGCCGCTGCCACCGGGCTTCCGAACTTCGTGCCCGACCCCCCTCTGGGGCACCCTACCGCCGACTTCGGCCGTGCACCGGTACGTATGCCTCGATTCCGCATCCTGCCCCCACCTGGGTTTCCCGTTACCAGCCCGCACTTCCTCACGTGGTCCTCACGTCTTCCACTACCTACTCGCGTCCGGTGGCATCCCCTTCCCTCCCGTGCTCCCACAGGGCCCCAGCGAACCGACCCTGTACGGGAGTTTCCTGGCTCGCCTGCGCGCACCCGTTGTCCCGGAGGCTGTGCACGACCCCGTAACCAGCCGGCAGATCTACGAGGAGGGTTTAGCCGCAGCCGCCAAGGTCTGCGACCAAGCCCTGAAATCCGACACTGTCCAGAAGCAGGAGGCGGCCGGGCTCGAGTTGGCGGCTTGGCTTGCCACCCAGCCCCACGGCCGCGACCTACGGACCTGCACCGACAACGACCTGCTCGTTTACGTGCAAACCTGCTGGTTGCCCGGCCGCTCCGTGGAGAAACCCAGCCCCAACACCGTCAGTACACACCTGGGCTTGCTATCAGGACTGTTCAAGCGTTTGGGCCGTGGCAAGTACTACGACAGCGATAGCGGCCAGGGCAACCCTTGCGCCTCCGCGGCGCTCTCCAGCTACAGGGAAGGCTATGCCCGAAGCGCATTCGAACAGGGCTTCGAGTTGACCGCGGCAGTAGCAGTCCGGCCCGATGTCTTCGGTCAGCTAATGGTGCACATGTGGTCCGAGTACGACGCCGCGGACAGACCCATCGAGCGGCTGTCCATGCTTCGGGACGTCCTCTCCTGCCAGTTCATGTGGCACACCAGTTACCGCGGCGGCAACACCGGCAAGCTACGGCTGAGGGACTTCCGCGACCCGGTCCGGGGCGGGCCCTTCCACGGATTCCCGCTGCCCCCGCCCGACCCCTCAGGCGCCTATCCGCCCATAACCTTGCGGGTGGAGATGGTCGGCACCAAGACCTCCAAGGGCCGCCGCGCGCCCCCCAAGACGCTGACGGTGGGCCCAGAGCCCAAGCACTGCTTCGTCCGCACCCTGGCCCTGTTCTGGTCTCTGTCCCACGCCCCCGACGCGCCCCCCGGATCCGCCATCACCGACTACCTCTTCCGGCCGCTGGACCCGAGCCGCCAGCGCTTCGAGGAGCGGCCCTTCAGCAGTCAGGCCCTCTCTATGCGGGTCCGCAAGCACCTGCAGGATTCGGGCCTGCACCACGGGGAGACGCCGCACGGCTTCCGCCGCGGTGCCATCCAGGCGCTCACGGCGACAGGCGCCACCGACCAGGAGCTGCACGAGTTCGCCCAGATCAAAAGCAAAGCCAACCTAGAGCTCTACACGGACACAGCTCGCCGCACTCGGGCCCCCGCCCAGGGCCTCGTGCCGCCCACCTAGCCTGCCAACCCTGCGGGGGCTCCGACCTGCGCCCCGGGAAGGCACCGGGGCGCCTCCTGGCGCTTACCGCGCCCGGCCCAGGCCTGTAACTGTACGCGCCCCTCTGGGCTCTACTCGGACACTCTTCACCGGACCGCTCCGTGCCGCCTCCCTTAGGGGCTGCGCCTACCTCCCCCCCCAACTAACTCCGGGTGGGTGGGTGGGTGTTTTTCAAATGCCCGCCAAAGGCACTCGCCTGACCGGCTGGCCTATTATCCGTGTATGCGACGCGTCTATACTAATGTAAGATAAGTCGGCAAGCAGTGAGTCCATCCCAGGCCCCGAGTCCCCTGTTTCTCTTGGCATCCTGCCCGTCGTACCGTACGACGGGCCGAGCAATTAAACATAGTGCATTGTTTAAGCGTAAGCACTCCATCCGTACTCGCCGCTAACTTTGTGTGGGGAATGCCAGTAGCGTTACGACCCGATCTCGCCTGCACCCTATATTCTCTGCAACCACATCCGGCCATACACACCGCGCAGCGGCTCCTGGTTCCCCCCCAAACACATGAAACCACGCCCACCTCTGCAACCCGGACACACCGGCTAGGGCCTATACGTTTCTCCCGCGCCTGCGACCGGCCGCCTGACGGCTCTTCACCACAGGACATACACCGCTTGCACCTGGTAGCACGGAGCCTTAGGCTGGCGCTTCCGTGCGTTAGGCACCTGGGGCCCTGGGATGAACAGGTCCGGCCGGTGCGGTAGGACGCGGCGGGCGCGGACGGGCAGCCGCTCCAGCAGGACCTTCCAGGCTCGCGGCCACACGGGCAGGATGATCACGCAGTCCGGGCGTTCCTCGAGCACTGTGGGGTGGGGTTGGCCCTGGCTGTGGGGTTGGCCCTGGTGTTGGGCCGTGGTGTTGGCCCTGGTAGGTGTTGGGCCCTGGTGTTGGGCTGTGGTGTTGGCCCTGGTGTTGGGCCCTGGGGTTTGGCCCTGGTGTTGGGCCCTGGTGTTGGTTTCGGTTCCCTCCTCGGTGTCTTGGAGGAAGGGGCGGCCGTGTGTGCCGCCCGTGCAGCAGTGGCTCCTGGCCTCTTGCTGCCCCCGTCCCTGTCCCTGTCCTGTCTGCGAGTTTAGGCGTTGCTTGGCTCTTTCTCTCTCCTCGGCTCCTTGCAGTGGTTTCTTGGGCTTCTTGCCAGGTTGTTGTGGCTTGCCGGTCTTGCTCGGCTTGCCCGTTGGGCTTCGCTTTCCCAGTCCTTGTAACGTCCCTCGCAGAAAAAAAAGCACCTTGCGCAGCACTCGCCCCACCACGTTGAAAGGCGGATTGATGTAGAGCAGCGGTCGGGGCCCCGGCCCGGCGGCCGGGCTGCCCCACTCCTGCGACCCCCAGTCCTGCGCGAAGGCATCCACGCCGTGCACGCCCGGGCTCCACGACGCGGCGAAGAAGCTGCCCGGGATTTTGGTGGTGTGCGCGTCCGCAAATACGTCCAGGCACGGGGCGCGGCCCCCCAGGCAGGGGTGGTCCCACAGCTGGGCATACACGCCCGGGTGGAGCATCCACTGGCTGGCGTCCTCGTACTTGCTAAGCGCGTCGGCCGCTTGTTGCTGCTCGCGAGTACGGGGGTACCACACCGCGGTGACGTCCGTGTCGGTTTCCGTGCACAGCTTGTGGATCTCTGCCACCACCGGCAGGCAGGCGGGGTTGCCTTTCATCCCCACCACGCAGTAGCCCGCTGTCTGGCTATCCGTCTGGTACTGAATGGCGCGGCCCAGCAGGAGGTCGGGCGCCGTCGCCTGCAACCACTTCAGGGTGTACAGCAGCGTCCGCAGCTCCCGCTCCGTGCTGCTGATGCGGTGGGTCTGGACGCCGCTCACCTCCGTGCTGTTAAAAGGGACCAGCATACTGCTCGCCCCGCCCAGCTCCCGGCCCGGCAGGTAAGCGGCGTAGGCCCTGTCCGAGGCGTCGCCCACGACTTCGGTAGCCAGGTAAGTTCTACACCGAAAGTTAAGGCACTGCATTTGGCCCGGATGACCCGGGATCAAGTCCCATTAAGGACATGTGGAACTTACCTGCGCCCCACAGGAGGCAGTGGTTCATTGGCCGGCAACAGGGAAACCATGCAATTCCCCCCGGGATCCCGGGATCGAAACCAGCCAGTGACCAATACCCGGGGCGAGGTGAGAAAGCACCATCCAGCTGGCCCTTTGAGACGCCCAGAAGCCTGGCACGCTAGCCCCCCCCCGCCGGGGAGCACCAGAGGAAACAGGAAAACCACAGCATGCCCGAAGAGAACCCCGCACCACCGAAACCGCCTCCCAGAGCCACAAAAGCCACAGCCACGCCCAGCCAGTGGGCCCCCCCCGCAGACACCCTTGCGGCTGGGTACCACGACCAGTTCGTGGATTACTTCGCGGCATGCCCCCACCCCGCCTGCTCGTCCATCGCCTTCCAGGCGGTCCTGCGAAAGCTCTTCATCCGCCACCACCCCCGACTGGAGTCTCCGGAGCTCGTCGACCCCCGCCCCGTCGTGGTCGCCTTCTGCCGCCGGGCACTGCACCAGCTGGACCTGTCGCCCCCAGCGCCCCTCGGCGCAATGGAACTGGACGCCCTCCTCCTGCGCGAGAACCACAGCTATGTGTCCCCACGGTGCCCGCCTGTGCTGCCCGAGGTGATGGCAGCGGCCCAATCAGCCCTGGAGCCCGCCCTCAACGCTCAGACCGGCAATCGCAGCTCGGCCGGCGCATTTCTGAAGATCTACCATGACCATCTGAGCTCCCTGGCCCCTTTCCTGCCGGGCCTGCACCCCACCCCCGGGCACGTGCGCTCCTTCATCGTCGCTGCTCTGGGCCAACTGCAGCAGGCCCGAGCTCAACTCGCCCGCCACGACGGCCGCCCCTCCAGACGGGCGGCGCGTGGCGCGCAGCCATGAGGACCGACGGGACCGCGCCCACCTTCAAGCTCCTGACCGTAAACGTCAATGGGCTTGGGCGGGCGCGAGCCTCCAGGCTGCTCTGCTACCAGCAGCTGGTCGCAGGCAACCCGGATGTCACCTTCGTTCAGGAGGCGAAACTGGGCAGCAAAGCAGCACTACAGTCCGTTTTACAACGAGGCAGCGGCCCGGGGGCCCCCTGGCGGGGCAAATGGGGTTACAGCCCGGGCACGGACCTCAGCTGTGGGGCCGCCATCCTGGCGCGGCCAGGGATCAGCCTGCCGGGCTGTGTGCAGCACCCGTACACCTCGGACACTGCCGGCCGTGTCTGCTGCTGGGACTGGGATATCCTCCACCTTCGCCTCCGCCTCCTATGCATCTACGCCCCGTCGGTGGCCGCCAGCCGCCCAGAGTTCTTCCAAAGCCTGCAGCCATACCTCGAGACAGACCGCCACATCCTGCTTGGAGGCGACCTTAACTGCGTCCTGCATGCGGGTGACGAGGCCCAAACGTCTGCCCATCGGGCCGGCGGGAGGCCTGCACTGCAGGCCCTGGTCAACGGGGCCAATCTGGTCGACCCCTGGCTGTCTTCCGGCGTGGGGGGGGGGGGGGGCTTCACTCACCCGGCATCACCCGGGTGAGTGAAGCCGGAATTAAAAAAAAAAAAAAAATCACCCGCCAGACCGCCGGTGGCACGCCTGGACCGCTGGCTCATTAGCCAACCTCTGCAGCAGTACGTGACAGCTGTTCGGGTGGTGCCAGGCGCCCCGGGGGATCATCATGGGGTGCTCTTGGAGCTGGCGCTGCCAGGGCTCGCCACCCTCGGCCGCAGCAGCTGGGGCGTTCCCCACGTACCTGCTGTACCACCCCGGCCTGCTGCCCCGCCTGCAGTCGGCAGTGGAGCTGGCAATCCAGGCCGTCCAGCAGCAAGACGCCGCTGCTGACCCGCGCGAGGTGTGGGAATGTCTGAAAGGTCGCCTGCGCAGTGCAGCCGATCACCTCCACAGACAGCACCTGAAGGACCAGGCCGCCAGCCTGAGGGCGGCCAAACACGCTGCGTGTGCAGCCCTGGCAGCCATGCAGCATGCTGTGCCCGGGCCCGACGCCGGCGCCCTGGCAGCACAGGCCTGCAGCCAGCTCACCACGGCAGTCAAACAGGCAGCCATCCGCCGCACAGAAGCGCTGGATGCCGCGTACACGCAGCATGGCGACAAGGGTACCGGCTGGTTCCACCAGCTCGGACGCGAGGTGCGCACCCGGGAGCCAGTCACCCACCTCTCAGTCCCGGGTCAGCCCCTCCCGGTTCCACTCAGTGACCCGGGTGCGGCCGCCGCTATAACAGCTGCGGCCCACGCCATGTACAGCAGTGACAGCCCCACGGGTCTGTTCCGGGTGGAGCAGGTGGACCTGACAGCCCAAGACCAGCTCCTGCAGCACCTCCGCCGCCGGCTCCCCCAGCCCCTCCGGGAAGCTGCCGACGCAGCCCCAGCCGCCGGCGAGCTGCAGCTGGACGAACTTGCGGCTGCTCTGTCGTCCTGTCTGAATGGCACCGCCCCTGGCTCGGACGGCCTGCCTTATGAGGTGTACCGGGTGCTGTGGCCGCTGCTGGGCCCGCTGCTGCTCGCCGCAGCCAACGCAGCCTTCACCCAGGGGTCCGTGGAGTCCGGGGCCGCAGCTGCCGACTCCCTGCCGCTCAGCTGGCGCGAAGGGGTCATCACTCTCATCTACAAAGGCAAAGGCCTGCCCCGGCCCAGCCTGAGCAGCTACCGGCCCATCACCCTGCTCCAATGCGACTACAAGCTTGTCTGCAAGGCCGTCAGCAATCGCCTAAAGCCGGCACTGGACTACCTGATAAACCCGCTGCAGACTGCCTTCGTCAGCGGCCGGGACATCCGGGACAACACCCTTTACCACCTGGCCCTGGCGGAGTGGGTGCGGCACTCGCAGCAACCAGCAGCCCTCATCATACTCGACATCGAGAAGGCCTACGACCGGGTCCATCGCCCCTGGCTCTACCGGGTGGCCGAGGCCATGGGCTTCGGTCAGCACACACAGCGCTGGCTGCGCCTGCTCACGTCCGATGGCTCCTTTTTTTTTTTTGAATTCCGGAGGAACCCGGACTCGGGACATGGGACACACATGTTGTCTGGCGGCTCCACTGATGCTGCCACTTCTGCTGAGTAGCTAGCGTGCCAGGCTTCTGGGCGACTCCACGGGGCCAGCTGGACGGTGCTGATGACTGTATGATGAGTCTTGTAAACCTCCGGACGGGACAGGGACAGGGGTGGGCACCCTCCTTTCTCATCACACCCCGGGTAATGGTCACTGACTGGTTTCGATCCCGGGATCCCGGGGGGAATTGCAAGGTTTCCCTGTTGCCAGCCAATGAACCATTGCCTGCTTCTGTGGGGTGCAGGTAAGTTCCAAATGTCCTTGGTGGGACTTGAACCCGGGTCACCCGGGCCGAAAGCAGTGCCTTAACTTTCGGTGTAGAACTTACCCTCCTGCCGGGTGGTGGTCAATGGGCACCGGTCAGCACCTTTCCCGGTCCGCAACGGCCTTCAGCAGGGCAGCACCCTGTCGCCCGTCCTGTGGGTCATGCAGCTGGAACCCCTCACCTCGTACCTGCACCACCTGCGCAGCACCAACGCTCTCAGCACCCCCACCCTCCCCAACAACGTGCCAGCCCCCCCCTGTCACCCACCACGCGGACGATACGGTGCTCACGGTCAGCAATGTCGACAGGGATGGGGAGGTCGCTACCGCGGCAGTCCAGCTGTTCTGCAGGGCCAGCAACGCACGGGTCAATGCCAGCAAGGGGAAGGGGATGGTGCTGGGCACCCACGCGCCGGTGGTGGGGCCCAACGCCGCAACCGGTGCGAGTTTCCCGACTCCCGGTGAGGAACCCCCACGCCACCTGGGAATCCCTCTCACCCTGGACCCGGCGGAGGCCGCGCGGCTCTGCTATACCAGCAGAATTTAGCGGGTCCAGCGTCTCGGCCATGTGTGGCGGCGACATGGCCTCAGCCTCGTGGGCAGGGTGCATGTGGCCAAACAGGTGCTGGGAAACTACCTGGCATACCACCTCTCCATCATCCGCCCCACCCCACCCCAGCTGGCAGCACTACGCAAGCATATCGACGACTTTGTGGCCTGGTCGCTCCTGGAGGAAGACGCGTCCCTGGTGTGCCACGGGCGGGCCCTGCTGAAGCCTGGCCCGGAGATCGCCTGCCAGGATCGCGACTGTGGCGGTGTTGGCCACCTCGACCTCGACGCCTTCATGGTCGCCCTGCATGCGAAGCCCCTCGCCCAGCTCGCTCAGCCCGGCCAGCAGCCATGGAAACAGATCATGCGGGGTCTGCTCGACGAGTACAGGCCGGATGGGACCACTGGGTGGGGCTGGGTGTATGGCACGGCGGAACCGCCCCCCAGCCTGCCTACGTTCATTGCCAGCCTGGTGCAGTCCTACCGCTCCTCGCTCCCGACCCGGCTGGCCTACCCAGAGACCACGGACGCGCGTGCCATCCTGCATGAGCCCCTGTTCTTCAATGCAGCCCTGCGTGACCCCGCCACCGACCAGCCCTTCACCCCGCCGGCTGGGACCGCCCACCTGGGACCCCGCACCCTGGCCGAGCTCCGTGCAGCGTCGCCCATGACCCAGCACGAACCCCTCATGCAGGCGGTCCTTGGGGCCATCCCAGCCGACTGGCGGAGACTGCTGCCGGCCGACCCCCTGGACCCCAAACTGCCGCCGGCGCCCGACTGGCTCCTGTCGCCCGATGGCAGCCGGGTAAGTAGCCCTACGGGGAGTCTTGTGGGCCGTCCTGCCCAACGGCCGCTTGGTGCCCCCAGACAGCGAGCAGGCCGGAGCAGCAGGGGACGCCGACTGGCCTGCAGCCTGCGTGCTGCTGGGCCGCAAGCCGCGCCGACACTGGACCTTAGAGGACCATCAGCGATACAACGAGGCGCCCCCGGCCCAACGCGCCTCCTCATGGCCAGTGGAATACCAGCTACTGGGGCTTTGGGACTCGGTCCAGTGCTACCCCCTCAGCCACGGCCACGGCGTGCTGCCCCTCATCCACTACACAGTGAGTGAGGTGCGCCACCGCGTGTTGGGGCCTTTGCCCGGCCCGGGGGTTTGTCCTCGGTGACGGGCCCTGTTGTTGGTCCGTGGTGCTGGCCCGGGTGTTGGGCCGTGGTTTTTGCCCTGGTGTTGGGCCGTGGTGTTGGCTCTGGTTTCGGGCCCTGGTGTTGGGCTGTGGGGTTGGCCCTGGTGTTGGGCCGGGGTGTTGGCCCTGGGGTTTGGCCCTGGTGTTGGGCCCTGGTGTTGGTTTCGTTTCCCTCCTCGGTGTCTTGGAGGAAGGGGCGGCCGTGTGTGCCGCCCGTGCAGCAGTGGCTCCTGGCCTCTTGCTGCCCCCGTCCCTGTCCCTGTCCTGTCTGCGAGTTTAGGCGTTGCTTGGCTTTTTCTCTCTCCTCAGCTCCTTGCGGTGGTTTCTTGGGCTTCTTGCCAGGTTGTTGTGGCTTGCCGGTCTTGCTCGGCTTTTTTTTTTTTCTGCGAGGGACGTTACAAGGACTGGGAAAGCGGCTTGCCTGTTGGGCTTCGCTTTCCCAGTCCTTGTAACGTCCCTCGCAGAAAAAAAAAAAAAAACGCCTCACCGCCCGCGGTCACAGCTGGGGCCGGGACCAGGACACGGGGCCCCTCATGCCCGCGGCGTGGCCCGAGCAGCCGCACAGCCAGCTACAGCACCAGGAGGCCCGCTGGCACCAACACTGGCTGGCTCAGCAAGCACCCAGCCGCAGCCGGTGGTTTGCCATGAACCCCACACCCAGCCCCGGCTGGATGCGGCCCCGCTCCTCCCCCCCATCACTGCCCTCGGCCGCTGACAGCCCGGTCAGCCAGCCTGGCAGCCGCCATGTGGCACCGCACCAGCACCGCACCTGCCGCCATGTGGCACCGCACCTGCCTTTCAGACAGCCGGCTGTGCTGCTGGGTGACTGGCCGGGAGGGTGGCCGGCCTACCCCACCAGCCCTGGGCTGCAGCTGCTGTGGGCAGCCCTTCGAGCCACTTGGCTGTGGGCGGTCTGGGGCCACTACCACAGGGCGGAGCCTGATGACCATCCGTCGGCCACGGTGGTGGGCTGCGTCATTGGGGAGCTGCAGCGTCTCATGAGGGCACATTTCAGCATGGCGGCGCTCTCCGAGGACACTCTGGCGGGGCTGCCCCGGGGCCACATCACAGCACAGCTGAAGCCCGGCCGGCTGGATGCCTTCGAAGCCTCCTGGGCACATGAAGGCGTCCTCTGCTCCGTGCAGCGGGTGGCTGGCAGCAGCCCGCGTCTGCAGGTTCATCTGTCCCGGGTGGCCCCGGTCCCAGCACCACAGGCACCCGCCGGGGGCGCCCAGGCAGCACAGCAGGTCTCCCCATCCGGGTCAGCCATCAGCGCCCAGCCCAGCCAGGCAGCAGCTCAGCTGACAGGGCAGCCGGGGCCGTCGTGAGCGGGGTGTTGGGAGTGGGGGATCTCGGTGTCTGAGGTCCTTAGGGTGCGAGGGGCCTCGAGGGTGGGGGGAGTGCGGTGCGGGTTGCCTAGGGAGGGGGGTGCGGTGCGGGGCTTGCTGTGGGTGGGGCCGGAGGGGGTCTTGGGGGTCGGGGGAGCTTAGGAGCAGGGTTGGTGTGGTGCAGGCTGCCGCGGGAGGCAGGTGCGGTTCGGGGGTCGCCCCCAGGGTGGGGTCTGCGGGTGTCTTGTCGCCGGCGCGCTTGTGCCCTGGCTTCCAGCCAGGCAGTGTTGCCCCTGCTGCGCCCGTGGGGGTTCTTGGGAGCCGGGGGGACGTGGGAGTGAGGTTCCTGCGGTGCGGGGTGTCTTGGGAGGGAGGTGTGTCTTCGGGCCTGCTGTCTTGCGGGGACGCCCCCAGGGTGGGGTCGGTTGTTGTTTGTCTCCGGTGCGCTTGTGTGGCACCGTCCCTGCGGCTTTTGTGGCTCTGGGAGGCGGTTTCGGTGGTGCGGGGTTCTCTTTGGGCGTGCTGTGGGTTTTCTGTTTTCTCTGGTGCTCCCCGGTGGGGGGGGGCTCGTTTTGCCCTGGTTCGCTGCGGCGGTTGCCCGGTTTTGTTTGTTGTTCCTGTTGCTGTCGCCCAGGGTGTAGGGTTCGCCCCTTGGCTGTTGAGGTTGTGCAGGTTGTGGTTGTGTTGTCGCTGTGGTCGCTGTTGGGGCCTTTGCCCATCCCTGGGGCTTGTCTCCGGTGACGGGCCCTGTTGTTGGTCCGTGGTGCTGGCCCGGGTGTTGGGCCGTGGTTTTGGCCCTGGTGTTGGGCCGTGGTGTTGGCTCTGGTTTTGGGCCCTGGTGTTGGGCCCTGGTGTTGGGCTGTGGGGTTGGCCCTGGTGTTGGGCCGTGGTGTTGGCCCTGGTGTTGGGCCCTGGGGTTTGGCCCTGGTGTTGGGCCCTGGTGTTGGTTTCAGTTCCCTCCTCGGTGTCTTGGAGGTAGGGGTGGCCGTGTGTGCCGCCCGTGCAGCAGTGGCTCCTGGCCCCTTGCTGCCCCCGTCCCTGTCCCTGTCCTGTCTGCGAGTTTAGGCGTTGCTTGGCTTTTTCTCTCTCCTTGGCTCCTTGCGGTGGTTTTTTGGGCTTCTTGCCAGGTTGTTGCGGCTTGCCGGTCTTGCTCGGCTTGCCCGTTGGGCTTCGCTTTCCCAGTCCTTGTAACGTCCCTCGCAGAAAAAAAAAAAAAAAAAGGACCCCGGTGCTGCCGCCGGACCGTCGGCACCCGCCGGGCCGGCCCCGGAGGCAGACCAGGCAGCTGATGGCCCGGCTGGCATGTCTCCCCTCGACCGCCGGCGGGCCTGGCAGCGGCTGTGGGACTTTTTTTTTTCTGCGAGGGACGTTACAAGGACTGGGAAAGCGAAGCCCAACGGGCAAGCCGAGCAAGACCGGCAAGCCACAACAGCCTGGCAAGAAGCCCAAAAAACCACCGCAAGGAGCCGAGGAGAGAGAAAAAGCCAAGCAACGCCTAAACTCGCAGACAGGACAGGGACAGGGACGGGGGCAGCAAGAGGCCAGGAGCCACTGCTGCCCCGCAAGCAACCGGGCCAAGGCGCTAGCCTGGCGGCTGCACCATGGACGGCTCCCGTGCGGGGTGTACCTGGCCTCCAAAGGTCAGCCGCAGCGTGCCCACTGCCCTGCTCCTAGCTGCTCGGTGGACGGCAGCCTGCATGTCGCCAGCCTGACCCACGTCTTCTTGGAGTGCGGGGCTTACACCGCAGCTCGGGTTTGGCTGGCCGAGCTGTGGGCGGCAGTCTCCGGGGCCGCGGACTTGCCCTTCATCAGCCAGCCGGCTGTGCTACTGGGGGACTGGCCAGGAGGGTGGCCGGCCTACCCCGCCAGCCCTGGGCTGCAGCTGCTGTGGGCAGCCCTTCGAGCCACTTGGCTGTGGGCGGTCTGGGGCCACTACCACAGGGCGGAGCCTGATGACCATTCGTCGGCCACGGTGGTGGGCTGCATCATTGGGGAGCTGCAGCGTCTCATGAGGGCACATTTCAGCATGGCGGCGCTCTCCGAGGACACTCTGGCGGGGCTGCCCCGGGGCCACATCACATCGCAGCTGAAGCCCGGCCGGTTGGATGCCTTCGAAGCCTCCTGGGCGCATGCAGGCGTCCTCTGCTCCGTACAGCGGGTGGCTGGCAGCAGCCCGCGTCTGCAGGTTCATCTGTCCCGGGTGGACCCGGTCCCAGCACCGTCATTGGGGAGCTGCAGCGTCTCATGAGGGCACATTTCAGCATGGCGGCGCTCTCCGAGGACACTCTGGCGGGGCTGCCCCGGGGCCACATCACAGCACAGCTGAAGCCCGGCCGGCTGGATGCCTTCGAAGCCTCCTGGGCGCATGAAGGCGTCCTCTGCTCCGTGCAGCGGGTGGCTGGCAGCAGCCCGCGTCTGCAGGTTCATCTGTCCCGGGTGGACCCGGTCCCAGCACCACAGGCACCCGCCGGGGGCGCCCAGGCAGCACAGCAGGTCTCCCCATCCGGGTCAGCCATCAGCGCCCAGCCCAGCCAGGCAGCAGCTCAGCTGACAGGGCAGCCGGGGCCGTCGTGAGCGGGGTGTTGGGAGTGGGGGATCTCGGTGTCTGAGGTCCTTAGGGTGCGAGGGGCCTCGAGGGTGGGGGGAGTGCGGTGCGGGTTGCCTAGGGAGGGGGGTGCGGTGCGGGGCTTGCTGTGGGTGGGGCCGGAGGGGGTCTTGGGGGTCGGGGGAGCTTAGGAGCAGGGTTGGTGTGGTGCAGGCTGCCGCGGGAGGCAGGTGCGGTTCGGAGGCTGCTGTCTTGAGGGGTCGCCCCCTGTGTGGGGTCTGTGGGTGTTTTGTCGCTGGCGCTCTCGTGCCTTGGTCTCTGACCCGGCGGTGCTGCCCCTGCGGCCTGGAGGGGGGGGTTCTTGGGAGTGGGGTGCGTGTGGCGCCGGGGGGTCTGGGGAGGGTTTCGGGGGGGGGACTGGGGAGGGGCGGGGGGGCTTCGGTGCAGGGTTGGTGTGGTGCAGGCCGCCGTGGGAGGCAGGTGCGGTTCGGGGGTCGCCCCCAGGGTGGGGTCTGCGGGTGTCTTGTCGCCGGCACGCTTGTGCCCTGGCTTCCAGCCAGGCAGTGTTGCCCCTGCTGCGCCCGTGGGGGTTCTTGGGAGCCGGGGGGACGTGGGAGTGAGGTTCCTGCGGTGCGGGGTGTCTTGGGAGGGAGGTGTGTCTTCGGGCCTGCTGTCTTGCGGGGACGCCCCCAGGGTGGGGTCGGTTGTTGTTTGTCTCCGGTGCGCTTGTGTGGCACCGTCCCTGCGGCTTTTGTGGCTCTGGGAGGCGGTTTCGGTGGTGCGGGGTTCTCTTCGGGCGTGCTGTGGGTTTTCTGTTTTCTCTGGTGCTCCCCGGTGGGGGGGGGCTCGTTTGCCCTGGTTCGCTGCGGTGGTTGCCCGGTTTTGTTTGTTGTTCCTGTTGCTGTCGCCCAGGGTGTAGGGTTCGCCCCTTGGCTATTGAGGTTGTGCAGGTTGTGGTTGTGTTGTCGCTGTGGTCGCTGTTGGGGCCTTTGCCCATCCCTGGGGCTTGTCTCCGGTGACGGGCCCTGTTGTTGGTCCGTGGTGCTGGCCCGGGTGTTGGGCCGTGGTTTTGGCCCTGGTGTTGGGCCGTGGTGTTGGCTCTGGTTTTGGGCCCTGGTGTTGGGCCCTGGTGTTGGGCTGTGGGGTTGGCCCTGGTGTTGGGCCGTGGTGTTGGCCCTGGTGTTGGGCCCTGGGGTTTGGCCCTGGTGTTGGGCCCTGGTGTTGGTTTCAGTTCCCTCCTCGGTGTCTTGGAGGTAGGGGTGGCCGTGTGTGCCGCCCGTGCAGCAGTGGCTCCTGGCCCCTTGCTGCCCCCGTCCCTGTCCCTGTCCTGTCTGCGAGTTTAGGTGTTGCTTGGCTTTTTCTCTCTCCTTGGCTCCTTGCGGTGGTTTTTTGGGCTTCTTGCCAGGCTGTTGCGGCTTGCCGGTCTTGCTCGGCTTGCCCGTTGGGCTTCGCTTTCCCAGTCCTTGTAACGTCCCTCGCAGAAAAAAAAAAAAAAAAAAAAAAAAAAAAGTGCGGTGCGGGTTGCCTAGGGAGGGGGGTGCGGTGCGGGGCTTGCTGTGGGTGGAGCCTGAGGGGGTCTTGGGGGTCGGGGGAGCTTCGGTGCAGGGTTGGTGCGGTGCAGGCTGCCGTGAGAGGCAGGTGCGGTTCGGGGGTCGCTGTCTGGAGGGGACGCCCCCAGGGTGGGGTCTGCGGGAGTCTTGTCGCCGGTGCGCTTGTGCCCTGGCTTCCAGCCAGGCGGTGCTGCCCCTGCTGCGTCCGTGGGGGTTCTTGGGAGCCGGGGGGCCGTGGGAGTGCGGTTCCTGCGGTGCGGGGTGTCTTGGGAGGGAGGTGTGTCTTGGGGCCTGCTGTCTTGCGGGGACGCCCCCAGGGTGGGGTCGGTTGTTGTTTGTCTCCGGTGCGCTTCGTGTGGCGCCGTCCCTGCGGCTTTTGTGGCTCTGGGAGGCGGTTTCGGTGGTGCGGGGTTCTCTTCGGGCGTGCTGTGGTTTTCCTGTTTCCTCTGTGCTCCCCGGCGGGGGGGGGCTTGTCCGCCCTGGTTCGCTGTGGCGGTTGCCCGGTTTTGTTTGCCGTTCCTGTTGCTGTCGCCCTGGGTGTAGGGTTCGCCCCTTGGCTGTTGTGGTTGCGCAGGTTGTGGTTGTGTTGTTTCTGAGGTCGTTTGTTGGGGCCTTTGCCCGGCCCTAGGGTTTGTCCCCGGTGACGGGCCCTGTTGTTGGTCCGTGGTGCTGGCCCGGGTGTTGGGCCGTGGCTTTGGCCCTGGTGTTGGGCCGTGGTGTTGGCTCTGGTTTTGGGCCCGGGTGTTGGGCCCTGGTGTTGGGCTGTGGGGTTGGCCCTGGTGTTGGGCCGTGGTGTTGGCCCTGGTGTTGGGCCCTGGTGTTGGCCCTGGTGTTGGGCCCTGGGGTTGGTTTCGGTTCCCTCCTCGGTGTCTTGGAGGAAGGGGTGGCCGTGTGTGCCGCCCGTGCAGCAGTGGCTCCTGGCCTCTTGCTGCCCCCGTCCCTGTCCCTGTCCTGTCTGCGAGTTTAGGCGTTGCTTGGCTTTTTCTCTCACCTCGGCTCCTTGCGGTGGTTTTTTGGGCTTCTTGCCAGGTTCAAAAAAAAAAAAAAAGGTTGTTGTGGCTTGCCGGTCTTGCTCGGCTTGCCCGTTGGGCTTCGCTTTCCCAGTCCTTGTAACGTCCCTCGCAGAAAAAAAAGGGCTGCACACGCAGCGTGTTTGGCCGCCCTCAGGCTGGCGGCCTGGTCCTTCAGGTGCTGTCTGTGGAGGTGATCGGCTGCACTGCGCAGGCGACCTTTCAGACATTCCCACACCTCGCGCGGGTCAGCAGCGGCGTCTTGCTGCTGGACGGCCTGGATTGCCAGCTCCACTGCCGACTGCAGGCGGGGCAGCAGGCCGGGGTGGTACAGCAAGTACGTGGGGAACGCCCAGCTGCTGCGGCCGAGGGTGGGGAGCCCTTTGTTTTTTGAATTCCGGAGGAACCCGGACTCGGGACATGGGACACATGTTGTCTGGCGGCTCCACTGATGCTGCCACTTCTGCTGAGTAGCTAGCGTGCCGGGCTTCTGGGCGTCTCCAAGGGCCAGCTGGATGGGTGATGACTGTATGATGAGTCTTGTAAACCTCCGGACAGGACAAGGACAGGGGTGGGCACCCTCCTTTCTCATCACACCCCGGGTAATGGTCACTGACTGGTTTCGATCCCGGGATCCGGGGGGAATTGCAAGGTTTCCCTGTTGCCGGCCAATGAACCATTACCTACTGTGGGGCGCAGGTAAGTTCCAAGTGTCCTGGCAGCACCAGCTCCAAGAGCACCCCATGATGATCCCCCGGGGCGCCTGGCACCACCCGAACAGCTGTCACGTACTGCTGCAGAGGTTGGCTAATGAGCCAGCGGTCCAGGCGTGCCACCGGCGGTCTGGCGGGTGATGCCGGGTGAGTGAAGCCCCCCCCCCCACGCCGGAAGACAGCCGTCCCTCGCAGTTACGTCCCTCGCAGAAAAAAAAACATCGAGAAGGCCTACGACCGGGTCCATCGCCCCTGGCTCTACCGGGTGGCCGAGGACATGGGCTTCGGTCAGCACACACAGCGCTGGCTGCGCCTGCTCACGTCAGATGGCTCCTGCCGGGTGGTGGTCAATGGGCACCGGTCAGCGCCTTTCCCGGTTCGCAACGGCCTTCAGCAGGGCAGCACCCTGTCGCCCGTCCTGTGGGTCATGCAGCTGGAACCCCTCACCTCGTACCTGCACCACCTGCGCAGCACCAACACTCTCAGCACCCCCACCCTCCCCAACAACGTGCCAGCCCCCCCTGTCACCCACCACGCGGACGATACGGTGCTCACGGTCAGCAATGTCGACAGGGATGGGGAGGTCGCTACCGCGGCAGTCCAGCTGTTCTGCAGGGCCAGCAACGCACGGGTCAATGCCAGCAAGGGGAAGGGGATGGTGCTGGGCACCCACGCGCCGGTGGTGGGGCCCAACGCTGCAACCGGTGCGAGTTTCCCGACTCCCGGTGAGGAACCCCCACGCCACCTGGGAATCCCTCTCACCCTGGACCCGGCGGAGGCCGCGCGGCTCTGCTATACCAGCAGAATTTAGCGGGTCCAGCGTCTCGGCCATGTGTGGCGGCGACATGGCCTCAGCCTCGTGGGCAGGGTGCATGTGGCCAAACAGGTGCTGGGAAACTACCTGGCATACCACCTCTCCATCATCCGCCCCACCCCACCCCAGCTGGCAGCACTACGCAAGCATATCGACGACTTTGTGGCCTGGTCGCTCCTGGAGGAAGACGCGTCCCTGGTGTGCCACGGGCGGGCCCTGCTGAAGCCTGGCCCGGAGATCGCCTGCCAGGATCGCGACTGTGGCGGTGTCGGCCATCTCGACCTCGACGCCTTCATGGTCGCCCTGCATGCGAAGCCCCTCGCCCAGCTCGCTCAGCCCGGCCAGCAGCCATGGAAACAGATCATGCGCGGTCTGCTCGACGAGTACAGGCCAGATGGGACCACTGGGTGGGGCTGGGTGTATGGCACGGCGGACCCGCACCCCAGCCTGCCTGCGTTCATTGCCTGGCGACAGGGAAACCTTGCAATTCCCCCCGGGATCCCGGGATCGAAACCAGTCAGTGACCATTACCCGGGGTGTGATGAGAACGGAGGGTGCCCACCCCTGTCCCTGTCCCGTCCGGAGGTTTACAAGACTCATCATACAGTCATCAGCACCATCCAGCTGGCCCTTGGAGTCGCCCAGAAGCCTGGCACGCTAGCTACTCAGCAGAAGTGGCAGCATCAGTGGAGCCGCCAGACAACATGTGTGTCCCATGTCCCGAGTCGGGGTTCCTCCGGAATTAAAAAAAAATTGCCAGCCTGGTGCAGTCCTACCGCTCCTCGCTCCCGACCCGGCTGGCCTACCCAGAGACCACGGACGCGCGTGCCGTCCTGCATGAGCCCCTCTTCTTCAACGCAGCCCTGCGTGACCCCGCCACCGATCAGCCCTTCACCCCGCCGGATGGGACCGCCCACCTGGGCCCCCGCACCCTGGACGAGCTCCGTGCAGCGTCGCCCATGACCCAGCACGAGCCCCTCATGCAGGCGGTCCTTGGGGCCATCCCAGCCGACTGGCGGAGACTGCTGCCAGCCGATCCCCTGGACCCCGAACTGCCGCCGGCGCCCGACTGGCTCCTGTCGCCCGACGGCAGCCGGATCCGCAGCCCTACGGGAGTCTTGTGGGCTGTCCTGCGTAACGGCCGCTTGTTGCCCCCAGACAGCGAGCAGGCCGGAGCAGCAGGGGACGCCGATTGGCCTGCAGCCTGCGTGCTGCCGGGCCGCAAGCCGCGCCGACACTGGACCTTGGAGGACCATCAGCGATACAACGAGGCGCCCCCGGCCCAACGCGCCATCTCATGGCCAGTGGAATACCAGCTGCTGGGGCTTTGGGACTCGGTCCAGTGCTACCCCCTCAGCCACGGCCACGGCGTGCTGCCCCTCATCCACTACACAGTGAGTGAGGTGCGCCACCGCCTCACCGCCCGCGGTCACAGCTGGGGCCGGGACCAGGACACGGGGCCCCTCATGCCCGCGGCGTGGCCCGAGCAGCCGCACAGCCAGCTACAGCACCAGGAGGCCCGCTGGCACCAACACTGGCTGGCTCAGCAAGCGCCCAGCCGCAGCCGGTGGTTTGCCATGAACCCCACACCCAGCCCCGGCTGGATGCGGCCCCGATCCTCCCCCCCATCACTGCCCTCGGCCGCTGACAGCCCGGTCAGCCAGCCTGGCAGCCACCATGTGACACCGCACCAGCAGGACCCCGGTGCTGCCGCCGGACCGTCGGCACCCGCCGGGCCGGCCCCGGAGGCAGACCAGGCAGCTGATGGCCCGGCTGGCATGTCTCCCCTCGACCGCCGGCGGGCCTGGCAGCGGCTGTGGGACTGCCCCGCAAGCAACCGGGCCAAGGCGCTAGCCTGGCGGCTGCACCATGGACGGCTCCCGTGCGGGGTGTACCTGGCCTCCAAAGGTCAGCCGCAGCGTGCCCACTGCCCTGCTCCTAGCTGCTCGGTGGACGGCAGCCTGCATGTCGCCAGCCTGACCCACGTCTTCTTGGAGTGCGGGGCTTACACCGCAGCTCGGGTTTGGCTGGCAGAGCTGTGGGCGGCAGTCTCCGGGGGCGCGGACTTGCCCTTCAGCCAGCCGGCTGTGCTACTGGGGGACTGGCCGGGAGGGTGGCCGGCCTACCCCACCAGCCCTGGGCTGCAGCTGCTGTGGGCAGCCCTTCGAGCCACTTGGCTGTGGGCGGTCTGGGGCCACTACCAGGCACCCCCACTCCGGCACCCGCACTCTCCCAGCACTTCGGGCCTCACTCCGCCGGGCTCGCAGGTGACTCCCCTCATTAGGTTTGTGGACTCGAGGCTGCTGTCAACCCTTCCTGCGTCGCCGGTCCCCGGCCCAGCCTTTTCCTTTCCTTCTCCGACCGCCTTGCCCACCGAGGGGCCCATCCCCGCGGCTCTACAGGTGCGAGCCCCGCCCTAACTGTCCTGATTCCCGGCCTCTTGCTACGCCTTTGCTCTTCGCCGCCCCTCGGTATTCTCTGCCCTTAACTCGCTACTCCCCCCTGCCTGTTCCCTGCCTTTCAGGCCCCGTTCGTCGGGCTGCCCGCCTTCAGCGTACCCGCCCGCCTCCCCAGTTTTTCCCTCGGGCCGGCCGCTGCCACCGGGCTTCCGAACTTCGTGCCCGACCCCCCTCTGGGGCACCCTACCGCCGACTTCGGCCGTGCACCGGTACGTATGCCTCGATTCCGCATCCTGCCCCCACCTGGGTTTCCCGTTACCAGCCCGCACTTCCTCACGTGGTCCTCACGTCTTCCACTACCTACTCGCGTCCGGTGGCATCCCCTTCCCTCCCGTGCTCCCACAGGGCCCCAGCGAACCGACCCTGTACGGGAGTTTCCTGGCTCGCCTGCGCGCACCCGTTGTCCCGGAGGCTGTGCACGACCCCGTAACCAGCCGGCAGATCTACGAGGAGGGTTTAGCCGCAGCCGCCAAGGTCTGCGACCAAGCCCTGAAATCCGACACTGTCCAGAAGCAGGAGGCGGCCGGGCTCGAGTTGGCGGCTTGGCTTGCCACCCAGCCCCACGGCCGCGACCTACGGACCTGCACCGACAACGACCTGCTCGTTTACGTGCAAACCTGCTGGTTGCCCGGCCGCTCCGTGGAGAAACCCAGCCCCAACACCGTCAGTACACACCTGGGCTTGCTATCAGGACTGTTCAAGCGTTTGGGCCGTGGCAAGTACTACGACAGCGATAGCGGCCAGGGCAACCCTTGCGCCTCCGCGGCGCTCTCCAGCTACAGGGAAGGCTATGCCCGAAGCGCATTCGAACAGGGCTTCGAGTTGACCGCGGCAGTAGCAGTCCGGCCCGATGTCTTCGGTCAGCTAATGGTGCACATGTGGTCCGAGTACGACGCCGCGGACAGACCCATCGAGCGGCTGTCCATGCTTCGGGACGTCCTCTCCTGCCAGTTCATGTGGCACACCAGTTACCGCGGCGGCAACACCGGCAAGCTACGGCTGAGGGACTTCCGCGACCCGGTCCGGGGCGGGCCCTTCCACGGATTCCCGCTGCCCCCGCCCGACCCCTCAGGCGCCTATCCGCCCATAACCTTGCGGGTGGAGATGGTCGGCACCAAGACCTCCAAGGGCCGCCGCGCGCCCCCCAAGACGCTGACGGTGGGCCCAGAGCCCAAGCACTGCTTCGTCCGCACCCTGGCCCTGTTCTGGTCTCTGTCCCACGCCCCCGACGCGCCCCCCGGATCCGCCATCACCGACTACCTCTTCCGGCCGCTGGACCCGAGCCGCCAGCGCTTCGAGGAGCGGCCCTTCAGCAGTCAGGCCCTCTCTATGCGGGTCCGCAAGCACCTGCAGGATTCGGGCCTGCACCACGGGGAGACGCCGCACGGCTTCCGCCGCGGTGCCATCCAGGCGCTCACGGCGACAGGCGCCACCGACCAGGAGCTGCACGAGTTCGCCCAGATCAAAAGCAAAGCCAACCTAGAGCTCTACACGGACACAGCTCGCCGCACTCGGGCCCCCGCCCAGGGCCTCGTGCCGCCCACCTAGCCTGCCAACCCTGCGGGGGCTCCGACCTGCGCCCCGGGAAGGCACCGGGGCGCCTCCTGGCGCTTACCGCGCCCGGCCCAGGCCTGTAACTGTACGCGCCCCTCTGGGCTCTACTCGGACACTCTTCACCGGACCGCTCCGTGCCGCCTCCCTTAGGGGCTGCGCCTACCTCCCCCCCCAACTAACTCCGGGTGGGTGGGTGGGTGTTTTTCAAATGCCCGCCAAAGGCACTCGCCTGACCGGCTGGCCTATTATCCGTGTATGCGACGCGTCTATACTAATGTAAGATAAGTCGGCAAGCAGTGAGTCCATCCCAGGCCCCGAGTCCCCTGTTTCTCTTGGCATCCTGCCCGTCGTACCGTACGACGGGCCGAGCAATTAAACATAGTGCATTGTTTAAGCGTAAGCACTCCATCCGTACTCGCCGCTAACTTTGTGTGGGGAATGCCAGTAGCGTTACGACCCGATCTCGCCTGCACCCTATATTCTCTGCAACCACATCCGGCCATACACACCGCGCAGCGGCTCCTGGTTCCCCCCCAAACACATGAAACCACGCCCACCTCTGCAACCCGGACACACCGGCTAGGGCCTATACGTTTCTCCCGCGCCTGCGACCGGCCGCCTGACGGCTCTTCACCACAGGACATACACCGCTTGCACCTGGTAGCACGGAGCCTTAGGCTGGCGCTTCCGTGCGTTAGGCACCTGGGGCCCTGGGATGAACAGGTCCGGCCGGTGCGGTAGGACGCGGCGGGCGCGGACGGGCAGCCGCTCCAGCAGGACCTTCCAGGCTCGCGGCCACACGGGCAGGATGATCACGCAGTCCGGGCGTTCCTCGAGCACTGTGGGGTGGGGTTGGCCCTGGCTGTGGGGTTGGCCCTGGTGTTGGGCCGTGGTGTTGGCCCTGGTAGGTGTTGGGCCCTGGTGTTGGGCTGTGGTGTTGGCCCTGGTGTTGGGCCCTGGGGTTTGGCCCTGGTGTTGGGCCCTGGTGTTGGTTTCGGTTCCCTCCTCGGTGTCTTGGAGGAAGGGGCGGCCGTGTGTGCCGCCCGTGCAGCAGTGGCTCCTGGCCTCTTGCTGCCCCCGTCCCTGTCCCTGTCCTGTCTGCGAGTTTAGGCGTTGCTTGGCTCTTTCTCTCTCCTCGGCTCCTTGCAGTGGTTTCTTGGGCTTCTTGCCAGGTTGTTGTGGCTTGCCGGTCTTGCTCGGCTTGCCCGTTGGGCTTCGCTTTCCCAGTCCTTGTAACGTCCCTCGCAGAAAAAAAAGCACCTTGCGCAGCACTCGCCCCACCACGTTGAAAGGCGGATTGATGTAGAGCAGCGGTCGGGGCCCCGGCCCGGCGGCCGGGCTGCCCCACTCCTGCGACCCCCAGTCCTGCGCGAAGGCATCCACGCCGTGCACGCCCGGGCTCCACGACGCGGCGAAGAAGCTGCCCGGGATTTTGGTGGTGTGCGCGTCCGCAAATACGTCCAGGCACGGGGCGCGGCCCCCCAGGCAGGGGTGGTCCCACAGCTGGGCATACACGCCCGGGTGGAGCATCCACTGGCTGGCGTCCTCGTACTTGCTAAGCGCGTCGGCCGCTTGTTGCTGCTCGCGAGTACGGGGGTACCACACCGCGGTGACGTCCGTGTCGGTTTCCGTGCACAGCTTGTGGATCTCTGCCACCACCGGCAGGCAGGCGGGGTTGCCTTTCATCCCCACCACGCAGTAGCCCGCTGTCTGGCTATCCGTCTGGTACTGAATGGCGCGGCCCAGCAGGAGGTCGGGCGCCGTCGCCTGCAACCACTTCAGGGTGTACAGCAGCGTCCGCAGCTCCCGCTCCGTGCTGCTGATGCGGTGGGTCTGGACGCCGCTCACCTCCGTGCTGTTAAAAGGGACCAGCATACTGCTCGCCCCGCCCAGCTCCCGGCCCGGCAGGTAAGCGGCGTAGGCCCTGTCCGAGGCGTCGCCCACGACGTCGGTAGCCAGGTAAGTTCTACACCGAAAGTTAAGGCACTGCATTTGGCCCGGATGACCCGGGATCAAGTCCCATTAAGGACATGTGGAACTTACCTGCGCCCCACAGAAGGAGGCAGCGGTTCATTGGCCGGCAACAGGGAAACCTTGCAATTCCCCCCAGGATCCCGGGATCGAAACCAGCCAGTGACCAATACCCGGGGCGAGGTGAGAAAGCACCATCCAGCTGGCCCTTTGAGACGCCCAGAAGCCTGGCACGCTAGCCCCCCCCCCGCCGGGGAGCACCAGAGGAAACAGGAAAACCACAGCACGCCCGAAGAGAACCCCGCACCACCGAAACCGCCTCCCAGAGCCACAAAAGCCACAGCCACGCCCAGCCAGTGGGCCCCCCCCGCAGACACCCTTGCGGCTGGGTACCACGACCAGTTCGTGGATTACTTCGCGGCATGCCCCCACCCCGCCTGCTCGTCCATCGCCTTCCAGGCGGTCCTGCGAAAGCTCTTCATCCGCCACCACCCCCGACTGGAGTCTCCGGAGCTCGTCGACCCCCGCCCCGTCGTGGTCACCTTCTGCCGCCGGGCACTGCACCAGCTGGACCTGTCGCCCCCAGCGCCCCTCGGCGCAATGGAACTGGACGCCCTCCTCCTGCGCGAGAACCACAGCTATGTGTCCCCACGGTGCCCGCCTGTGCTGCCCGAGGTGATGGCAGCGGCCCAATCAGCCCTGGAGCCCGCCCTCAACGCTCAGACCGGCAATCGCAGCTCGGCCGGCGCATTTCTGAAGATCTACCATGACCATCTGAGCTCCCTGGCCCCTTTCCTGCCGGGCCTGCACCCCACCCCCGGGCACGTGCGCTCCTTCATCGTCGCTGCTCTGGGCCAACTGCAGCAGGCCCGAGCTCAACTCGCCCGCCACGACGGCCGCCCCTCCAGACGGGCGGCGTGTGGTGCGCAGCCATGAGGACCGACGGGACCGCGCCCACCTTCAAGCTCCTGACCGTAAACGTCAATGGGCTTGGGCGGGCGCGAGCCTCCAGGCTGCTCTGCTACCAGCAGCTGGTCGCAGGCAACCCGGATGTCACCTTCGTTCAGGAGGCGAAACTGGGCAGCAAAGCAGCACTACAGTCCGTTTTACAACGAGGCAGCGGCCCGGGGGCCCCCTGGCGGGGCAAATGGGGTTACAGCCCGGGCACGGACCTCAGCTGTGGGGCCGCCATCCTGGCACGGCCAGGGATCAGCCTGCCGGGCTGTGTGCAGCACCCGTACACCTCGGACACAGCCGGCCGTGTCTGCTGCTGGGACTGGGATATCCTCCACCTTCGCCTCCGCCTCCTATGCATCTACGCCCCGTCGGTGGCCGCCAGCCGCCCAGAGTTCTTCCAAAGCCTGCAGCCATACCTCGAGACAGACCGCCACATCCTGCTTGGAGGCGACCTTAACTGCGTCCTGCATGCGGGTGACGAGGCCCAAACGTCTGCCCATCGGGCCGGCGGGAGGCCTGCACTGCAGGCCCTGGTCAACGGGGCCAATCTGGTCGACCCCTGGCTGTCTTCCGGCGTGGGGGGGGGGGGGGCTTCACTCACCCGGCATCACCCGCCAGACCGCCGGTGGCACGCCTGGACCGCTGGCTCATTAGCCAACCTCTGCAGCAGTACGTGACAGCTGTTCGGGTGGTGCCAGGCGCCCCGGGGGATCATCATGGGGTGCTCTTGGAGCTGGCGCTTTTTTTTTTTTTTTTTTTTTTGAATTCCGGAGGAACCCGGACTCGGGACATGGGACACACATGTTGTCTGGCGGCTCCACTGATGCTGCCACTTCTGCTGAGTAGCTAGCGTGCCAGGCTTCTGGGCGACTCCACGGGCCAGCTGGATGGTGCTGATGACTGTATGATGAGTCTTGTAAACCTCCGGACGGGACAGGGACAGGGGTGGGCACCCTCCTTTCTCATCACACCCCGGGTAATGGTCACTGACCGGTTTCGATCCCGGGATCCCGGGGGGAATTGCAAGGGATCCCTGTTGCCGGCCAATGAACAATTACCATCTTCTGTGGGGCGCAGGTAAGTTCCAAATGTCGTTGATGGGACTTGAACCCGAGTCACCCGGGCCGAAAGCAGTGCCTTAACTTTCGGTGTAGAACTTACCGGTGGCGAGCCCTGGCGCTGCCTGGGCACGCCACCCTCGGCCGCAGCAGCTGGGGCGTTCCCCACGTACCTGCTGTACCACCCCGGCCTGCTGCCCCGCCTGCAGTCGGCAGTGGAGCTGGCAATCCAGGCCGTCCAGCAGCAAGACGCCGCTGCTGACCCGCGCGAGGTGTGGGAATGTCTGAAAGGTCGCCTGCGCAGTGCAGCCGATCACCTCCACAGACAGCACCTGAAGGACCAGGCCGCCAGCCTGAGGGCGGCCAAACACGCTGCGTGTGCAGCCCTGGCAGCCATGCAGCATGCTGTGCCCGGGCCCGACGCCGGCGCCCTGGCAGCACAGGCCTGCAGCCAGCTCACCACGGCAGTCAAACAGGCAGCCATCCGCCGCACAGAAGCGCTGGATGCCGCGTACACGCAGCATGGCGACAAGGGTACCGGCTGGTTCCACCAGCTCGGACGCGAGGTGCGCACCCGGGAGCCAGTCACCCACCTCTCAGTCCCGGGTCAGCCCCTCCCGGTTCCACTCAGTGACCCGGGTGCGGCCGCCGCTATAACAGCTGCGGCCCACGCCATGTACAGCAGTGACAGCCCCACGGGTCTGTTCCGGGTGGAGCAGGTGGACCTGACAGCCCAAGACCAGCTCCTGCAGCACCTCCGCCGCCGGCTCCCCCAGCCCCTCCGGGAAGCTGCCGACGCAGCCCCAGCCGCCGGCGAGCTGCAGCTGGACGAACTTGCGGCTGCTCTGTCGTCCTGTCTGAATGGCACCGCCCCTGGCTCGGACGGCCTGCCTTATGAGGTGTACCGGGTGCTGTGGCCGCTGCTGGGCCCGCTGCTGCTCGCCGCAGCCAACGCAGCCTTCACCCAGGGGTCCGTGGAGTCCGGGGCCGCAGCTGCCGACTCCCTGCCGCTCAGCTGGCGCGAAGGGGTCATCACTCTCATCTACAAAGGCAAAGGCCTGCCCCGGCCCAGCCTGAGCAGCTACCGGCCCATCACCCTGCTCCAATGCGACTACAAGCTTGTCTGCAAGGCCGTCAGCAATCGCCTAAAGCCGGCACTGGACTACCTGATAAACCCGCTGCAGACTGCCTTCGTCAGCGGCCGGGACATCCGGGACAACACCCTTTACCACCTGGCCCTGGCGGAGTGGGTGCGGCACTCGCAGCAACCAGCAGCCCTCATCATACTCGACATCGAGAAGGCCTACGACCGGGTCCATCGCCCCTGGCTCTACCGGGTGGCCGAGGCCATGGGCTTCGGTCAGCACACACAGCGCTGGCTGCGCCTGCTCACGTCCGATGGCTCCTGCCAGGTGGTGGTCAATGGGCACCGGTCAGCACCTTTCCCGGTCCGCAACGGCCTTCAGCAGGGCAGCACCCTGTCGCCCGTCCTGTGGGTCATGCAGCTGGAACCCCTCACCTCGTACCTGCACCACCTGCGCAGCACCAACGCTCTCAGCACCCCCACCCTCCCCAACAACGTGCCAGCCCCCCCCTGTCACCCACCACGCGGACGATACGGTGCTCACGGTCAGCAATGTCGACAGGGATGGGGAGGTCGCTACCGCGGCAGTCCAGCTGTTCTGCAGGGCCAGCAACGCACGGGTCAATGCCAGCAACGTAACGTCCCTCGCAGAAAAAAAAAAAAAAAAGCAAGGGGAAGGGGATGGTGCTGGGCACCCACGCGCCGGTGGTGGGGCCCAACGCTGCAACCGGTGCGAGTTTCCCGACTCCCGGTGAGGAACCCCCACGCCACCTGGGAATCCCTCTCACCCTGGACCCGGCGGAGGCCGCGCGGCTCTGCTATACCAGCAGAATTTAGCGGGTCCAGCGTCTCGGCCATGTGTGGCGGCGACATGGCCTCAGCCTCGTGGGCAGGGTGCATGTGGCCAAACAGGTGCTGGGAAACTACCTGGCATACCACCTCTCCATCATCCGCCCCACCCCACCCCAGCTGGCAGCACTACGCAAGCATATCGACGACTTTGTGGCCTGGTCGCTCCTGGAGGAAGACGCGTCCCTGGTGTGCCACGGGCGGGCCCTGCTGAAGCCTGGCCCGGAGATCGCCTGCCAGGATCGCGACTGTGGCGGTGTTGGCCACCTCGACCTCGACGCCTTCATGGTCGCCCTGCATGCGAAGCCCCTCGCCCAGCTCGCTCAGCCCGGCCAGCAGCCATGGAAACAGATCATGCGGGGTCTGCTCGACGAGTACAGGCCGGATGGGACCACTGGGTGGGGCTGGGTGTATGGCACGGCGGAACCGCCCCCCAGCCTGCCTACGTTCATTGCCAGCCTGGTGCAGTCCTACCGCTCCTCGCTCCCGACCCGGCTGGCCTACCCAGAGACCACGGACGCGCGTGCCATCCTGCATGAGCCCCTGTTCTTCAATGCAGCCCTGCGTGACCCCGCCACCGACCAGCCCTTCACCCCGCCGGCTGGGACCGCCCACCTGGGACCCCGCACCCTGGCCGAGCTCCGTGCAGCGTCGCCCATGACCCAGCACGAACCCCTCATGCAGGCGGTCCTTGGGGCCATCCCAGCCGACTGGCGGAGACTGCTGCCGGCCGACCCCCTGGACCCCGAACTGCCGCCGGCGCCCGACTGGCTTCTGTCGCCCGATGGCAGCCGGGTAAGTAGCCCTACGGGGAGTCTTGTGGGCCGTCCTGCCCAACGGCCGCTTGGCGCCCCCAGACAGCGAGCAGGCCGGAGCAGCAGGGGACGCCGACTGGCCTGCAGCCTGCGTGCTGCTGGGCCGCAAGCCGCGCCGACACTGGACCTTAGAGGACCATCAGCGATACAACGAGGCGCCCCCGGCCCAACGCGCCTCCTCATGGCCAGTGGAATACCAGCTACTGGGGCTTTGGGACTCGGTCCAGTGCTACCCCCTCAGCCACGGCCACGGCGTGCTGCCCCTCATCCACTACACAGTGAGTGAGGTGCGCCACCGCGTGTTGGGGCCTTTGCCCGGCCCGGGGGTTTGTCCTCGGTGACGGGCCCTGTTGTTGGTCCGTGGTGCTGGCCCGGGTGTTGGGCCGTGGTTTTTGCCCTGGTGTTGGGCCGTGGTGTTGGCTCTGGTTTCGGGCCCTGGTGTTGGGCTGTGGGGTTGGCCCTGGTGTTGGGCCGGGGTGTTGGCCCTGGGGTTTGGCCCTGGTGTTGGGCCCTGGTGTTGGTTTCGGTTCCCTCCTCGGTGTCTTGGAGGAAGGGGCGGCCGTGTGTGCCGCCCGTGCAGCAGTGGCTCCTGGCCTCTTGCTGCCCCCGTCCCTGTCCCTGTCCTGTCTGCGAGTTTAGGCGTTGCTTGGCTTTTTCTCTCTCCTCGGCTCCTTGCGGTGGTTTTTTGGGCTTCTTGCCAGGCTGTTGTGGCTTGCCGGTCTTGCTCGGCTTGCCCGTTGGGCTTCGCTTTCCCAGTCCTTGTAACGTCCCTCGCAGAAAAAAAAGGGCTGCACACGCAGCGTGTTTGGCCGCCCTCAGGCTGGCGGCCTGGTCCTTCAGGTGAGAAAAAAGAAAAAAAAAAAAGGTGCTGTCTGTGGAGGTGATCGGCTGCACTGCGCAGGCGACCTTTCAGACATTCCCACACCTCGCGCGGGTCAGCAGCGGCGTCTTGCTGCTGGACGGCCTGGATTGCCAGCTCCACTGCCGACTGCAGGCGGGGCAGCAGGCCGGGGTGGTACAGCAAGTACGTGGGGAACGCCCAGCTGCTGCGGCCGAGGGTGGGGAGCCCTTTGTTTTTTGAATTCCGGAGGAACCCGGACTCGGGACATGGGACACATGTTGTCTGGCGGCTCCACTGATGCTGCCACTTCTGCTGAGTAGCTAGCGTGCCGGGCTTCTGGGCGTCTCCAAGGGCCAGCTGGATGGGTGATGACTGTATGATGAGTCTTGTAAACCTCCGGACAGGACAAGGACAGGGGTGGGCACCCTCCTTTCTCATCACACCCCGGGTAATGGTCACTGACTGGTTTCGATCCCGGGATCCGGGGGGAATTGCAAGGTTTCCCTGTTGCCGGCCAATGAACCATTACCTACTTCTGTGGGGCGCAGGTAAGTTCCAAGTGTCCTGGCAGCACCAGCTCCAAGAGCACCCCATGATGATCCCCCGGGGTGCCTGGCACCACCCGAACAGCTGTCACGTACTGCTGCAGAGGTTTTTTTTTTTTTTTTTAATTCCGGAGGAACCCCGACTCGGGACATGGGACACACATGTTGTCTGGCGGCTCCACTGATGCTGCCACTTCTGCTGAGTAGCTAGCGTGCCAGGCTTCTGGGCGACTCCACGGGCCAGCTGGACGGTGCTGATGACTGTATGATGAGTCTTGTAAACCTCCGGACAGGACAAGGACAGGGGTGGGCACCCTCCTTTCTCATCACACCCCAGGTAATGGTCACTGACCGGTTTCGATCCCGGGATCCCGGGGGGAATTGCAAAGTTGGCTAATGAGCCAGCGGTCCAGGCGTGCCACCGGCGGTCTGGCGGGTGATGCCGGGTGAGTGAAGCCCCCCCCCCACGCCGGAAGACAGCCGTCCCTCGCAGTTACGTCCCTCGCAGAAAAAAAAACATCGAGAAGGCCTACGACCGGGTCCATCGCCCCTGGCTCTACCGGGTGGCCGAGGACATGGGCTTCGGTCAGCACACACAGCGCTGGCTGCGCCTGCTCACGTCAGATGGCTCCTGCCGGGTGGTGGTCAATGGGCACCGGTCAGCGCCTTTCCCGGTTCGCAACGGCCTTCAGCAGGGCAGCACCCTGTCGCCCGTCCTGTGGGTCATGCAGCTGGAACCCCTCACCTCGTACCTGCACCACCTGCGCAGCACCAACACTCTCAGCACCCCCACCCTCCCCAACAACGTGCCAGCCCCCCCTGTCACCCACCACGCGGACGATACGGTGCTCACGGTCAGCAATGTCGACAGGGATGGGGAGGTCGCTACCGCGGCAGTCCAGCTGTTCTGCAGGGCCAGCAACGCACGGGTCAATGCCAGCAAGGGGAAGGGGATGGTGCTGGGCACCCACGCGCCGGTGGTGGGGCCCAACGCCGCAACCGGTGCGAGTTTCCCGACTCCCGGTGAGGAACCCCCACGCCACCTGGGAATCCCTCTCACCCTGGACCCGGCGGAGGCCGCGCGGCTCTGCTATACCAGCAGAATTTAGCGGGTCCAGCGTCTCGGCCATGTGTGGCGGCGACATGGCCTCAGCCTCGTGGGCAGGGTGCATGTGGCCAAACAGGTGCTGGGAAACTACCTGGCATACCACCTCTCCATCATCCGCCCCACCCCACCCCAGCTGGCAGCACTACGCAAGCATATCGACGACTTTGTGGCCTGGTCGCTCCTGGAGGAAGACGCGTCCCTGGTGTGCCACGGGCGGGCCCTGCTGAAGCCTGGCCCGGAGATCGCCTGCCAGGATCGCGACTGTGGCGGTGTCGGCCATCTCGACCTCGACGCCTTCATGGTCGCCCTGCATGCGAAGCCCCTCGCCCAGCTCGCTCAGCCCGGCCAGCAGCCATGGAAACAGATCATGCGCGGTCTGCTCGACGAGTACAGGCCAGATGGGACCACTGGGTGGGGCTGGGTGTATGGCACGGCGGACCCGCACCCCAGCCTGCCTGCGTTCATTGCCTGGCGACAGGGAAACCTTGCAATTCCCCCCGGGATCCCGGGATCGAAACCAGTCAGTGACCATTACCCGGGGTGTGATGAGAACGGAGGGTGCCCACCCCTGTCCCTGTCCCGTCCGGAGGTTTACAAGACTCATCATACAGTCATCAGCACCATCCAGCTGGCCCTTGGAGTCGCCCAGAAGCCTGGCACGCTAGCTACTCAGCAGAAGTGGCAGCATCAGTGGAGCCGCCAGACAACATGTGTGTCCCATGTCCCGAGTCGGGGTTCCTCCGGAATTAAAAAAAAAATTGCCAGCCTGGTGCAGTCCTACCGCTCCTCGCTCCCGACCCGGCTGGCCTACCCAGAGACCACGGACGCGCGTGCCGTCCTGCATGAGCCCCTCTTCTTCAACGCAGCCCGAAAAAAAAAAAAAAAAAAGCCCTGCGTGACCCCGCCACCGATCAGCCCTTCACCCCGCCGGATGGGACCGCCCACCTGGGCCCCCGCACCCTGGACGAGCTCCGTGCAGCGTCGCCCATGACCCAGCACGAGCCCCTCATGCAGGCGGTCCTTGGGGCCATCCCAGCCGACTGGCGGAGACTGCTGCCAGCCGATCCCCTGGACCCCGAACTGCCGCCGGCGCCCGACTGGCTCCTGTCGCCCGATGGCAGCCGGATCCGCAGCCCTACGGGAGTCTTGTGGGCTGTCCTGCGTAACGGCCGCTTGGTGCCCCCAGACAGCGAGCAGGCCGGAGCAGCAGGGGACGCCGATTGGCCTGCAGCCTGCGTGCTGCCGGGCCGCAAGCCGCGCCGACACTGGACCTTGGAGGACCATCAGCGATACAACGAGGCGCCCCCGGCCCAACGCGCCATCTCATGGCCAGTGGAATACCAGCTGCTGGGGCTTTGGGACTCGGTCCAGTGCTACCCCCTCAGCCACGGCCACGGCGTGCTGCCCCTCATCCACTACACAGTGAGTGAGGTGCGCCACCGCCTCACCGCCCGCGGTCACAGCTGGGGCCGGGACCAGGACACGGGGCCCCTCATGCCCGCGGCGTGGCCCGAGCAGCCGCACAGCCAGCTACAGCACCAGGAGGCCCGCTGGCACCAACACTGGCTGGCTCAGCAAGCGCCCAGCCGCAGCCGGTGGTTTGCCATGAACCCCACACCCAGCCCCGGCTGGATGCGGCCCCGATCCTCCCCCCCATCACTGCCCTCGGCCGCTGACAGCCCGGTCAGCCAGCCTGGCAGCCACCATGTGACACCGCACCAGCAGGACCCCGGTGCTGCCGCCGGACCGTCGGCACCCGCCGGGCCGGCCCCGGAGGCAGACCAGGCAGCTGATGGCCCGGCTGGCATGTCTCCCCTCGACCGCCGGCGGGCCTGGCAGCGGCTGTGGGACTGCCCCGCAAGCAACCGGGCCAAGGCGCTAGCCTGGCGGCTGCACCATGGACGGCTCCCGTGCGGGGTGTACCTGGCCTCCAAAGGTCAGCCGCAGCGTGCCCACTGCCCTGCTCCTAGCTGCTCGGTGGACGGCAGCCTGCATGTCGCCAGCCTGACCCACGTCTTCTTGGAGTGCGGGGCTTACACCGCAGCTCGGGTTTGGCTGGCAGAGCTGTGGGCGGCAGTCTCCGGGGGCGCGGACTTGCCCTTCAGCCAGCCGGCTGTGCTGCTGGGGGACTGGCCGGGAGGGTGGCCGGCCTACCCCACCAGCCCTGGGCCCAAAAAAAAAAAAAGCCCTGGGCTGCAGCTGCTGTGGGCAGCCCTTCGAGCCACTTGGCTGTGGGCGGTCTGGGGCCACTACCAGGCACCCCCACTCCGGCACCCGCACTCTCCCAGCACTTCGGGCCTCACTCCGCCGGGCTCGCAGGTGACTCCCCTCATTAGGTTTGTGGACTCGAGGCTGCTGTCAACCCTTCCTGCGTCGCCGGTCCCCGGCCCAGCCTTTTCCTTTCCTTCTCCGACCGCCTTGCCCACCGAGGGGCCCATCCCCGCGGCTCTACAGGTGCGAGCCCCGCCCTAACTGTCCTGATTCCCGGCCTCTTGCTACGCCTTTGCTCTTCGCCGCCCCTCGGTATTCTCTGCCCTTAACTCGCTACTCCCCCCTGCCTGTTCCCTGCCTTTCAGGCCCCGTTCGTCGGGCTGCCCGCCTTCAGCGTACCCGCCCGCCTCCCCAGTTTTTCCCTCGGGCCGGCCGCTGCCACCGGGCTTCCGAACTTCGTGCCCGACCCCCCTCTGGGGCACCCTACCGCCGACTTCGGCCGTGCACCGGTACGTATGCCTCGATTCCGCATCCTGCCCCCACCTGGGTTTCCCGTTACCAGCCCGCACTTCCTCACGTGGTCCTCACGTCTTCCACTACCTACTCGCGTCCGGTGGCATCCCCTTCCCTCCCGTGCTCCCACAGGGCCCCAGCGAACCGACCCTGTACGGGAGTTTCCTGGCTCGCCTGCGCGCACCCGTTGTCCCGGAGGCTGTGCACGACCCCGTAACCAGCCGGCAGATCTACGAGGAGGGTTTAGCCGCAGCCGCCAAGGTCTGCGACCAAGCCCTGAAATCCGACACTGTCCAGAAGCAGGAGGCGGCCGGGCTCGAGTTGGCGGCTTGGCTTGCCACCCAGCCCCACGGCCGCGACCTACGGACCTGCACCGACAACGACCTGCTCGTTTACGTGCAAACCTGCTGGTTGCCCGGCCGCTCCGTGGAGAAACCCAGCCCCAACACCGTCAGTACACACCTGGGCTTGCTATCAGGACTGTTCAAGCGTTTGGGCCGTGGCAAGTACTACGACAGCGATACCGGCCAGGGCAACCCTTGCGCCTCCGCGGCGCTCTCCAGCTACAGGGAAGGCTATGCCCGAAGCGCATTCGAACAGGGCTTCGAGTTGACCGCGGCAGTAGCAGTCCGGCCCGATGTCTTCGGTCAGCTAATGGTGCACATGTGGTCCGAGTACGACGCCGCGGACAGACCCATCGAGCGGCTGTCCATGCTTCGGGACGTCCTCTCCTGCCAGTTCATGTGGCACACCAGTTACCGCGGCGGCAACACCGGCAAGCTACGGCTGAGGGACTTCCGCGACCCGGTCCGGGGCGGGACCTTCCACGGATTCCCGCTGCCCCCGCCCGACCCCTCAGGCGCCTATCCGCCCATAACCTTGCGGGTGGAGATGGTCGGCACCAAGACCTCCAAGGGCCGCCGCGCGCCCCCCAAGACGCTGACGGTGGGCCCAGAGCCCAAGCACTGCTTCGTCCGCACCCTGGCCCTGTTCTGGTCTCTGTCCCACGCCCCCGACGCGCCCCCCGGATCCGCCATCACCGACTACCTCTTCCGGCCGCTGGACCCGAGCCGCCAGCGCTTCGAGGAGCGGCCCTTCAGCAGTCAGGCCCTCTCTATGCGGGTCCGCAAGCACCTGCAGGATTCGGGCCTGCACCACGGGGAGACGCCGCACGGTTTCCGCCGCGGTGCCATCCAGGCGCTCACGGCGACAGGCGCCACCGACCAGGAGCTGCACGAGTTCGCCCAGATCAAAAGCAAAGCCAACCTAGAGCTCTACACGGACACAGCTCGCCGCACTCGGGCCCCCGCCCAGGGCCTCGTGCCGCCCACCTAGCCTGCCAACCCTGCGGGGGCTCCGACCTGCGCCCCGGGAAGGCACCGGGGCGCCTCCTGGCGCTTACCGCGCCCGGCCCAGGCCTGTAACTGTACGCGCCCCTCTGGGCTCTACTCGGACACTCTTCACCGGACCGCTCCGTGCCGCCTCCCTTAGGGGCTGCGCCTACCTCCCCCCCCAACTAACTCCGGGTGGGTGGGTGGGTGTTTTTCAAATGCCCGCCAAAGGCACTCGCCTGACCGGCTGGCCTATTATCCGTGTATGCGACGCGTCTATACTAATGTAAGATAAGTCGGCAAGCAGTGAGTCCATCCCAGGCCCCGAGTCCCCTGTTTCTCTTGGCATCCTGCCCGTCGTACCGTACGACGGGCCGAGCAATTAAACATAGTGCATTGTTTAAGCGTAAGCACTCCATCCGTACTCGCCGCTAACTTTGTGTGGGGAATGCCAGTAGCGTTACGACCCGATCTCGCCTGCACCCTATATTCTCTGCAACCACATCCGGCCATACACACCGCGCAGCGGCTCCTGGTTCCCCCCCAAACACATGAAACCACGCCCACCTCTGCAACCCGGACACACCGGCTAGGGCCTATACGTTTCTCCCGCGCCTGCGACCGGCCGCCTGACGGCTCTTCACCACAGGACATACACCGCTTGCACCTGGTAGCACGGAGCCTTAGGCTGGCGCTTCCGTGCGTTAGGCACCTGGGGCCCTGGGATGAACAGGTCCGGCCGGTGCGGTAGGACGCGGCGGGCGCGGACGGGCAGCCGCTCCAGCAGGACCTTCCAGGCTCGCGGCCACACGGGCAGGATGATCACGCAGTCCGGGCGTTCCTCGAGCACTGTGGGGTGGGGTTGGCCCTGGCTGTGGGGTTGGCCCTGGTGTTGGGCCGTGGTGTTGGCCCTGGTGTTGGGCCCTGGTGTTGGGCTGTGGTGTTGGCCCTGGTGTTGGGCCCTGGGGTTTGGCCCTGGTGTTGGGCCCTGGTGTTGGTTTCGGTTCCCTCCTCGGTGTCTTGGAGGAAGGGGCGGCCGTGTGTGCCGCCCGTGCAGCAGTGGCTCCTGGCCTCTTGCTGCCCCCGTCCCTGTCCCTGTCCTGTCTGCGAGTTTAGGCGTTGCTTGGCTCTTTCTCTCTCCTCGGCTCCTTGCAGTGGTTTCTTGGGCTTCTTGCCAGGTTGTTGTGGCTTGCCGGTCTTGCTCGGCTTGCCCGTTGGGCTTCGCTTTCCCAGTCCTTGTAACGTCCCTCGCAGAAAAAAAAGCACCTTGTGCAGCACTCGCCCCACCACGTTGAAAGGCGGATTGATGTAGAGCAGCGGTCGGGGCCCTGGCCCGGCGGCCGGGCTGCCCCACTCCTGCGACCCCCAGTCCTGCGCGAAGGCATCCACGCCGTGCACGCCCGGGCTCCACGACGCGGCGAAGAAGCTGCCCGGGATTTTGGTGGTGTGCGCGTCCGCAAATACGTCCAGGCACGGGGCGCGGCCCCCCAGGCAGGGGTGGTCCCACACGCCCGGGTGGAGCATCCACTGGCTGGCGTCCTCGTACTTGCTAAGCGCGTCGGCCGCTTGTTGCTGCTCGCGAGTACGGGGGTACCACACCGCGGTGACGTCCGTGTCGGTTTCCGCGCACAGCTTGTGGATCTCTGCCACCACCGGCAGGCAGGCGGGGTTGCCTTTCATCCCCACCACGCAGTAGCCCGCTGGCTGGCTATCCGTGTGGTACTGAATGGCGCGGCCCAGCAGGAGGTCGGGCGCCGTCGCCTGCAACCACTTCAGGGCGTACAGCAGCGTCCGCAGCTCCCGCTCCGTGCTGCTGATGCGGTGGGTCTGGACGCCGCTCACCTCCGTGCTGTTAAAAGGGACCAGCATACTGCTCGCCCCGCCCAGCTCCCGGCCCGGCAGGTAAGCGGCGTAGGCCCTGTCCGAGGCGTCGCCCACGACTTCGGTAGCCAGGTAAGTTCTACACCGAAAGTTATGGCACTGCATTTGGCCCGGGTGACCCGGGATCAAGTCCCATTAAGGACATGTGGAACTTACCTGCGCCCCACAGAAGGAGGCAGCGGTTCATTGGCCGGCAACAGGGAAACCTTGCAATTCCCCCCGGGATCCCGGGATCGAAACCAGCCAGTGACCAATACCCGGGGCGAGATGAGAAAGCACCATCCAGCTGGCCCTTTGAGACGCCCAGAAGCCTGGCACGCTAGCTACTCAGCAGAAGTGGCAGCATCAGTGGAGCCCCCAGACAACATGTGTCCCATGTCCCGAGTCCGGGTTCCTCCGGTATTGAAAAATAAAAAAAGGCGCAGCACGGCCCCTTTACGCCACGTGGCCCGACCATTGCGCCGCCGCAAGAGCTCCACGAACTGCTTTGCCTGGCTGATGACCTCCGCCGGCTCCCAGACCGTAGCGTCCCAGTCAATGCCCCTCGCCCCCAGCAAGACCAGGCTCGCGAACAGCGGCGCTGTGGTCACCGCCAACGCCATAGCCACAATCTTGCCCGCCACCTGCGCCACCTGCCGTGCGGTCAGTGCCTGGCCGTCCAGTCGCGGCAGCAGCCCCTCGAAGGCCGCCAGCTTGTCCTTGGCCCCCCATGCTCCCAACAGGGCCCCACAAACCCCGGCAAGCCCCCTCAGGTCCCCCCAGTCTCCCCCAAGGCCCCCAGGGTCCCCACAGGGCCCCACAGGCCCCAGCAGGCCCCCCCTGACTCCCCCGGGTCCCCACAGGCTATTCTAGGTCCGCTCAGGCTCCCATAGGTCCCCACAGGCTATTCTAGGTCCGCTCAGGCCCCCCCCGGGTCCCCACAGGCTATTCTAGGTCCGCTCAGACTCCCATAGGTCCCCCCAAGGCCCGCCAAGGCCCCGCAGGCCCCCCCAGGTTTTTTACAGAACCCCACAGGCGGCCCCAGGCCCCCCCAGGCCCCCCCAGGCCCTCCCAGTCCCCCTCCGGACCCCCCAGGCGCCCCCGAAGGTCCCACAAGGCCCCCTTGCGCCCCCCAACCTCCCCCAAGGCCCCCCATGCTCCCAACAGGGCCCCACAAACCCCGGCAAGCCCCCTCAGGTCCCCCCAGTCTCCCCCAAGGCCCCCCAGGGTCCCCACAGGGCCCCACAGGCCCCAGCAGGCCCCCCCAGACTCCCCCAAGGCCCCCCCCGGGTCCCCACAGGCTATTCTAGGTCCTCTCAGACTCCCATAGGTCCCCCCAAGGCCCGCCAAGGCCCCGCAGGCCCCCCCAGGTTTTTCACAGATCCCCACAGGCGCCCCCAGGCCCCCCCAGGCCCCCCCAGGCCCTCCCAGTCCCCCTCCGGACCCCCCAGGCGCCCCCGAAGGTCCCACAAGGCCCCCTTGCGCCCCCCAAACCGTTCCCAAGTCCCCCCAGGCTCCCCACAGGGCCCCACAAAACCCGGCAAGCCCCCTCAGGTCCCCCCAGTCTCCCCCAAGGCCCCCTTAGGGTCCCCACAGGCCCCCACAGGCCCCAGCAGGCCCCCCCAGACTCCCCCAAGGCCCCCCCCAGGTCCCCACAGGCTATTCTAGGTCCGCTCAGGCTCCCATAGGTCCCCCCAAGGCCCGCCAAGGCCCCGCAGGCGCCGCCAGGTTTTCCACAGAACCCCACAGGAGCCCCCAGGCACCCCCAGTCCCCCCCAGGCCCTCCCAGTCCCCCTCCGGACCCCCCAGGCGCCCCCGAAGGTCCCACAAGGCCCCCTTGCGCCCCCCAAACCTTTCCCAAGTCCCCCCAGGCTCCCAACAGAGCCCCACAAACCCCGGCAAGCCCCCTCAGGCCCCCCCAGTCTCCCCCAAGGCCCCCCAGGGTCCCAACAGGGCCCCACAAACCCCGGCAAGCCCCCTCAGGTCCCCCCAGTCTCCCCCAAGGCCCCCAGGGTCCCCACAGGGGCCCACAGGCCCCAGCAGGCCCCCCCAGACTCCCCCAAGGCCCCCCCCGGGTCCCCACAGGCTATTCTAGGTCCTCTCAGACTCCCATAGGTCCCCCCAAGGCCCGCCAAGGCCCCGCAGGCCCCCCCAGGTTTTTTACAGAACCCCACAGGCGGCCCCAGGCCCCCCCAGGCCCCCCCAGGCCCTCCCAGTCCCCCTCCGGACCCCCCAGGCGCCCCCGAAGGTCCCACAAGGCCCCCTTGCGCCCCCCAACCTCCCCCAAGGCCCCCCATGCTCCCAACAGGGCCCCACAAACCCCGGCAAGCCCCCTCAGGTCCCCCCAGTCTCCCCCAAGGCCCCCTTAGGGTCCCCACAGGCCCCCACAGGCCCCAGCAGGCCCCCCCAGACTCCCCCAAGGCCCCCCCCAGGTCCCCACAGGCTATTCTAGGTCCGCTCAGGCTCCCATAGGTCCCCCCAAGGCCCGCCAAGGCCCCGCAGGCGCCGCCAGGTTTTCCACAGAACCCCACCGGCGCCCCCCGGCCCCCCCAGTCCCCCCCAGGCCCTCCCAGTCCCCCTCCGGACCCCCCAGGCGCCCCCGAAGGTCCCACAAGGCCCCCTTGCGCCCCCCAAACCTTTCCCAAGTCCCCCCAGGCTCCCAACAGAGCCCCACAAACCCCGGCAAGCCCCCTCAGGCCCCCCCAGTCTCCCCCAAGGCCCCCCAGGGTCCCAACAGGGCCCCACAAACCCCGGCAAGCCCCCTCAGGCCCCCCCAGTCTCCCCCAAGGCCCCCCAGGGTCCCCACAGGGCCCCACAAACCCCGGCAAGCCCCCTCAGGCCCCCCCAGTCTCCCCCAAGGCCCCCTTAGGGTCCCCACAGGGCCCCACAAACCCCGGCAAGCCCCCTCAGGTCCCCCCAGTCTCCCCCAAGGCCCCCAGGGTCCCCACAGGGCCCCACAGGCCCCAGCAGGCCCCCCCAGACTCCCCCAAGGCCCCCCCCGGGTCCCCACAGGCTATTCTAAAAAAAAAAATTCTAGGTCCTCTCAGACTCCCATAGGTCCCCCCAAGGCCCGCCAAGGCCCCGCAGGCCCCCCCCCCCTCCCCCCCGGCCCCCCCCGGGTCCCCACAGGCGATTCTAAAAAAAAAATTCTAGGTCCTCTCAGACTCCCATAGGTCCCCCCAAGGCCCGCCAAGGCCCCGCAGGCCCCCCCAGACTCCCCCAGGGCCCCCCCCGGGTCCCCACAGGCTATTCTAAAAAAAAAAATTCTAGGTCCTCTCAGACTCCCATAGGTCCCCCCAAGGCCCGCCAAGGCCCCGCAGGCCCCCCCAGACTCCCCCAAGGCCCCCCCCGGGTCCCCACAGGCTATTCTAAAAAAAAATTCTAGGTCCTCTCAGACTCCCATAGGTCCCCCCAAGGCCCGCCAAGGCCCCGCAGGCCCCCCCAGACTCCCCCAGGGCCCCCCCCGGGTCCCCACAGGCTATTCTAAAAAAAAAAATTCTAGGTCCTCTCAGACTCCCATAGGTCCCCCCAAGGCCCGCCCAGGCCCCGCAGGCCCCCCCATAATCCCCCAGGTTTTTCACAGAACCCCACAGGCGCCCCCAGGCCCCCCCAGGCCCCCCCAGGCCCTCCCAGTCCCCCTCCGGACCCCCCAGGCGCCCCCGAAGGTCCCACAACGCCCCCTTGCGCCCCCCAAACCTTTCCCAAGTCCCCCCAGGCTCCCAACAGGGCCCCACAAACCCCGGCAAGCCCCCTCAGGCCCCCCCATTCTCCCCCAAGGCCCCCCCAGGGTCCCCACAGGCCCCCACAAACCCCGGCAAGCCCCCTCAGGTCCCCCCAGACTCCCCCAAGGCCCCCCCCAGGTCCCCACAGGCTATTCTAGGTCCGCTCAGGCTCCCATAGGTCCCCCCAAGGCCCGCAAAGGCCCCGCAGGCCCCCCCAGGTTTTCAACAGAACCCCACAGAACCCCCAGGATAGCTTATAGCTTACGCTACTTCAACACCTCGTCGACCTTTTCTGCTGGCAATGCCTCTCTCAGCACCTGCGACTTCAACAACAGGCTGCGCGCTTCACGCTTTCCTTTAGGAAATTTTGCTTCTTTTCGTTTGGTTGCTTCAGTGGGGCGACCTGCGGCAACGGCGGTTTTCTCTCTTGTCGCCGCAACCGCCATCGGACCGGCGACTCCAGGACCCGGCGCTCCAATCAGGGCGCACAGTGCGCCTACTCTCTTTGTTCTTCTCCTTCTTCTTTCCGTGGAACTGGGCGTGCGGCTTGCGCGTCTTCTCGGAGTTCGCCCTCGGCGACCGCAGCAATCATCCTCGTGCTTCCAGCCTGCCGCGGCGCCAGGCCGGGCGCTGCGAAAGCTTGCAGCTAAGCCTATTTTTGGCGACGTTTTCTCGGGCGTCTTGCGCGGTGGGCCTTCAGGTCGCTCGTGGTGGACGACATCGTGGAGCTGTGGTGCTGGACGACTTCCGTGGAGCCCGCACCTGGAGCCTAGCGGCCCGTGGAGTCTCCTCTGACATCTTCAGGCCTGGCGGTCGGTTTCTGGCAGGGCCAGGGGTTGTTTTCTTCCGTGCGGGGTGCTGTTGGTGGGTGTCTTGGCTGCCCGGCGAGGGGTTCTTCCCCGGCCTGCTCTGGGTGGCTTGTCCTCGGTGGGGTGAGGCTTGTTCCTGTTGCGTAGGTGGGTGCTGCTTCGCGCCTGGGGTGCCCTGTGGGTGCAGGGGTGGGCTTCGGGGTGCAGGTTGGGTGCTTTGCCTGTGCGGTGTGCCCTTGCTGCCCTGTCCAGCTCAGCTGCTCTACAGCCCAGCACAGCCCGACCAGTCGGCCTCCGGCGCTCGAGGAGCTCCCGCAGAGCCAGGGGGCAGGCAGGGAGGAGTGCAAGTCCCCCGCCTGCTCTCCTGGGACGGGCCCCTAGCAGCAGAGTTGGGGGCTCTACAGCAACACCTTCAGCAACAGCAGCAGCAGCAGCAACAGCAGCAGCAGCAGCAACAACAGCAACAGCAGTGTCAGCAACAGCCCGCCGCAGCAGCAGCACCAGCCAGTTCAGCATCAGCAACAGCATCCGCAACAGCCCGCCCTCATGTTTGTTGGCCCACGGCCTAGCAGACTGCCGGTGGCAGCTTTGCACGTCGCCCCCAAGGGTCCCACACGCTGTGCGGCCTCCACCGGTCAGCTCCCCCGGTCCGCTCGGTATGCAGCCTCCCTCACGGCAAGCCTGCCAGCTTCAGTCAGGGCTCGCAAGCAGGCCCCGAGGGGCGCCACCACCTCATGGGAGATCGCCCCCGCCCAGCAGCTGCCAGCCTGGCGTGCTGAGGTCCAGCGGGAGCTTCCAGGGACTGCCCTGTCCTCTGAGCTGCACACCGGCGACCGCCGGGTGGCCCCCAAGCTGATGTTAGGGGCCGCCGCCCCCCGGGAGGCGTCCGATGAAGCGGTGTGGGAAGCGTGGTGCAATGCCGCCGTCCAGGCCGCCATGAACGCCAGCCCAGGCACTTTCGTCAGCATCAACCTCCTCGGCCAAGGGCGCCACCGGGGGGTGGTGCTGAACCCAGCACCCGGCCTGCGAGCAGAGAACGCGGCGGGAGCCTTCCTCCGACGGTCCTCGTTACCAGTCGATTTCCAGGGGACGACCATCGAGGTCGCGGTGCAGCCGTACTACAACCTGGCACGACCGCACAGCCACAAGCTCCTCATCAAAGGGCTCCCCGGCACTTATGCCCTCGAAGGGGTCACTGGGGCCTTGCTTAGCTGCGCAGGCCTGGCAGCTACTCCCTCCCAAGGGCGGGACCTGGTTGTGGGGGAAGTCCTGGGCGACGGCATGACCCGCTCCGGTACGCCAGGCGCCCTGCCTGATGCATCCCACCTGGTCGCCTTCGTGGCAGCTCCGCCGTCGGACCCCCACCTCCTCTCCCTCCCTCGGTCGTTCTTGATCGACCAGCTCACTGTCCGCATCTCCGTGTTCGACATGAGGGACGCGCCAGTGACCGACTCCCCAGCAGCTCCCGCGGCCGAACCACCACCAGCACCCGCCGCAGGGCCCCCACCAGCGGTGCAGGTGGCGCCCGGCGCAACAGCAGCAGGGGAAGACACTCACCCAGCCGCCGAGCCTGCACCAACAGCCGCCCCGGCCCTCGGGAGACCGACCGCCTTGGGGGCGGTTGCGATGGCAGCAGGAGACAGCCCGGGCCCCCTGCCAGCACCAGCCCCGGCTCCCCGGCCGCCGGCGGCCCACCCCACTGGCCCACCCACCCCCTCCACGGCGGGAGCAGGGCCCCCCGTCCCCAGCCCTGCCTCGGCTGCCCTCAGCCCTACCTCCCCTGGACTGGCTGATGGCCAGGTATGGTGGCGCCGACCCCAGCTGGTGGAGGCCCCGGACAGCCCCAACCGCCTCCCAGCGGTGTTGCGGACCATCCAGGAGAACCGCGCAGAACCGGCGTCTGTCCCCATACCCCCGGGCCGGGGTTGGCGCCAACCCCCAGGGCTGGGGCCCCCCCTCCACTCCCATCGGCGGCACCTTCTCCCCCCCTGAGGCTGAGCCGGCCAGGATGGCGGCCCCCCCAGGGGCCCGCCAGGGCAGCCCCAGTGAGGCCCTCCACCGGGAGCAGCAGAGCCCCTCCAGAGCCCCCACCTCTCCCCAGGCCGGCAGCACCGGGCGGTGGTGGCGACAACCGGACGCCCTCACCCGCCATCACCAGCCCCTCGACCCCACCTCGGCCAGGGGCGGGCCCACGCTGACCCAGCCAACGCCCCAGGCTCCGCCCATAGGCACGGCTGGCCACCACGGCCCCGGGGGGGACGGGGGACCCGAGCTGCCCCCCCAGCTGGCGCCCAACCCCGGCTGGGCAGCTCACGGCCCGCCACCCCAGCTGGCCGCCCACAGCCCCACAGCGCAGGACGCCAGCCCTCCACACCAGCCCCCGCCGGGCCCCACTGCCCCGGGCCTGGGACTGCCGACCGTGGAGCTCGACGTCTTGCGGGCCGCTAGCTTGATCACAGCCACGCCCAGCCAGTGGGCCCCCCCCGCAGACACCCTTGCGGCTGGGTACCACGACCAGTTCATGGATTACTTCGCGGCATGCCCCCACCCCGCCTGCTCGTCCATCGCCTTCCAGGCGGTTCTGCGACAGCTCTTCATCCGCCACCACCCCCGACTGGAGTCTCCAGAGCTCGTCGACCCCCGCCCCGTCGTGGTCGCCTTCTGCCGCCGGGCACTGCACAAGCTGGACCTGTCGCCCCCAGCGCCCCTCGGCGCAATGGACCTGGAAGCCCTCCTCCTGCGCGAGAACCACAGCTATCTGTCCCCACGGTGCCCGCCGGTGCTGCCCGAGGTGATGGCAGCGGCCCAATCAGCCCTGGAGCCCGCCCTAAAAGCCCAGACCGGCAATCGCAGCTCGGCCGGCGCATTCCTGAAGGTCTACCATGACCATCTGCGCTCCCTGGCCCCCTTCCTGCCGGGCCTGCACCCCACCCCCGGGCACGTGCGCTCCTTCATCGTCGCTGCTCTGGGCCAACTGCAGCAGGCCCGAGCTCAACTCGCCCGCCACGACGGCCGCCCCTCCCGACGGGCGGCGCGTGGCGTGCAGCCATGAGGACCGACGGGACCGCGCCCACCTTCAAGCTCCTGACGGGGTGGCCGTGTGTGCCGCCCGTGCAGCAGTGGCTCCTGGCCTCTTGCTGCCCCCGTCCCTGTCCCTGTCCTGTCTGCGAGTTTAGGCGTTGCTTGGCTCTTTCTCTCTCCTCGGCTCCTTGCTGTGGTTTCTTGGGCTTCTTGCCAGGTTGTTGTGGCTTGCCGGTCTTGCTCGGCTTGCCCGTTGGGCTTCGCTTTCCCAGTTCTTGTAACGTCCCTCACAGAAAAAAAAACAAAAAAACAGGAGCCCCCAGGCCCCCCCAGGCCCCCCCCAGGCCCTCCCAGTCCCCCTCCGGACCCCCCAGGCGCCCCCGAAGGTCCCACAAGGCCCCCTTGCGCCCCCCTACCTCCCCCAAGTCCCCCCAGGCTCCCCACAGGGCCCCACAAACCCCGGCAAGCCCCCTCAGGTCCCCCCAGTCTCCCCCAAGGCCCCCAGGGTCCCCACAGGGCCCCACAGGCCCCAGCAGGCCCCCCCAGACTCCCCCAAGGCCCCCCCCAGGTCCCCACAGGCTATTCTAGGTCCGCTCAGGCTCCCATAGGTCCCCCGAAGGCCCACAAAGGCCCCGCAGGCCTCCCCAGGTTTTCAACAGAACCCCACAGGAGCCCCCATGCCCCCCCAGGCCCCCCCAGGCCCTCCCAGTCCCCCTCCGGACCCCCCAGGCGCCCCCGAAGGTCCCACAAGGCCCCCTTGCGCCCCCCCAACCTCCCCCAAGGCCCCCCAGGGTCCCCACAGGGCCCCACAAACCCCGGCAAGCCCCCTCAGGTCCCCCCAGTCTCCCCCAAGGCCCCCTTAGGGTCCCCACAGGCCCCCACAGGCCCCAGCAGCCCCCCCCAGACTCCCCCAAGTCCCCCCCCGGGTCCCCACAGGCTATTCTAGGTCCGCTCAGGCTCCCATAGGTCCCCCCAAGGCCCGCAAAGGCCCCGCAGGCCCCCCCAGGTTTTCAACAGAACCCCACAGGAGCCCCCATGCCCCCCCAGGCCCCCCCAGGCCCTCCCAGTCCCCCTCCGGACCCCCCAGGCGCCCCCGAAGGTCCCACAAGGCCCCCTTGCGCCCCCCCCAACCTATCCCAAGGCCCCCCATGCTCCCAACAGGGCCCTACAAACCCCGGCAAGCCCCCTCAGGTCCCCCCAGTCTCCCCCAAGGCCCCCAGGGTCCCCACAGGGCCCCACAGGCCCCAGCAGCCCCCGCCAGACTCCCCCAAGGCCCCCCCCAGGTCCCCACAGGCTATTATAGGTCCACTCAGGCTCCCATAGGTCCCCCCAAGGCCCGCAAAGGCCCCGCAGGCCCCCCCAGGTTTTCAACAGAACCCCACAGGAGCCCCCAGGCTCCCCCAGGCCCCCCCCCGGCCCTCCCGGTCCCCCACCGGACCCCCCAGGCGCCCCCGAAGGTCCCACAAGGCCCCCTTTTTTTTTTTTATAATTCCGGAGGAACCCCGACTCGGGACATGGGACACACATGTTGTCTGGCGGCTCCACTGATGCTGCCACTTCTGCTGAGTAGCTAGCGTGCCAGGCTTCTGGGCGACTCCACGGGCCAGCTGGACGGTGCTGATGACTGTATGATGAGTCTTGTAAATCTCCGGACGGGACAGGGACAGGGGTGGGCACCCTCCTTTCTCATCACACCCCGGGTAACGGTCACTGACTGGTTTCGATCCCGGGATCCCGGGGGGAATTGCAGGGTTTCCCTGTTGCCAGCCAATGAACCATTGCCTGCTTCTGTGGGGTGCAGGTAAGTTCCAAATGTCCTTGGTGGGACTTGAACCCGGGTCACCCGGGCCGCTCAGGCTCCCATAGGTCCCCCCAAGGCCCGCAAAGGCCCCGCAGGCCGCCCCAGGTTTTCAACAGAACCCCACAGGAGCCCCCATGCCCCCCCAGGCCCCCCCAGGCCCTCCCAGTCCCCCTCCGGACCCCCCAGGCGCCCCCGAAGGTCCCACAAGGCCCCCTTGCGCCCCCCCCAACCTATCCCAAGGCCCCCCATGCTCCCAACAGGGCCCTACAAACCCCGGCAAGCCCCCTCAGGTCCCCCCAGTCTCCCCCAAGGCCCCCAGGGTCCCCACAGGGCCCCACAGGCCCCAGCAGGCCCCCCCAGACTCCCCCAAGGCCCCCCCCGGGTCCCCACAGGCTATTCTAGGTCCTCTCAGACTCCCATAGGTCCCCCCAAGGCCCGCCAAGGCCCCGCAGGCCCCCCCAGGTTTTTCACAGAACCCCCCAGGCCCCCCCAGGCCCCCCCAGGCCCTCCCAGTCCCCCTCCGGACCCCCCAGGCGCCCCCGAAGGTCCCACAAGGCTCCCTTGCACCCCCCAAACCTTTCCCAAGTCCCCCCAGGCGCCCCACCGGGCCCCACAAACCCCGGCGAGCCCCCTCGGTCCCCCCAGCCTGCCCCAAGCCCCCCCCAGGGTCCCCACAGGAACCCACAGGCCCCAGCAGGCCCCCCCAGACTCCCCCAAGGCCCCCCCGGGTCCCCACAGGCTATTCTAGGTCCGCTCAGGCTCCCATAGGTCCCCCGAAGGCCCGCCAAGGCCCCGCAGGCCCCGCCAGGTTTTTCACAGAACCCCACAGGCGCCCCCAGGCCCCCCCAGGCCCTCCCAGTCCCCCTCCGGACCCCCCAGGCGCCCCCGAAGGTCCCACAAGGCCCCCTTGCGCCCCCCTACCTCCCCCAAGTCCCCCCAGGCTCCCCACAGGGCCCCACAAACCCCGGCAAGCCCCCTCAGGCCCCCCCAGTCTCCCCAAAGGCCCCCCAGGGTCCCCACAGGGCCCCACAAACCCCGGCAAGCCCCCTCAGGTCCCCCCAGTCTCCCCCAAGGCCCCCTTAGGGTCCCCACAGGCCCAGCAGGCCCCCCCAGACTCCCCCAAGGCCCCCCCAGGTCCCCACAGGCTATTATAGGTCCGCTCAGGCTCCCATAGGTCCCCCCAAGGCCCGCCAAGGCCCCGCAGGCCCCCCCAGGTTTTCAACAGAACCCCACAGGAGCCCCCAGGCTCCCCCAGGCCCCCCCAGGCCCTCCCGGTCCCCCTCCGGACCCCCCAGGCGCCCCCGAAGGTCCCACAAGGCCCCCTTGCGCCCCCCCAACCTCCCCCAAGGCCCCCCATGCTCGCAACAGGGCCCCACACACCCCGGCAAGCCCCCTCAGGTCCCCCCAGTCTCCCCCAAGGCCCCCAGGGTCCCCACAGGGCCCCACAGGCCCCAGCAGGCCCCCCCAGACTCCCCCGGGTCCCCACAGTGACCGGTCAGTGACCATTACCCGGGGTGTGATGAGAAAGGAGGGTGCCCACCCCTGTTCTTGTCCTGTCCGGAGGTTTACAAGACTCATCATACAGTCATCAGCACCGTCCAGCTGGCCCGTGGAGTCGCCCAGAAGCCTGGCACGCTAGCTACTCAGCAGAAGTGGCAGCATCAGTGGAGCCGCCAGACAACATATGTGTCCCATGTCCCGAGTCCGGGTTCCTCCGGAATTAAAAAAAAAAAAAAAAAAAAACAGGCTGTTCTAGGTCCGCTCAGGCTCCCATAGGTCCCCACAGGCTATTCTAGGTCCGCTCAGGCCCCCCCCGGTCCCCACAGGCTACTCTAGGTCCGCTCAGGCTCCCATAGGTCCCCACAGGCTATTCTAGGTCCGCTCAGGCCCCCCCCGGTCCCCACAGGCTATTCTAGGTCCGCTCAGGCTCCCATAGGTCCCCCCAAGGGCCGCAAAGGCCCCGCAGGCCCCCCCAGGTTTTCAACAGAACCCCACAGGAGCCCCCAGGCTCCCCCAGGCCCCCCCCAGGCCCTCCCGGTCCCCCTCCGGACCCCCCAGGCGCCCCCGAAGGTCCCACAAGGCCCCCTTGCGCCCCCCAAACCTTTCCCAAGTCCCCCCAGGCTCCCAACAGGGCCCCACAAACCCCGGCAATCCCCCTCAGGTCCCCCCAGTCTGCCCCAAGCCCCCCCCATGGTCCCCACAGGAACCCACAGGCCCCAGCAGGCCCCCCCAGACTCCCCCAAGGCCCCCCCCAGGTCCCCACAGGCTATTCTAGGTCCGCTCAGGCTCCCATAGGTCCCCCCAAGGCCCGCAAAGGCCCCGCAGGCCCCCCCAGGTTTTCAACAGAACCCCACAGGAGCCCCCATGCCCCCCCAGGCCCCCCCAGGCCCTCCCAGTCCCCCTCCGGACCCCCCAGGCGCCCCCGAAGGTCCCACAAGGCCCCCTTGCGCCCCCCCCAACCTATCCCAAGGCCCCCCATGCTCCCAACAGGGCCCTACAAACCCCGGCAAGCCCCCTCAGGTCCCCCCAGTCTCCCCCAAGGCCCCCAGGGTCCCCACAGGGCCCCACAGGCCCCAGCAGCCCCCGCCAGACTCCCCCAAGGCCCCCCCCAGGTCCCCACAGGCTATTATAGGTCCGCTCAGGCTCCCATAGGTCCCCCCAAGGCCCGCAAAGGCCCCGCAGGCCCCCCCAGGTTTTCAACAGAACCCCACAGGAGCCCCCAGGCTCCCCCAGGCCCCCCCCAGGCCCTCCCGGTCCCCCTCCGGACCCCCCAGGCGCCCCCGAAGGTCCCACAAGGCCCCCTTTTTTTTTTTTTATAATTCCGGAGGAACCCCGACTCGGGACATGGGACACACATGTTGTCTGGCGGCTCCACTGATGCTGCCACTTCTGCTGAGTAGCTAGCGTGCCAGGCTTCTGGGCGACTCCACGGGCCAGCTGGACGGTGCTGATGACTGTATGATGAGTCTTGTAAATCTCCGGACGGGACAGGGACAGGGGTGGGCACCCTCCTTTCTCATCACACCCCGGGTAACGGTCACTGACTGGTTTCGATCCCGGGATCCCGGGGGGAATTGCAGGGTTTCCCTGTTGCCAGCCAATGAACCATTGCCTGCTTCTGTGGGGTGCAGGTAAGTTCCAAATGTCCTTGGTGGGACTTGAACCCGGGTCACCCGGGCCGCTCAGGCTCCCATAGGTCCCCCCAAGGCCCGCAAAGGCCCCGCAGGCCCCCCCAGGTTTTCAACAGAACCCCACAGGAGCCCCCATGCCCCCCCAGGCCCCCCCAGGCCCTCCCAGTCCCCCTCCGGACCCCCCAGGCGCCCCCGAAGGTCCCACAAGGCCCCCTTGCGCCCCCCCCAACCTATCCCAAGGCCCCCCATGCTCCCAACAGGGCCCTACAAACCCCGGCAAGCCCCCTCAGGTCCCCCCAGTCTCCCCCAAGGCCCCCAGGGTCCCCACAGGGCCCCACAGGCCCCAGCAGGCCCCCCCAGACTCCCCCAAGGCCCCCCCCGGGTCCCCACAGGCTATTCTAGGTCCTCTCAGACTCCCATAGGTCCCCCGAAGGCCCGCCAAGGCCCCGCAGGCCCCGCCAGGTTTTTCACAGAACCCCCCAGGCCCCCCCAGGCCCCCCCAGGCCCTCCCAGTCCCCCTCCGGACCCCCCAGGCGCCCCCGAAGGTCCCACAAGGCTCCCTTGCGCCCCCCCAACCTTTCCCAAGTCCCCCCAGGCTCCCAACAGGGCCCCACAAACCCCGGCAAGCCCCCTCGGTCCCCCCAGCCTGCCCCAAGCCCCCCCCAGGGTCCCCACAGGAACCCACAGGCCCCAGCAGGCCCCCCCAGACTCCCCCAAGGCCCCCCCGGGTCCCCACAGGCTATTCTAGGTCCGCTCAGGCTCCCATAGGTCCCCCGAAGGCCCGCCAAGGCCCCGCAGGCCCCGCCAGGTTTTTCACAGAACCCCACAGGCGCCCCCAGGCCCCCCCAGGCCCCCCCAGGCCCTCCCAGTCCCCCTCCGGACCCCCCAGGCGCCCCCGAAGGTCCCACAAGGCCCCCTTGCGCCCCCCTACCTCCCCCAAGTCCCCCCAGGCTCCCCACAGGGCCCCACAAACCCCGGCAAGCCCCCTCAGGCCCCCCCAGTCTCCCCAAAGGCCCCCCAGGGTCCCCACAGGGCCCCACAAACCCCGGCAAGCCCCCTCAGGTCCCCCCAGTCTCCCCCAAGGCCCCCTTAGGGTCCCCACAGGCCCAGCAGGCCCCCCCAGACTCCCCCAAGGCCCCCCCAGGTCCCCACAGGCTATTATAGGTCCGCTCAGGCTCCCATAGGTCCCCCCAAGGCCCGCAAAGGCCCCGCAGGCCCCCCCAGGTTTTCAACAGAACCCCACAGGAGCCCCCAGGCTCCCCCAGGCCCCCCCAGGCCCTCCCGGTCCCCCTCCGGACCCCCCAGGCGCCCCCGAAGGTCCCACAAGGCCCCCTTGCGCCCCCCCAACCTCCCCCAAGGCCCCCCATGCTCGCAACAGGGCCCCACAAACCCCGGCAAGCCCCCTCAGGTCCCCCCAGTCTCCCCCAAGGCCCCCAGGGTCCCCACAGGGCCCCACAGGCCCCAGCAGGCCCCCCCAGACTCCCCCGGGTCCCCACAGTGACCGGTCAGTGACCATTACCCGGGGTGTGATGAGAAAGGAGGGTGCCCACCCCTGTTCTTGTCCTGTCCGGAGGTTTACAAGACTCATCATACAGTCATCAGCACCGTCCAGCTGGCCCGTGGAGTCGCCCAGAAGCCTGGCACGCTAGCTACTCAGCAGAAGTGGCAGCATCAGTGGAGCCGCCAGACAACATATGTGTCCCATGTCCCGAGTCCGGGTTCCTCCGGAATTAAAAAAAAAAAAAAAAAAAACAGGCTGTTCTAGGTCCGCTCAGGCTCCCATAGGTCCCCACAGGCTATTCTAGGTCCGCTCAGGCCCCCCCCGGTCCCCACAGGCTACTCTAGGTCCGCTCAGGCTCCCATAGGTCCCCACAGGCTATTCTAGGTCCGCTCAGGCCCCCCCCGGGTCCCCACAGGCTATTCTAGGTCCTCTCAGACTCCCATAGGTCCCCCCAAGGCCCGCCAAGGCCCCGCAGGCCCCCCCAGGTTTTTCACAGAACCCCACAGGCGCCCCCAGGCCCCCCCAGTCCCCCCCAGGCCCTCCCAGTCCCCCTCCGGACCCCCCAGGCGCCCCCGAAGGTCCCACAAGGCCCCCTTGCGCCCCCCAAACCTTTCCCAAGTCCCCCCAGGCTCCCAACAGGGCCCCACAAACCCCGGCAAGCCCCCTCAGGTCCCCCCAGTCTGCCCCAAGCCCCCCCCAGGGTCCCCACAGGAACCCACAGGCCCCAGCAGGCCCCCCCAGACTCCCCCAAGGCCCCCCCCAGGTCCCCACAGGCTATTCTAGGTCCGCTCAGGCTCCCATAGGTCCCCCCAAGGCCCGCAAAGGCCCCGCAGGCCCCCCCAGGTTTTCAACAGAACCCCACAGGAGCCCCCAGGCTCCCCCAGGCCCCCCCAGGCCCTCCCGGTCCCCCTCCGGACCCCCCAGGCGCCCCCGAAGGTCCCACAAGGCCCCCTTGCGCCCCCCCAACCTCCCCCAAGGCCCCCCATGCTCCCCACAGGGCCCCACAAACCCCGGCAAGCCCCCTCAGGTCCCCCCAGTCTCCCCCAAGGCCCCCAGGGTCCCCACAGGGCCCCACAGGCCCCAGCAGGCCCCACCAGACTCCCCCTAGTCCACCCCGGGTCCCCACAGGCTATTCTAGGTCCTCTCAGACTCCCATAGGTCCCCCCAAGGCCCGCCAAGGCCCCGCAGGCCCCGCCAGGTTTTTCACAGAACCCCACAGGCGCCCCCAGGCCCCCCCAGTCCCCCCCAGGCCCTCCCAGTCCCCCTCCGGACCCCCCAGGCGCCCCCGAAGGTCCCACAAGGCCCCCTTGCGCCCCCCAAACCTTTCCCAAGTCCCCCCAGGCTCCCAACAGGGCCCCACAAACCCCGGCAAGCCCCCTCAGGTCCCCCCAGTCTGCCCCAAGCCCCCCCCAGGGTCCCCACAGGAACCCACAGGCCCCAGCAGGCCCCCCCAGACTCCCCCAAGGCCCCCCCGGGTCCCCACAGGCTATTCTAGGTCCGCTCAGGCTCCCATAGGTCCCCCCAAGGCCCGCCAAGGCCCCGCAGGCCCCGCCAGGTTTTTCACAGAACCCCACAGGCGCCCCCCGGGCGCCCCCCCAGGCCCCCCCAGGCCCTCCCAGTCCCCCTCCGGACCCCCCAGGCGCCCCCGAAGGTCCCACAAGGCCCCCTTGCGCCCCCCCCAACCTATCCCAAGGCCCCCCATGCTCCCAACAGGGCCCTACAAACCCCGGCAAGCCCCCTCAGGTCCCCCCAGTCTCCCCCAAGGCCCCCAGGGTCCCCACAGGGCCCCACAGGCCCCAGCAGGCCCCCCCAGACTCCCCCAAGGCCCCCCCCGGGTCCCCACAGGCTATTCTAGGTCCTCTCAGACTCCCATAGGTCCCCCCAAGGCCCGCCAAGGCCCCGCAGGCCCCCCCAGGTTTTTCACAGAACCCCCCAGGCCCCCCCAGGCCCCCCCAGGCCCTCCCAGTCCCCCTCCGGACCCCCCAGGCGCCCCCGAAGGTCCCACAAGGCTCCCTTGCGCCCCCCAAACCTTTCCCAAGTCCCCCCAGGCTCCCAACAGGGCCCCACAAACCCCGGCAAGCCCCCTCGGTCCCCCCAGCCTGCCCCAAGCCCCCCCCAGGGTCCCCACAGGAACCCACAGGCCCCAGCAGGCCCCCCCAGACTCCCCCAAGGCCCCCCCGGGTCCCCACAGGCTATTCTAGGTCCGCTCAGGCTCCCATAGGTCCCCCGAAGGCCCGCCAAGGCCCCGCAGGCCCCGCCAGGTTTTTCACAGAACCCCACAGGCGCCCCCAGGCCCCCCCAGGCCCCCCCAGGCCCTCCCAGTCCCCCTCCGGACCCCCCAGGCGCCCCCGAAGGTCCCACAAGGCCCCCTTGCGCCCCCCTACCTCCCCCAAGTCCCCCCAGGCTCCCCACAGGGCCCCACAAACCCCGGCAAGCCCCCTCAGGCCCCCCCAGTCTCCCCAAAGGCCCCCCAGGGTCCCCACAGGGCCCCACAAACCCCGGCAAGCCCCCTCAGGTCCCCCCAGTCTCCCCCAAGGCCCCCTTAGGGTCCCCACAGGCCCAGCAGGCCCCCCCAGACTCCCCCAAGGCCCCCCCAGGTCCCCACAGGCTATTATAGGTCCGCTCAGGCTCCCATAGGTCCCCCCAAGGCCCGAAATGGCCCCGCAGGCCCCCCCAGGTTTTCAACAGTACCCCACAGGAGCCCCCAGGCTCCCCCAGGCCCCCCCAGGCCCTCCCGGTCCCCCTCCGGACCCCCCAGGCGCCCCCGAAGGTCCCACAAGGCCCCCTTGCGCCCCCCCAACCTCCCCCAAGGCCCCCCATGCTCGCAACAGGGCCCCACAAACCCCGGCAAGCCCCCTCAGGTCCCCCCAGTCTCCCCCAAGGCCCCCAGGGTCCCCACAGGGCCCCACAGGCCCCAGCAGGCCCCCCCAGACTCCCCCGGGTCCCCACAGTGACCGGTCAGTGACCATTACCCGGGGTGTGATGAGAAAGGAGGGTGCCCACCCCTGTTCTTGTCCTGTCCGGAGGTTTACAAGACTCATCATACAGTCATCAGCACCGTCCAGCTGGCCCGTGGAGTCGCCCAGAAGCCTGGCACGCTAGCTACTCAGCAGAAGTGGCAGCATCAGTGGAGCCGCCAGACAACATATGTGTCCCATGTCCCGAGTCCGGGTTCCTCCGGAATTAAAAAAAAAAAAAAAAAAAAACAGGCTGTTCTAGGTCCGCTCAGGCTCCCATAGGTCCCCACAGGCTATTCTAGGTCCGCTCAGGCCCCCCCCGGTCCCCACAGGCTACTCTAGGTCCGCTCAGGCTCCCATAGGTCCCCACAGGCTATTCTAGGTCCGCTCAGGCCCCCCCCGGTCCCCACAGGCTATTCTAGGTCCGCTCAGGCTCCCATAGGTCCCCCCAAGGCCCGCAAAGGCCCCGCAGGCCCCGCCAGGTTTTCCACAGAACCCCACAGGAGCCCCCGGCCCCCCCCAGGCCCCCCCCAGGCCCTCCCAGTCCCCCTCCGGACCCCCCAGGCGCCCCCGAAGGTCCCACAAGGCCCCCTTGCGGCCCCCAAACCTTTCCCAAGTCCCCCCAGGCTCCCAACAGGGCCCCACAAACCCCGGCAAGCCCCCTCCGGTCCCCCCAGTCTGCCCCAAGCCCCCCCCAGGGTCCCCACAGGAACCCACAGGCCCCAGCAGGCCCCCCCAGACTCCCCCAAGGCCCCCCCCAGGTCCCCACAGGCTATTCTAGGTCCGCTCAGGCTCCCATAGGTCCCCCCAAGGCCCGCAAAGGCCCCGCAGGCCCCCCCAGGTTTTCAACAGAACCCCACAGGAGCCCCCAGGCTCCCCCAGGCCCCCCCAGGCCCTCCCGGTCCCCCTCCGGACCCCCCAGGCGCCCCCGAAGGTCCCACAAGGCCCCCTTGCGCCCCCCCAACCTCCCCCAAGGCCCCCCATGCTCCCCACAGGGCCCCACAAACCCCGGCAAGCCCCCTCAGGTTCCCCCAGTCTCCCCCAAGGCCCCCAGGGTCCCCACAGGGCCCCACAGGCCCCAGCAGGCCCCCCCAGACTCCCCCAAGTCCCCCCCGGGTCCCCACAGGCTATTCTAGGTCCTCTCAGACTCCCATAGGTCCCCCCAAGGCCCGCCAAGGCCCCGCAGGCCCCCCCAGGTTTTTCACAGAACCCCACAGGCGCCCCCAGGCCCCCCCAGTCCCCCCCAGGCCCTCCCAGTCCCCCTCCGGACCCCCCAGGCGCCCCCGAAGGTCCCACAAGGCCCCCTTGCGCCCCCCAAACCTTTCCCAAGTCCCCCCAGGCTCCCAACCGGGCCCCACACACCCCGGCAAGCCCCCTCAGGGCCCCCCAGTCTGCCCCAAGCCCCCCCCAGGGTCCCCACAGGAACCCACAGGCCCCAGCAGGCCCCCCCAGACTCCCCCAAGGCCCCCCCCAGGTCCCCACAGGCTATTCTAGGTCCGCTCAGGCTCCCATAGGTCCCCCCAAGGCCCGCAAAGGCCCCGCAGGCCCCCCCAGGTTTTCAACAGAACCCCACAGGAGCCCCCAGGCTCCCCCAGGCCCCCCCAGGCCCTCCCGGTCCCCCTCCGGACCCCCCAGGCGCCCCCGAAGGTCCCACAAGGCCCCCTTGCGCCCCCCCAACCTCCCCCAAGGCCCCCCATGCTCCCCACAGGGCCCCACAAACCCCGGCAAGCCCCCTCAGGTCCCCCCAGTCTCCCCCAAGGCCCCCAGGGTCCCCACAGGGCCCCACAGGCCCCAGCAGGCCCCCCCAGACTCCCCCAAGTCCCCCCCGGGTCCCCACAGGCTATTCTAGGTCCTCTCAGACTCCCATAGGTCCCCCAAGGCCCGCCAAGGCCCCGCAGGCCCCCCCAGGTTTTTCACAGAACCCCACAGGCGCCCCCAGGCCCCCCCAGTCCCCCCCAGGCCCTCCCAGTCCCCCTCCGGACCCCCCAGGCGCCCCCGAAGGTCCCACAAGGCCCCCTTGCGCCCCCCAAACCTTTCCCAAGTCCCCCCAGGCTCCCAACAGGGCCCCACAAACCCCGGCAAGCCCCCTCAGGTCCCCCCAGTCTGCCCCAAGCCCCCCCCAGGGTCCCCACAGGAACCCACAGGCCCCAGCAGGCCCCCCCAGACTCCCCCAAGGCCCCCCCGGGTCCCCACAGGCTATTCTAGGTCCGCTCAGGCTCCCATAGGTCCCCCCAAGGCCCGCCAAGGCCCCGCAGGCCCCGCCAGGTTTTTCACAGAACCCCACAGGCGCCCCCAGGCCCCCCCAGGCCCCCCCAGGCCCTCCCAGTCCCCCTCCGGACCCCCCAGGCGCCCCCGAACGTCCCCCAAGGCCCCCTTGCGCCCCCCATCCTCCCCCAAGGCCCCCCATGCTCCCCACAGGGCCCCACAAACCCCGGCAAGCCCCCTCAGGTCCCCCCAGTCTCCCCCAAGGCCCCCAGGGTCCCCACAGGGCCCCACAGGCCCCAGCAGCCCCCCCCAGACTCCCCCAAGGCCCCCCCCCGGTCCCCACAGGCTATTCTAGGTCCGCTCAGGCTCCCATAGGTCCCCCCAAGGCCCGCCAAGGCCCCGCCGGCCCCGCCAGGTTTTCCACAGAACCCCCCAGGCGCCCCCGGCCCCCCCCAGGCCCCCCCTAGGCCCTCCCGGTCCCCCTCCGGACCCCCCAGGCGCCCCCGAAGGTCCCACAAGGCCCCCTTGCGCCCCCCCAACCTCCCCCAAGGCCCCCCATGCTCCCAACAGGGCCCCACAAACCCCGGCAAGCCCCCTCAGGTCACCCCAGTCTCCCCCAAGGCCCCCAGGGTCCCCACAGGGCCCCACAGGCCCCAGCAGGCCCCCCCAGACTCCCCCGGGTCCCCACAGGCTGTTCTAGGTCCGCTCAGGCTCCCATAGGTCCCCACAGGCTATTCTAGGTCCGCTCAGGCCCCCCCCCGGTCCCCACAGGCTATTCTAGGTCCGCTCAGGCTCCCATAGGTCCCCCCAAGGCCCGCCAAGGCCCCGCAGGCCCCGCCAGGTTTTCCACAGAACCCCACAGGAGCCCCCGGCCCCCCCCAGGCCCCCCCTAGGCCCTCCCGGTCCCCCTCCGGACCCCCCAGGCGCCCCCGAAGGTCCCACAAGGCCCCCTTGCGCCCCCCCAACCTCCCCCAAGGCCCCCCATGCTCCCAACAGGGCCCCACTACCCACGGCATGCCCCCTCAGGTCACCCCAGTCTCCCCCCAGGCCCCCAGGGTCCCCACAGGGCCCCACAGGCCCCAGCAGGCCCCCCCAGACTCCCCCAAGTCCCCCCCGGGTCCCCACAGGCTATTCTAGGTCCTCTCAGACTCCCATAGGTCCCCCCAAGGCCCGCCAAGGCCCCGCAGGCCCCCCCAGGTTTTTCACAGAACCCCACAGGCGCCCCCAGGCCCCCCCAGGCCCCCCCAGGCCCTCTCAGTCTTTTTTTTTTTTTTTTAATTCCGGAGGAACCCCGACTCGGGACATGGGACACACATGTTGTCTGGCGGCTCCACTGATGCTGCCACTTCTGCTGAGTAGCTAGCGTGCCAGGCTTCTGGGCGACTCCAAGGGCCACCTGGATGGTGCTGATGACGGTATGATGAGTCTTGTAAACCTCCGGACGGGACAGGGACAGGGGTGGGCACCCTCCTTTCTCATCACACCCCGGGTAATGGTCACTGACTGGTTTCGATCCCGGGATCCCGGGGGGAATTGCAAGGTTTCCCTGTTGCCAGCCAATGAACCATTGCCTGCTTCTGTGGGGTGCAGGTAAGTTCCTAATGTCCTTGGTGGGACTTGAACCCGGGTCACCCGGGCCGAAAGCAGTGCCTTAACTTTTTTTCTGTGAGGGACGTTACAAGGACTGGGAAAGCGAAGCCCAACAGGCAAGCCGAGCAAGACCGGCAAGCCACAACAACCTGGCAAGAAGCCCAAAAAACCACTGCAAGGAGCCGAGGAGAGAGAAAAAGCCAAGCAACGCCTAAACTCGCAGACAGGACAGGGACAGGGACAGGGGCAGCAAGAGGCCAGGAGCCACTGCTGCACGGGCTGCACACACGGCCGCCCCTTCCTCCAAGACACCGAGGAGGGAACCGAAACCAACACCAGGGCCCAACACCAGGGCCAAACCCCACGGCCCAACACCAGGGCCAACACCACGGCCCAACACCAGGGCCAACCCCACAGCCAAACACCAGGGCCCAACACCAGGGCCCAAAACCAGAGCCAACACCACGGCCCAACACCAGGGCAAAAACCACGGCCCAACACCCGGGCCAGCACCACTGACCAACAACAGGGCCCGTCACCGAGGACAAACCCCAGGGCCGGGCAAAGGCCCCAACAGCGACCACAGCGACAACACAACCACAACCTGCACAACCTCAACAGCCAAGGGGCAAACCCTACACCCAGGGCGACAGCAACAGGAGCATCAAACAAAACCGGGCAACCACCACAGCGAACCAGGGCGGACAAGCCCCCCCCCGCCGGGGAGCACCAGAGGAAACAGGAAAACCACAGCACGCCCAAAGAGAACCCCGCACCACCTAAACCGCCTCCCAGAGCCACAAAAGCCGCAGGGACGGCGCCACACGAAGCGCACCAGAGACAAACAACAACCGACCCCACCCTGGGGGCGTCCCCGCAAGACAGCAGGCCCTAAGACACACCTCCCTCCCAAGACACCCCGCACCGCAGGAACCGCACTCCCGCGGCCCCCCGGCTCCCAACAACCCCACGGGCGCAGCAGGGGCAGCACCGCCTGGCTGGAAGCCAGGGCACAAGCGTGCCGGCGACAAGACTCCCGCAGACTCCCGCAGACTCCCGCAGACTCCCGCAGACTCCCGCAGACTCCTGCAGACTCCCGCAGACTCCCGCAGACTCCCGCAGCCCCTCCCCAGACCCCCTTTTTTTTTTCTGCCCCTTTTTTTTTTGAATTCCGGAGGAACCCGGACTCGGGACATGGGACACACATGTTGTCTGGCGGCTCCACTGATGCTGCCACTTCTGCTGAGTAGCTAGCGTGCCAGGCTTCTGGGCGACTCCACGGGCCAGCTGGACGGTGCTGATGACTGTATGATGAGTCTTGTAAACCTCCGGACAGGACAAGGACAGGGGTGGGCACCCTCCTTTCTCATCACACCCCGGGTAATGGTCACTAACCGGTTTCGATCCCGGGATCCCGGGGGGAATTGCAAGGTTTCCCTGTTCCGGCCAAGGAACCATTGCCTCCTTCTGTGGGGCGCAGGTAAGTTCCAAATGTCCTTGATGGGACTTGAACCCGGGTCACCCGGGCCGAAAGCAGTGCCTTAACTTTCGGTGTAGAACTTACCTTCGAAACCCTCCCCATTCCCCCCCGCGCCGCATGCACCCCACTCCCAAGACCCCCCGTCCCCCAAAAACCCCCTCCAGGCCGCAGGGAGAGCACCGCCGGGTCGGAGACCAGAGCACGAGAGTGCCTGCGACAAGACACCCACAGACCCCACACAGGGGGCGTCCCCTCCAGACTTGTTGTATCACGCCCACTTGTGGTGGTAGTGAAAACTACCGGTTAGTGATTGAGAGAGGGTAAAGATACCCGACGAAGGAAGACGTACGGAAATCCGTAGAAAGCCGCAGATCCTCCAACGTAGCGTAAGTACGCCTCGTGGCCAAAATATGTAACAAGTGTTACACAAAATAATCACCAACCGATGAAGTCGAACCCAAGTGGGTCTACCAGTGGCAAGTGCCACGACTACGACAAGTCGTCGTAATCCCAGGTGTCTGTGTCCGGCACACAGCACCACCCTTAGCCAGTGCTAGGGTAAAATACAAGGTAATACAACAGGAGAGATACAACAACTATCCCCCCTCAGGACACTGAGTCCCCGCAGCGTGACGGGACAAGGCCCGAATCCGCTCAAGTTCGGGTTTCAGGTCAGGAGTGAAGTTGACTGCAGGCTCCCAGCTGTTGTGCTCAGAAGAGTAACCGGCCCATTTGACCAGGTATTCGTGCACGATTCGCTTCCGACGACCTTTGCCAACGCGCCGGCCCCGGTAGTCCAAAATACGCTCGACCGTGTAGAGGGGCACTTCGTCCAGCCAGTCTACAGGCGGCGGTCCTGCAGGTTCATCAGAGGCCTCAACAGCAAGGGTGTCGTCAACCGAGGGCTCCGTTCCCGGCTTGCTCCAATAAGGACGCAAAAGCGACACATGGAAAGTGGGGTGAATGCGCAAAGAAGTTGGAAGGACTAGCTCTGCCACGGCCTGCCCGACCATGCGCTTCACAGGGAAAGGACCCACCCAACGCGGAAGCAGCTTTCGCGGACCCTTGGCAAGCTGCCGCAGGTTCTTAGTGTTCAGAAGCACAAGTTGCCCCTCGCGAAAGGACGCGTCTTGCTTACCGCGGTTGTAGTAGTCAGCCGCACGTTGCAGAGCCCGCTCGAGGCACTGCTTGGCGTCCGCAATGCGAGCGGTGTACGACTTGACAAAGACCTTCGATGCTGGAACAAGGGCATCGATCTCACGCACGACGGGTGTCGCGGGATGGAAGCCGTAATTCAGGAAGAAAGGAGACTGTCCCGTGGAACGGTTGACAGCGTTGTTCATTGCAAACTCAGCAGCAGAAAGGTAAGTATCCCACTCCCGGGGGCAGTTGCCAGCATAGGCACGGAGCATATCCCCCAAGGTGCGGTTCATGCGCTCAGTCTGCCCGTCAGTCTGAGGATGGTAGGCAGTGGAAAGGTCAACCCGGATGTCCGCAAGAGCGCCAAGGGCTTTCCAGAACTTGCTACCGAACTGAGGCCCGCGATCAGAAACGAGCGATTTGGGAACGCCATGCAAACGCACCACATTGTCGTAGAACAGACGAGCAGTCTGCTTCGCAGTGACAGACGTGGTGGTGGGCGCAAGGTGCACCATCTTTGTCAAACGATCAACAAGGACGAGCACGGCGTCGTATCCCCCCTCAGTTGTGGGCAAACCGACAACGTAGTCAAGCGAAACACTCTCCCACGGGGCTTCAGGGATGGGCAGGGGCTGCAAAAGACCCGACTGCTTACCAGAGTGCGGCTTGTTACGCTGGCACGTGTCGCAACGCGCCACAAAACGGGCGACATCACGGGCCATTCCAGACCACCAGAAGTTGCGACGAAGAAGCTCGAGAAGGCGGGTGGTTCCGACGTGGCCCGCAAGCTTGTCCTCATGCAAACGGGAAAGAATATCGGCGCGGAGCAAATTATCGTTAGGAACGACAATTTGGCGACGATCCCCATCCTAACGGAACCAAAGCCCACGCTCACGAGTCAAGTGACTTACGTTCACGGAATCCGCGAACCACGAATCAGATGCATAGCCGTGTGCAATACATTGTGCAAAACCCGCAGGGGTAACGTCAGCTGCAGCAGACTGGTGACGCGTAACGGCACACAAAATAGCAGCATGCAGAGACGGGTGGCGGCTAAGTGCATCAGCAAGATTGAGCGAACCCGAAAGGTGCTCCCAGGTGAAGTCGAAACGAGCCATGAACTCCAGCCACCGCGCCTGGCGACGGTTGAGAGTAGGAACACCTTGCAGGAACGTAAGGGGCTTGTGGTCGGTCTTGACGACGAAGGGGCGACCCTCAAGGTAGCACCGCCATTCGCGCAAGGCATGGATGACCGCAAGAAGTTCTTGCTCGCCCGTAGTGTAGTTACGCTCTGCAGGGGAGAATTTTTGGCTCGTGAAAGCAACAGGTCGTCCGTTTTGAAGAAGGACAGCTCCCGAACCGTGAAGGGACGCGTCAGACACCAGCTCGACGCGAAAAGGTTGGGAGTAATCAGAAAAGACAGCACGATGTCATCAGCAACAGCACGCTTAATCGCCTCGAATGCAGCTTGGCAATCAGGCGTCCAAGCGTTCGCGGTCGTAAAAGCATCTTTGCAAGTCAGGGAAGTCAACGGAGCAGCAAGGGAAGAGTAACCCTTAATGAACTTACGGAAATAATTGGTAAGGCCCAGAAATTTCCGCAGCTCGTGCAAAGTCGTGGGTACGGGCCAGTCCCGTATTGCGGCCGTCTTACGAGGATCCATACGAACCCCGTCGGCAGAAACCACGTGCCCCAAGTACTCCACCTGATTTTGCGCCCAGTGGCACTTAGACCGTTTCGCGAAAAGTTGTTCGTGACGAAGGACATCAAGCACCAGACGAAGATGGCGAAGATGTTCCTCCTTGGTCTTGGAGTAAATAAGGATGTCGTCCAGGTAGCATACGACAAATTTGTCGATGAAAGGTCTGAACATACGGTCAATAACAGCTTGGAAGGAAACTGCTTTCGGCCCGGGTGACCCGGGTTCAAGTCCCATCAGAACATTTGGAACTTACCTGCGCCCCACAGAAGGAGGCAATGCTTCATTGGCCGGCAACAGGGAAACCTTGCAATTCCCCCCGGGATCCCGGGATCGAAACCAGCCAGTGACCATTGCCCAGGGTGTGATGAGAAAGGAGGGTGCCCACCCCTGTCCCTGTCCCATCCGGAGGTTTACAAGACTCATCATACAGTCATCAGCCCCTTCCATCTGGCCCTTGGAGACGCCCAGAAGCCTGTCACGCTAGCTACTCAGCAGAAGTGTAGAGTAGCTTGCTGTGGGTGGGGCCGGAGGGGGTCTTGGGGGTCGGGGGAGCTTCGGTGCAGGGTTGGTGTGGTGCAGGCTGCCAGCAGGCCCCCCCAGACTCCCCCGGGTCCCCACAGGCTGTTCTAGGTCCGCTCAGGCTCCCATAGGTCCCCACAGGCTATTCTAGGTCCGCTCAGGCCCCCCCCGGTCCCCACAGGCTACTCTAGGTCCGCTCAGGCTCCCATAGGTCCCCACAGGCTATTCTAGGTCCGCTCAGGCCCCCCCCGGTCCCCACAGGCTATTCTAGGTCCGCTCAGGCTCCCATAGGTCCCCCCAAGGCCCGCAAAGGCCCCGCAGGCCCCGCCAGGTTTTCCACAGAACCCCACAGGAGCCCCCGGCCCCCCCCAGGCCCCCCCCAGGCCCTCCCGGTCCCCCTCCGGACCCCCCAGGCGCCCCCGAAGGTTCCACAACTAAGCCCCCTTGCGCCCCCCCAACCTCCCCCAAGGCCCCCCATGCTCCCAACAGGGCCCCACAAACCCCGGCAAGCCCCCTCAGGTCCCCCCAGTCTCCCCCAAGGCCCCCAGGGTCCCCACAGGGCCCCACAGGCCCCAGCAGGCCCCCCCAGACTCCCCCAAGTCCCCCCCCGGGTCCGCACAGGCTATTCTAGGTCCTCTCAGACTCCCATAGGTCCCCCCCAGGGCCGCCCCGGCCCCGCAGGCCCCCCCAGGTTTTTCACAGAACCCCACAGGCGCCCCCAGGCCCCCCCAGGCCCCCCCAGGCCCTCCCAGTCCCCCTCCGGACCCCCCAGGCGCCCCCGAAGGTCCCACAAGGCCCCCTTGCGCCCCCCCAACCTCCCCCAAGGCCCCCCATGCTCCCAACAGGGCCCCACAAACCCCGGCAAGCCCCCTCAGGTCCCCCCAGTCTCCCCCAAGGCCCCCCCCAGGTCCCCACAGGCTATTCTAGGTCCGCTCAGGCTCCCATAGGTCCCCCCAAGGCCCGCCAAGGCCCCGCAGTCCCCCCCAGGTTTTCCACAGAACCCCCCAGGCGCCCCCAGGCCCCCCCAGGCCCCCCCAGGCCCTCCCAGTCCCCCTCCGGACCCCCCAGGCGCCCCCGAAGGTCCCACAAGGCCCCCTTGCGCCCCCCAAACCTTTCCCAAGTCCCCCCAGGCTCCCAACAGGGCCCCACAAACCCCGGCAAGCCCCCTCAGGTCCCCCCATTCTGCCCCAAGCCCCCCCCAGGGTCCCCACAGGAACCCACAGGCCCCAGCAGGCCCCCCCAGACTCCCCCAAGGCCCCCCCGGGTCCCCACAGGCTATTCTAGGTCCGCTCAGGCTCCCATAGTTTTTTTTTTTAATTCCGGAGGAACCCCGACTCGGGACATGGGACACACATGTTGTCTGGCGGCTCCACTGATGCTGCCACTTCTGCTGAGTAGCTAGCGTGCCAGGCTTCTGGGCGACTCCACGGGGCCAGCTGGACGGTGCTGATGACTGTATGATGAGTCTTGTAAACCTCCGGACGGGACAGGGACAGGGGTGGGCACCCTCCTTTCTCATCACACCCCGGGTAATGGTCACTGACTGGTTTCGATCCCGGGATCCCGGGGGGAATTGCAAGGTTTCCCTGTTGCCAGCCAATGAACCATTGCCTGCTTCTGTGGGGTGCAGGTAAGTTCCAAATGTCCTTGGTGGGACTTGAACCCGGGACACCCGGGCAGGAGCAGGTCCCCCCAAGGCCCGCCAAGGCCCCGCAGGCCCCGCCAGGTTTTTCACAGAACCCCACAGGCGCCCCCAGGCCCCCCCAGGCCCCCCCAGGCCCTCCCAGTCCCCCTCCGGACCCCCCAGGCGCCCCCGAAGGTCCCACAAGGCCCCCTTGCGCCCCCCAACCTCCCCCAAGGCCCCCCATGCTCCCCACAGGGCCCCACAAACCCCGGCAAGCCCCCTCAGGTCCCCCAGTCTCCCCCAAGGCCCCCAGGGTCCCCACAGGGCCCCACAGGCCCCAGCAGCCCCCGCCAGACTCCCCCAAGGCCCCCCCCAGGTCCCCACAGGCTATTATAGGTCCGCTCAGGCTCCCATAGGTCCCCCCAAGGCCCGCAAAGGCCCCGCAGGCCCCCCCAGATTTTCAACAGAACCCCACAGGAGCCCCCAGGCTCCCCCAGGCCCCCCCCAGGCCCTCCCGGTCCCCCTCCGGACCCCCCAGGCGCCCCCGAAGGTCCCACAAGGCCCCCTTGCGCCCCCCCAACCTCCCCCAAGGCCCCCCATGCTCCCCACAGGGCCCCACAAACCCCCGAAAGCCCCCTCAGGTCCCCCCAGTCTCCCCCAAGGCCCCCAGGGTCCCCACAGGGCCCCACAGGCCCCAGCAGCCCCCCCCAGACTCCCCCACGTCCCCCCCCGGGTCCCCACAGGCTATTCTAGGTCCGCTCAGGCTCCCATAGGTCCCCCCAAGGCCCGCCAAGGCCCCGCAGACCCCCCCAGGTTTTCCACAGAACCCCACAGGCGCCCCCAGGCCCCCCCAGGGTCCCCACAGGGCCCCCCAGTCCCCCTCCGGACCCCCCAGGCGCCCCCGAAGGTCCCACAAGGCCCCCTTGCGCCCCCCAAACCTTTCCCAAGTCCCCCCATGCTCCCCACAGGGCCCCACAAACCCCGGCAAGCCCCCTCAGGTCCCCCCAGTCTGCCCCAAGCCCCCCCCAGGGTCCCCACAGGGCCCCACAGGCCCCAGCAGGCCCCCCCAGACTCCCCCAAGGCCCCCACCAGGTCCCCACAGGCTATTCTAGGTCCGCTCAGGCTCCCATAGGTCCCCCCAAGGCCCGCCAAGGCCCCGCAGGCCCCCCCAGGTTTTTCACAGAACCCCACAGGCGCCCCCAGGCCCCCCCAGGCCCCCCCAGGCCCTCTCAGTCTTTTTTTTTCTGCGAGGGACGTTACAAGGACTGGGAAAGCGAAGCCCAACGGGCAAGCCGAGCAAGACCGGCAAGCCACAACAACCTGGCAAGAAGCCCAAAAAACCACCGCAAGGAGCCGAGGAGAGAGAAAAAGCCAAGCAACGCCTAAACTCGCAGACAGGACAGGGACAGGGACAGGGGCAGCAAGAGGCCAGGAGCCACTGCTGCACGGGCTGCACACACGGCCGCCCCTTCCTCCAAGACACCGAGGAGGGAACCGAAACCAACACCAGGGCCCAACACCAGGGCCAAACCCCACGGCCCAACACCAGGGCCAACACCACGGCCCAACACCAGGGCCAACCCCACAGCCAAACACCAGGGCCCAACACCAGGGCCCAAAACCAGAGCCAACACCACGGCCCAACACCAGGGCAAAAACCACGGCCCAACACCCGGGCCAGCACCACTTTTTTTTTTCTGCGAGGGACGTTACAAGGACTGGGAAAGCGAAGCCCAACGGGCAAGCCGAGCAAGACCGGCAAGCCGCAACAACCTGGCAAGAAGCCCAAAAAACCACCGCAAGGAGCCAAGGAGAGAGAAAAAGCCAAGCAACGCCTAAACTCGCAGACAGGACAGGGACAGGGACGGGGGCAGCAAGGGGCCAGGAGCCACTGCTGCACGGGCGGCACACACGGCCACCCCTACCTCCAAGACACCGAGGAGGGAACTGAAACCAACACCAGGGCCCAACACCAGGGCCAAACCCCAGGGCCCAACACCAGGGCCAACACCACGGCCCAACACCAGGGCCAACCCCACAGCCCAACACCAGGGCCCAACACCAGGGCCCAAAACCAGAGCCAACACCACGGCCCAACACCAGGGCCAAAACCACGGCCCAACACCCGGGCCAGCACCACGGACCAACAACAGGGCCCGTCACCGGAGACAAGCCCCAGGGATGGGCAAAGGCCCCAACAGCGACCACAGCGACAACACAACCACAACCTGCACAACCTCAACAGCCAAGGGGCGAACCCTACACCCTGGGCGACAGCAACAGGAACAACAAACAAAACCGGGCAACCGCCGCAGCGAACCAGGGCAAAACGAGCCCCCCCCCACCGGGGAGCACCAGAGAAAACAGAAAACCCACAGCACGCCCAAAGAGAACCCCGCACCACCGAAACCGCCTCCCAGAGCCACAAAAGCCGCAGGGACGGTGCCACACAAGCGCACCGGAGACAAACAACAACCGACCCCACCCTGGGGGCGTCCCCGCAAGACAGCAGGCCCGAAGACACACCTCCCTCCCAAGACACCCCGCACCGCAGGAACCTCACTCCCACGTCCCCCCGGCTCCCAAGAACCCCCACGGGCGCAGCAGGGGCAACACTGCCTGGCTGGAAGCCAGGGCACAAGCGCGCCGGCGACAAGACACCCGCAGACCCCACCCTGGGGGCGACCCCCGAACCGCACCTGCCTCCCACGGCGGCCTGCACCACACCAACCCTGCACCGAAGCCCCCCCGCCCCTCCCCAGTCCCCCCCCGAAACCCTCCCCAGACCCCCCGGCGCCACACGCACCCCACTCCCAAGAACCCCCCCCTCCAGGCCGCAGGGGCAGCACCGCCGGGACAGAGACCAAGGCACGAGAGCGCCAGCGACAAAACACCCACAGACCCCACACAGGGGGCGACCCCTCAAGACAGCAGCCTCCGAACCGCACCTGCCTCCCGCGGCAGCCTGCACCACACCAACCCTGCTCCTAAGCTCCCCCGACCCCCAAGACCCCCTCCGGCCCCACCCACAGCAAGCCCCGCACCGCACCCCCCTCCCTAGGCAACCCGCACCGCACTCCCCCCACCCTCGAGGCCCCTCGCACCCTAAGGACCTCAGACACCGAGATCCCCCACTCCCAACACCCCGCTCACGACGGCCCCGGCTGCCCTGTCAGCTGAGCTGCTGCCTGGCTGGGCTGGGCGCTGATGGCTGACCCGGATGGGGAGACCTGCTGTGCTGCCTGGGCGCCCCCGGCGGGTGCCTGTGGTGCTGGGACCGGGGCCACCCGGGACAGATGAACCTGCAGACGCGGGCTGCTGCCAGCCACCCGCTGCACGGAGCAGAGGACGCCTTCATGCGCCCAGGAGGCTTCGAAGGCATCCAGCCGGCCGGGCTTCAGCTGTGCTGTGATGTGGCCCCGGGGCAGCCCCGCCAGAGTGTCCTCGGACAGTGCCGCCATGCTGAAATGTGCCCTCATGAGACGCTGCAGCTCCCCAATGACGCAGCCCACCACCGTGGCCGACGGATGGTCATCAGGCTCCGCCCTGTGGTAGTGGCCCCAGACCGCCCACAGCCAAGTGGCTCGAAGGGCTGCCCACAGCAGCTGCAGCCCAGGGCTGGTGGGGTAGGCCGGCCACCCTCCCGGCCAGTCTCCCAGCAGCACAGCCGGCTGTCTGAAAGGCAAGTCCGCGGCCCCGGAGACTGTTGCCCACAGCTCTGCCAGCCAAACCCGAGCTGCGGTGTAAGCCCCGCACTCCAAGAAGACGTGGGTCAGGCTGGCGACATGCAGGTTGCCGTCCACCGAGCAGCTAGGAGCAGAGCAGTGGGCACGCTGCGGCTGACCTTTGGAGGCCAGGTACACCCCGCACGGGAGCCGTCCATGGTGCAGCCGCCAGGCGAGCGCCTTGGCCCGGTTGCTTGCGGGGCAGTCCCACAGCCGCTGCCAGGCCCGCCGGCGGTCGAGGGGAGACATGCCAGCCACTGACCAACAACAGGGCCCGTCACCGAGGACAAACCCCAGGGCCGGGCAAAGGCCCCAACAGCGACCACAGCGACAACACAACCACAACCTGCACAACCTCAACAGCCAAGGGGCAAACCCTACACCCAGGGCGACAGCAACAGGAGCGTCAAACAAAACCGGGCAACCGCCACAGCGAACCAGGGCGGACAAGCCCCCCCCCGCCAGGGAGCACCAGAGGAAACAGGAAAACCACAGCACGCCCAAAGAGAACCCCGCACCACCTAAACCGCCTCCCAGAGCCACAAAAGCCGCAGGGACGGCGCCACACGAAGCGCACCAGAGACAAACAACAACCGACCCCACCCTGGGGGCGTCCCCGCAAGACAGCAGGCCCTAAGACACACCTCCCTCCCAAGACACCCCGCACCGCAGGAACCGCACTCCCGCGGCCCCCCGGCTCCCAAGAACCCCCACGGGCGCAGCAGGGGCAGCACCGCCTGGCTGGAAGCCAGGGCACAAGCGTGCCGGCGACAAGACTCCCGCAGACTCCCACAGACTCCCGCAGACTCCCGCAGACTCCCGCAGACTCCTGCAGACTCCCGCAGACTCCCGCAGACTCCCGCAGCCCCTCCCCAGACCCCCTCCGAAACCCTCCCCATTCCCCCCCGCGCCGCGCGCACCCCACTCCCAAGACCCCCCGTCCCCCAAAAACCCCCTCCAGGCCGCAGGGAGAGCACCGCCGGGTCGGAGACCACAGCACGAGAGCACCTGCGACAAGACACCCACAGACCCCACACAGGGGGCGTCCCCTCCAGACTTGTTGTATCACGCCCACTTGTGGTGGTAGTGAAAACTACCGGTTAGTGATTGAGAGAGGGTAAAGATACCCGACGAAGGAAGACGTACGGAAATCCGTAGAAAGCCGCAGATCCTCCAACGTAGCGTAAGTACGCCTCGTGGCCAAAATATGTAACAAGTGTTACACAAAATAATCACCAACCGATGAAGTCGAACCCAAGTGGGTCTACCAGTGGCAAGTGCCACGACTACGACAAGTCGTCGTAATCCCAGGTGTCTGTGTCCGGCACACAGCACCACCCTTAGCCAGTGCTAGGGTAAAATACAAGGTAATACAACAGGAGAGATACAACAACTATCCCCCCTCAGGACACTGAGTCCCCGCAGCGTGACGGGACAAGGCCCGAATCCGCTCAAGTTCGGGTTTCAGGTCAGGAGTGAAGTTGACTGCAGGCTCCCAGCTGTTGTGCTCAGAAGAGTAACCGGCCCATTTGACCAGGTATTCGTGCACGATTCGCTTCCGACGACCTTTGCCAACGCGCCGGCCGCGGTAGTCCAAAATACGCTCGACCGTGTAGAGGGGCGCTTCGTCCAGCCAGTCTTTTTTTTTTTTTTTTAATTCCGGAGGAACCCCGACTCGGGACATGGGACACACATGTTGTCTGGCGGCTCCACTGATGCTGCCACTTCTGCTGAGTAGCTAGTGTGCCAGGCTTCTGGGCGACTCCACGGGCCAGCTGGACGGTGCTGATGACTGTATGATGAGTCTTGTAAACCTCCGGATGGGACAGGGACAGGGGTGGGCACCCTCCTTTCTCATCACACCCCGGGTAACGGTCACTGACTGGTTTCGATCCCGGGATCCCGGGGGGAATTTCAGGGTTTCCCTGTTGCCAGCCAATGAACCATTGCCTGCTTCTGTGGGGTGCAGGTAAGTTCCAAATGTCCTTGGTGGGACTTGAACCCGGGTCACCCGGGCCGAAAGCAGTGCCTTAACTTTCGGTGTAGAACTTACCTTCTCAGGTCCTGCAGGTTCATCAGAGGCCTCAACAGCAAGGGTGTTGTCAACCGAGGGCTCCGTTCCCGGCTTGCTCCAATAAGGACGCAAAAGCGACACATGGAAAGTGGGGTGAATGCGCAAAGAAGTTGGAAGGACTAGCTCTGCCGCGGCCTGCCTGACCATGCGCTTCACAGGGAAAGGACCCACCCAACGCGGAAGCAGCTTTCGCGGACCCTTGGCAAGCTGCCGCAGGTTCTTAGTGTTCAGAAGCACAAGTTGCCCCTCGCGAAAGGACGCGTCTTGCTTACCGCGGTTGTAGTAGTCAGCCGCACGTTGCAGAGCCCGCTCGAGGCACTGCTTGGCGTCCGCAATGCGAGCGGTGTACGACTTGACAAAGACCTTCGATGCTGGAACAAGGGCATCGATCTCACGCACGACGGGTGTCGCGGGATGGAAGCCGTAATTCAGGAACCTACAGCAACAGGAGGCCCGCTGGCACCAACACTGGCTGGCTCAGCAAGCGCCCAGCCGCAGCCGGTGGTTTGCCATGAACCCCACGCCCAGCCCCGGCTGGATGCAGCCCCGCTCCTCCCCCCCATCACTGCCCTCGGCCGCTGCAAGCCCGGTCAGCCAGCCTAGCAGCCGCCATGCGGCACCGCACCAGCAGGACCCCGGTGCTGCCGCCGGACCGTCGGCGCCCGCCGGGCCGGCCCCGGAGGCAGACCCGGCAGCTGATGGCCCGGCTGGCATGTCTCCCCTCGACCGCCAGCGGGCCTGGCAGCGGCTGTGGGACTGCCCCGCAAGCAACCGGGCCAAGGCGCTCGCCTGGCGGCTGCACCATGGACGGCTCCCGTGCGGGGTGTACCTGGCCTCCAAAGGTCAGCCGCAGCGTGCCCACTGCTCTGCTCCTAGCTGCTCGGTGGACGGCAACCTGCATGTCGCCAGCCTGACCCACGTCTTCTTGGAGTGCGGGGCTTACACCGCAGCTCGGGTTTGGCTGGCAGAGCTGTGGGCAACAGTCTCCGGGGCCGCGGACTTGCCTTTCAGACAGCCGGCTGTGCTGCTGGGAGACTGGCCGGGAGGGTGGCCGGCCTACCCCACCAGCCCTGGGCTGCAGCTGCTGTGGGCAGCCCTTCGAGCCACTTGGCTGTGGGCGGTCTGGGGCCACTACCACAGGGCGGAGCCTGATGACCATCCGTCGGCCACGGTGGTGGGCTGCATCATTGGGGAGCTGCAGCGTCTCATGAGGGCACATTTCAGCATGGCGGCGCTGTCCGAGGACACTCTGGCGGGGCTGCCCCGGGGCCACATCACAGCACAGCTGAAGCCCGGCCGGCTGGATGCCTTCGAAGCCTCCTGGGCGCATGAAGGCGTCCTCTGCTCCGTGCAGCGGGTGGCTGGCAGCAGCCCGCGTCTGCAGGTTCATCTGTCCCGGGTGGCCCCGGTCCCAGCACCACAGGCACCCGCCGGGGGCGCCCAGGCAGCACAGCAGGTCTCCCCATCCGGGTCAGCCATCAGCGCCCAGCCCAGCCAGGCAGCAGCTCAGCTGACAGGGCAGCCGGGGCCGTCGTGAGCGGGGTGTTGGGAGTGGGGGATCTCGGTGTCTGAGGTCCTTAGGGTGCGAGGGGCCTCGAGGGTGGGGGGAGTGCGGTGCGGGTTGCCTAGGGAGGGGGGTGCGGTGCGGGGCTTGCTGTGGGTGGGGCCGGAGGGGGTCTTGGGGGTCGGGGGAGCTTAGGAGCAGGGTTGGTGTGGTGCAGGCTGCCGCGGGAGGCAGGTGCGGTTCGGAGGCTGCTGTCTTGAGGGGTCGCCCCCTGTGTGGGGTCTGTGGGTGTTTTGTCGCTGGCGCTCTCGTGCCTTGGTCTCTGTCCCGGCGGTGCTGCCCCTGCGGCCTGGAGGGGGGGGTTCTTGGGAGTGGGGTGCGTGTGGCGCCGGGGGGTCTGGGGAGGGTTTCGGGGGGGGACTGGGGAGGGGCGGGGGGGCTTCGGTGCAGGGTTGGTGTGGTGCAGGCCGCCGTGGGAGGCAGGTGCGGTTCGGGGGTCGCCCCCAGGGTGGGGTCTGCGGGAGTCTTGTCGCCGGCGCGCTTGTGCCCTGGCTTCCAGCCAGGCGGTGCTGCCCCTGCTGCACCCGTGGGGGTTCTTGGGAGCCGGGGGGCCGCGGGAGTGCGGTTCCTGTGGTGCGGGGTGTCTTGGGAGGGAGGTGTGTCTTGGGGCCTGCTGTCTTGCGGGGACGCCCCCAGGGTGGGGTCGGTTGTTGTTTGTCTCTGGTGCGCTTTGTGTGGCGCCATCCCTGCAGCTTTTGTGGCTCTGGGAGGCGGTTTAGGTGGTGCGAGGTTCTCTTCGGGCGTGCTGTGGCTTTCCTGTTTCCTCTGGTGCTCCCCGGCGGGGAGGGGCTTGTCCGCCCTGGTTCGCTGTGGCGGTTGCCCGGTTTTGTTTGCCGTTCCTGTTGCTGTCGCCCTGGGTGTAGGGTTCGCCCCTTGGTTGTTGAGGTTGTGCAGGTTGTGGTTGTGTTGTCGCTGTGGTCGCTGTTGGGGCCTTTGCCCGGCCCGGGGGTTTGTCCTCGGTGACGGGCCCTGTTGTTGGTCCGTGGTGCTGGCCCGGGTGTTGGGCCGTGGTTTTTGCCCTGGTGTTGGGCCGTGGTGTTGGCTCTGGTTTTGGGCCCTGGTGTTGGGCCCTGGTGTTGGGCCGTGGTGTTGGCCCTGGTGCTGGGCCCTGGGGTTTGGCCCTGGTGTTGGGCCCTGGTGTTGGTTTCGGTTCCCTCCTCGGTGTCTTGGAGGAAGGGGCAGCCGTGTGTGCCGCCCGTGCAGCAGTGGCTCCTGGCCTCTTGCTGCCCCCGTCCCTGTCCCTGTCCTGTCTGCGAGTTTAGGCGTTGCTTGGCTTTTTCTCTCTCTTCGGCTCCTTGCGGTGGTTTCTTGGGCTTCTTGCCAGGTCGTTGTGGCTTGCCGGTCTTGCTCGGCTTGCCCGTTGGGCTTCGCTTTCCCAGTCCTTGTAACGTCCCTCGCAGAAAAAAAAGGAAGTGGCAGCATCAGTGGAGCCGCCAGACAACAAAAAAAAAGACAGCGACCCCCGAACCGCACCTGCCTCCCACGGCAGCCTGCACCACACCAACCCTGCACCGAAGCTCCCCCGACCCCCAAGACCCCCTCAGGCCCCACCCACAGCAAGCCCCGCACCGCACCCCCCGCCCTAGGCAACCTGCACCGCACTCCCCCCACCCTCGAAGCCCCTCGCACCCTAAGAACCTCAGACACCGAGACCCCCGACTCCCAACACCCCACTCACGACGGCCCCGGCTGCCCTGTCAGCTGAGCCGCTGCCTGGCTGGGCTGGGCGCTGATGGCTGACCCGGATGGGGAGACCTGCTGTGCTGCCTGGGCGCCCCCGGCGGATGCCTGTGGTGCTGGGACCGGGGCCACCCGGGACAGATGAACCTGCAGACGCGGGCTGCTGCCAGCCACCCGCTGTACGGAGCAGAGGACGCCTTCATGCGCCCAGGAGGCTTCGAAGGCATCCAACCGGCCGGGCTTCAGCTGCGCTGTGATGTGGCCCCGGGGCAGCCCCGCCAGAGTGTCCTCGGAGAGCGCCGCCATGCTGAAATGTGCCCTCATGAGACGCTGCAGCTCCCCAATGACGCAGCCCACCACCGTGGCCGATGGATGGTCATCAGGCTCCGCCCTGTGGTAGTGGCCCCAGACCGCCCACAGCCAAGTGGCTCGAAGGGCTGCCCACAGCAGCTGCAGCCCAGGGCTGGCGGGGTAGGCCGGCCACCCTCCTGGCCAGTCCCCCAGTAGCACAGCCGGCTGGCTGAAGGGCAAGTCCGCGGCCCCGGAGACTGCCGCCCGCAGCTCTGCCAGCCAGACCCGAGCTGCGGTGTAAGCCCCACACTCCAAGAAGACGTGGGTCAGGCTGGCGACATGCAGGCTGCCGTCCACCGAGCAGCTAGGAGCAGAGCAGTGGGCACGCTGCGGCTGACCTTTGGAGGCCAGGTACACCCCGCACGGGAGCCGTCCATGGTGCAGCCGCCAGGCTAGCGCCTTGGCCCGGTTGCTTGCAGGGCAGTCCCACAGCCGCTGCCAGGCCCGCCGGCGGTCGAGGGGAGACATGCCAGCCGGGCCATCAGCTGCCTGGTCTACCTCCGGGGCCGGCCCGGCGGGTGCCGACGGTCCGGCGGCAGCACCGGGGTCCTGCTGGTGCGGTGCCACATGGCGGCGGCCAGGCTGGCTGACCGGGCTTGCAGCGGCCGAGGGCAGTGATGGGGGGGAGGAGCAGGGCCGCATCCAGCCGGGGCTGGGTGTGGGGTTCATGGCAAACCACCGGCTGCGGCTGGGCGCTTGCTGAGCCAGCCAGTGTTGGTGCCAGCGGGCCTCCTGTTGCTGTAGCTGGCTGTGCGGCTGCTCGGGCCACGCCGCGGGCATGAGGGGCCCCGTGTCCTGGTCCCGGCCCCAGCTGTGACCGCGGGCGGTGAGGCGGTGGCGCACCTCACTCACTGTGTAGTGGATGAGGGGCAGCACGCCGTGGCCGTGGCTGAGGGGGTAGCACTGGACCGAGTCCCAAAGCCCCAGCAGCTGGTATTCCACTGGCCATGAGGAGGCGCGTTGGGCCGGGGGCGCCTCGTTGTAATGCTGATGGTCCTCCAAGGTCCAGTGTCGGCGCGGCTTGCGGCCCGGCAGCACGCAGGCTGCAGGCCAGTCGGCGTCCCCTGCTGCTCCGGCCTGCTCGCTGTCTGGGGGCACCAAGCGGCCGTTGGGCAGGACGGCCCACAAGACTCCCGTAGGGCTGCTTACCCGGCTGCCATCGGGCGACAGGAGCCAGTCGGGCGCCGGCGGCAGTTCGGGGTCCAGGGGGTCGGCTGGCAGCAGTCTCCGCCAGTCGGCTGGGAGGGCCCCAAGGACTGCCTGCATGAGGGGCTCGTGCTGGGTCATGGGCGACGCTGCACGGAGCTCGGCCAGGGTGCGGGGTCCAAGGTGGGCGGTCCCAGCCGGCGGGGTGAAGGGCTGGTCGGTGGCGGGGTCACGCAGGGCTGCATTGAAGAACAGGGGCTCATGCAGGATGGCACGTGCGTCCGTGGTCTCGGGGTAGGCCAGCCGGGTCGGGAGCGAGGAGCGGTAGGACTGCACCAGGCTGGCAATGAACGTAGGCAGGCTGGGGGGCGGTTCCGCCGTGCCATACACCCAGCCCCACCCAGTGGTCCCATCTGGCCTGTACTCGTCGAGCAGACCCCCGCATGATCTGCTTCCATGGCTGCTGGCCGGGCTGAGCGAGCTGGGTGAGGGGCTTCGCATGCAGGGCGACCATGAAGGCGTCGAGGTCGAGATGGCCGACACCGCCACAGTCGCGATCCTGGCAGGCGATCTCCGGGCCAGGCTTCAGCAGGGCCCGTCCGTGGCACACCAGGGACGCGTCTTCCTCCAGGAGCGACCAGGCCACAAAGCCGTCGATATGCTTGCGGAGTGCCGCCAGCTGGGGTGGGGTGGGGCGGATGATGGAGAGGTGGTATGCCAGGGTGTTTCCCAGAGACTACTGAACTGGTGTTACAGTCATCCGCTTGAAGCACCACTATACTTCAGCATGTACGTATGCAATATGACCAGGCGAAGCGCTTCCTGCTGGAAACGCTTGCGCCTAGGTAGGACTCGCACTGGACGAGCAGTGATTGGTTCCGGAGCCCGGGCATGGGCCCGGTCCCCGGTTCGAGCCCAACCGAGAGCGTTCGTCTGCGCTCCAACTGTCAGTCAGTTTGACCAGATATTTCCCAGCCACCAACGGTGCACGACAGCTGTCATGTGCAGCGGACTGCACGCATGCGTCCCCCTCCGGACCCCCCAGGCGCCCCCGAAGGTCCCACAAGGCCCCCTTGCGCCCCCCCAACCTCCCCCAAGCCCCCCCCAGGGTCCCCACAGGAACCCACAGGCCCCAGCAGGCCCCCCCAGACTCCCCCGGGTCCCCACAGGCTATTCTAGGTCCGCTCAGGCTCCCATTTTGTTTTCTGCGAGGGACGTTACAAGGACTGGGAAAGCGAAGCCCAACGGGCAAGCCGAGCAAGACCAGCAAGCCACAACAACCTGGCAAGAAGCCCAAGAAACCACTGCAAGGAGCCGAGGAGAGAGAAAAAGCCAAGCAACGCCTAAACTCGCAGACAGGACAGGGACAGGGACGGGGGCAGCAAGAGGCCAGGAGCCACTGCTGCACGGGCGGCACACACGGCCGCCCCTTCCTCCAAGACACCGAGGAGGGAACCGAAACCAACCCCAGGGCCCAACACCAGGGCCAACACCACGGCCCAACACCAGGGCCAACACCACAGCCCAACACCAGGGCCCAACACCAGGGCCAACACCACGGCCCAACACCAGGGCCAACCCCACAGCCCAACACCAGGGCCGACCCCACAGCCCAACACCAGGGCCCAACACCAGGGCCCAAAACCAGAGCCAACACCAAGGCTCTGGTTTTGGCCAACACCAAGGCTCTGGTCTGGGCAGCCGGGGCCGTCGTGAGCGGGGTGTTGGGAGTGGGGGATCTCGGTGTCTGAGGTCCTTAGGGTGCGAGGGGCCTCGAGGGTGGGGGGAGTGCGGTGCGGGTTGCCTAGGGAGGGGGGTGCGGTGCGGGGCTTGCTGTGGGTGGGGCCGGAGGGGGTCTTGGGGGTCGGGGGAGCTTAGGAGCAGGGTTGGTGTGGTGCAGGCTGCCGCGGGAGGCAGGTGCACCCCACAGAAGCAGGCAATGGTTCAATGGCTGGCAACAGGGAAACCTTGCAATTCCCCCCGGGATCCCGGGATCGAAACCAGTCAGTGACCATTACCCGGGGTGTGATGAGAAAGGAGGGTGCCCACCCCTGTCCCTGTCCCGTCCGGAGGTTTACAAGACTCATCATACAGTCATCAGCACCGTCCAGCTGGCCCCGTGGAGTCGCCCAGAAGCCTGGCACGCTAGCTACTCAGCAGAAGTGGCAGCATCAGTGGAGCCGCCAGACAACATGTGTGTCCCATGTCCCGAGTCGGGGTTCCTCCGGAATTAAAAAAAAAAAAAAAAAAACCCCTGGGGGCGACCCCCGAACCGCACCTGCCTCCCACGGCGGCCTGCACCACACCAACCCTGCACCGAAGCCCCCCCGCCCCTCCCCAGTCCCCCCCCGAAACCCTCCCCAGAGCCCCCGCCCCTCCCCAGAGCCCCCGCCAGAGCCCCCGCCAGAGCCCCCGCCAAAACCCTAAACCCCCACGCCACCTGGGAATCCCTCTCACTCTGGACCCGGCGGAGGCCGCGCGGCTCTGCTACACCAGCAGAATTCAGCGGGTCCAGCGTCTCGGCCATGTGTGGCGGCGACACGGCCTCAGCCTCGTGGGCAGGGTGCATGTGGCCAAACAGGTGCTGGGAAACACCCTGGCATACCACCTCTCCATCATCCGCCCCACCCCACCCCAGCTGGCGGCACTCCGCAAGCATATAAACGGCTTTGTGGCCTGGTCGCTCCTGGAGGAAGACGCGTCCCTGGTGTGCCACGGACGGGCCCTGCTGAAGCCTGGCCCGGAGATCGCCTGCCAGGATCACGACTGTGGTGGTGTCGGCCATCTCGACCTCGACGCCTTCCTGGTCGCCCTGCATGCTCAGCCCGGCCAGCAGCCATGGAAGCAGATCATGCGGGGTCTGCTCGACGAGTACAGGCCGGATGGGACCACTGGGTGGGGCTGGGTGTATGGCACGGCGGAACCGCCCCCCAGCCTGCCTACGTTCATTGCCAGCCTGGTGCAGTCCCACCAGCCCTGGGCTGCAGCTGCTGTGGGCAGCCCTTCGAGCCACTTGGCTGTGGGCGGTCTGGGGCCACTACCACAGGGCGGAGCCTGATGACCATCCGTCGGCCACGGTGGTGGGCTGCGTCATTGGGGAGCTGCAGCGTCTCATGAGGGCACATTTCAGCATGGCGGCGCTGTCCGAGGACACTCTGGCGGGGCTGCCCCGGGGCCACATCACAGCACAGCTGAAGCCCGGCCGGCTGGATGCCTTCGAAGCCTCCTGGGCGCATGAAGGCGTCCTCTGCTCCGTGCAGCGGGTGGCTGGCAGCAGCCCGCGTCTGCAGGTTCATCTGTCCCGGGTGGCCCCGGTCCCAGCACCACAGGCATCCGCCGGGGGCGCCCAGGCAGCACAGCAGGTCTCCCCATCCGGGTCAGCCATCAGCGCCCCGCCCAGCCAGGCAGCAGCTCAGCTGACAGGGCAGCCGGGGCCGTCGTGAGCGGGGTGTTGGGAGTCGGGTGTCTCGGTGTCTGACGGTGGCGGCCGACGCCGCGACGGCGGCGGCGGCTGAGGCTGCGGCGGCAGCGGCGGCAGACGCCGCGGCGGCGGCGGCGGCCGAAGCCGCGGCGGCGGCGGCGGCTGAAGCCGCGGCGGCGGCGGAGGCTGAAGCCGCGGCGGCGGCGGTGGCCGGAGCCGCGGTGGCGGCGGTGGCAGACGCCGCGGCCCGAGCTGGCACAGCTGCGGGCGCCGGCAACGGCGCTGTGAGGGGGGTTGCCCCCAGCGGAGACACGGCCAACGGAACCGTTCCCCTTCCCTCGGTGCAGCCCGCCGTGCCACGCGAGGCCACGCATGGCGCCAACGGCATGCAAACGGTAAGACAGGATGCGGCCATGAAGGGGAGGAAGAGTCGCTTAAGGCAGCGGGGTAGTCCCTACAGCCCGACCTCCACGCACGCCGGGCGTATTGGGCCCGCTAAGGGCAGGAATTACGGGATACACCCCACACGGGCTCTGTTGGTAGCCCCTGGCAGTAGTAACCCCGCCACCTCACGCAAATACGCTGCCCCGACCGCAGGACGGACGGATCCGGCCACGCGATGTGCAGCAGTCGGGAGTATCCCCAGCCTCCAAGAACCAGAAGAAGGCGACGGCGGGCTAAGGAGCGAGCGACGGGAACCAGCGGATGGGCGCGCCCTGTCTGCACCGCGGGGAGACACATATAGCTGGCGGGCCAGAAGCTGCAGCCCCAGAGACAGGGAATCAGGAAGCCATGTAATAGGTCGTCGCCGGTGGGCGAGCGGACGGTGCACAGTTAGCAGGATTGCGGGGCGAGGTGTGCACCGCAGACGGTGGGGGGCGAGAGCTCTGAGGGACAAGTGCAGTCAGGTAGCTGTTGTGGCACAGTTAAGGGCATCGCAAAAACGTGATGGGAACGGGGCAATGTGGGCCGGCACGCGTGATCGGGAAGCTGGCAATGAAATCCCTGGGACCGGGCACGGGAAGCTGATGATTAGGTGGACAAGAGACGGAAGGAAGGCTTGGAAGGAGGGAAGCAGGACGCACTGCCGCGGCGGAACCTTCTTGCATGGAAGAGATGCAGGGGACCAGCAGAGACTCGCCGCCAAACAAGCGGGCGATGGGAAGGGAGAGATCGACGAGAGTGTAACGGCCAGGACATTACAACTGCAGCCAGTACGCACACAGCGTGCACAACCAAGCCGCGAGCATAGCCACACGCCTGCACTGCGACATCTGACCCGCATGATAGGATCACCCCTGCCCGCACACAGGGCCCAGAGGATTCAGGCACCACACACCCAGCAAACACGACTGCACCGCCTGACTGTGCTCTGGCCCCCACCCGCCGCGACCACCGCCCCACCCACATATCACGAGCCGCAGGTAGCACAATTCCGTCAAATACACGCTATTAACAACCTCATGGGCCGCCGGGTCCTTGAGCCACCGACCGTTTTTTTTTTTTTTTTTTGAATTCCGGAGGAACCCGGACTCGGGACATGGGACACACATGTTGTCTGGCGGCTCCACTGATGCTGCCACTTCTGCTGAGTAGCTAGCGTGCCAGGCTTCTGGGCGACTCCACGGGCCAGCTGGACGGTGCAGATGACTGTATGATGAGTCTTGTAAACCTCCGGACAGGACAAGGACAGGGGTGGGCACCCTCCTTTCTCATCACACCCCGGGTAATGGTCACTGACCGGTTTCGATCCCGGGATCCCGGGGGGAATTGCAAGGTTTCCCTGTTCCGGCCAATGAACCATTGCCTCGTTCTGTGAACCGTACTGCAGTACTGCAACGCCGTACAGCTCCGGCTCAACGAACTAGCCAGACACAACCCACGAGAAACTGGCACTGCCAAACTCTGGAGCCATGCATTTAACCGATATACCGGAAATTTCAGTGTCATGCTGGTGAACCACTACCTACGACACTGCGTCAATTTGCAGGGCGGTACATGCCCCTACCTCGCATCCGTCTCCTGCGGCTACACCATCCCACCCGGAAGCAGTCGTGAAACCATTCTAGCCGGAATTGCGGCACACACACCCAACGGCAGTACGGCCCTCTCACTTGGATTCGTACTGCAAGGGCCAGCCCACACCATAGCGGTTAAGCGCGCCGGGGACAACTGGTTCCGCATTGACTCAGCTGAGGTGGCAGGACAAAGCCAAAGGCCCATGGACAACAGCCAATGGGCACGGCTAACAGGCCACGTCCACTACCTGGCGTCGGTAGACATTTTGACCATCAATCACATGATGCTGGATTTCCGCCACATCCCGGGGCCGGACGAGTGGCACACAATGGAAGGACGCACGCAGAACACTCAGCCACCCACAGCCCCCGCCACCCTCGACCTCACGGACCCTAGCCCCACACCGATGGCACTGGAAGAGTCGGACCACTGGCAAAACGCAGAATGCGTGGCAACCAGACACGATGCAGCCGACATCCACTCCACACCGATGGAGATCGACGAGGCAGACCTCACGAGAACCGAAGGACGTATGCAAACCCCCCCATCACAGCTCGAACACCCCCTACCCCCGACCCGTGCGCATGAGGATCTGAACGCCGCCGAGCTAAGCGCTGCCCAGCACGAGAACCCCGGTGATAACCCTGCAACCACAGCCGCTGAACCAAGTCCCATGGAAATGGATCCTGCGGAACCTGGGACGGGTGCAGCACAGCCATTGCCGGACGCTCACAACGTCGAGCTCCACCCGCGCGAAACGCAGCCAGACCTCCAGGGGGCCCGCCCAGCAGACGCGGGCACCACATCGGCGCGCCGCTCCAACGCGGACGGAGCCGCAAACCGCAACCCCGGGCCACAAGCAGCGGCACCTGCAAGTAGAAGCAGGAAACGGACCAGAGGTCAGACGGGAACGACGCCAGCAACCCATACCATCACATACCACCTCCGTCGTATGCTGGGACTCCCCATCCGACCGGGACGGAACCAACGGGCGGACGAAACGCCGAACGTAGCGGAGGCAGCTCGGGGGACCGCACATACCCCTCCCAACCCGGCCCCGGAGCCAACACACACCACGCACACACCCGCCGAACCAACCGCCCCACATACACAACAGCGCAAGCGCCACGCAAACAACCCCCCCATGCCGCAACCTCGCCCCAAACCGAAATCAGGACCCCAGCATCAGCACATGACAAAATACGTGCTACCCAAGAAACCCAGGACGGAGGCCCCTGCCGCACCTGCTGAAACTCCCCAGAGGACCGTGCCAGCGCCACCCGTCCCCGCACCAGGAGACCCACGGCCCGGCCACCTCAAGATCCTCACGATGAATACCCGCGGCCTGCAGGGGCACCGCGAGGGAATAAAACACCTGTTAGACGAACACAAACCAGACATAATGGTGCTAACGGAAACCAAACTGAGCGCCCATCACCGGCGAGCCATCGCCGGGGCGAAGAACACCCTGAAACCCTACCATACATACATGAGTAACCACCCGCACGACAGTAACCCCAATGTACGGCAGGCAGGAGTGATGATCGGCGTGGCAGACCGCTTCCATCGCCAAGGCAGCGCAACGGCAGAACCTGTGCCCCTGGAGCTCAGTGGGTACATAGGACATGTGCGCATCGCACCCCCGGGCAGTACGGCTCTACATATCATAGGGGTATACTGCCCGGCCGACCCCACCGCCAGGCAGAAAATATACGATTACGGACGGGCGGCCGCGCTGCAAGCCAATGCTAAGGGCGAACACCTTGTGATGGCGGGCGACTGGAATGCAACACTCAAACTGAGCGACCGGTCTACGGGCACCTGCAATGCGACAGACCGTGCGCACCGACGCTTCTCAGAAGAAACAGGCCTAAAACCGGTGGACACGGCGCGACGTGAGTACACATACACACAATCACAGCAGGGACACGATACCCACCACAGCCGCATCGACGATGTCCTCCTCGCCGCTCAGACCAGCAACGCTGCGGCAATGGAAGGGAAAGCGTACGAACAAGTCTATGAGTGTGGCGGGAACTTTGACCACAAACCGCTCTGCACCCTCCTACCCCTAGCAGGCATCAGGCTCCTGCCCGCCCCCGCTGCCCAACCCCCCCCCGACCTTACCCCAAGCTCCTGGAGCCGGATCCAACTACCCGTACAAAAAGAGAGCAAAACCAAAGCACGCATGGAGATGGAGGCGACGCTCACAGAGGCCAGACCCCACACAGGGGGCGACCCCTCAAGACAGCGACCCCCGAACCGCACCTGCCTCCCACGGCAGCCTGCACCACACCAACCCTGCACCGAAGCTCCCCCGACCCCCAAGACCCCCTCAGGCCCCACCCACAGCAAGCCCCGCACCGCCGTGTCTGCTGCTGGGACTGGGATGTCCTCCACCTTCGCCTACGCCTCCTATGCATCTACGCCCCGTCGGTGGCCGCCAGCCGCCCAGAGTTCTTCCAAAGCCTGCAGCCATACCTCGAGACAGACCGCCACATTCTGCTTGGAGGGGACCTTAACTGCGTCCTGCATGCGGGTGACGAGGCCCAACCGTCTGCCCATCGGGCCGGCGGGAGGCCTGCACTGCAGGCCCTGGTCCACGGGGCCAATCTGGTCGACCCCTGGCTGTCTTCCGGCGTGGGGGGGGGCTTCACTCACCCGGCATCACCAACTCGACCGCCGGTGGCACGCCTGGACCGCTGGCTCATTAGCCAACCTCTGCAGCAGTACGTGACAGCTGTTCGGGTGGTGCCAGGCGCCCCGGGGGATCATCATGGGGTGCTCTTGGAGCTGGCGCTGCCAGGGCTCCCCACCCTCGGCCGCAGCAGCTGGGCGTTCCCCACGTACCTGCTGTACCACCCCAGCCTGCTGCCCCGCCTGCAGTCGGCAGTGGAGCTGGCAATCCAGGCCGTCCAGCAGCAAGACGCCGCTGCTAACCCACGTGAGGTGTGGGAATGTCTGAAAGGTCGCCTCCGCAGTGCAGCCGATCACCTCCACAGACAGCACCTGACGGACCAGGCCGCCAGCCTGAGGGCGGCCAAACACGCTGCGTGTGCAGCCCTGGCAGCCATGCAGCATGCTATGCCCGGGCCCGACGCCGGCGCCTTGGCAGCACAGGCCTGCAGCCAGCTCACCACGGCAGTCAAACAGGCCGCCATCCGCCGCACAGCAGCGCTGGACGCCGCGTACACGCAGCATGGCGACAAGGGCACCGGCTGGTTCCACCAGCTCGGACGCGAGGTGCGCACCCGGGAGCCAGTCACCCACCTCTCAGTCCCGGGTCAGCCCCTCCCGGTTCCGCTCAGTGACCCGGGTGCGGCCGCCGCTATCACAGCCGCGGCCCACGCCACGTACAGCAGTGACAGCCCCACGGGTCTGTTCCGGGTGGAGCAGGTGGACCTGACAGCCCAAGACCAGCTCCTGCAGCACCTCCGCCGCCGGCTCCCCCAGCCCCTCAGGGAAGCTGCCGACGCAGCCCCAGCCGCCGGCGAGCTGCAGCTGGACGAACTTGCGGCTGCTCTGTCGTCCTGTCTGAATGGCACCGCCCCTGGCTCGGACGGCCTGCCTTATGAGGTGTACCGGGTGCTGTGGCCGCTGCTGGGCCCGCTGCTGCTCGCCGCCGCCAACGCAGCCTTCACCCAGGGATCCGTGGAGACCGGGGCCGCAGCTGCCGACTCCCTGCCGCTCAGCTGGCGCGAAGGGGTCATCACTCTCATCTACAAAGGCAAAGGCCTGCCCCGGCCCAGCCTGAGCAGCTACCGGCCCATCACCCTGCTCCAATGCGACTACAAGCTTGTCTGCAAGGCCGTCAGCAATCGCCTACAGCCGGCACTGGACTACCTGATAGACCCGCTGCAGACTGCCTTCGTCAGCGGCCGGGACATCCGCGACAACACCCTTTACCACCTGGCCCTGGCGGAGTGGGTGCGGCACTCGCAGCAACCGGCAGCCCTCATCATACTCGACATCGAGAAGGCCTACGACCGGGTCCATCGCCCCTGGCTCTACCGGGTGGCCGAGGCCATGGGCTTCGGTCAGCACACACAGCGCTGGCTGCGCCTGCTCACGTCAGATGGCTCCTGCCGGGTGGTGGTCAATGGGCACCAGTCAGCACCTTTCCCGGTCCGCAACGGCCTTCAGCAGGGCAGCACCCTGTCGCCCGTCCTGTGGGTCATGCAGCTGGAACCTCTCACCTCGTACCTGCACCACCTGCGCAGCACCAACGCTCTCCGCACCCCCACCCTCCCCAACAACGTGCCAGCCCCCCCTGTCACCCACCACGCGGACGATACGGTGCTCACGGTCAGCAATGTCGACAGGGATGGGGAGGTCGCTACCGCGGCAGTCCAGCTGTTCTGCAGGGCCAGCAACGCACGGGTCAATGCCAGCAAGGGGAAGGGGATGGTGCTGGGTACCCACGAGCCGGTGGTGGGGCCCAACGCCGCAACTGGTGCGAGTTTCCCGACTCCCGGTGAGGAACCCCCACGCCACCTGGGAATCCCTCTCACTCTGGACCCGGCGGAGGCCGCGCGGCTCTGCTACACCAGCAGAATTCAGCGGGTTCAGCGTCTCGGCCATGTGTGGCGGCGACACGGCCTCAGCCTCGTGGGCAGGGTGCATGTGGCCAAACAGGTGCTGGGAAACACCCTGGCATACCACCTCTCCATCATCCGCCCCACCCCACCCCAGCTGGCGGCACTCCGCAAGCATATCGACGGCTTTGTGGCCTGGTCGCTCCTGGAGGAAGACGCGTCCCTGGTGTGCCACGGACGGGCCCTGCTGAAGCCTGGCCCGGAGATCGCCTGCCAGGATCACGACTGTGGCGGTGTCGGCCATCTCGACCTCGACGCATTCATGGTCGCCCTGCATGCGAAGCCCCTCGCCCAGCTCGCTCAGCCCGGCCAGCAGCCATGGAAGCAGATCATGCGGGGTCTGCTCGACGAGTACAGGCCGGATGGGACCACTGGGTGGGGCTGGGTGTATGGCACGGCGGAACCGCCCCCCAGCCTGCCTACGTTCATTGCCAGCCTGGTGCAGTCCTACCGCTCCTCGCTCCCGACCCGGCTGGCCTACCCAGAGACCACGGACGCGCGTGCCATCCTGCATGAGCCCCTGTTCTTCAATGCAGCCCTGCGTGACCCCGCCACCGACCAGCCCTTCACCCCGCCGGCTGGGACCGCCCACCTGGGACCCCGCACCCTGGCCGAGCTCCGTGCAGCGTCGCCCATGACCCAGCACGAACCCCTCATGCAGGCGGTCCTTGGGGCCATCCCAACCGACTGGCGGAGACTGCTGCCAGCCGACCCCCTGGACCCCGAACTGCCGCCGGCGCCCGACTGGCTCCTGTCGCCCGATGGCAGCCGGGTCAGCAGCCCTACGGGAGTCTTGTGGGCCGTCCTGCCCAACGGCCGCTTGGTGCCCCCAGACAGCGAGCAGGCCGGAGCAGCAGGGGACGCCGACTGGCCTGCAGCCTGCGTGCTGCCGGGCCGCAAGCCGCGCCGACACTGGACCTTGGAGGACCATCAGCGATACAGCGAGGCGCCCCCGGCCCAACGCGCCTCCTCATGGCCAGTGGAATACCAGCTGCTGGGGCTTTGGGACTCGGTCCAGTGCTACCCCCTCAGCCACGGCCACGGCACGCTGCCCCTCATCCACTACACAGTGAGTGAGGTGCGCCACTGCCTCACCGCCCGCGGCCACAGCTGGGGCCGGGACCAGGACACGGAGCCCCTCATGCCCGCGGCGTGGCCCGAGCAGCCGCACAGCCAGCTACAGCAACAGGAGGCCCGCTGGCACCAACACTGGCTGGCTCAGCAAGCGCCCAGCCGCAGCCGGTGGTTTGCCATGAACCCCACGCCCAGCCCCGGCTGGATGCGGCCCCGCTCCTCCCCCCCATCACTGCCCTCGGCCGCTGCAAGCCCGGTCAGCCAGCCTAGCAGCCGCCATGCGGCACCGCACCAGCAGGACCCCGGTGCTGCCGCCGGACCGTCGGCACCCGCCGGGCCGGCCCCGGAGGCAGACCCGGCAGCTGATGGCCCGGCTGGCATGTCTCCCCTCGACCGCCGGCGGGCCTGGCAGCGGCTGTGGGACTGCCCCGCAAGCAACCGGGCCAAGGCGCTCGCCTGGCGGCTGCACCATGGACGGCTCCCGTGCGGGGTGTACCTGGCCTCCAAAGGTCAGCCGCAGTGTGCCCACTGCTCTGCTCCTAGCTGCTCGGTGGACGGCAACCTGCATGTCGCCAGCCTGACCCACGTCTTCTTGGAGTGCGGGGCTTACACCGCAGCTCGGGTTTGGCTGGCAGAGCTGTGGGCAACAGTCTCCGGGGCCGCGGACTTGCCTTTCAGACAGCCGGCTGTGCTGCTGGGAGACTGGCCGGGAGGGTGGCCGGCCTACCCCACCAGCCCTGGGCTGCAGCTGCTGTGGGCAGCCCTTCGAGCCACTTGGCTGTGGGCGGTCTGGGGCCACTACCACAGGGCGGAGCCTGATGACCATCCGTCGGCCACGGTGGTGGGCTGCGTCATTGGGGAGCTGCAGCGTCTCATGAGGGCACATTTCAGCATGGCGGCGCTCTCCGAGGACACTCTGGTGGGGCTGCCCCGGGGCCACATCACAGCACAGCTGCAGCCCGGCCGGCTGGATGCCTTCGAAGCCTCCTGGGCGCATGAAGGCGTCCTCTGCTCCGTGCAGCGGGTGGCTGGCAGCAGCCCGCGTCTGCAGGTTCATCTGTCCCGGGTGGCCCCGGTCCCAGCACCACAGGCACCCGCCGGGGGCGCCCAGGCAGCACAGCAGGTCTCCCCATCCGGGTCAGCCATCAGCGCCCAGCCCAGCCAGGCAGCAGCTCAGCTGACAGGGCAGCCGGGGCCGTCGTGAGCGGGGTGTTGGGAGTGGGGGATCTCGGTGTCTGAGGTCCTTAGGGTGCGAGGGGCCTCGAGGGTGGGGGGAGTGCGGTGCGGGTTGCCTAGGGAGGGGGGTGCGGTGCGGGGCTTGCTGTGGGTGGGGCCGGAGGGGGTCTTGGGGGTCGGGGGAGCTTAGGAGCAGGGTTGGTGTGGTGCAGGCTGCCGCGGGAGGCAGGTGCGGTTCGGAGGCTGCTGTCTTGAGGGGTCGCCCCCTGTGTGGGGTCTGTGGGTGTTTTGTCGCTGGCGCTCTCGTGCCTTGGTCTCTGACCCGGCGGTGCTGCCCCTGCGGCCTGGAGGGGGGGGTTCTTGGGAGTGGGGTGCGTGTGGCGCCGGGGGGTCTGGGGAGGGTTTCGGGGGGGGACTGGGGAGGGGCGGGGGGGCTTCGGTGCAGGGTTGGTGTGGTGCAGGCCGCCGTGGGAGGCAGGTGCGGTTCGGGGGTCGCCCCCAGGGTGGGGTCTGCGGGTGTCTTGTCGCCGGCACGCTTGTGCCCTGGCTTCCAGCCAGGCAGTGTTGCCCCTGCTGCGCCCGTGGGGGTTCTTGGGAGCCGGGGGGACGTGGGAGTGAGGTTCCTGCGGTGCGGGGTGTCTTGGGAGGGAGGTGTGTCTTCGGGCCTGCTGTCTTGCGGGGACGCCCCCAGGGTGGGGTCGGTTGTTGTTTGTCTCCGGTGCGCTTGTGTGGCACCGTCCCTGCGGCTTTTGTGGCTCTGGGAGGCGGTTTCGGTGGTGCGGGGTTCTCTTCGGGCGTGCTGTGGGTTTTCTGTTTTCTCTGGTGCTCCCCGGTGGGGGGGGGCTCGTTTGCCCTGGTTCGCTGCGGTGGTTGCCCGGTTTTGTTTGTTGTTCCTGTTGCTGTCGCCCAGGGTGTAGGGTTCGCCCCTTGGCTGTTGAGGTTGTGCAGGTTGTGGTTGTGTTGTCGCTGTGGTCGCTGTTGGGGCCTTTGCCCATCCCTGGGGCTTGTCTCCGGTGACGGGCCCTGTTGTTGGTCCGTGGTGCTGGCCCGGGTGTTGGGCCGTGGTTTTGGCCCTGGTGTTGGGCCGTGATGTTGGCTCTGGTTTTGGGCCCTGGTGTTGGGCCCTGGTGTTGGGCTGTGGGGTTGGCCCTGGTGTTGGGCCGTGGTGTTGGCCCTGGTGTTGGGCCCTGGGGTTTGGCCCTGGTGTTGGGCCCTGGTGTTGGTTTCAGTTCCCTCCTCGGTGTCTTGGAGGTAGGGGTGGCCGTGTGTGCCGCCCGTGCAGCAGTGGCTCCTGGCCCCTTGCTGCCCCCGTCCCTGTCCCTGTCCTGTCTGCGAGTTTAGGCGTTGCTTGGCTTTTTCTCTCTCCTTGGCTCCTTGCGGTGGTTTTTTGGGCTTCTTGCCAGGCTGTTGCGGCTTGCCGGTCTTGCTCGGCTTGCCCGTTGGGCTTCGCTTTCCCAGTCCTTGTAACGTCCCTCGCAGAAAAAAAAAAAAAAAAAAAAACCGCACCCCCCGCCCTAGGCAACCTGCACCGCACTCCCCCCACCCTCGAAGCCCCTCGCACCCTAAGAACCTCAGACACCGAGACCCCCGACTCCCAACACCCCACTCACGACGGCCCCGGCTGCCCTGTCAGCTGAGCCGCTGCCTGGCTGGGCTGGGCGCTGATGGCAGTCCCCCAGTAGCACAGCCGGCTGGCTGAAGGGCAAGTCCGCGGCCCCGGAGACTGCCGCCCGCAGCTCTGCCAGCCAGACCCGAGCTGCGGTGTAAGCCCCACACTCCAAGAAGACGTGGGTCAGGCTGGCGACATGCAGGTTGCCGTCCACCGAGCAGCTAGGAGCAGAGCAGTGGGCACGCTGCGGCTGACCTTTGGAGGCCAGGTACACCCCGCACGGGAGCCGTCCATGGTGCAGCCGCCAGGCGAGCGCCTTGGCCCGGTTGCTTGCGGGGCAGTCCCACAGCCGCTGCCAGGCCCGCTGGCGGTCGAGGGGAGACATGCCAGCCGGGCCATCAGCTGCCGGGTCTGCCTCCGGGGCCGGCCCGGCGGGCGCCGACGGTCCGGCGGCAGCACCGGGGTCCTGCTGGTGCGGTGCCGCATGGCGGCTGCTAGGCTGGCTGACCGGGCTTGCAGCGGCCGAGGGCAGTGATGGGGGGGAGGAGCGGGGCTGCATCCAGCCGGGGCTGGGTGTGGGGTTCATGGCAAACCACCGGCTGCGGCTGGGCGCTTGCTGAGCCAGCCAGTGTTGGTGCCAGCGGGCCTCCTGTTGCTGTAGCTGGCTGTGCGGCTGCTCGGGCCACGCCGCGGGCATGAGGGGCCCCGTGTCCTGGTCCCGGCCCCAGCTGTGACCGCGGGCGGTGAGGCGGTGGCGCACCTCACTCACTGTGTAGTGGATGAGGGGCAGCACGCCGTGGCCGTGGCTGAGGGGGTAGCACTGGACCGAGTCCCAAAGCCCCAGCAGCTGGTATTCCACTGGCCATGAGGAGGCGCGTTGGGCCGGGGGCGCCTCGTTGTAATGCTGATGGTCCTCCAAGGTCCAGTGTCGGCGCGGCTTGCGGCCCGGCAGCACGCAGGCTGCAGGCCAGTCGGCGTCCCCTGCTGCTCCGGCCTGCTCGCTGTCTGGGGGCACCAAGCGGCCGTTGGGCAGGACGGCCCACAAGACTCCCGTAGGGCTGCTTACCCGGCTGCCATCGGGCGACAGGAGCCAGTCGGGCGCCGGCGGCAGTTCGGGGTCCAGGGGGTCGGCTGGCAGCAGTCTCCGCCAGTCGGCTGGGAGGGCCCCAAGGACTGCCTGCATGAGGGGCTCGTGCTGGGTCATGGGCGACGCTGCACGGAGCTCGGCCAGGGTGCGGGGTCCAAGGTGGGCGGTCCCAGCCGGCGGGGTGAAGGGCTGGTCGGTGGCGGGGTCACGCAGGGCTGCATTGAAGAACAGGGGCTCATGCAGGATGGCACGTGCGTCCGTGGTCTCGGGGTAGGCCAGCCGGGTCGGGAGCGAGGAGCGGTAGGACTGCACCAGGCTGGCAATGAACGTAGGCAGGCTGGGGGGCGGTTCCGCCGTGCCATACACCCAGCCCCACCCAGTGGTCCCATCTGGCCTGTACTCGTCGAGCAGACCCCCGCATGATCTGCTTCCATGGCTGCTGGCCGGGCTGAGCGAGCTGGGTGAGGGGCTTCGCATGCAGGGCGACCATGAAGGCGTCGAGGTCGAGATGGCCGACACCGCCACAGTCGCGATCCTGGCAGGCGATCTCCGGGCCAGGCTTCAGCAGGGCCCGTCCGTGGCACACCAGGGACGCGTCTTCCTCCAGGAGCGACCAGGCCACAAAGCCGTCGATATGCTTGCGGAGTGCCGCCAGCTGGGGTGGGGTGGGGCGGATGATGGAGAGGTGGTATGCCAGGGTGTTTCCCAGAGACTACTGAACTGGTGTTACAGTCATCCGCTTGAAGCACCACTATACTTCAGCATGTACGTATGCAATATGACCAGGCGAAGCGCTTCCTGCTGGAAACGCTTGCGCCTAGGTAGGACTCGCACTGGACGAGCAGTGATTGGTTCCGGAGCCCGGGCATGGGCCCGGTCCCCGGTTCGAGCCCAACCGAGAGCGTTCGTCTGCGCTCCAACTGTCAGTCAGTTTGACCAGATATTTCCCAGCCACCAACGGTGCACGACAGCTGTCATGTGCAGCGGACTGCACGCATGCGTCCCCCTCCGGACCCCCCAGGCGCCCCCGAAGGTCCCACAAGGCCCCCTTGCGCCCCCCCAACCTCCCCCAAGCCCCCCCCAGGGTCCCCACAGGAACCCACAGGCCCCAGCAGGCCCCCCCAGACTCCCCCGGGTCCCCACAGGCTATTCTAGGTCCGCTCAGGCTCCCATTTTGTTTTCTGCGAGGGACGTTACAAGGACTGGGAAAGCGAAGCCCAACGGGCAAGCCGAGCAAGACCAGCAAGCCACAACAACCTGGCAAGAAGCCCAAGAAACCACTGCAAGGAGCCGAGGAGAGAGAAAAAGCCAAGCAACGCCTAAACTCGCAGACAGGACAGGGACAGGGACGGGGGCAGCAAGAGGCCAGGAGCCACTGCTGCACGGGCGGCACACACGGCCGCCCCTTCCTCCAAGACACCGAGGAGGGAACCGAAACCAACCCCAGGGCCCAACACCAGGGCCAACACCACGGCCCAACACCAGGGCCAACACCACAGCCCAACACCAGGGCCCAACACCAGGGCCAACACCACGGCCCAACACCAGGGCCAACCCCACAGCCCAACACCAGGGCCGACCCCACAGCCCAACACCAGGGCCCAACACCAGGGCCCAAAACCAGAGCCAACACCAAGGCTCTGGTTTTGGCCAACACCAAGGCTCTGGTCTGGGCAGCCGGGGCCGTCGTGAGCGGGGTGTTGGGAGTGGGGGATCTCGGTGTCTGAGGTCCTTAGGGTGCGAGGGGCCTCGAGGGTGGGGGGAGTGCGGTGCGGGTTGCCTAGGGAGGGGGGTGCGGTGCGGGGCTTGCTGTGGGTGGGGCCGGAGGGGGTCTTGGGGGTCGGGGGAGCTTAGGAGCAGGGTTGGTGTGGTGCAGGCTGCCGCGGGAGGCAGGTGCACCCCACAGAAGCAGGCAATGGTTCAATGGCTGGCAACAGGGAAACCTTGCAATTCCCCCCGGGATCCCGGGATCGAAACCAGTCAGTGACCATTACCCGGGGTGTGATGAGAAAGGAGGGTGCCCACCCCTGTCCCTGTCCCGTCCGGAGGTTTACAAGACTCATCATACAGTCATCAGCACCGTCCAGCTGGCCCCGTGGAGTCGCCCAGAAGCCTGGCACGCTAGCTACTCAGCAGAAGTGGCAGCATCAGTGGAGCCGCCAGACAACATGTGTGTCCCATGTCCCGAGTCGGGGTTCCTCCGGAATTAAAAAAAAAAAAAAAAGACTGGCTGGACGAAGCGCCCCTCTACACGGTCGAGCGTATTTTGGACTACCGCGGCCGGCGCGTTGGCAAAGGTCGTCGGAAGCGAATCGTGCACGAATACCTGGTCAAATGGGCCGGTTACTCTTCTGAGCACAACAGCTGGGAGCCTGCAGTCAACTTCACTCCTGACCTGAAACCCGAACTTGAGCGGATTCGGGCCTTGTCCCGTCACGCTGCGGGGACTCAGTGTCCTGAGGGGGGATAGTTGTTGTATCTCTCCTGTTGTATTACCTTGTATTTTACCCTAGCACTGGCTAAGGGTGGTGCTGTGTGCCGGACACAGACACCTGGGTGCGGTTCGGAGGCTGCTGTCTTGAGGGGTCGCCCCCTGTGTGGGGTCTGTGGGTGTTTTGTCGCTGGCGCTCTCGTGCCTTGGTCTCTGTCCCGGCGGTGCTGCCCCTGCGGCCTGGAGGGGGGGGTTCTTGGGAGTGGGGTGCGTGTGGCGCCGGGGGCTCTGGGGAGGGTTTCGGGGGGGGACTGGGGAGGGGCGGGGGGGCTTCGGTGCAGGGTTGGTGTGGTGCAGGCCGCCGTGGGAGGCAGGTGCGGTTCGGGGGTCGCCCCCAGGGTTTTTTTTTTTTTTTTTAATTCCGGAGGAACCCCGACTCGGGACATGGGACACACATGTTGTCTGGCGGCTCCACTGATGCTGCCACTTCTGCTGAGTAGCTAGCGTGCCAGGCTTCTGGGCGACTCCACGGGGCCAGCTGGACGGTGCTGATGACTGTATGATGAGTCTTGTAAACCTCCGGACGGGACAGGGACAGGGGTGGGCACCCTCCTTTCTCATCACACCCCGGGTAATGGTGTTGGGCCCTGGTGTTGGTTTCAGTTCCCTCCTCGGTGTCTTGGAGGTAGGGGTGGCCGTGTGTGCCGCCCGTGCAGCAGTGGCTCCTGGCCCCTTGCTGCCCCCGTCCCTGTCCCTGTCCTGTCTGCGAGTTTCGGCGTTGCTTGGCTTTTTCTCTCTCCTTGGCTCCTTGCGGTGGTTTTTTGGGCTTCTTGCCAGGCTGTTGCGGCTTGCCGGTCTTGCTCGGCTTGCCCGTTGGGCTTCGCTTTCCCAGTCCTTGTCACGTCCCTCGCAGAAAAAACAAAAAAAAAAACCACGGCCCAACACCAGGGCAAAAACCACGGCCCGGGCCAGCACCACTGACCAACAACAGGGCCCGTCACCGAGGACAAACCCCAGGGCCGGGCAAAGGCCCCAACAGCGACCACAGCGACAACACAACCACAACCTGCACAACCTCAACAGCCAAGGGGCGAACCCTACACCCAGGGCGACAGCAACAGGAACGGCAAACAAAACCAGGCAACCGCCACAGCGAACCAGGGCGGACAAGCCCCCCCCCGCCGGGGAGCACCAGAGGAAACAGGAAAACCACAGCACGCCCGAAGAGAACCCCGCACCACCTAAACCGCCTCCCAGAGCCACAAAAGCCGCAGGGACGGCGCCACACGAAGCGCACCAGAGACAAACAACAACCGACCCCACCCTGGGGGCGTCCCCGCAAGACAGCAGGCCCCAAGACACACCTCCCTCCCAAGACACCCCGCACCGCAGGAACCTCACTCCCGCGGCCCCCCGGCTCCCAAGAACCCCCACGGGCGCAGCAGGGGCAGCACCGCCTGGCTGGAAGCCAGGGCACAAGTGCGCCGGCGACAAGACTCCCGCAGACCCCACCCTGGGGGCGTCCCCTCCAGACAGCGACCCCCGAACCACACCTGCCTCCCATAGGTCCCCACAGGCTATTTTAGGTCCGCTCAGGCCCCCCCGGGTCCCCACAGGCTATTCTAGGTCCGCTCAGGCTCCCATAGGTCCCCCCAAGGCCCGCAAAGGCCCCGCAGGCCCCTCCAGGTTTTCCACAGAACCCCACAGGAGCCCCCAGGCCCCCCCAGGCCCCCCCAGGCCCTCCCAGTCCCCCTCCGGACCCCCCAGGCGCCCCCGAAGGTCCCACAAGGCCCCCTTGCGCCCCCCCAACCTCCCCCAAGGCCCCCCAGGCTCCCAACAGGGCCCCACAAACCCCGGCAAGCCCCCTCAGGTCCCCCCAGTCTCCCCCAAGCCCCCCAGGGTCCCCACAGGGCCCCACAAACCCCGGCAAGCCCCCTCAGGTCCCCCCAGACTCCCCCAAGGCCCCCCCCAGGTCCCCACAGGCTATTCTGTCGCTACCGCGGCAGTCCAGCTGTTCTGCAGGGCCAGCAACGCACGGGTCAATGCCAGCAAGGGGAAGGGGATGGTGCTGGGCACCCACACGCCGGTGGTGGGGCCCAACGCCGCAACCGGTGCGAGTTTCCTGACTCCCGGTGAGGAACCCCCACGCCACCTGGGAATCCCTCTCACTCTGGACCCGGCGGAGGCCGCGCGGCTCTGCTACACCAGCAGAATTCAGCGGGTCCAGCGTCTCGGCCATGTGTGGCGGCGACACGGCCTCAGCCTCGTGGGCAGGGTGCATGTGGCCAAACAGGTGCTGGGAAACACCCTGGCATACCACCTCTCCATCATCCGCCCCACCCCACCCCAGCTGGCGGCACTCCGCAAGCATATAAACGGCTTTGTGGCCTGGTCGCTCCTGGAGGAAGACGCGTCCCTGGTGTGCCACGGACGGGCCCTGCTGAAGCCTGGCCCGGAGATCGCCTGCCAGGATCACGACTGTGGTGGTGTCGGCCATCTCGACCTCGACGCCTTCCTGGTCGCCCTGCATGCTCAGCCCGGCCAGCAGCCATGGAAGCAGATCATGCGGGGTCTGCTCGACGAGTACAGGCCGGATGGGACCACTGGGTGGGGCTGGGTGTATGGCACGGCGGAACCGCCCCCCAGCCTGCCTACGTTCATTGCCAGCCTGGTGCAGTCCCACCAGCCCTGGGCTGCAGCTGCTGTGGGCAGCCCTTCGAGCCACTTGGCTGTGGGCGGTCTGGGGCCACTACCACAGGGCGGAGCCTGATGACCATCCGTCGGCCACGGTGGTGGGCTGCGTCATTGGGGAGCTGCAGCGTCTCATGAGGGCACATTTCAGCATGGCGGCGCTGTCCGAGGACACTCTGGCGGGGCTGCCCCGGGGCCACATCACAGCACAGCTGAAGCCCGGCCGGCTGGATGCCTTCGAAGCCTCCTGGGCGCATGAAGGCGTCCTCTGCTCCGTGCAGCGGGTGGCTGGCAGCAGCCCGCGTCTGCAGGTTCATCTGTCCCGGGTGGCCCCGGTCCCAGCACCACAGGCATCCGCCGGGGGCGCCCAGGCAGCACAGCAGGTCTCCCCATCCGGGTCAGCCATCAGCGCCCCGCCCAGCCAGGCAGCAGCTCAGCTGACAGGGCAGCCGGGGCCGTCGTGAGCGGGGTGTTGGGAGTCGGGTGTCTCGGTGTCTGACGGTGGCGGCCGACGCCGCGACGGCGGCGGCGGCTGAGGCTGCGGCGGCAGCGGCGGCAGACGCCGCGGCGGCGGCGGCGGCCGAAGCCGCGGCGGCGGCGGCGGCTGAAGCCGCGGCGGCGGCGGAGGCTGAAGCCGCGGCGGCGGCGGTGGCCGGAGCCGCGGTGGCGGCGGTGGCAGACGCCGCGGCCCGAGCTGGCACAGCTGCGGGCGCCGGCAACGGCGCTGTGAGGGGGGTTGCCCCCAGCGGAGACACGGCCAACGGAACCGTTCCCCTTCCCTCGGTGCAGCCCGCCGTGCCACGCGAGGCCACGCATGGCGCCAACGGCATGCAAACGGTAAGACAGGATGCGGCCATGAAGGGGAGGAAGAGTCGCTTAAGGCAGCGGGGTAGTCCCTACAGCCCGACCTCCACGCACGCCGGGCGTATTGGGCCCGCTAAGGGCAGGAATTACGGGATACACCCCACACGGGCTCTGTTGGTAGCCCCTGGCAGTAGTAACCCCGCCACCTCACGCAAATACGCTGCCCCGACCGCAGGACGGACGGATCCGGCCACGCGATGTGCAGCAGTCGGGAGTATCCCCAGCCTCCAAGAACCAGAAGAAGGCGACGGCGGGCTAAGGAGCGAGCGACGGGAACCAGCGGATGGGCGCGCCCTGTCTGCACCGCGGGGAGACACATATAGCTGGCGGGCCAGAAGCTGCAGCCCCAGAGACAGGGAATCAGGAAGCCATGTAATAGGTCGTCGCCGGTGGGCGAGCGGACGGTGCACAGTTAGCAGGATTGCGGGGCGAGGTGTGCACCGCAGACGGTGGGGGGCGAGAGCTCTGAGGGACAAGTGCAGTCAGGTAGCTGTTGTGGCACAGTTAAGGGCATCGCAAAAACGTGATGGGAACGGGGCAATGTGGGCCGGCACGCGTGATCGGGAAGCTGGCAATGAAATCCCTGGGACCGGGCACGGGAAGCTGATGATTAGGTGGACAAGAGACGGAAGGAAGGCTTGGAAGGAGGGAAGCAGGACGCACTGCCGCGGCGGAACCTTCTTGCATGGAAGAGATGCAGGGGACCAGCAGAGACTCGCCGCCAAACAAGCGGGCGATGGGAAGGGAGAGATCGACGAGAGTGTAACGGCCAGGACATTACAACTGCAGCCAGTACGCACACAGCGTGCACAACCAAGCCGCGAGCATAGCCACACGCCTGCACTGCGACATCTGACCCGCATGATAGGATCACCCCTGCCCGCACACAGGGCCCAGAGGATTCAGGCACCACACACCCAGCAAACACGACTGCACCGCCTGACTGTGCTCTGGCCCCCACCCGCCGCGACCACCGCCCCACCCACATATCACGAGCCGCAGGTAGCACAATTCCGTCAAATACACGCTATTAACAACCTCATGGGCCGCCGGGTCCTTGAGCCACCGACCGTTTTTTTTTTTTTTTTTTGAATTCCGGAGGAACCCGGACTCGGGACATGGGACACACATGTTGTCTGGCGGCTCCACTGATGCTGCCACTTCTGCTGAGTAGCTAGCGTGCCAGGCTTCTGGGCGACTCCACGGGCCAGCTGGACGGTGCAGATGACTGTATGATGAGTCTTGTAAACCTCCGGACAGGACAAGGACAGGGGTGGGCACCCTCCTTTCTCATCACACCCCGGGTAATGGTCACTGACCGGTTTCGATCCCGGGATCCCGGGGGGAATTGCAAGGTTTCCCTGTTCCGGCCAATGAACCATTGCCTCGTTCTGTGAACCGTACTGCAGTACTGCAACGCCGTACAGCTCCGGCTCAACGAACTAGCCAGACACAACCCACGAGAAACTGGCACTGCCAAACTCTGGAGCCATGCATTTAACCGATATACCGGAAATTTCAGTGTCATGCTGGTGAACCACTACCTACGACACTGCGTCAATTTGCAGGGCGGTACATGCCCCTACCTCGCATCCGTCTCCTGCGGCTACACCATCCCACCCGGAAGCAGTCGTGAAACCATTCTAGCCGGAATTGCGGCACACACACCCAACGGCAGTACGGCCCTCTCACTTGGATTCGTACTGCAAGGGCCAGCCCACACCATAGCGGTTAAGCGCGCCGGGGACAACTGGTTCCGCATTGACTCAGCTGAGGTGGCAGGACAAAGCCAAAGGCCCATGGACAACAGCCAATGGGCACGGCTAACAGGCCACGTCCACTACCTGGCGTCGGTAGACATTTTGACCATCAATCACATGATGCTGGATTTCCGCCACATCCCGGGGCCGGACGAGTGGCACACAATGGAAGGACGCACGCAGAACACTCAGCCACCCACAGCCCCCGCCACCCTCGACCTCACGGACCCTTGCCCCACACCGATGGCACTGGAAGAGTCGGACCACTGGCAAAACGCAGAATGCGTGGCAACCAGACACGATGCAGCCGACATCCACTCCACACCGATGGAGATCGACGAGGCAGACCTCACGAGAACCGAAGGACGTATGCAAACCCCCCCATCACAGCTCGAACACCCCCTACCCCCGACCCGTGCGCATGAGGATCTGAACGCCGCCGAGCTAAGCGCTGCCCAGCACGAGAACCCCGGTGATAACCCTGCAACCACAGCCGCTGAACCAAGTCCCATGGAAATGGATCCTGCGGAACCTGGGACGGGTGCAGCACAGCCATTGCCGGACGCTCACAACGTCGAGCTCCACCCGCGCGAAACGCAGCCAGACCTCCAGGGGGCCCGCCCAGCAGACACGGGCACCACATCGGCGCGCCGCTCCAACGCGGACGGAGCCGCAAACCGCAACCCCGGGCCACAAGCAGCGGCACCTGCAAGTAGAAGCAGGAAACGGACCAGAGGTCAGACGGGAACGACGCCAGCAACCCATACCATCACATACCACCTCCGTCGTATGCTGGGACTCCCCATCCGACCGGGACGGAACCAACGGGCGGACGAAACGCCGAACGTAGCGGAGGCAGCTCGGGGGACCGCACATACCCCTCCCAACCCGGCCCCGGAGCCAACACACACCACGCACACACCCGCCGAACCAACCGCCCCACATACACAACAGCGCAAGCGCCACGCAAACAACCCCCCCATGCCGCAACCTCGCCCCAAACCGAAATCAGGACCCCAGCATCAGCACATGACAAAATACGTGCTACCCAAGAAACCCAGGACGGAGGCCCCTGCCGCACCTGCTGAAACTCCCCAGAGGACCGTGCCAGCGCCACCCGTCCCCGCACCAGGAGACCCACGGCCCGGCCACCTCAAGATCCTCACGATGAATACCCGCGGCCTGCAGGGGCACCGCGAGGGAATAAAACACCTGTTAGACGAACACAAACCAGACATAATGGTGCTAACGGAAACCAAACTGAGCGCCCATCACCGGCGAGCCATCGCCGGGGCGAAGAACACCCTGAAACCCTACCATACATACATGAGTAACCACCCGCACGACAGTAACCCCAATGTACGGCAGGCAGGAGTGATGATCGGCGTGGCAGACCGCTTCCATCGCCAAGGCAGCGCAACGGCAGAACCTGTGCCCCTGGAGCTCAGTGGGTACATAGGACATGTGCGCATCGCACCCCCGGGCAGTACGGCTCTACATATCATAGGGGTATACTGCCCGGCCGACCCCACCGCCAGGCAGAAAATATACGATTACGGACGGGCGGCCGCGCTGCAAGCCAATGCTAAGGGCGAACACCTTGTGATGGCGGGCGACTGGAATGCAACACTCAAACTGAGCGACCGGTCTACGGGCACCTGCAATGCGACAGACCGTGCGCACCGACGCTTCTCAGAAGAAACAGGCCTAAAACCGGTGGACACGGCGCGACGTGAGTACACATACACACAATCACAGCAGGGACACGATACCCACCACAGCCGCATCGACGATGTCCTCCTCGCCGCTCAGACCAGCAACGCTGCGGCAATGGAAGGGAAAGCGTACGAACAAGTCTATGAGTGTGGCGGGAACTTTGACCACAAACCGCTCTGCACCCTCCTACCCCTAGCAGGCATCAGGCTCCTGCCCGCCCCCGCTGCCCAACCCCCCCCCGACCTTACCCCAAGCTCCTGGAGCCGGATCCAACTACCCGTACAAAAAGAGAGCAAAACCAAAGCACGCATGGAGATGGAGGCGACGCTCACAGAGGCCGTCGCCCACCTGCTAGCCGCACTCAGACCCACACACGGAACCATATCGGCAGCATCCGCGTGACTGGAGCGTGCGGCGTGCAAAAAGGAAGCCAGGCAGATCCTCGCCCACCTGCGCGGCCACGAAGCCGTCCAAACAACGAACGTCGCCACCCTCAGCCACGAGCTCGGTGTCACGACACACTGCGTAACTGGCAGAACGCGTGTGGTATGGTGAGCCGGGGACAGAGGTGCCCGACGCGATTGCAATGGCGCGGCGATGAAAGGAGATGTCGGAGTGGTTGATCAGATCAGCTTATCGTAGCAGCAGCGAGCGAGCGAGCGAGCGAGCGTTCAGTAACACAGCATTTGGTGTTACAAGTCACAGCAGCGGGTGCGCCACCCGTGAGGCCGGTCCTTGCGACCTGACGATGTAGAACCGGCTCGTCGTCAGGGAGCTAGTTGTGAATACAAGCGTGACAGCTAGATATAACCAACCGTCTGCAATGAATGCGGCAAGTATTTCAACAAGCTGCCGCGATGATCGCGAGCAGCTCCTAAATATCCCACAACGTAAGATAGCTCCAGAACCACACAACTAACCTCGCGAAATCCTAACTATCTGCCAAGTTCTTCCGCTTCTCAGTAACTACCAATGGCTTCGGACAAACGGTGTCAAAGACGCAGTGTGTCGTGACAGCTGTCACGACACACTGCGTAACTGGCAGAACGCGTGCTGCCCTGAGCAACTCCCCCCCCAGCTGGAAGCCCCAAGCATTCGTCTGGGGGCTGAAGCTGCCAGTCACGCCAAACCGCCGCAAGCGTAAGAGGCACACAAAAAGCTACGCAAAACGCTAAGAGTCACACGTGCACGAAGTCTTCTATCGCAAGTGGTCCGCAACAAGTCTGTACTGGGCGTCCGTACACCAAGCTGGCACACGCAAATCGTTTGTTCACCAGAGCCAAGGGTTGCCCCCCCCTGATCAATGTCCCACTCGCCAACCAAGCCGATCAGAGAGACTCAGCCTACAAATCACCCTCCCATCCTCTCTAACACAAATCGTCCACCACCCAGTCACTGCTTCGTAGCGCCGCCCATCGTCACCAGGACGCGTGGGGGCTGCTGCCGGCAGCCAGTCGTCTCGCCAACCACGCGGTTCATCAGCGTCGTGGCGAAGTCCTCCCACGCCTCCTCACCGCGCGTCACCAGGGCGCGCTGAACCTGCTGCCGGCCGCCCGCCGCCTTGATCTTCTCCCAGACCGCGAACAGCTCCCGGCTGCGCGGCTTCCAGTCGGGTCGCGCCTGTGCCGGGTTGCCCACCCAGCAGGACCGCCGATGGTCCTGCGGGTCGGTGGACTTGCTGTCACAGCCCTTGCAGTACGGCGGCGGCGGGCGGTTGTGGTTGCCTCCAGCACGCGTGCTGGTGGTCATTAGAAAGGTCTCAGTGTCCAGAAGGTTGTCCGCCTGGTAACTGTTGTACACATTGTAGGCATACAGCGCCACCGCCTCCAGGTCGACGGGTGCGGGGAGCCCATCAGCGTGGCCCTTGACCTTGTCGTGCAGGCTCGAGGGCAAGGCGTTGATGAATATCGACAGCATCTGGCGCTCCGGAAAATAAGCCTTCATGACCGCAGCGTCGCACGCAAACCGGGCGTAAAACGTTAGCGGATCCTCCTCAGCCGGCTTCCCGCCAATCCATCCCATCTTCATCTTCTGGAAGGCGATACGCTCGTGTGGGGCGGGCTCCGCGTACTTCGCCTCCAATAATTCCCAGAACTTCTTCAGCATAGCTTCACCCGCGAGCCCCGCCAACTTCGGCTCACCCTCCTTCTCAAACCAGAGCGCCGCGCCCCCGGCCAGGCTCGCCTTGGCCAGGTTGCACTCGGCTTCGGGCGGAACCTTGCCGTCCTTCAACTGAAAGCTCTTCAAAGCAACAAAGCGCTTATGCCCTATCTTGAAATCTGCCAAAGCCTTGGCGCCACCACCCATAAAAATGGGCATGCCACTCATCGAAAGCTCCGCGGCCATTTCGCTATCAGAATCACTTACGACGGAACCGGACTCAGGGCCCGAATCAGCACCAGCAGCAGCGTCAGCACCAGCAGCAGCGTCCAAAGCAGAATCAGCACTCTCAGCGTCACTATTCACCTCAGACGTCTGTTCAGACTCCGAAGAAGCAGCCGATGGCCCAAGGCCAGCAAGTCGGCGCGAGCGGCGAACCTCCTCCGATGTCTCCTCCAGCTTGTTGAAATATGGTATGGTGAGCCGGGGACAGAGGTGCCCGACGCGATTGCAATGGCGCGGCGATGAAAGGAGATGTCGGAGTGGTTGATCAGATCAGCTTATCGTAGCAGCAGCGAGCGAGCGAGCGAGCGAGCGTTCAGTAACACAGCATTTGGTGTTACAAGTCACAGCAGCGGGTGCACCACCCGTGAGGCCGGTCCTTGCGACCTGACGATGTAGAACCGGCTCGTCGTCAGGGAGCTAGTTGTGAATACAAGCGCGACAGCTAGATATAACCAACCGTCTGCAATGAATGCGGCAAGTATTTCAACAAGCTGCTGCGATGATCACGAGCAGCTCCTAAATATCCCACAACGTAAGATAGCTCCAGAACCACACAACTAACCTCGCGAAATCCTAACTATCCGCCAAGTTCTTCCGCTTCTCAGTAACTACCAATGGCTTCGGACAAACGGTGTCAAAGACGCAGTGTGTCGTGACATCGGATTACTACTGATGCGTTGCCTCGGGATCCTTGAAAGCCACTGCCAGCACAAGCCCCCCCGCACGGGGCGCCTGCACGCACGAAGAGGCACCGGCAAGCGAATCACCCGTCTGTACGACGAACACAAGGCGCTGAAATGCGAACTCACCCGCATACTACGCGCGCCACGGCCGGACACCCCATCCCACCCGGCACCCGGCGCCCCGCACGCGGAAAACACCGACGCAGAGACCCTACAACCCCCCACCCGACCCACCCCGCCGACCACCCCTGCAAACCCCAACCCACCTGAGGGTACGACAGCCCACGCGCGCGAAAACCCGGAGCTCCAAGAAACACCAGAGACCCGCGCCCTGCGTGCCGCAATAAGAGCAAAGGGAGGGGAAATTAAGAAGTTGACTACGGAAACCCGTAAATTACATGCGAGCAAAGCCAGGAAACAATTTCAGAGCCTCCTAGCCAAGAAACCGAAACACGCACACAAACAAATTCTCGAGCCCAACGATCAGCCACGCGGCATAACGGCCATTCGCCACCCCGCCGATGGGCATTTGTGCACAACTTCGGACGGCATCCTCGACGCACTCCACTCGCACTTCGCGCTCCTAGCCCGGCCCATCTCCGGACCCCGCACTGGCAAATACCTCCCGAGCGAAGCCCCGCGGAACTACCCCTGGGAGACGCCGGGAGCACCGGACCCTCTACGACGTGGTTTAGCCCAATGGGAAAGCGCACCCCCGTCCCTCCTCCCTGGCATATTAGACCCATGTAACTTCCACGCATGCTTAGACCATCTCGCCTGCAACAAAGCCCCCGGGCCAGACGGCATACCCAACGAGCTGCTACAGACACTCCCCACCGACCTCCAAACCGCAATCCACCACCTGATCACAGTCATGTGGGTCAAGGCCGAAATCCCCCCGCACTGGACGCAATCAGACACGGTACTCATTCCCAAAAAGGGCGACCCACTCCTCATCAAGAACAAACGCCCCATCGCCCTGGCAAACACACTCTACAAACTATACACCAGCCACATTACGTTTAATATCGTCACCTTTAGTGAACAAGCGCACATCTTCACGGAAGCCCAGGAAGGGTACCTCCGACAGCGTAACACGGAGCGGCAGATCCAAAACGTACTACACGCCATCGAGGACGCCGGCCTAACCAGCCGTGACCTCTACTTACTATATATCGATTTCACATCGGCATTTAACACCATCGATCACGACAAATTACTTATGATCATGTACGACCTAGGATATCCGGAGGACCTCATCACGGTGGTCGCGAACCTGTACTCGTGCACCACCACACGCATACACACCGAACATGGCTGCACCACGGAGATTGCAATCGAACGCGGCACAATTCAGGGCGATACACTATCACCCGTACTGTTCATCATTTACATGGAGCCACTCCTAAGATGGCTACACAGCGGAGGCCGAGGATACCGCTACGGCTGCCTCCAAGCGGACGAAAATGACCGACACCACTTTAGCTCGGGGGCCTTTGCGGACGACCTAGTGATCCTCACGAACACCGTGTCTGACATGCGCACACAGAGCACAAAAATATAGCGCTACGCCCGCTGGGGAGCACTCAAGGTCAACGTAGGCAAGTGCCAACTGCAGGGCATTCTGCACGGCTGCACACGTTCCGATACTGATCTGAGTCGGGGCCCCGGTACGCAAAAATACAGGGCCGTCGTAGAACGTCTCCTGAAAAACCAAATTCGGATCGATGGCGTACCCATCCCGTACGAACCCCCAACAGGATCGTACAAATACCTCGGCGTACACATCACCCCTACCCTGGATTGGACGACACAGGTGGCCTACACTCGCGCCGAAATCGACCGACGGGGGCAAAGCATACAAAACTCTCTCGTGACCCCAGATCAACGCATAAACATGATCAAAACCCTCATTCACCCCTTTGTGGCGTACAGCCTGCCCACTATGGCGTACACCCCGCACGACATCGCCAGCCTCGACGCCCAAATCGCCGGCATAGCCAAACGCAGCTACGGACTAAAAATGGGCTTCCCAACCCGCGCCATCCTCGGTCCCATATCGCGACTAGGTCTGGGGGTGGGCACCCTACGTACCCTTTATGCGGTCAGAGCGGCGAAGACGCTCGTCCTGTCCCTCAACGACAAGGGACGCCTTGGGGCAGTAACCCGAGCCCTCCTGCACCTGCAGAGCCGGTACATGGTCACAATACCAGTGCACACATTCAAACGCGAATGCCGGCACTATACCACACTCAAACAACTTGCTCTCGTGCATGAAGCCGGTATCGAACTCACGGACAAAGGCAGCACCTATGAGCCGGCAGCAGGCAGCCTCATTCACCTGATCGGGGCGCACAACCCGACGGCCGAGCCCAAGGATCTCATGCTCCTCTTCCGATGCATACAGCCCCTGCTGGAACTTGGCCTGGGCCTCAGGGCCCTGAAAGACAAAAACACGGGAGCGCACCTCATCACCACCGACCAGCTGCAACGCATCGGTGGCAGGAAGGTGGGCCCACGCCATCAGATAGCCCTAAACCAGCTCAGCCTCGCCTTGAATGCTGACCCCAGTGTTCGCGCCCGGGCGCCGCGCCACAGAGGTGTAGCACCCTTGCCCCCCGAACTATGACTCCTCCCGGACGGCCCACATCTAACCAATCTTGCGATGGAAGCGACAAGACCCACCCCCATCCCCCACGGAACCCTAAGGAAGTACGTACTGGCCAAACCCCGCGACCCGGCCGACACCGTTCCGGCCGCCCCAGCTGAAAACCCACCCCCTCGCCCAGGCCCAACAACCCCTCGTGTGGCGACGGCAACCCAAACCGCGGCAGCGTCGTCCAGCACCGCAACAACCCTCGAGTCACGACGCCCGGCCGCCCGGCCAGCCGACACAACACACACACCGAACGTACTACCAGGTTGAATGGGAACGTACTGTCATCACTAAAGGGGCAATAGCACTGTACACCGAGAATGGCTACCACCCGAAGGCAGTGCACCGGTATGAAACCCCCACCGCCCCCACTCACCCCGAAATGATAGTCGAGGTAGAATGGGCCCCCACCGAAGATGAGGAGTCGCGACTGGCCTCGCAAGACAACTGGACAGAGCTGCTGAATGCATTCCGGCATCGGCGTGCCGTTGAGGCCGGACAGGACCCCGGTCTGATGGAAAATGCACGCGACCACCACCTGACGGAATGGCAACAGCAAGGTAGATGGGAGACTGAATGCCTCAACGTGACCCGAGGCCAGCGTCTCCTACGGCAGTTTGTCGAAATCAACGTACACCCGGGTAACCCGGACCGGGACATCCACCCGCCGGGGCGGTATACGGTCCAAATTGGCAATCGTAACGGCACACACAGGCATGTACCATGGGACGGCAGCGGGGACATACCCGATGGACTGCAAGCCATTGGGATGGCATTCGTGTACGATCCCCAAGGGCGCTGCGTCGGCCAGGTGTCGGCAAGCCGCCTCCGCAGCCTGTGGCTCCGGTACAGCGACGCCCAACAGAAACGCCCGGAAGATCACGCACAGATCGCGGCCGCGGGTGGCTTCGCGGAGGATGTCGCACGCCTCCTCCTGCAGTATCGGGACGGAGGGGGCACCAAAGCACACCCCATTCGAGAGGCCCATGAGCGGAGGATATCTGAACGGCTGATGAAACGCCTCATGACCGTGCTGGGCGCCGCAACAGAGCGCTTTGCATCCCCCCTCAACGTAGCCGACAGCACCGCCATCTACTACTCGCGGTACCCAGAAGATCAGCTCTTCGGAGCCAACCACGACGCGTATTCGCAACCGTGCACGGGCGTATCCGTCGCGCACCCTGAACCTAAGCCGGACGAGGGGCATCATGCACTGCGATGGGTGCTAGGCTGGGCCGACGCGACACGGAGCACAGATAACCCCACCGCTACCCTACTCCTGCTGCCCACGTCCCAAACGGCGCCCTACACCCGCTACCTCACCCACCCGTTGGTCACCATGATCGGTACAATAGACGCATTTTCAGGAACGGGGGACCTTTACAGCGAAATGAGCGTAGACGCTCCAAAACCCTACCCAAACGGACTCACCCTACTCCTGGTTAGCAATGAATCCGGCCGCGCGTACGGCACCAGCCTCCGCAGAGCGCTTGCTATGACGGCAGCCCGCCACGTCGCCACTGGCCCCGCCCTCCCTTGGAAGCCACCCCAATGGGTGCGCAAGCGGCTGCGTAGTATGACCGAGAAGCCACCCGCCGCGGCAGCTCCCTCCCGCACGTGCGACAACCTCTCCATGGAAGAGGGAAGCGCCGCGTTCCTGGCATTTCCTGCCAAATATGCTCTGCGACACAACGCCCAAGACGCCATATACACCGACGGGTCAGTGCAAAAGATCAAAGATGGCGACGAGGAAAGACATCTCCTGGGGGCCGCGGCCGTCGACGCACTTACCAACACAACGCTCCACATCAATGTGAACGCAGGCCACCAGGGCTGCCAAACTATTACACGATGCGAACTGAGTGCCATCCATCAAGGACTCCAGATGCACAGAGGCACGCTGCACGACGAAGCTCACCTAACTATATGGACGGACTCTGCCGCGTCGCTACATCTTATTAAAAAGATGATAAACAACCCACATAAGCTTCAGCTTAGTAAGCACAAGGCGCTGCTTGAGGAAATCGTATTAATCCTTAAACGACGAGCGGCTTGTAACCTGAAGACATCTTTGCTTAAAGTGAAAGCCCACACTGGGGTAACTTACAACGAGAAAGCGGACAAAGCAGCCGTACGAGCCGCGCGAGGACTCTCCAAGCTAGACCCCGACGCGCTGAGCGCAACCGAGACCTCAGACAATAATCCACGAAGTCAACACTGGTGGCTGCGGAAAATGGCTGGGCCTGAGAAGAACGCTGGGCACTATGCAAACGACCTTAACCGCGGTATCGAGTCCTTGGTTAGCCCGGAAACGCACTCGGGATACACGAACGAAACAGATTACATGAAATACGTCGCCAACACTCTGCCCGACCTCGACATAAGCACCAGCACTCGGACTCTACAGCGCAAGGCGGGCCGACACAAGCACGTTAAACGGTGCTTCGACTACCTATACGGCCAGCTATGGAGCGCCAAGCTTGCGAGGCGATTTAAAAAACCAGTGGCACCTGGCCGCCCTGCGTCGTCGGGACATTGCCCCCTATGCAACCAACTCGACTCAGGGGCGCACATCCTCGGAGGCTGCCTTCACCCCCGCATGCGAGCCCTATACATACAGCGGCACAACAAGGCGGTCCAAAACATTACCAGTACGCTAGCCCGTGGGTCCAATGGAGGCTGTTACATTGTAATGGACGCCGGCCCCGCGGACACCCGACCAGACTACGTGGCCGGCACACGCCTGCCCAAATGGCTGCTCCGAGTATTGAGGATGAGAAACGCCTCAAACTCAGGCCCGATATACTCATTATACCCGACATCCCCCTCCATGAAACGCAAGTGCAAGGGTACAAGGGACCTCAGGACCCTAGCCAGCACACCGTACACATTGTTGAGGTCGGCTACACCGCCGACACCAACCACACACAGAAACAGCACGACAAGGCCGTACAACACGCAGAACTGGCCAAACTCCTCATGGAAGCCGGATGGAAGGTCCGCTACACAACACAGGAAGCCATCAGCCTCGGCTTTGCGGGTACTATCAGGAAGGACCTACGCCCTCTACTCCACACCCTAGGCACGGGCAGCAAGGAAGCCCGAGCATGCTGCAACGACCTCCACGACCATGCAGTTAGGACACTCAACACTATCGTTATAACCCGCAGACAAATGGAACGCAACCCCCATGCGGAACCGACACCGGCCGGCACATAACCAACGGGGGGGCTGGGACCGGGGAAACCCGTCACCCCACCCCCTCTGCTCCCATAACCCACGCCTCGGCTACCGGCCGGGCGTATCATTATTATTATTATTATGTCTCGGTGTCTGAGGTTCTTAGGGTGCGAGGGGCCTCGAGGGTGGGGGGAGTGCGGTGCGGGTTGCCTAGGGTTGCCTAGGGTTTCGAGGGGACGCCCCCAGGGTGGGGTCTGCGGGTGTCTTGTCGCCGGCGCGCTTGTGCCCTGGCTTCCAGCCAGGCAGTATTGCCCCTGCTGCGCCCGTGGGGGTTCTTGGGAGCCGGGGGGACGTGGGAGTGAGGTTTCTGCGGTGCGGGGTGTCTTGGGAGGGAGGTGTGTCTTCGGGCCTGCTGTCTTGCGGGGACGCCCCCAGGGTGGGGTCGGTTGTTGTTTGTCTCCGGTGCGCTCGTGTGGCGCCGTCCCTGCGGCTTTTGTGGCTCTGGGAGGCGGTTTCGGTGGTGCGGGGTTCTCTTCGGGCGTGCTGTGGGTTTTCTGTTTTCTCTGGTGCTCCCCGGCGGGGGGGGGGGCTTGTTTGCCCTGGTTCGCTGCGACGGTTGCCCGGTTTTGTTTGTTGTTCCTGTTGCTGTCGCCCAGGGTGTAGGGTTCGCCCCTTGGCTGTTGAGGTTGTGCAGGTTGTGGTTGTGTTGACGCTGTGGTCGTTGTTGGGGCCTTTGCCCATCCCTGGGGCTTGTCCCCGGTGACGGGCCCTGTTGTTGGTCCGTGGTGCTGGCCCGGGTGTTGGGCCGTGGTTTTGGCCCTGGTGTTGGGCCGTGGTGTTGGCTCTGGTTTTGGGCCCTGGTGTTGGGCCCTGGTGTTGGGCTGTGGGGTTGGCCCTGGTGTTGGGCCGTGGTGTTGGCCCTGGTGTTGGGCCCTGGGGTTTGGCCCTGGTGTTGGGCCCTTTTTTTTTTTTTTTTTTTTTTCTGCGAGGGACGTTACAAGGACTGGGAAAGCGAAGCCCAACGGGCAAGCCGAGCAAGACCGGCAAGCCGCAACAGCCTGGCAAGAAGCCCAAAAAACCACCGCAAGGAGCCAAGGAGAGAGAAAAAGCCAAGCAACGCCTAAACTCGCAGACAGGACAGGGACAGGGACGGGGGCAGCAAGGGGCCAGGAGCCACTGCTGCACGGGCGGCACACACGGCCACCCCTACCTCCAAGACACCGAGGAGGGAACTGAAACCAACACCAGGGCCCAACACCAGGGCCAAACCCCAGGGCCCAACACCAGGGCCAACACCACGGCCCAACACCAGGGCCAACCCCACAGCCCAACACCAGGGCCCAACACCAGGGCCCAAAACCAGAGCCAACATCACGGCCCAACACCAGGGCCAAAACCACGGCCCAACACCCGGGCCAGCACCACGGACCAACAACAGGGCCCGTCACCGGAGACAAGCCCCAGGGATGGGCAAAGGCCCCAACAGCGACCACAGCGACAACACAACCACAACCTGCACAACCTCAACAGCCAAGGGGCGAACCCTACACCCTGGGCGACAGCAACAGGAACAACAAACAAAACCGGGCAACCACCGCAGCGAACCAGGGCAAACGAGCCCCCCCCCACCGGGGAGCACCAGAGAAAACAGAAAACCCACAGCACGCCCGAAGAGAACCCCGCACCACCGAAACCGCCTCCCAGAGCCACAAAAGCCGCAGGGACGGTGCCACACAAGCGCACCGGAGACAAACAACAACCGACCCCACCCTGGGGGCGTCCCCGCAAGACAGCAGGCCCGAAGACACACCTCCCTCCCAAGACACCCCGCACCGCAGGAACCTCACTCCCACGTCCCCCCGGCTCCCAAGAACCCCCACGGGCGCAGCAGGGGCAACACTGCCTGGCTGGAAGCCAGGGCACAAGCGTGCCGGCGACAAGACACCCGCAGACCCCACCCTGGGGGCGACCCCCGAACCGCACCTGCCTCCCACGGCGGCCTGCACCACACCAACCCTGCACCGAAGCCCCCCCGCCCCTCCCCAGTCCCCCCCCGAAACCCTCCCCAGACCCCCCGGCGCCACACGCACCCCACTCCCAAGAACCCCCCCCTCCAGGCCGCAGGGGCAGCACCGCCGGGTCAGAGACCAAGGCACGAGAGCGCCAGCGACAAAACACCCACAGACCCCACACAGGGGGCGACCCCTCAAGACAGCAGCCTCCGAACCGCACCTGCCTCCCGCGGCAGCCTGCACCACACCAACCCTGCTCCTAAGCTCCCCCGACCCCCAAGACCCCCTCCGGCCCCACCCACAGCAAGCCCCGCACCGCACCCCCCTCCCTAGGCAACCCGCACCGCACTCCCCCCACCCTCGAGGCCCCTCGCACCCTAAGGACCTCAGACACCGAGATCCCCCACTCCCAACACCCCGCTCACGACGGCCCCGGCTGCCCTGTCAGCTGAGCTGCTGCCTGGCTGGGCTGGGCGCTGATGGCTGACCCGGATGGGGAGACCTGCTGTGCTGCCTGGGCGCCCCCGGCGGGTGCCTGTGGTGCTGGGACCGGGGCCACCCGGGACAGATGAACCTGCAGACGCGGGCTGCTGCCAGCCACCCGCTGCACGGAGCAGAGGACGCCTTCATGCGCCCAGGAGGCTTCGAAGGCATCCAGCCGGCCGGGCTGCAGCTGTGCTGTGATGTGGCCCCGGGGCAGCCCCACCAGAGTGTCCTCGGAGAGCGCCGCCATGCTGAAATGTGCCCTCATGAGACGCTGCAGCTCCCCAATGACGCAGCCCACCACCGTGGCCGACGGATGGTCATCAGGCTCCGCCCTGTGGTAGTGGCCCCAGACCGCCCACAGCCAAGTGGCTCGAAGGGCTGCCCACAGCAGCTGCAGCCCAGGGCTGGTGGGGTAGGCCGGCCACCCTCCCGGCCAGTCTCCCAGCAGCACAGCCGGCTGTCTGAAAGGCAAGTCCGCGGCCCCGGAGACTGTTGCCCACAGCTCTGCCAGCCAAACCCGAGCTGCGGTGTAAGCCCCGCACTCCAAGAAGACGTGGGTCAGGCTGGCGACATGCAGGTTGCCGTCCACCGAGCAGCTAGGAGCAGAGCAGTGGGCACACTGCGGCTGACCTTTTGGGCCCTGGTGTTGGTTTCGGTTCCCTCCTCGGTGTCTTGGAGGTAGGGGTGGCCGTGTGTGCCGCCCGTGCAGCAGTGGCTCCTGGCCTCTTGCTGCCCCCGTCCCTGTCCCTGTCCTGTCTGCGAGTTTAGGCGTTGCTTGGCTTTTTCTCTCTCCTCGGCTCCTTGCGGTGGTTTTTTGGGCTTCTTGCCAGGCTGTTGTGGCTTGCCGGTCTTGCTCGGCTTGCCCGTTGGGCTTCGCTTTCCCAGTCCTTGTAACGTCCCTCGCAGAAAAAAAAAGGGAGGGGGGTGCGGTGCGGGGCTTGCTGTGGGTGGGGCCTGAGGGGGTCTTGGGGGTCGGGGGAGCTTCGGAGCAGGGTTGGTGTGGTGCAGGCTGCCGCGGGAGGCAGGTGCGGTTCGGGGGCTGCTGTCTTGAGGGGTCGCCCCCTGTGTGGGGTCTGTGGGTGTTTTGTCGCAGGCGCTCTTGTGCTCTGGTCTCAGACCCGGCGGTGCTCTCCCTGCGGCCTGGAGGGGGTTTTTGGGGGACGGGGGGTCTTGGGAGTGGGGGTCTTGGGCTGTGGGGTTGGCCCTGGTGTTGGGCCGTGGTGTTGGCCCTGGTGTTGGGCCCTGGGGTTTGGCCCTGGTGTTGGGCCCTGGTGTTGGTTTCGGTTCCCTCCTCGGTGTCTTGGAGGACGGGGCGGCTGTGTGTGCCGCCCGTGCCGCAGTGGCTCCTGGCCTCTTGCTGCCCCCGTCCCTGTCCCTGTCCTGTCTGCGAGTTTAGGCGTTGCTTGGCTTTTTCTCTCTCCTCGGCTCCTTGCTGTCGTTTCTTGGGCTTCTTGCCAGGTTGTTGTGGCTTGCCGGTCTTGCTCAGCTTGCCCGTTGGGCTTCGCTTTCCCAGTCCTTGTAACGTCCCTTGCAGAAAAAAAAGTGGGGTGCGCGCGGCGCGGGGGGGTATGGGGAGGGTTTCGGAGGGGGTCTGGGGAGGGGCGGGGGAGCTTCGGTGCAGGGTTGGTGTGGTGCAGGCTGCCGTGGGAGGCAGGTGCGGTTCAGGGGTCGCTGTCTGGAGGGGACGCCCCCTGTGTGGAATCTATGGGTGTCTTGTCGCAGGTGCTCTCGTGCTCTGGTCTCCGACCCGGCGGTGCTCTCCCTGCGGCCTGGAGGGGGTTTTTTGGGGACGGGGGGTCTTGGGAGTGGGGTGCGCGCAGCGCGGGGGGGACTGGGGAGAGTTTCGGAGGGGGTCTGGGGAAGGGCGGGGGGGCTTCGGTGCAGGGTTGGTGCGGTTCGGGGGTCGCTGTTTGGAGGGGACGCCCCCAGGGTGGGGTCTGCGGGTGTCTTGTCGCCGGCGTGCTTGTGCCCTGGCTTCCAGCCAGGCGGTGCTGCCCCTGCTGCGCCCGTGGGGGTTCTTGGGAGCCGGGGGGCCGCGGGAGTGCGGTTCCTGCGGTGCGGGGTGTCTTGGGAGGGAGGTGTGTCTTGGGGCCTGCTGTCTTGCGGAGACGCCCCCAGGGTGGGGTCGGTTGTTGTTTGTCTCTGGTGCGCTTCGTGTGGCGCCATCCCTGCGGCTTTTGTGGCTCTGGGAGGCGGTTTAGGTGGTGCGGGGTTCTCTTCGGGCGTGCTGTGGTTTTCCTGTTTCCTCTGGTGCTCCCCGGCGGGGGGGGCTTGTCCGCCCTGGTTCGCTGTGGCGGTTGCCTGTTTTTTTTTTTCTGCGAGGGACGTTACAAGGACTGGGAAAGCGAAGCCCAACGGGCAAGCCGAGCAAGACCGGCAAGCCACAACAACCTGGCAAGAAGCCCAAGAAACCACCGCAAGGAGCTGAAGAGAGACAAAAAGCCAAGCAACGCCTAAACTCGCAGACAGGACAGGGACAGGGACGGGGGCAGCAAGAGGCCAGGAGCCACTGCTGCACGGGCGGCACACACGGCCGCCCCTTCCTCCAAGACACCGAGGAGGGAAACGAAACCAACACCAGGGCCCAACACCAGGGCCAAACCCCAGGGCCCAGCACCAGGGCCAACACCCCGGCCCAACACCAGGGCCAACCCCACAGCCCAACACCAGGGCCCAACACCAGGGCCCAAAACCAGAGCCAACACCACGGCCCAACACCAGGGCAAAAACCACGGCCCAACACCCGGGCCAGCACCACGGACCAACAACAGGGCCCGTCACCGAGGACAAACCCCCGGGCCGGGCAAAGGCCCCAACAGCGACCACAGCGACAACACAACCACAACCTGCACAACCGCAACAACCAAGGGGCGAACCCTACACCCAGGGCGACAGCAACAGGAACGGCAAACAAAACCGGGCAACCGCCACAGCGAACCATGGCGGACAAGCCCCTCCCCACCGGGGAGCACCAGAGGAAACAGGAAAGCCACAGCACGCCCGAAGAGAACCCCGCACCACCTAAACCGCCTCCCAGAGCCACAAAAGCCGCAGGAACGGCGCCACACGAAGCGCACCAGAGACAAACAACAACCGACCCCACCCTGGGGGCGTCCCCGCAAGACAGCAGGCCCCAAGACACACCTCCCTCCCAAGACACCCCGCACCACAGGAAACGCACTCCCCCGGCCCCCCGGCTCCCAAGAACCCCCACGGGCGCAGCAGGGGCAGCACCGCCTGGCTGGAAGCCAGGGCACAAGCGTGCCGGCGACAAGACTCCCGCAGACCCCACCCTGGGGGCGTCCCCTCCAGACAGCGACCCCCGAACCGCACCTGCCTCCCACGGCAGCCTGCACCACACCAGCCCTGCACCGAAGCCCCCCCGCCCCTCCCCAGACCCCCTCCGAAACCCTCCCCAGTCCCCCCCGCGCCGCGCGCACCCCGCTCCCAAGACCCCCCGTCCCCCAAAAACCCCCTCCAGGCCGCAGGGAGAGCACCGCCGGGTCGGAGACCAGAGCACGAGAGCGCCTGTGACAAGACACCCACAGACCCCACACAGGGGGCGTCCCCCGGTTTTGTTTGCCGTTCCTGTTGCTGTCGCCCTGGGTGTAGGGTTCGCCCCTTGGCTGTTGAGGTTGTGCAGGTTGTGGTTGTGTTGTCGCTGTGGTCGCTGTTGGGGCCTTTGCCCGGCCCTGGGGTTTGTCTTCGGTGACGGGCCCTGTTGTTGGTCAGTGGTGCTGGCCCGGGTGTTGGGCCGTGGTTTTTGCCCTGGTGTTGGGCCGTGGTGTTGGCTCTTTTTTTTTTTGAATTCCGGAGGAACCCGGACTCGGGACATGGGACACATGTTGTCTGGCGGCTCCACTGATGCTGCCACTTCTGGTTTTGGGCCCTGGTGTTGGGCCCTGGTGTTGGGCTGTGGGGTTGGCCCTGGTGTTGGGCCGTGGGGTTGGCCCTGGTGTTGGGCTGTGGGGTTGGCCCTGGTGTTGGGCCGTGGTGTTGGCCCTGGTGTTGGGCTCTGGGGTTTGGCCCTGGTGTTGGGCCCTGGTGTTGGTTTCGGTTCCCTCCTCGGTGTCTTGGAGGAAGAGGCGGCCGTGTGTGCCGCCCGTGCCGCAGTGGCTCCTGGCCTCTTGCTGCCCCCGTCCCTGTCCCTGTCCTGTCTGCGAGTTTAGGCGTTGCTTGGCTTTTTCTCTCTCCTCGGCTCCTTGCAGTGGTTTCTTGGGCTTCTTGCCAGGTTGTTGTGGCTTGCCGGTCTTGCTCGGCTTGCCCGTTGGGCTTTGCTTTCCCAGTCCTTGTAACATCCCTTGCAGAAAAAAAAAATCTAGGTCCGCTCAGGCTCCCATAGGTCCCCCCAAGGCCCGCCAAGGCCCCGCAGGCCCCGCCAGGTTTTCCACAGAACCCCACAGGAGCCCCCGGCCCCCCCCAGGCCCCCCCAGGCCCTCCCGGTCCCCCTCCGGACCCCCCAGGCGCCCCCGAAGGTTCCACAAGGCCCCCTTGCGCCCCCCAACTGTTGTAAGCTTTAGAAATGTCCAACTGCATGGGGGCAGTTAGAACTGCCGATTAGAGAAATGCAGAGTGCTTAAGAGCACGAGGTGAGCGGTTGTAGTGTACGGCGGTCACAGCAACCCGACCCGCAGCCAGTAGCTCCAGAGTAACTCCAATCGGAACAGAACAGAACAGTCTGCCGGGACCAGTATCCCAGATGTGTACAGTTTACACATATCCCCTGTAACACAGCGTTACAGAATCAGCAAAGTGTCGCAGATGACACATTACGAACCCAGTCAGACGGGACGTACTCAGAAGTCAGTTAGTAACAGTAACAGCGAAGTAACAGCGAAACAGCCAAAGATAGGGAAATTAAAAAGATAATTTCCTAAGTCCAGAATACGCACAGTGCGTGATACAACAACTATCCCCCTTCAGGCGGCAGCGTCCCCGCTGCACGCTTAGCTTGGAGGCGCACAGCCTCAAGCTCAGGCTTCAGGTCAGGGGTAAAGTGTTTAGCAGGTTCCCAGCTGTTGTGCTCAGACGAATAGCCAGTCCACTTGACAAGCCATTCATGCACATTACGCAAGCCCTTCCTAGCCCGGACGCGCCGACAACGGTAGTCCAGAATGCGCTCAACGGGCCAGAGAGGTTTCGTTTCAGACAGCCAGGCAACAGGTTCAGGATCCACAAGCGACTCAGGTTCCGCGTCGGCTGCCCGTGACCGGTACGGTCGCAGAAGGGACACATGGAAAGTCGGGTGGACGCGCATGTCAGACGGCAGGCGAAGCTCAACAGCATTCTGGCCAACCATGCGCACAACAGGAAACGGACCAACCCAACGCGGCAGCAACTTACGAGGACCCTTCGCCAGCTTCGAAGCCTCCTGGGCGCATGAAGGCGTCCTCTGCTCCGTGCAGCGGGTGGCTGGCAGCAGCCCGCGTCTGCAGGTTCATCTGTCCCGGGTGGCCCCGGTCCCAGCACCACAGGCACCCGCCGGGGGCGCCCAGGCAGCACAGCAGGTCTCCCCATCCGGGTCAGCCATCAGCGCCCAGCCCAGCCAGGCAGCAGCTCAGCTGACAGGGCAGCCGGGGCCGTCGTGAGCGGGGTGTTGGGAGTGGGGGATCTCGGTGTCTGAGGTCCTTAGGGTGCGAGGGGCCTCGAGGGTGGGGGGAGTGCGGTGCGGGTTGCCTAGGGAGGGGGGTGCGGTGCGGGGCTTGCTGTGGGTGGGGCCGGAGGGGGTCTTGGGGGTCGGGGGAGCTTAGGAGCAGGGTTGGTGTGGTGCAGGCTGCCGCGGGAGGCAGGTGCGGTTCGGAGGCTGCTGTCTTGAGGGGTCGCCCCCTGTGTGGGGTCTGTGGGTGTTTTGTCGCTGGCGCTCTCGTGCCTTGGTCTCTGTCCCGGCGGTGCTGCCCCTGCGGCCTGGAGGGGGGGGTTCTTGGGAGTGGGGAACTTACCTGCACCCCACAGAAGCAGGCAATGGTTCATTGGCTGGCAACAGGGAAACCCTGAAATTCCCCCCGGGATCCCGGGATCGAAACCAGTCAGTGACCGTTACCCGGGGTGTGATGAGAAAGGAGGGTGCCCACCCCTGTCCCTGTCCCGTCCGGAGGTTTACAAGACTCATCATACAGTCATCAGCACCGTCCAGCTGGCCCGTGGAGTCGCCCAGAAGCCTGGCACGCTAGCTACTCAGCAGAAGTGGCAGCATCAGTGGAGCCGCCAGACAACATGTGTGTCCCATGTCCCGAGTCGGGGTTCCTCCGGAATTAAAAAAAAAAAAAAAAGTGGGGTGCGTGTGGCGCCGGGGGGTCTGGGGAGGGTTTCGGGGGGGGACTGGGGAGGGGCGGGGGGGCTTCGGTGCAGGGTTGGTGTGGTGCAGGCCGCCGTGGGAGGCAGGTGCGGTTCGGGGGTCGCCCCCAGGGTGGGGTCTGCGGGTGTCTTGTCGCCGGCACGCTTGTGCCCTGGCTTCCAGCCAGGCAGTGTTGCCCCTGCTGCGCCCGTGGGGGTTCTTGGGAGCCGGGGGGACGTGGGAGTGAGGTTCCTGCGGTGCGGGGTGTCTTGGGAGGGAGGTGTGTCTTCGGGCCTGCTGTCTTGCGGGGACGCCCCCAGGGTGGGGTCGGTTGTTGTTTGTCTCCGGTGCGCTTGTGTGGCACCGTCCCTGCGGCTTTTGTGGCTCTGGGAGGCGGTTTCGGTGGTGCGGGGTTCTCTTCGGGCGTGCTGTGGGTTTTCTGTTTTCTCTGGTGCTCCCCGGTGGGGGGGGGCTCGTTTGCCCTGGTTCGCTGCGGCGGTTGCCCGGTTTTGTTTGTTGTTCCTGTTGCTGTCGCCCAGGGTGTAGGGTTCGCCCCTTGGCTGTTGAGGTTGTGCAGGTTGTGGTTGTGTTGTCGCTGTGGTCGCTGTTGGGGCCTTTGCCCATCCCTGGGGCTTGTCTCCGGTGACGGGCCCTGTTGTTGGTCCGTGGTGCTGGCCCGGGTGTTGGGCCGTGGTTTTGGCCCTGGTGTTGGGCCGTGGTGTTGGCTCTGGTTTTGGGCCCTGGTGTTGGGCCCTGGTGTTGGGCTGTGGGGTTGGCCCTGGTGTTGGGCCGTGGTGTTGGCCCTGGTGTTGGGCCCTGGGGTTTGGCCCTGGTGTTGGGCCCTGGTGTTGGTTTCAGTTCCCTCCTCGGTGTCTTGGAGGTAGGGGTGGCCGTGTGTGCCGCCCGTGCAGCAGTGGCTCCTGGCCCCTTGCTGCCCCCGTCCCTGTCCCTGTCCTGTCTGCGAGTTTAGGCGTTGCTTGGCTTTTTCTCTCTCCTTGGCTCCTTGCGGTGGTTTTTTGGGCTTCTTGCCAGGCTGTTGTGGCTTGCCGGTCTTGCTCGGCTTGCCCGTTGGGCTTCGCTTTCCCAGTCCTTGTAACGTCCCTCGCAGAAAAAAAAAAGCTTGCGAAGGTTCTTCGTGCTGAGCATGACCAGCTGCTCAGGCGAGAAGGACACGTCCTTCTTGTTGCGGTTGTAGTAATCAGCAGTCCGTTGCTGCGCCGCCTCCATGCTTGCTTTCACTTCTGCCAGCCGGGTCACAAAGGACTGGGCGAAATGCTTAGCGGCAGGGACGTTCACGTCAAGTTCGCGCCAGATGGGTAAGGCAGGGTGGAAGCCGTAATTCAGGAAGAAGGGGCTCCGTCCCGTGATGTGACTCACAGCATTGTTCAGTGCGAACTCGGCGGCAGACAGATGGGTATCCCAGGTGGAAGGCTCTTGGCCCGCATAGTTGCGCAGCATGTCCCCCAGGGTACGGTTCGTGCGTTCAGTTTGCCCGTCAGTTTGGGGATGGTAAGCAGTGGACATGCGTAACTTGACACCCAGCAGCTCAGACAGCGCGCCCCAAAACTTACTCGTGAACCAAGTGGGATACAATATCCTTGGGAACGCCATGCAAGCGCACTATGTTATCGAAAAACAGGCGTGCGGCTTGTTCAGCAGTACAGGCAGAGGTCGTGGGAGCCAGGTGCGCCATCTTTTTTTTTTTTTTTTTAATTCCATCTTAGTCAGCCGGTCAACAAAAACCGCGATAGCGTCGTATCCCCCTTCAGTTTTGGGGAGCGAGACCACAAAGTCTAAAGAGACACTGTCCCAGGGGTTGGCCGGGATCGGCAATGATTGCAGCTTCCCAGGTGTCTTACCGGACTGTGGCTTGTTACGCTGGCACAGATCACACGACAGCACGTAGTCATCCGCGTCGCGGGCCAGCCGAGGCCACCAGAAAGTACGGGAGACCAACTCGCACAGGCGAGTACCGCCAGGATGCCCAGCAAGAGCCCCGTCGTGGTAATGCCGAAGGATGGTACGCCGGAGGTCGGCATCGTTGGGCACCACGATCTGTCGGCGGCCTTGGCGACAGCAGATCCAAAGGCCATTGGACAGGGTCATGTCAGCGACGTTACGGGCGTTCAGAAAGAAAGGATCAGTAACAGTGGCATCCTTGATACGCGTAGCAAGGGCGGGAACCGTGACAGGGTCAGGAGCAGGCGTGGGCGCGGCAGGCACAGTGGGTGCAGGCGCGGGTGCGGCTGCAGGCAGGGTGGACGGGTTAGGAGCCACTCGCCGAGCCTGACTACGCGTAACGACAGACAGAAGGGCGGCGTGCAGGGAAGGGTGGCGACTGAGAGCATCGGCAACGTTAAGTGAGCCAGACAGGTACTCCCAAGTATAGTCGAAACACGACATATACTCAAGCCAGCACGCCTGGCGCCGGTTCAGGGTCGGCACACCTTGCAGGAACGTAAGGGGTTTATGGTCAGTTTTCAGAGTGAAATGGCGGCCTTCTAGGTAGCAGCGCCATTCCTTCAGAGCGTGCAAGACAGCAAGCGGTTCCTGTTCGCCCGTGGTGTAACACGTTTCAGCACCCGAGAGCTTTTTACTGGTAAAGGCGACAGGACGACCCTCTTGCAACAGAACAGCCCCAGTACCGTGAAGGGAAGCATCAGTAACGACCTCAATACGGTACGACAGGGAAGGGTCAGGAAAACGCAGCATAACGTCATCAGTGACAGCACGCTTAAGCTCCTCGAAGGCCTTCTGACAATCAGGTGTCCAGGCATCAGGCGACGAGAAAGCCCCCTTACGAGTCAGATTAGTCAGCGGAGCAGCGATGATGGAGTAGCGCGAAATAAACTTACGAAAGTAATTGGTCAGCCCCAAAAATTTACGCAGGTCTTGCAGATTCGCGGGAGTGGGCCAGTCGCGGACAGAAGCAGACTTGCGCGGGTCCATACGAATACCGTCAGCAGTGACGATATGCCCCAAGTACTCCACCTGAGGTTGCGCCCAGTGGCACTTAGACTTCTTGGCGAACAGTTGCTCACGGCGAAGAACCTCAAAGACAGAACGCAGGTGTTGCAGGTGCTCCTCGAGAGTACGGGAGTAAATCAGAATGTCGTCCAGGTAGCAGACGACGAACTGGTCCAGAAACGGCCTGAAAATATGGTTCATAACAGCTTGAAACGTAGCAGGTGCGTTAACCAGGCCAAAGCTCAGTACAGTGTATTCGTAATGACCAAAGGGCGTACGGAAAGCAGTTTTCGCAATGTCAGACTCAGCGATGCGAATTTGGTTATAGCCCTGCTGCAGGTCAATCGAACTAAAATACGCAGCGCCGCGCAACTTATCCAGCAAGTCATCAACGCACGGCAGGGGGTATCGGTTCTTGACAGTCACAGAATTCAGTCCCCGATAGTCGATGCACATGTGCAGACCGCCATCCTTTTTCCCCACAAACAGGATCGGAGCAGAATAAGGCGAGGTGCTAGGGCGGATCATACCCTTAGCCAGCAGGTCAGTCACTTGCCGTTTAACCTCGTCCAACTCCAGCGGGCTCAGGCGGTACATGGGGCGCGAGACAGGTTGCGCGTCAGGTACCAGAGGGATGGTGTGGTCGACAGGGTGCATGGGCGGGAGACCAGGAATCTCGCGGAAGAGATCTGCATACTCCTCCAACAGAGCAGACACTGCAGGGTCTTGGGTCTCAGGGGGCGCAACGGCAGCGTTAAGGTGCAGCTTAGGGCGGACAAGTACGGCGTGGGCACCTTTGCGAAGCAAGCACGCAGCGGCCTTACACCCTATCGGCTCAGCAGTGGCACGCTGGCAAAGCGCAGCAACGGCAAAATTCACAGCAGGTGCCGCAGCGACAGTCGGATCAGCAGGCGCATCAAGCAGCGGGACCTTGCACTGCCGTACCCCTTTGCGCAGAAACAGGGCACGCTTGCCGTAATCTAGCATGGCAGCGTGTTGCGACATGGTCCCCGAACCCAGAATGAACGGTGCCGCATCAGTCAGCTCGGCCAGTACGTAGGGTTGCAGTGTGAGGTGCAGCGAGCCCAGAGCTACGCGCAAAGAGACCTCCCCTAGAATGTGGTTGCGACCCCCATCAGCTAGGGTGACATGCGACCAGGCGCTATCCCGCAACGGCAAACCCAGTTGACGTACCACCGATTCAGAGATGAAGTCGTGACTGGCACCAGAGTCGACGAGAGCCTTGAGAGGCACACCAGCCGACGACAGCTGGACCAGTGGAAGATGATCGCCTGAAATGGAAGAAAGGACTGGCAGCGACAGAGTTGACAGAGAAGGTGCACTGGAGGCAACCGGAGCAGAGGAAGGTGCGTCGTACCAGACGTCGACGGAGTACGGTAACGGCGGGAGGAGTACGGGGGACCCAGCGAGATCACGCCCGTTGAACAGCTGACTACCTAGGCCGAAACGATGAACCTTCCGAAAACCAGGGAGAAACGCAGACGCTTTACGCTCAAGGTACGCAGGCAACAAAAGACAAGCAGACGTATCAGGACGTTGACGCTTGCACGCACGATAATGGGCGATCTGAAGCTGCAACACGCGCAGAGAAGAGGGGACAAACAGAACCGTATGACCGCCAAGGTTGACCGCAGACAGAGGACGATTGCACGGCGCTAACAGATTACAGAGCTCGTGCGGCTGACCAAAGCCAGCGCGAGCAGTTCGTGCGTCAAACGAGATGCAGCGTCCCAACAGTCGCTCAAGTTCAGCCAACGCAGCAGGCGTCACGGCACGTACGGCGCGGAAACGGCAGAGTTCCGGCGCAACGTCAGCAGCAGACCCAGGGGGTAACCCCTCAGCACCAGCCTGGGCAACACATCACTTCCCCTTGCCCTTGCCCTGCCCCCTGTCCGGACCCCGCGGCCAGCGCTTGCCCTTGCCCTTGCCCTTGCCCTCAGCCTCAGCAGCCAGCCTCGCAGCCTCAGCAGCAGCCTTCTCGGCATCGATGCGGGCCTTCCGCCACAGCCAGGCCGGGTCCACGCAGTTGTTGACAGAGTGGCCGGGCTCGCCGCAGCCCAGGCACAGCCGGTCCTCGCGGCGCCGCTGGTACTCCGCCATGGAGTAGCCGAACTTGGTAGGAGTGGCGTCCGAAGCGGCAGCAGCGGCGACAGCGGGCGCAGCAGCGGGTGCAGCAGTGGGCGCCTTGCGGCGGCGGACCTCCTGGTAGGCCGGCGAAGAGGGCCGCACCACAGCAGCAGACGGGGGCCCAGAGATGGACGGCCCAGCAGCAGAGCCGTCGACCCGCCGACGCTTGGCAACGGTGTCCTCCTCATCCAGGTCCTGAACAGACAGGAAGTTAAAGCGGGCAGCAGACGAACGGGCATATTTAGCAGCTTTGAGTTGGCGTTCCTTCCTGAGGACGTAGTCGACCATGTCACAGTAAAAGTCGCAAACCTTCTTAGCGCAGTTCTCATGCAGGGCATCAGGAAAAAAAAAAAAAAAAAAAAATCAGACAGGCCAGTTTGGAACCAGAACTTGCGCTCGCCCTCAGAGAAGTCAGGAATAGCAGTGACTAACGCCTCAAACCGCGCCTGGTACGAGGAAACAGTCTCAGCAGTACACATGCGGTAACAACCAGTGGACAGTTTCTGCCTAGCCTCCTGCTCATGCGACTGGACTTGCGGAGCAACACGAGCAAGCAAAGCAGCAAGGAACTGGTCAGACGTATAGCCATCAGTCTGCGCTAGGGTCCACTCGTCATGGTAGCGCTTAGCCAAGCCGTCAAGGGCAGAGGACATGAACAAGCAGCGAACCTCATCAATGTGACCACCTTTAACTAAAGGGAAGAACTTTTTAACGTCACGGACAAAGACGCGAGTAGCATCAGCAGCGGCTCGGACATTCAGCTTGCCCTCAACCGGAATCGACAGCTTAGGAGGAGGTACATTCAGCTTAAGTACCTCGTCGTCGACAGCCATGGCGTCCGTCTCAGCAGCGGCGACAGCGGGCGCAGCAGCGGGCGCAGCAGTGGGCGCCTTGCGGCGGTGGACCTCCTGGTAGGCCGGCGAAGAGGGCCGCGCCGCAGCAGCAGACGGGGGCCCAGAGGTGGACGGCCCAGCAGCAGAGCCGTCGACCCGCCGACGCTTGGCAACGGTGTCCTCCTCATCCAGGTCCTGAACAGACAGGAAGTTAAAGCGGGCAGCAGACGAACGGGCATATTTAGCAGCTTCGAGTTGGCGTTCCTTCCTGAGGACGTAGTCGACCATGTCACAGTAAAAGTCGAAAACCTTCTGACGCCCACATCGCTAGTGTGAGCTGCCAACATGCGGGGCAAACCGTTACCCTGACACAAAACATGAACATAAACACGGTTGTGTCACTCCTGCCGGCACATGCCCGAAACTGGGGATTCATTGTTCACCTCAACGGACATGCCGTGGCAGTCAAGAAACAGGGCGAATGCTGGTACATTATCGACTCCCAGTATGACAGCACACAACTGATCAACCCCGAAGAGCCGCTCTGGCCTCGGGGGGAGGGGGCGGTCTACTGTCTCCACCTCCGCCCGAACCATGAAGGGATCGCTACCCATACAGACCTGAGGGAAGTCAAACTCCCGGAGGATTGGGCCCTGCCCCCAGGCGGGACCCAGCAACCGACACAGCCGCCCCCGGAAACACACACCGGAAACCCCCCAATGGACGGCACCCAGCAAGATGCACCCACCGACCAGAGCACCCCCGAGCCCGGAACCCATGGACACCGACGACCATGAAAGACGAGCGACGACGGAGCACCCAGCGACTGAACCCATGCGGATGGGTCCGGACCCCGACGGGCGCGACCCGGACGGGCCTCCAGCACCCAACCCCCTCTGTCCAACCCAGCCACCGGAAACCGAGGTTCCCGAAGAGGCGGCAGAAGGTGCACCAGATCACCGTGCCACCAACGTAGAAGCAGCACGACGCACGACCGGCGCTTATGCCGAAGTGCGACATACCGCCCCGCGTGTTCACCACGACCCGATGGCACGCCGACTCAACCATGCGGCGGAGCGCGCCACAGCAGTGGTACAGCACGACGCAGCTCCCCGCACGGCGACAGCCGCGAGATAACGTAGGAAGATCGGGCCAGTACCTCACACGCATACGATCCTATACCACCTGCTACGCAACCAAGGCCTACCCATCCGGCAAAGGGAAACCGGCAGGGAAGCCACAGACGTCAACCAAAATGCAGGGGCCCAGCCCCTTGACCCGGCGTGCCTGGACGCCACGCCCAGCGCGCCCCTAACACAACCCGCCAGGGACCAGTCAGCCTGCGACCGCGCCGCAGAACCACCCCGCGCCGGCAGGCCCCAACCTGCCCATCAGCCCAAAAAGCAGCAACAAAGCATCGGGCGATACATGCAGCCCAAGACACCGAGGGTGATAGCGCACAACTCACCCGATAAGCAGCCGCCGCCGGCCGCCGCAGACCCAAACCCCCCGACACCGGGCGCCCCGCAGTCCGGGCACCTTAAAGTCCTCACAATGAACACACGGGGCCTGCAGGGCCACCGCGAGGGAATCGCACACATGCTAGACGAACATAAACCAGACGTCATAGTCCTGACCGAGACCAAGCTTAGCGCGCACCACCGACGAGGCATTGTCAGTGTCAAACAGGCCCTCCGGCCATACCAGACATACGTGAGCAACCGTCCCCACCCGGAACACAACAGGACACGTGAAGCGGGTGTCATTGTTGGGGTCGCGGAACGCTTCAGCGGCCAAGGCAGCGCGAATATAGAGCCCGTCCCTCCGAGCCTTGAGGGCTACATCGGACACGTTCGCATCAAAACCCCAGGCAGCATCCCCCTACACGTGCTGGGGGTTTACTGCCCGGCGGACCTCTCGATCCGGCAAGCGATATACGAATACGGACAAGTCGCCGCCACACAGGCCAGCGCCAAGGGGGAGCACCTCATCATGGCGGGCGACTGGAACGCAATGCTCCATCCTAGCGACCGGTCCACGGGCACATGCTACCCGGCTGACAGGGCGCATCGTAGCTTCTCGAGCAGTGCGAACCTAAACCCCGTCGTTACTCCGCGGCGTGCCTACACCTACACGCAGACACAGCTTGACCACGACACTCACCACAGCCGGATAGACGACGTCCTGCTAGCCGCCCACACCGGAGCGGCAGCAGACAAGGAGGGCACAGTGTACGAACAAGTGTACGAATGCGGAGGAAACTTCGACCATAAACCCCTCTGCACGTTCATCCCGCTGGCGGGTATTCGTCTTCTTCCAGCGCCCGCGGCTCAGGCCGCGGCTGACCACGCAGCCAGCTCGTGGAGCCGCATACAACTCCCAATACTTAAAGAGAGTAAAACCCGGGCGCACATGGAGATGGAAGCGACGCTCACTTCTGAAATCGCCCACCTGCTAAGCGCTTTAAAACCGGCGTACGAAGCCATCGGACACGTCGCCGAACAGCTGGAACGTGCCGCCGGTAAGGAAGAGGCACGAGCACTCCTGGCTAACCTGCGCAACCACGATACCGTCCGGGTGACGGACGTCACTACTCTCAGCCATGAACTAGGCGACCTGCTCGACCGCTGCCTTGGGATACTGGAATCTCACTGTCAACAGAAACCCCCCTGCACGGGGAAGCTGCATGCGTGACGTGGCATCGGCAGGCGCCTCGCCAGGCTGCACAACGACCACAAAACCATGAAAGACAATCTCGCAAAAGCCCTGCACACGGACCCCCAGGAGCAAGGGGCACCTACACTAACGGAGGGTCAAGTCAATGGCACGACGCCCCCCCATCCGGCCACGGCGCCCCCAGACACCAGCGGCACAACGGAACGGGCAACACCCGAGCGCAGCACCGCCACTCAGCATGCCGCCACTGAGCGCGAAGAACCAGACGCAGCCCGCACCCTGCGTGCGGCCATTAAAGCGACCGGAGGGGAAATCGCCAAGCTTGCTCGAGAGATTCGCGCAACTAACGCACGCAAGGCAAAGAAAAGCTTCCAGCGGCTACTAACCAAAAAGCCCCGGCACGCGCACAGACAGGTCCTTGAACCCGATGACCAGCCCCGCGGAATCGCGGCCATCCGACACCCAACCGATGGACGACTGTGTACTGATTCCAAAAACATACTCGATGCGCTTCACACGCACTTCACCCTTCTTGCGAGACCCGTCTCTGGCCCACGAACGGGAAAGTACCTCCCAAACGAAGCCCCCCGGAACTATCCCTGGACCAGACCGGGCGCGCAAGACCCGCTTAGGGAAGGGCTGGCCAAGTGGGGAGACGCCCCCCCATCGCTCCTCCCGGGTGTACTAGATCCACACAACTTCCGCACGTCTATCGACCACCTCGCGAGAAACAAGGCCCCAGGCCCCGACGGGATACCCAACGAACTTCTACAAACACTACCCGCCGACCTCCAGACCGCCATCCACCAGCTCATTACGGTCATGTGGGTGAAGGCCGAAATCCCCACACACTGGACGAAATCCGACACGGTCCTTATCCCCAAGAAGGGCGACCCACTCCTCATTAAGAACCCATCGCCCTGGCGAACACAATCTACAAGCTGTACACCAGCCACATTACGCTGAATATCGTACTCTACAGTGAGCAAGCGCACATCTTTACGGAAGCTCAGGAGGGCTACCTGAGGCAACGCAACACCGAGCGCCAACTCCAAAACGTGCTACACGCAATCGAGGACGCGGGCCTCACCAGCCGTGACCTCTTCCTTTTATACATCGACTTCACGTCTGCGTTCAACACGATCGATCACGACAAGCTGCTCATGATCATGTACGACCTGGGCTACCCGGACGACCTGATCGAAGTGGTAGCTAACCTATCACTACGTGCAAAAACACATTTAATTACACCCCAACCCGATCATGGTGCCCTCTGCCCATCGCTTCTGGGCATCAGGCACGCCGGACCCCAGGTTCTCACATTCGTCAATAGGGCTGCACAGGCCTAGCATGCCAGCCTTCGCAAACGTAGCAACATAGAGAAATGTAGCCCCGAACCATGTGGTGGGAAAACCGTTTTCACCGCTTCTGACAAAAGTGTGAGGCAATGACCCCTCATGACACCGACTCACGGTTCGCTGCAGTGATACCTCATACCGCCATGTCACCGTGGCATAGTCATACCAGCTATGCGCCGGGTACATAGCAGGGACGTCGAGCCGTGATTCAATGTCTAGCCGGGAGGACCTGTCTGCGTACGCCGGGTCAGTTGCTCTGCGCAAGCCTCCCGAAAGGAAGCAGCGTGTGTGACAGGGCTTATCTCGTTCAGAAAGGTGGCGTTCCGGGAGCGGGCCTGCGCATCCCAACAGAGTCGTACTACTCTCAACGTATGCCCGAGGACGTGGGCAGGGACCGCGCGACTGATTTTATAGCAAGGCAATCTTAACTGGTACCCATGGAACCTAGCCCCACAACAACGTGTGGCCATGTGGGACTCCGAGCTCACCTAATCCGCCAAATTTGCCAGAGCTGGAACCAAATATACTTTCATAATGCTTAGGTGATACGCTATCATAATACGCAAAAACACGGCGTAAAGCCTGGGTCGTGGTACATTGCCGGTATCCGGCATGGTGGGCCGTACCGCATTGCACCGTTTAGTTTTTGCACGTAGTGTGCGAGGTTCCCAGATCTATATCACGCCATCGAATTCAGAGTAAAACCGGACCAACAATGTTACGCACATCAAGTTTCATGGCGGATGCCCGGCGCCCGCAACGTAATTCTAATAACTCACGGGCGCACGGAACCCTAAGTTCGTACCCCATCACTGACCCGTGGGCCCAACGGTGCCAACCCATGCAGGCCATGGTGGCCCAGTCGAATGCAGCTAAAAGGGCTTGCCAGCTTATGGCATCCCTGCACCGGCATGCCCCCACGGACAGCTACAAGCACCGCCTGGCTCAGACCAGAAAGAGGCTTCATGAGGAATACCCCGCCCTGACGAACCTGACCCGGTTCATCCAGCGGGCGCTGGAGAGGCAGCGGAAAACACATGCACCCCGGCCTGTGAGGGCGACTGGGCGCCGGCCTTTCAGCAAGGTGATAAGCAGCAAGGAGTTGACTGCCTGCTGCCGCGCTATCAAGCTGGGGCGCACGGTGGATGGCCAACGGGAGGGAATTCGTTGGACCCCATCCGCGATCCGCAAGCTGAGACCCTGTCAGGCGGTTATGGCGAAGTACAATATCAAGGATGCTCGCAGCCTGATGAAGGCAATGCTCGATCACGACTCCAACATAACACTCACTACACCACGCATCCGGCCATCGTTCACAGCTGCCCAACGGGAGGCGCGGAAGGAGGCAGCACGCGCTCTCGTTGACGCGTGCCGTAAAAACCCTAAGTTCCACACCCAAATCTTCATGCTAGACGAGGCTCATTCGTACCGCAACAGCCTGCTAAATCGTCGGCCGGGCCGCGTGGTGCTTCCCAAGGGTCAGAGCAAGCAGCGCGTGTGCACGGATCGGCGGAAAGTTGCGGGCAAGGTGGACAGGACCTGCTTCGCAAGGCTGGTGGTGGTCAACGCATGCGAGGGTCCGGTCGCGCTCACATGGCTCCGTCCAACACCAGGCATCACCGTGCTCCGTACCAAGGTGAGTAAAGCCGGAACACCTCCGTTGCATCACTCCTGGCCCTAGCTTCCTCAATGATGCGTAGCCACCCGGTATCCTTGCAGTACAGCCGTACAACACTGATCCCGCGGCCCACGAGCCATTCATCGTACGCCTCATCCTCCTGTCGAATGCGAGCGTGATCGGAACCATCAGCCTGGAACGCTATGCGGCGCTCCAGAAGCATGACGTCAACAGACTTCTTTCGCCCCGGCTCACTGTGCTCAAGCGACATTGTGTCGCCTGGGAAAACGATTTTCAGTCTGTCGTACAACCTGACCTCATTTTCGCTTGGGTGGCGGGTGCCCAGAAAAAGGCCCTCGGTCTCCGGCCCGTAGCATGCCCGGCACGCGAGGCACGAAATGCCGTACCCCCCTTGGAACGTGCTCTTATCCTGGTATATCCGGACTAGTTTGTACGGGTTCCGTGCCAGAACGTGACGTTGCGGACATGCACAGCCATGGAGCGCCCACAGGTACCGCCCCTTGTCCTTCAAACTGAAACTCCTGATATCCGTGCCCAGCAAAAGCTGCGATTGCTGTTTCAGTGCATAGCTCTCGAGTTCATGTAGCACCTCCTGTGAATTCTTTGGCCGCATGCTGCAGGGGGCGGGAGGGAGACAGCGGCCAGGCGGTAGAGGCGCGAAGGTGGTGAGAGGCACAACGGCGGAGGAGTTCTCACATGTGATGCTGACCGCCGTACTGCCCCGCATCCGAGCGGCCGTCCGCAAGTGGCCGAAAGTCTTCCCTCGGGGCATGGCGGATGTAAAGCTATGCATGGACCGGGCGCCCTGGCATCAGAAGGCGGTGCGCATGGGGCTTTTGCACGACATGGGTCTCACTAGCGGCCAGCTGCTGCCACACCCCCCTGGCTCGCCAGACTTCCAGGCCCCGGTCGAATGGTCGCACAGCTGGCTCAACACGGCAACGAGGAAGTACCTGGAGGATCACCCGCGGGTGAAGGACCACGCGGCGATACGGCGTGCAATGGAGAAGTTGTTCTATGGTGATGCGCGGGTAGGGGGTGAGGCGACGGTTGCCGTGAAGAAGGTTGCCGGCGCCTTTAATCGGCTGAGAGAAAATTACGGCAGCGTGCTAGCATCGGGAGGCAACTATGGGTCGCTTCGCGCCACTTAAAATGGCAACACGGAATTTTTGGTATGAATTAAAGGGCCACGTACGTGTTCAGCTTGGTCTGGCCGTTGATAGGTAAAGCTGCGCTGACTCGATTGCGTAGATAAATATGTGTTAGCAGGTATGCGACTTGAAGGTGCTGGTTATAGTTGACTTTGTTGAAAGCTACATGGTCTGCGGGTATTCGTGTCGACCGGTGTGTACGACGGGTGTACGACATTCGTCCATAGCGTGTCTTCGGTGAGGAGACCCGACAAATTTCCAATTACTTCTCAAGCATAATTGCGCACTTTGATATTCTTTGCCGTAATATTTGACTAGCTACGAAACTCGTTGTCTCTTACGAGTAAACGCAAAACTTTGAGTCACGACACTTTATCGGGTCTAAATTGTGCGCTCAGACGTAAGCGGGTTTGACGCTCCTGTGTGTAGCATCTGCGCTGCCGCTGCAAGCTGCTCCGTGCTAGTACTCAGTGGTCCGAGTCGTTAAGGTTGTGCTGGACCAGAAGCGCTGCTTGTGTAATGGGGCCAGGAGTGTGGGCTACTGAAGTGTGGACCTGACAAGGTACCTTTGAACCAAAGCCGGGGGGCGGGGCCAACGTTTGCAGGCAAGCCTCAGCCGCTGACGTATGACTGGCGTGAGAGGCGTCTGCCCTCTGCATATGTTAACAATCGAAATTAAAATGTCTGCACATTACTTCTAGTCAACTGAAAACTGGTGTGCAACTGGGCCCAAAGTTGGGGGTCATGACGATGACCACCCGGGCAAAAGGGTTAATAACTCCGCACGTCTTCAACCTTTGGGCCCGAATACAAATGTGCGGTATTGCTTGGCGCGCGTTACGTATCGTGTTTACTGGGCAGTCGAAATGGCTAAAGGTTGCGGGCAGGAAAGCAGTTGCCAGTCTGACTATGCTTTTTTGATCCATCGGACTATCACTACGTGCAAAAACACATTTAATTACACCCCAACCCGATCATGGTGCCCTCTGCCCATCGCTTCTGGGCATCAGGCACGCCGGACCCCAGGTTCTCACATTCGTCAATAGGGCTGCACAGGCCTAGCATGCCAGCCTTCGCAAACGTAGCAACATAGAGAAATGTAGCCCCGAACCATGTGGTGGGAAAACCGTTTTCACCGCTTCTGACAAAAGTGTGAGGCAATGACCCCTCATGACACCGACTCACGGTTCGCTGCAGTGATACCTCATACCGCCATGTCACCGTGGCATAGTCATACCAGCTATGCGCCGGGTACATAGCAGGGACGTCGAGCCGTGATTCAATGTCTAGCCGGGAGGACCTGTCTGCGTACGCCGGGTCAGTTGCTCTGCGCAAGCCTCCCGAAAGGAAGCAGCGTGTGTGACAGGGCTTATCTCGTTCAGAAAGGTGGCGTTCCGGGAGCGGGCCTGCACATCCCAACAGAGTCGTACTACTCTCAACGTATGCCCGAGGACGTGGGCAGGGACCGCACGACTGATTTTATAGCAAGGCAATCTTAACTGGTACCCATGGAACCTAGCCCCACAACAACGTGTGGCCATGTGGGACTCCGAGCTCACCTAATCCGCCAAATTTGCCAGAGCTGGAACCAAATATACTTTCATAATGCTTAGGTGATACGCTATCATAATACGCAAAAACACGGCGTAAAGCCTGGGTCGTGGTACATTGCCGGTATCCGGCATGGTGGGCCGTACCGCATTGCACCGTTTAGTTTTTGCACGTAGTGTATACTCACGGGCCACCACGCGCATCCGGACAGAGCACGGCTGCACAGCGGACATAGCCATCGAACGCGGTACAATTCAGGGTGACACGCTGTCCCCGGTGCTGTTCATCATCTATATGGAACCCCTACTCAGGTGGCTGCACAGCGGAGGACGGGGATACCAGTACGGATGCCTCAAGGCCGAGGAAAATGAGCGGCACCATTTCAGCTCGCGAGCGTTCGCAGACGACTTGGTTACACTCACAAACAGCGTTTCAGACATGCGTCTCCAATGTGCGAAAATCGAGCAGTACGCGCAATGGGGAGCCCTGAAGGTCAACGTTGGCAAATGTCAGCTGCAAGGCATCCTGCACGGCCGCGCACGGTCGGACCAGGACCTGAGCCGGGGACCCGGCACCCGCAAATATCAGACTGCCCTTGAGTGACTGCTAAAAGACCAAATCCGTATAGACGGATCACCGATACCCTACGCGCCCCCGACAAATACCTGGGAGTCCATGTAACCCCTACCCTCGACTGGGCACCTCAAGTAGCCTATGTCCGCGCTGAGATCACGCGGCGAGGACAGGGCATCCAGGAGTCCATGGCGTCTCCCGACCAGCGCATCAACATGATCAAAACCCTGATCCACCCATTCGTCGCGTACAGCCTGGCCACTATGGCGTACACCCCCCAAGACATCGCCAGCTTCGACTCCCAAATTGCTGGCATAGCTAAGCGCAGCTATGGCCTCAAAATGGGGTTTCCCACCCGCGCAATCCTCGGTCCAGTAAAGCAGAAAAAAAAAAAAAAGCAACTCGGCCTGGGGGTCGGCACCATACACAGCCTCTATGTCGCCAAGGCGGCCAAAGCTCTCGTCCTCTCCCTGAATGACGAAGGCCGGCTTGGGGTAGTCACTAGGGCTCTCCTTAGCCTGCAAAGCCGATACATGGGCGACATGCCGGTGCACGCCCTCAAGAAGGAAAGCCGCTTCTACACGACGCTAAAGCAGCTGACCATCACACAGGAGGCGGGCATTGAGCTCACGGACTGTGGCAAAGGGTACGAACGGAAAGCAAGCACTCTCATTCACCTTCTAGCGGCGTGCAACTCGGGGACAGAGCCCAAAACCCTCGCGCTCCTCTCCAGATGTGTACAGCCTCTGCTTGAGCTGGGCCTGGATCTCCGAGTCCTGAAAGATAAGAACACAGGAGCACACTTCATTACCACGGACCAGCTCCGACGCATTGGTGGACGGAGTGTCGGGCCCCGACACCTCATCGCCCTGAAACAACTCAGCCTAGCACTGAACCCCGCTCCCAGTGTACGTGCCCGCGCGGCGAGGCACCGAGGGGTGACTGCGCTGCCCCCGGAGCTGCGGGCCATCCCCAGTGGGCCCATTATGACGGACCTCATGAACGACACACACGGACCCACGCCGCTGCCTTATGAAAATATCATGCAATATGTGGTGTCCCGCCCCCGGGACACGACCGGGGCCCCACCGCCAGACCCTTCGCCCGCCGCGCACAACCTCAGCTCAGATCCGGCGGCCCCGAGACGGGAAGTCGGATCCCAGGAGGGCCAGGTGAGGCGCCCAGTGCAGCTGCGGGAAGCTCGACGCCACATGCCCCGACGCAACGCTACCGAAGAAACCATGACGGCATACATCAGGAGGCAGCACCCAAAACCCACCCGCAACATCACGGACACAACTGCCTCCGGATGGGACCCCAGAGAAAGCCCACTCACCGTCACACACTGTGAAGCCCTGCTGCGTCACCACGACCTCCCAGGACTAGCAGCCGAAGTGGGGACCGCATCGCAGCTTGAAGAAATGCTGCGGGGAGAGCGAGAATGGCCCACAGGGGTTGCCCTTAAATACGGCCACAACATCAACCAATATCTATTCGGCGAGCAAGAGAGGGTAGCCCATATACACGCGCAGATCCGCAAGCGGGTGGAAGCAGGCCCCCGAGCCGCAAAGCGGCAACGCAGAGATACACCCCGGCACCCCACACACAGCACCTTCTACCAAGTTGAGTGGGAAAGCACAGTTATCACCAAAGGGGCGCTCGAGCTGTACGCAGCGCACGGATACCTACCCACGGCAACACGTCCGTACGAGGCCGCAGCAGATCCGGCAACCCCCACCGGAAGGATCGAAGTAGACTGGGAGCGAACCGAGGACGAAGGCACGCGCCTGGCCACCCAAGACAACTGGAACGAGCTGCTCAATGCATTCCGACACCGCCTAGAAGCGGCAGCCGAGACGGCCCCCGGGCACACTGCGCCAGCCCGAGACCAGCACCTTAATCCGAGGCAGCAGCAAGGCCAATGGGCCTCTGAATGCCTCAACCAGGCCAGAGGACAACGGCTCCTACGCCAACACGTAGAAATCGATGTACATCCCGGCAACCCGGACAGGGACATCCACCCGACAGGGCGGTACACCATCCAGATTGGCAAACACAGCGACCCCGACCCCTCTAACCGTGCACCTTGGGACGGCAGCGGAGAAAAAAGAAAGAAAAGAAAAAAGAAAGAAAGAAAGAAAAGAAAGAAAAGAAAAGAAAGAAAGTTTACACTGGACCGTAAGCCCGAGCGTGGGTTAAGGGAACAGACTGATGCCTCTTCGGCGGGTACTTTCAGCCCATTACCGCGGTGACCACCTTTTTGACTAAGATGGGTTGCTTCTCCCACCCACTCCGTGTCTGGGCTCCGTCTCACTCGGATCACATCTGGGTACCCGCACGCACTTTTCCCAGATATGCCAGACACATCATTGTTGAACATTCAACCGAGATGAGTTCTACCAGTGCAGGGGACAGGGACATAGCTAAAGAGCCATGCGATCACCTGCTGTTCGTTCCCACACCAGGGCCCCCATCGGTCACCCAGCCCTCTGTGAAGGCCGGGATCGAACTGGTAACCTCTCGGTCATCAATTTAGTGCCCTAACTCTCAGGCACTCCTAGGGGATACGGCAGCGGAGATACTCCTGCAGGCCTCCTAGAACAGGGAGTCACGCTGGTTTACGACCCCCAGGGACGATGCATCGGCACGCTCCTGGACAGCTTGCTGCACAGCCTGTGGCTAAGGTACTCCGACGCCAAATGTAAGAGGCCGGAGGCGCACGCCAAGCTTGCAGCGGCGGGTGGCTTCGAGGAAGACGTGGCACGCCTCCTCCTGCGCTACCGTGATGGAGGGGGCACCAAAACACACCCCGTTAAGGTGGCGCACGAGCAAGGACTCGGAGAACAGTTTACAATGCGTCTCATGAATGCCATGGGTTCAAGCACAGAACGCTTTGCGTCCCCTTTAAATGTGGCTAACTGCACTGAAACGTACTTCTCAAGCTTCCCAGAAGACATGCTCTTTGGGGCCAACCATGGCGCATACTCCCAACCGTTTACCGGCTTGTCCATCGCACACCCGGAACCCACACCCGAGGAGGGCCACCATGCCTTGCGGTGGGCGTTGGGCTGGGCGGAAGCCAAAAAGACCGAGGCTACACAGACCGCCACCCTTATCGTAGTCCCCACGTCCCGTACAGCGCCGTATACCCGGTACCTATCGCACCCCCTGGTCACGCAAGTGGGCAGCATCGACTCGCTCGCCGCCAAGGGGATACTGCAAAGCGCCACGCTCAACGTGGACACCAAGCCTTACCCGGTTGGCCTGACCCTGCTACTGGTCAGTAACGACGCGGGCAAATCACACGTGAGCAGCCTCCGACAGGCGCTAGGTATGCACACCACCCTGCCAGCGCCTACAGGTCAATCCCAGCCGTGGATAGCCCCCCAGTGGGTACGGAAACGCGTCCGCAAAATGACTGCCGGAGCGCCTGACCAGGCGGTGCCCTCTCGTAAGTGCAGTAACCCCACACCCGCTGAACGATGCTCCGCGCACCTGGCGTTCCATGCAGCAAAACCGCTTCGGTACAACGCCCACGCATCCATCTACACTGATGGGTCGGTTAGGGAAGTCGAGGTCGGGAACACCAAGATGTTTGGACTCGGCGCTGCAGCAGTCGACGCACTGACTGGACATACGCTCCTCATAGATGTCAACCCAGGAGCCTACGGATGTCAAACAATTACGCGCTGTGAACTAAGCGTGATACATCAGGCACTCACCATGCGACGCGGCCTACCTCACAACCAAGCCCATCTCAGCATTTGGACGGACTCAAAAGCATCGCTCCATTTGATCCAGAAGATGATAAACAACCCGCAAAAATTGCGGCTGAGTAAGCATAGAGCACTGCTCGAGGACATCGTTGCCGCACTTAAAGCCCGGGCCGTCGCCAAGCTTAAAACGTCGCTATTGAAAGTCAAAGCACATACAGGTGTTCGATATAATGAAGAAGCGGACAAAGCCGCCGTACAGGCTGCTATCCTTGCGGCGCAGGGAATGCTGCCGGCAGAAGCCGTAATAGAGAAAGCAGACAATAATCCAAGAAGTAAACACTGGTGGCTACGGAAGTCCGAGGGGACCGACGTAAACGCCGGTCGCTACGCCAACGACCTTAACCGCGGCATCGACACTCTGGTCAGCCAGACGACACACAATGGGTACACCAACGAGACCGCATACGTCAAATACGTAGAGGATGCCTTACCGGACCTAGAGATCAATGCCAGCACAAGAACCCTGCAGAGGGGCACGGGCCGGCACTGGCATTACAAACGGTGCCTCGACTACCTGTACGGACAGCTCTGGAATGCCAAACTCGCAAAGCTCTTTCGCATGCCCCTTGTACCGGGCGGCCCAACGTCCACAGGCTACTGCCCTGTGTGCAAAGACCCCCGAACAAAGACACGCATCCCTGACTCAGGAGCACACATCCTGGGAGGCTGCCAACACGCACGAATGCACACTCTCTATACCCTGCGACACAACCAAGCGGTACAAACCATCACTAGAACACTCTCCAGAGGGGCCCATGGAGGCTGCTTTATCGTCATGGACGCCTGCAGCATGGAGGATAAGCCGGACTACGTAGCCGGCACACGCCTGCCCAAGTGGCTGCTACCCAACATCCCTGACGATGATCGGTCCAAAAAGTGCCCCGACCTGCTGCTTATCCCCAGCATACCCCTCAGCGACACATGCTCACCGGGATACATGGGACCAGATGACCCCAGCGAGCACACTGTACACATAATCGAAGTAGGCTACACAGCCGACACAAATCACACACAGAAACAAAACGACAAGGCCCATCAACATGCGGAACTAGCTCAGATGCTGACGGCACACGGATGGAAAGTATGCTACACGAAACAGGAAGCAATTAGCCTGGGCTTCGCCGGCACCGTCCGCAAAGACCTGCGACAACTGCTGACCTCACTGGGAACGAGCAACGAAGCGTCGAAAAAATGCTGCAACGACCTCCACGACCACGCTGTCCGAGCGTTGAACGCAATTGTCGCTGCCAGGAGGCAACTGGAGCGGGACCCCCGCCAACAGAGCACAACCAGCGCCGAACCACCCTAACCCGCCGCAACGGCGGGCTCCCAATCTCACCGTGGTAGCGGGAGAGGCCTGGGATCGGGGCAACCCGACACCCCACCCCTCCTGCTCCCATAACCCACGCCTCGGCTCTGTCGGGCGTATTATTATTATTATTATTATTATTCGAAAACCTTCTTAGCGCAGTTCTCATGCAGGGCATCAGACAGGCCAGATTGGAACCAGAACTTGCACTCGCCCTCAGAGAAGTCAGGAATAGCAGTGACTAACGCCTCAAACCGCACCTGGTACGAGGAAACAGTCTCAGCAGTACGCATGCGGTAACGACCAGTGGACAGTTTCTGCCTAGCCTCCTGCTCACACGACTGGACTTGCGGAGCAAAACGAGCAAGCAAAGCAGCAAGGAACTGGTCAGACGTATAGCCATCAGTCTGCGCTAGGGTCCACTCGTCATGGTAGCGCTTAGCCAAGCCGTCAAGGGCAGAGGACAGGAACAAGCAGTGAACCTCATCAATGTGACCACCTTTAACTAAAGGGAAGAACTTTTTAACGTCACGGACAAAGACGCGAGTAGCATCAGCAGCGGCTCGGACATTCAGCTTGCCCTCAACCGGAATCGACAGCTTAGGAGGAGGTACATTCAGCTTAAGTACCTCGTCGTCGACAGCCATGGCGTCCGTCTCAGCAGCGGCGCCAGCGCCAGCGCCGGTCGGAGCACCTGAGCGACGGCGGTGCGGGTTCAGGGCATGACGAGGAATATAACGGTCAATGCCATAGGGATCGTCAGGGTCATAGTCATCGTCAGCAGCAGTCCGGCCGGTGCGAGCAGTGTGGTCAGCGGTATGCATCGGCGCATTCTCAGTAACAGCAGTGGTGCGACCCGCGGCAGCAGCAGGGTTCGCAGGAGGGTCAGCAGCAGTATGATCAACACCATCCAGAGGTGTCTCAGAAATGAACTCAGGTCCCTCAGGGTGGGGGTTCGCCATGGCAGGTCAAATCAGACAGGTAACCGTACCACGGGTGCAGCGCGCAGCAACCTCACGCAGCAAATCCTCCGTAGGGACGAGGGTCAGATCAGGGACGAGCGGGAGGGTCTGGGCCTCCTGCTCGGTGGTGTCGACAGCGGTGTCAGCGCCGTCAACGGCGGCTGGGGGCTCTGCAACAGCTAGGAAAGGTAACGCAAAGCCAAGCCAAGCAGGGCAAACTAAAGCTGGGAATCTACAAACCTGCCGCAGCAGCAGCAACCAGCTCATCAACATTCATGTCCGCAGGGACATCACCGAAGTGGAGGTCGTCCTCCATGGTAACAGCTATTGCAGCGAAAATGGCCAGTAACCTTGTCTCGATACCAACTTGTTGTAAGCTTTAGAAATGTCCAACTGCATGGGGGCAGTTAGAACTGCCGATTAGAGATGTAGAGTGCTTAAGAGCACGAGGTGAGCGGTTGTAGTGTACGGCGGTCACAGCGACCCGACCCGCAGCCAGTAGCTCCAGAGTAACTCCAATCGGAACAGAACAGAACAGTCTGCCGGGACCAGTATCCCAGATGTGTACAGTTTACACATATCCCCTGTAACACAGCGTTACAGAATCAGCGAAGTGTCGCAGATGACACATTACGAACCCAGTCAGACGGGACGTACTCAGAAGTCAGTTAGTAACAGTAACAGTGAAGTAACAGCGAAACAGCCAAAGATAGGGAAATTAACAGGATACACACAGCGCGTGATACAACACCAACCTCCCCCAAGGCCCCCCATGCTCCCAACAGGGCCCCACAAACCCCGACAAGACCCCTCAGGTGCCCCCAGTCTCCCCCAAGGCACTGCTTTCGGCCCGGGTGACCCGGGTTCAAGTCCCATCAAGGACATTTGGAACTTACCTGCGCCCCACAGAAGTAGGCAATGGTTCATTGGCCGGCAACAGGGAAACCTTGCAATTCCCCCCGGGATCCCGGGATCGAAGCCGGTCAGTGACCATTTCCCGGGGTGTGATGAGAAAGGAGGGTGCCCACCCCTGTCCCTGTCCTGTCCGGAGGTTTACAAGACTCATCATACAGTCATCAGCATCGTCTAGCTGGCCCGTGGAGTCGCCCAGAAGCCTGGCACGCTAGCTACTCAGCAGAAGTACTCAGCAGAAGTGGCAGCATCAGTGGAGCCGCCAGACAACATGTGTGTCCCATGTCAACATGTGTGTCCCATGTCCCGAGTCCGGGTTCCTCCGGAATTCAAAAAAAAAACAGGGCCCCACAGGCCCCAGCAGGCCCCCCCAGACTCCCCCAAGGCCCCCCCCCGGGTCCCCACAGGCTATTCTAGGTCCTCTCAGACTCCCATAGGTCCCCCCAAGGCCCGCCAAGGCCCCAGCAGGCCCCCCCAGGCCCCCCCAGGCCCTCCCAGTCCCCCTCCGGACCCCCCAGGCGCCCCCGAAGGTCCCACAAGGCCCCCTTGCGCCCCCCAAACCTTTCCCAAGTCCCCCCAGGCTCCCAACAGGGCCCCACAAACCCCGGCAAGCCCCCTCAGGTCCCCCAGTCTCCCCCAAGGCCCCAGGGTCCCCACAGGGCCCCACTAACCCCGGCAAGCCCCCTCAGGTCCCCCCAGACTCCCCCAAGGCCCCCCCAGGGTCCCCACAGGCCCCCACAGGCCCCAGCCGGCCCCCCCAGACTCCCCCACGGCCCCCCCCAGGTCCCCACAGGCTATTCTAGGTCCGCTCAGGCTCCCATAGGTCCCCACAGGCTATTCTAGGTCCGCTCAGGCCCCCCCCCGGGTCCCCCCAGGCCATTCTAGGTCCACTCAGGCTCCCATAGGTCCCCCCAAGGCCCGCAAAGGCCCCGCAGGCCCCGCCAGGTTTTCCACAGAACCCCACAGGAGCCCCCGGCCCCCCCCAGGCCCCCCCAGGCCCTCCCGGTCCCCTTCCGGACCCCCCAGGCGCCCCTGAAGGTCCCACAAGGCCCCCTTGCGCCCCCCCAACCTCCCCCAAGGCCCCCCATGCTTTTTTTTCTGCGAGGGGCGTTACAAGGACGGGGAAAGCGAAGCCCAACGGGCAAGCCGAGCAAGACCGGCAAGCCACAACAACCTGGCAAGAAGCCCAAGAAACCACCGCAAGGGGCCGAGGAGAGAGAAAAAGCCAAGCAATGCCTAAACTCGCAGACAGGAAAGGGACAGGGACGGGGGCAGCAAGAGGCCAGGAGCCACTGCTTTTTTTTTTCTGCGAGGGACGTTACAAGGACTGGGAAAGCGAAGCCCAACGGGCAAGCCGAGCAAGACCGGCAAGCCACAACAACCTGGCAAGAAGCCCAAGAAACCACCGCAAGGAGCTGAGGAGAGAGAAAAAGCCAAGCAACGCCTAAACTCGCAGACAGGACAGGGACAGGGACGGGGGCAGCAAGAGGCCAGGAGCCACTGCTGCACGGGCGGCACACACGGCCGCCCCTTCCTCCAAGACACCGAGGAGGGAAACGAAACCAACACCAGGGCCCAACACCAGGGCCAAACCCCAGGGCCCAGCACCAGGGCCAACACCCCGGCCCAACACCAGGGCCAACCCCACAGCCCAACACCAGGGCCCAAAACCAGAGCCAACACCACGGCCCAACACCAGGGCCAGCACCACGGACCAACAACAGGGCCCGTCACCGAGGACAAACCCCCGGGCCGGGCAAAGGCCCCAACAGTGACCACAGCGACAACACAACCACAACCTGCACAACCTCAACAGCCAAGGGGCGAACCCTACACCCAGGGCGACAGCAACAGGAATGGCAAACAAAACCGGGCAACCGCCACAGCGAACCAGGGTGGACAAGCCCCTCCCCCCGCCGGGGAGCACCAGAGGAAACAGGAAAGCCACAGCACGCCCGAAGAGAACCCCGCACCACCTAAACCGCCTCCCAGAGCCACAAAAGCCGCAGGAACGGCGCCACACGAAGCACACCAGAGACAAACAACAACCGACCCCACCCTGGGGGCGTCCCCGCAAGACAGCAGGCCCCAAGACACACCTCCCTCCCAAGACACCCCGCACCACAGGAAACGCACTCCTGCGGCCCCCCGGCTCCCAAGAACCCCCACGGGCGCAGCAGGGGCAGCACCGCCTGGCTGGAAGCCAGGGCACAAGCGTGCCGGCGACAAGACTCCCGCAGACCCCACCCTGGGGGCGTCCCCTCCAGACAGCGACCCCCGAACCGCACCTGCCTCCCACGGTAGCCTGCACCGCACCAACCCTGCACCGAAGCCCCCCCGCCCCTCCCCAGACCCCCTCCGAAACCCTCCCCAGACCCCCCGCGCCGTGCGCACCCCACTCCCAAGACCCCCCGTCCCCCAAAAACCCCCTCCAGGCCGCAGGGAGAGCACCGCCGGGTCGGAGACCAGAGCACGAGAGCGCCTGCGACAAGACACCCACAGACCCCATACAGGGGGCGTCCCCTCCAGACAGTGACCCGCGAACCGCACCTGCCTCCCACGGCAGCCTGCACCACACCACTGCTGCACGGGCGGCACACACGGCCGCCCCTTCCTCCAAGACACCGAGGAGGGAAACCGTAACCAACACCAGGGCCCAACACCAGGGCCAAACCCCAGGGCCCAACACCAGGGCCAACACCACGGCCCAACACCAGGGCCAACCCCACAGCCCAACACCAGGGCCCAACACCAGGGCCCAAAACCAGAGCCAACACCACGGCCCAACACCAGGGCAAAAACCACGGCCCAACACCCGGGCCAGCACCACTGACCAACAACAGGGCCCGTCACCGAGGACAAACCCCAGGGCCGGGCAAAGGCCCCAACAGCGACCACAGCGACAACACAACCACAACCTGCACAACCTCAACAGCCAAGGGGCGAACCCTACACCCAGGGCGACAGCAACAGGAACGGCAAACAAAACCAGGCAACCGCCACAGCGAACCAGGGCGGACAAGCCCCCCCCCCGCCGGGGAGCACCAGAGGAAACAGGAAAACCACAGCACGCCCGAAGAGAACCCCGCACCACCTAAACCGCCTCCCAGAGCCACAAAAGCCGCAGGGACGGCGCCACACGAAGCGCACCAGAGACAAACAACAACCGACCCCACCCTGGGGGCGTCCCCGCAAGACAGCAGGCCCCAAGACACACCTCCCTCCCAAGACACCCCGCACCGCAGGAACCGCACTCCCGCGGCCCCCCGGCTCCCAAGAACCCCCACGGGCGCAGCAGGGGCAGCACCGCCTGGCTGGAAGCCAGGGCACAAGCGCGCCGGTGACAAGACTCCCGCAGACCCCACCCTGGGGGCGTCCCCTCCAGACAGCGACCCCCGAACCACACCTGCCTCCCACGGCAGCCTGCACCACACCAACCCTGCACCGAAGCCCCCCCACCCCTCCCCAGACCCCCTCCGAAACCCTCCCCAGTCCCCCCCGCGCCGCGCGCACCCCACTCCCAAGACCCCCCGTCCCCCAAAAACCCCCTCCAGGCCGCAGGGAGAGCACCGCCAGGTCGGACCCCAGAGCACGAGAGCGCCTGCGACAAGACACCCACAGACCCCACACAGGGGGCGTCCCCTCCAGACAGCGACCCCTGAACCGCACCTGCCTCCCACGGCAGCCTGCACCACACCAACCCTGCACCGAAGCTCCCCCGACCCCCAAGACCCCCTCAGGCCCACCCACAGCAAGCCCCGCACCGCACCCCCCTCCCTAGGCAACCCGCACCGCACTCCCCCCACCCTCGAAGCCCCTCGCACCCTAAGAACCTCAGACACCGAGACCCCCGACTCCCAACACCCCGCTCACGACGGCCCCGGCTGCCCTGTCAGCTGAGCTGCTGCCTGGCTGGGCTGGGCGCTGATGGCTGACCCGGATGGGGAGACCTGCTGTGCTGCCTGGGCGCCCCCGGTGGATGCCTGTGGTGCTGGGACCGGGGCCACCCAGGCAGATGAACCTGCAGACGCGGGCTGCTGCCAGCCACCCGCTGTACGGAGCAGAGGACGCCTTCATGCACCCAGGAGGCTTCGAAGGCATCCAACCGGCCGGGCTTCAGCTGCGCTGTGATGTGGCCCCGGGGCAGCCCCGCCAGAGTGTCCTCGGAGAGCGCCGCCATGCTGAAATGTGCCCTCATGAGACGCTGCAGCTCCCCAATGACGCAGCCCACCACCGTGGCCGACGGATGGTCATCAGGCTCCGCCCTGTGGTAGTGGCCACAGACCGCCCACAGCCAAGTGGCTCGAAGGGCTGCCCACAGCAGCTGCAGCCCAGGGCTGGTGGGGTAGGCCGGCCACCCTCCCGGCCAGTCCCCCAGTAGCACAGCCGGCTGGCTGAAGGGCAAGTCCGCGGCCCCAGAGACTGCCGCCCAAAGCTCTGCCAGCCAAACCCGAGCTGCGGTGTAAGCCCCGCACTCCAAGAAGACGTGGGTCAGGCTGGCGACATGCAGGCTGTGGGCACGCTGCGGCTGACCTTTTTTTTTGACCTTTGGAGGCCAGGTACACCCCGCACGGGAGCCGTCCATGGTGCAGCCGCCAGGCTAGCGCCTTGGCCCGGTTGCATGCGGGGCAGTCCCACAGCCGCTGCCAGGCCCGCCGGCGGTCGAGGGGAGACATGCCAGCAGGGCCATCAGCTGCCTGGTCTACCTCCGGGGCCGGCCCGGCGGGTGCCAACGGTCCGGCGGCAACACCGGGGTCCTGCTGGTGCGGTGCCACATGGCAGCTACCACCTCTCTGGCATACCACCTCTCCATCATTCGCCCCACCCCACCCCAGCTGGCGGCACTCCGCAAGCATATCGACGGCTTTGTGGCCCGGTCGCTCCTGGAGGAAGACGCCTCCCTGGTGTGCCACGGACGGGCCCTGCTGAAGCCTGGCCCGGAGATCGCCTGCCAGGATCACGACTGTGGCGGTGTCGGCCATCTCGACCTCGACGCCTTCATGGTCGCCCTGCATGCAAAGCCCCTCGCCCAGCTCGCTCAGCCCGGCCAGCAGCCATGGAAGCAGATCATGCGGGGTCTGCTCGACGAGTACAGGCCAGATGGGACCACTGGGTGGGGCTGGGTGTATGGCACGGCGGACCCGCACCCCAGCCTGCCTACGTTCATTGCCAGCCTGGTGCAGTCCTACCGCTCCTCGCTCCAGACCCGGCTGGCCTACCCAGAGACCATGGACGCACGTGCCGTCCTGCATGAGCCCCTCTTCTTCAACGCAGCCCTGCGTGACCCCGCCACCGATCAGCCCTTCACCCCGCCAGATGGGACCGCCCACCTGGGCCCCCGCACCCTGGCCGAGCTCCGTGCAGCGTCGCCCATGACCCAGCACGAGCCCCTCATGCAGGCGGTCCTTGGGGCCATCCCAGCCGACTGGCGGAGACTGCTGCCAGCCGATCCCCTGGACCCCGAACTGCCGCCGGCGCCCGACTGGCTCCTGTCGCCCGATGGCAGCCGGGTACGCAGCCCTACGGGAGTCTTGTGGGCCGTCCTGCCCAACGGCCGCTTGGTGCCCCCAGACAGCGAGCAGGCCGGAGCAGCAGGGGACGCCGACTGGCCTGCAGCCTGCGTGCTGCCGGGCCGCAAGCCGCGCCGACACTGGACCTTGGAGGACCATCAGCATTACAACGAGGCGCCCCCGGCCCAACACGCCTCCTCATGGCCAGTGGAATACCAGCTGCTGGGGCTTTGGGACTCGGTCCAGTGCTACCCCCTCAGCCACGGCCACGGCGTGCTGCCCCTCATCCACTACACAGTGAGTGAGGTGCGCCACCGCCTCACCACCCGCGGTCACAGCTGGGGCCGGGACCAGGACACGGGGCCCCTCATGCCCGCGGCGTGGCCCGAGCAACCGCACAGCCAGCTACAGCACCAGGAGGCCCGCTGGCACCAACACTGGGTGGCTCAGCAAGCACCCAGCCGCAGCCGGTGGTTTGCCATGAACCCCACACCCAGCCCCGGCTGGATGCGGCCCCGATCCTCCCCCCCATCACTGCCCTCGGCCGCTGACAGCCCGGTCAGCCAGCCTGGCAGCCACCATGTGACACCGCACCAGCAGGACCCCAGTGCTGCCGCCGGACCGTCGGCACCCACCGGGCCGGCCCCGGAGGCAGACCAGGCAGCTGATGGCCCGGCTGGCATGTCTCCCCTCGACCACCGGCGGGCCTGGCAGCGGCTGTTTTTTTTTTTTTTGAATTCCGGAGGAACCCGGACTCGGGACATGGGACACATGTTGTCTGGCGGCTCCACTGATGCTGCCACTTCTGCTGAGTAGCTAGCGTGCCAGGCTTCTGGGTGACTCCACGGGCCAGCTGGACGGTGCTGATGACTGTATGATGAGTCTTGTAAACCTCCGGACAGGACAAGGACAGGGGTGGGCACCCTCCTTTCTCATCACACCCCGGGTAATGGTCACTGACCGGTTTCGATCCCGGGATCCCGGGGGGAATTGCAAGGTTTCCCTGTTGCCGGCCAATGAACCATTACCTCCTTATGTGGGGCGCAGGTAAGTTCCAAATGTCCTTGATGGGACTTGAACCCGGGTCACCCGGGCCGAAAGCAGTGCCTTAACTTTCGGTGTAGAACTTACCTTTGCTGTGGGATTGCCCCGCAAGCAACCAGGCCAAGGCGCTAGCCTGGCGGCTGCACCATGGACGGCTCCCGTGCGGGGTGTACCTGGCCTCCAAAGGTCAGCCGCAGCGTGCCCACTGCCCTGCTCCTAGCTGCTCGGTAGACGGCAGCCTGCATGTCGCCAGCCTGACCCACGTCTTCTTGGAGTGCGGGGCTTACACCGCAGCTCGGGTTTGGCTGGCAGAGCTGTGGGCAGTCTCCGGGGCCGCGGACTTGCCCTTCAGCCAGCCGGCTGTGCTACTGGGGGACTGGCCGGGAGGGTGGCCGGCCTACCCCACCAGCCCTGGGCTGCAGCTGCTGTGGGCAGCCCTTCGAGCCACTTGGCTGTGGGCGGTCTGGGGCCACTACCACAGGGTGGAGCCTGATGACCATCCGTCGGCCATGGTGGTGGGCTGCGTCATTGGGGAGCTGCAGCGTCTCATTAGGGCACATGAAGGCGCTCTCCGAGGACACTCTGGCGGGGCTGCCCCGGGGCCACATCACAGCGCAGCTGAAGCCCGGCCAGTTGGATGCCTTCAAAGCCTCCTGGGTGCATGAAGGCGTCCTCTGCTCCGTACAGCGGGTGGCTGGCAGCAGCCCACGTCTGCAGGTTCATCTGTCCCGGGTGGCCCCGGTCCCAGCACCACAGGCATCCGATGCCGGGGGCGCCCAGGCAGCACAGCAGGTCTCCCCATCCGGGTCAGCCATCAGCAGCCCAGCCAGGCAGCGGCTCAGCTGACAGGGCAGCCGGGGCCGTCGTGAGCGGGGTGTTGGGAGTCGGGGGTCTCGGTGTCTGAGGTTCTTAGGGTGCGAGGGGCTTCGAGGGTGGGGGGAGTGCGGTGCGGGTTGCCTAGGGAGGGGGGTGCGGTGCTGGGCTTGCTGTGGGTGGGGCCTGAGGGGGTCTTGGGGGTCGGGGGAGCTCCGGTGCAGGGTTGGTGTGGTGCAGGCGGCCGTGGGAGGCAGGTGCGGTTCGGGGGTCACTGTCTGGAGGGGACGCCCCCTGTGTGGGGTCTGTGGGTGTCTTGTCGCAGGCGCTCTCGTGCTCTGGGGTCCGACCTGGCGGTGCTCTCCCTGCGGCCTGGAGGGGGTTTTTGGGGGACGGGGGGTCTTGGGAGTGGGGTGCGCGCGGCGCGGGGGGGACTGGGGAGGGTTTCGGAGGGGGTCTGGGGAGGGGTGGGGGGGCTTCGGTGCAGGGTTGGTGCGGTGCAGGCTGCCGTGGGAGGCAGGTGCGGTTCGGGGGTCGCTGTCTGGAGGGGCCGCCCCCAGGGTGGGGTCTGCGGGAGTCTTGTCGCCGGCACGCTTGTGCCCTGGCTTCCAGCCAGGTGGTGCTGCCCCTGCCGCGCCCGTGGGGGTTCTTGGGAGCCGGGGGGCCGCAGGAGTGCGGTTCCTGTGGTGCGGGGTGTCTTTGGAGGGAGGTGTGTCTTAGGGCCTGCTGTCTTGCGGGGACGCCCCCAGGGTGGGGTCGGTTGTTGTTTCGGTGGTGCGGGGTTCTCTTCGGGCGTGCTGTGGTTTTCCTGTTTCCTCTGGTGCTCCCCGGCGGGGGGGGGCTTGTCCGCCCTGGTTCGCTGTGGCGGTTGCCCGGTTTTGTTTGCCGTTCCTGTTGCTGTCGCCCTGGGTGTAGGGTTCGCCCCTTGGCTGTTGAGGTTGTGCCGGTTGTGGTTGTGTTGTCGCTGTGGTCGCTGTTGGGGCCTTTGCCCGGCCCTGGGGTTTGTCCTCGGTGACGGGCCCTGTTGTTGGTCAGTGGTGCTGGCCCGGGTGTTGGGCCGTGGCTTTGGCCCTGGTGTTGGGCCGTGGTGTTGGCTCTGGTTTTGGGCCCTGGTGTTGGGCCCTGGTGTTGGGCTGTGGGGTTGGCCCTGGTGTTGGGCCGTGGTGTTGGCCCTGGTGTTGGGCCCTGGGGTTTGGCCCTGGTGTTGGGCCCTGGTGTTGGTTTCGGTTCCCTCCTCGGTGTCTTGGAGGAAGGGGCGGCCGTGTGTGCCGCCCGTGCAGCAGTGGCTCCTGGCCTCTTGCTGCCCCCGTCCCTGTCCCTGTCCTGTCTGCGAGTTTCGGCGTTGCTTGGCTTTTTCTCTCTCCTCGGCTCCTTGCGGTGGTTTCTTGGGCTTCTTGCCAGGTGGTTGTGGCTTGCCGGTCTTGCTCGGCTTGCCCGTTGGGCTTCGCTTTCCCAGTCCTTGTAACGTCCCTCGCAGAAAATAAAAGGCCCGCCGGCGGTCGAGGGGAGACATGCCAGCCTGGCCATCAGCGGCCTGGTCTACCTCCGGGGCCGGCCCGGCGGGTGCCGACGGTCCGGCGGCAGCACCGGGGTCCTGCTGGTGCGGTGCCACATGGCGGCTGCCAGGCTGGCTGACCGGGCTTGCAGCGGCCGAGGCAGGGTTGCTATCTTCCTTGACGGGAGTATCTACGGGCTCAGATATTCGTTGCTCAAATGTTCCAAAAACTTCTATGGATGACGAGAAGTTTTTTGGCTGGGAAGGCCCAAAAGTATCTGTGTGCAGTGGCCAGATATCAACCATGACCATGTGCAATGTAGGAACTTGTTTTCAGTAATATCCAGCACAGTTGTTCGGAGCCGAAAACATCTTTTTCGCCGTCGGGAGGGAGCCGGCGACGTGATTTTATGGGGAAATGGGCTTCCGAAGTTCTATGGATGATCAGATTGTATGGTCAGAATTCTCCCTAAAATATCCTACTGGACACTCAAAATCGTAAAAAAAACTTCTATAAAGTTTCAAATTTTTGGGCAAATAGATATTTTTATCCTAAGATAGCAACCCTGGGCCGAGGGCAGTGATGGGGGGGAGGATCGGGGCCGCATCCAGCCGGGGCCCCACAAACCCCGGCAAGCCCCCTCAGGTCCCCCCAGTCTCCCCCAAGGCCCCCAGGGTCCCCACAGGGCCCCACAGGCCCCAGCAGGCCCCCCCAGACTCCCCCAAGGCCCCCCCGGGTCCCCACAGGCTATTCTAGGTCCTCTCAGACTCCCATAGGTCCCCCCAAGGCCCGCCAAGGCCCCGCAGGCCCCCCCAGGTTTTCCACAGAACCCCACAGGCCCCCCCAGGCCCCCCCAGGCCCTCCCAGTCCCTCTCCGGACCCCCCAGGCGCCCCCGAAGGTCCCACAGGCCCCCTTGCGCCCCCCAAACCTCCCCCAAGGCCCCCCAGGCTCCCAACAGGGCCCCACAATCCCCGGCAAGCCCCCTCAGGTCCCCCCGGTCTCCCCCAACTTGCTCGGGCCACGCCGCGGGCATGAAGGGCCCCGTGTCCTGGTCCCGGCCCCAGCTGTGACCGCGGGCGGTGAGGCGGTGGCGCACCTCACTCACTGTGTAGTGGATGAGGGGCAGCACGCCGTGGCCGTGGCTGAGGGGGTAGCACTGGACCGAGTCCCAAAGCCCCAGCAGCTGGTATTCCACTGGCCATGAGGAGGCGCGTTTTTTTTTTGGAATTCCGGAGGAACCCGGACTCGGGACATGGGACACACATGTTGTCTGGTGGCTCCACTGATGCTGCCACTTCTGCTGAGTAGCTAGCGTGCCAGGCTTCTGGGCGACTCCACGGGCCAGCTGGACGGTGCTGATGACTGTATGATGAGTCTTGTAAACCTCCGGACAGGACAAGGACAGGGGTGGGCACCCTCCTTTCTCATCACACCCCAGGTAATGGTCAATGACCGGTTTCGATCCCGGGATCCCGGGGGGAATTGCAAAGTTTCCCGGGGGGCGGGGGCGGGGGTGCCGGGGGCGCCTCGTTGTAATGCTGATGGTCCTCCAAGGTCCAGTGTCGGCGCGGCTTGCGGCCCGGCAGCACGCAGGCTGCAGGCCAGTCGGCGTCCCCTGCTGCTCCGGCCTGCTCGCTGTCTGGGGGCACCAAGCGGCCGTTGGGCAGGACGGCCCACAAGACTCCCGTAGGGCTGCGTACCCGGCTGCCATCGGGCGACAGGAGCCAGTCGGGCGCCGGCGGCAGTTCGGGGTCCAGGGGGTCGGCTGGCAGCAGTCTCCGCCAGTCGGCTGGGATGGCCCCAAGGACCGCCTGCATGAGGGGCTCGTGCTGGGTCATGGGCGACGCTGCACGGAGCTCGGCCAGGGTGCGGGGTCCCAGGTGGGCGGTCCCAGCCGGCGGGGTGAAGGGCTGTTTGGTGGCGGGGTCACGCAGGGCTGCATTGAAGAACAGGGGCTCATGCAGGATGGCACGTGCGTCCGTGATCTCTGGGTAGGCCAGCCGGGTCGGGAGCGAGGAGCGGTAGGACTGCACCAGGCTGGCAATGAACGTAGGCAGGCTGGGGGGCGGGTCCGCCGTGCCATACACCCAGCCCCACCCAGTGGTCCCATCCGGCCTGGTTTTTTTTTTTTTTTTTTTAATTCCGGAGGAACCCGGACTCGGGACATGGGACACATATGTTGTCTGGCGGCTCCACTGATGCTGCCACTTCTGCTGAGTAGCTAGCGTGCCAGGCTTCTGGGCGACTCCACGGGCCAGCTGGACGGTGCTGATGACTGTATGATGAGTCTTGTAAACCTCCGGACAGGACAAGGACAGGGGTGGGCACCCTCCTTTCTCATCACACCCCGGGTAATGGTCACTGACCGGTTTCGATCCCGGGATCCCGGGGGGAATTGCAAGGTTTCCCTGTTGCCGGCAAATGTACCATTGCCTACTTCTGTGGGGCGCAGGTAAGTTCCAAATGTCCTTAATGGGACTTGAACTCGGGTCACCCGGGCCGAAAGCAGTGCCTTAACTTTCGGTGTAGTACTTACGAGGGCTGTACTCGTCGAGCAGACCCCACATGATCTGCTTCCATGGCTGCTGGCCGGGCTGAGCGAGCTGGGCGAGGGGCTTCGCATGCAGGGCGACCATGAATGCGTCGAGGTCGAGATGGCCGACACCGCCACAGTCGTGATCCTGGCAGGCGATCTCCGGGCCAGGCTTCAGCAGGGCCCGTCCGTGGCACACCAGGGAGGCGTCTTCCTCCAGGAGTGACCAGGCCACAAAGCCGTCGATATGCTTGCGGAGTGCCGCCAGCTGGGGTGGGGTGGGGCGAATGATGGAGAGGTGGTATGCCAGGGTGTTGCCCAGCACCTGTTTGGCCACATGCACCCTGCCCACGAGGCTGAGGCCGTGTCGCCGCCACACATGGCCGAGACGCTGGACCCGCTGAATTCTGCTGGTGTAGCAGAGCCGCGCGGCCTCCGCCGGGTCCAGAGTGAGAGGGATTCCCAGGTGGCGTGGGGGTTCCTCACCGGGAGTCAGGAAACCCGCACCGGTTGCGGCGTTGGGCCCCACCACCGGCGCGTGGGTGCCCAGCACCATCCCCTTCCCCTTGCTGGCATTGACACGTGCGTTGCTGGCCCTGCAGAACAGCTGGACTGCCGCGGTAGCGACCTCCCCATCCCTGTCGACATTGCTGACCGTGAGCACCGTATCGTCCGCGTGGTGGGTGACTGGGGGGGCTGGCACGTTGTTGGGGAGGGTGGGGGTGCTGAGAGCGTTGGTGCTGCGCAGGTGGTGCAGGTACGAGGTGAGGGGTTCCAGCTGCATGACCCACAGGACGGGCGACAGGGTGCTGCCCTGCTGAAGGCCGTTGCGGACCGGGAAAGGTGCTGACCGGTGCCCATTGACCACCACCCGGCAGGAGCCATCGGACGTGAGCAGGCGCAGCCAGCGCTGTGTGTGCTGACCGAAGCCCATGGCCTCGGCCACCCGGTAGAGCCAGGGGCGATGGACCCGGTCGTAGGCCTTCTCAATGTCGAGTATGATGAGGGCTGCTGGTTGCTGCGAGTGCCGCACCCACTCCGCCAGGGCCAGGTGGTAAAGGGTGTTGTCCCGGATGTCCCGGCCGCTGACGAAGGCCGTCTGCAGCGGGTCTATCAGGTAGTCCAGTGCCGGCTGTAGGCGATTGCTGACGGCCTTGCAGACAAGCTTGTAGTCGCATTGGAGCAGGGTGATGGGCCGGTAGCTGCTCAGGCTGGGCCGGGGCAGGCCTTTGCCTTTGTAGATAAGAGTGATGACCCCTTCGCGCCAGCTGAGCGGCAGGGGTCCCAGTCCTTGTAACGTCCCTCGCAGAAAAAAAAGGGAGTCGGCAGCTGCGGCCCCGGACTCCACGGATCCCTGGGTGAAGGCTGCGTTGGCTGCGGCGAGCAGCAGCGGGCCCAGCAGCGGCCACAGCACCCGGTAAACCTCATAAGGCAGGCCGTCCGAGCCAGGGGTGGTGCCATTCAGACAGGACGACAGAGCAGCCGCAAGTTCGTCCAGCTGCAGCTCGCCGGTGGCTGGGGCTGCGTCGGCAGCTTTTTTTTTTTTTTTAATTCCGGAGGAACCCGGACTCAGGACATGGGACACATATGTTGTCTGGCGGCTCCACTGATGCTGCCACTTCTGCTGAGTAGCTAGCGTGCCAGGCTTCTGGGCGACTCCACGGGCCAGCTGGACGGTGCTGATGACTGTATGATGAGTCTTGTAAACCTCCGGACAGGACAAGGACAGGGGTGGGCACCCTCCTTTCTCATCACACCCCGGGTAATGGTCACTGACCGGTTTCGATCCCGGGATCCCGGGGGGCAGCTTCCCTGAGGGGCTGGGGGAGCCAGTGGAGGAGCTGGTCTTGGGCTGTCACGTCCACCTGCTCCACCCGGAACAGACCCGTGGGGCTGTCACTGCTGTACATGGCGTGGGCCGCAGCTGTTATAGCGGCGGCCGCACCCGGGTCACTGAGTGGAACCGGGAGGGGCTGACCCGGGACTGAGAGGTGGGTGACTGGCTCCCGGGTGCGCACCTCGCGTCCGAGCTGGTGGAACCAGCCGGTACCCTTGTCGCCATGCTGCGTGTACGCGGCATCCAGCGCTGCTGTGCGGCGGATGGCTGCCTGTTTGACTGCCGTGGTGAGCTGGCTTTTTTTTCAGCAGGCCTGTGCTGCCAGGGCGCCGGCGTCGGGCCCGGGCACAGCATGCTGCATGGCTGCCAGGGCTGCACACGCAGCGTGTTTGGCTGCCCTCAGGCTGGCGGCCTGGTCCTTCAGGTGCTGTCTGTGGAGGTGATCGGCTGCACTGCGCAGGCGACCTTTCAGACATTCCCACACCTCGCGCGGGTCAGCAGCGGCGTCTTGCTGCTGGACGGCCTGGATTGCCAGCTCCACTGCCGACTGCAGGCGGGGCAGCAGGCCGGGGTGGTACGTGGGGAATGCCCAGCTGCTGCGGCCGAGGGTGGGGAGCCCTGGCAGCACCAGCTCCAAGAGCACCCCATGATGATCCCCCGGGGCGCCTGGCACCACCCGAACAGCGGTCACGTACTGCTGCAGAGGTTGGCTAATGAGCCAGCGGTCCAGGCGTGCCACCGGCGGTCTGGTGGGTGATGCCGGGTGAGTGAAGCCCCCCCCCCACGCCGGAAGACAGCCAGGGGTCGACCAGATTTGCCCCGTTGACCAGGGCCTGCAGTGCAGGCCTCCCGCCGGCCCGATGGGCAGACGGGCCTCGTCACCCGCATGCAGGACGCAGTTAAGGTCGCCTCCAAGCAGGATGTGGCGGTCTGTCTCGAGGTATGGCTGCAGGCTTTGGAAGAACTCTGGGCGGCTGGCGGCCACCGACGGGGCGTAGATGCAGAGGAGGCGGAGGCGAAGGTGGAGGATATCCCAGTCCCAGCAGCAGACACGGCCGGCTGTGTCCGAGGTGTACGGGTGCTGCACACAGCCCGGCAGGCTGATCCCTGGCCGCGCCAGGATGGCGGCCCCACAGCTGACGAGCTGAGGTCCGTGCCCGGGCTGTAACCCCATTTGCCCCGCCAGGGGGCCCCCGGGCCGCTGCCTCGTTGTAAAACTGACTGTAGTGCTGCTTTGCTGCCCAGTTTCGCCTCCTGTACGAAGGTGACATCCGGGTTGCCTGCGACCTGCTGCTGGTAGCAGAGCAGCCTGGAGGCTCGCGCCCGCCCAAGCCCATTGACGTTTACGGTCAGGAGCTTGAAGGTGGGCGCGGTCCCATCGGTCCTCATGGCTGCGCGCCATGCGCCGCCCGTCGGGAGGGGCGGCCGTCGTGGCGGGCGAGTTGAGCGTGGGCCTGCTGCAGTTGGCCCAGAGCAGCGACGATGAAGGAGCGCACGTGCCCGGGGGTGGGGTGCAGGCCCGGCAGGAATGGGGCCAGGGAGCTCAGATGGTCATGGTAGACCTTCAGAAATGCACCGGCCGAGCTGCGATTGCCGGTCTGAGCTTTGAGGGCGGGCTCCAGGGCTGATTGGGCCGCTGCCATCACCTCGGGCAGCACAGGCGGGCACCGTGGGGACAGATAGCTGTGGTTCTCGCGCAGGAGGAGGGCGTCCAGTTCCATTGCACCGAGGGGCGCTGGGGGCGGGGGTCCAGCTGGTGCAGTGCCCGGCGGAAGAAGGCGACCACGACGGGGCGGGGGTCGACGAGCTCTGGAGACTCCAGTCGGGGGTGGTGGCGGATGAAGAGCTTTCGCAGAACCGCCCTGAAGGCGATGGACGAGCAGGCGGGGTGGGGGCATGCCGTGAAGTAATCCACGAACTGGTCGTGGTACCCAGCCGCAAGGGTGTCTGCGGGGGGGGCCCACTTTTTTTTTTTTTTTTTTTAATTCCGGAGGAACCCCGACTCGGGACATGGGACACACATGTTGTCTGGCGGCTCCACTGATGCTGCCACTTCTGCTGAGTAGCTAGCGTGCCAGGCTTCTGGGCGACTCCAAGGGCCAGCTGGATGGTGCTGATGACTGTATGATGAGTCTTGTAAACCTCCGGACGGGACAGAGACAGGGGTGGGCACCCTCCTTTCTCATCACACCCCGGGGAATGGTCACTGACTGGTTTCGATCCCGGGATCCCGGGAGGAATTGCAAGGTTTCCCTGTTGCCAGCCTATGATCCATTGCCTGCTTCTGTGGGGTGCAGGTAATTTCCAAATGTCCGTGGCGGGACTTGAACCCGGGTCACCCGGGCCGAAAGCAGTGCCTTAACTTTCGGTGTAGAACTTACCTGGCTGGGCGTGGCTGTGATCAAGCTAGCGGCCCGCAGCACGTCGAGCTCCACGGTCGGCAGTCCCAGGCCCGGGGCAGTGCGGCCCCGATCCTCCCCCCCATCACTGCCCTCGGCCGCTGCAAGCCCGGTCGGCCAGCCTGGCAGCCGCCATGTGGCACCGCACCAGCAGGACCCCGGTGTTGCCGCCGGACCGTTGGCACCCGCCGGGCCGGCCCCGGAGGTAGACCAGGCAGCTGATGGCCCTGCTGGCATGTCTCCCCTCGACCGCCGGCGGGCCTGGCAGCGGCTGTGGGACCGCCCCGCAAGCAACCGGGCCAAGGCGCTAGCCTGGTGGCTGCACCATGGACGGCTCCCGTGCGGGGTGGCCTCCAAAGGTCAGCCGCAGCGTTGCCCACTGCCCTTTTTTTTTTATTCCGGAGGAACCCCGACGCGGGACATGGGACACACATGTTGTCTGGCGGCTCCACTGATGCTGCCACTTCTGCTGAGTAGCTAGCGTGCCAGGCTTCTGGGCGACTCCAAGGGCCAGCTGGATGGTGCTGATGACTGTATGATGAGTCTTGTAAACCTCCGGATGGGACAGGGACAGGGGTGGGCACCCTCCTTTCTCATCACACCCCGGGTAATGGTCACTGACTGGTTTCGATCCCGGGATCCCGGGGGGAATTGCAAGGTTTCCCTGTTGCCAGCCAATGAACCATTGCCTGCTTCTGTGGGGGGCCCTGCTCCTAGCTGCTCGGTGGACGGCAGCCTGCATGTCGCCAGCCTGACCCACGTCTTCTTGGAGTGCGGGGCTTACACCGCAGCTCGGGTTTGGCTGGCAAAGCTGTGGGCGGCAGTCTCCGGGGCCGCGGACTTGCCCTTCAGCCAGCCGGCTGTGCTACTGGGGGACTGGCCGGGAGGGTGGCCGGCCTACCCCACCAGCCCTGGGCTGCAGCTGCTGTGGGCAGCCCTTCGAGCCACTTGGCTGTGGGCGGTCTGGGGCCACTACCACAGGGCGGAGCCTGATGACCATCCGTCGGCCACGGTGGTGGGCTGCATCATTTTTTTTTCCTGCGAGGGACGTTACAAGGACTGGGAAAGCGAAGCCCAAAGGGTAAGCCGAGCAAGACCGGCAAGCCACAACAACCTGGCAAGAAGCCCAAGAAACCACCGCAAGGAGCCGAGGAGAGAGAAAAAGCCAAGCAACGCCTAAACTCGCAGACAGGACAGGGACAGGGACGGGGGCAGCAAGAGGCCAGGAGCCACTGCTGCACGGGCGGCACACACGGCCACCCCTTCCTCCAAGACACCGAGGAGGGAACCGAAACCAACCCCAGGGCCCAACACCAGGGCCAACACCAGGGCCCAACACCAGGGCCAACACCACGGCCCAACACCAGGGCCAACCCCACAGCCCAACACCAGGGCCCAACACCCGGGCCCAAAACCAGAGCCAACACCACGGCCCAACACCAGGGCCAAAGCCACGGCCCAACACCCGGGCCAGCACCACGGACCAACAACAGGGCCCGTCACCGGGGACAAACCCTAGGGCCGGGCAAAGGCCCCAACAAACGATCTCAGAAACAACACAACCACAACCTGCGCAACCACAACAGCCAAGGGGCGAACCCTACACCCAGGGCGACATCAACAGGAACGGCAAACAAAACCGGGCAACCGCCACAGCGAACCAGGGCGGACAAGCCCCCCCTCCCCGCCGGGGAGCACCAGAGGAAACAGGAAAACCACATCACGCCCGAAGAGAACCCCGCACCACCGAAACAACAACCGACCCCACCCTGGGGGCGTCCCCGCAAGACAGCAGGCCCTAAGACACACCTCCCCAGTGCTGGGGCCCGGCGGGGGCTGGTGTGGAGGCCTGGCGGCCTGCGCTGTGGGGCTGTGGGCGGCCAGCTGGGGCGGCGGGCCGCGAGCTGCCCAGCTGGGGCTGGGCGCCAGCTGGGGGGGCAGCTCGGGCCCCCCGTCCCCCCCGGGGCCGTGGTGGCCAGCTGTGCCTGTGGGTGGAGCCTGGGGCGGTGGCTGGGTCAGCGTGGGCCCGCCCCTGGCCGAGGTGGGGTCGAGGGGCTGGTGGTGGCGTTCCCAGTCCTTGTAACGTCCCTCGCAGAAAAAAAAAAAAAAAGGCGTCCGGTTGTCGCCACCACCGCCCGGTGCTGCCGGCCTGGGGACAGGTGGGGGCTCTGGAGGGGCCCTGCTGCTCCTGGGGGAGGGCCCCACTGGGGCTGTCCTGGCGGGCCCCTGGGGGGGCCGCCATCGTGGCCGGCTCAGCCTCAGGGGGGGAGAAGGTGCCGCCGATGGGAGTGGAGTTGGGGCCCCAGCCCTGGGGGTTGGCGCCAACCCCGGCCCGGGGGTATGGGGACAGACGCCGGTTCTGCGCATCCTGGACGGTCCGCAACACAGCTGGGAGGCTGTTGGGGCTGTCCGGGGCCTCCACCAGCTGGGGTCGGCGCCACCATGCCTGACCATCAGCCATCCCAGGGGAGGTAGGGCGGAGGGCAGCCGAGGCAGGGCTGGGGGCTGGGGGCCCTGATCCCGCCGTTGAGGGGGTGGATGGGCCAGTGAGGTGGGCCGCCGGCGGCCGGGGAGCCTGGGCTGGTGCTGGCAGGGGGCCCGGGCTGTCACCTGCTGCCATCGCAGTCACCCCCAAGGCAGCCGGCCTCCCGAGGGCCGGGGCGGCTGTTGGTGCGGGCTCGGTGGCTGGGTGAGTGCCGTCCCCTGCTGCTGGTGCGCTGGGAGCCACCTGCACCGCTGGTGGGGGCCCTGCGGCGGGTGCTGGTGGTGGTTCGGCCGCGGGAGCTGCTGGTGAGTCGGTGCTGCTGCTGCTGCTGCTGCTGCTGCTGCTGAAGCTGCTGCTGTAGAGCCCCCAACTCTGCTGCTAGGGGCCCGTCCCAGGAGAGCAGGCGGGGGACTTGCACTCCTCCCTGCCTGCACCCTGGCTCTGCGGGAGCTCCTCGAGCACCTGAGGCCGACTGGTCGGTCTGTGCTGGGCTGCAGAGCAGCTGAGCTGGACAGGGCAGCAAGGGCACACCGCACAGGCAAAGCACCCCACCTGCACCCCGAAGCCCACCCCTGCACCCACAGGGCACCCCAGGCGCGAAGCAGCACCCACCTACGCAACAAGAGCAAGCCTCACCCCACCAAGGACAAGCCGCCCAAAGCAGGCAGAGGAAGAACCCCTCGCCGGGCAGCCAAGACACCCACCAACAGCACCCCGCACGGAAGAAACCAACCCCTGGCCCTGCCAGAAACCGACCGCCAGGCCTGAAGACATCAGAGGAAACTCCACAGGCCGCTAGGCTCCAGGTGCGGGCTCCACGGAAGTCGTCCAGCACCACAGCTCCACGATGTCGTCCACCACGAGCGACCGGAAGGCCCACCGCGCAACACGCCCGAGAAAACGTCGCCAAAAATAGGCTTAGCTGCAAGCTTTCGCAGCGCCCGGCCTGGCGCCGCGTCAGGCTGGAAGCACGAGGATGATTGCTGCGGTCGCCGAGGGCGCACTCCGAGAAGACGCGCAAGCCGCACGCCCAGTTCCACGAAAAAAAAGAAGGAGAAGAACAAAGAGAGTAGGCACGCTGTGCACCCTGATTGGAGCGCCGAGTCCTGGAGTCGCCGGTCCGATGGCGGCTGCGGCAGGTCGCGCCGCTGAAGCAACCAAACGAAAAGAAGCAAAATTTCCTAAAGGAAATCGTGAAGCGCGCAGCCTGTTGTTGAAGTCGCAGGTGCTGAGTGAGGCATTGCCAGCATAAAATGTCGACGAGGCGTTGAAGTAGCGAAAGCTATAAGCTATAAGCTATAAGCTATAAGCTATAAGCTATAAGCTATAAGCTGAGCCGCTGCCTGGCTGGGCTGGGCGCTGATGGCTGACCCGGATGGGGAGACCTGCTGTGCTGCCTGGGCGCCCCCGGCGGCTGCCTGGGCGCCCCCGCCGGCGCTCTTGTGCCCTGGCTTCCAGCCAGGCGGTGCTGCCCCTGCTGCACCCGTGTGGGTTCTTGGGAGCCGGGGGGCCGTGGGAGTGCGGTTCCTGTGGTGCGGGGGTCTTGGGAGGGAGGTGTGTCTTGGGGCCTGCTGTCTTGTGGGGACGTCCCCAGGGTGGGGCCGGTTGTTGTTTGTCTCCGGTGCGCTTCGTGTGGCACCGTCCCTGCGGCTTTTGTGGCTCTGGGAGGCGGTTTAGGTGGTGCGGGGTTCTCTTCGGGCGTGCTGTGGTTTTCCTGTTTCCTCTGGTGCTCCCCGGCGGGGGGGGGCTTGTCCGCCCTGGTTCGCTGTGGCGGTTGCCCGGTTTTGTTTGCCGTTCCTGTTGCTGTCGCCCTGGGTGTAGGGTTCGCCCCTTGGCTGTTGAGGTTGTGCAGGTTGTGGTTGTGTTGTCGCTGTGGTCGCTGTTGGGGCCTTTGCCCGGCCCTGGGGTTTGTCCTCGGTGACGGGCCCTGTTGTTGGTCAGTGGTGCTGGCCCGGGTGTTGGGCCGTGGTTTTTGCCCTGGTGTTGGGCCGTGGTGTTGGCTCTGGTTTTGGGCCCTGGTGTTGGGCCCTGATGTTGGGCTGTGGGGTTGGCCCTGGTGTTGGGCCGTGGTGTTGGCCCTGGCGTTGGGCCCTGGGGGTTGGCCCTGGTGTTGGGCCGTGGTGTTGGCCCTGGTGTTGGGCCCTGGGGTTTGGCCCTGGTGTTGGGCCCTGGTGTTGGTTTCGGTTCCCTCCTCGGTGTCTTGGAGGAAGGGGCGGCCGTGTGTGCCGCCCGTGCAGCAGTGGCTCCTGGCCTCTTGCTGCCCCCGTCCCTGTCCATGTCCTGTCTGCTAGTTTAGGCGTTGCTTGGCTTTTTCTCTCTCCTCGGCTCCTTGCAGTGGTTTTCATGAGAAATCATCGTTCGTTACACACAAAGGGTACCTGCAAGCAATGAAAGCCGTCTTTATTCGGTAGGTAGGCCGGGTGAGGGCCGGCTACCGTGAAAGCTATCGCTAAGGCCTTAATGCCCACAGCCTCGCAGCAACCACCCTATGTTTTTTTTTCTGCGAGGGACGTTACAAGGACTGGGAAAGCGAAGCCCAACGGGCAAGCCGAGCAAGACCGGCAAGCCACAACAACCTGGCAAGAAGCCCAAGAAACCACCGCAAGGAGCTGAAGAGAGACAAAAAGCCAAGCAACGCCTAAACTCGCAGACAGGACAGGGACAGGGACGGGGGCAGCAAGAGGCCAGGAGCCACTGCTGCACGGGCTGCACACACGGCCGCCCCTTCCTCCAAGACACCGAGGAGGGAACCGAAACCAACACCAGGGCCCAACACCAGGGCCAAACCCCACGGCCCAACACCAGGGCCAACACCACGGCCCAACACCAGGGCCAACCCCACAGCCAAACACCAGGGCCCAACACCAGGGCCCAAAACCAGAGCCAACACCACGGCCCAACACCAGGGCAAAAACCACGGCCCAACACCCGGGCCAGCACCACGGACCAACAACAGGGCCCGTCACCGAGGACAAACCCCCGGGCCGGGCAAAGGCCCCAACAGCGACCACAGCGACAACACAACCACAACCTATGTAGCTACAAAACCCGAAAATCACTCCTCCACGCCTTCGCGGACACCTTAACTGGCACCATGTGCCGTACCAACACCCTTATGAGGGCACAACTCCTCTGAGTTTTTTTTTTCACAGAAAACCTTGGTTTTCTAGCGTTGCACTCAGAAAACCTTCAGTTTTCATGAGAAATCATCGTTCGTTACACACAAAGGGTACCTGCAAGCAATGAAAGCCATCTTTATTCGGTAGGTAGGCCGGGTGAGGGCCGGCTACCGCGAAACTTTAATAATCGAGGGAGGCGGGTAAAGCCAACCAACCCCCTGTCGCAGACAGGCCGACGTTCGTACCCCACGCCCTTAAGAGGGCCACGGCCGCAAGCTAGGGCTTGCGCCGACCATGCACACCGAGGCTTGTGCCCCACCACCCTTAAGAGGGCTACGGCCGCAAGCTAGGGCTTGCGCCGACCACGCACACCGAGGCTTGCGCCCCACCGCCCTTAAGAGGGCTATGGCCACAAGCTAGGGCTTGCGCCGACCACGCACACCGAGGCTTGCACCCCACCGCCCTTAAGAGGGCCACGGCCGCAAGCTAGGGCTTGCGCCGACCACGCACACCGAGGCTTGCACCCCACCGCCCTTAAGAGGGCCACGGCCGCAAGCTAGGGCTTGCACCGACCCAAGCCCAATGATGTCCGCTACTTCGGCGGGTTTGGGCACTCCTTGGCCCAGTGGCCCATGGCGTTGCACTTGTAACACGGCCCCTTGGGAGCCTTCGGCGCCGACGGCCCCGCCACGGCCGCCACCTGCGCCGGTTGCGCCTTCCCGGGGGGCTTAGCAACCTTCCGGCTCTCAGCTGCGGCCTTGATGGCCTTCTTCAGCGCCTTCTGCTCTTCCTCCGTGGCCGCGTAGGGCGTTCCCCGCATCTGGCCCACGACATCCCACCCGTGGTGGTGCGCGATGACCAGCTCTTTTGCCTGCTGCTCGAAGACTTCTTGCGTCTTGCGAACCGCCTCCTCCATCGCCTCCGCGCGCTCTGCCCGGTTAGCCGCGGGAGCATCAACGACCGCGCGCCACTTGAGCTGCACGTCTGCGAACACGTCGTGTAAGTGAACCAGACGCTGCCGCTGTCCGATGAGCGACTTGTTCCCTTTGCCCTCTAAGGTGCCGAAGTCGCAGTCGTAGTCCGGCAGGACCATGTGTTGCCTCTTTGGGGCCGGCTCCACTGTCTCCCGCTGTTCAAGCAGCATTCGCTGTGTCAATAACTGGAGGAGCTGCTGGTGCTCGCGCACCGCATCCATGTACTGCGCGTAAGCCTCGCGTAGCTGCCCGGTCAAAATTTTTCCCGGATCCGTCACAAGTTGCACCTTTGCAGCTTTGACATTTTTGTGTTACAAAAGAGCGTTAAGACGCTTCGATGCTTCCTCTACGAGAGAGCCCAGCTGGTCGGACGCAAGGTCAATGGACATTGTTAAAATTAATGGTGAGGGCCGGCTACCGCGAAAGCTATCGCTAAGGCCTTAATGCCCACAGCCTCGCAGCAACCACCCTATGTAGCTACAAAACCCGAAAATCACTCCTCCACGCCTTCGCGGACACCTTAACTGGCACCATGTGCCGTACCAACGCCCTTATGAGGGCACAACTCCTCTGAGTTCACAGAAAACCTTGGTTTTCTAGCGTTGCACTCAGAAAACCTTCAGTTTCTTGGGCTTCTTGCCAGGTTGTTGTGGCTTGCCGGTCTTGCTCGGCTTGCCCGTTGGGCTTCGCTTTCCCAGTCCTTGTAACGTCCCTCGCAGAAAAGAAAAATTCTAGGTCCGCTCAGGCTCCCATAGGTCCCCCCAAGGCCCGCAAAGGCCCCGCAGGCCCCCTCAGGTTTTCCACAGAAAAAAAAAAAAAAAAACAGAACCCCACAGGAGCCCCCAGGCCCCCCCAGGCCCCCCCAGGCCCCCCCAGGCCCTCCCAGTCCCTCTCCGGACCCCCCAGGCGCCCCCGAAGGTCCCACAAGGCCCCCTTGCGCCCCCCCAACCTCCCCCAAGGCCCCCCAGGCTCCCAACAGGGCCCCACAAACCCGGGCAAGCCCCCTCAGGTCCCCCCAGTCTCCCCCAAGGCCCCCCAGGGTTTCCACAGGGCCCCACAAACCCCGGCAAGCCCCCTCAGGTCACCCCAGTCTCCCCCAAGGCCCCCCCAGGGTCCCCACAGGCCCCCACAGGCTCCAGCAGGCCCCCCCAGACTCCCCCGGGTCCCCACAGGCTATTCTAGGTCCGCTCAGGCTCCCATAGGTCCCCACAGGCTATTCTAGGTCCGCTCAGGCTCCCATAGGTCCCCCCAAGGCCCGCAAAGGCCCCGCAGGCCCCCCCCGGTTTTTCACAGACCGCCTCACTCAGCACCTGCAACTTCAACAACAGGCTGCGCGCTTCCCGCTTTCCTTTAGGACATTTTGCTTCTTTTCGTTTGGTTGCTTCAGCGGCGCGACCTGCGGCAGCGGCGGTTTTCGCTCTTGTCGCCGCAGCCGCCATCGGACCGGCGACTCCAGGACTCGGCGCTCCAATCAGGGCGCACAGCACGCCTACTCTCTTTGTTCTTCTCCTTCTTCTTTTCGTGGAACTGGGCGTGCGGATTGCGCGTCTTCTCGGAGTGCGCCCTCGGCGAGCGCAGCAATCATCCTCGTGCTTCCAGCCTGACGCGGCGCCAAGCCGGCGCTGCGAAAGCTTGCAGCTCAGCCTCTTTTTAGCGCCGTTTTCTCGGGCGTCTTGCGCGGTTGGCCTTCCGGTCGCTCGTGGTGGACGACATCGTGGAGCTGTGGTGCTGGACGACTTCCGTGGAGCCCGCGCTTGGAGCCTAGCGGCCTGTGGAGTTTCCTTTGACATCTTCAGGCCTGGCGGTCGGTTTCTGGCAGGGCCAGGGGTTGGTTTCTTCCGTGCGGGGTTGGTTTCTTCCGTTGGTGGGTGTCTTGGCTGCCCGGCGAGGGGTTCTTCCTCTGCCTGCTTTGGGTGGCTTGTCCTCGGTGGGGTGAGGCTTGCTCTTGTTGTGTAGGTGGGTGCTGCTTCGTGCCTGGGGTGCCCTGTGGGTGCAGGGGTGGGCTTCGGGGTGCAGGTGGGGTGCTTTGCCTGTGCGGTGTGCCCTTGCTGCCCTGTCCAGCTCAGCTGCTCTGCAGCTCAGTACAGACCGACCAGACGACCTGAGGCGCTCGAGGAGCTCCCGCAGAGCCAGGGTGCAGGCAGGGAGGAGTGCAAGTCCCCCGCCTGCTCTCCTGGGACGGGCCCCTAGCAGCAGAGTTGGGGGCTCTACAGCAGCAGCTTCAGCAGCAGAACCAGCAGCAGCAGCAGCAACAGCAGCAGCAGCAGCAGCAACACCAGCAACAGCAGTATCAACATCAGCATGCCGCAGCAGCAGCAACAGCCAGTTCAGCATCAGCAACAGCATCAGCAACAGCCCGCCCTCATGTTTGTTGGCCCACGGCCTCGCAGACTGCCGGTGGCAGCTTTGCACGCCGCCCCCCAGGGTCCCCCACGCTGTGCGGCCTCCACCGGTCAGCTCCCCCGGTCCGCTCGGTATGCGGCCTCCCTCACGGCCAGCCTGCCAGCTTCAGTCCGGGCTCGCAAGCAGGCCCCGGGGGGCGCCACCACCTCATGGGAGATCGCCCCCGCCCAGCAGCTGCCAGCCTGGCGTGCTGAGGTCCAGCGGGAGCTTCCAGGGACTGCCCTGTCCTCTGAGCTGCACACCGGCGACCGCCGGGTGGCCCCCAAGCTGATGTTAGGGGCCGCCGCCCCCCGGGAGGCGGCCGATGAAGCGGTGTGGGAAGCGTGGTGCAATGCAGCCGTCCAGGCCGCCATGAACGCCAGCCCAGGCACTTTCGTCAGCATCAACCTCCTCGGCCAAGGGCGCCACCGGGGGGTGGTGCTGAACCCAGCACCCGGCCTGCGAGCAGAGAACGCGGCGGGGGCCTTCCTCCGACGGTCCTCGTTACCAGTCGATTTCCAGGGGACGACCATCGAAGTCGCGGTGCAGCCGTACTACAACCTGGCCCGACCGCACAGCCACAAGCTCCTCATCAAAGGGCTCCCCGGCACTTATGCCCTCGAAGGGGTCACTGGGGCCTTGCTTAGCTGTGCAGGCCTGGCAGCTACCCCCTCCCAAGGGCAGGACCTGGTTGTGGGGGAAGTCCTGGGCGACGGCATGACCCGCTCCGGTACGCCAGGCGCCCTGCCTGATGCATCCCACCTGGTCGCCTTCGTGGCCGCTCCGCCGTCGGACCCCAACCTCCTCTCCCTCCCTCGGTCGTTCTTGATCGACCAGCTCACTGTCCGCATCTCCGTGTTCGACATGAGGGACGCGCCAGTGACCGACTCACCAGCAGCTCCCGCGGCCGAACCCCCACCAGCGCCCGCCGCAGGGCCCCCACCAGCGGTGCAGGCGGCGCCCGGCGCACCAGCAGCAGGGGACGGCACTCACCCAGCCGCCGAGCCCGCACCAACAGCCGCCCCGGCCCTCGGGAGGCCGGCTGCCGTGGGGGTGGCTGTGATGGCAGCAGGCGGCAGCCCGGGCCCCCTGCCCGCACCAGCCCAGGCTCCCCGGCCGCCGGCGGCCCACCCCTCTGGCCCACCCACCACCTCCACGGCGGGATCAGGGCCCCCAGCCCCCAGCCCTGCCTCGGCTGCCCTCAGCCCTTCCTCCCCTGGGATGGCTGATGGCCAGGCATGGTGGCGCCGACCCCAGCTGGTGGAGGCCCCGGACGGCCCCAACAGCCTCCCAGCTGTGTTGCGGACCATCCAGGATGCGCAGAACCGGCGTCTGTCCCCATACCCCCGGGCCGGGGTTGGCGCCAACCCCCAGGGCTGGGGCCCCGACTCCACTCCCATCGGCGGCACCTTCTCCCCTCCCGAGGCTGAGCCGGCCACGCTGGCGACCCCCCCAGGGGCCCACCAGGGCAGCCCCAGTGGGACCCCCCACCAGGAGCAGCAGGGCCCCTCCAGAGCCCCCACATCTCCCCAGGCCGGCAGCACCGGGCGGTGGTGGCGACAACCGGACGCCTTCACCCGCCACCACCAGCCCCTCGACCCCACCTCGGCCAGGGGCGGGCCCACGCTGACCCAGCCACCGCCCCAGGCTCCACCCACAGGCACGGCTGGCCACCACGGCCCCGGGGGGGACGGGGGGCCCGAGCTGCCCCCCCAGCTGACGCCCAGCCCCGGCTGGGCAGCTCACGGCCCGCCGCCCCAGCTGGCCGCCCACAGCCCCACAGCGCAGGCCGCCAGCCCTCCACACCAGCCCTCCACACCAGTGGAGCCGCCAGACAACATGTGTGTCCCATGTCCCGAGTCGGGGTTCCTCCGGAATTAAAACAAAAAAAAAAGCCCCCGCCGGGCCCCAGCACTGCCCCGGGCCTGGGACTGCCGACCGCGGAGCTCGTCGTGCTGCGGGCCGCTAGCTTGATCACAGCCACGCCCAGCCAGTGGGTCCCCCCCGCAGACACCCTTGCGGCTGGGTACCACGACCAGTTCGTGGACTACTTCGCGGCATGCCCCCACCCCGCCTGCTCGTCCATCGCCTTCCAGGCGGTTCTGCGAAAGCTCTTCATCCGCCACCACCCCCGACTGGAGTCTCCGGAGCTCGTCGATCCCCGCCCCGTCGTGGTCGCCTTCTGCCGCCGGGCACTGCACCAGCTGGACCTGTCGCCCCCAGCGCCCCTCGGCGCAATGGAACTGGACGCCCTCCTCCTGCGCGAGAACCACAGCTATCTGTCCCCACGTTTTTTTTTTTCTGCGAGGGACGTTACAAGGACTGGGAAAGCGAAGCCCAACGGGCAAGCCGAGCAAGACCGGCAAGCCGCAACAGCCTGGCAAGAAGCCCAAAAAACCACCGCAAGGAGCCAAGGAGAGAGAAAAAGCCAAGCAACGCCTAAACTCGCAGACAGGACAGGGACAGGGACGGGGGCAGCAAGGGGCCAGGAGCCACTGCTGCACGGGCGGCACACACGGCCACCCCTACCTCCAAGACACCGAGGAGGGAACTGAAACCAACACCAGGGCCCAACACCAGGGCCAAACCCCAGGGCCCAACACCAGGGCCAACACCACGGCCCAACACCAGGGCCAACCCCACAGCCCAACACCAGGGCCCAAAACCAGAGCCAACACCACGGCCCAACACCAGGGCCAAAACCACGGCCCAACACCCGGGCCAGCACCACGGACCAACAACAGGGCCCGTCACCGGAGACAAGCCCCAGGGATGGGCAAAGGCCCCAACAGCGACCACAGCGACAACACAACCACAACCTGCACAACCTCAACAGCCAAGGGGCGAACCCTACACCCTGGGCGACAGCAACAGGAACAACAAACAAAACCGGGCAACCGCCGCAGCGAACCAGGGCAAACGAGCCCCCCCCCACCGGGGAGCACCAGAGAAAACAGAAAACCCACAGCACGCCCGAAGAGAACCCCGCACCACCGAAACCGCCTCCCAGAGCCACAAAAGCCGCAGGGACGGTGCCACACAAGCGCACCGGAGACAAACAACAACCGACCCCACCCTGGGGGCGTCCCCGCAAGACAGCAGGCCCGAAGACACACCTCCCTCCCAAGACACCCCGCACCGCAGGAACCTCACTCCCACGTCCCCCCGGCTCCCAAGAACCCCCACGGGCGCAGCAGGGGCAACACTGCCTGGCTGGAAGCCAGGGCACAAGCGCGCCGGCGACAAGACACCCGCAGACCCCACCCTGGGGGCGACCCCCGAACCGCACCTGCCTCCCACGGCGGCCTGCACCACACCAACCCTGCACCGAAGCCCCCCCGCCCCTCCCCAGTCCCCCCCCGAAACCCTCCCCAGACCCCCCGGCGCCACACGCACCCCACTCCCAAGAACCCCCCCCTCCAGGCCGCAGGGGCAGCACCGCCGGGACAGAGACCAAGGCACGAGAGCGCCAGCGACAAAACACCCACAGACCCCACACAGGGGGCGACCCCTCAAGACAGCAGCCTCCGAACCGCACCTGCCTCCCGCGGCAGCCTGCACCACACCAACCCTGCTCCTAAGCTCCCCCGACCCCCAAGACCCCCTCCGGCCCCACCCACAGCAAGCCCCGCACCGCACCCCCCTCCCTAGGCAACCCGCACCGCACTCCCCCCACCCTCGAGGCCCCTCGCACCCTAAGGACCTCAGACACCGAGATCCCCCACTCCCAACACCCCGCTCACGACGGCCCCGGCTGCCCTGTCAGCTGAGCTGCTGCCTGGCTGGGCTGGGCGCTGATGGCTGACCCGGATGGGGAGACCTGCTGTGCTGCCTGGGCGCCCCCGGCGGGTGCCTGTGGTGCTGGGACCGGGGCCACCCGGGACAGATGAACCTGCAGACGCGGGCTGCTGCCAGCCACCCGCTGCACGGAGCAGAGGACGCCTTCATGCGCCCAGGAGGCTTCGAAGGCATCCAGCCGGCCGGGCTTCAGCTGTGCTGTGATGTGGCCCCGGGGCAGCCCCGCCAGAGTGTCCTCGGACAGCGCCGCCATGCTGAAATGTGCCCTCATGAGACGCTGCAGCTCCCCAATGACGCAGCCCACCACCGTGGCCGACGGATGGTCATCAGGCTCCGCCCTGTGGTAGTGGCCCCAGACCGCCCACAGCCAAGTGGCTCGAAGGGCTGCCCACAGCAGCTGCAGCCCAGGGCTGGTGGGGTAGGCCGGCCACCCTCCCGGCCAGTCTCCCAGCAGCACAGCCGGCTGTCTGAAAGGCAAGTCCGCGGCCCCGGAGACTGTTGCCCACAGCTCTGCCAGCCAAACCCGAGCTGCGGTGTAAGCCCCGCACTCCAAGAAGACGTGGGTCAGGCTGGCGACATGCAGGTTGCCGTCCACCGAGCAGCTAGGAGCAGAGCAGTGGGCACGCTGCGGCTGACCTTTGGAGGCCAGGTACACCCCGCACGGGAGCCGTCCATGGTGCAGCCGCCAGGCGAGCGCCTTGGCCCGGTTGCTTGCGGGGCAGTCCCACAGCCGCTGCCAGGCCCGCCGGCGGTCGAGGGGAGACATGCCAGCCGGGCCATCAGCTGCCGGGTCTGCCTCCGGGGCCGGCCCGGCGGGCGCCGACGGTCCGGCGGCAGCACCGGGGTCCTGCTGGTGCGGTGCCGCATGGCGGCTGCTAGGCTGGCTGACCGGGCTTGCAGCGGCCGAGGGCAGTGATGGGGGGGAGGAGCGGGGCCGCATCCAGCCGGGGCTGGGCGTGGGGTTCATGGCAAACCACCGGCTGCGGCTGGGCGCTTGCTGAGCCAGCCAGTGTTGGTGCCAGCGGGCCTCCTGTTGCTGTAGCTGGCTGTGCGGCTGCTCGGGCCACGCCGCGGGCATGAGGGGCTCCGTGTCCTGGTCCCGGCCCCAGCTGTGACCGCGGGCGGTGAGGCGGTGGCGCACCTCACTCACTGTGTAGTGGATGAGGGGCAGCGTGCCGTGGCCGTGGCTGAGGGGGTAGCACTGGACCGAGTCCCAAAGCCCCAGCAGCTGGTATTCCACTGGCCATGAGGAGGCGCGTTGGGCCGGGGGCGCCTCACTGTATCGCTGATGGTCCTCCAAGGTCCAGTGTCGGCGCGGCTTGCGGCCCGGCAGCACGCAGGCTGCAGGCCAAAAAAAAAAGGCCAGTCGGCGTCCCCTGCTGCTCCGGCCTGCTCACTGTCTGGGGGCACCAAGCGGCCGTTGGGCAGGACAGCCCACAAGACTCCCGTAGGGCTGCGTACCCGGCTGCCATCGGGCGACAGGAGCCAGTCGGGCGCCAGAGGAAGATCAGGGTCCAGGGGGTCGGCTGGCAGCAGTCTCCGCCAGTCGGCTGGGATGGCCCCAAGGACCGCCTGCATGAGGGGTTCGTGCTGGGTCATGGGCGACGCTGCACGGAGCTCGGCCAGGGTGCGGGGTCCCATGTGGGCGGTCCCAGCCGGCGGGGTGAAGGGCTGGTCGGTGGCGGGGTCACGCAGGGCTGCATTGAAGAACAGGGGCTCATGCAGGATGGCACGCGCGGCCGTGGTCTCTGGGTAGGCCAGCCGGGTCGGGAGCGAGGAGCGGTAGGACTGCACCAGGCTGGCAATGAACGTAGGCAGGCTGGGGGGCGGTTCCGCCGTGCCATACACCCAGCCCCACCCAGTGGTACCATCCGGCCTGTACTCGTCGAGCAGACCCCGCATGATCTGCTTCCATGGCTGCTGGCCGGGCTGAGCGAGCTGGGCGAGGGGCTTCGCATGCAGGGCGACCATGAATGCGTCGAGGTCGAGATGGCCGACACCGCCACAGTCGTGATCCTGGCAGGCGATCTCCGGGCCAGGCTTCAGCAGGGCCCGTCCGTGGCACACCAGGGACGCGTCTTCCTCCAGGAGCGACCAGGCCACAAAGCCGTCGATATGCTTGCGGAGTGCCGCCAGCTGGGGTGGGGTGGGGCGGATGATGGAGAGGTGGTATGCCAGGGTGTTTCCCAGCACCTGTTTGGCCACATGCACCCTGCCCACGAGGCTGAGGCCGTGTCGCCGCCACACATGGCCGAGACGCTGAACCCGCTGAATTCTGCTGGTGTAGCAGAGCCGCGCGGCCTCCACCGGGTCCAGAGTGAGAGGGATTCCCAGGTGGCGTGGTGGTTCATCACCGGGAGTCGGGAAACTCGCACCAGTTGCGGCGTTGGGCCCCACCACCGGCTCGTGGGTACCCAGCACCATCCCCTTCCCCTTGCTGGCATTGACCCGTGCGTTGCTGGCCCTGCAGAACAGCTGGACTGCCGCGGTAGCGACCTCCCCATCCCTGTCGACATTGCTGACCGTGAGCACCGTATCGTCCGCGTGGTGGGTGACAGGGGGGGCTGGCACGTTGTTGGGGAGGGTGGGGGTGCGGAGAGCGTTGGTGCTGCGCAGGTGGTGCAGGTACGAGGTGAGAGGTTCCAGCTGCATGACCCACAGGACGGGCGACAGGGTGCTGCCCTGCTGAAGGCCGTTGCGGACCGGGAAAGGTGCTGACTGGTGCCCATTGACCACCACCCGGCAGGAGCCATCTGACGTGAGCAGGCGCAGCCAGCGCTGTGTGTGCTGACCGAAGCCCATGGCCTCGGCCACCCGGTAGAGCCAGGGGCGATGGACCCGGTCGTAGGCCTTCTCGATGTCGAGTATGATGAGGGCTGCCGGTTGCTGCGAGTGCCGCACCCACTCCGCCAGGGCCAGGTGGTAAAGGGTGTTGTCGCGGATGTCCCGGCCGCTGACGAAGGCAGTCTGCAGCGGGTCTATCAGGTAGTCCAGTGCCGGCTGTAGGCGATTGCTGACGGCCTTGCAGACAAGCTTGTAGTCGCATTGGAGCAGGGTGATGGGCCGGTAGCTGCTCAGGCTGGGCCGGGGCAGGCCTTTGCCTTTGTAGATGAGAGTGATGACCCCTTCGCGCCAGCTGCGTCTGTACTTTTGGGGCCTAGTGTTGACATGGTGTTCGGTCTGCTTCAACATGGCCGTGTATTGCAAAAAGATACGGATAGTGTCATACACGGCCGCTTCAACACGGCCGTGTACAGATGGCCGTGTCCAACACGGCCATGTATATCGCCCCGTGTAGACACGGGTGGAGTGTACATGTGCGTGTGGACACGGTTCGTGTATAAATGTTCGTGTAGACACGGCTTGTGTATAGTCCATGGAGTCGACTTCAGGAGATGTATATTATCGTGTACACACATCCGTGTTGAGACTAGCCATTTCTTACACGCTTGTCGGACAGATCACAGTGCCCGTGGCTAGTTACGCACGCCAGGCGGCAGCTGTGACTACTTCCGTTTGTACCCCATGCACACACCTGCACAAATTTGCTTGCCTGTACCGACGCCAGTTTCCATTGACCCCACATCCAACATCTCCAAGTACGTACGTACCCTCGTACATACCCTCGAATGTACGTGTTCTCCCTTGCAGCAATCCCGAACATACCGAACTTCGGTATCAGTTTATGTAGAGCACATACGTACAGCCTGACCGTCATCAAACCAGGTATCTCCATGAAACCAGGTCTCCACCAAGGCAAGCCCTGTCCCCACCGCATCACATCTGTCAAACCCGATTTAGAGCGCAGTCACGCACGCACGCACCCACACGCCTGTTTGCTTGCACAGCAGTTACAAACACGCACTTCCATCGATCATATCACACTAAAAACCTAAAACCCTAAAAACCCTTATCACACGTATGTCAGTGTAGCAACCCACCAAAATAAAAGCAGAAGCTCTAACGATTACGTAGGTACGTACAGCCCGGTAAGATCCGAAAGGGTCTACGTCCCCTAATCTGCACCCAGGGGCGGGCAGTGAAGCGGCCAAGACATGCCGCAATGAAGTCCGGGACCACGCTGTCCGGGCGTTAAATAAGATTGTGGTCACCAAGCGGCAAATGGATCGCGCGCCGCTCGAGATGCAACAGCCGACGGGCACATAGCAACCAAAATTCGTTGTCAACCCCCACTGCGGCGGCGGGGGAGGAATGGGACCGGGGAAACTCGTCACCCCACCTCTTCTGCTTCCTTCATCCACGCCCCGGCCTCCGGTCGGGCGTATTTTTATTACTCTTACGTACAAGCAAAGGCTTCATCATCCTGCCACCTCAGTCATCCCAGCCCTGCTACTCCGGGCGTGGCTGGTCAGTGTGGATGTACGTGTAATCGACGGGAACGGGCCCAACCATGTCGTTGAGGATGAAGTAGCCCGGCCCGTCGGAGGGCCTGCCCTCCGTGGCAGCACCCTTCCGCTTCTTGCTCGGCGCAATCCCTGGGATCCGCCTCGGTACAACACGCACAATGCACACCCTCTCCATCACGCTCTCCAGGGATACGCAGCCGTATCCCTCCACGTCACCCGTCCGCCTGCGTACATGGCAGGCCAAAAGAGCAGAGTAGTAAGGCATGGTACCATGAAGGTTGCAATCAACAAGAGAAGACACAAGCCTGTCCGACCCAAGCCGGTCACGTCTGACATTCCCCTTCGAAACATGGGGATGTAGCACAGCCGTTCCAGCCTTGAGATTGTATCTACCCAGCTTCATTCCCACGAAACAACTTACTTGTGCCACTCCAGCGGTCGCAGGTTCAGGGTCCTGTTCCAGACGTGCTCGGACGGGCCAAACCATCGCACGTACACGCCGTTGACCTCCTGCCCACGCATCCTTGCCGTGAAGAGGAGCAAGCACCGGCCGTACCACGTGTCCGTGACGATCTCGGACAAGTCGTTCTGCCCGTCGTGCTTACCATAGCCCACATCACCAGTGCCCAACATTGAGAGGTCACAGAACCCCTGGCGCTTAGATCCAGGGCCAAACAAGGCCGAGAATGCCCGTGCGGGTCGGATCAGGTTGCTTGTGCCGTACGGCTCGTAGAACAACGCCGCAACCCGCCGCAGCTCAATCTGCACGGTGGTGCAAGTCGCGTCCCACGCATATGTCAGGGATAGGCAGCATGCAAGCCAGAGCATGGCATGCACGCACACATCCTACGTACAACCGCAGCAAGCATTGTTCCTCCACACCGTTGCCTGAGCTAAGCAGGACAACTGGCGCATACCGTGGCTTCATCCAGCTCGACGGGTGCGATGCCCTGCCATTGCTCTTTCAGGAACGCAGCCAGACACGGCCTGAAGGCCCGCGCCGCACTGGTGTCCTCCACGTCTCCTGCATAAACAGCAGTAGGTGAAGAGAGCAATACTCGACTGCATGAACCCCTGCACAAACCCGCTTTTGTCAGCACCACTCACCGTCCCGCGTTGCGCCTGCAACGGTACTCGCAACACGGTCCCACGCCAGTGTCCGCCCAGATCGCCCCATGATGTGCTTCCGGGAGCGCTGTGCCTCTGCACCCTGGGCATCGTGCAGGTGACAGTAGTGACATGGCAGATAAGTCCACATACTACGTGATGTATGACGTAATTCCAGGACACTTACCACGCTGCTCCCCTCCTCGTCCGCTGCCTTCCCTGTTGGAATAGAGAGCAAGTGCAATTTGTCTGCCACCTGCACGCATCCAGGCGTTACGTACGTAACCAGTAGCGTGTAACGGATAGTAAACAGTTTCTCGAACCGCCTTAGCTGATCGTGGACATACAGCGCACCTGCTGGTTGTAGGTGTCGTTCTTCTTGTTGGTGTTCATCCATGCCTTCCTGATGTCCTTGACCAGGCTCTCCTTTGGGCCCGTGGTGGTGAGGTCCGTCATGCCGTACATGCGGATGTCTGCAGCGTACTTCCGCATGTGAAAGAACTTGGGGAAGTCCCAGTTCTTGGTGGGAAACACCTTCAGGATATCGCCCTGCAGCCTGCAAATACGTGCGGCAGTCTTGCGTCACTGGATGGGAAAGCTGCGCGGTTATGTAAGAATTGCAATTAACCCTACCCGGCCACGAGGTCCTCCAGCATCCGCAGGCTTCCAGTGGTGTGCACATGGGTGTCCCTCAGTTGCACGTAGCGGGCGTACTCTGCGTGGCCAGGCCCGGGGCAAAGGGACAGCGGTTCAAGCCGCGTAAACAGCCTCCTCCCCAGTACATACCAGCATGCGCCCTGCCCGCATCCCCCGGCCACAGATCAAACAGCCCACAGGGACAGCCTACACACCAAGTGCCCAGCCCCAGCACCCGTGTCGGCTCCCACCCCCCCCCCCCCCTCCTGGCACACACAGTGGCACGCGCACACGGAGCCACCCCTTCCATCAAGGCTTACTCGCAAAAAGCTCCACCACCTCGTCGGCCACCCCAAATTCCATCAGTCCGTACAGTGCAATGCCAATGAACCGCATTATGGCCTCGTTTTCCTGCAAAGGACGGGGTATAATGGCATTGTTCCACCATTAAGTGCACCAATGGTTACATCAGCCCCCGTGCACGTACCTCGCCGCAGGTCTTAATTGCCCAGAGGCTGTTAGCTGGGATCCGGCCGCCATAGTGCAGCCGGCGGTAAGATGACAGTCGGTCGCGGAGGATGCAGACCACACTTTCCTTGTGGTCACGGCAGTTCTCGTTGATATAGTCCAGGAGGCACGCGAACAAGTGCTTGGTCATGCCGTTAAAGCACTGATGCAGCGTGTCCGCCGGCACACAGCTGTAAATGTCCGTTCCGTGGAAGCCCCACAGTGCCACCTGCGCGGCATGTGGTGTGCAGTCCGCCCGCGCAGTGGCTGTCCGTTAGTTGTGCAAGGGGGAGGTGGGGTGTTCGTTGCCGACGGTGGCTGGTGTGGGGGGATCACACTGCGGCCCCATGCATGCCCCCATATGGACTGTGTATCTGCTCTAGGCAAGGTAGCGCAACCATACCATTCATGCATGGGTAATCGCACCTCGTTGGGATGGAACCCGAAGCCACGGCACAGGTTATCGTACGTGGTCTTCCAACCCCGCAGCTTCCCGGCCTCCAAGTCCATCGCAACGGCCGTCACCTTCAAGTGCACGGAAGAAGGTGGTTTGGCTCGAACACGTGGGGTGATGTGAACGCTAGCCCCGGTGGGGCCCACGTACCTTCCGCATTATCTCCTCCGTCCGTGCAGCTGGAGCTGCATCTGGCTTGATGAAGTCCTCGCGGGTAGCCAGTGTCGCCACGTCGCAGCGGGATGCAGGGTAGTGGGCAAGACTTAGCGCGTCCCACTGCTCCTGCAGGTCCGCCAGGAAAGCACCGAGGACTACACGGCACTCTCGGATGGTGCCGGTGTGGTCGTACAGCCGCACAACACTGCGAAATGGGGGTTGGTCGGTATTATTACTTGCTGAAAGCACCAATGTAATGGCATGCCAGGGGGGGGCGTGCTTACCCTTTGCTGGCCTCCATGAGAACCTCAAGTGACTGGCGCAGGGCTTCCTGCAGCAGTTTGCGTCGCTGGTCCCTGAACTCCACACTGTCGGAGGACTGGCCTGCCGGGCGACCAAAAGATGGCACGAACGGGGTGAGCACACGACAGAACTGATGGAATAGTGCCACGTTTGCGCATGTGGGTGCATTACCTTCCAAGGGGCGGAGCTGTGGCAGCAGTGCAAGGATTTTCGTCCCCTCCCGTGAGCGCTGGAACTCCACCGAATGATTTCCTGCTCGAAGCACAAGTCCAAATAAGTATATGTATGGGTGCACGCCCGCTCGCACGGACACGGCGTGGCTTCCTAACAGGCAACCGTACCCAGCGAGATGGTCAGCGGATGTCCTGTTTGCCGCCCTGCCTTGTCAAAGGCCATTTTGTCGGACCAGGCCATGACGTAGATCATCGTGTCCTTGGGGTATCTCGCCTGCTAGGAAATTGCAGACCATTGCTGCCACGCAGAGGCTCGGCAGTCGATCCCCACACCAACATGGCATACACACTCACCTGGTCCTTATTCCACCTGTCGGCAGTGTACATCTCGTTGTACTCACGCTGACCGTGCTTGTCGTACCGCATGGTTGGCCTCAACGCCAGGCCACTTGCTCCTAGCGGGTGGCGGAACAGTTCCTGAACTAACCCCAGAACGTCGTGATGCACTGAGAGCACCACCTCCCCCGGGCCCCGGTTGAACATGGCGGAGAGGTCCCGGTGCTGAAAGCCCTGGCCGGCGTACTGCTCCCTGAGGTTGGCTGCGATACCAGTGGCATTTGACGCGCTGGGCTGCCACCCACCGCCCTCTTCGTGTAGTCTTAAGAGCTCATTTATTTTCGCTCCTGGCATGCAAGAGAGGTTCTATGGATACTCGCAAATAAAGATGGACTCAACATTGCAACGCTCTAAAAGCCTGTGCGCAATCGTATTCCGTACCCGAAAGATTAGTTATCAGGAATCGTTCGAATGCCGGGTTTCCTGCCAGCCGCGGCAATGACTGGACTTGATCTGGCTGCCCAAGCTCCTCCATGTGCCCGAAGAACGTCTCAGTCCCAATCGCCATAGTGTCCGCCGCCACAGACGGTTTAGCAGCAGCGGCTCCTAAAGTCCCAACATCGGATGCCACAGCGATTTCACCCGAAGCGTCACGACGACAGGTCCCGAGCGGAAATGTTCGCTTGTGGATGTGGAATGAAGTCTCCCTGAAGAGCTCTCCGCAATGCTCGCATTTACGCAAACCGCTCATCCTTACTACTAATACCACTACGTTCTTGATAGGTATGTGCGTTGTTAACAATAGGAAGCTAAGATGGAACAGTAACACGGTCAAAGGTTGTTGACTGTCCCCGCGTTTGTCGTTCAGTCGGCATTGCATTACGACGTGAATTGCATTTTGATATCCAGACGATGTGGTAAGTAATATGTGCCGGATGTTGGGGCTTGGTTGCAAGTGAGAAATTGTCTATCAATTTCAATCTTTCTTATTAACAGTAATCCAGTATACTGAATAGCTCATTTCGCGGCCGTGACCTGTGCTGTTCGAGTTATCTCTTCATGATACAGTCAAGCTGCAGTCAAACCACTGTCGTACTCTGCCCTAGGATTGGGGCAAAGTACGGCACGCCGTCTACAACCTTCGCCCTCCACCCCGGCGAAGTAAACCTGGATTCTAAACATCCACATTTGAGTATAACTTGTCTTTTGACAATCAAGCTCGGCGCTTACATTTTGCTAATGTTCTTTGGTGTCAGGATTTCAGTGCCGCCTTGATTTTGCCCAACTCTTAGGCAAGCTCTAAATTTTGGCGAAACCAGAATCGTGTAGTCATGAAATGTGATATGATAGTTATATGAAGTCTGGCACTATGACTTCACTAGAGCTCGAGATTTGCGCTCTGTCAAGACGTGTCGCCACCTTAAAACGCGCCACACATGAGGTGGCTTCGGGCTCGTATGCTTTGGCGTCGAAAATTTCAAAGTGCCCTCCTGGTTCGGCGCTTCACTACCGCCTGCTATGTGGATACGCACCAGCAATGTGCAATGGTACATCCATATACGATATTGTATTCAGGGACAGCACGCACACGGTGAGTGAATCAGTAAATGTGTTTGGCGCCAAAATGCACACGGAATGAATGTCTCGCACACTTCGCTCTGCCGTGCTGCCCCAGAGACAAGAAGCACTGGGGCCTCTGGCTGGTTTCGATGGTAAAAGTGACAGAACGCACTTTAACGAGCATATAAAACGCGGTGCTCGGCTCCATGCCCTTACAAAGCTCGCGTCTCTGGGCATTCACATCGGTGACATTAACCTGGGCAACGTTGAGGGCCCCGACATAGCAATTGTTAGGGCGGCCCTCGACGTGGCCTGGGCGGAGGTGGATGCAGAGCGCCCCAAGAGCTGGATGGTAGGCGCGGCCCAAAACACAGTGCAAACCGTCACCATCGGTGGCCGCCCGACGACATACTACCAGTACCACTGGCCACAAGTTGCGTGGCTCAACCTGGTGAAGGAGCTGTATGAGGTGAGTGTCAAACTATACGGCCCTGCTGTCCGGCACTCTGTGTTCGTTTCAAGTGTCGCTTACAGCAGCAAAAAAACCCGTAGGCCTTGGAGAAGGCCGCTACATCGAGCGTTCTGGAGCATCCCGAGAGCAGTGGCATGCCTTCGGGAAGCATGGCCGAGCCCAGCCAGCTGCCTCCATGGGCAAGTATTGTGCTTTGAGTGGCCGTGCATGCAGGATACGTCGCTGTTACCATGCAAAGTCCGCTGCATTAACGACACACCTCCTGATAATTGCAGGCTCACACCTCGGCCAGCATGTACACAGTCCCCACACTCCCTGGTTCGAGAACCGCTTCTATTGTAGCGTCGGCATGCCGGGCGAGTGGCAGCGCCCTGCTAGACAACGAGGCTCCAGGCGAGGATGACACCGCTGTATCGTCCTTGCCTGGAGGGCTGGGCGACGGTGGGGGCGCCGCCCCCGCTGATGGCGGACAGCTCCGAGACCTCACGGCGGTGGGTTGGACGCGTTCCGCGCCTCGGGAGGGGGCTGGGTGCCTGCTGTGCGGTCGGCCATTACGGGGCACACTGGCTTTTGTGGGGAAGCACGCGGGCTCCCCAACGTTCAAGCTGTGCAGCTGGTTGGCTGTCGGTGGGCACCCACGCGCCCTCGCACGCCCCTCCCCGCATCAACCCTCACGTCCCCGCACCTTTGCGCCGCCCCACCCGCCCAGGCCGCTGCCGAGCAGCCAAGGCAGGGCGACGAGGACGCCCCGCGAGCTGGAGGGCTGGGCGACGGTGGGGGCGCCGCCCCCGCTGATGGCGGACAGCTCCGAGACCTCACGGCGGTGGGTTGGACGCGTTCCGCGCCTCGGGAGGGGGCTGGGTGCCTGCTGTGCGGTCGGCCATTACGGGGCACACTGGCTTTTGTGGGGAAGCACGCGGGCTCCCCAACGTTCAAGCTGTGCAGCTGGTTGGCTGTCGGTGGGCACCCACGCGCCCTCGCACGCCCCTCCCCGCATCAACCCTCACGTCCCCGCACCTTTGCGCCGCCCCACCCGCCCAGGCCGCTGCCGAGCAGCCAAGGCAGGGCGACGAGGACGCCCCGCGAGCTGGAGGGCTGGGCGACGGTGGGGGCGCCGCCCCCGCTGATGGCGGACAGCTCCGAGACCTCACGGCGGTGGGTTGGACGCGTTCCGCGCCTCGGGAGGGGGCTGGGTGCCTGCTGTGCGGTCGGCCATTACGGGGCACACTGGCTTTTGTGGGGAAGCACGCGGGCTCCCCAACGTTCAAGCTGTGCAGCTGGTTGGCTGTCGGTGGGCACCCACGCGCCCTCGCACGCCCCTCCCCTCATCAACCCTCACGTCCCCGCACCTTTGCGCCGCCCCACCCGCCCAGGCCGCTGCCGAGCAGCCAAGGCAGGGCGACGAGGACGCCCCGCGAGCTGGAGGGCTGGGCGACGGTGGGGGCGCCGCCCCCGCTGATGGCGGACAGCTCCGAGACCTCACGGCGGTGGGTTGGACGCGTTCCGCGCCTCGGGAGGGGGCTGGGTGCCTGCTGTGCGGTCGGCCATTACGGGGCACACTGGCTTTTGTGGGGAAGCACGCGGGCTCCCCAACGTTCAAGCTGTGCAGCTGGTTGGCTGTCGGTGGGCACCCACGCGCCCTCGCACGCCCCTCCCCTCATCAACCCTCACGTCCCCGCACCTTTGCGCCGCCCCACCCGCCCAGGCCGCTGCCGAGCAGCCAAGGCAGGGCGACGAGGACGCCCCGCGAGCTGGAGGGCTGGGCGACGGTGGGGGCGCCGCCCCCGCTGATGGCGGACAGCTCCGAGACCTCACGGCGGTGGGTTGGACGCGTTCCGCGCCTCGGGAGGGGGCTGGGTGCCTGCTGTGCGGTCGGCCATTACGGGGCACACTGGCTTTGTGGGGAAGCACGCGGGCTCCCCACCGTTCAAGCTGTGCAGCTGGTTGGCTGTCGGTGGGCACCCACGCGCCCTCGCACGCCCCTCCCCTCATCAACCCTCACGTCCCCGCACCTTTGCGCCGCCCCACCCGCCCAGGCCGCTGCCGAGCAGCCAAGGCAGGGCGACGAGGACGCCCCGCGAGCTGGAGGGCTGGGCGACGGTGGGGGCGCCGCCCCCGCTGATGGCGGACAGCTCCGAGACCTCACGGCGGTGGGTTGGACGCGTTCCGCGCCTCGGGAGGGGGCTGGGTGCCTGCTGTGCGGTCGGCCATTACGGGGCACACTGGCTTTTGTGGGGAAGCACGCGGGCTCCCCAACGTTCAAGCTGTGCAGCTGGTTGGCTGTCGGTGGGCACCCACGCGCCCTCGCACGCCCCTCCCCGCATCAACCCTCACGTCCCCGCACCTTTGCGCCGCCCCACCCGCCCAGGCCGCTGCCGAGCAGCCAAGGCAGGGCGACGAGGACGCCCCGCGAGCTGGAGGGCTGGGCGACGGTGGGGGCGCCGCCCCCGCTGATGGCGGACAGCTCCGAGACCTCACGGCGGTGGGTTGGACGCGTTCCGCGCCTCGGGAGGGGGCTGGGTGCCTGCTGTGCGGTCGGCCATTACGGGGCACACTGGCTTTTGTGGGGAAGCACGCGGGCTCCCCAACGTTCAAGCTGTGCAGCTGGTTGGCTGTCGGTGGGCACCCACGCGCCCTCGCACGCCCCTCCCCTCATCAACCCTCACGTCCCCGCACCTTTGCGCCGCCCCACCCGCCCAGGCCGCTGCCGAGCAGCCAAGGCAGGGCGACGAGGACGCCCCGCGAGCTGGAGGGCTGGGCGACGGTGGGGGCGCCGCCCCCGCTGATGGCGGACAGCTCCGAGACCTCACGGCGGTGGGTTGGACGCGTTCCGCGCCTCGGGAGGGGGCTGGGTGCCTGCTGTGCGGTCGGCCATTACGGGGCACACTGGCTTTGTGGGGAAGCACGCGGGCTCCCCACCGTTCAAGCTGTGCAGCTGGTTGGCTGTCGGTGGGCACCCACGCGCCCTCGCACGCCCCTCCCCTCATCAACCCTCACGTCCCCGCACCTTTGCGCCGCCCCACCCGCCCAGGCCGCTGCCGAGCAGCCAAGGCAGGGCGACGAGGACGCCCCGCGAGCTGGAGGGCTGGGCGACGGTGGGGGCGCCGCCCCCGCTGATGGCGGACAGCTCCGAGACCTCACGGCGGTGGGTTGGACGCGTTCCGCGCCTCGGGAGGGGGCTGGGTGCCTGCTGTGCGGTCGGCCATTACGGGGCACACTGGCTTTTGTGGGGAAGCACGCGGGCTCCCCAACGTTCAAGCTGTGCAGCTGGTTGGCTGTCGGTGGGCACCCACGCGCCCTCGCACGCCCCTCCCCGCATCAACCCTCACGTCCCCGCACCTTTGCGCCGCCCCACCCGCCCAGGCCGCTGCCGAGCAGCCAAGGCAGGGCGACGAGGACGCCCCGCGAGCTGGAGGGCTGGGCGACGGTGGGGGCGCCGCCCCCGCTGATGGCGGACAGCTCCGAGACCTCACGGCGGTGGGTTGGACGCGTTCCGTGCCTCGGGAGGGGGCTGGGTGCCTGCTGTGCGGTCGGCCATTACGGGGCACACTGGCTTTTGTGGGGAAGCACGCGGGCTCCCCAACGTTCAAGCTGTGCAGCTGGTTGGCTGTCGGTGGGCACCCACGCGCCCTCGCACGCCCCTCCCCGCATCAACCCTCACGTCCCCGCACCTTTGCGCCGCCCCACCCGCCCAGGCCGCTGCCGAGCAGCCAAGGCAGGGCGACGAGGACGCCCCGCGAGCTGGAGGGCTGGGCGACGGTGGGGGCGCCGCCCCCGCTGATGGCGGACAGCTCCGAGACCTCACGGCGGTGGGTTGGACGCGTTCCGTGCCTCGGGAGGGGGCTGGGTGCCTGCTGTGCGGTCGGCCATTACGGGGCACACTGGCTTTTGTGGGGAAGCACGCGGGCTCCCCAACGTTCAAGCTGTGCAGCTGGTTGGCTGTCGGTGGGCATCCACGCGCCCTCGCACGCCCCTCCCCGCATCAACCCTCACGTCCCCGCACCTTTGCGCCGCCCCACCCGCCCAGGCCGCTGCCGAGCAGCCAAGGCAGGGCGACGAGGACGCCCCGCGAGCTGGAGGGCTGGGCGACGGTGGGGGCGCCGCCCCCGCTGATGGCGGACAGCTCCGAGACCTCACGGCGGTGGGTTGGACGCGTTCCGTGCCTCGGGAGGGGGCTGGGTGCCTGCTGTGCGGTCGGCCATTACGGGGCACACTGGCTTTTGTGGGGAAGCACGCGGGCTCCCCAACGTTCAAGCTGTGCAGCTGGTTGGCTGTCGGTGGGCATCCACGCGCCCTCGCACGCCCCTCCCCGCATCAACCCTCACGTCCCCGCACCTTTGCGCCGCCCCACCCGCCCAGGCCGCTGCCGAGCAGCCAAGGCAGGGCGACGAGGACGCCCCGCGAGCTGGAGGGCTGGGCGACGGTGGGGGCGCCGCCCCCGCTGATGGCGGACAGCTCCGAGACCTCACGGCGGTGGGTTGGACGCGTTCCGTGCCTCGGGAGGGGGCTGGGTGCCTGCTGTGCGGTCGGCCATTACGGGGCACACTGGCTTTTGTGGGGAAGCACGCGGGCTCCCCAACGTTCAAGCTGTGCAGCTGGTTGGCTGTCGGTGGGCACCCACGCGCCCTCGCACGCCCCTCCCCGCATCAACCCTCACGTCCCCGCACCTTTGCGCCGCCCCACCCGCCCAGGCCGCTGCCGAGCAGCCAAGGCAGGGCGACGAGGACGCCCCGCGAGCTGGAGGGCTGGGCGACGGTGGGGGCGCCGCCCCCGCTGATGGCGGACAGCTCCGAGACCTCACGGCGGTGGGTTGGACGCGTTCCGTGCCTCGGGAGGGGGCTGGGTGCCTGCTGTGCGGTCGGCCATTACGGGGCACACTGGCTTTTGTGGGGAAGCACGCGGGCTCCCCAACGTTCAAGCTGTGCAGCTGGTTGGCTGTCGGTGGGCATCCACGCGCCCTCGCACGCCCCTCCCCGCATCAACCCTCACGTCCCCGCACCTTTGCGCCGCCCCACCCGCCCAGGCCGCTGCCGAGCAGCCAAGGCAGGGCGACGAGGACGCCCCGCGAGCTGGAGGGCTGGGCGACGTGCCGGGCGCTACGGCCATCGACGGCACAGAAGGATCCTTTGTTTCGGAGATGGAGGAGGGCAGCACAGATGCCGAGGTCCAGTCCCCGGCCGTGGAGGTGAGCACTCGAGCCTTGGACGCCGTCCTGTGTAACGCTGGAGGTGGGATGGGTCAACCAGGCAGCGGCGCATCTGTATTCGTTTTTCCCCCCCCCCCCGACTTAAGTATGGACCCCCGTGCCTGCCATGCCGCTCCGCATGCAGGCTGTCGCTGAGGGTGCGGCAGGCTCCAAGCGCCCACAAAGATTGTATTTTGGGGTGAGTTGAATGTCGGGAATCTGATTTTCTGGTCGAAATGTAACGTGTGGATTCAATTGCGCAGGAGACGGAGGCCCGGTTGCAGGGGAAGGAGGTCACGTACGCCAGCAGGCGCCCAGTGAAGCGGCGAAAGCCCTCCCCAAGCGCCATGCAGGCGGGATCTTCGGCCGAGCAGGTACCACGATACCTTTGTTATTGCCACGACATTGCGCTTCTGCCATGACGGTTGGATGACTAACAAACCCACACTCCATGCAGGAGCTCGACCCAGACATCAGCGCGTGGGTGGCTGGCATTGTCACAGACTCCGGTGCTGGGCCAAGCAGTCAGGTGTGTACAGTGTTGGCCTCGATAACGGTTAGCACTGCAGACACGCCGACCCGCCGCAGTAGTCCATAGAATGCTTGCGCTTTTTGTGCTTTTTTGCAGGTCGGCTACAAAAGTGTCCCGGCGGCCCTTTACAAGTGTGACGGCATCAAACATGCCCGTTCCTACCTCGAGATGGCGGGTATGGTGACCCTGGAGCCGCCGGAGCTGAAAGAGCTGCTCGAAAAGATCCCCGATGCAGCAGAGGCGGCGAAACAGCTCTGCAGGCTCAAGGGTGGGCCAATCTTCCAGGAGCTGCGACAAAACAATGCTGGCAACTACTGCTACGACGAGCACGACGAGGGGCGGTTGCTCATGGACTACGGCACCGGCGGACAGCGTTGGATGGTGAACCTCCAGCGGCCAACCATGCCGGCAGTCAGGCACGCGGCGAGCGGGTGCACGGATCGGGGTGAGAGCGGGAGCGAGATGGGTGAGGAGGATGGAGCTGAGGAGGAGGACGGGAGTAAGGAGGAGGGGGGTGGGAGTGGGGGGGCGGAGGGGGGTGAGGGTGAGCAGGAGGCCAGCCAGAAGCAAGTACTAAAGCTGTACGAAAGGCTGCTACCGATCCGGAGGTTCGGCTCCAAATACCTGCGAAAGGTGGCACGCAAAGGAGAGAGCGTTCAGAAGGCGGTGGTGCTGGCCAATCACCCTGGCAAACCCGGGGATCCGCCTGTCGGGGTGCAGGCTACCCACGTGGATCTGGCGCCGGGGGTTAGCGGCTTCGTTGGTTTCCTGCCCCTGGAGCCGGTCTCGGTCCTTGTTTCCCCCGGCAGCCACACTGCCGTCCAGCTGTACCACAAGCTGAAGGAGGCGCAGCCTCAGGTGCCAGATGAGGGGATCATGCTCAGTGTGTCGGCACCGAAGATGGTGCGGATGCACATGAAGCCTGGCCAGATCGTCCTGCTGCACGTTAACACGGTGCATGCCGGGGATGCAGGTGTGCTCAACACCTGGTCCCCGCGCATCCACTTTTACGTGTACCGGGGCAGTGTTGACAACGAAACCCACCCCGTGGAGCCCATGGGGTCCTTGTTTGCGGCCCTCTTTTAGTGTGCTGGGAGAGTGGCCGTGTTCACTGTGATGGGTGGCGGGGGACACACGTAATTAGGAAGAGACACATGTGACGGGCGGAATAATTGGCTGGAGTGGGCCTGGCCGACATGACTGTGACAGGTGACCATAGGAAGGGCACGGGGTTGCTGGGCTTTCTTCAGTTGGGGTCCTTGCGGGCCTGCCTGATGCCGGACGGATACATGAGATTGGTGACTTTGTATGCCGGGAGGCTTCTTGGCGCTGTGTTTGGCGCTGTGTTTGGCGGAAACGACTCGTGTGCGTGTAGACCCCCTGCACACCGAGAATGTGCAGACTAATTGCCTTGTTCAGCCAGGAAACGAAAACCAGAAAAGGAGAAGGCGGGTACACGGACGAAGTACATTGGTATTTGCTGTCGTACTTCCGTTGAATGAGCGTGATTGCTGATTTAGGAACGAGGAGAAGAAGTCTCGGATGATGATGAGCAGCTGTGCAGTGTCTAATGGCTGGGATGTGTACTGGCTTGTACTCTGCTGATGTGGTGCAGTGGGTTATTAGGTGCGTGCTTGATTCCTGGGGCCCGGCAAACATACCGGTAAATTGACAGGCGATTCATTAACAGACGGCCGAACAGGTTCGACCATGCAATCGATGTAGGGGGGCCATGAGTCTGGTACACAGGGTTCACAGGGTTCCGTACACGTCTACATAAAACGCTTGCCATGCTGACACCCCCCACGCACCACATTCATTCCCTTGCGTTTTTGTAACCCACACGCACACATAGGGCCCGACACTCTCCATGACACATTGCACACACAGAATCAGCACAGCAGAGCTACTACACCCGAGTGTCAAACCTACGACATCACCTCACGGTACATGAGCATGACAATGGCATCCGCATGCTGGGGACGCAGAGCCAAGGATGCACCGACCCAATGGAGCATCGGACGGTCCATGCCATCATAGTAGTGCCACCCATTCTGTATGGCACCCATTCCGCGGGCGTAAATGTATGCAGCGAAGTGTGGCCCCGGCAGCCGAACAATGACAGCCTCCATTGAGAACACACGGCCCTGTAGACATATCCCCCCCAGCCTTGGGTGCGTGCTGGCGGGTCCCGGCCCGTGCTCCACGTACACGGCCAGCACAGGGGCGCTAGCAGAAATTTCTACCGATGCAAGAGACATGGGGACACCGCAAGCTTTGCAGTTTTGCCAGCGCTTAGGGAACTGCCCGATACTCGTCGCACAACACACACCCTCCACACTCTGGTTGCCAGCAAATAAGTCCAACACACAGTAGTTGTTCGACTGGTGCACGCCACTGTCCACAACCGCGAAAGCCCCACACCTTCCACACTCGAGCGAGGCGCACAAGCCGTGACGGAACCGTGGGTCTTCCGTGCACAGCATGTCCCAAATCTCATTTACCCCCAAAAAGTCGCCGGCCTGCCATGAGCCCCTGCCACACCGCTGGGCCAGACCTAGCAGCTCGCCACTGATCTCGTCCTGCACGGTTCTCACTGCTGTGTGGTCCTGGCTCCTTATGGCCTCCCCAAGTAAGTACCAGAACCTGGCCAGCCTGCTACTTGAGCCATGCAACAGTGACGGAGGTGTAACCACGGCCATGGCCACAGCAACGGTGTCTGGCGCGCAAAGGTTGGATCGCCACACGGGAACTGCAGCCCCCGGAACTCCAGCCCATGCTGGCGTGTTGCCTGTGGAAAACACGCCAAAGCACAGGTCAACGTCGTGGGCAGCGTGGGGGCCTGCCTGCGGCCACACACTGTGGCATCGGCTTTGCTATGCAGGCGGCTTCATCAGGGGGCGCCTCAGTCCTAGTGCACGTGCCTGCACACAGACAGTACAAAAACCCAATCGATCATTTGTCCAGTCCTTCACGCCCGCTGAATTTCTGCAAGTACTCAGTACTTGCGACCACTGAACTTACCCCCCGATTGGCAGACAACCGACGAGGCCGACAGCATGAGCGGGGCACCTGGCTCTGTGGTAATGGTGGTGGCCCGCTGGCTGGTTGCCACTGGCTGGCCAGGGCTGCCACAGCTCTCCAGGGAGGTCATGTTTGGCTCTGCATGCATGTGATCGGCGGGCAACGGGCGGGCCTCAAGAAGAGGAACGTATGTCCACCCCGACAGAGCAGCCGCCTGTACCTAGGGGCTCGAATATGGCCTCGAGTGGCGTAAGCAACGCCAACGCTGCCCCATGGTGTCCCACATCCCATTCGACGCGGAGCGGGTGACCGGCAACCGGCCTGGCACCGGCTGCGTCGACAAGGAAGTTGCAAAACTCCACGGGCTTGCACCGTGTCGTCCCAGTCTCAATGGCTTCGAGGTAATCAACTACACCGGCACAGTCCAGTGACGCGACCTCGCCCTCTTCCTGCCCAAAATATACGAGTATGTCACTTATGTTTTTCTTTAGGGACCGGTATTTACGGCCGGGAGAGGAAATATAGTCCATGTCTGGCGACTGCGGCACTCAGCGAGGTATGTTAAGCCATACACGAACGAGGGAGCGAGCGAATGTCGGAAAGTTTACTCCAGCTTGCACGTACTGAATGCTCTTGGCGTGTGCGCCTTGATCAACCTCACTAACATGTAGGTTAAATGACAGCTTTTACACTTTTATAATTTTACATGGAAGTTGCAGTTTGCTGTGACCGTTGCGAGGTCGGCTCACCGCGCCACCCGTACAACCGCTCGTCCATTTTGACTCGACCATATAAACACGAAGGTCATCCAAACTATTTATGCTCATTTCGACACAATTAAATAACACGAACATTTAAATAATTAAGTAACACGAAAGTTTACGTGCTACGTCAACGTGCGCTCACCACCAAATGTCAAAGATAACTAAGGTCACCCATGGTGAGGACTGGTGCGAGCCAGGCTCCATGCCGCTTTACGCAAACAAAGCTTCTTTTAAGAGCTTGTCCTTGAAAGACACGCACAAATTGAGCAGCAAGAAGACAGAGTTCAAGGCCAGCAACGTCCTCGTCGTGGTCAATGGGCGTGACGCTGCCAACCCCCTGATGGCCTTTCGGCCATCCTTTGCCTTGTGGAAGGAAGAAGCTTGCGTTGTCTACGGTACATGTTTGTACTCCCGTGCGGACAAGCAACTGCCCTTTTACACGCCAAAGCCTAATGTCAAGACGGCGGGCGCGGTGCTGGATGCGCTGGACGTTGCCATGGCCCTTAACAACGGCATGCACATTTACGTCAAGGAGGCCGACAAGAACTGGGCACCACCGGCCCCGGTAAGTAGGTTCTTTGAAAATAGTGTTGGATGCCGCCTGGGTCTCGCTATGGTCTTAAGCTTATGCTCGCTGCCAAAAATAAGCGATGTATAATAATCTATATTATATATATATAATAATCTATAATATATTTTTGACGGTCTTCTGCTGCCTAATTGGTGCACGCACAGGTGACAGGTCCCGGACCACGGGTGCAGCCCCGGAGAGCGGCCCGGTGTGACGGCAACTTGGTCGCTGAGCGCGATGATGCGGCTTGCGCAGATGGCGATGTCAGTGACTCCGAGCAAGAGTACGCGGCGGCACTACAAGCTGGCGAAGACGATGAGGAGGAGGACGATCTGGGTGTGTTGGAGGCCGAGGCTGTGGGCCTGAAGTGCGGCAGGGCCACCAAGCTCGGTAGGTACACTTGGGGGGCTCTTGCTTCAAGTTTTCGCTGGGGGAAGGGTGATATACGGACTCGTGTGGTACATAATTTCTTCACGGGGAGATTGAGCCTCGCTGACGTCGATGTTCGTATGCTCTCAGGTGGGGGACGCCCAGCCACCAAGCCAAAGACAGACGACGCGATCGAGGCGGCCAAGGTGCTCCTGTACGACCTCGCGGCTGGTAAGCCTTGATACGTCCCACGCAGCGTGTATGTTTGCTCCAACAGACAGGCGTATGTACTGTTGCCTGGTGTTTTGCTGGCATACCCATATGAGCCTTAGCCCGGTTGGCAGATGTCACAGCAAAGTCAAGCATGACCCTGTCGAACCTAGCCTCACACTGCATCGTTGCAGGTCATCTTCAGCCAGATCCCGGCCAGCAGGCGCCTACCGGGGAGGGTTCTGACGCTGATCACGGTCAAGATCGTGCTTTCTCGGTGTTGGTGGCGCACTTCAAGGCCGTTCACAGCGTGCTGGGTTCGCTGTCCAAGGACATGAAGGAGCTGAAGAGCCCGAGGCCGTCGGGGAGGCGGTCCTCTGCGGTCGAGGTGGGTGGTGAGTGTGGTGGTTGTACTGCATCAGGGGACCCAACCCCAGGATGTAGGCAGCCATAGCAATTCACGCCCGCACACTACCTTGCTCACACCGACAAGTATGTACAGGATCGGCTTCATTGGGCCCCCGGCTCTTGTGTGCTGCCTTTTTCCCCCAGGCGGATCCGGTGTCGGGTAAGATGGTGCTGCTGCTGCGGACCCAGCCTTACATCCTGAAGTTGGAGGATGGCATGGCCTTCATGCGGGAGATTGGCGACTACATGGGGATCAGCACCGACCCGACCTCCCTCAAGAGCATGGACAGGGAGAAGAGAGAAGGCTTTGAGGCTGCTGTGCGCCAGGTGGGTGTTTGCATGGTGTAGTATCCTGGGTAGTATCCAGCATGTATCTGACATGTTCCGATGGGGCCTTTGCTAAAGGCGGATACAACAAATGGCATGCGCGTGCTCTAATAAGTCATGCTATGCCCAGTATTAATACTGTTCCTCACTACGTAATCGCATCAACAACGTGACCAGACCGCACTGGCAACCGTGTAACCTGCAGGCGAGTGGGAACTTCAGGGCCAACTTCAAGGGCAAGGCGGAGGCTGCTGTGCGGACGGCGGCCATTGCGGCCTACGGGCTGGCGCCGTCGACAAGCGGCTCTGGGCACGAGCCGGGTGGTGAGGTGGCGAAGGCGTTGCTGGATGATAACAGCTACCGGGACAAGCCCGACAAGCGGCTGGCGGCGCCAGAGTTCCAGCAGTGCGCGCACGCCTGGTACGTCGCGGCTCGCCGCATCCGCAAGGGCTGGAAGGTCGACCTCGAGCTGGCGGAATTTACACTGGAGGAGATGGCCTGCATCGACTTGCAGGTGGGGGTTTGAGTTGGACAAGACGCGGGTGGATGCCATGGGCTGCTAATGGTATATTGAGATGCAAACCTCCACAGCATTCAGGAATTGCTGGTTTGGTGCTTGCCCCCTGCTCGAGTACAACACCTCAAATTGGTCCTAGTTCAAAACTATATGTACGTGGCTCGCCATTTTATTTTGTGCTTGTGTGACCCGTAGGTGAGGCGGACACTGAACGGGGACGTGGCACAGACGACGGGGAACAATGTGCCCATCTCCGAGGAGATCTACCGGATGTACGAGACCCGGCTGGCCATCATGAAGCGATGGGAGGTGTCCGCTTTGGGGCTGCACGTCGTGCCCGCTTCCGACGTGCTGGGGCAAATGGACAAGTCCAAGAAGATGCTTACGTGCGAGGCCATCGAGATCGCCCAGGCGGGGTTCTAGCCGTCCTCTGTGATAGGCGCCGTAGGTAGCATTTGGCCGGCCCTCCGCAGGGGGAATGTGTGTGTGTGTGTGTGTGTGTGTGTGTGTTCGGTAGGCTGGCCGTCTTTAAGAGAACGCGTAGGTAACGCCGATATTCGTATTGGCTGGCTTTTCGTTTCAAGCAGCCAACGGGTGCTTGGGTGCCATTTACTTGTTCCCGCTGTTTGGCTGCTGGTTGTGGATAGGGGGTTGTGTCCCGGGCTTGCACTTCGAAACAATGCGTGGTGCGGTTGTCGTGGGCGCTGTGGCTGGCATGGCAGTTAGCCCCTCTCGCTCAGCAGTTAGCCCACGAACGAGGCCGTCGAGCTCGCCCTGGTGGGGTTCTAGCCGTCCTCTGCAAACGGGGCTGTAGGCGGCAGGTGAACAGCCCTCCTTAGCTCCGCCGGGTAGGGACCTAGGGAGTGTGTGTGTTCTGGTGACCCGGCCGTCTTTTAGGGACCTCTTCGTTAGACAACTGTGTTTGTATCGGCTGGCCGGCTTTTCGTTCCAGGCAGCAACGGGCGCTTGGGTGCCGTTTGCTTCCGCCGTTTGGCTGCTGGTTGTGGATAGGGGTGTGTGTCCCGGGCTTGCTTTGTGGTGACAGGCTGAGGGACCGGACAGGAGCTTGGGTGGCTTTGGCGGCTGGTGGATTCGTACAGATCCTTCGTGGTCGCTGTCAAGGCAAGGCACTGTAAAAATCTACGGACGCATGCCCCATGAGCCGTTTTAGTCGCTAGCGAGTATCTGGGAGATGCGAACTGCATTCGGTGAATGCCTCATGTATAGTCGAGACCATGTTGAAACAGCCCGTGTCGCCCCCGTGTCAAACACGAGCCGTGTTGAAACAGCCCGTGTCGCCCCGTGTCAAACACGAGCCGTGTTGAAACGGTGTCAAATTTTCCCTCATTTATTACACGGGGTTGCCATTTATACACGGCCCTCAAGATTACAGACGTGAGCGGCAGGGAGTCGGCAGCTGCGGCCCCGGTCTCCACGGATCCCTGGGTGAAGGCTGCGTTGGCGGCGGCGAGCAGCAGCGGGCCCAGCAGCGGCCACAGCACCCGGTACACCTCATAAGGCAGGCCGTCCGAGCCAGGGGCGGTGCCATTCAGACAGGACGACAGAGCAGCCGCAAGTTCGTCCAGCTGCAGCTCGCCGGCGGCTGGGGCTGCGTCGGCAGCTTCCCTGAGGGGCTGGGGGAGCCGGCGGCGGAGGTGCTGCAGGAGCTGGTCTTGGGCTGTCAGGTCCACCTGCTCCACCCGGAACAGACCCGTGGGGCTGTCACTGCTGTACATGGCGTGGGCCGCGGCTGTGATAGCGGCGGCCGCACCCGGGTCACTGAGCGGAACCGGGAGGGGCTGACCCGGGACTGAGAGGTGGGTGACTGGCTCCCGGGTGCGCACCTCGCGTCCGAGCTGGTGGAACCAGCCGGTGCCCTTGTCGCCATGCTGCGTGTACGCGGCGTCCAGCGCTGCTGTGCGGCGGATGGCGGCCTGTTTGACTGCCGTGGTGAGCTGGCTGCAGGCCTGTGCTGCCAAGGCGCCGGCGTCGGGCCCGGGCATAGCATGCTGCATGGCTGCCAGGGCTGCACACGCAGCGTGTTTGGCCGCCCTCAGGCTGGCGGCCTGGTCCGTCAGGTGCTGTCTGTGGAGGTGATCGGCTGCACTGCGGAGGCGACCTTTCAGACATTCCCACACCTCACGTGGGTCAGCAGCGGCGTCTTGCTGCTGGACGGCCTGGATTGCCAGCTCCACTGCCGACTGCAGGCGGGGCAGCAGGCTGGGGTGGTACAGCAGGTACGTGGGGAACGCCCAGCTGCTGCGGCCGAGGGTGGGGAGCCCTGGCAGCACAGGGTGTGATGAGAAAGGAGGGTGCCCACCCCTGTCCTTGTCCTGTCCGGAGGTTTACAAGACTCATCATACAGTCATCAGCACCGTCCAGCTGGCCCGTGGAGTCGCCCAGAAGCCTGGCACGCTAGCTACTCAGCAGAAGTGGCAGCATCAGTGGAGCCGCCAGACAACATATGTGTCCCATGTCCCGAGTCCGGGTTCCTCCGGAATTGAAAAAAAAAAAGAGCACCCCATGATGATCCCCCGGGGCGCCTGGCACCACCCGAACAGCTGTCACGTACTGCTGCAGAGGTTGGCTAATGAGCCAGCGGTCCAGGCGTGCCACCGGCGGTCGAGTTGGTGATGCCGGGTGAGTGAAGCCCCCCCCCACGCCGGAAGACAGCCAGGGGTCGACCAGATTGGCCCCGTGGACCAGGGCCTGCAGTGCAGGCCTCCCGCCGGCCCGATGGGCAGACGGTTGGGCCTCGTCACCCGCATGCAGGACGCAGTTAAGGTCCCCTCCAAGCAGAATGTGGCGGTCTGTCTCGAGGTATGGCTGCAGGCTTTGGAAGAACTCTGGGCGGCTGGCGGCCACCGACGGGGCGTAGATGCATAGGAGGCGTAGGCGAAGGTGGAGGACATCCCAGTCCCAGCAGCAGACACGGCCGGCAGTGTCCGAGGTGTACGGGTGCTGCACACAGCCCGGCAGGCTGATCCCTGGCCGCGCCAGGATGGCTGCCCCACAGCTGAGGTCCGTCCCCGGGCTGTAACCCCATTTGCCCCGCCAGGGGGCCCCCGGGCCGCTGCCTCGTTGTAAAACTGACTGCAGTGCTGCTTTGCTGCCCAGGTTCGCCTCCTGTACGAAGGTGACATCCGGGTTGCCTGCGACCTGCTGCTGGTAGCAGAGCAGCCTGGAGGCTCGCGCCCGCCCAAGCCCATTGACGTTTACGGTCAGGAGCTTGAAGGTGGGCGCGGTCCCGTCGGTCCTCATGGCTGCGCGCCACGCGCCGCCCGTCGGGAGGGGCGGCCGTCGTGGCGGGCGATTTGGGTTCGGGCCTGCTGCAGTTGGCCCAGAGCAGCGACGATGAAGGAGCGCACGTGCCCGGGGGTGGGGTGCAGGCCCGGCAGGAATGGGGCCAGGGAGCGCAGATGGTCGTGGTAGACCTTCAGAAATGCGCCGGCAGAGCTGCGATTGCCGGTCTGAGCTTGGAGGGCGGGCTCCAGGGCGGATTGGGCCGCTGCCAGCACCTCGGGCTGCACATGCGGGCACCGTGGGGACAGATAGCTGTGGTTCTCGCGCAGGAGGAGGGCGTCCAGTTCCATTGCGCCGAGGGGCGCTGGGGGCGACAGGTCCAGCTGGTGCAGTGCCCGGCGGCAGAAGGCGACCACGACGGGGCGGGGATCGACGAGCTCCGGAGACTCCAGTCGGGGGTGGTGGCGGATGAAGAGCTTTCGCAGAACCGCCTGGAAGGCGATGGACGAGCAGGCGGGGTGGGGGCATGCCGCGAAGCAGAAAAAAAAAAAAAAGTAGTCCACGAACTGGTCGTGGTACCCAGCCGCAAGGGTGTCTGCGGGGGGGACCCACTGGCTGGGCGTGGCTGTGATCAAGCTAGCGGCCCGCAGCACGTCGAGCTCCGCGGTCGGCAGTCCCAGGCCCGGGGCAGTGCTGGGGCCCGGCGGGGGCTGGTGTGGAGGGCTGGCGGCCTGCGCTGTGGGGCTGTGGGCGGCCAGCTGGGGCGGCGGGCCGTGAGCTGCCCAGCCGGGGCTGGGCGTCAGCTGGGGGGGCAGCTCGGGCCCCCCGTCCCCCCCGGGGCCGTGGTGGCCAGCCGTGCCTGTGGGTGGAGCCTGGGGCGGTGGCTGGGTCAGCGTGGGCCCGCCCCTGGCCGAGGTGGGGTCGAGGGGCTGGTGGTGGCGGGTGAAGGCGTCCGGTTGTCGCCACCACTGCCCGGTGCTGCCGGCCTGGAGAGATGTGGGGGCTCTGGAGGGGCCCTGCTGCTCCTGGTGGGGGGTCCCACTGGGGCTGCCCTGGTGGGCCCCTGGGGGGGCCGCCAGCGTGGCCGGCTCAGCCTCGGGAGGGGAGAAGGTGCCGCCGATGGGAGTGGAGTCGGGGCCCCAGCCCTGGGGGTTGGCGCCAACCCCGGCCCGGGGGTATGGGGACAGACGCCGGTTCTGCACATCCTGGATGGTCCGCAACACAGCTGGGAGGCTGTTGGGGCCGTCCGGGGCCTCCACCAGCTGGGGTCGGCGCCACCATGCCTGGCCATCAGCCATCCCAGGGGAGGAAGGGCTGAGGGCAGCCGAGGCAGGGCTGGGGGCTGGGGGCCCTGATCCCGCCGTGGAGGGGGTGGGTGGGCCAGAGGGGTGGGCCGCCGGCGGCCGGGGAGCCTGGGCTGGTGCGGGCAGGGGGCCCGGGCTGCCGCCTGCTGCCATCACAGCCACCCCCACGGCAGCCGGCCTCCCGAGGGCCGGGGCGGCTGTTGGTGCGGGCTCGGCGGCTGGGTGAGTGCCGTCCCCTGCTGCTGGTGCGCCGGGCGCCGCCTGCACCGCTGGTGGGGGCCCTGCGGCGGGCAATGGTGGTGGTTCGGCCGCGGGAGCTGCTGGTGAGTCGGTCACTGGCGCGTCCCTCATGTCGAACACGGAGATGCGGACAGTGAGCTGGTCGATCAAGAACGACCGAGGGAGGGAGAGGAGGTTGGGGTCCGACGGCGGAGCGGCCACGAAGGCGACCAGGTGGGATGCATCAGGCAGGGCGCCTGGCGTACCGGAGCGGGTCATGCCGTCGCCCAGGACTTCCCCCACAACCAGGTCCTGCCCTTGGGAGGGGGTAGCTGCCAGGCCTGCACAGCTAAGCAAGGCCCCAGTGACCCCTTCGAGGGCATAAGTGCCGGGGAGCCCTTTGATGAGGAGCTTGTGGCTGTGCGGTCGGGCCAGGTTGTAGTACGGCTGCACCGCGACTTCGATGGTCGTCCCCTGGAAATCGACTGGTAACGAGGACCGTCGGAGGAAGGCCCCCGCCGCGTTCTCTGCTCGCAGGCTGGGTGCTGGGTTCAGCACCACCCCCCGGTGGCGCCCTTGGCCGAGGAGGTTGATGCTGACGAAAGTGCCTGGGCTGGCGTTCATGGCGGCCTGGACGGCTGCATTGCACCACGCTTCCCACACCGCTTCATCGGCCGCCTCCCGGGGGGCGGCGGCCCCTAACATCAGCTTGGGGGCCACCCGGCGGTCGCCGGTGTGCAGCTCAGAGGACAGGGCAGTCCCTGGAAGCTCCCGCTGGACCTCAGCACGCCAGGCTGGCAGCTGCTGGGCGGGGGCGATCTCCCATGAGGTGGTGGCGCCCCCCGGGGCCTGCTTGCGAGCCCGGACTGAAGCGGGCAGGCTGGCCGTGAGGGAGGCCGCATACCGAGCGGACCGGGGGAGCTGACCGGTGGAGGCCGCACAGCGTGGGGGACCCTGGGGGGCGGCGTGCAAAGCTGCCACCGGCAGTCTGCGAGGCCGTGGGCCAACAAACATGAGGGCGGGCTGTTGCCCGCACGGTGCCCGCATGTGCAGCCCGAGGTGCTGGCAGTGGCCCACTCCGCCCTGGAGCCCGCCCTCCAAGCTCAGACCGGCAATCGCAGCTCTGCCGGCGCATTTCTGAAGGTCTACCATGACCATCTGCGCTCCCTGGCCCCATTCCTGCCGGGCCTGCACCCCACCCCCGGGCACGTGCGCTCCTTCATCGTCGCTGCTCTGGGCCAACTGCAGCAGGCCCGAACCCAAATCGCCCGCCACGACGGCCGCCCCTCCCGACGGGCGGCGCGTGGCGTGCAGCCATGAGGACCGACGGGACCGCGCCCACCTTCAAGCTCCTGACCGTAAACGTCAATGGGCTTGGGCGGGCGCGAGCCTCCAGGCTGCTCTGCTGCCAGCAGCAGGTCGCAGGCAACCCGGATGTCACCTTCGTACAGGAGGCGAACCTGGGCAGCAAAGCAGCACTGCAGTCAGTTTTACAACGAGGCAGCGGCCCGGGGGCCCCCTGGCGGGGCAAATGGGGTTACAGCCCGGGGACGGACCTCAGCTGTGGGGCAGCCATCCTGGCGCGGCCAGGGATCAGCCTGCCGGGCTGTGTGCAGCACCCGTACACCTCGGACACTGCCGGCCGTGTCTGCTGCTGGGACTGGGATGTCCTCCACCTTCGCCTACGCCTCCTATGCATCTACGCCCCGTCGGTGGCCGCCAGCCGCCCAGAGTTCTTCCAAAGCCTGCAGCCATACCTCGAGACAGACCGCCACATTCTGCTTGGAGGGGACCTTAACTGCGTCCTGCATGCGGGTGACGAGGCCCAACCGTCTTTTTTTTTTTTTTTTTTTTTTTTGGAATTCCGGAGGAACCCGGACTCGGGACATGGGACACACATGTTGTCTGGCGGCTGCACTGATGCTGCCACTTCTGCTGAGTAGCTAGCGTGCCAGGCTTCTGGGCGACTCCACGGGCCAGCTGGACGGTGCTGATGACTATATGATGAGTCTTGTAAACCTCCGGACAGGACAAGGACAGGGGTGGGCACCCTCCTTTCTCATCATACCCCAGGTAATGGTCACTGACCGGTTTCGATCCCGGGATCCCGGGGGGAATTGCAAAGTTTCCCTGTTGCCGGTCGATGAACCTTTGCCTACTTCTGTGGGGCGCAGGTAAGTTCCAAGTGTCCTTGATGGGACTTGAACCCGGGTCACCCGGGCCGAAAGCAGTGCCTTAACTTTCGGTGTAGAACTTACCTTGCCCATCGGGCCGGCGGGAGGCCTGAACTGCCCATCGGGCCGGCGGGAGGCCTGCCTGCCCATCGGGCCGGCGGGCCTGCCTGCCCATCGGGCCGGCGGGAGGCCTGCACTGCAGGCCCTGGTCCACGGGGCCAATCTGGTCGACCCCTGGCTGTCTTCCGGCGTGGGGGGGGGCTTCACTCACCCGGCATCACCAACTCGACCGCCGGTGGCACGCCTGGACCGCTGGCTCATTAGCCAACCTCTGCAGCAGTACGTGACAGCTGTTCGGGTGGTGCCAGGCGCCCCGGGGGATCATCATGGGGTGCTCTTGGAGCTGGCGCTGCCAGGGCTCCCCACCCTCGGCCGCAGCAGCTGGGCGTTCCCCATGTACCTGCTGTACCACCCCAGCCTGCTGCCCCGCCTGCAGTCGGCAGTGGAGCTGGCAATCCAGGCCGTCCAGCAGCAAGACGCCGCTGCTGACCCACGTGAGGTGTGGGAATGTCTGAAAGGTCGCCTCCGCAGTGCAGCCGATCACCTCCACAGACAGCACCTGACGGACCAGGCCGCCAGCCTGAGGGCGGCCAAACACGCTGCGTGTGCAGCCCTGGCAGCCATGCAGCATGCTATGCCCGGGCCCGACGCCGGCGCCTTGGCAGCACAGGCCTGCAGCCAGCTCACCACGGCAGTCAAACAGGCCGCCATCCGCCGCACAGCAGCGCTGGACGCCGCGTACACGCAGCATGGCGACAAGGGCACCGGCTGGTTCCACCAGCTCGGACGCGAGGTGCGCACCCGGGAGCCAGTCACCCACCTCTCAGTCCCGGGTCAGCCCCTCCCGGTTCCGCTCAGTGACCCGGGTGCGGCCGCCGCTATCACAGCCGCGGCCCACGCCATGTACAGCAGTGACAGCCCCACGGGTCTGTTCCGGGTGGAGCAGGTGGACCTGACAGCCCAAGACCAGCTCCTGCAGCACCTCCGCCGCCGGCTCCCCCAGCCCCTCAGGGAAGCTGCCGACGCAGCCCCAGCCGCCGGCGAGCTGCAGCTGGACGAACTTGCGGCTGCTCTGTCGTCCTGTCTGAATGGCACCGCCCCTGGCTCGGACGGCCTGCCTTATGAGGTGTACCGGGTGCTGTGGCCGCTGCTGGGCCCGCTGCTGCTCGCCGCCGCCAACGCAGCCTTCACCCAGGGATCCGTGGAGACCGGGGCCGCAGCTGCCGACTCCCTGCCGCTCAGCTGGCGCGAAGGGGTCATCACTCTCATCTACAAAGGCAAAGGCCTGCCCCGGCCCAGCCTGAGCAGCTACCGGCCCATCACCCTGCTCCAATGCGACTACAAGCTTGTCTGCAAGGCCGTCAGCAATCGCCTACAGCCGGCACTGGACTACCTGATAGACCCGCTGCAGACTGCCTTCGTCAGCGGCCGGGACATCCGCGACAACACCCTTTACCACCTGGCCCTGGCGGAGTGGGTGCGGCACTCGCAGCAACCGGCAGCCCTCATCATACTCGACATCGAGAAGGCCTACGACCGGGTCCATCGCCCCTGGCTCTACCGGGTGGCCGAGGCCATGGGCTTCGGTCAGCACACACAGCGCTGGCTGCGCCTGCTCACGTCAGATGGCTCCTGCCGGGTGGTGGTCAATGGGCACCAGTCAGCACCTTTCCCGGTCCGCAACGGCCTTCAGCAGGGCAGCACCCTGTCGCCCGTCCTGTGGGTCATGCAGCTGGAACCTCTCACCTCGTACCTGCACCACCTGCGCAGCACCAACGCTCTCCGCACACCCACCCTCCCCAACAACGTGCCAGCCCCCCCTGTCACCCACCACGCGGACGATACGGTGCTCACGGTCAGCAATGTCGACAGGGATGGGGAGGTCTCTACCGCGGCAGTCCAGCTGTTCTGCAGGGCCAGCAACGCACGGGTCAATGCCAGCAAGGGGAAGGGGATGGTGCTGGGTACCCACGAGCCGGTGGTGGGGCCCAACGCCGCAACTGGTGCGAGTTTCCCGACTCCCGGTGATGAACCCCCACGCCACCTGGGAATCCCTCTCACTCTGGACCCGGTGGAGGCCGCGCGGCTCTGCTACACCAGCAGAATTCAGCGGGTTCAGCGTCTCGGCCATGTGTGGCGGCGACACGGCCTCAGCCTCGTGGGCAGGGTGCATGTGGCCAAACAGGTGCTGGGAAACACCCTGGCATACCACCTCTCCATCATCCGCCCCACCCCACCCCAGCTGGCGGCACTCCGCAAGCATATCGACGGCTTTGTGGCCTGGTCGCTCCTGGAGGAAGACGCGTCCCTGGTGTGCCACGGACGGGCCCTGCTGAAGCCTGGCCCGGAGATCGCCTGCCAGGATCACGACTGTGGCGGTGTCGGCCATCTCGACCTCGACGCATTCATGGTCGCCCTGCATGCGAAGCCCCTCGCCCAGCTCGCTCAGCCCGGCCAGCAGCCATGGAAGCAGATCATGCGGGGTCTGCTCGACGAGTACAGGCCGGATGGGACCACTGGGTGGGGCTGGGTGGCTGACCGGGCTTGCAGCGGCCCCCGGCGGGCGAGGCGGGGAGGACCATCAGCGCCCGCCGGGGGCGCCCAGGCAGCACAGCAGGTCTCCCCATCCGGGTCAGCCATCAGCGCCCAGCCCAGCCAGGCAGCAGCTCAGCTGACAGGGCAGCCGGGGCCGTCGTGAGCGGGGTGTTGGGAGTGGGGGATCTCGGTGTCTGAGGTCCTCAGGGTGCGAGGGGCCTCGAGGGTGGGGGGAGTGCGGTGCGGGTTGCCTAGGGAGGGGGGTGCGGTGCGGGGCTTGCTGTGGGTGGGGCCGGAGGGGGTCTTGGGGGTCGGGGGAGCTTAGGAGCAGGGTTGGTGTGGTGCAGGCTGCCGCGGGAGGCAGGTGCGGTTCGGGGGTCGCCCCCAGGGTGGGGTCTGCGGGTGTCTTGTCGCCGGCGCGCTTGTGCCCTGGCTTCCAGCCAGGCAGTGTTGCCCCTGCTGCGCCCGTGGGGGTTCTTGGGAGCCGGGGGGACGTGGGAGTGAGGTTCCTGCGGTGCGGGGTGTCTTGGGAGGGAGGTGTGTCTTCGGGCCTGCTGTCTTGCGGGGACGCCCCCAGGGTGGGGTCGGTTGTTGTTTGTCTCCGGTGCGCTTGTGTGGCACCGTCCCTGCGGCTTTTGTGGCTCTGGGAGGCGGTTTCGGTGGTGCGGGGTTCTCTTCGGGCGTGCTGTGGGTTTTCTGTTTTCTCTGGTGCTCCCCGGTGGGGGGGGGCTCGTTTGCCCTGGTTCACTGCGGCGGTTGCCCGGTTTTGTTTGTTGTTCCTGTTGCTGTCGCCCAGGGTGTAGGGTTCGCCCCTTGGCTGTTGAGGTTGTGCAGGTTGTGGTTGTGTTGTCGCTGTGGTCGCTGTTGGGGCCTTTGCCCATCCCTGGGGCTTGTCTCCGGTGACGGGCCCTGTTGTTGGTCCGTGGTGCTGGCCCGGGTGTTGGGCCGTGGTTTTGGCCCTGGTGTTGGGCCGTGGTGTTGGCTCTGGTTTTGGGCCCTGGTGTTGGGCCCTGGTGTTGGGCTGTGGGGTTGGCCCTGGTGTTGGGCCGTGGTGTTGGCCCTGGTGTTGGGCCCTGGGGTTTGGCCCTGGTGTTGGGCCCTGGTGTTGGTTTCAGTTCCCTCCTCGGTGTCTTGGAGGTAGGGGTGGCCGTGTGTGCCGCCCGTGCAGCAGTGGCTCCTGGCCCCTTGCTGCCCCCGTCCCTGTCCCTGTCCTGTCTGCGAGTTTAGGCGTTGCTTGGCTTTTTCTCTCTCCTTGGCTCCTTGCGGTGGTTTTTTGGGCTTCTTGCCAGGCTGTTGCGGCTTGCCGGTCTTGCTCGGCTTGCCCGTTGGGCTTCGCTTTCCCAGTCCTTGTAACGTCCCTCGCAGAAAAAAAAAACAGGCAGCAGCTCAGCTGACAGGGCAGCCGGGGCCGTCGTGAGCGGGGTGTTGGGAGTCGGGAGTCTCGGTGTCTGAGGTTCTTAGGGTGTGATGGGCTTCGAGGGTGGGGGGAGTGCGGTGCGGGTTGCCTAGGGAGGGGAGTGCGGTGCGGGGCTTGCTGTGGGTGGGGCCTGAGGGGGTCTTGGGGGTCGGGGGAGCTTCGGTGCAGGGTTGGTGTGGTGCAGGCTGACGTGGGAGGCAGGTGCGGTTCGCGGGTCGCTGTCTGGAGGGGACGCCCCCTGTGTGGGGTCTGTGGGTGTCTTGTCGCAGGCGCTCTCGTGCTCTGGTCTCCGACCCGGCGGTGCTCTCCCTGCGGCCTGGAGGGGGTTTTTGGGGGACGGGGGGTCTTGGGAGCGGGGTGCGCGCAGCACGGGGGGGACTGGGGAGGGTTTCGGAGGGGGTCTGGGGAGGGGTGGGGGGGCTTCGGTGCAGGGCTGGTGTGGTGCAGGCTGCCGTGGGAGGCAGGTGCGGTTCGGGGGTCGCTGTCTGGAGGGGACGCCCCCAGGGTGGGGTCTGCGGGAGTCTTGTCGCCGGCACGCTTGTGCCCTGGCTTCCAGCCAGGCGGTGCTGCCCCTGCTGCGCCCGTGGGGGTTCTTGGGAGCCGGGGGGCCGGGGGAGTGCGTTTCCTGTGGTGCGGGGTGTCTTGGGAGGGAGGTGTGTCTTGGGGCCTGCTGTCTTGCGGGGACGCCCCCAGGGTGGGGTCGGTTGTTGTTTGTCTCTGGTGCGCTTCGTGTGGCGCCGTTCCTGCGGCTTTTGTGGCTCTGGGAGGTGGTTTAGGTGGTGCGGGGTTCTCTTCGGGCGTGCTGTGGCTTTCCTGTTTCATCTGGTGCTCCCCGGTGGGGAGGGGCTTGTCCGCCATGGTTCGCTGTGGCGGTTGCCCGGTTTTGTTTGCCGTTCCTGTTGCTGTCACCCTGGGTGTAGGGTTCGCCCCTTGGTTGTTGCGGTTGTGCAGGTTGTGGTTGTGTTGTCGCTGTGGTCGCTGTTGGGGCCTTTGCCCGGCCCGGGGATTTGTCCTCGGTGACGGGCCCTGTTGTTGGTCCGTGGTGCTGGCCCGGGTGTTGGGCCGTGTTTTTTGCCCTGGTGTTGGGCCGTGGTGTTGGCTCTGGTTTTGGGCCCTGGTGTTGGGCCCTGGTGTTGGGCTGTGGGGTTGGCCCTGGTGTTGGGCCGGGGTGTTGGCCCTGGTGCTGGGCCCTGGGGTTTGGCCCTGGTGTTGGGCCCTGGTGTTGGTTTCGTTTCCCTCCTCGGTGTCTTGGAGGAAGGGGCGGCCGTGTGTGCCGCCCGTGCAGCAGTGGCTCCTGGCCTCTTGCTGCCCCCGTCCCTGTCCCTGTCCTGTCTGCGAGTTTAGGCGTTGCTTGGCTTTTTGTCTCTCTTCAGCTCCTTGCGGTGGTTTCTTGGGCTTCTTGCCAGGTTGTTGTGGCTTGCCGGTCTTGCTCGGCTTGCCCGTTGGGCTTCGCTTTCCCAGTCCTTGTAACGTCCCTCGCAGAAAAAAAAAAAAAAAACAGAACCCCACAGGCGCCCCCAGGCCCCCCCAGGCCCTCCCAGTCCCCCTCCGGACCCCCCAGGCGCCCCCGAAGGTCCCACAAGGCCCCCTTGCGCCCCCAAAACCTTTCCCAAGGCCCCCCAGGCTCCAAACAGGGCCCCACAAACCCCGGCAAGCCCCCTCAGGTCCCCCCAGTCTCCCCCAAGGCCCCCCCAGGGTCCCCACAGGCCCCCACAGGCCCCAGCAGGCCCTCCCAGACTCCCCCGGGTCCCCTCAGGCTATTCTAGGTTCGCTCAGGCTCCCATAGGTCCCCCCAAGGCCCGCCAAGGCCCCGCAGGCCCCCCCAGGTTTTTCACAGAACCCCAACGGCGCCCCCAGGCCCCCCCAGGCCCCCCCAGGCCCTCCCAGTCCCCCGCCGGACCCCCCAGGCGCCCCCGAAGGTCCCACAAGGCCCCCTTGCGCCCTCCCACCCTCCCCCAAGGCCCCCCAGGCTCCCAACAGGGCCCCACAAACCCCGGCAAGCCCCCTCAGGTCCCCCCAGTCTCCCCCAAGGCCCCCCCAGGGTCCCCACAGGCCCCCACAGGCCCCAGCAGGCCCCCCCAGACTCCCCCGGGTCCCCACAGGCTATTCTAGGTCCGCTCAGGCTCCCATAGGTCCCCCCAAGGCCCGCCAAGGCCCCGCAGGCCCCCCCAGGTTTTCCACAGAACCCCATAGGAGCCACCAGGCCCCCCCCGGGCCCCCCAGGCCCTCCCAGTTTTTTTTTCCCTCCGGACCCCCCCCAGGCGCCCCTGAAGGTCCCACAAGGCCCCCTTGCGCCCTCCCAACCTCCCCCAAGGCCCCCCAGGCTCCCAACAGGGCCCCACAAACCCCGGCAAGCCCCCTCAGGTCCCCCCAGTCTCCCCCAAGGCCCCCAGGGTCCCCACAGGGCCCCACAGGCCCCAGCAGGCCCCCCCAGACTCCCCCAAGGCCCCCCCAAGGTCCCCACAGGCTATTCTAGGTCCTCTCAGACTCCCATAGGTCCCCCCAAGGCCCGCAAAGGCCCCGCAGGCCCCCCCAGGTTTTTCACAGAACCCCACAGGCGCCCCCAGGCCCCCCCAGGCCCCCCCAGGCCCTCCCAGTCCCCCTCCGGAACCCCCAGGCGCCCCCGAAGGTCCCACAAGGCCCCCTTGCGCCCCCCAAACCTTTCCCAAGGCCCCCCAGGCTCCCAACAGGGCCCCACAAACAACGGCAAGCCCCCTCAGGTCCCCCCAGTCTCCCCCAAGGCCCCCCCAGGGTCCCCACAGGCCCCCACAGGCCCCAGCAGGCCCTCCCAGACTCCCCCGGGTCCCCACAGGCTATTCTAGGTCCGCTCAGGCTCCCATAGGTCCCCACAGGCTATTCTAGGTCCGCTCAGGCTCCCATAGGTCCCCCCAAGGCCCGCAAAGGCCCCGCAGGCCCCCCCAGGTTTTTCACAGAACCCCACAGGCGCCCCCAGGCCCCCCCAGGCCCCCCCAGGCCCTCCCAGTCCCCCTCCGGACCCCCCAGGCGCCCCCGAAGGTCCCACAAGGCCCCCTTGCGCCCCCCCAACCTCCCCCAAGGCCCCCCATGCTCCCAACAGGCCCCCACAAACCCCGGCAAGCCCCCTCAGGTCCCCCCAGTCACCCCCAAGGCCGCCCGGGTCCCCACTGGGCCCCACAGGCCCCAGCAGGCCCCCCCAGACTCCCCCAAGGCCCCCCCAAGGTCCCCACAGGCTATTCAAGGTCCTCTCAGACTCCCTTAGGTCCCTCCAAGGCCCGCAAAGGCCCCGCAGGCCCCCCCAGGTTTTTCACAGAACCCCACAGGCGCCCCCAGGCCCCCCCAGGCCCCCCCAGGCCCTCCCAGTCCCCCTCCGGAACCCCCAGGCGCCCCCGAAGGTCCCACAAGGCCCCCTTGCGCCCCCCAAACCTTTCCCAAGGCCCCCCAGGCTCCCAACAGGGCCCCACAAACCCCGGCAAGACCCTCAGGTCCCCCCAGTCTCCCCCAAGGCCCCCCCAGGGTCCCCACAGGCCCCCACAGGCCCCAGCAGGCCCTCCCAGACTCCCCAAAGGCCCCCCCACCGGGTCCCCACAGGCTATTCTAGGTCCGCTCAGGCTCCCATAGGTCCCCCCAAGGCCCGCCAAGGCCCCGCTGGCCCCCCCAGGTTTTTCACAGAACCCCACAGGCGCCCCCAGGCCCCCCCAGGCCCCCCCAGGCCCTCCCAGTCCCCCTCCGGAACCCCCAGGCGCCCCCGAAGGTCCCACAAGGCCCCCTTGCGCCCCCCAAACCTTTCCCAAGGCCCCCCAGGCTCCCAACAGGGCCTTACAAACCCCGGCAAGCCCCCTCAGGTCCCCCCAGTCTCCCCCAAGGCCCCCCCAGGGTCCCCACAGGCCCCCACAGGCCCCAGCAGGCCCTCCCAGACTCCCCCGGGTCCCCACAGGCTATTCTAGGTCCGCTCAGGCTCCCATAGGTCCCCACAGGCTATTCTAGGTCCGCTCAGGCTCCCATAGGTCCCCCCAAGGCCCGCAAAGGCCCCGCAGGCCCCCCCAGGTTTTCCACAGAACCCCATAGGAGCCCCCAGGCCCCCCCAGGCCCCCCCAGGCCCTCCCAGTCCCCCGCCGGACCCCCCAGGCGCCCCCGAAGGTCCCACAAGGCCCCCTTGCGCCCTCCCAACCTCCCCCAAGGCCCCCCAGGCTCCCAACAGGGCCCCACAAACCCCGGCAAGCCCCCTCAGGTCCCCCCAGTCTCCCCCAAGGCCCCCCCAGGGTCCCCACAGGCCCCCACAGGCCCCAGCAGGCCCCCCCAGACTCCCCCGGGTCCCCACAGGCTATTCTAGGTCCGCTCAGGCTCCCATAGGTCCCCCCAAGGCCCGCAAAGGCCCCGCAGGCCCCCCCAGGTTTTCCACAGAACCCCATAGGAGCCACCAGGCCCCCCCAGGCCCCCCCAGGCCCTCCCAGTTTTTTTTTTTCCCTCCGGACCCCCCCCAGGCGCCCCTGAAGGTCCCACAAGGCCCCCTTGCGCCCTCCCAACCTCCCCCAAGGCCCCCCAGGCTCCCAACAGGGCCCCACAAACCCCGGCAAGCCCCCTCAGGTCCCCCCAGTCTCCCCCAACGCCCCCAGGCTCCCCACAGGGCCCCACAGGCCCCAGCAGGCCCCCCCAGACTCCCCCAAGGCCCCCCCAAGGTCCCCACAGGCTATTCTAGGTCCTCTCAGACTCCCATAGGTCCCCCCAAGGCCCGCAAAGGCCCCGCAGGCCCCCCCAGGTTTTTCACAGAACCCCACAGGCGCCCCCAGGCCCCCCCAGGCCCCCCCAGGCCCTCCCAGTCCCCCTCCGGAACCCCCAGGCGCCCCCGAAGGTCCCACAAGGCCCCCTTGCGCCCCCCAAACCTTTCCCAAGGCCCCCCAGGCTCCCAACAGGGCCCCACAAACAACGGCAAGCCCCCTCAGGTCCCCCCAGTCTCCCCCAAGGCCCCCCCAGGGTCCCCACAGGCCCCCACAGGCCCCAGCAGGCCCTCCCAGACTCCCCCGGGTCCCCACAGGCTATTCTAGGTCCGCTCAGGCTCCCATAGGTCCCCACAGGCTATTCTAGGTCCGCTCAGGCTCCCATAGGTCCCCCCAAGGCCCGCAAAGGCCCCGCAGGCCCCCCCAGGTTTTTCACAGAACCCCACAGGCGCCCCCAGGCCCCCCCAGGCCCCCCCAGGCCCTCCCAGTCCCCCTCCGGACCCCCCAGGCGCCCCCGAAGGTCCCACAAGGCCCCCTTGCGCCCCCCCAACCTCCCCCAAGGCCCCCCATGCTCCCAACAGGCCCCCACAAACCCCGGCAAGCCCCCTCAGGTCCCCCCAGTCACCCCCAAGGCCCCCAGGGTCCCCACAGGGCCCCACAGGCCCCAGCAGGCCCCCCCAGACTCCCCCAAGGCCCCCCCAAGGTCCCCACAGGCTATTCTAGGTCCTCTCAGCCTCCCATAGGTCCCCCCAAGGCCCGCAAAGGCCCCGCCGGCCCCCCCAGGGGGTTCACAGGACCCCACAGGCGCCCCCAGGCCCCCCCAGGCCCCCCCAGGCCCTCCCAGTCCCCCTCCGGACCCCCCAGGCGCCCCCGAAGGTTCCACAAGGCCCCCTTGCGCCCCCCTAACCTTTCCCAAGGCCCCCCAGGCTCCCAACAGGGCCCCACAAACCCCGGCAAGACCCTCAGGTCCCCCCAGTCTCCCCCAAGGCCCCCCCAGGGTCCCCACAGGCCCCCACAGGCCCCAGCAGGCCCTCCCAGACTCCCCCAAGGCCCCCCCCCCGGGTCCCCACAGGCTATTCTAGGTCCGCTCAGGCTCCCATAGGTCCCCCCAAGGCCCGCCAAGGCCCCGCAGGCCCCCCCAGGTTTTTCACAGAACCCCACAGGCGCCCCCAGGCCCCCCCAGGCCCCCCCAGGCCCTCCCAGTCCCCCTCCGGAACCCCCAGGCGCCCCCGAAGGTCCCACAAGGCCCCCTTGCGCCCCCCAAACCTTTCCCAAGGCCCCCCAGGCTCCCAACAGGGCCTTACAAACCCCGGCAAGCCCCCTCAGGTCCCCCCAGTCTCCCCCAAGGCCCCCCCAGGGTCCCCACAGGCCCCCACAGGCCCCAGCAGGCCCTCCCAGACTCCCCCGGGTCCCCACAGGCTATTCTAGGTCCGCTCAGGCTCCCATAGGTCCCCACAGGCTATTCTAGGTCCGCTCAGGCGCCCATAGGTCCCCCCAAGGCCCGCAAAGGCCCCGCAGGCCCCCCCAGGTTGTCCACAGACCCCCATAGGGGGCCCCAGGCCCCCCCAGGCCCCCCCAGGCCCTCCCAGTCCCCCTCCGGACCCCCCAGGCGCCCCCGAAGGTCCCATAAGGCCCCCTTGCGCCCTCTCAACCTCCCCCAAGGCCCCCCAGGCTCCCAACAGGGCCCCACAAACCCCGGCAAGCCCCCTCAGGTCCCCCCAGTCTCCCCCAAGGCCCCCCAGGGTCCCCACAGGGCCCCACAAACCCCGGCAAGCCCCCTCAGGTCCCCCCACTGTCCCCCAAGGCCCCCCCAGGGTCCCCACAGGCCCCCACAGGCCCCAGCAGGCCCCCCCAGACTCCCCCGGGTCCCCACAGGCTATTCTAGGTCCGCTCAGGCTCCCATAGGTCCCCACAGGCTATTCTAGGTCCGCTCAGGCTTGCATAGGTCCCCCCAAGGCCCGCAAAGGCCCCGCAGGCACCGCCAGGTTTTCAACAGAACCCCACAGAAGCCCCCGGGCCCCCCCAGGCCCCACCAGGCCCTCCCGGTCCCCCTCCGGACCCCCCAGGCGCCCCCGAAGGTCCCACAAGGCCCCCTTGAGCCCCCCCAACCTCCCCCAAGGCCCCCCATGCTCCCAACAGGGCCCCACAAACCCCGGCAAGCCCCCTCAGGTCCCCCCAGTCTCCCCCATGGCCCCCAGGGTCCCCACAGGGCCCCACAGGCCCCAGCAGGGCCCCCCAGACTCCCCCAAGGCCCCCCCCGGGTCCCCACAGGCTATTCTAGGTCCGCTCAGGCTCCCATAGGTCCCCACAGGCTATTCTAGGTCCGCTCAGGCTCCCATAGGTCCCCCCAAGGCCCGCAAAGGCCCCGCAGGCCCCCCCAGGTTTTCCACAGAACCCCACAGGAGCCCCCAGGCCCCCCCAGGCCCCCCCAGGCCCTCCCAGTTTTTTTTTTTTTTTTCTGCGAGGGACGTTACAAGGACTGGGAAAGCGAAGCCCAACGGGCAAGCCGAGCAAGACCGGCAAGCCACAACAGCCTGGCAAGAAGCCCAACAAACCACCGCAAGGAGCCGAGGAGAGAGAAAAAGCCAAGCAACGCCTAAACTCGCAGACAGGACAGGGACATGGACGGGGGCAGCAAGGGGCCAGGAGCCACTGCTGCACGGGCGGCACACACGGCCACCCCTACCTCCAAGACACCGAGGAGGGAACTGAAACCAACACCAGGGCCCAACACCAGGGCCAAACCCCAGGGCCCAACACCAGGGCCAACACCACGGCCCAACACCAGGGCCAACCCCACAGCCCAACACCAGGGCCCAACACCAGGGCCCAAAACCAGAGCCAACACCACGCCCCAACACCAGGGCCAAAACCACGGCCCAACACCCGGGCCAGCACCACGGACCAACAACAGGGCCCGTCACCGGAGACAAGCCCAAGGGATGGGCAAAGGCCCCAACAGCGACCACAGCGACAACACAACCACAACCTGCACAACCTCAACAGCCAAGGGGCGAACCCTACACCCTGGGCGACAGCAACAGGAACAACAAACAAAACCGGGCAACCGCCGCAGCGAACCAGGGCAAACAAGCCCCCCCCCACCGGGGAGCACCAGAGAAAACAGAAAACCCACAGCACGCCCGAAGAGAACCCCGCACCACCGAAACCGCCTCCCAGAGCCACAAAAGCCGCAGGGACGGTGCCACACAAGCGCACCGGAGACAAACAACAACCGACCCCACCCTGGGGGCGTCCCCGCAAGACAGCAGGCCCGAAGACACACCTCCCTCCCAAGACACCCCGCACCGCAGGAACCTCACTCCCACGTCCCCCCGGCTCCCAAGAACCCCCACGGGCGCAGCAGGGGCAACACTGCCTGGCTGGAAGCCAGGGCACAAGCGCGCCGGCGACAAGACACCCGCAGACCCCACCCTGGGGGCGACCCCCGAACCGCACCTGCCTCCCACGGCGGCCTGCACCACACCAACCCTGCACCGAAGCCCCCCCGCCCCTCCCCAGTCCCCCCCCGAAACCCTCCCCAGACCCCCCGGCGCCGCACGCACCCCACTCCCAAGAACCCCCCCCTCCAGGCCGCAGGGGCAGCACCGCCGGGGCAGAGACCAAGGCACGAGAGCGCCAGCGACAAAACACCCACAGACCCCACACAGGGGGCGACCCCTCAAGACAGCAGCCTCCGAACCGCACCTGCCTCCCGCGGCAGCCTGCACCACACCAACCCTGCTCCTAAGCTCCCCCGACCCCCAAGACCCCCTCCGGCCCCACCCACAGCAAGCCCCGCACCGCACCCCCCTCCCTAGGCAACCCGCACCGCACTCCCCCCACCCTCGAGGCCCCTCGCACCCTAAGGACCTCAGACACCGAGATCCCCCACTCCCAACACCCCGCTCACGACGGCCCCGGCTGCCCTGTCAGCTGAGCTGCTGCCTGGCTGGGCTGGGCGCTGATGGCTGACCCGGATGGGGAGACCTGCTTTGCTGCCTGGGCGCCCCCGGCGGGTGCCTGTGGTGCTGGGACCGGGGCCACCCGGGACAGATGAACCTGCAGACGCGGGCTGCTGCCAGCCACCCGCTGCACGGAGCAGAGGACGCCTTCATGCGCCCAGGAGGCTTCGAAGGCATCCAGCCGGCCGGGCTTCAGCTGTGCTGTGATGTGGCCCCGGGGCAGCCCCGCCAGAGTGTCTTCGGAGAGCGCCGCCATGCTGAAATGTGCCCTCATGAGACGCTGCAGCTCCCCAATGACGCAGCCCACCACCGTGGCCGACGGATGGTCATCAGGCTCCGCCCTGTGGTAGTGGCCCCAGACCGCCCACAGCCAAGTGGCTCGAAGGGCTGCCCACAGCAGCTGCAGCCCAGGGCTGGTGGGGTAGGCCGGCCACCCTCCCGGCCAGTCTCCCAGCAGCACAGCCGGCTGGCTGAAAGGCAAGTCCGCGGCCCCGGAGACTGTTGCCCACAGCTCTGCCAGCCAAACCCGAGCTGCGGTGTAAGCCCCGCACTCCAAGAAGACGTGGGTCAGGCTGGCGACATGCAGGTTGCCGTCCACCGAGCAGCTAGGAGCAGAGCAGTGGGCACGCTGCGGCTGACCTTTGGAGGCCAGGTACACCCCGCACGGGAGCCGTCCATGGTGCAGCCGCCAGGCTAGCGCCTTGGCCCGGTTGCTTGCGGGGCAGTCCCACAGCCGCTGCCAGGCCCGCCGGCGGTCGAGGGGAGACATGCCAGCCGGGCCATCAGCTGCCGGGTCTGCCTCCGGGGCCGGCCCGGCGGGCGCTGACGGTCCGGCGGCAGCACCGGGGTCCTGCTGGTGCGGTGCCGCATGGCGGCTGCTAGGCTGGCTGACCGGGCTTGCAGCGGCCAAGGGCAGTGATGGGGGGGAGGAGCGGGGCCGCATCCAGCCGGGGCTGGGCGTGGGGTTCATGGCAAACCACCGGCTGCGGCTGGGCGCTTGCTGAGCCAGCCAGTGTTGGTGCCAGCGAGCCTCCTGTTGCTGTAGCTGGCTGTGCGGCTGCTCGGGCCACGCCGCGGGCATGAGGGGCTCCGTGTCCTGGTCCCGGCCCCAGCTGTGACCGCGGGCGGTGAGGCGGTGGCGCACCTCACTCACGGTGTAGTGGATGAGGGGCAGCGTGCCGTGGCCGTGGCTGAGGGGGTAGCACTGGACCGAGTCCCAAAGCCCCAGCAGCTGGTATTCCACTGGCCATGAGGAGGCACGTTGGGCCGGGGGCGCCTCGCTGTATCGCTGATGGTCCTCCAAGGTCCAGTGTCGGCGCGGCTTGCGGCCCGGCAGCACGCAGGCTGCAGGCCAGTCGGCGTCCCCTGCTGCTCCGGCCTGCTCGCTGTCTGGGGGCACCAAGCGGCCGTTGGGCAGGACGGCCCACAAGACTCCCGTAGGGCTGCTTACCCGGCTGCCATCGGGCGACAGGAGCCAGTCGGGCGCCGGCGGCAGTTCGGGGTCCAGGGGGTCGGCTGGCAGCAGTCTCCGCCAGTCGGCTGGGATAGCCCCAAGGACCGCCTGCATGAGGGGTTCGTGCTGGGTCATGGGCGACGCTGCACGGAGCTCGGCCAGGGTGCGGGGTCCCAGGTGGGCGGTCCCAGCCGGTGGGGTGAAGGGCTGGTCGGTGGCGGGGTCACGCAGGGCTGCATTGAAGAACAGGGGCTCATGCAGGATGGCACGCACGTCCATGGTCTCTGGGTAGGCCAGCCGGGTCGGGAGCGAGGAGCGGTAGGACTGCACCAGGCTGGCAATGAACGTAGGCAGGCTGGGGGGCGGTTCCGCCTTGCCATACACCCAGCCCCACCCAGTGGTCCCATCCGGCCTGTACTCGTCGAGCAGACCCCGCATGATCTGCTTCCATGGCTGCTGGCCGGGCTGAGCGAGCTGGGCGAGGGGCTTCGCATGCAGGGCGACCATGAAGGCGTCGAGGTCGAGATGGCCGACACCGCCACAGTCGTGATCCTGGCAGGCGATCTCCGGGCCAGGCTTCAGCAGGGCCCGTCCGTGGCACACCAGGGACGCGTCTTCCTCCAGGAGCGACCAGGCCACAAAGCCGTCGATATGCTTGCGGAGTGCCGCCAGCTGGGGTGGGGTGGGGCGGATGATTTTTTTTTTTGAATTTCCGGAGGAACCCGGACTCGGGACATGGGACACACATATGTTGTCTGGTGGCTCCACTGATGCTGCCACTTCGGCTGAGTAGCTAGCGTGCCGGGCTTCTGGGCGTCTCCAAGGGCCAGCTGGATGGGGCTGATGACTGTATGATGAGTCTTGTAAACCTCCGGACGGGACAGGGACAGGGGTGGGCACCCTCCTTTCTCATCACACCCCGGACAATGGTCACTGGCAGGTTTCGATCCCGGGATCCCGGGGGGAATTGCAAGGTTTCCCTGTCGCCTGCCAATGAACCATTGCCTACTTCCGTGGGGCGCAGGTAAGTTCCAATTGTCCTTGAGGGGACTTGAACCCGGGTCACCCGGGCCGAAAGTAGTGCCTTAACTTTCGGTGTAGAACTTACCTGCGGATGATGGAGAGGTGGTATGCCAGGGTGTTTCCCAGCACCTGTTTGGCCACATGCACCCTGCCCACGAGGCTGAGGCCGTGTCGCCGCCACACATGGCCGAGACGCTGAACCCGCTGAATTCTGCTGGTGTAGCAGAGCCGCGCGGCCTCCGCCGGGTCCAGAGTGAGAGGGATTCCCAGGTGGCGTGGGGGTTCATCACCGGGAGTCGGGAAACTCGCACCAGTTGCGGCGTTGGGCCCCACCACCGGCTCGTGGGTACCCAGCACCATCCCCTTCCCCTTGCTGGCATTGACCCGTGCGTTGCTGGCCCTGCAGAACAGCTGGACTGCCGCGGTAGCGACCTCCCCATCCCTGTCGACATTGCTGACCGTGAGCACCGTATCGTCCGCGTGGTGGGTGACAGGGGGGGCTGGCACGTTGTTGGGGAGGGTGGGGGTGTGGAGAGCGTTGGTGCTGCGCAGGTGGTGCAGGTACGAGGTGAGAGGTTCCAGCTGCATGACCCACAGGACGGGCGACAGGGTGCTGCCCTGCTGAAGGCCGTTGCGGACCGGGAAAGGTGCTGACTGGTGCCCATTGACCACCACCTGGCAGGAGCCATCTGACGTGAGCAGGCGCAGCCAGCGCTGTGTGTGCTGACCGAAGCCCATGGCCTCGGCCACCCGGTAGAGCCAGGGGCGATGGACCCGGTCGTAGGCCTTCTCGATGTCGAGTATGATGAGGGCTGCCGGTTGCTGCGAGTGCCGCACCCACTCCGCCAGGGCCAGGTGGTAAAGGGTGTTGTCGCGGATGTCCCGGCCGCTGACGAAGGCAGTCTGCAGCGGGTCTATCAGGTAGTCCAGTGCCGGCTGTAGGCGATTGCTGACGGCCTTGCAGACAAGCTTGTAGTCGCATTGGAGCAGGGTGATGGGCCGGTAGCTGCTCAGGCTGGGCCGGGGCAGGCCTTTGCCTTTGTAGATGAGAGTGATGACCCCTTCACGCCAGCTGAGCGGCAGGGAGTCGGCAGCTGCGGCCCCGGTCTCCACGGATCCCTGGGTGAAGGCTGCGTTGGCGGCGGCGAGCAGCAGCGGGCCCAGCAGCGGCCACAGCACCCGGTACACCTCATAAGGCAGGCCGTCCGAGCCAGGGGTGGTGCCATTCAGACAGGACGACAGAGCAGCCGCAAGTTCGTCCAGCTGCAGCTCGCCGGCGGCTGGGGCTGCGTCGGCAGCTTCCCTGAGGGGCTGGGGGAGCCGGCGGCGGAGGTGCTGCAGGAGCTGGTCTTGGGCTGTCAGGTCCACCTGCTCCACCCGGAACAGACCCGTGGGGCTGTCACTGCTGTACATGGCGTGGGCCGCGGCTGTGATAGCGGCGGCCGCACCCGGGTCACTGAGCGGAACCGGGAGGGGCTGACCCGGGACTGAGAGGTGGGTGACTGGCTCCCGGGTGCGCACCTCGCGTCCGAGCTGGTGGAACCAGCCGGTGCCCTTGTCGCCATGCTGCGTGTACGCGGCGTCCAGCGCTGTTGTGCGGCGGATGGCGGCCTGTTTGACTGCCGTGGTGAGCTGGCTGCAGGCCTGTGCTGCCAAGGCGCCGGCGTCGGGCCCGGGCATAGCATGCTGCATGGCTGCCAGGGCTGCACACGCAGCGTGTTTGGCCGCCCTCAGGCTGGCGGCCTGGTCCGTCAGGTGCTGTCTGTGGAGGTGATCGGCTGCACTGCGGAGGCGACCTTTCAGACATTCCCACACCTCACGTGGGTCAGCAGCGGCATCTTGCTGCTGGACGGCCTGGATTGCCAGCTCCACTGCTGACTGCAGGCGGGGCAGCAGGCTGGGGTGGTACAGCAGGTACGTGGGGAACGCCCAGCTGCTGCGGCCGAGGGTGGGGAACCCTGGCAGCGCCAGCTCCAAGAGCACCCCATGATGATCCCCCGGGGCGCCTGGCACCACCCGAACAGCTGTCACGTACTGCTGCAGAGGTTGGCCAATGAGCCAGCGGTCCAGGCGTGCCACCGGCGGTCGAGTTGGTGATGCCGGGTGAGTGAAGCCCCCCCCCACGCCGGAAGACAGCCAGGGGTCGACCAGATTGGCCCCGTGGACCAGGGCCTGCAGTGCAGGCCTCCCGCCGGCCCGATGGGCAGACGGTTGGGCCTCGTCACCCACATGCAGGACGCAGTTAAGGTCCCCTCCAAGCAGAATGTGGCGGTCTGTCTCGAGGTATGGCTGCAGGCTTTGGAAGAACTCTGGGCGGCTGGCGGCCACCGACGGGGCGTAGATGCATAGGAGGCGTAGGCGAAGGTGGAGGACATCCCAGTCCCAGCAGCAGACACGGCCGGCAGTGTCCGAGGTGTACGGGTGCTGCACACAGCCCGGCAGGCTGATCCCTGGCCGCGCCAGGATGGCTGCCCCACAGCTGAGGTCCGTCCCCGGGCTGTAACCCCATTTGCCCCGCCAGGGGGCCCCCGGGCCGCTGCCTCGTTGTAAAACTGACTGCAGTGCTGCTTTGCTGCCCAGTTTCACCTCCTGTACGAAGGTGACATCCGGGTTGCCTGCGACCTGCTGCTGGTAGCAGAGCAGCCTGGAGGCTCGCGCCCGCCCAAGCCCATTGACGTTTACGGTCAGGAGCTTGAAGGTGGGCGCGGTCCCGTCGGTCCTCATGGCTGCGCGCCACGCGCCGCCCGTCGGGAGGGGCGGCCGTCGTGGCGGGCGATTTGGGTTCGGGCCTGCTGCAGTTGGCCCAGAGCAGCGACGATGAAGGAGCGCACGTGCCCGGGGGTGGGGTGCAGGCCCGGCAGGAAGGGGGCCAGGGAGCGCAGATGGTCGTGGTAGACCTTCAGAAATGCGCCGGCAGAGCTGCGATTGCCGGTCTGAGCTTGGAGGGTGGGCTCCAGGGCGGATTGGGCCGCTGCCAGCACCTCGGGCTGCACATGCGGGCACCGTGGGGACAGATAGCTGTGGTTCTCGCGCAGGAGGAGGGCGTCCAGTTCCATTGCGCCGAGGGGCGCTGGGGGCGACAGGTCCAGCTGGTGCAGTGCCCGGCGGCAGAAGGCGACCACGACGGGGTGGGGATCGACGAGCTCCGGAGACTCCAGTCGGGGGTGGTGGCGGATGAAGAGCTTTCGCAGAACTGCCTGGAAGGCGATGGACGAGCAGGCGGGGTGGGGGCATGCCGCGAAGTAGTCCACGAACTGGTCGTGGTACCCAGCCGCAAGGGTGTCTGCGGGGGGGACCCACTGGCTGGGCGTGGCTGTGATCAAGCTAGCGGCCCGCAGCACGTCGAGCTCCGCGGTCGGCAGTCCCAGGCCCGGGGCAGTGCTGGGGCCCGGCGGGGGCTGGTGTGGAGGGCTGGCGGCCTGCGCTGTGGGGCTGTGGGCGGCCAGCTGGGGCGGCGGGCCGTGAGCTGCCCAGCCGGGGCTGGGCGTCAGCTGGGGGGGCAGCTCGGGCCCCCCGTCCCCCCCGGGGCCGTGGTGGCCAGCCGTGCCTGTGGGTGGAGCCTGGGGCGGTGGCTGGGTCAGCGTGGGCCCGCCCCTGGCCGAGGTGGGGTCGAGGGGCTGGTGGTGGCGGGTGAAGGCGTCCGGTTGTCGCCACCACCGCCCGGTGCTGCCGGCCTGGGGAGATGTGGGGGCTCTGGAGGGGCCCTGCTGCTCCTGGTGGGGGGTCCCACTGGGGCTGCCCTGGTGGGCCCCTGGGGGGGCCGCCATCGTGGCCGGCTCAGCCTCGGGAGGGGAGAAGGTGCCGCCGATGGGAGTGGAGTCGGGGCCCCAGCCCTGGGGGTTGGCGCCAACCCCGGCCCGGGGGTATGGGGACAGATGCCGGTTCTGCGCATCCTGGATGGTCCGCAACACAGCTGGGAGGCTGTTGGGGCCGTCCGGGGCCTCCACCAGCTGGGGTCGGCGCCACCATGCCTGGCCATCAGCCATCCCAGGGGAGGAAGGGCTGAGGGCAGCCGAGGCAGGGCTGGGGGCTGGGGGCCCTGATCCCACCGTGGAGGGGGTGGGTGGGCCAGAGGGACATGTGTGTCCCATGTCCCGAGTCCGGGTTCCTCCGGAATTCAAAAAAAAAAAAAAAAAAAAAAGAGGGGTGGGCCGCCGGCGGCCGGGGAGCCTGGGCTGGTGCGGGCAGGGGGCCCGGGCTGCCGCCTGCTGCCATCGCAGCCACCCCCACGGCAGCCGGCCTCCCGAGGGCCGGGGCGGCTGTTGGTGCGGGCTCGGCGGCTGGGTGAGTGCCGTCCCCTGCTGCTGGTGCGCCGGGCGCCGCCTGCACCGCGGGTGGGGGCCCTGCGGCGGGCGCTGGTGGTGGTTCGGCCGCGGGAGCTGCTGGTGAGTCGGTCACTGGCGCATCCCTCATGTCGAACACGGAGATGCGGACAGTGAGCTGGTCGATCAAGAACGACCGAGGGAGGGAGAGGAGGTTGGGGTCCGACGGTGGAGCGGCCACGAAGGCGACCAGGTGGGATGCATCAGGCAGGGCGCCTGGCGTACTGGAGCGGGTCATGCCGTCGCCCAGGACTTCCCCCACAACCAGGTCCTGCCCTTGGGAGGGGGTAGCTGCCAGGCCTGCACAGCTAAGCAAGGCCCCAGTGACCCCTTCGAGGGCATAAGTGCCGGGGAGCCCTTTGATGAGGAGCTTGTGGCTGTGCGGTCGGGCCAGGTTGTAGTATGGCTGCACCGCGACTTCGATGGTCGTCCCCTGGAAATCGACTGGTAACGAGGACCGTCGGAGGAAGGCCCCCGCCGCGTTCTCTGCTCGCAGGCCGGGTGCTGGGTTCAGCACCACCCCCCGGTGGCGCCCTTGGCCGAGGAGGTTGATGCTGACGAAAGTGCCTGGGCTGGCGTTCATGGCGGCCTGGACGGCTGCATTGCACCACGCTTCCCACACCGCTTCATCGGCCGCCTCCCGGGGGGCGGCGGCCCCTAACATCAGCTTGGGGGCCACCCGGCGGTCGCCGGTGTGCAGCTCAGAGGACAGGGCAGTCCCTGGAAGCTCCCGCTGGACCTCAGCACGCCAGGCTGGCAGCTGCTGGGCGGGGGCGATCTCCCATGAGGTGGTGGCGCCCCCCGGGGCCTGCTTGCGAGCCCGGACTGAAGCTGGCAGGCTGGCCGTGAGGGAGGCCGCATACCGAGCGGACCGGGGGAGCTGACCGGTGGAGGCCGCACAGCGTGGGGGACCATGGGGGGCGGCGTGCAAAGCTGCCACCGGCAGTCTGCGAGGCCGTGGGCCAACAAACATGAGGGCGGGCTGTTGCTGATGCTGTTGCTGATGCTGAACTGGCTGTTGCTGCTGCTGCGGCGTGCTGATGCTGATACTGCTGTTGCTGGTGTTGCTGCTGCTGCTGCTGCTGTTGCTGCTGCTGCTGCTGGTGCTGCTGCTGAAGCTGCTGCTGTAGAGCCCCCAACTCTGCTGCTAGGGGCCCGTCCCAGGAGAGCAGGCGGGGGACTTGCACTCCTCCCTGCCTGCACCCTGGCTCTGCGGGAGCTCCTCGAGCGCCTGAGGCCGACTGGTCGGTCTGGACTGAGCTGCAGAGCAGCTGAGCTGGACAGGGCAGCAAGGGCACACCGCACAGGCAAAGCACCCCACCTGCACCCCGAAGCCCACCCCTGCACCCACAGGGCACCCCAGGCGCGAAGCAGCACCCACCTACACAACAAGAGCAAGCCTCACCCCACCGAGGACAAGCCACCCAAAGCAGGCAGAGGAAGAACCCCTCGCCGGGCAGCCAAGACACCCACCAACGGAAGAAACCAACCCCGCACGGAAGAAACCAACCCCTGGCCCTGCCAGAAACCGACCGCCAGGCCTGAAGATGTCAAAGGAAACTCCACAGGCCGCTAGGCTCCAAGCGCGGGCTCCACGGAAGTCGTCCAGCTCCACGATGCCGTCCACCACGAGCGACCGGAAGGCCAACCGCGCAAGACGCCCGAGAAAACGTCGCTAAAAAGAGGCTTAGCTGCAAGCTTTCGCAGCGCCCGGCTTGGCGCCGCGTCAGGCTGGAAGCACGAGGATGATTGCTGCGCTCGCCGAGGGCGCACTCCGAGAAGACGCGCAATCCGCACGCCCAGTTCCACGAAAAGAAGAAGGAGAAGAACAAAGAGAGTAGGCGCGCTGTGCGCCCTGATTGGAGCGCCGAGTCCTGGAGTCGCCGGTCCGATGGCGGCTGCGGCGACAAGAGAGAAAACCGCCGCTGCCGCAGGTCGCGCCGCTGAAGCAACCAAACGAAAAGAAGCAAAATGTCCTAAAGGAAAGCGGGAAGCGCGCAGCCTGTTGTTGAAGTTGCAGGTGCTGAGTGAGGCATTGCCAGCAAACAAATGTCGACGAGGTGTTGGAGTAGCTTAAGCTATAAGCTATAAGCTATAAGCTATAAGCTATAAGCTATAAGCTATAAGCTATAAGCTATAAGCTATAAGCTATAAGCTATAAGCTATAAGCTATAAGCTATAAGCTATAAGCTATAAGCTATAAGCTATAAGCTATAAGCTATAAGCTATAAGCTATAAGCTATAAGCTATAAGCTATAAGCTATAAGCTATAAGCTATAAGCTATAAGCTATAAGCTATAAGCTATAAGCTATAAGCTATAAGCTATAAGCTATAAGCTATAAGCTATAAGCTATAAGCTATAAGCTATAAGCTATAAGCTATAGCTTATAGCTTATAGCTATAGCTTATAGCCAGTCCCCCTCCGGACCCCCCAGGCGCCCCCGAAGGTCCCACAAGGCCCCCTTGCGCCCTCCCAACCTCCCCCAAGGCCCCCCAGGCTCCCAACAGGGCCCCACAAACCCCGGCAAGCCCCCTCAGGTCCCCCCAGTCTCCCCCAAGGCCCCCCAGGGTTTCCACAGGGCCCCACAAACCCCGGCAAGCCCCCTCAGGTCCCCCCAGTCTCCCCCAAGGCCCCCCCAGGGTCCCCACAGGCCCCCACAGGCCCCAGCAGGCCCCCCCAGACTCCCCCGGGTCCCCACAGGCTATTCTAGGTCCGCTCAGGCTCCCATAGGTCCCCACAGGCTATTCTAGGTCCGCTCAGGCTTCCATAGGTCCCCCCAAGGCCCGCAAAGGCCCCGCAGGCCCCGCCAGGTTTTCCACAGAACCCCACAGGAGCCCCCGGGCCCCCCCAGGCCCCACCAGGCCCTCCCGGTCCCCCTCCGGACCCCCCAGGCGCCCCCGAAGGTCCCACAAGGCCCCCTTGCGCCCCCCCAACCTCCCTTAAGGCCCCCCATGCTCCCAACAGGGCCCCACAAACCCCGGCAAGCCCCCTCAGGTCCCCCCAGTCTCCCCCAAGGCCCCCCAGGGTTTCCACAGGGCCCCACAAACCCCGGCAAGCCCCCTCAGGTCCCCCCAGTCTCCCCCAAGGCCCCCAGGGTCCCCACAGGGCCCCACAGGCCCCAGCAGGCCCCCCCAGACTCCCCCAAGGCCCCCCCCGGGTCCCCACAGGCTATTCTAGGTCCTCTCAGACTCCCATAGGCCCCCCCAAGGCCCGCCAAGGCCCCGCAGGCCCCCCCAGTTTTTTCACAGAACCCCACAGGCGCCCGCCCCCAGGCCCCCCCAGGCCCCCCCAGGCCCTCTCAGTCCCCCTCCGGAACCCCCAGGCGCCCCCGAAGGTCCCAATAGGCCCCCTTGCGCCCCCCAAACCTTTCCCAAGGCCCCCGAGGGTCCCCACAGGGCCCTACACACCCCGGCAAGCCCCCTCAGGTCCCCCCACTCTCCCCCAAGCCCCCCCCAGGGTCCCCACAGGCCCCCACAGGCCCCAGCAGGCCCCCCCAGACTCCCCCAAGGCCCCCCCAGGTCCCCACAGGCTATTCTAGGTCCTCTCAGACTCCCATAGGTCCCCCCAAGGCCCGCAAAGGCCCCGCAGGCCCCCCCAGGTTTTTCACATACCCCCACAGGCGCCCCCAGGCCCCCCCAGGCCCCCCCAGGCCCTCCCAGTCCCCCTCCGGACCCCCCAGGCGCCCCCGAAGGTCCCACAAGGCCCCCTTTTTTTTGAATTCCGGAGGAACCCGGACTCGGGACATGGGACACATGTTGTCTGGCGGCTCCACTGATGCTGCCACTTCTGCTGAGTAGCTAGCGTGCCGGGCTTCTGGGCGTCTCCAAGGGCCAGCTGGATGGGTGATGACTGTATAGGTTTTTTTTCTGCGAGGGACGTTACAAGGACTGGGAAAGCGAAGCCCAATGGGCAAGCCGAGCAAGACCGGCAAGCCACAACAACCTGGCAAGAAGCCCAAGAAACCACAGCAAGGAGCCGAGGAGAGAGAAAAAGCCAAGCAACGCCTAAACTCGCAGACAGGACAGGGACAGGGACGGGGGCAGCAAGAGGCCAGGAGCCACTGCGGCACGGGCGGCACACACGGCCGCCCCTTCTTCCAAGACACCGAGGAGGGAACCGAAACCAACACCAGGGCCCAACACCAGGGCCAAACCCCAGGGCCCAACACCAGGGCCAACACCACGGCCCAACACCAGGGCCAACCCCACAGCCCAACCAGGGCCCAACACCAGGGCCCAAAACCAGAGCCAACACCACGGCCCAACACCAGGGCAAAAACCACGGCCCAACACCCGGGCCAGCACCACTTTTTTTTTAATTCCGGAGGAACCCCGACTCGGGACATGGGACACACATGTTGACTGGCGGCTCCACTGATGCTGCCACTTCTGCTGAGTAGCTAGCGTGCCAGGCTTCTGGGCGACTCCAAGGGCCAGCTGGATGGTGCTGATGACTGTATGATGAGTCTTGTAAACCTCCGGACGGGACAGGGGTGGGCACCCTCCTTTCTCATCACACCCCGGGTAATGGTCACTGACAGGTTTCGATCCCGGGATCCCGGGGGGAATTGCAAGGTTTCCCTGTTGCCGGCCAATGAACCATTTCCTCCTTCTGTGGAGCGCAGATAAGTTCCACATGTCCTTAATGGGACTTGATCCCGGGTCACCCGGGCCTTGGCCCGGTTGCTAGCGGGGCAGTCCCACAGCCGCTGCCAGGCCCGCCGGCGCTCCAGGGGAGACACGCCAGCTGGGCCATCAGCTGCCTGGTCGGCCTCCGGGGCCGGCCCCGCGGATGCCGAGGGTCCGGCAGCAGCATCGGGGTCGTGCTGGTGCGGAGCCGCAGTTTTTCACCGAAAGTTAAGGCACTGCTTTCGGCCCGGGTGACCCGGGTTCAAGTCCCGCCAAGGACATTTGGAACTTACCTGCGCCCAACAGATGGAGGCAATGGCTCATTGGTCGGCAACAGGGAAACCTTGCAATTCCCCCCGGGATCCCGGGATCGAAACCAGCCAGTGACCATTACCCGGGGTATGATGAGAAAGGAGGGTGCCCACCCCTGTCCCTGTCCTGTCCGGAGGTTTACAAGACTCTTCATACAGTCATCAGCACCATCCAGCTGGCCCTTGGAGACGCCCAGAAGCCTGGCACGCTAGCTACTCAGCAGAAGTGGCAGCATCAGTGGAGCCGCCAGACAACATGTGTCCCATGTCCCGAGTCCAGGTTCCTCCGGAATTAAAAAAAAATGGCGGCTGCCAGGCTGTCTGACCGGGCTTGCAGCGGCCGAGGGCAGTGATGGGGGGGAGGATCGGGGCCGCATCCAGCCGGGGCTGGGTGTGGGGTTCATGGCAAACCACCGGCTGCGGCTGGGCGCTTGCTGAGCCAGCCAGTGTTGGTGCCAGCGGGCCTCCTGTTGCTGTAGCTGGCTGTGCGGCTGCTCGGGCCACGCCGCGGGCATGAGGGGCCCCGTGTCTTGGTCCCGGCCCCAGCTGTGACCGCGGGCGGTGAGGCGTTTTTTTTTTTGAATTGCGGTGGTGCACCTCACTGCTCACTCACTGTGTAGTGGGTTAGGGGCAGCACGCCGTGGCCGTGGCTGAGGGGGTAGCACTGGACCGAGTCCCAAAGCCCCAGCAGCCGGTATTCCACTGGCCATGAGGAGGCTCGTTGGGCCGGGGGCGCCTCGTTGTATCGCTGATGGTCCTCCAAGGTCCAGTGTCGGTGCAGCTTGCGGCCCGGCAGCACGCAGGCGGCAGGCCAGTCTGCGTCCCCTGCTGCTCCGGCATGCTCGCTGTCCGGGGGCACCAAGCGTCCGTTGGGCAGGACAGCCCACAAGACTCCCGTAGGGCTGCTTACCCGGCTGCCATCGGGCGACAGGAGCCAGTCGGGCGCTGGCGGCAGGTCGGGGTCCAGGGGGTCGGCTGGCAGCAGTCTCCGCCAGTCGGCTGGGATGGCCCCAAGGACCGCCTGCATGAGGGGTTCGTGCTGGGTCATGGGCGACGCTGCACGGAGCTCGGCCAGGGTGCGGGGGCCAAGGTGGGCGGTCCCAGCCGGCGGGGTGAAGGGCTGATCGGTGGCGGGGTCGTGCAGGGCTGCGTTGAAGAACAAGGGCTCATGTAGGATGGCACGCACGTCCGTGGTTTCTGGGTAGGCCAGCCGGGTCGGGAGCGAGGAGCGGTAGGACTGCACCAGGCTGGCAATGAACGGAGGCAGGCTGGGGTGCGGGTCCACCGTGCCATACATCCAGCCCCACCCAGTGGTCCCATCTGGCCTGTACTCGTCGAGCAGACCCCGCATGATCTGTTTCCATGGCTGCTGGCCGGGCTGAGCGAGCTGGGCGAGGGGCTTCGCATGCAGGGCGACCATGAAGGCGTCGGGGACGAGGTGGCCAACACCGCCACAGTCGTGATCCTTTTTTTCTGTGAGGGACGTTACAAGGACCGGGAAGACGAAGCCCAACGGGCAAGCCGAGCAAGACCGGCAAGCCACAACAGCCTGGCAAGAAGCCCACAAAAACCACCGCAAGGAGCCGAGGAGAGAGAAAAAGCCAAGCAACGCCTAAACTCGCAGACAGGACAGGGACAGGGACGGGGCAGCAAGAGGCCAGGAGCCACTGCTGCATGGGCGGCACACACGGCCACCCCTACCTCCAAGACACCGAGGAGGGAACCGAAACCAACACCAGGGCCCAACACCAGGGCCAAACCCCAGGGCCCAACACCAGGGCCAACACCACGGCCCAACACCAGGGCCAACCCCACAGCCCAACACCAGGGCCCAACACCAGGGCCCAACACCAGGGCCAACACCACGGCCCAACACCAGGGCCAAAACCACGGCCCAACACCAGGGCCAGCACCACGGACCCCAGCAGGGCCCATCACCAACAACGACCACAACGACAACACAACCACAGCCTGCACAACCTCAACAGCCAAGGGGCGACCCCTACACCCAGGGCGACAGAAACAGGAACGGCGAACAAAACCGGACAACCGCCACAACAAACCAGGCCAGACAAGCCCCCCCCCCCGCCGGGGAGCACCAGAGGAAACAATAACCCACAGCACGCCCGAAGAGAGCCCCAGAGGGAAGAAAAACCCACAGCACCACGGCAGCACACGAGCGCACCGGAGACAAGCAACCACCGACCCCACCCTGGGGGCGTCCCCGCAAGACAGCCGGCCCCAAGCCTCACCTCCCCCCATTATTATTATTATTGTTACACCGAGCACGCTCTGGCGTGGTTTAAGGGGACGGGGGCCTGCCGCCGGGACTCTGGCATTTGCTTTATATAGCGAGCCGACCAGCCGCCACCAGTTGTGGTCCAATCCGCACGACACCTGTACGACGATCCACGACACTATCGCAGTCGTTCTCCTCGCCCCATTATCGCTGGGGAACACGGCCAGTTAGTGTTACTAGCCGGAGCCTGGCCCTCCTGATCACACCTCAGCAGCCACCTCGCCAGTACCGACTACCGGGTAGCCTGGGAATTGCCCGCTCATTCTTCGAACTTGGCCTTCGACTCCATCTCCAGCTCCGGAGCTCCACCTCGGGAACCTTGATGCTCGTAGCTACCGCCTTCGTCTTGAGTGGTAGGCGTCCTCCTCCCAGGGGTACGGTCCCGCCCAGTAGCTCCGACTAACTACATCTACCGTCTTCGTCAACTGCCCCCGCCAACGACACCGGTTGGTAAGCTGCCATCCAACCTTCTACACCCTGGCCAACTGCCAGGGGGTCAACGGTGGGATTCGAACCCACATCTGCCCATTGACAATCCGGCCAAGCATGGGATCGAACCCATGACCATCGAATTGCCAAGCGAGTGCTCTTCCAATTGAGCTACGCTGACTCACCTCCCCCCAAGTCCCCCCGCACAGCAGGAACCCTTCACCCAACGCTCCCCGGCTCCCAAGAACCCCCACGGACGCAGCAGGGGCAGCGCCGCCTGGCTGGAAGCCAGGGCACAAGCGCGCCGGCGACAAGACTCCCGCAGTCCCCACCCTGGGGGCGTCCCCTCCAGACAGCGACCCCCGAGCCCCACCTCCCTCCCCAGTCCCCTCCGCGCCGAGAGCACCCCACACCCAAGACCCCCCGTCCCCCAAGAACCTCCAAAAGGCCGCAGGGACAGCACCGCCGGGTCAGAGACCAGGGCACGGGCGCGCCAGCGACAAAACACCCACAGACCCCACATAGGGGACGTCCCCTCAAGACAGCGGAACCCGAACCGCACCTGCCTCCCACGGCAGCCTGCACCACACCAACCCTGCTCCGAAGCCCCCCCGACCCCCAAGACCCCCTCAGGCCCCACCCACAGCAAGCCCCGCACCGCACCCCTCTCCCTAGGCAACCCGCACCACACTCCCCCCACCCTCAAGACCCCTCGCACCCTAAGTACCGCAGACACCGAGACCCCCGACACCCAACAACCCGCTCACGACTGCCCCGGCTGCCCTGTCAGCTGAGCTGCTGCCTGGCTGGGCTGGGTGCGGATGGCGGACCCGGTCGGGGAGACCGGCTGAGCTGCTTGGGCGCCCCCGGCGGGCGCCTGTGGTGCTGGGACAGGGGCCACCAGGGCGGTGGGCTCCGAGTCTCCACCCCTCCTCGCGCAAACGCAAGCCCTCAGGCACGAAGCAGTGCCCAGCCCGGGCGGTGGGCTCCGAGTCTCTACCCCTCCTCGCGCAAACGCAAGCCCTCAGGCACGAAGCAGTGCCCAGCCCGGGCGGTGGGCTCCGAGTCTGTACCCCTCCTCGCGCAAACGCAAGCCCTCAGGCACGAAGCAGTGCCAAGCCATTGCGGTGGGCTCCGAGTCTCCACCCCTCCTCGCGCAAACGAAACCCATCAGGCACGAAGCAGTGCCCAGCCCGGGCGGTGGGCTCCGAGTCTCTACCCCTTCTCGCGCAAACGCAAGCCCTCAGGCACTAAGCAGAAACAAGCCATTGCGGTGGGCTCCGAGTCGCTACCCCTCCTCGCGCAAACGCAAGCCCTCAGGCACGAAGCAGTGCCAAGCCCAGGCGGTGGGCTCCGAGTCGCTACCCCTCTTCGTGCAAACGCAAGCCCTCAGGCACGAAGCGATGCCAAGCCCGGGCGGTGGGCTCCGAGTCGCTACCCCTCCTCGCGCAAACGCAAGCCCTCAGGCACGAAGCGATGCCAAGCCCGGGCGGTGGGCTCCGAGTCGCTACCCCTCCTCGCGCAAACGCAAGCCCTCAGGCACGAAGCGGTGCCAAGCCATGGCGATGAGCTCCGAGTCTCTACCCCTCCTCGCGCAAACGCAAGCCCTCAGGCACGAAGCAGTGCCCAGCCCGGGCGGTTGGCTCCGAGTCGCTACCCCTCCTCGCGCAAAAGCAACCCATCAGGTACGAAGCAGTGCCAAGCCATTGCGGTGGGCTCCGAGTCTCCACCCCTCCTCGCGCAAACGCAAGCCCTCAGGCACGAAGCAGTGCCCAGCCCGGGCGGTGGGCTCCGAGTCTCTACCCCTCCTCGCGCAAACGCAAGCCCTCAGGCACGAAGCAGTGCCCAGCCCGGGCGGTGGGCTCCGAGTCTGTACCCCTCCTCGCGCAAACGCAAGCCCTCAGGCACGAAGCAGTGCCAAGCCATTGCGGTGGGCTCCGAGTCTCCACCCCTCCTCGCTCAAACGAAACCCATCAGGCACGAAGCAGTGCCCAGCCCGGGCGGTGGGCTCCGAGTCTCTACCCCTTCTCGCGCAAACGCAAGCCCTCAGGCACTAAGCAGAAACAAGCCATTGCGGTGGGCTCCGAGTCGCTACCCCTCCTCGCGCAAACGCAAGCCCTCAGGCACGAAGCAGTGCCAAGCCCAGGCGGTGGGCTCCGAGTCGCTACCCCTCCTCGCGCAAACGCAAGCCCTCAGGCACGAAGCGATGCCAAGCCCGGGCGGTGGGCTCCGAGTCGCTACCCCTCCTCGTGCAAACGCAAGCCCTCAGGCACGAAGCGATGCCAAGCCCGGGCAGTGGGCTCCGAGTCGCTACCCCTCCTCGCGCAAACGCAAGCCCTCAGGCACGAAGCGGTGCCAAGCCATGGCGATGAGCTCCGAGTCTCTACCCCTCCTCGTGCAAACGCAAGCCCTCAGGCACGAAGCAGTGCCCAGCCCGGGCGGTTGGCTCCGAGTCGCTACCCCTCCTCGCGCAAAAGCAACCCATCAGGTACGAAGCAGTGCCAAGCCATTGCGGTGGGCTCCGAGTCTCCACCCCTCCTCGCGCAAACGCAACCCATCAGGCACGAAGCAGTGCCCAGCCCGGGCGGTGGGCTCCGAGTCTCCACCCCTTCTCGCGCAAACGCAAGCCCTCAGGCACGAAGCGGTGCCAAGGCCGGGCGGTGGGCTCCGTCGACGGCGGCGAGGGGCTGGGCGGCTCCGGTGACGGCGGCGAGGGGCTGGGCGTTGCAGGTAACGGAAGCGAGGGGCTTGGCGGCTCTGGCGACGGCAGCGAGGGGCTGGGCGATGCAGGCAACGGAAGCGAGGGGCTGGGCGTTGCAGGCAACGGCAGCGAGGGGCTGGGCGTTGCAGGCAACGGAAGCGAGGGGCTGGGCGGCTCCAGCGACGGCGGCGACGGCGGCGAGGGGCTGGGAGGCGGCGGCGACGTCGGCGGTGTGGGGCTGGGCGCGGCGGCGGCGACGGCAGCGAGAAGCTGGGAGGCGGCGGCGACGTCGGCGGCGAGGGGCTGGGCGGCTCCGGCTCCGGCGGCTAGAAACTGGGCGGCGGCGGCGATGGCGACGAGGGGCTGGGCGGCTCCAGCGACGGCGGCGAAGGGCTGGGCGGCGGCGTCGTCGGCGGCGAGGGGCTGGGCGGCTCCGGCGACGGAAGCGAGGGGCTGGGCGGCGGCGGCGGCGGCTCCAGCGACGGCGGCGAGAAGCTTGGAGGCGGTGGGCTCCGAGTCTCTACCCCTCCTCGCGCAAACGCAAGCCCTCAGGCACGAAGCGGTGCCACGCCCGGGCGGTGGGCTCCGAGTCTCCACCCCTCCTCGCGCAAACGCAACCCATCAGGCACGAAGCGGTGCCAAGCCCGGGCGGTGGGCTCCGAGTCTCTACCCCTCCTCGCGCAAACACAACCCATCAGGCACGAAGCGGTGCCAAGCCCGGGCGGTGGGCTCCGAGTCTCACCTGCCCTCCTCGCGCAAACGCAAGCCCTCAGGCACGAAGCAGTGCCACGCCCGGGCGGTGGGCTCCGAGTCTCTACCACTCCTCGCGCAAACGCAAGCCCTCAGGCACGAAGCAGTGCCACGCCCGGGCGGTGGGCTCCGAGTCTCTACCCCTCCTCGCGCAAACGCAACCCATCAGGCACGAAGCAGTGCCACGCCCGGGCGGTGGGCTCCGAGTCTCTACCCCTCCTCGCGCAAACGCAACCCATCAGGCACGAAGCAGTGCCAAGCCCGGGTGGTGGGCTCCGAGTCTCTACCCCTCCTCGCGCAAACGCAACCCATCAGGCACGAAGCGATGCCAAGCCCGGGCGGTGGGCTCCGAGTCGCTCCCCCTCCTCGCGCAAACGAAAGCCCTCAGGCACGAAGCGGTGCCAAGCCCGGGCGGTGGGCTCCGAGTCGCTACCCCTCCTCGCGCAAACGCAAGCCCTCAGGCACGAAGCAGTGCCCAGCCCGGGCGGTGGGCTCCGAGTCGCTACCCCTCCTCGCGCAAACGCAAGCCCTCAGGCACGAAGCAGTGCCCAGCCAGGGCGGTGGGGTCCGAGTCTCCACCCCTCCTCGCGCAAACGCAAGCCCTCAGGCACGAAGCAGTGCCACGCCCGGGCGGTGGGCTCCGAGTCTCTACCACTCCTCGCGCAAACGCAACCCATCAGGCACGAAGCAGTGCCACGCCCGGGCGGTGGGCTCCGAGTCTCTACCCCTCCTCGCGCAAACGCAACCCATCAGGCACGAAGCAGTGCCAAGCCCGGGCGGTGGGCTCCGAGTCTCTACCCCTCCTCGCGCAAACGCAACCCATCAGGCACGAAGCGATGCCAAGCCCGGGCGGTGGGCTCCGAGTCGCTCCCCCTCCTCCCGCAAACGAAAGCCCTCAGGCACGAAGCGGTGCCAAGCCCGGGCGGTGGGCTCCGAGTCGCTACCCCTCCTCGCGCAAACGCAAGCCCTCAGGCACGAAGCAGTGCCCAGCCCGGGCGGTGGGCTCCGAGTCGCTACCCCTCCTCGTGCAAACGCAAGCCCTCAGGCACGAAGCAGTGCCCAGCCAGGGCGGTGGGCTCCGAGTCTCCACCCCTCCTCGCGCAAACGCAAGCCCTCAGGCACGAAGCGGTGCCAAGCCCGGGCGGTGGGCTCCGAGTCTCCACCCCTCCTCACGCAAAATCAACCCATCAGGCACGAAGCAGTGCCAAGCCCGGGCGGTGGGCTCCGAGTCTCTACCCCTCCTCGTGCAAACGCAACCCATCAGGCACGAAGCGGTGCCAAGCCCGGGCGGTGGGCTCCGAGTCTCTACCCCTCCTCGTGCAAACGAAAGCCCTCAGGCACGAAGCAGTGCCACGCCCGGGCGGTGGGCTCCGAGTCTCTACCACTCCTCGCGCAAACGCAAGCTCTCAGGCACGAAGCAGTGCCACGCCCGGGCGGTGGGCTCCGAGTCTCTACCACTCCTCGCGCAAACGCAACCCATCAGGCACGAAGCAGTGCCACGCCCGGGCGGTGGGCTCCGAGTCTCTACCACTCCTCGTGCAAACGCAACCCATCAGGCACGAAGCGATGCCAAGCCCGGGCGGTGGGCTCCGAGTCGCTCCCCCTCCTCGCGCAAACGAAAGCCCTCAGGCACGAAGCGGTGCCAAGCCCGGGCGGTGGGCTCCGAGTCTCACCTGCCCTCCTCGCGCAAACGCAAGCCCTCAGGCACGAAGCAGTGCCACGCCCGGGCGGTGGGCTCCGAGTCTCTACCACTCCTCGCGCAAACGCAAGCCCTCAGGCACGAAGCAGTGCCACGCCCGGGCGGTGGGCTCCGAGTCTCTACCCCTCCTCGCGCAAACGCAACCCATCAGGCACGAAGCAGTGCCACGCCCGGGCGGTGGGCTCCGAGTCTCTACCCCTCCTCGCGCAAACGCAACCCATCAGGCACGAAGCAGTGCCAAGCCCGGGTGGTGGGCTCCGAGTCTCTACCCCTCCTCGCGCAAACGCAACCCATCAGGCACGAAGCGATGCCAAGCCCGGGCGGTGGGCTCCGAGTCGCTCCCCCTCCTCGCGCAAACGAAAGCCCTCAGGCACGAAGCGGTGCCAAGCCCGGGCGGTGGGCTCCGAGTCGCTACCCCTCCTCGCGCAAACGCAAGCCCTCAGGCACGAAGCAGTGCCCAGCCCGGGCGGTGGGCTCCGAGTCGCTACCCCTCCTCGCGCAAACGCAAGCCCTCAGGCACGAAGCAGTGCCCAGCCAGGGCGGTGGGGTCCGAGTCTCCACCCCTCCTCGCGCAAACGCAAGCCCTCAGGCACGAAGCAGTGCCACGCCCGGGCGGTGGGCTCCGAGTCTCTACCACTCCTCGCGCAAACGCAACCCATCAGGCACGAAGCAGTGCCACGCCCGGGCGGTGGGCTCCGAGTCTCTACCCCTCCTCGCGCAAACGCAACCCATCAGGCACGAAGCAGTGCCAAGCCCGGGCGGTGGGCTCCGAGTCTCTACCCCTCCTCGCGCAAACGCAACCCATCAGGCACGAAGCGATGCCAAGCCCGGGCGGTGGGCTCCGAGTCGCTCCCCCTCCTCGCGCAAACGAAAGCCCTCAGGCACGAAGCGGTGCCAAGCCCGGGCGGTGGGCTCCGAGTCGCTACCCCTCCTCGCGCAAACGCAAGCCCTCAGGCACGAAGCAGTGCCCAGCCCGGGCGGTGGGCTCCGAGTCGCTACCCCTCCTCGTGCAAACGCAAGCCCTCAGGCACGAAGCAGTGCCCAGCCAGGGCGGTGGGCTCCGAGTCTCCACCCCTCCTCGCGCAAACGCAAGCCCTCAGGCACGAAGCGGTGCCAAGCCCGGGCGGTGGGCTCCGAGTCTCCACCCCTCCTCACGCAAAATCAACCCATCAGGCACGAAGCAGTGCCAAGCCCGGGCGGTGGGCTCCGAGTCTCTACCCCTCCTCGTGCAAACGCAACCCATCAGGCACGAAGCGGTGCCAAGCCCGGGCGGTGGGCTCCGAGTCTCTACCCCTCCTCGTGCAAACGAAAGCCCTCAGGCACGAAGCAGTGCCACGCCCGGGCGGTGGGCTCCGAGTCTCTACCACTCCTCGCGCAAACGCAAGCTCTCAGGCACGAAGCAGTGCCACGCCCGGGCGGTGGGCTCCGAGTCTCTACCACTCCTCGCGCAAACGCAACCCATCAGGCACGAAGCAGTGCCACGCCCGGGCGGTGGGCTCCGAGTCTCTACCACTCCTCGTGCAAACGCAACCCATCAGGCACGAAGCGATGCCAAGCCCGGGCGGTGGGCTCCGAGTCGCTCCCCCTCCTCGCGCAAACGAAAGCCCTCAGGCACGAAGCGGTGCCAAGCCCGGGCGGTGGGCTCCGAGTCGCTACCCCTCCTCGCGCAAACGCAAGCCCTCAGGCACGAAGCAGTGCCCAGCCAGGGCGGTGGGCTCCGAGTCTCCACCCCTCCTCGCGCAAACGCAAGCCCTCAGGCACGAAGCGGTGCCAAGCCCGGGCGGTGGGCTCCGAGTCTCCACCCCTCCTCACGCAAAATCAACCCATCAGGCACGAAGCAGTGCCAAGCCCGGGCGGTGGGCTCCGAGTCTCTACCCCTCCTCGTGCAAACGAAAGCCCTCAGGCACGAAGCAGTGCCACGCCCGGGCGGTGGGCTCCGAGTCTCTACCACTCCTCGCGCAAACGCAAGCTCTCAGGCACGAAGCAGTGCCACGCCCGGGCGGTGGGCTCCGAGTCTCTACCACTCCTCGCGCAAACGCAACCCATCAGGCACGAAGCAGTGCCACGCCCGGGCGGTGGGCTCCGAGTCTCTACCACTCCTCGTGCAAACGCAACCCATCAGGCACGAAGCGATGCCAAGCCCGGGCGGTGGGCTCCGAGTCGCTCCCCCTCCTCGCGCAAACGAAAGCCCTCAGGCACGAAGCGGTGCCAAGCCCGGGCGGTGGGCTCCGAGTCGCTACCCCTCCTCGCGCAAACGCAAGCCCTCAGGCACGAAGCAGTGCCCAGCCAGGGCGGTGGGCTCCGAGTCTCCACCCCTCCTCGCGCAAACGCAAGCCCTCAGGCACGAAGCGGTGCCAAGCCCGGGCGGTGGGCTCCGAGTCTCCACCCCTCCTCACGCAAAATCAACCCATCAGGCACGAAGCAGTGCCAAGCCCGGGCGGTGGGCTCCGAGTCTCTACCCCTCCTCGCGCAAACGCAACCCATCAGGCACGAAGCGGTGCCAAGCCCGGGCGGTGGGCTCCGAGTCTCTACCCCTCCTCGCGCAAACGCAAGCCCTCAGGCACGAAGCAGTGCCCAGCCAGGGCGGTGGGCTCCGAGTCTCCACCCCTCCTCGCGCAAACGCAAGCCCTCAGGCACGAAGCGGTGCCAAGTCCGGGCTGTGGGCTCCGTCGACGGCGGCGAGGGGCTTGGCGGCTCCGGTGACGGCAGCGAGGGGCTGGGCGTTGCAGGCAACGGAAGCGAGGGGCTGGGCGGCGCAGGCGATGGCGGCAAGGGGCTGGGCGGCTCCGGCGACGGCAGCGAGAAGCTGGGAGGCGGCGGCGACGTCGGCGGTGTGGGGCTGGGCGGCTCCCGCGACGGCGGCTAGAAACTGGGCGGCGGCGGCGATGGCGACGAGGGGCTGGGCGGCTCCAGCGACGGCGGCGAAGGGCTGGGCGGCTCCGGCGACGGAAGCGAGGGGCTGGGCGGCGGCGGCGGCGGCTCCGGCGACGGCGGCGAGAAGCTTGGAGGCGGCGGCGGTGGCGGCGGTGGCGGCGGTGGCGGGGGCGGCGGCGAGGGCGGTGGTGGCGGCGGGGGTGGCGGAGTAGGCGGCGGTGGGGGGGGCGGAGGCGGTGGCGGCGGTGGGGCGGGAGGCGCGCGCGGCGGAGGCGGCGGGGGCGGTGATGGCGGCGGCGGGGGCGGCGGCGTAGGTGGCGGCGATGGTGGCGGTGGTGGTGTGGGCGGTGGTGGGGGGCGCGGTGGCGGAGGCGGCGGCGGTGGTGGCGGCGGCGGTGGAGGCGGCGGCGGTGGTGGCGGTGGTGGCGGCGGCGGGGGAGGCGGCGGCGGTGGTGGTGGCGGCGGGGGCGGTGGTGGCAGCGGCGGCGGCGGCGGGGGCGGCGGGGGCGGTGGCGGCGGCGGCGGCTCCGTCGACGGCGGCGAGGGGCTTGGCGGCTCCGTCGACGGCGGCGAGCGGCCTCTGGGTATTCCATCCTGCTCTCCGTGACGCCGAGCCGAGTGTGAGCTCCTCGCGTGGGGGCCAGGGGAGGGAAATGGGGACATACAACGAGGGGTCAAGGACAAAACCAAGGGGACAGGGGAAACAGGGAGGATGATGAGGACAGTAAAGTAGGAAATGGATACCGTCCATGGGGATGAGCTTGACCTCGAGGACGGGGCACGCAAGAGGGCAAAACGTCGAGACCTTAAGCCATCCCCCCTGCATCCCGCCATCACCACGCCTCGGCAACAGAGGTACGGCACCCGAAGCGGTTTCAGTGTACAGCAGGCGGTACGTGAATGCCGCGACACAGCCTGCGACTAGCACAGCACGCCTAGGGGAAACACAAATGCCTCCCGAGCCCCCCACCCGACAACGCTAGAAAGCATGCAGCAAGCTGACAGCCGGTGCCCAACCCCCAGGACCTGGACACATGCACGGGAGGGCCGCCATCTGCTACAGCGGGGAGTCAACCGCAGGGGAGGAGAGCGTCTAGGAAACCCCATCGTTCAGCACAGGATCTGCCCACCATCCGACTGGCCTCCCAATTCTTCGGTCTTTTTTTTTTTTTTTTAATTCCGGAGGAACCCCGACTCGGGACATGGGACACACATGTTGTCTGGCGGCTCCACTGATGCTGCCACTTCTGCTGAGTAGCTAGCGTGCCAGGCTTCTGGGCGACTCCACGGGCCAGCTGGACGGTGCTGATGACTGTATGATGAGTCTTGTAAACCTCCGGACGGGACAGGGACAGGGGTGGGCACCCTCCTTTCTCATCACACCCCGGGTAACGGTCACTGACTGGTTTCGATCCCGGGATCCCGGGGGGAATTTCAGGGTTTCCCTGTTGCCAGCCAATGAAGCATTGCCTGCTTCTGTGGGGTGCAGGTAAGTTCCAAATGTTCTTGGTGGGCCTTGAACCCGGGTCACCCGGGTCGAAAGCAGTGCCTTAACTTTCGGTGTAGAACTTACCTTCGGTCTGGTGGGGGGGCTTAGAAGCCCACCTCCCCAAGGCTTTGGCGCGCACATGCTGCACCGTCCGCCTGCCAGCCGGCATAATATACCCACCCCGAACCCAAAAGGGTTTATTGGGCATTTCAAGTCTCATTCATAACCCCTCAGCCCCAGCCGGATGGTGCCCCTCCCCAATTCGGTTAGACACCCCCAATTTAGAGGATTTCTTCGGCCTGGTGGGGGCCGTTAGAGGCTCACCTCCCCGAGGCTTTGGCGCGCACATGCTGCACCGTCCGCCTGCCAGCCGGCATTACATACCCACCCCGAACCCAAAAGGGTTTATTGGGCATTTCCTCGTCGTTTGTGACCCCTCCGTCCCCAATGCCGCTACATCAATGGGGGGGCGGGTGTTCAGAAACATGGAGGGTGCGGGTCGGCACTTGCGGTCTGCTCTTTCGGTCTGCTGGCTGCCACTTCTCAAGTCGTTCATTCCAGTGCCAAACCCGCACCCCCTTCCCCCCCATTGATGTAGCGGGGCAGGCTCCTGTGCTGAACAATGGCGTTTCCCACACGCTCTCCCCATCCGCAGCAGTCCCCCTGCCGCTGCAAACAGCCACCCTCGATACCGCACACGTGCCCAGGGCCCAGACGTGGACCCCAGTCGCCAGCCCGCCACAAGCCCTCCAGCCCTGCCGGCTGGGAGCCCCGGGGGACATCTATGTTCCCCCAAACACGCGCCATGCTGTCACACACTGCGCCGACGCACGCACTAACCGACCTACCGTACCCGTCAACCGCCACGGTCGCCGTAACCCCGCTGACGTGCGCCATCCGCCCCACCCGCGGGTCGCTTCGGTGTTGGACGGAGTAAGGGCCGCGGCGGTTACGCGAGCCCCCGCTCCGGATCTAGTACGAATTGGGGTCATTGCGTATGACGTGCGTACCTGAGGGCGAGGGGCTTATGCCGCGCGCTGGGGGGATGCGGCGTGGGCCTGTTAATGTCTTGGACAGCGAGCGGTAGCCGGTAGGTAGTGGTGCGCAAATCTCTGGCGTTGCAGGAGGGGTTGGCCCGTTGGTTGTCGCCGACAGGGTACAGGCGTACAGCTGTCGGTCTGCGGGGAAACGGACGACACAAAGGTGAGGGAGAACAGCGGCGACTGGTGAGGGGCAGCAGGCCACACAAGAGGGGTGGAGGAGTTGTGCAGGAGCTTGGGTGTGCCCGGACCGAGTAGTGATGCAGCTGCTCAACCCAGCTCAACAAAAGCATGCATGTTTGGTTGGCAGTAGCCGTTCACTCGACCACCGAGAAGCCTCGCTGGGTGCATGTCTCGTGATTTATGACCATTTGACAAGGGATGGGTAAACCGCGAAAAAAAACCGCGAATAGACCTGTGGAAGCACGCTTCGCGTATTGAGTGACAGCTGCAGAACGTGTCCCGCTTCCGCGCCCCTCAACATGCCCTAGCCGATATTGCATTCATGTCAATGCTTGCAGCCTTAACAGGAACCTTAAGCGGCCTCCTTGAATCAGCCACAGCACGGAAAACAACGACAGATGCTTCATCCCCGTTGCTTGCCCATACTCTTGCACATGTCGAGTTTGGCCCATAATCACCTTAACGTTGCGAGCCACCTCCTTCCAACAGCTATAGTTGTAGCGGCTCCAGCGGCGGCGGTCGTGGCGGCGGGGGCGGCGGCGGCGGTGGCGGCGGCGGGGGCGGCGGCGGGGGTGGTGGTAGCGGCCGGGCCGGTGGCGGCGGCGGGGTCGGTGGGGTAAGCGGGGGTGGCGGCGGTCGTGGCGGCGGCGGAGGTGGAGGCGGAGGTGGAGGCGGAGGTGTCGGCGGCGGCGGGGGCGACGGCGGGGGCGGCGGCGGGGGCGGCGGCGGCAGCAGGGCCGACGGCAGCAGGGGGGGCGGTGGTGGCGGGGGCGGCGGCGGGGGCGGTGGTGGTGGCGGCGGCGGTGGCAGCGGCGGTGGCGGCGAGGGCGGCGGGGGCGGTGGTGGCGGTGATGGCGGCGGCGCCGGTGCTGGCGGAGGTGGCGACGGCCGTGGCGGGGGTGGTGGCAGCGGCGGCGGAGGTGGAGGTGGCGGCGGCGGGGGCGGCGGCGGTCGTGGCGGCGGCGGAGGTGGAGGCGGAGGTGGAGGCGGAGGTGACGGCGGCGGCGGGGGCGACGGCGGGGGCGGCGGCGGGGGCGGCGGCGGCAGCGGGGCCGGCGGCGGCCGGGGGGGCGGGGGTGGCGGGGGCGGCGGCGGGGGCGGTGGTGGTGGCGGCGGTGGTGGCGGCGGCGGCGGCGGCGGAGGCGGCGGCGGCGGTGGAGGAGGCGGCGGTGGAGGAGGCGGCGGCGGCGGCGTTGGTGGTGGCGGCGGCGGCGGGGGAGGCGGCGGCGGCGGCGTTGGTGGTGGCGGCGGCGTTGGTGGTGGCGGCGGTGGCGGTGGTGGCGGCGGCGGTGGAGGCAGCGGCGGAGGCGGTTGAGGCGGCGGCGGCGGCGGTGGTGGCGGCGGCGGCGGGGGCGGGGTTGGCGGCGGCGGGGGCAGTGGTGGCGGCGGTGGTGGCGGCGGCGGGGGAGGCGGCAGCGGGGGCGGTGGAGGCGGCGGCGGTGGTGGCGGCGGCGGGGTTGGCGGCGGCAGTGGTCTCTACCCCTCCTCGTGCAAACGCAAGCCCTCAGGCACGAAGCAGTGCCAAGCCCGGGCGGTGGGCTCCGAGTCTCCACCCTTCCTCGCGCAAACGCAACCCATCAGGCACGAAGCGGTGCCAAGCCCGGGCGGTGGGCTCCGAGTCGCTACCCCTCCTCGCGCAAACGCAAGCCCTCAGGCACGAAGCAGTGCCCAGCCAGGGCGGTGGGCTCCGAGTCGCTACCCCTCCTCGCGCAAACGCAAGCCCTCAGGCACGAAGCAGTGCCAAGCCCGGGCGGTGGGCTCCGAGTCTCTACCCCTCCTCGCGCAAACGGAAGCCCTCAGGCACGAAGCAGTGCCCAGCCCGGGCGGTGGGGTCCGAGTCTCTACCCCTCCTCGCGCAAACGAAAGCCCTCAGGCACGAAGCGGTGCCAAGCCCGGGCGGTGGGCTCCGAGTTTTTTTTTTTTTTTTCTGCGAGGGACGTTACAAGGACTGGGAAAGCGAAGCCCAACGGGCAAGCCGAGCAAGACCGGCAAGCCGCAACAGCCTGGCAAGAAGCCCAAAAAACCACCGCAAGGAGCCAAGGAGAGAGAAAAAGCCAAGCAACGCCTAAACTCGCAGACAGGACAGGGACAGGGACGGGGGCAGCAAGGGGCCAGGAGCCACTGCTGCACGGGCGGCACACACGGCCACCCCTACCTCCAAGACACCGAGGAGGGAACTGAAACCAACACCAGGGCCCAACACCAGGGCCCAACACCAGGGCCAACACCACGGCCCAACACCAGGGCCAACCCCACAGCCCAACACCAGGGCCCAACACCAGGGCCCAAAACCAGAGCCAACACCACGGCCCAACACCAGGGCCAAAACCACGGCCCAACACCCGGGCCAGCACCACGGACCAACAACAGGGCCCGTCACCGGAGACAAGCCCCAGGGATGGGCAAAGGCCCCAACAGCGACCACAGCGACAACACAACCACAACCTGCACAACCTCAACAGCCAAGGGGCGAACCCTACACCCTGGGCGACAGCAACAGGAACAACAAACAAAACCGGGCAACCGCCGCAGCGAACCAGGGCAAACGAGCCCCCCCCCACCGGGGAGCACCAGAGAAAACAGAAAACCCACAGCACGCCCGAAGAGAACCCCGCACCACCGAAACCGCCTCCCAGAGCCACAAAAGCCGCAGGGACGGTGCCACACAAGCGCACCGGAGACAAACAACAACCGACCCCACCCTGGGGGCGTCCCCGCAAGACAGCAGGCCCGAAGACACACCTCCCTCCCAAGACACCCCGCACCGCAGGAACCTCACTCCCACGTCCCCCCGGCTCCCAAGAACCCCCACGGGCGCAGCAGGGGCAACACTGCCTGGCTGGAAGCCAGGGCACAAGCGCGCCGGCGACAAGACACCCGCAGACCCCACCCTGGGGGCGACCCCCGAACCGCACCTGCCTCCCACGGCGGCCTGCACCACACCAACCCTGCACCGAAGCCCCCCCGCCCCTCCCCAGTCCCCCCCCGAAACCCTCCCCAGACCCCCCGGCGCCACACGCACCCCACTCCCAAGAACCCCCCCCTCCAGGCCGCAGGGGCAGCACCGCCGGGACAGAGACCAAGGCACGAGAGCGCCAGCGACAAAACACCCACAGACCCCACACAGGGGGCGACCCCTCAAGACAGCAGCCTCCGAACCGCACCTGCCTCCCGCGGCAGCCTGCACCACACCAACCCTGCTCCTAAGCTCCCCCGACCCCCAAGACCCCCTCCGGCCCCACCCACAGCAAGCCCCGCACCGCACCCCCCTCCCTAGGCAACCCGCACCGCACTCCCCCCACCCTCGAGGCCCCTCGCACCCTAAGGACCTCAGACACCGAGATCCCCCACTCCCAACACCCCGCTCACGACGGCCCCGGCTGCCCTGTCAGCTGAGCTGCTGCCTGGCTGGGCTGCTGGGCGCTGATGGCTGACCCGGATGGGGAGACCTGCTGTGCTGCCTGGGCGCCCCCGGCGGGTGCCTGTGGTGCTGGGACCGGGGCCACCCGGGACAGATGAACCTGCAGACGCGGGCTGCTGCCAGCCACCCGCTGCACGGAGCAGAGGACGCCTTCATGCGCCCAGGAGGCTTCGAAGGCATCCAGCCGGCCGGGCTTCAGCTGTGCTGTGATGTGGCCCCGGGGCAGCCCCGCCAGAGTGTCCTCGGACAGCGCCGCCATGCTGAAATGTGCCCTCATGAGACGCTGCAGCTCCCCAATGACGCAGCCCACCACCGTGGCCGACGGATGGTCATCAGGCTCCGCCCTGTGGTAGTGGCCCCAGACCGCCCACAGCCAAGTGGCTCGAAGGGCTGCCCACAGCAGCTGCAGCCCAGGGCTGGTGGGGTAGGCCGGCCACCCTCCCGGCCAGTCTCCCAGCAGCACAGCCGGCTGTCTGAAAGGCAAGTCCGCGGCCCCGGAGACTGTTGCCCACAGCTCTGCCAGCCAAACCCGAGCTGCGGTGTAAGCCCCGCACTCCAAGAAGACGTGGGTCAGGCTGGCGACATGCAGGTTGCCGTCCACCGAGCAGCTAGGAGCAGAGCAGTGGGCACGCTGCGGCTGACCTTTGGAGGCCAGGTACACCCCGCACGGGAGCCGTCCATGGTGCAGCCGCCAGGCGAGCGCCTTGGCCCGGTTGCTTGCGGGGCAGTCCCACAGCCGCTGCCAGGCCCGCCGGCGGGCGAGGGGAGACATGCCAGCCGGGCCATCAGCTGCCGGGTCTGCCTCCGGGGCCGGCCCGGCGGGCGCCGACGGTCCGGCGGCAGCACCGGGGTCCTGCTGGTGCGGTGCCGCATGGCGGCTGCTAGGCTGGCTGACCGGGCTTGCAGCGGCCGAGGGCAGTGATGGGGGGGAGGAGCGGGGCCGCATCCAGCCGGGGCTGGGCGTGGGGTTCATGGCAAACCACCGGCTGCGGCTGGGCGCTTGCTGAGCCAGCCAGTGTTGGTGCCAGCGGGCCTCCTGTTGCTGTAGCTGGCTGTGCGGCTGCTCGGGCCACGCCGCGGGCATGAGGGGCTCCGTGTCCTGGTCCCGGCCCCAGCTGTGACCGCGGGCGGTGAGGCGGTGGCGCACCTCACTCACTGTGTAGTGGATGAGGGGCAGCGTGCCGTGGCCGTGGCTGAGGGGGTAGCACTGGACCGAGTCCCAAAGCCCCAGCAGCTGGTATTCCACTGGCCATGAGGAGGCGCGTTGGGCCGGGGGCGCCTCGCTGTATCGCTGATGGTCCTCCAAGGTCCAGTGTCGGCGCGGCTTGCGGCCCGGCAGCACGCAGGCTGCAGGCCAGTCGGCGTCCCCTGCTGCTCCGGCCTGCTCACTGTCTGGGGGCACCAAGCGGCCGTTGGGCAGGACAGCCCACAAGACTCCCGTAGGGCTGCGTACCCGGCTGCCATCGGGCGACAGGAGCCAGTCGGGCGCCATAGGAAGATCAGGGTCCAGGGGGTCGGCTGGCAGCAGTCTCCGCCAGTCGGCTGGGATGGCCCCAAGGACCGCCTGCATGAGGGGTTCGTGCTGGGTCATGGGCGACGCTGCACGGAGCTCGGCCAGGGTGCGGGGTCCCAGGTGGGCGGTCCCAGCCGGCGGGGTGAAGGGCTGGTCGGTGGCGGGGTCACGCAGGGCTGCATTGAAGAAGAGGGGCTCATGCAGGATGGCACGCGCGTCCGTGGTCTCTGGGTAGGCCAGCCGGGTCGGGAGCGAGGAGCGGTAGGACTGCACCAGGCTGGCAATGAACGTAGGCAGGCTGGGGGGCGGTTCCGCCGTGCCATACACCCAGCCCCACCCAGTGGTCCCATCCGGCCTGTACTCGTCGAGCAGACCCCGCATGATCTGCTTCCATGGCTGCTGGCCGGGCTGAGCGAGCTGGGCGAGGGGCTTCGCATGCAGGGCGACCATGAATGCGTCGAGGTCGAGATGGCCGACACCGCCACAGTCGTGATCCTGGCAGGCGATCTCCGGGCCAGGCTTCAGCAGGGCCCGTCCGTGGCACACCAGGGACGCGTCTTCCTCCAGGAGCGACCAGGCCACAAAGCCGTCGATATGCTTGCGGAGAGCCGCCAGCTGGGGTGGGGTGGGGCGGATGATGGAGAGGTGGGCTCCGAGTCTCTACCCCTCCTCGCGCAAACGAAAGCCCTCAGGCACGAAGCGGTGCCAAGCCCGGGCGGTGGGCTCCGAGTCGCTACCCCTCCTCGCGCAAACGCAAGCCCTCAGGCACGAAGCGGTGCCAAGCCCGGGCGGTGGGCTCCGAGTCGCTACCCCTCCTCGCGCAAACGCAAGCCCTCAGGCACGAAGCGGTGCCAAGCCCGGGCGGTGGGCTCCGAGTCTCTACCCCTCCTCGCGCAAACGCAACCCATCAGGCACGAAGCGGTGCCAAGCCCGGGCGGTGGGCTCCGAGTCTCTACCCCTCCTCGTGCAAACGCAAGCCCTCAGGCACGAAGCGGTGCCAAGCCCGGGCGGTGGGCTCCGAGTCGCTACCCCTCCTCGCGCAAACGAAAGCCCTCAGGCACGAAGCGGTGCCAAGCCCGGGCGGTGGGCTCCGAGTCGCTACCCCTCCTCGCGCAAACGCAAGCCCTCAGGCACGAAGCGGTGCCAAGCCCGGGCGGTGGGCTCCGAGTCGCTACCCCTCCTCGCGCAAACGCAAGCCCTCAGGCACGAAGCGGTGCCAAGCCCGGGCGGTGGGCTCCGAGTCTCTACCCCTCCTCGCGCAAACGCAACCCATCAGGCACGAAGCAGTGCCAAGCCCGGGCGGTGGGCTCCGAGTCTCTACCCCTCCTCGCGCAAACGCAACCCATCAGGCACGAAGCGATGCCAAGCCCGGGCGGTGGGCTCCGAGTCGCTCCCCCTCCTCGCGCAAACGAAAGCCCTCAGGCACGAAGCGGTGCCAAGCCCGGGCGGTGGGCTCCGAGTCGCTACCCCTCCTCGCGCAAACGCAAGCCCTCAGGCACGAAGCAGTGCCCAGCCCGGGCGGTGGGCTCCGAGTCGCTACCCCTCCTCGCGCAAACGCAAGCCCTCAGGCACGAAGCAGTGCCCAGCCAGGGCGGTGGGCTCCGAGTCTCCACCCCTCCTCGCGCAAACGCAAGCCCTCAGGCACGAAGCGGTGCCAAGCCCGGGCGGTGGGCTCCGAGTCTCCACCCCTCCTCACGCAAAATCAACCCATCAGGCACGAAGCAGTGCCAAGCCCGGGCGGTGGGCTCCGAGTCTCTACCCCTCCTCGTGCAAACGCAACCCATCAGGCACGAAGCGGTGCCAAGCCCGGGCGGTGGGCTCCGAGTCTCTACCCCTCCTCGCGCAAACGAAAGCCCTCAGGCACGAAGCAGTGCCACGCCCGGGCGGTGGGCTCCGAGTCTCTACCACTCCTCGCGCAAACGCAAGCCCTCAGGCACAAAGCAGTGCCACGCCCGGGCGGTGGGCTCCGAGTCTCTACCACTCCTCGCGCAAACGCAACCCATCAGGCACGAAGCAGTGCCACGCCCGGGCGGTGGGCTCCGAGTCTCTACCACTCCTCGCGCAAACGCAACCCATCAGGCACGAAGCGATGCCAAGCCCGGGCGGTGGGCTCCGAGTCGCTCCCCCTCCTCGCGCAAACGAAAGCCCTCAGGCACGAAGCGGTGCCAAGCCCGGGCGGTGGGCTCCGAGTCGCTACCCCTCCTCGCGCAAACGCAAGCCCTCAGGCACGAAGCAGTGCCCAGCCAGGGCGGTGGGCTCCGAGTCTCCACCCCTCCTCGCGCAAACGCAAGCCCTCAGGCACGAAGCGGTGCCAAGCCCGGGCGGTGGGCTCCGAGTCTCCACCCCTCCTCACGCAAAATCAACCCATCAGGCACGAAGCAGTGCCAAGCCCGGGTGGTGGGCTCCGAGTCTCTACCCCTCCTCGCGCAAACGCAACCCATCAGGCACGAAGCGGTGCCACGCCCGGGCGGTGGGCTCCGAGTCTCTACCCCTCCTCGCGCAAACGCAAGCCCTCAGGCACGAAGCGGTGCCAAGCCCGGGCGGTTGGCTCCTAGTCTATACCCCTCCTCGCGCAAACGCAACCCATCAGGCACGAAGCGGTGCCACGCCCGGGCGGTGGGCTCCGAGTCTCTACCCCTCCTCGCGCAAACGCAAGCCCTCAGGCACGAAGCAGTTTTTTTTTTTTTGCACGAAGCAGTGCCCAGCCAGGGCGGTGGGCTCCGAGTCTCCACCCCTCCTCGCGCAAACGCAAGCCCTCAGGCACGAAGCGGTGCCAAGGCCGGGCTGTGGGCTCCGTCGACGGCGGCGAGGGGCTTGGCGGCTCCGGTGACGGCAGCGAGGGGCTGGGCGTTGCAGGCAACGGAAGCGAGGGGCTGGGCGGCGCAGGCGATGGCGGCAAGGGGCTGGGCGGCTCCGGCGACGGCAGCGAGAAGCTGGGAGGCGGCGGCGACGTCGGCGGTGTGGGGCTGGGCGGCTCCCGCGACGGCGGCTAGAAACTGGGCGGCGGCGGCGATGGCGACGAGGGGCTGGGCGGCTCCAGCGACGGCGGCGAAGGGCTGGGCGGCTCCGGCGACGGAAGCGAGGGGCTGGGCGGCGGCGGCGGCGGCTCCGGCGACGGCGGCGAGAAGCTTGGAGGCGGCGGCGGTGGCGGCGGTGGCGGCGGTGGCGGGGGCGGCGGCGAGGGCGGTGGTGGCGGCGGGGGTGGCGGAGTTGGCGGCGGGGGGGGGGGCGGAGGCGGAGGCGGCGGTGGGGCGGGAGGCGCGCGCGGCGGAGGCGGCGGGGGCGGTGATGGCGGCGGCGGGGGCGGCGGCGTTGGTGGCGGCGATGGTGGCGGTGGTGGTGTGGGCGGTGGTGGGGGGCGCGGTGGCGGAGGCGGCGGCGGTGGTGGCGGCGGCGGTGGAGGCGGCGGCGGTGGTGGCGGTGGTGGCGGCGGCGGGGGAGGCGGCGGCGGTGGTGGTGGCGGCGGGGGCGGTGGTGGCAGCGGCGGCGGCGGCGGGGGCGGCGGGGGCGGTGGCGGCGGCGGCGGCTCCGTCGACGGCGGCGAGGGGCTTGGCGGCTCCGTCGACGGCGGCGAGCGGCCTCTGGGTATTCCATCCTGCTCTCCGTGACGCCGAGCCGAGTGTGAGCTCCTCGCGTGGGGGCCAGGGGAGGGAAATGGGGACATACAACGAGGGGTCAAGGACAAAACCAAGGGGACAGGGGAAACAGGGAGGATGATGAGGACAGTAAAGTAGGAAATGGATACCGTCCATGGGGATGAGCTTGACCTCGAGGACGGGGCACGCAAGAGGGCAAAACGTCGAGACCTTAAGCCACCCCCCCTGCATCCCGCCATCACCACGCCTCGGCAACAGAGGTACGGCACCCGAAGCGGTTTCAGTGTACAGCAGGCGGTACGTGAATGCCGCGACACAGCCTGCGACTAGCACAGCACGCCTAGGGGAAACACAAATGCCTCCCGAGCCCCCCACCCGACAACGCTAGAAAGCATGCAGCAAGCTGACAGCCGGTGCCCAACCCCCAGGACCTGGACACATGCACGGGAGGGCCGCCATCTGCTACAGCGGGGAGTCAACCGCAGGGGAGGAGAGCGTCTAGGAAACCCCATCGTTCAGCACAGGATCTGCCCACCATCCGACTGGCCTCCCAATTCTTCGGTCTGGTGGGGGGGCTTAGAAGCCCACCTCCCCAAGGCTTTGGCGCGCACATGCTGCACCGTCCGCCTGCCAGCCGGCATAATATACCCACCCCGAACCCAAAAGGGTTTATTGGGCATTTCAAGTCTCATTCATAACCCCTCAGCCCCAGCCGGATGGTGCCCCTCCCCAATTCGGTTAGACACCCCCAATTTAGAGGATTTCTTCGGCCTGGTGGGGGCCGTTAGAGGCTCACTTCCCCGAGGCTTTGGCGCGCACATGCTGCACCGTCCGCCTGCCAGCCGGCATTACATACCCACCCCGAACCCAAAAGGGTTTATTGGGCATTTCCTCGTCGTTTGTGACCCCTCCGTCCCCAATGCCGCTACATCAATGGGGGGGCGGGTGTTCAGAAACACGGAGGGTGCGGGTCGGCACTTGCGGTCTGCTCTTTCGGTCTGCTGGCTGCCACTTCTCAAGTCGTTCATTCCAGTGCCAAACCCGCACCCCCTTCCCCCCCATTGATGTAGCGGGGCAGGCTCCTGTGCTGAACAATGGCGTTTCCCACACGCTCTCCCCATCCGCAGCAGTCCCCCTGCCGCTGCAAACAGCCGCCCTCGATACCGCACACGTGCCCAGGGCCCAGACGTGGACCCCAGTCGCCAGCCCGCCACAAGCCCTCCAGCCCTGCCGGCTGGGAGCCCCGGGGGACATCTATGTTCCCCCAAACACGCGCCATGCTGTCACACACTGCGCCGACGCACGCACTAACCGACCTACCGTACCCGTCAACCGCCACGGTCGCCGTAACCCCGCTGACGTGCGCCATCCGCCCCACCCGCGGGTCGCTTCGGTGTTGGACGGAGTAAGGGCCGCGGCGGTTACGCGAGCCCCCGCTCCGGATCTAGTACGAATTGGGGTCATTGCGTATGACGTGCGTACCTGAGGGCGAGGGGCTTATGCCGCGCGCTGGGGGGATGCGGCGTGGGCCTGTTAATGTCTTGGACAGCGAGCGGTAGCCGGTAGGTAGTGGTGCGCAAATCTCTGGCGTTGCAGGAGGGGTTGGCCCGTTGGTTGTCGCCGACAGGGTACAGGCGTACAGCTGTCGGTCTGCGGGGAAACGGACGACACAAAGGTGAGGGAGAACAGCGGCGACTGGTGAGGGGCAGCAGGCCACACAAGAGGGGTGGAGGAGTTGTGCAGGAGCTTGGGTGTGCCCGGACCGAGTAGTGATGCAGCTGCTCAACCCAGCTCAACAAAAGCATGCATGTTTGGTTGGCAGTAGCCGTTCACTCGACCACCGAGAAGCCTCGCTGGGTGCATGTCTCGTGATTTATGACCATTTGACAAGGGATGGGTAAACCGCGAAAAAAAACCGCGAATAGACCTGTGGAAGCACGCTTCGCGTATTGAGTGACAGCTGCAGAACGTGTCCCGCTTCCGCGCCCCTCAACATGCCCTAGCCGATATTGCATTCATGTCAATGCTTGCAGCCTTAACAGGAACCTTAAGCGGCCTCCTTGAATCAGCCACAGCACGGAAAACAACGACAGATGCTTCATCCCCGTTGCTTGCCCATACTCTTGCACATGTCGAGTTTGGCCCATAATCACCTTAACGTTGCGAGCCACCTCCTTCCAACAGCTATAGTTGTAGCGGCTCCAGCGGCGGCGGTCGTGGCGGCGGGGGCGGCGGCGGCGGTGGCGGCGGCGGGGGCGGCGGCGGGGGTGGTGGTAGCGGCCGGGCCGGTGGCGGCGGCGGGGTCGGTGGGGTAAGCGGGGGTGGCGGCGGTCGTGGCGGCGGCGGAGGTGGAGGCGGAGGTGGAGGCGGAGGTGTCGGCGGCGGCGGGGGCGACGGCGGGGGCGGCGGCGGGGGCGGCGGCGGCAGCAGGGCCGACGGCAGCAGGGGGGGCGGTGGTGGCGGGGGCGGCGGCGGGGGCGGTGGTGGTGGCGGCGGCGGTGGCAGCGGCGGGGGCGGCGTGGGCGGCGGGGGCGGTGGTGGCGGTGATGGCGGCGGCGCCGGTGCTGGCGGAGGTGGCGACGGCCGTGGCGGGGGTGGTGGCAGCGGCGGCGGAGGTGGAGGTGGCGGCGGCGGGGGCGGCGGCGGTCGTGGCGGCGGCGGAGGGGGGGGCGGCGGTGGAGGCGGAGGTGACGGCGGCGGCGGGGGCGACGGCGGGGGCGGCGGCGGGGGCGGCGGCGGCGGCTGGGCCGGCGGCGGCGGGGGGGGCGGGGGGGGCGGGGGCGGCGGCGGGGGCGGTGGTGGTGGCGGCGGTGGTGGCGGCGGCAGCGGCGGCGGTGGTGGCGGCGGCGGTGGAGGAGGCGGCGGTGGAGGTGGCGGCGGCGGCGGCGTGGGGGGTGGCGGCGGGGGGGGGGGGGGGGGGGGCGGCGGCGTTGGTGGTGGCGGCGGCGTTGGTGGTGGCGGCGGTGGCGGTGGTGGCGGCGGCGGTGGAGGCAGCGGCGGAGGCGGTTGAGGCGGCGGCGGCGGCGGTGGTGGCGGCGGCGGCGGGGGCGGGGTTGGCGGCGGCGGGGGCAGTGGTGGCGGCGGTGGTGGCGGCGGCGGGGGAGGCGGCAGCGGGGGCGGTGGAGGCGGCGGCGGTGGTGGCGGCGGCGGGGTTGGCGGCGGCAGTGGTCTCTACCCCTCCTCGTGCAAACGCAAGCCCTCAGGCACGAAGCAGTGCCAAGCCCGGGCGGTGGGCTCCGAGTCTCCACCCTTCCTCGCGCAAACGCAACCCATCAGGCACGAAGCGGTGCCAAGCCCGGGCGGTGGGCTCCGAGTCGCTACCCCTCCTCGCGCAAACGCAAGCCCTCAGGCACGAAGCAGTGCCCAGCCAGGGCGGTGGGCTCCGAGTCGCTACCCCTCCTCGCGCAAACGCAAGCCCTCAGGCACGAAGCAGTGCCAAGCCCGGGCGGTGGGCTCCGAGTCTCTACCCCTCCTCGCGCAAACGGAAGCCCTCAGGCACGAAGCAGTGCCCAGCCCGGGCGGTGGGGTCCGAGTCTCTACCCCTCCTCGCGCAAACGAAAGCCCTCAGGCACGAAGCGGTGCCAAGCCCGGGCGGTGGGCTCCGAGTCGCTCCCCCTCCTCGCGCAAACGAAAGTTCTCAGGCACGAAGCGATGCCAAGCCCGGGCGGTGGGCTCCGAGTCTCTACCCCTCCTCGTGCAAACGCAAGCCCTCAGGCACGAAGCGGTGCCAAGCCCGGGCGGTGGGCTCCGAGTCTCTACCCCTCCTCGCGCAAACGCAAGCCCTCAGGCACGAAGCGGTGCCAAGCCCGGGCGGTGGGCTCCGAGTCGCTACCCCTCCTCGCGCAAACGCAAGCCCTCAGGCACGAAGCAGTGCCCAGCCAGGGCGGTGGGCTCCGAGTCGCTACCCCTCCTCGCGCAAACGCAAGCCCTCAGGCACGAAGCAGTGCCAAGCCCGGGCGGTGGGCTCCGAGTCTCTACCCCTCCTCGCGCAAACGGAAGCCCTCAGGCACGAAGCAGTGCCCAGCCCGGGCGGTGGGGTCCGAGTCTCTACCCCTCCTCGCGCAAACGAAAGCCCTCAGGCACGAAGCGGTGCCAAGCCCGGGCGGTGGGCTCCGAGTCGCTCCCCCTCCTCGCGCAAACGAAAGTTCTCAGGCACGAAGCGATGCCAAGCCCGGGCGGTGGGCTCCGAGTCTCTACCCCTCCTCGTGCAAACGCAAGCCCTCAGGCACGAAGCGGTGCCAAGCCCGGGCGGTGGGCTCCGAGTCTCTACCCCTCCTCGCGCAAACGCAAGCCCTCAGGCACGAAGCGGTGCCAAGCCCGGGCGGTGGGCTCCGAGTCGCTACCCCTCCTCGCGCAAACGCAAGCCCTCAGGCACGAAGCGGTGCCAAGCCCGGGCGGTGGGCTCCGAGTCGCTACCCCTCCTCGCGCAAACGCAAGCCCTCAGGCACGAAGTGGTGCCAAGCCCGGGCGGTGGGCTCCGAGTCTCTACCCCTCCTCGCGCAAACGCAACCCATCAGGCACGAAGCGGTGCCAAGCCCGGGCGGTGGGCTCCGAGTCTCTACCCCTCCTCGCGCAAACGCAAGCCCTCAGGCACGAAGCGGTGCCAAGCCCGGGCGGTGGGCTCCGAGTCGCTACCCCTCCTCGCGCAAACGCAAGCCCTCAGGCACGAAGCGGTGCCAAGCCCGGGCGGTGGGCTCCGAGTCTCTACCCCTCCTCGCGCAAACGCAAGCCCTCAGGCACGAAGCGGTGCCAAGCCCGGGCGGTGGGCTCCGAGTCGCTACCCCTCCTCGCGCAAACGCAAGCCCTCAGGCACGAAGCGGTGCCAAGCCCGGGTGGTGGGCTCCGAGTCGCTACCCCTCCTCGCGCAAACGCAAGCCCTCAGGCACGAAGCGGTGCCAAGCCCGGGCGGTGGGCTCCGAGTCTCTACCCCTCCTCGCGCAAACGCAACCCATCAGGCACGAAGCGGTGCCAAGCCCGGGCGGTGGGCTCCGAGTCTCTACCCCTCCTCGCGCAAACGCAAGCCCTCAGGCACGAAGCAGTGCCAAGCCCGGGCGGTGGGCTCCGAGTCTCTACCCCTCCTCGCGCAAACGCAAGCCCTCAGGCACGAAGCAGTGCCCAGCCCGGGCGGTGGGGTCCGAGTCTCCACCCCTCCTCGCGCAAACGCAAGCCCTCAGGCACGAAGCAGTGCCAAGCCTGGGCGGTGGGCTCCGAGTCTCCACCCCTCCTCGCGCAAACGCAAGCCCTCAGGCACGAAGCGGTGCCAAGCCCGGGCGGTGGGCTCCGAGTCTCCACCCCTCCTCGCGCAAACGCAAGCCCTCAGGCACGAAGCGGTGCCAAGCCCGGGCGGTGGGCTCCGAGTCTCCACCCCTCCTCGCGCAAACGCAAGCCCTCAGGCACGAAGCGGTGCCAAGCCCGGGCGGTGGGCTCCGAGTCGCTACCCCTCCTCGCGCAAACGCAAGCCCTCAGGCACGAAGCGGTGCCAAGCCTGGGCGGTGGGCTCCGAGTCGCTACCCCTCCTCGCGCAAACGCAAGCCCTCAGGCACGAAGCGTTGCCAAGCCCGGGCGGTGGGCTCCGAGTCTCTACCCCTCCTCGTGCAAACGCAAGCCCTCAGGCACGAAGCAGTGCCCAGCCCGGGCGGTGGGCTCCGAGTCTCCACCCCTCCTCGCGCAAACGCAAGCCCTCAGGCACGAAGCGGTGCCAAGCCCGGGCGGTGGGCTCCGAGTCTCCACCCCTCCTCAGGCAAAATCAACCCATCAGGCACGAAGCAGTGCCAAGCCCGGGCGGTGGGCTCCGAGTCTCTACCACTCCTCGCGCAAACACAACCCATCAGGCACGAAGCGGTGCCAAGCCCGGGCGGTGGGCTCCGAGTCTCTACCCCTCCTCGCGCAAACGAAAGCCCTCAGGCACGAAGCAGTGCCACGCCCGGGCGGTGGGCTCCGAGTCTCTACCACTCCTCGCGCAAACGCAAGCCCTCAGGCACGAAGCAGTTTTTTTTTTTTTTTTTTAATTCCGGAGGAACCCCGACTCGGGACATGGGACACACATGTTGTCTGGCGGCTCCACTGATGCTGCCACTTCTGCTGAGTAGCTAGCGTGCCAGGCTTCTGGGCGACTCCAAGGGCCAGCTGGATGGTGCTGATGACGGTATGATGAGTCTTGTAAACCTCCGGACGTGACATGGACAGGGGTGGGCACCCCGGGCAGTGCCACGCCCGGGCGGTGGGCTCCGAGTCTCTACCACTCCTCGCGCAAACGCAACCCATCAGGCAAGAAGCAGTGCCTCGCCCGGGCGGTGGGCTCCGAGTCTCTACCCCTCCTCGCGCAAACGCAAGCCCTCAGGCACGAAGCGGTGCCAAGCCCGGGCGGTGGGCTCCGAGTCTCCAGCCCTCCTCACGCAAAATCAACCCATCAGGCACGAAGCAGTGCCAAGCCCGGGCGGTGGGCTCCGAGTCTCTACCCCTCCTCGCGCAAACGCAACCCATCAGGCACGAAGCGGTGCCAAGCCCGGGCGGTGGGCTCCGAGTCGCTACCCCTCCTCGCGCAAACGCAAGCCCTCAGGCACGAAGCAGTGCCCAGCCAGGGCGGTGGGCTCCGAGTCTCCACCCCTCCTCGCGCAAACGCAAGCCCTCAGGCACGAAGCAGTGCCCAGCCAGGGCGGTGGGCTCCGAGTCTCCACCCCTCCTCGCGCAAACGCAAGCCCTCAGGCACGAAGCGGTGCCAAGCCCGGGCGGTGGGCTCCGAGTCTCCACCCCTCCTCACGCAAAATCAACCCATCAGGCACGAAGCAGTGCCAAGCCCGGGTGGTGGGCTCCGAGTCTCTACCCCTCCTCGCGCAAACGCAACCCATCAGGCACGAAGCGGTGCCAAGCCCGGGCGGTGGGCTCCGAGTCTCTACCCCTCCTCGCGCAAACGAAAGCCCTCAGGCACGAAGCGATGCCAAGCCATTGCGGTTGGCTCCTAGTCTATACCCCTCCTCGCGCAAACGCAACCCATCAGGCACGAAGCGGTGCCAAGCCCGGGCGGTGGGCTCCGAGTCTCTACCCCTCCTCGCGCAAACGCAAGCCCTCAGGCACGAAGCAGTGCCCAGCCAGGGCGGTGGGCTCCGAGTCTCCACCCCTCCTCGCGCAAACGCAAGCCCTCAGGCACGAAGCGGTGCCAAGGCCGGGCGGTGGGCTCCGAGTCTCTACCCCTCCTCGCGTAAACGCAACCCATCAGGCACGAAGCAGTGCCAAGCCCGGGCGGTGGGCTCCGAGTCTATACCCCTCTCGGCGCAAAAATGCAAGCCCTCAGGCACGAAGCGGTGCCAAGCCTGGGAGGTGGGCTCCGAGTCTCTACCCCTCCTCGCGCAAACGAAAGCCCTCAGGCACGAAGCGATGCCAAGCCCGGGCGGTGGGCTCCAAGTCGCTACCCCTCCTCGCGCAAATGCAAGCCCTCAGGCACGAAGCGGTGCCAAGCCATGGCGGTGGGCTCCGAGTCTCTACCCCTCCTCGCGCAAACGCAACCCATCAGGCACGAAGCAGTGCCGAGCCATTGCGGTGGGCTCCGAGTCTCCACCCCTCCTCGCGCAAACGCAACCCATCAGGCACAAAGCAGTGCCAAGCCTGGGCGGTGGGCTCCGAGTCTCTACCCCTCCTCGCGCAAACGCAAGCCCTCAGGCACGAAGCGATGCCAAGCCCGGGCGGTGGGCTCCGAGTCGCTACCCCTCCTCGCGCAAACGCAAGCCCTCAGGCACGAAGCGGTGCCAAGCCATGGCGGTGGGCTCCGAGTCTCTACCCCTCCTCGCGCAAACGCAACCCATCAGGCACGAAGCAGTGCCAAGCCCGGGCGGTGGGCTCCGAGTCTCTACCCCTCCTCGCGCAAACGCAAGCCCTCAGGCACGAAGCAGTGCCAAGCCCGGGCGGTGGGCTCCGAGTCTCCACCCCTCCTCGCGCAAACGCAAGCCCTCAGGCACGAAGCGGCCAAGCCCGGGCGGTGGGCTCCGAGTCTCCCCCCCTCCTCGCGCAAACGCAAGCCCTCAGGCACGAAGCGGTGCCAAGCCCGGGCGGTGGGCTCCGAGTCGCTACCCCTCCTCGCGCAAACGCAAGCCCTCAGGCACGAAGCAGTGCCCAGCCAGGGCGGTGGGCTCCGAGTCTCCACCCCTCCTCGCGCAAACGCAAGCCCTCAGGCACGAAGCGGTGCCAAGCCCGGGCGGTGGGCTCCGAGTCTCCACCCCTCCTCACGCAAAATCAACCCATCAGGCACGAAGCAGTGCCAAGCCCGGGCGGTGGGCTCCGAGTCTCTACCCCTCCTCGCGCAAACGCAACCCATCAGGCACGAAGCGGTGCCAAGCCCGGGCGGTGGGCTCTGAGTCTCTACCCCTCCTCGCGCAAACGAAAGCCCTCAGGCACGAAGCGATGCCAAGCCATTGCGGTTGGCTCCTAGTCTATACCCCTCCTCGCGCAAACGCAACCCATCAGGCACGAAGCGGTGCCAAGCCCGGGCGGTGGGCTCCGAGTCTCTACCCCTCCTCGCGTAAACGCAACCCATCAGGCACGAAGCAGTACCAAGCCCGGGCGGTGGGCTCCGAGTCGCACCCCCCCCCCGGCGCAAACGCAACCCATCAGGCACGAAGCAGTGCCAAGCCCGGGCGGTGGGCTCCGAGTCTCTACCCCTCCTCGCGCAAACGGAAGCCCTCAGGCACGAAGCAGTGCCAAGCCCGGGCGGTGGGCTCCGAGTCTCTTCCCCTCTCGGCGCAAAAATGCAAGCCCTCAGGCACGAAGCAGTGCCAAGCCCGGGCGGTGGGCTCCGAGTCTATACCCCTCTCGGCGCAAAAATGCAAGCCCTCAGGCACGAAGCGGTGCCAAGCCTGGGAGGTGGGCTCCGAGTCTCTACCCCTCCTCGTGCAAACGCAAGCCCTCAGGCACGAAGCAGTGCCACGCCCGGGCGGTGGGCTCCGAGTCTCTACCCCTCCACGCGCAAACGCAACCCATCAGGCACGAAGCAGTGCCAAGCCCGGGCGGTGGGCTCCAAGTCTCTACCCCTCCACGCGCAAACGCAAGCCCTCAGGCACGAAGCAGTGCCAAGCCATGGCGGTGGGCTCCGAGTCGCACCTCCCCCCGGCGCAAACGCAACCCATCAGGCATCGAGTTCTAGGTCGCCTTCGCCGGCATCGCCGGCAGCACAGCAGGTCTCCCCATCCGGGTCAGCCATCAGCGCCCAGCCCAGCCAGGCAGCAGCTCAGCTGACAGGGCAGCCGGGGCCGTCGTGAGCGGGGTGTTGGGAGTGGGGGATCTCGGTGTCTGAGGTCCTTAGGGTGCGAGGGGCCTCGAGGGTGGGGGGAGTGCGGTGCGGGTTGCCTAGGGAGGGGGGTGCGGTGCGGGGCTTGCTGTGGGTGGGGCCGGAGGGGGTCTTGGGGGTCGGGGGAGCTTAGGAGCAGGGTTGGTGTGGTGCAGGCTGCCGCGGGAGGCAGGTGCGGTTCGGAGGCTGCTGTCTTGAGGGGTCGCCCCCTGTGTGGGGTCTGTGGGTGTTTTGTCGCTGGCGCTCTCGTGCCTTGGTCTCTGTCCCGGCGGTGCTGCCCCTGCGGCCTGGAGGGGGGGGTTCTTGGGAGTGGGGTGCGTGTGGCGCCGGGGGGTCTGGGGAGGGTTTCGGGGGGGGGACTGGGGAGGGGCGGGGGGGCTTCGGTGCAGGGTTGGTGTGGTGCAGGCCGCCGTGGGAGGCAGGTGCGGTTCGGGGGTCGCCCCCAGGGTGGGGTCTGCGGGTGTCTTGTCGCCGGCGCGCTTGTGCCCTGGCTTCCAGCCAGGCAGTGTTGCCCCTGCTGCGCCCGTGGGGGTTCTTGGGAGCCGGGGGGACGTGGGAGTGAGGTTCCTGCGGTGCGGGGTGTCTTGGGAGGGAGGTGTGTCTTCGGGCCTGCTGTCTTGCGGGGACGCCCCCAGGGTGGGGTCGGTTGTTGTTTGTCTCCGGTGCGCTTGTGTGGCACCGTCCCTGCGGCTTTTGTGGCTCTGGGAGGCGGTTTCGGTGGTGCGGGGTTCTCTTCGGGCGTGCTGTGGGTTTTCTGTTTTCTCTGGTGCTCCCCGGTGGGGGGGGGCTCGTTTGCCCTGGTTCGCTGCGGCGGTTGCCCGGTTTTGTTTGTTGTTCCTGTTGCTGTCGCCCAGGGTGTAGGGTTCGCCCCTTGGCTGTTGAGGTTGTGCAGGTTGTGGTTGTGTTGTCGCTGTGGTCGCTGTTGGGGCCTTTGCCCATCCCTGGGGCTTGTCTCCGGTGACGGGCCCTGTTGTTGGTCCGTGGTGCTGGCCCGGGTGTTGGGCCGTGGTTTTGACCCTGGTGTTGGGCCGTGGTGTTGGCTCTGGTTTTGGGCCCTGGTGTTGGGCCCTGGTGTTGGGCTGTGGGGTTGGCCCTGGTGTTGGGCCGTGGTGTTGGCCCTGGTGTTGGGCCCTGGGGTTTGGCCCTGGTGTTGGGCCCTGGTGTTGGTTTCAGTTCCCTCCTCGGGTGTCTTGGAGGTAGGGGTGGCCGTGTGTGCCGCCCGTGCAGCAGTGGCTCCTGGCCCCTTGCTGCCCCCGTCCCTGTCCCTGTCCTGTCTGCGAGTTTAGGCGTTGCTTGGCTTTTTCTCTCTCCTTGGCTCCTTGCGGTGGTTTTTTGGGCTTCTTGCCAGGCTGTTGCGGCTTGCCGGTCTTGCTCGGCTTGCCCGTTGGGCTTCGCTTTCCCAGTCCTTGTAACGTCCCTCGCAGAAAAAAAAAAAGGCACGAAGCAGTGCCAAGCCCGGGCGGTGGGCTCCGAGTCTCTACCCCTCCTCGCGCGAACGCAAGCCCTCAGGCACGAAGCAGTGCCAAGCCCGGGCGGTGGGCTCCGAGTCTCTACCCCTCTCGGCGCAAAAATGCAAGCCCTCAGGCACGAAGCAGTGCCAAGCCCGGGCGGTGGGCTCCGAGTCGCACCCCCCCCCCCGGCGCAAACGCAACCCATCAGGCACGAAGCAGTGCCAAGCCCGGGCGGTGGGCTCCGAGTCTCTACCACTCCTCGCGCAAACGCAACCCATCAGGCACGAAGCAGTGCCAAGCCCGGGCGGTGGGCTACGAGTCTCTACCCCTCCTCGCGCAAACGCAACCCATCAGGCACGAAGCGATGCCAAGCCCGGGTGGTGGGCTCCGAGTCGCTACCCCTTCTCGCGCAAACGCAAGCCCTCAGGCACGAAGCGGTTTTTGGGCGGGGCCCCAGCGCGAAGCGCCCAGGGGGGCCCCGCCCTGTAGGATTGCCCATGTCCGTGGGTTCTGGGTTCTGGGTTCTGGGTTCTGGGTTCTGGGTTCTGGGTTCTGGGTAATTGGACAAGTGCAGACTTTCGGCCAACGGAAAGGCTGCATAAGTAAAAGATTACATTCTTTATTGCACGGTAAATTTATTATTGGAACCCAACATCGCATGAGTACAAACCAGTTTGGCAGTCTCCATGGACCGAGGCCGAGGTCAAACCATCACCTCTCGGCCTATAATTAATTCCAGAAGAGTCATCGTTCCTTAAGGTGGAATTCTGACATGACGGCGTGAAATGAATCTTCGTTTCGGAAACAAACTATGTTTGCATTGCAAACATTCTTCCCGCGACCACACCACAGCAGCTCTGCTAGCCGGTCCGATCGTCTTGACGCATATTGCTATTACAAAGGTTGCAAGATGCAAACCATGAGGGGCAAAATGCTGGTTGTTGGACGCCAAGCCGCCGATGCACGCACGATGCGGCGCTCTTCTGCGGGCCGCCCGACAAGTCCAGTCGGCAACCTAGGGGACTTCTACAGTCCTTTCCTAATGTTAAAGTTGTCAAGCCTGCTCTACGATACGGCGGATACCTCGGTAGCGAAGCCTGCTGTGCACTCTCGTCGGCAACTGCACGTCGTCGCGACCCTCGCAAACAGTTCCGCTGTCCTTCTATTGGCAAGTCAGCCTGCGTGATATGTGAATGATACAATCCACGTCTACTGTCATGTTACTTAAGCCAATGCGCTCGCGGGAAGAGTTGCACAGTGCCGAGACGGAGCGCGATGCTGAACATGGGGTGGATTGCTCAAGCCGCAGGCATTTCGGATATAAAGCTCTGGCTGTCTATCAGCAGGACTGTCAGGACACTCTCACACTTGACGCCCTCGCCGCTCGCTTTGGAAATGATGCCGTATCGATCGATGCGCTCATGCACCCGGCGGGATGACGTGATTCGCGCGGCGCCGGCAGGCCTTGCTGACGACTCCGCAAGCAGGCATTTCGGGGATAAAGCTCTGGCTATATATCAGCAGGACTGTCCACACTTTCGCCCTAGCACTCAACTTAACCCGTACGGATTGAACGGGGCCCCGCCCTTTTTCCGGCTTCAAGGAAGCCGACACCAACCCCTTGTTTTTTTTTAATTCCGGAGGAACCCGGACTCGGGACATGGGACACATATGTTGTCTGGCGGCTCCACTGATGCTGCCACTTCTGCTGAGTAGCTAGCGTGCCAGGCTTCTGGGCGACTCCACGGGCCAGCTGGACGGTGCTGATGACTGTATGATGAGTCTTGTAAACCTCCGGACAGGACAAGGACAGGGGTGGGCACCCTCCTTTCTCATCACACCCCGGGTAATGGTCACTGACCGGTTTCGATCCCGGGATCCCGGGGGGAATTGCAAGGTTTCCCTGTTGCCGGCCAATGTACCATTGCCTACTTCTGTGGGGCGCAGGTAAGTTCCAAATGTCCTGCCAAGCCCGGGTGGTGGGCTCCGAGTCGCTACCCCTCTCGGCGGAAAAAACGCAAGCCCTCAGGCACGAAGCGATGCCAAGCCCGGGCAGTGGGCTCCGAGTCTCTACCCCTCCTCGCGCAAACGGAAGCCCTCAGGCACGAAGCAGTGCCAAGCCATTGCGGTTGGCTCCGAGTCTCTACCCCTCCTCGCGCAAACGGAAGCCCTCAGGCACGAAGCAGTGCCAAGCCCGGGCGGTGGGCTCCGAGTCGCTACCCCTCCTCGCGCAAACGCAACCCATCAGGCACGAAGCGATGCCAAGCCCGGGTGGTGGGCTCCGAGTCGCTACCCCTTCTCGCGCAAACGCAAGCCCTCAGGCACGAAGCGATGCCAAGCCCGGGCGGTGGGCTCCGAGTCGCTACCCCTTCTCGCGCAAACGCAAGCCCTCAGGCACGAAGCGGTGCCAAGCCCGGGCGGTGGGCTCCGAGTCTCTACCCCTCCTCGCGCAAACGCAACCCATCAGGCATGAAGCAGTGCCAAGCCCGGGCGGTGGGCTCCGAGTCGCACCCCCCCCCGGCGCAAACGCAACCCATCAGGCACGAAGCGGTGCCAAGCCCGGGTGGTGGGCTCCGAGTCTCTACCACTCCTCGCGCAAACGCAACCCATCAGGCACGAAGCAGTGCCAAGCCATTGCGGTTGGCTCCGAGTCTCTACCCCTCCTCGCGCAAACGCAACCCATCAGGCACGAAGCGGTGCCAAGCCCGGGTGGTGGGCTCCGAGTCTCTACCCCTCCTCGCGCAAACGCAAGCCCTCAGGCACGAAGCGGTGCCAAGCCCGGGCGGTGGGCTCCGAGTTACTACCCCTCCTCGCGTAAACGCAACCCATCAGGCACGAAGCAGTGCCAAGCCCGGGCGGTGGGCTCCGAGTCGCACCCCCTCCGGCGCAAACGCAACCCATCAGGCACGAAGCAGTGCCAAGCCCGGGCGGTGGGCTCCGAGTCTCTACCCCTCCTCGCGCAAACGGAAGCCCTCAGGCACGAAGCAGTGCCCAGCCCGGGCGGTGGGCTCCTAGTCTCTACCCCTCCTCGCGCAAACGCAACCCATCAGGCACGAAGCGGTGCCAAGCCCGGGCGGTGGGCTCCGAGTCTCTACCCCTCCTCGCGCAAACGCAAGCCCTCAGGCACGAAGCAGTGCCCAGCCAGGGCGGTGGGCTCCGAGTCTCCACCCCTCCTCGCGCAAACGCAAGCCCTCAGGCACGAAGCAGTGCCAAGCCCGGGCGGTGGGCTCCGAGTCTCTACCACTCCTCGCGCAAACGCAACCCATCAGGCACGAAGCAGTGCCCAGCCCGGGCGGTGGGCTCCGAGTCTCCACCCCTCCGCGCGCAAACGCAAGCCCTCAGGCACGAAGCAGTGCCAAGCCCGGGTGGTGGGCTCCGAGTCTCTACCCCCCCTCGCGCAAACGCAACCCATCAGGCACGAAGCAGTGCCAAGCCCGGGCGGTGGGCTCCGAGTCTCTACCCCTCCTCGCGCAAACGGAAGCCCTCAGGCACGAAGCAGTGCCAAGCCCGGGCGGTGGGCTCCGAGTCGCTACCCCTCCTCGCGCAAACGCAACCCATCAGGCACGAAGCGATGCCAAGCCCGGGCGGTGGGCTCCGAGTCGCTACCCCTTCTCGTGCAAACGCAAGCCCTCAGGCACGAAGCGATGCCAAGCCCGGGCGGTGGGCTCCGAGTCGCTACCCCTTCTCGCGCAAACGCAAGCCCTCAGGCACGAAGCGGTGCCAAGCCCGGGTGGTGGGCTCCGAGTCTCCACCCCTCCTCGCGCAAACGCAACCCATCAGGCACGAAGCGATGTCAAGCCCGGGCGGTGGGCTCCGAGTCTCTACCCCTCCTCGCGCAAACGGAAGCCCTCAGGCACGAAGCAGTGCCAAGCCATTGCGGTTGGCTCCTAGTCTCTACCCCTCCTCGCGCAAACGCAACCCATCAGGCACGAAGCGGTGCCAAGCCCGGGTGGTGGGCTCCGAGTCTCTACCACTCCTCGCGCAAACGCAACCCATCAGGCACGAAGCAGTGCCCAGCCAGGGCGGTGGGCTCCGAGTCTACACCCCTCCTCGCGCAAACGCAAGCCCTCAGGCACGAAGCAGTGCCAAGCCCGGGTGGTGGGCTCCGAGTCTCTACCACTCCTCGCGCAAACGCAACCCATCAGGCACGAAGCAGTGCCCAGCCCGGGCGGTGGGCTCCGAGTCTCCACCCCTCCGCGCGCAAACGCAAGCCCTCAGGCACGAAGCAGTGCCAAGCCCGGGCGGTGGGCTCCGAGTCTCTACCCCCCCTCGCGCAAACGCAACCCATCAGGCACGAAGCAGTGCCAAGCCCGGGCGGTGGGCTCCGAGTCTCTACCCCTCCTCGCGCAAACGGAAGCCCTCAGGCACGAAGCAGTGCCAAGCCCGGGCGGTGGGCTCCGAGTCGCTACCCCTCCTCGCGCAAACGCAACCCATCAGGCACGAAGCGATGCCAAGCCCGGGTGGTGGGCTCCGAGTCGCTACCCCTTCTCGCGCAAACGCAAGCCCTCAGGCACGAAGCGATGCCAAGCCCGGGCGGTGGGCTCCGAGTCGCTACCCCTTCTCGCGCAAACGCAAGCCCTCAGGCACGAAGCGGTGCCAAGCCCGGGCGGTGGGCTCCGAGTCTCTACCCCTCCTCGCGCAAACGCAACCCATCAGGCATGAAGCAGTGCCAAGCCCGGGCGGTGGGCTCCGAGTCGCACCCCCCCCCGGCGCAAACGCAACCCATCAGGCACGAAGCAGTGCCAAGCCCGGGCGGTGGGCTCCGAGTCTCTACCCCTCCTCGCGCAAACGCAACCCATCAGGCACGAAGCGATGCCAAGCCCGGGCGGTGGGCTCCGAGTCGCTACCCCTTCTCGCGCAAACGCAAGCCCTCAGGCACGAAGCAGTGCCCAGCCAGGGTGGTGGGCTCCGAGTCGCTACCCCTCCTCGTGCAAACGCAAGCCCTCAGGCACGAAGCAGTGCCCAGCCCGGGCGGTGGGCTCCGAGTCTCCACCCCTCCTCGCGCAAACGCAAGCCCTCAGGCACGAAGCAGTGCCAAGCCCGGGCGGTGGGCTCCGAGTCTCTACCCCTCCTCGCGCAAACGCAACCCATCAGGCATGAAGCAGTGCCAAGCCCGGGCGGTGGGCTCCGAGTCGCTACCCCTTCTCGCGCAAACGCAACCCATCAGGCACGAAGCAGTGCCAAGCCCGGGCGGTGGCTGGGCTCCGAGTCTCTACCCCTCCTCGCGCAAACGCAACCCATCAGGCACGAAGCGATGCCAAGCCCGGGCGGTGGGCTCCGAGTCTCTACCACTCCTCGCGCAAACGCAACCCATCAGGCACGAAGCAGTGCCCAGCCCGGGCGGTGGGCTCCGAGTCTCCACCCCTCCTCGTGCAAACGCAAGCCCTCAGGCACGAAGCAGTGCCAAGCCCGGGCGGTGGGCTCCGAGTCTCTACCCCTCCTCGCGCAAACGGAAGCCCTCAGGCACGAAGCAGTGCCCAGCCCGGGCGGTGGGCTCCGAGTCGCACCTCCCCCCTGCGCAAACGCAACCCATCAGGCATGAAGCAGTGCCAAGCCCGGGCGGTGGGCTCCGAGTCGCACCCCCCCCCCGGCGCAAACGCAACCCATCAGGCACGAAGCAGTGCCAAGCCCGGGCGGTGGGCTCCGAGTCTCTACCACTCCTCGCGCAAACGCAACCCATCAGGCACGAAGCAGTGCCAAGCCCGGGCGGTGGGCTCCGAGTCTCCACCCCTCCTCGCGCAAACGCAACCCATCAGGCACGAAGCGATGCCAAGCCCGGGCGGTGGGCTCCGAGTCGCTACCCCTTCTCGCGCAAACGCAAGCCCTCAGGCACGAAGCGATGCCAAGCCCGGGCGGTGGGCTCCGAGTCGCTACCCCTTCTCGCGCAAACGCAAGCCCTCAGGCACGAAGCGGTGCCAAGCCCGGGCGGTGGGCTCCGGGTCGCTACCCCTCCTCGCGCAAACGCAAGCCCTCAGGCACGAAGCAGTGCCCAGCCCGGGCGGTGGGCTCCGAGTCGCTACCCCTCCTCGCGCAAACGCAAGCCCTCAGGCACGAAGCAGTGCCCAGCCCGGGCGGTGGGCTCCGAGTCGCTACCCCTTCTCGTGCAAACGCAAGCCCTCAGGCACGAAGCGATGCCAAGCCCGGGCGGTGGGCTCCGAGTCGCTACCCCTTCTCGCGCAAACGCAAGCCCTCAGGCACGAAGCGGTGCCAAGCCCGGGCGGTGGGCTCCGGGTCGCTACCCCTCCTCGCGCAAACGCAAGCCCTCAGGCACGAAGCAGTGCCCAGCCCGGGCGGTGGGCTCCGAGTCGCTACCCCTCCTCGCGCAAACGCAAGCCCTCAGGCACGAAGCAGTGCCCAGCCCGGGCGGTGGGCTCCGAGTCGCTACCCCTTCTCGCGCAAACGCAAGCCCTCAGGCACGAAGCGATGCCAAGCCCGGGAAAGATAAGGTAAGTTCTACACCGAAAGTTAAGGCACTGCTTTCGGCCCGGGTGACCCGGGTTCAAGTCCCATCAAGGACATTTGGAACTTACCTTCGCCCCACAGAAGGAGGTAATGTTTCATTGGCCGGCAACAGGGAAACCTTGCAATTCCCCCCGGGATCCCGGGATCGAAACCAGCCAGTGACCATTGCCCGGGGTGTGATGAGAAAGGAGGGTGCCCACCCCTGTCCCTATCCTGTCCGGAGGTTTACAAGACTCATCATACAGTCCATCACCATCCAGCTGGCCCGTGGAGAAGCCCAGAAGCCCGGCACGCTAGCTACTCAGCAGAAGTGGCAGCATCAGTGGAGCCGCCAGACAACATGTGTGTCCCATGTCCCGAGTCCGGGTTCCTCCGGAATTCACAAAAAAAAAAAAAGCCCGGGCGGTGGGCTCCGAGTCTCCACCCCTCCTCGTGCAAACGCAACCCATCAGGCACGAAGCGGTGCCAAGCCCGGGTGGTGGGCTCCGAGTCTCTACCCCTCCTCGCGCAAACGCAAGCCCTCAGGCACGAAGCAGTGCCAAGCCCGGGCGGTGGGCTCCGAGTCTCCACCCCTCCTCGCGCAAACGCAAGCCATCAGGCACGAAGCAGTGCCAAGCCCGGGCGGTGGGCTCCGAGTCTCTACCACTCCTCGCGCAAACGCAACCCATCAGGCACGAAGCAGTGCCCAGCCCGGGTGGTGGGCTCCGAGTCTCCACCCCTCCGCGCGCAAACGCAAGCCCTCAGGCACGAAGCAGTGCCAAGCCCGGGCGGTGGGCTCCGAGTCTCTACCCCTCCTCGCGCAAACGGAAGCCCTCAGGCACGAAGCAGTGCCAAGCCCGGGCGGTGGGCTCCGAGTCGCTACCCCTCCTCGCGCAAACGCAACCCATCAGGCACGAAGCGATGCCAAGCCCGGGCGGTGGGCTCCGAGTCGCTACCCCTCCTCGCGCAAACGCAACCCATCAGGCACGAAGCGGTGCCAAGCCCGGGTGGTGGGCTCCGAGTCGCTACCCCTCCTCGCGCAAACACAAGCCCTCAGGCACGAAGCAGTGCCCAGCCAGGGCGGTGGGCTCCGAGTCTCCACCCCTCCTCGCGCAAACGCAAGCCCTCAGGCACGAAGCGGTGCCAAGCCCGGGCGGTGGGCTCCGAGTCTCCACCCCTCCTCGCGCAAACGCAACCCATCAGGCACGAAGCGATGCCAAGCCCGGGCGGTGGGCTCCGAGTCTCTACCCCTCCTCGCGCAAACGGAAGCCCTCAGGCACGAAGCAGTGCCAAGCCATTGCGGTTGGCTCCTAGTCTCTACCCCTCCTCGTGCAAACGCAACCCATCAGGCACGAAGCGGTGCCAAGCCCGGGCGGTGGGCTCCGAGTCTCTACCCCTCCTCGCGCAAACGCAAGCCCTCAGGCACGAAGCAGTGCCCAGCCAGGGCGGTGGGCTCCGAGTCTCCACCCCTCCTCGTGCAAACGCAAGCCCTCAGGCACGAAGCAGTGCCAAGCCCGGGCGGTGGGCTCCGAGTCTCTACCCCTCCTCGCGCAAACGCAACCCATCAGGCACGAAGCAGTGCCCAGCCCGGGTGGTGGGCTCCGAGTCTCCACCCCTCCGCGCGCAAACACAAGCCCTCAGGCACGAAGCAGTGCCAAGCCCGGGCGGTGGGCTCCGAGTCTCTACCCCTCCTCGCGCAAACGGAAGCCCTCAGGCACGAAGCAGTGCCAAGCCCGGGCGGTGGGCTCCGAGTCGCTACCCCTCCTCGCGCAAACGCAACCCATCAGGCACGAAGCGATGCCAAGCCCGGGCGGTGGGCTCCGAGTCGCTACCCCTTCTCGCGCAAACGCAAGCCCTCAGGCACGAAGCGATGCCAAGCCCGGGCGGTGGGCTCCGAGTCGCTACCCCTTCTCGCGCAAACGCAAGCCCTCAGGCACGAAGCGGTGCCAAGCCCGGGCGGTGGGCTCCGAGTCTCTACCCCTCCTCGCGCAAACGCAACCCATCAGGCATGAAGCAGTGCCAAGCCCGGGCGGTGGGCTCCGAGTCGCACCCCCCCCCGGCGCAAACGCAACCCATCAGGCACGAAGCAGTGCCAAGCCCGGGCGGTGGGCTCCGAGTCTCTACCCCTCCTCGCGCAAACGCAACCCATCAGGCACGAAGCGATGCCAAGCCCGGGCGGTGGGCTCCGAGTCGCTACCCCTTCTCGCGCAAACGCAAGCCCTCAGGCACGAAGCAGTGCCCAGCCAGGGCGGTGGGCTCCGAGTCGCTACCCCTCCTCGCGCAAACGGAAGCCCTCAGGCACGAAGCAGTGCCCAGCCCGGGCGGTGGGCTCCGAGTCTCCACCCCTCCTCGCGCAAACGCAAGCCCTCAGGCACGAAGCAGTGCCAAGCCCGGGCGGTGGGCTCCGAGTCTCTACCCCTCCTCGCGCAAACGCAACCCATCAGGCATGAAGCAGTGCCAAGCCCGGGCGGTGGGCTCCGAGTCGCACCCCCCCCCGGCGCAAACGCAACCCATCAGGCACGAAGCAGTGCCAAGCCCGGGCGGTGGGCTCCGAGTCTCTACCCCTCCTCGCGCAAACGCAACCCATTAGGCACGAAGCGATGCCAAGCCCGGGCGGTGGGCTCCGAGTCGCTACCCCTTTGCGCGCAAACGCAAGCCCTCAGGCACGAAGCAGTGCCCAGCCAGGGCGGTGGGCTCCGAGTCGCTACCCCTCCTCGCGCAAACGCAAGCCCTCAGGCACGAAGCAGTGCCCAGCCCGGGCGGTGGGCTCCGAGTCTCCACCCCTCCTCGCGCAAACGCAAGCCCTCAGGCACGAAGCAGTGCCAAGCCCGGGCGGTGGGCTCCGAGTCTCTACCCCTCCTCGCGCAAACGCAACCCATCAGGCATGAAGCGGTGCCAAGCCCGGGCGGTGGGCTCCGAGTCTCTACCCCTCCTCGCGCAAACGCAACCCATCAGGCACGAAGCGATGCCAAGCCCGGGCGGTGGGCTCCGAGTCGCTACCCCTTCTCGCGCAAACGCAAGCCCTCAGGCACGAAGCAGTGCCCAGCCAGGGCGGTGGGCTCCGAGTCGCTACCCCTCCTCGCGCAAACGCAAGCCCTCAGGCACGAAGCAGTGCCCAGCCCGGGCGGTGGGCTCCGAGTCGCTACCCCTCCTCGCGCAAACGCAAGCCCTCAGGCACGAAGCAGTGCCCAGCCAGGGCGGTGGGCTCCGAGTCTCCACCCCTCCTCGCGCAAACGCAAGCCCTCAGGCACGAAGCGATGCCAAGCCCGGGCGGTGGGCTCCGAGTCTCTACCCCTCCTCGCGCAAACGGAAGCCCTCAGGCACGAAGCAGTGCCAAGCCATTGCGGTTGGCTCCTAGTCTCTACCCCTCCTCGCGCAAACGCAACCCATCAGGCACGAAGCGGTGCCAAGCCCGGGCGGTGGGCTCCGAGTCTCTACCCCTCCTCGCGCAAACGCAAGCCCTCAGGCACGAAGCAGTGCCCAGCCAGGGCGGTGGGCTCCGAGTCTCCACCCCTCCTCGCGCAAACGCAAGCCCTCAGGCACGAAGCAGTGCCAAGCCCGGGCGGTGGGCTCCGAGTCTCTACCACTCCTCGCGCAAACGCAACCCATCAGGCACGAAGCAGTGCCCAGCCCGGGCGGTGGGCTCCGAGTCTCCACCCCTCCTCGCGCAAACGCAAGCCCTCAGGCACGAAGCAGTGCCAAGCCCGGGCGGTGGGCTCCGAGTCTCTACCCCCCCTCGCGCAAACGCAACCCATCAGGCACGAAGCAGTGCCAAGCCCGGGCGGTGGGCTCCGAGTCTCTACCCCTCCTCGCGCAAACGCAACCCATCAGGCATGAAGCGGTGCCAAGCCCGGGCGGTGGGCTCCGAGTCTCTACCCCTCCTCGCGCAAACGCAACCCATCAGGCACGAAGCGATGCCAAGCCCGGGCGGTGGGCTCCGAGTCGCTACCCCTTCTCGCGCAAACGCAAGCCCTCAGGCACGAAGCAGTGCCCAGCCAGGGCGGTGGGCTCCGAGTCGCTACCCCTCCTCGCGCAAACGCAAGCCCTCAGGCACGAAGCAGTGCCCAGCCCGGGCGGTGGGCTCCGAGTCGCTACCCCTCCTCGCGCAAACGCAAGCCCTCAGGCACGAAGCAGTGCCCAGCCAGGGCGGTGGGCTCCGAGTCTCCACCCCTCCTCGCGCAAACGCAAGCCCTCAGGCACGAAGCGATGCCAAGCCCGGGCGGTGGGCTCCGAGTCTCTACCCCTCCTCGCGCAAACGGAAGCCCTCAGGCACGAAGCAGTGCCAAGCCATTGCGGTTGGCTCCTAGTCTCTACCCCTCCTCGCGCAAACGCAACCCATCAGGCACGAAGCGGTGCCAAGCCCGGGCGGTGGGCTCCGAGTCTCTACCCCTCCTCGCGCAAACGCAAGCCCTCAGGCACGAAGCAGTGCCCAGCCAGGGCGGTGGGCTCCGAGTCTCCACCCCTCCTCGCGCAAACGCAAGCCCTCAGGCACGAAGCAGTGCCAAGCCCGGGCGGTGGGCTCCGAGTCTCTACCACTCCTCGCGCAAACGCAACCCATCAGGCACGAAGCAGTGCCCAGCCCGGGCGGTGGGCTCCGAGTCGCTACCCCTCCTCGCGCAAACGCAAGCCCTCAGGCACGAAGCAGTGCCCAGCCAGGGCGGTGGGCTCCGAGTCTCCACCCCTCCTCGCGCAAACGCAAGCCCTCAGGCACGAAGCAGTGCCAAGCCCGGGCGGTGGGCTCCGAGTCTCTACCACTCCTCGCGCAAACGCAACCCATCAGGCACGAAGCAGTGCCCAGCCCGGGCGGTGGGCTCCGAGTCGCTACCCCTCCTCGCGCAAACGCAAGCCCTCAGGCACGAAGCAGTGCCCAGCCAGGGCGGTGGGCTCCGAGTCTCCACCCCTCCTCGCGCAAACGCAAGCCCTCAGGCACGAAGCGGTGCCAAGCCCGGGCGGTGGGCTCCGAGTCTCCACCCCTCCTCGCGCAAACGCAACCCATCAGGCACGAAGCGATTTTGTTTTTCTGCGAGGGACGTTACAAGGACTGGGAAAGCGAAGCCCAACGGGCAAGCCGAGCAAGACCGGCAAGCCGCAACAGCCTGGCAAGAAGCCCAAAAAACCACCGCAAGGAGCCAAGGAGAGAGAAAAAGCCAAGCAACGCCTAAACTCGCAGACAGGACAGGGACAGGGACGGGGGCAGCAAGGGGCCAGGAGCCACTGCTGCACGGGCGGCACACACGGCCACCCCTACCTCCAAGACACCGAGGAGGGAACTGAAACCAACACCAGGGCCCAACACCAGGGCCAAACCCCAGGGCCCAACACCAGGGCCAACACCACGGCCCAACACCAGGGCCAACCCCACAGCCCAACACCAGGGCCCAACACCAGGGCCCAAAACCAGAGCCAACACCACGGCCCAACACCAGGGCCAAAACCACGGCCCAACACCCGGGCCAGCACCACGGACCAACAACAGGGCCCGTCACCGGAGACAAGCCCCAGGGATGGGCAAAGGCCCCAACAGCGACCACAGCGACAACACAACCACAACCTGCACAACCGCAACAGCCAAGGGGCGAACCCTACACCCTGGGCGACAGCAACAGGAACAACAAACGAAACCGGGCAACCGCCGCAGCGAACCAGGGCAAACGAGCCCCCCCCCACCGGGGAGCACCAGAGAAAACAGAAAACCCACAGCACGCCCGAAGAGAACCCCGCACCACCGAAACCGCCTCCCAGAGCCACAAAAGCCGCAGGGACGGTGCCACACAAGCGCACCGGAGACAAACAACAACCGACCCCACCCTGGGGGCGTCCCCGCAAGACAGCAGGCCCGAAGACACACCTCCCTCCCAAGACACCCCGCACCGCAGGAACCTCACTCCCACGTCCCCCCGGCTCCCAAGAACCCCCACGGGCGCAGCAGGGGCAACACTGCCTGGCTGGAAGCCAGGGCACAAGCGCGCCGGCGACAAGACACCCGCAGACCCCACCCTGGGGGCGACCCCCGAACCGCACCTGCCTCCCACGGCGGCCTGCACCACACCAACCCTGCACCGAAGCCCCCCCGCCCCTCCCCAGTCCCCCCCCGAAACCCTCCCCAGACCCCCCGGCGCCACACGCACCCCACTCCCAAGAACCCCCCCCTCCAGGCCGCAGGGGCAGCACCGCCGGGACAGAGACCAAGGCACGAGAGCGCCAGCGACAAAACACCCACAGACCCCACACAGGGGGCGACCCCTCAAGACAGCAGCCTCCGAACCGCACCTGCCTCCCGCGGCAGCCTGCACCACACCAACCCTGCTCCTAAGCTCCCCCGACCCCCAAGACCCCCTCCGGCCCCACCCACAGCAAGCCCCGCACCGCACCCCCCTCCCTAGGCAACCCGCACCGCACTCCCCCCACCCTCGAGGCCCCGCGCACCCTAAGGACCTCAGACACCGAGATCCCCCACTCCCAACACCCCGCTCACGACGGCCCCGGCTGCCCTGTCAGCTGAGCTGCTGCCTGGCTGGGCTGGGCGCTGATGGCTGACCCGGATGGGGAGACCTGCTGTGCTGCCTGGGCGCCCCCGGCGGGTGCCTGTGGTGCTGGGACCGGGGCCACCCGGGACAGATGAACCTGCAGACGCGGGCTGCTGCCAGCCACCCGCTGCACGGAGCAGAGGACGCCTTCATGCGCCCAGGAGGCTTCGAAGGCATCCAGCCGGCCGGGCTTCAGCTGGGCTGTGATGTGGCCCCGGGGCAGCCCCGCCAAGCCCGGGCGGGGCATTGCCAAGCCCGGGCGGTGGGCTCCGAGTCTCTACCCCTCCTCGCGCAAACGGAAGCCCTCAGGCACGAAGCAGTGCCAAGCCATTGGTTCCTCCGGAATTCAAAAAAACAAAAACAAATTGCGGTTGGCTCCTAGTCTCTACCCCTCCTCGCGCAAACGCAACCCATCAGGCACGAAGCGGTGCCAAGCCCGGGCGGTGGGCTCCGAGTCTCTACCCCTCCTCGCGCAAACGCAAGCCCTCAGGCACGAAGCAGTGCCCAGCCAGGGCGGTGGGCTCCGAGTCTCCACCCCTCCTCGCGCAAACGCAAGCCCTCAGGCACGAAGCAGTGCCAAGCCCGGGCGGTGGGCTCCGAGTCTCTACCACTCCTCGCACAAACGCAACCCATCAGGCACGAAGCAGTGCCCAGCCCGGGCGGTGGGCTCCGAGTCTCCACCCCTCCTCGCGCAAACGCAAGCCCTCAGGCACGAAGCAGTGCCAAGCCCGGGCGGTGGGCTCCGAGTCTCTACCCCCCCTCGCGCAAACGCAACCCATCAGGCACGAAGCAGTGCCAAGCCCGGGCGGTGGGCTCCGAGTCTCTACCCCTCCTCGCGCAAACGGAAGCCCTCAGGCACGAAGCAGTGCCAAGCCCGGGCGGTGGGCTCCGAGTCGCACCTCCCCCCTGCGCAAACGCAACCCATCAGGCATGAAGCAGTGCCAAGCCCGGGCGGTGGGCTCCGAGTCGCACCCCCCCCCCCGGCGCAAACGCAACCCATCAGGCACGAAGCAGTGCCCAGCCCGGGCGGTGGGCTCCGAGTCTCCACCCCTCCTCGCGCAAACGCAAGCCCTCAGGCACGAAGCAGTGCCAAGCCCGGGCGGTGGGCTCCGAGTCTCTACCCCCCCTCGCGCAAACGCAACCCATCAGGCACGAAGCAGTGCCAAGCCCGAGCGGTGGGCTCCGAGTCTCTACCCCTCCTCGCGCAAACGGAAGCCCTCAGGCACGAAGCAGTGCCAAGCCCGGGCGGTGGGCTCCGAGTCGCACCTCCCCCCTGCGCAAACGCAACCCATCAGGCATGAAGCAGTGCCAAGCCCGGGCGGTGGGCTCCGAGTCGCACCCCCCCCCCCGGCGCAAACGCAACCCATCAGGCACGAAGCAGTGCCCTGCCCGGGCGGTGGGCTCCGAGTCTCCACCCCTCCTCGCGCAAACGCAACCCATCAGGCACGAAGCGATGCCAAGCCCGGGCGGTGGGCTCCGAGTCGCTACCCCTTCTCGCGCAAACGCAAGCCCTCAGGCACGAAGCGGTGCCAAGCCCGGGCGGTGGGCTCCGAGTCGCTACCCCTCCTCGCGCAAACGCAAGCCCTCAGGCACGAAGCAGTGCCCAGCCCGGGCGGTGGGCTCCGAGTCGCTACCCCTCCTCGCGCAAACGCAAGCCCTCAGGCACGAAGCAGTGCCCAGCCAGGGCGGTGGGCTCCGAGTCTCCACCCCTCCTCGCGCAAACGCAAGCCCTCAGGCACGAAGCGGTGCCAAGCCCGGGCGGTGGGCTCCGAGTCTCCACCCCTCCTCGCGCAAACGCAACCCATCAGGCACGAAGCGATGCCAAGCCCGGGCGGTGGGCTCCGAGTCTCTACCCCTCCTCGCGCAAACGGAAGCCCTCAGGCACGAAGCAGTGCCAAGCCATTGCGGTTGGCTCCTAGTCTCTACCCCTCCTCGCGCAAACGCAACCCATCAGGCACGAAGCGGTGCCAAGCCCGGGCGGTGGGCTCCGAGTCTCTACCCCTCCTCGCGCAAACGCAAGCCCTCAGGCACGAAGCAGTGCCCAGCCAGGGCGGTGGGCTCCGAGTCTCCACCCCTCCTCGCGCAAACGCAAGCCCTCAGGCACGAAGCAGTGCCAAGCCCGGGCGGTGGGCTCCGAGTCTCTACCACTCCTCGCGCAAACGCAACCCATCAGGCACGAAGCAGTGCCCAGCCCGGGCGGTGGGCTCCGAGTCTCCACCCCTCCTCGCGCAAACGCAAGCCCTCAGGCACGAAGCAGTGCCAAGCCCGGGCGGTGGGCTCCGAGTCTCTACCCCCCCTCGCGCAAACGCAACCCATCAGGCACGAAGCAGTGCCAAGCCCGGGCGGTGGGCTCCGAGTCTCTACCCCTCCTCGCGCAAACGCAAGCCCTCAGGCACGAAGCAGTGCCCAGCCAGGGCGGTGGGCTCCGAGTCTCCACCCCTCCTCGCGCAAACGCAAGCCCTCAGGCACGAAGCAGTGCCAAGCCCGGGCGGTGGGCTCCGAGTCTCTACCACTCCTCGCGCAAACGCAACCCATCAGGCACGAAGCAGTGCCCAGCCCGGGCGGTGGGCTCCGAGTCTCCACCCCTCCTCGCGCAAACGCAAGCCCTCAGGCACGAAGCAGTGCCAAGCCCGGGCGGTGGGCTCCGAGTCTCTACCCCCCCTCGCGCAAACGCAACCCATCAGGCACGAAGCAGTGCCAAGCCCGGGCGGTGGGCTCCGAGTCTCCACCCCTCCTCGCGCAAACGCAAGCCCTCAGGCACGAAGCAGTGCCAAGCCCGGGCGGTGGGCTCCGAGTCTCTACCCCCCCTCGCGCAAACGCAACCCATCAGGCACGAAGCAGTGCCAAGCCCGGGCGGTGGGCTCCGAGTCTCCACCCCTCCTCGCGCAAACGGAAGCCCTCAGGCACGAAGCAGTGCCAAGCCCGGGCGGTGGGCTCCGAGTCGCACCTCCCCCCTGCGCAAACGCAACCCATCAGGCATGAAGCAGTGCCAAGCCCGGGCGGTGGGCTCCGAGTCGCACCCCCCCCCCCGGCGCAAACGCAACCCATCAGGCACGAAGCAGTGCCCTGCCCGGGCGGTGGGCTCCGAGTCTCCACCCCTCCTCGCGCAAACGCAACCCATCAGGCACGAAGCGATGCCAAGCCCGGGCGGTGGGCTCCGAGTCGCTACCCCTTCTCGCGCAAACGCAAGCCCTCAGGCACGAAGCGGTGCCAAGCCCGGGCGGTGGGCTCCGAGTCGCTACCCCTCCTCGCGCAAACGCAAGCCCTCAGGCACGACGCAGTGCCCAGCCCGGGCGGTGGGCTCCGAGTCGCTACCCCTCCTCGCGCAAACGCAAGCCCTCAGGCACGAAGCAGTGCCCAGCCAGGGCGGTGGGCTCCGAGTCTCCACCCCTCCTCGCGCAAACGCAAGCCCTCAGGCACGAAGCGGTGCCAAGCCCGGGCGGTGGGCTCCGAGTCTCCACCCCTCCTCGCGCAAACGCAACCCATCAGGCACGAAGCGATGCCAAGCCCGGGCGGTGGGCTCCGAGTCTCTACCCCTCCTCGCGCAAACGGAAGCCCTCAGGCACGAAGCAGTGCCAAGCCATTGCGGTTGGCTCCTAGTCTCTACCCCTCCTCGCGCAAACGCAACCCATCAGGCACGAAGCGGTGCCAAGCCCGGGCGGTGGGCTCCGAGTCTCTACCCCTCCTCGCGCAAACGCAAGCCCTCAGGCACGAAGCAGTGCCCAGCCAGGGCGGTGGGCTCCGAGTCTCCACCCCTCCTCGCGCAAACGCAAGCCCTCAGGCACGAAGCAGTGCCAAGCCCGGGCGGTGGGCTCCGAGTCTCTACCACTCCTCGCGCAAACGCAACCCATCAGGCACGAAGCAGTGCCCAGCCCGGGCGGTGGGCTCCGAGTCTCCACCCCTCCTCGCGCAAACGCAAGCCCTCAGGCACGAAGCAGTGCCAAGCCCGGGCGGTGGGCTCCGAGTCTCTACCCCCCCTCGCGCAAACGCAACCCATCAGGCACGAAGCAGTGCCAAGCCCGGGCGGTGGGCTCCGAGTCTCTACCCCTCCTCGCGCAAACGCAAGCCCTCAGGCACGAAGCAGTGCCCAGCCAGGGCGGTGGGCTCCGAGTCTCCACCCCTCCTCGCGCAAACGCAAGCCCTCAGGCACGAAGCAGTGCCAAGCCCGGGCGGTGGGCTCCGAGTCTCTACCACTCCTCGCGCAAACGCAACCCATCAGGCACGAAGCAGTGCCCAGCCCGGGCGGTGGGCTCCGAGTCTCCACCCCTCCTCGCGCAAACGCAAGCCCTCAGGCACGAAGCAGTGCCAAGCCCGGGCGGTGGGCTCCGAGTCTCTACCCCCCCTCGCGCAAACGCAACCCATCAGGCACGAAGCAGTGCCAAGCCCGGGCGGTGGGCTCCGAGTCTCTACCCCTCCTCGCGCAAACGGAAGCCCTCAGGCACGAAGCGGTGCCAAGCCCGGGCGGTGGGCTCCGAGTCGCTACCCCTCCTCGCGCAAACGCAAGCCCTCAGGCATGAAGCAGTGCCAAGCCCGGGCGGTGGGCTCCGAGTCTCCACCCCTCCTCGCGCAAACGCAACCCATCAGGCACGAAGCGATGCCAAGCCCGGGCGGTGGGCTCCGAGTCGCTACCCCTTCTCGTGCAAACGCAAGCCCTCAGGCACGAAGCGGTGCCAAGCCCGGGCGGTGGGCTCCGAGTCTCCACCCCTCCTCGCGCAAACGCAACCCATCAGGCACGAAGCGATGCCAAGCCCGGGCGGTGGGCTCCGAGTCTCTACCCCTCCTCGCGCAAACGGAAGCCCTCAGGCACGAAGCAGTGCCAAACCATTGCGGTTGGCTCCTAGTCTCTACCCCTCCTCGCGCAAACGCAACCCATCAGGCACGAAGCGGTGCCAAGCCCGGGCGGTGGGCTCCGAGTCTCTACCCCTCCTCGCGCAAACGCAAGCCCTCAGGCACGAAGCAGTGCCAAGCCAGGGCGGTGGGCTCCGAGTCTCCACCCCTCCTCGCGCAAACGCAAGCCCTCAGGCACGAAGCAGTGCCAAGCCCGGGCGGTGGGCTCCGAGTCTCTACCACTCCTCGCGCAAACGCAACCCATCAGGCACGAAGCAGTGCCCAGCCCGGGCGGTGGGCTCCGAGTCTCCACCCCTCCTCGCGCAAACGCAAGCCCTCAGGCACGAAGCAGTGCCACGCCCGGGCGGTGGGCTCCGAGTCTCTACCCCCCCTCGCGCAAACGCAATCCATCAGGCACGAAGCAGTGCCAAGCCCGGGCGGTGGGCTCCGAGTCTCTACCCCTCCTCGCGCAAACGCAAGCCCTCAGGCACGAAGCAGTGCCAAGCCCGGGCGGTGGGCTCCGAGTCGCACCTCCCCCCTGCGCAAACGCAACCCATCAGGCATGAAGCAGTGCCAAGCCCGGGCGGTGGGCTCCGAGTCGCACCCCCCCCCCCCGGCGCAAACGCAACCCATCAGGCACGAAGCAGTGCCAAGCCCGGGCGGTGGGCTCCGAGTCTCTACCACTCCTCGCGCAAACGCAACCCATCAGGCACGATGCAGTGCCAAGCCCGGGTGGTGGGCTCCGAGTCTCTACCCCTCCTCGCGCAAACGCAACCCATCAGGCACGAAGCGATGCCAAGCCCGGGCGGTGGGCTCCGAGTCGCTACCCCTTCTCGCGCAAACGCAAGCCCTCAGGCACGAAGCGATGCCAAGCCCGGGTGGTGGGCTCCGAGTCGCTACCCCTTCTCGCGCAAACGCAAGCCCTCAGGCACGAAGCGGTGCCAAGCCCGGGCGGTGGGCTCCGAGTCGCTCCCCCTCCTTGCGCAAACGCAAGCCCTCAGGCACGAAGCGATGCTAAGCCCGGGCGGTGGGCTCCGAGTCTCTACCCCTCCTCGCGCAAACGCAAGCCCTCAGGCACGAAGCAGTGCCAAGCCCGGGCGGTGGGCTCCGAGTCGCTACCCCTTCTCGCGCAAACGCAAGCCCTCAGGCACGAAGCGGTGCCAAGCCCGGGCGGTGGGCTCCGAGTCTCCACCCCTCCTCGCGCAAACGCAAGCCCTCAGGAACGAAGCAGTGCCAAGCCCGGGCGGTGGGCTCCGAGTCTCCACCCCTCCTCGCGCAAACGCAAGCCCTCAGGCACGAAGCAGTGCCAAGCCCGGGCGGTGGGCTCCGAGTCTCTACCCCTCCTCGCGCAAACGCAAGCCCTCAGGCACGAAGCAGTGCCAAGCCCGGGCGGTGGGCTCCGAGTCTCTACCCCCCCTCGCGCAAACGCAACCCATCAGGCACGAAGCAGTGCCAAGCCCGGGCGGTGGGCTCCGAGTCTCTACCCCTCCTCGCGCAAACGGAAGCCCTCAGGCACGAAGCAGTGCCAAGCCCGGGCGGTGGGCTCCGAGTCGCACCTCCCCCCTGCGCAAACGCAACCCATCAGGCATGAAGCAGTGCCAAGCCCGGGCGGTGGGCTCCGAGTCGCACCCCCCCCCCGGCGCAAACGCAACCCATCAGGCACGAAGCAGTGCCCAGCCCGGGCGGTGGGCTCCGAGTCTCCACCCCTCCTCGCGCAAACGCAAGCCCTCAGGCACGAAGCGATGCCAAGCCCGGGCGGTGGGCTCCGAGTCGCTACCCCTTCTCGCGCAAACGCAAGCCCTCAGGCACGAAGCGGTGCCAAGCCCGGGCGGTGGGCTCCGAGTCGCTACCCCTCCTCGCGCAAACGCAAGCCCTCAGGCATGAAGCAGTGCCAAGCCCGGGCGGTGGGCTCCGAGTCGCACCCCCCCCCCGGCGCAAACGCAACCCATCAGGCACGAAGCAGTGCCCAGCCCGGGCGGTGGGCTCCGAGTCTCCACCCCTCCTCGCGCAAACGCAAGCCCTCAGGCACGAAGCGATGCCAAGCCCGGGCGGTGGGCTCCGAGTCTCCACCCCTCCTCGCGCAAACGCAACCCATCAGGCACGAAGCGATGCCAAGCCCGGGCGGTGGGCTCCGAGTCTCTACCCCTCCTCGCGCAAACGGAAGCCCTCAGGCACGAAGCAGTGCCAAACCATTGCGGTTGGCTCCTAGTCTCTACCCCTCCTCGCGCAAACGCAACCCATCAGGCACGAAGCGGTGCCAAGCCCGGGCGGTGGGCTCCGAGTCTCTACCCCTCCTCGTGCAAACGCAAGCCCTCAGGCACGAAGCAGTGCCCAGCCAGGGCGGTGGGCTCCGAGTCTCCACCCCTCCTCGCGCAAACGCAAGCCCTCAGGCACGAAGCAGTGCCAAGCCCGGGCGGTGGGCTCCGAGTCTCTACCACTCCTCGCGCAAACGCAACCCATCAGGCACGAAGCAGTGCCCAGCCCGGGCGGTGGGCTCCGAGTCTCCACCCCTCCTCGCGCAAACGCAAGCCCTCAGGCACGAAGCAGTGCCACGCCCGGGCGGTGGGCTCCGAGTCTCTACCCCCCCTCGCGCAAACGCAATCCATCAGGCACGAAGCAGTGCCAAGCCCGGGCGGTGGGCTCCGAGTCTCTACCCCTCCTCGCGCAAACGCAAGCCCTCAGGCACGAAGCAGTGCCAAGCCCGGGCGGTGGGCTCCGAGTCGCACCTCCCCCCTGCGCAAACGCAACCCATCAGGCATGAAGCAGTGCCAAGCCCGGGCGGTGGGCTCCGAGTCGCACCCCCCCCCCGGCGCAAACGCAACCCATCAGGCACGAAGCAGTGCCAAGCCCGGGCGGTGGGCTCCGAGACTCTACCACTCCTCGCGCAAACGCAACCCATCAGGCACGATGCAGTGCCAAGCCCGGGTGGTGGGCTCCGAGTCTCTACCCCTCCTCGCGCAAACGCAACCCATCAGGCACGAAGCGATGCCAAGCCCGGGCGGTGGGCTCCGAGTCGCTACCCCTTCTCGCGCAAACGCAAGCCCTCAGGCACGAAGCGATGCCAAGCCCGGGCGGTGGGCTCCGAGTCGCTACCCCTTCTCGCGCAAACGCAAGCCCTCAGGCACGAAGCGGTGCCAAGCCCGGGCGGTGGGCTCCGAGTCGCTCCCCCTCCTTGCGCAAACGCAAGCCCTCAGGCACGAAGCGATGCTAAGCCCGGGCGGTGGGCTCCGAGTCGCTACCCCTTCTCGCGCAAACGCAAGCCCTCAGGCACGAAGCGGTGCCAAGCCCGGGCGGTGGGCTCCGAGTCGCTACCCCTTCTCGCGCAAACGCAAGCCCTCAGGCACGAAGCAGTGCCAAGCCCGGGCGGTGGGCTCCGAGTCTCTACCCCTCCTCGCGCAAACGCAAGCCCTCAGGCACGAAGCAGTGCCAAGCCCGGGCGGTGGGCTCCGAGTCGCACCTCCCCCCTGCGCAAACGCAACCCATCAGGCATGAAGCAGTGCCAAGCCCGGGCGGTGGGCTCCGAGTCGCACCCCCCCCCGGCGCAAACGCAACCCATCAGGCACGAAGCAGTGCCAAGCCCGGGCGGTGGGCTCCGAGTCTCTACCACTCCTCGCGCAAACGCAACCCATCAGGCACGATGCAGTGCCAAGCCCGGGCGGTGGGCTCCGAGTCTCTACCCCTCCTCGCGCAAACGCAACCCATCAGGCACGAAGCGATGCCAAGCCCGGGCGGTGGGCTCCGAGTCTCCACCCCTCCTCGCGCAAACGCAAGCCCTCAGGCACGAAGCAGTGCCCAGCCAGGGCGGTGGGCTCCGAGTCTCCACCCCTCCTCGCGCAAACGCAAGCCCTCAGGCACGAAGCGGTGCCAAGGCCGGGCGGTAGGCTCCGAGTCTCTACCCCTCCTCGCGCAAACGCAACCCATCAGGCACGAAGCAGTGCCCAGCCAGGGCGGTGGGCTCCGAGTCTCCACCCCTCCTCGCGCAAACGCAACCCATCAGGCACGAAGCGGTGCCAAGCCCGGGCGGTGGGCTCCGAGTCTCTACCCCTCCTCGCGCAAACGCAAGCCCTCAGGCACGAAGCAGTGCCCAGCCAGGGCGGTGGGCTCCGAGTCTCCACCCCTCCTCGCGCAAACGCAAGCCCTCAGGCACGAAGCAGTGCCAAGCCCGGGCGGTGGGCTCCGAGTCTCTACCCCTCCTCGCGCAAACGCAACCCATCAGGCACGAAGCAGTGCCCAGCCCGGGCGGTGGGCTCCGAGTCTCCACCCCTCCTCGCGCAAACGCAAGCCCTCAGGCACGAAGCAGTGCCAAGCCCGGGCGGTGGGCTCCGAGTCTCTACCCCTCCTCGCGCAAACGCAAGCCCTCAGGCACGAAGCAGTGCCAAGCCCGGGCGGTGGGCTCCGAGTCGCACCTCCCCCCTGCGCAAACGCAACCCATCAGGCATGAAGCAGTGCCAAGCCCGGGCGGTGGGCTCCGAGTCTCAACCCCACCACGCGCAAACGCAACCCATCAGGCACGAAGCAGTGCCAAGCCCGGGCGGTGGGCTCCGAGTCTCTACCACTCCTCGCGCAAACGCAACCCATCAGGCACGATGCAGTGCCAAGCCCGGGCGGTGGGCTCCGAGTCTCCACCCCTCCTCGCGCAAACGCAAGCCCTCAGGCACGAAGCAGTGCCCAGCCAGGGCGGTGGGCTCCGAGTCTCTACCCCTCCTCGCGCAAACGCAACCCATCAGGCACGAAGCAGTGCCCAGCCCGGGCGGTGGGCTCCGAGTCTCCACCCCTCCTCGCGCAAACGCAAGCCCTCAGGCACGAAGCAGTGCCAAGCCCGGGCGGTGGGCTCCGAGTCTCTACCCCTCCTCGCGCAAACGCAAGCCCTCAGGCACGAAGCAGTGCCAAGCCCGGGCGGTGGGCTCCGAGTCGCACCTCCCCCCTGCGCAAACGCAACCCATCAGGCATGAAGCAGTGCCAAGCCCGGGCGGTGGGCTCCGAGTCGCACCCCCCCCCCCCCCGGCGCAAACGCAACCCATCAGGCACGAAGCAGTGCCAAGCCCGGGCGGTGGGCTCCGAGTCTCTACCACTCCTCGCGCAAACGCAACCCATCAGGCACGATGCAGTGCCAAGCCCGGGCGGTGGGCTCCGAGTCTCTACCCCTCCTCGCGCAAACGCAACCCATCAGGCACGAAGCGATGCCAAGCCCGGGCGGTGGGCTCCGAGTCGCTACCCCTTCTCGCGCAAACGCAAGCCCTCAGGCACGAAGCGATGCCAAGCCCGGGCGGTGGGCTCCGAGTCGCTACCCCTTCTCGCGCAAACGCAAGCCCTCAGGCACGAAGCAGTGCCCAGCCCGGGCGGTGGGCTCCGAGTCGCTACCCCTCCTCGCGCAAACGCAAGCCCTCAGGCACGAAGCAGTGCCCAGCCAGGGCGGTGGGCTCCGAGTCTCCACCCCTCCTCGCGCAAACGCAAGCCCTCAGGCACGAAGCGGTGCCAAGCCCGGGCGGTGGGCGCCGAGTCTCCACCCCTCCTCGCGCAAACGGAAGCCCTCAGGCACGAAGCAGTGCCAAGCCATTGCGGTTGGCTCCTAGTCTCTACCCCTCCTCGCGCAAACGCAACCCATCAGGCACGAAGCGGTGCCAAGCCCGGGCGGTGGGCTCCGAGTCTCTACCCCTCCTCGCGCAAACGCAAGCCCTCAGGCACGAAGCGGTGCCAAGCCCGGGCGGTGGGCTCCGAGTCTCCACCCCTCCTCGCGCAAACGCAAGCCCTCAGGCACGAAGCAGTGCCCAGCCAGGGCGGTGGGCTCCGAGTCTCCACCCCTCCTCGCGCAAACGCAAGCCCTCAGGCACGAAGCGGTGCCAAGGCCGGGCGGTAGGCTCCGAGTCTCTACCCCTCCTCGCGCAAACGCAACCCATCAGGCACGAAGCAGTGCCCAGCCAGGGCGGTGGGCTCCGAGTCTCCACCCCTCCTCGCGCAAACGCAAGCCCTCAGGCACGAAGCGGTGCCAAGCCCGGGCGGTGGGCTCCGAGTCTCCACCCCTCCTCGCGCAAACGCAAGCCCTCAGGAACGAAGCAGTGCCAAGCCCGGGCGGTGGGCTCCGAGTCTCTACCCCTCCTCGCGCAAACGGAAGCCCTCAGGCACGAAGCAGTGCCAAGCCATTGCGGTTGGCTCCGAGTCGCACCTCCCCCCTGCGCAAACGCAACCCATCAGGCATGAAGCAGTGCCAAGCCCGGGCGGTGGGCTCCGAGTCGCACCCCCCCCCCGGCGCAAACGCAAGCCCTCAGGCACGAAGCAGTGCCAAGCCCGGGCGGTGGGCTCCGAGTCTCTACCCCTCCTCGCGCAAACGCAAGCCCTCAGGCACGAAGCAGTGCCCAGCCCGGGCGGTGGGCTCCGAGTCTCCACCCCTCCTCGCGCAAACGCAAGCCCTCAGGCACGAAGCAGTGCCAAGCCCGGGCGGTGGGCTCCGAGTCTCTACCCCTCCTCGCGCAAACGCAACCCATCAGGCACGAAGCGATGCCAAGCCCGGGCGGTGGGCTCCGAGTCGCTCCCCCTCCTCGCGCAAACGGAAGCCCTCAGGCACGAAGCGATGCCAAGCCCGGGCGGTGGGCTCCGAGTCGCTACCCCTTCTCGCGCAAACGCAAGCCCTCAGGCACGAAGCGGTGCCAAGCCCGGGCGGTGGGCTCCGAGTCGCTACCCCTCCTCGCGCAAACGCAAGCCCTCAGGCACGAAGCAGTGCCCAGCCCGGGCGGTGGGCTCCGAGTCGCTACCCCTCCTCGCGCAAACGCAAGCCCTCAGGCACGAAGCAGTGCCCAGCCAGGGCGGTGGGCTCCGAGTCTCCACCCCTCCTCGCGCAAACGCAAGCCCTCAGGCACGAAGCGGTGCCAAGCCCGGGCGGTGGGCGCCGAGTCTCCACCCCTCCTCGCGCAAACGGAAGCCCTCAGGCACGAAGCAGTGCCAAGCCATTGCGGTTGGCTCCTAGTCTCTACCCCTCCTCGCGCAAACGCAACCCATCAGGCACGAAGCGGTGTCAAGCCCGGGCGGTGGGCTCCGAGTCTCTACCCCTCCTCGCGCAAACGCAAGCCCTCAGGCACGAAGCGGTGCCCAGCCCGGGCGGTGGGCTCCGAGTCTCCACCCCTCCTCGCGCAAACGCAAGCCCTCAGGCACGAAGCGGTGCCAAGGCCGGGCGGTAGGCTCCGAGTCTCTACCCCTCCTCGCGCAAACGCAACCCATCAGGCACGAAGCGATGCCAAGCCAGGGCGGTGGGCTCCGAGTCGCTCCCCCTCCTCGCGCAAACGGAAGCCCTCAGGCACGAAGCGATGCCAAGCCCGGGCGGTGGGCTCCGAGTCGCTACCCCTTCTCGCGCAAACGCAAGCCCTCAGGCACGAAGCGGTGCCAAGCCCGGGCGATGGGCTCCGAGTCGCTACCCCTCCTCGCGCAAACGCAAGCCCTCAGGCACGAAGCAGTGCCCAGCCCGGGCGGTGGGCTCCGAGTCGCTACCCCTCCTCGCGCAAACGCAAGCCCTCAGGCACGAAGCAGTGCCCAGCCAGGGCGGTGGGCTCCGAGTCTCCACCCCTCCTCGCGCAAACGCAAGCCCTCAGGCACGAAGCGGTGCCAAGCCCGGGCGGTGGGCGCCGAGTCTCCACCCCTCCTCGCGCAAACGCAACCCATCAGGCACGAAGCAGTGCCAAGCCCGGGCGGTGGGCTCCGAGTCTCTACCCCTCCTCGCGCAAACGGAAGCCCTCAGGCACGAAGCAGTGCCAAGCCATTGCGGTTGGCTCCTAGTCTCTACCCCTCCTCGCGCAAACGCAACCCATCAGGCACGAAGCGGTGCCAAGCCCGGGCGGTGGGCTCCGAGTCTCTACCCCTCCTCGCGCAAACGCAAGCCCTCAGGCACGAAGCGGTGCCAAGCCCGGGCGGTGGGCTCCGAGTCTCCACCCCTCCTCGCGCAAACGCAAGCCCTCAGGCACGAAGCAGTGCCCAGCCAGGGCGGTGGGCTCCGAGTCTCCACCCCTCCTCGCGCAAACGCAAGCCCTCAGGCACGAAGCGGTGCCAAGGCCGGGCGGTAGGCTCCGAGTCTCTACCCCTCCTCGCGCAAACGCAACCCATCAGGCACGAAGCGATGCCAAGCCCGGGCGGTGGGCTCCGAGTCGCTCCCCCTCCTCGCGCAAACGGAAGCCCTCAGGCACGAAGCGATGCCAAGCCCGGGCGGTGGGCTCCGAGTCGCTACCCCTTCTCGCGCAAACGCAAGCCCTCAGGCACGAAGCGGTGCCAAGCCCGGGCGGTGGGCTCCGAGTCGCTACCCCTCCTCGCGCAAACGCAAGCCCTCAGGCACGAAGCAGTGCCCAGCCCGGGCGGTGGGCTCCGAGTCGCTACCCCTCCTCGCGCAAACGCAAGCCCTCAGGCACGAAGCAGTGCCCAGCCAGGGCGGTGGGCTCCGAGTCTCCACCCCTCCTCGCGCAAACGGAAGCCCTCAGGCACGAAGCAGTGCCAAGCCATTGCGGTTGGCTCCTAGTCTCTACCCCTCCTCGCGCAAACGCAACCCATCAGGCACGAAGCAGTGCCAAGCCCGGGCGGTGGGCTCCGAGTCTCTACCCCTCCTCGCGCAAACGGAAGCCCTCAGGCACGAAGCAGTGCCAAGCCATTGCGGTTGGCTCCTAGTCTCTACCCCTCCTCGCGCAAACGCAACCCATCAGGCACGAAGCGGTGCCAAGCCCGGGCGGTGGGCTCCGAGTCTCTACCCCTCCTCGCGCAAACGCAAGCCCTCAGGCACGAAGCGGTGCCAAGCCCGGGCGGTGGGCTCCGAGTCTCCACCCCTCCTCGCGCAAACGCAAGCCCTCAGGCACGAAGCAGTGCCCAGCCAGGGCGGTGGGCTCCGAGTCTCCACCCCTCCTCGCGCAAACGCAAGCCCTCAGGCACGAAGCGGTGCCAAGGCCGGGCGGTGGGCTCCGTCGACGGCGGCGAGGGGCTTGGCGGCTCCGGTGACGGCGGCGAGGGGCTGGGCGTTGCAGGCAACGGAAGCGAGGGGCTTGGCGGCTCCGGCGACGGCAGCGAGGGGCTGGGCGATGCAGGCAACGGAAGCGAGGGGCTGGGCGTTGCAGGCAACGGTAGCGAGGGGCTGGGCGTTGCAGGCAACGGAAGCGAGGGGCTGGGCGGCTCCAGCGACGGCGGCGACGGCGGCGAGGGGCTGGGAGGCGGCGGCGACGTCGGCGGTGTGGGGCTGGGCGCGGCGGCGGCGACGGCAGCGAGAAGCTGGGAGGCGGCGGCGACGTCGGCGACGAGGGGCTGGGCGGCTCTAGCGACGGCGGCGAAGGGCTGGGCGGCGGCGACGTCGGCGGCGAGGGGCTGGGCGGCTCCGGCGACGGAAGCGAGGGGCTGGGCGGCGGCCTGCGGCTCCGGCGACGGCGGCGAGAAGCTTGGAGGCGGCGGCGGTGGCGGCGGTGGCGTTGGTGGCGGGGGCGGCGGCGAGGGCGGTGGTGGCGGCGGGGGTGGCGGAGTTGGCGGCGGTGGGGGGGGAGGCGGTGGCGGCGGTGGGGCGGGAGGCGCGCGCGGCGGAGGCGGCGGGGGCGGTGATAGCGGCGGCGGGGGCGTCGGCGTAGGTGGCGGCGATGGTGGCGGGGGTGGTGGGGGCGGTGGTGGGGGTGGGGCGGTGGCGGAGGCGGCGGCGGTGGTGGCGGCGGCGGTGGAGGCGGCGGCGGTGGTGGCGGTGGTGGCGGCGGCGGGGGAGGCGGCGGCGGCGGTGGTGGCGGCGGCGGTTGAGGCTGTGGCGAAGGTGGTGGTGGGGGCGGTTGAGGCGGCGGCGGTGGTGGTGGCGGCGGGGGCGGTGGTGGCAGCGGTGGCGGCGGCGGGGGCGGCGATGGCGGTGGCGGCGGCGGCGGCTCCGTCGACGGCGGCGAGGGGCTTGGCGGCTCCGTCGACGGCGGCGAGCGGCCTCTGGGTATTCCTTCCTGCTCTCCGTGTTCTGGTCTGTGGTCTGGTCTAGTGACACCTCATGGTCTTAGGACATTCGAGGTCACAGGTTCGATCCCTGTGGAGACCCCCGGCTACCGCTGGGTGTGAGATTATGGCTAGCTGCTATGAGTGGAGTTGGTGGCCGAGTTGATTGGCCAGGATTCACACGATTGAGTGGTGGCGATCGCTGAACCCTCTGTCTCGGTGGTAGATTGGGTGAATGGATGAGGTCCGCCCTAGAAGGCAGAGCTATCCCAGTTGTCCAATGAGGATCGTCTGGAAGGTTCTGTGGTGCGGATGGTGCCCAGAGGAGAATGGGGCCATACCGTACAACTGTAACAATCTCTCTCTCTCTCTCTCTCCGTGACGCCGAGCCGAGTGTGAGCTCCTCGCGTGGGGGCCAGGGGAGGGAAGGGGGGACATACAACGAGGGGTCAAGGACAAAACCAAGGGGACAGGGGAAACAGGGAGGATGATGAGGACAGTAAAGTAGGAAATGGATACCGTCCATGGGGATGAGCTTGACCTCGAGGACGGGGCACGCAAGAGGGCAAAACGTCGAGACCTTAAGCCATCCCCCCTGCATCCCGCCATCACCACGCCTCGGCAACAGAGGTACGGCACCCGAAGCGGTTTCAGTGTACAGCAGGCGGTACGTGAATGCCGCGACACAGCCTGCGACTAGCACAGCACGCCTAGGGGAAACACAAATGCCTCCCGAGCCCCCCACCCGACAACGCTAGAAAGCATGCAGCAAGCTGACAGCCGGTGCCCAACCCCCAGGACCTGGACACATGCACGGGAGGGCCGCCATCTGCTACAGCGGGGAGTCAACCGCAGGGGAGGAGAGCGTCTAGGAAACCCCATCGTTCAGCACAGGATCTGCCCACCATCCGACTGGCCTCCCAATTCTTCGGTCTGGTGGGGGGGCTTAGAAGCCCACCTCCCCAAGGCTTTGGCGCGCACATGCTGCACCGTCCGCCTGCCAGCCGGCATAATATACCCACCCCGAACCCAAAAGGGTTTATTGGGCATTTCAAGTCTCATTCATAACCCCTCAGCCCCAGCCGGATGGTGCCCCTCCCCAATTCGGTTAGACACCCCCAATTTAGAGGATTTCTTCGGTCTGGTGGGGGCCGTTAGAGGCTCACTTCCCCGAGGCTTTGGCGCGCACATGCTGCACCGTCCGCCTGCCAGCCGGCATTACATACCCACCCCGAACCCAAAAGGGTTTATTGGGCATTTCCTCGTCGTTTGTGACCCCTCCGTCCCCAATGCCGCTACATCAAGGGGGGGGCGGGTATTCAGAAACACGGAGGGTGCGGGTCGGCACTTGCGGTCTGCTCTTTCGGTTTGCTGGCTGCCACTTCTCAAGTCGTTCATTCCAGTGCCAAACCCGCACCCCCTTCCCCCCCATTGATGTAGCGGGGCAGGCTCCTGTGCTGAACAATGGCGTTTCCCACACGCTCTCCCCACCCGCAGCAGTCCCCCTGCCGCTGCAAACAGCCGCCCTCGATACCGCACACGTGCCCAGGGCCCAGACGTGGACCCCAGTCGCCAGCCCGCCACAAACCCTCCAGCCCTGCCGGCTGGGAGCCCCGGGGGACATCTATGTTCCCCCAAACACGCGCCATGCTGTCACACACTGCGCCGACGCACGCACTAACCGACCTACCGTACCCGTCAACCGGCACGGTCGCCGTAACCCCGCTGACGTGCGCCATCCGCCCCACCCGCGGGTCGCTTCGGTGTTGGACGGAGTAAGGGCCGCGGCGGTTACGCGAGCCCCCGCTCCGGATCTAGTACGAATTGGGGTCATTGCGTATGACGTGCGTACCTGAGGGCGAGGGGCTTATGCCGCGCGCTGGGGGGATGCGGCGTGGGCCTGTAAATGTCTTGGACAGCGAGCGGTAGCCGGTAGGTAGTGGTGCGCAAATCTCTGGCGTTGCAGGAGGGGTTGGCCCGTTGGTTGTCGCCGACAGGGTACAGGCGTACAGCTGTCGGTCTGCGGGGAAACGGACGACACAAAGGTGAGGGAGAACAGCGGCGACTGGTGAGGGGCAGCAGGCCACACAAGAGGGGTGGAGGAGTTGTGCAGGAGCTTGGGTGTGCCCGGACCGAGTAGTGATGCAGCTGCTCAACCAAGCTCAACAAAAGCATGCATGTTTGGTTGGCAGTAGCCGTTCACTCGACCACCGAGAAGCCTCGCTGGGTGCATGTCTCGTGATTTATGACCATTTGACAAGGGATGGGTAAACCGCGAATAGACCTGTGGAAGCACGCTTCGCGTTTTGAGTGACAGCTGCAGAACGTGTCCCGCTTCCGCGCCCCTCAACATGCCCTAGCCGATATTGCATTCATGTCAATGCTTGCAGTATTAACAGGAACCTTAAGCGGCCTCCTTGAATCAGCCACAGCACGGAAAACAACGACAGATGCTTCATCCCCGTTGCTTGCCCATACTCTTGCACATGTCGAGTTTGGCCCATAATCACCTTATCGTTGCGAGCCACCTCCTTCCAACAGCTATAGTTGTAGCGGCTCCAGCGGCGGCGGTCGTGGCGGCGGGGGCGGCGGCGGCGGTGGCGGCGGCGGTGGCGGCGGCGGGGGTGCTGGTAGCGGCCGGGCCGGTGGCGGCGGCGGGGTCGGCGGGGTAAGCGGGGGTGGCGGCGGTGGTGGCGGCGGCGGCGGCGGGGGCGTGGTTGGCGGCGGCGGGGGCAGTGGTGGCGGAGGTGGCGGCGGCGGCGGGGGCAGCGGCGGGGGCGGCGGCGGGGGCGGCGGCGGCCGCTGGGCCGGCGGCAGCAGGGGGGGCGGTGGTGGCGGCGGCAGCGGCGGCGGTGGTGGCGGCGGCGGTGGCGGAGGCGGCGGCGGCGGCGTTGGTGGTGGCGGCGGCGGCGGGGGAGGCGGCGGCGGCGGCGTTGGTGGTGGCGGCGGTGGCGATGGTGGCGGCGGCGGTGGAGGCAGCGGCGGAGGCGGTGGAGGCGGCGGCGGCGGCGGTGGTGGCGGCGGCGGCGGCGGGGGCGTGGTTGGCGGCGGCGGGGGCAGCGGTGGCGGCGGGGGTGGCGGCGGCGGGGGCGGCGGCGGCGGTGGCGGCGGCGGGGGCGGCGGCGGGGGTGCTGGTAGCGGCCGGGCCGGTGGCGGCGGCGGGGTCGGCGGGGAAAGCGGGGGTGGCGGCGGTCGTGGCGGCGGCGGAGGTGGAGGCGGGGGTGGCGGCGGCGGCGGGGGCGGCGGCGGGGGGGGGGATGGGGGCGGCGGCGGCGGCGGGGCCGGCGGCAGCAGGGGGGCCGGTGGTGGCGGGGGCGGCGGCGGGGGCGGGGGAGGGGGTGGCGGCGGCGGAGGAGGCGGAGGTGGCGGCGGCGGCGGGGGCAGCGGCGGGGGCGGGGATGGGGGCGGCGGCGGTGCTGGCGGAGGTGGCGGCGGCCGTGGCGGGGGTGGTGGCAGCGGCGGCGGGGGCGGAGGTGGCGGCGGCGGGGGCGGCGGCGGCGGGGCGGTGGTGGCGGCGGCAGCGGCGGCGGTGGTGGCGGCGGCGGTGGCGGAGGCGGCGGCGGCGGCGTTGGTGGTGGCGGCGGCGGCGGTGGCGGCGGCGGCGGCGTTGGTGGTGGCGGCGGTGGCGATGGTGGCGGCGGCGGTGGAGGCAGCGGCGGAGGCGGTGGAGGCGGCGGCGGCGGCGGTGGTGGCGGCGGCGGGGGCGGCGGCGGCGGTGGCGGCGGCGGGGGCGACGGCGGGGGTGGTGGTAGCGTCCGGGCCGGTGGCGGCGGCGGGGTCGGCGGAGTAAGCGGGGGTGGCGGCGGTCGTGGCGGCGGCGGAGGTGGAGGCGGAGGTGGCGGCGGCGGCGGGGGCGGCGGCGGGGGCGGCGGCGGGGGCGGCGGCGGCAGCAGGGCCGGCGGCGGCAGCAGGGCCGGCTGCAGCAGGGGGGGCGGTGGTGGCGGGGGCGGCGGCGGGGGCGATGGTGGTGGCGGCGGCGGTGGCAGCGGCGGTGGCGGCGAGGGCGGCGGGGGCGGTGGTGGCGGTGATGGTGGCGGCGCCGGTGCTGGCGGAGTCGGCGACGGCCGTGGCGGGGGTGGTGGCAGCGGCGGCGGGGGCGGAGGTGGCGGCGGCGGGGGCGGCGGCGGCGGGGCGGTGGTGGCGGCGGCAGCGGCGGCGGTGGTGGCGGCGGCGGTGGCGGAGGCGGCGGCGGCGGCGGTGGTGGGGGCGGCGGCGGCGGGGGAGGCGGCGGCGGCGGCGTTGGTGGTGGCGGCGGTGGCGATGGTGGCGGCGGCGGTGGAGGCAGCGGCGGAGGCGGTGGAGGCGGCGGCGGCGGCGGTGGTGGCGGCGGCGGCGGCGGGGGCGGGGTTGGCGGCGGCGGGGGCTGCGGGGGCGGCGGGGGCGGCGGCGGCGGGGGCGGCGGCGGCGGTGGCGGCGGCGGGGGTGCTGGTAGCGGCCGGGCCGGTGGCGGCGGCGGGGTCGGCGGGGAAAGCGGGGGTGGCGGCGGTCGTGGCGGCGGCGGAGGTGGAGGCGGAGGTGGCGGCGGCGGCGGGGGCAGCGGCGGGGGCGGGGGTGGGGGCGGCGGCGGCAGCAGGGCCGGCGGCAGCAGGGGGGCCGGTGGTGGCGGGGGCGGCGGCGGGGGCGGTGGTGGTGGTGGCGGCGGCGGTGGCAGCGGCGGTGGCGGCGAGGGCGGCGGGGGCGGTGGTGGCGGTGATGGCGGCGGCGCCGGTGCTGGCGGAGGTGGCGGCGGCCGTGGCGGGGGTGGTGGCAGCGGCGGCGGGGGCGGAGGTGGCGGCGGCGGGGGCGGCGGCGGCGGGGCGGTGGTGGCGGCGGCAGCGGCGGCGGTGGTGGCGGCGGCGGTGGCGGAGGCGGCGGCGGCGGCGTTGGTGGTGGCGGCGGCGGCGGTGGCGGCGGCGGCGGCGTTGGTGGTGGCGGCGGTGGCGATGGTGGCGGCGGCGGTGGAGGCAGCGGCGGAGGCGGTGGAGGCGGCGGCGGCGGCGGTGGTGGCGGCGGCGGGGGCGGCGGCGGCGGTGGCGGCGGCGGGGGCGACGGCGGGGGTGGTGGTAGCGTCCGGGCCGGTGGCGGCGGCGGGGTCGGCGGAGTAAGCGGGGGTGGCGGCGGTCGTGGCGGCGGCGGAGGTGGAGGCGGAGGTGGCGGCGGCGGCGGGGGCGGCGGCGGGGGCGGCGGCGGGGGCGGCGGCGGCAGCAGGGCCGGCGGCGGCAGCAGGGCCGGCTGCAGCAGGGGGGGCGGTGGTGGCGGGGGCGGCGGCGGGGGCGATGGTGGTGGCGGCGGCGGTGGCAGCGGCGGTGGTGGCGAGGGCGGCGGGGGCGGTGGTGGCGGTGATGGTGGCGGCGCCGGTGCTGGCGGAGTCGGCGACGGCCGTGGCGGGGGTGGTGGCAGCGGCGGCGGGGGCGGAGGTGGCGGCGGCGGGGGCGGCGGCGGCGGGGCGGTGGTGGCGGCGGCAGCGGCGGCGGTGGTGGCGGCGGCGGTGGAGGAGGCGCCGGCGGCGGCGTTGGTGGGGGCGGCGGCGGCGGTGGTGGCGGCGGCGGCGGTGGTGGCGGCGGCGGTGGTGGTGGCGGCGGTGGCGGCGGTGGCGGCGGCGGTGGAGGCAGCGGTGGAGGCGGTGGAGGCGGCGGCGGCGGCGGTGGTGGCGGCGGCGGCGGCGGGGGCGGGGTTGGCGGCGGCGGGGGCAGTGGTGGCGGCGTTGGTGGCGGCGGCGGGGGAGGCGGCAGCGGGGGCGGTGGAGGCGGCGGCGGTGGTGGCGGCGGCGGGGTTGGCGGCGGCAGTGGTCTCTACCCCTCCTCGCGCAAACGCAAGCCCTCAGGCACGAAGCAGTGCCCAGCCGGGGCGGTGGGCTCCGAGTCTCCACCCCTCCTCGCGCAAAAGCAACCCATCAGGCACGAAGCAGTGCCAAGCCCGGGCGGTGGGCTCCGAGTCTCTCCCCCTCCTCGCGCAAACGAAAGCCCTCAGGCACGAAGCGATGCCAAGCCCGGGCGGTGGGGTCCGAGTCTCTACCCCTCCTCGTGCAAACGCAAGCCCTCAGGCACGAAGCGGTGCCAAGCCCGGGCGGTGGGCTCCGGTGACGGCGGCGAGGGGGGCTTGGCGGCTCCGGCAACGGAAGCGAGGGGCTGGGCGGCGCAGGCGACGGCGGCGAGGGGCTGGGCGGCGCATGCGATTGCGGCGAGGGTGCCTAAGCCTGGGCCTGGGCCACAGCGGCCACAGCAGCCGGCGCCGCGGCGCCGGCGCCCCGGCGGGTTTGCTTCCGGGGCCGACCAGGCGGCTTTCCGGCAGCTTCGCCGCAACTGCAATCGCCAGCCGCAACCCGTGGGGCCTGCAGGGCCGATGGGACCGCGGGAACAGCTAACATGGGCTCCTGCTCCTGCTTCCGCTGCTGCTCGCAGACCAGGTGGGGCTGAGGAGCGGGATCTGAGGCCGGGGCGGGCTGTGCTGCTGCCCGCGTGCGCGGGCTTCGGGTCGCCAGTCGGCCTTGCTGCGCTGCGGCTGTGGCAACGGCTGCCGCGCCTGCGGCTGCTATGTCCGTCGCTGCAGTGCCATACCGGGCCACCACTTTGAATGCGGCCTTCTGAACCTACGGGGGAATGGCGGGGCAGGAGGAGCAGGAGAAACGCGGGGCAATGAGTGTCATCGCTTCCGGACGGCAACACCGGCTCTACATCTCTGCGGCACCTGCACTCCTCAATGAACGGCTCAAATAAGGCGGCTATAATGACCTTGACCGCGGTGTTGTGCATGAATACCAGCATTCTCTGCCCGCCTTCCCCGCCGCAGTGTTTACTATCCCAACTTACCCAAGCCGCCTTCCGGCCGTTGGTCGGCGCAGCGAGCCTGAAACCGTGGCCATGGCGTACCCGCTCCCCTTCGGCCTCACAGTCACAGCAGGGCTCCCTCCTCGCTCCCAGCCACAGCAGCCGCCGGCCTCCGGCCTCCGGCTTCCGGCGGCGAGGTGCTGGGCTGTGCCGGCGACGGCGGCGAGGGGCTGGGCGGCTCCAGCGACGGTGGCAAGGGGCTGGGCGGCTCCCGCGACGGCGGCGACGGCGGCGAGGGGCTGGGAGGCGGCGGCGACGTCGGCGGCGAGGGGCTGGGCGGCTCCGGCTACGGCGGCTAGAAACTGGGCGGCGGCGGCGATGGCGACGAGGGGCTGGGCGGCTCCAGCGACGGCGGCGAAGGGCTGGGCGGCGGCGACGTCGGCGGCGAGGGGCTGGGCGGCTCCGGCGACGGAAGCGAGGGGCTGGGCGGCGGCGGCGGCGGCTCCGGCGACGGCGGCGAGAAGCTTGGAGGCGGCGGCGGTGGCGGCGGTGGAGTTGGCGGCGGGGGCGGCGGCGGGGGCGGTGGTGGCGGCCGGGGTGGCGGAGGTGGCGGCGGAGGGGGGGGCGGAGGCGGAGGCGGAGGTGGGGGGGGCGGCGCGCGCGGCGGAGGCGGCGGGGGCGGTGATGGCGGCGGCGGGGGCGGCGGCGTAGGTGGCGGCGATGGTGGCGGGGGTGGTGGGGGCGGTGGTGGAGGGGGGGGGGGCGGTGGCGGAGGCGGCGGCGGTGGTGGCGGCGGCGGGGGGGGCGGCGGCGGTGGTGGCGGTGGTGGCGGCGGCGGGGGAGGCGGCGGCGGCGGTGGTGGCGGCGGCGGTTGAGGCTGTGGCGAAGGTGGTGGTGGGGGCGGTTGAGGCGGCGGCGGTGGTGGTGGCGGCGGGGGCGGTGGTGGCAGCGGCGGCGGCGGCGGGGGCGGCGGTGGCGGTGTCGGCGGCGGCGGCTCCGTCGACGGCGGCGAGGGGCTGGGCGGCTCCAGCGACGGTGGCAAGGGGCTGGGCGGCTCCCGCGACGGCGGCGACGGCGGCGAGGGGCTGGGAGGCGGCGGCGACGTCGGCGGCGAGGGGCTGGGCGGCTCCGGCTACGGCGGCTAGAAACTAGGCGGCGGCGGCGATGGCGACGAGGGGCTGGGCGGCTCCAGCGACGGCGGCGAAGGGCTGGGCGGCGGCGACGTCGGCGGCGAGGGGCTGGGCGGCTCCGGCGACGGAAGCGAGGGGCTGGGCGGCGGCGGCGGCGGCTCCGGCGACGGCGGCGAGAAGCTTGGAGGCGACGGCGGTGGCGGCGGTGGAGTTGGCGGCGGGGGCGGCGGCGGGGGCGGTGGGGGCGGCCGGGGTGGCGGAGTTGGCGGCGGTGGGGGGGGCGGAGGCGGTGGCGGCGGTGGGGCGGGAGGCGCGCGCGGCGGAGGCGGCGGGGGCGGTGATGGCGGCGGCGGGGGCGGCGGCGTAGGTGGCGGCGATGGTGGCGGGGGTGGTGGGGGCGGTGGTGGGGGGGGGCGGTGGCGGAGGCGGCGGCGGTGGTGGCGGCGGCGGTGGAGGCGGCGGCGGTGGTGGCGGTGGTGGCGGCGGTGGTGGTGGCGGCGGGGGCGGTGGTGGCAGCGGCGGCGGCGGCGGGGGCGGCGGTGGCGGTGTCGGCGGCGGCGGCTCCGTCGACGGCGGCGAGGGGCTTGGCGGCTCCGTCGACGGCGGCGAGCGGCCTCTGGGTATTCCTTCCTGCTCTCCGTGACGCCGAGCCGAGTGTGAGCTCCTCGCGTGGGGGCCAGGGGAGGGAAGGGGGGACATACAACGAGGGGTCAAGGACAAAATCAAGGGGACAGGGGAAACAGGGAGGATGATGAGGACAGTAAAGTAGGAAATGGATACCGTCCATGGGGATGAGCTTGACCTCGAGGACGGGGCACGCAAGAGGGCAAAACGTCGAGACCTTAAGCCATCCCCCCTGCATCCCGCAATCACCACGCCTCGGCAACAGAGGTACGGCACCCGAAGCGGTTTGAGTGTACAGCAGGCGGTACGTGAATGCCGCGACACAGCCTGCGACTAGCACAGCACGCCTAGGGGAAACACAAATGCCTCCCGAGCCCCCCACCCGACAACGCTAGAAAGCATGCAGCAAGCTGACAGCCGGTGCCCAACCCCCAGGACCTGGACACATGCACGGGAGGGCCGCCATCTGCTACAGCGGGGAGTCAACCGCAGGGGAGGAGAGCGTCTAGGAAACCCCATCGTTCAGCACAGGATCTGCCCACCATCCGACTGGCCTCCCAATTCTTCGGTCTGGTGGGGGGGCTTAGAAGCCCACCTCCCCAAGGCTTTGGCGCGCACATGCTGCACCGTCCGCCTGCCAGCCGGCATAATATACCCACCCCGAACCCAAAAGGGTTTATTGGGCATTTCAAGTCTCATTCATAACCCCTCAGCCACAGCCGGATGGTGCCCCTCCCCAATTCGGTTAGACACCCCCAATTTAGAGGATTTCTTCGGTCTGGTGGGGGCCGTTAGAGGCTCACTTCCCCGAGGCTTTGGCGCGCACATTCTGCACCGTCCGCCTGCCAGCCGGCATTACATACCCACCCCGAACCCAAAAGGGTTTATTGGGCATTTCCTCGTCGTTTGTGACCCTCCGTCCCAAATGCCACTACATCAATGGGGGGGCGGGTCGGCATTCAGAAACACGGAGGGTGCGGGTCGGCACTTGCGGTCTGCTCTTTCGGTCTGCTGGCTGCCACTTCTCAAGTCGTTCATTCCAGTGCCAAACCCGCACCCCCTTCCCCCCCATTGATGTAGCGGGGCAGGCTCCTGTGCTGAACAATGGCGTTTCCCACACGCTCTCCCCACCCGCAGCAGTCCCCCTGCCGCTGCAAACAGCCGCCCTCGATGCCGCACATGTGCCCAGGGCCCAGACGTGGACCCCAGTCGCCAGCCCGCCACAAACCCTCCAGCCCTGCCGGCTGGGAGCCCCGGGGGACATCTATGTTCCCCCAAACACGCGCCATGCACACTGCGCCGACGCACGCACTAACCGACCTACCGTACCCGTCAACCGCCACGGTCGCCGTAACCCCGCTGAGTGCGCCATCCGCCCCACCCGCGGGTGTTGGACGGAGTAAGGGCCGCGGCGGTTACGCGAGCCCCCGCTCCGGATCTAGTACGAATTGGGGTCATTGCGTATGACGTGCGTACCTGAGGGCGAGGGGCTTATGCCGCGCGCTGGGGGGATGCGGCGTGGGCCTGTAAATGTCTTGGACAGCGAGCGGTAGCCGGTAGGTAGTGGTGCGCAAATCTCTGGCGTTGCAGGAGGGGTTGGCCCGTTGGTTGTCGCCGACAGGGTACAGGCGTACAGCTGTCGGTCTGCGGGGAAACGGACGACACAAAGGTGAGGGAGAACAGCGACGACTGGTGAGGGGCAGCAGGCCACACAAGAGGGGTGGAGGAGTTGTGCAGGAGCTTGGGTGTGCCCGGACCGAGTAGTGATGCAGCTGCTCAACCCAGCTCAACAAAAGCATGCATGTTTGGTTGCCAGTAGCCGTTCACTCGACCACCGAGAAGCCTCGCTGGGTGCATGTCTCGTGATTTATGACCATTTGACAAGGGATGGGTAAACCGCGAATAGACCTGTGGAAGCACGCTTCGCGTTTTGAGTGACAGCTGCAGAACGTGTCCCGCTTCCGCGCCCCTCAACATGGCCTAGCCGATATTGCATTCATGTCAATGCTTGCAGTATTAACAGGAACCTTAAGCGGCCTCCTTGAATCAGCCACAGCACGGAAAACAACGACAGATGCTTCATCCCCGTTGCTTGCCCATACTCTTGCACATGTTGAGTTTGGCCCATAATCACCTTAACGTTGCGAGCCACCTCCTTCCAACAGCTATAGTTGTAGCCGCGCAGGATCTGTGCCTGTGACGACGTTGCGGAGGATGTTGCACTTGCCACCACGCCCGAGCCTGTATCGGCAGCGAAGCATGATGAATTTCCATTGCATATCCAGCAATTAAACGTGGGTGTTGATTAACGTGCCTGCAGGCGCCCGTTGGAAACGCGCAGCTGACTCCCACCGGGCCAATTTGCGTTGCGCTGATTCCTAGCGTTCCCAACAGCCTTTAAACTCGATAGTTAGGTCTTCCAGAGGGCTTGCCGTGATTAAGAGAGGAGTTAACTCCATAGGGATTTGGGACACGGTAAGTCTGAGTCGGACGTATGATATCGAACCGGAAGCTATATTTGCATCATGTGCGAGCAGTATTTAGCAAAGAGGAAACTATATACAGCAGTAGCTGGATAGGGTCCTTGGACGCGGCCTCGCCTAAACCTCGCCGGAAACCAGCAGCATAAGGCCCCACAGCACCAACCACCTCGGTTTATGCTGAGTTCCGGACTCTATTTAGCTACTGCTGTAATAGAAAGTCCTCTTTGCTAATTACTGCTCGCACATGATGCAAATATAGCCGCCGATTCAGTATCATACGTCCGACGCAGACTTACCGTGTCCCAAATCCATATGGAGTTCTCTTCTCTTAATCACGTCAAGCCCTCTGGAAGACCTTACTATCGAGTTTAAAGGCTGCTTGGAACGCTAGGTGTTTGGGGTGTTGCGGGGGAAGGCGCCGGCACGGAATGGAGCGGAGCAGAGCGGACAGAGCGGAGCAGAGCGGAGCGGAGCAGAGCGGTCCGACAGTAGCGAACCTGCTGCCACCGCAACTGCCGTCGTCAGCCCGAAACACGGGGAAAGTACGGTGTGGAGAATTGGAGGGACGGCGGTTGAAAGTGCGAAGGTACCTGCAGGGATGCGTGAGCAGTTTGCTCCGCGGCTCATGGGCGGGTCGCGTGCGCTTGAGGCCGGCACCTCGACACCAGTACGGCGCAGCTGTGCCGCCACTTCACGTCGTGTGTCCGTGGACCCGCCCTCGAGCGCCCGCTCCATCGCTCCATCCTTACCGTAGCGCCCTGCGCCGACATACTCGGGCACCATTCATCGAATCAAGCTGGCCCTCTGGTTGCGGGCAGCAGGCGGCCTGGGCTCCCGGGAACAGCGGCTGCTGCTTTTGCACCTGCTGCTGCGGCTGCGGGCCCCCGTAGCCGGGAAGCACGTTGCATCAAATCATCGAATCAAGCTGACGGATGGTGGCGGCGAGGCCGCTGCAAGTCGAGTACGGCAGCAGCTATGGGGTACGACAATTGCCGCGCCTCCGCCACACTGCCACCGGAGGCGCCGTCCGCGCCTGCGCAGCCCCCCCCCCCCGGTGCAGCCGCAACTCCGCCCCACCGTGGTCGGCGTGCCGAGCTATGCGATGGCGCCGCTGCTCTGTGCCGCTGGTGGCGCCGACGCGTGGCTTGCATGCGTGCCGTGGCCGCATGCTGGTGTACGACATCCTCATCATACGACATCCTCCCTATCGTCATCGCAGGGTACGGTACGCAGGAGTGGAATGGAAATGACCGAGCGAGGTACGAGGTACGAGGTACGAGGAGGCGACCCACGGGACGGTCGGATGGGAGGTTAGGGATACAGTTGGTTGGGTGGCCGGACGGTTCGAACCATGGCAGGCTGTGTTTGGGTATTTATTGTTTTGGGTTTCCTTCCCAAAATGCGGTTTGTGGCGCAAGGGGAGGCAAGCCTTCTTGTTGCGGGAGACCGTCGACGGGGAGTTGTCAGCTCTAGGGTCTAGCGGTACGGGTGCCCGCCCGCCCTCCCCTGGTTCTCGTCGCTCTAGCGCCTGGGTTGCGCGGTAGACCGGGCGCTCGCGTGTCCAATGTGTGCTCTCACGGCCGTGTGTATGTGTGTGCACGCGTGCGGGTGCTGAAGTAATGAAGCGCGCGGCTGAAGGCGCATCACCGTCCCCGCCCTCCCCAATCCCCACCGCTCCTCAGCCCCTCCGCCCGCCATTCGCCCAGGAAGTTCCGCCAATCGATTAGGGGGCCTTGCCCAAGCCATGGCGCCTCGCGCTGCGGTACAGGATGCCAGCCACGGGTGCCAGGGGCGTGTCCCTGTGCCCCCGCGGAGCCCAGCAGCTCCCCCCACCGCGACAACACCACCTCGGAGGCGGTGCCCCGGATCTGCCCATGGCCCTGCCCTGCCTCCGATGGCGGCGGCGCCCGCGGCTGCGGCGGCGGCGGCGGCCACTGCACCTCCTCCGCTGAGGTCCTCTTTTGGCTGCCGGCGGCGGCGGCGTAAGCGTCCTTGCCCGACGGCGGCACCGGCGATGTGCAAGCGCGCGACGCCGGCTGCCGCGACGCCAGTTCCCGCTGAAGGCGCATCAGGCGGCAGGTCCCACGTGTGCTGCTGCTGCTGCTGCTGCTGCAAGGGGTGCGGGTTCGGGTGTGGCGACGGCGACGGGTCCCCGGACCCTGTCTGCTGCGGCTGCGGCTGCGGCTGCTGTGACGGTGGGTGCGTTTGCATCCCCCAGCTGTTCGTCCCCGGGAATCAAACCCAGGACCTTAAACTGTGAAGCCAGTAGTGTCAATCCAGACCAAACCAGATGCCTTTTGTGTAGCCAATTGACCCCTCCCTCTCCCTCTCCGCTGCTGTCGCGCCGCCGCTGTCCCATCGCTGAGGTTTCTCCTTTGCTACCGCCTCCGCTGTCGCTCCCGCTGCGTGTTCGTGGGCCGGGGCTGCGGCGAGCGCTCGATCGCGGCGAGAACGCGTGATGGCAGGTCCATCAGCACCGCCGCCGCTCCGGCAGCGCGAGTCTTTGGCTTCGACGGCAATGGCAGTTGCTGCGGCGACCGGCCAGATGACTGTGGCGAGTGGAGCGGAGACGAGACGGGCGTCGCGCGGCCGTCATGCGTGGAGCGACGCGACCGTTCGCCTCCGCGCTCCGCATCGCGCCCCGTGTCCGCGCCGCGCCTGTCGTCCCGACCCCGGCCGCCACCGTCGCCGCCAGCCCTGCGTATGGGTGCTGAAGTAGTGGAGCGCGCGGCGGCGGACGTGCCGGTGCTAACGGACAGCGGCGGCGAGGGCGCCGGGCTGCTGATCGGCGGCGGCGGCGGCGGCGGCGAGGTTACCAGTGTGTAGGTGCTGGTGCCGGCTAGCAGGAACCGCGGCACGCGGGCACCGGGACCGACAAGGCGCCGCAGCTGATGTGCTTTGCCCTGGGGCTGCGGCTACCCGGGGGAGGGTGAACCAGATTTGGAAGTAGGGGTAAGAAGCCCGTATGTGAAACGGCGGCTGCAGGGGAGGGGGAGGGGGAGGGAAAGGGGCGCGCCGACGTGGCCCCGTCGAGGGTTATCGTGGGTTTGGGCCGTCGTCACCGCCGCCGCAGCGCAGTCCGCTTGTGGCGCCGGTCGTGGCATCGAGTGCACGCGGCGGGGCGCGGAGCTTTGGGTTATGGGCTGCTGACTCGCCGCCCCGATTCCGACCAGCTCCGCGGCAGCGGCGGCGGCGGCGGCCACCGGCGTCGCTGCCTCCTTCGTGCGAAGCCACGCAAACATGCTGCCCTCCCTCAGGGCGGGCACAGCTGAAGCTTTGGGCGACGCGGCCGCTGCTGCGTTGGCGGTGGCGGGTGCGGCGGCGGTGGCCGCTCAGGGCACTCGCAACGCGGCGCCGGCGGCGCCCGCCACGCCGCTTGAGCCCCGCGGCTCCGGGACCAGGGGCGCCGAGCCCACCTCGTGCGATTGCTGCTGCTGCTGCTACTTCGGTGGCGGCGGCTGCAGGAGGACGGCAAACAGCCGGCGGGGCGGAGGGAGCGTCAACATCCGAAGCTGTCGCAGCAGCAGCGACGACATCAGCGCACCGGTCGCAAACCAACTGCCAAACCCTCTCCGCCGCCGGCGGTGCATCCAGACCGAGCCGCAACGACAGCACAACCACATCGCAGCGGGTCTGTGGCTACCTATCGTACCGCCTCCGCCGCAAAACTCACCTGGCCTGCCGGCCTATCGCCCGTGGGGATGAGCTCCGGAACCGCCTCCGCGACCTGGCCCGCAGACCACCGCCGCCGTCGCCGCCGCAACGTCGGGGCCGCCTCCGTCGCCACACGTCACCCACCACCGCACCAACAGCAGCAGCAGCCCCAGCAATAAGCTGCTGCCGGGGCGTCACCAGCGCCGGGGCGCCCGAGTCGCTGGTCCTTGGCGCCCTGCCGCCGGATCCTGCTCAGCCCGAATTTCCACCGGCACCGATGCGGCGGCCGCCCACTGCTGGCGCGAGGGGACCAGCCTACCGGGCGCTCCGTCACCCGTGTGCCCGGTCCGTCCACTTGATCTGCGGCACCCGCGGCAGCAACAGCGCCACCGGCTGACGGAGCGGCAACAGCGGCGGCGGTGGCGGCGGAACCCCCGCTCCCTTCCCGCTCTGTGCCTGCCGTCTCAGCCGGCTGACTCGCCGTCCCCGCCCTCTCCCCCACTCCTCAGCTCCTCAGCCCGCAGAGCATTCGCCCAGGAAGTTCCGCCAATCGATTAGGGGGCCTTGCCCAAGCCATGGCGCCTCGCGCTGCGGTGCAGGATGCCAGCCACGGGTGCCAGGGGCGTCACCAGCGCCGGCGTCCTTGGCTGCGAACTACTGGCGTCGAGGGGTGAATGCGCTCCCGCTCCGCCTTTGCCTCCGCCTCCGCCTCCGCCTCCGGCCGGCACTGGTGCAGCTCACTCCGCTCACTCAGCTCGCCCCGTAACCCGGGGTTCCCAACATGAGCCAGGAGCAGGTTCCGCGGGGGGTGGTGTTGCGGGCGGGCGGGATCCGGTCGGGAAGGGGCGCGCGGTGAAGGGAGCGCGGTGAGGGGGGCGCGGTGAGGGGGGCGCGGTGAGGGGAGCGCGGTGAGGGGAGCGCGGTGAGGGGGGCGCGGTGAGGGGAGCGCGGTGAGGGGAGCGCGGTGAGGGGAGCGCGGTGAGGGGGGCGCGGAGCCCCGTGGCAGCTTTGGCAGGAGGGGTACAGAACCCGTGTGTGAAACGGCGGCAGCGGCGGCGGCGGGCGAGGGGAAAGGGGAAAGGGGGAAGGGAAGGGGCGCGCCGACGTGGCCCCGTCAGGGGTACCGTGGGTCGCCGTCGCCGCAGCGCAGTCCGCTTGTGCGCCGGTCGCGCCGGGGTTCTACTCTCCGGTGCCGACTCAGCATGTTCAGGCATGACGGAGTGCATTGAGCTGGGTATGGTTCGGGATGCGCTTCTCCCGTGGGGTTTTGATCTGGTGTCGCGTTTCGGTCGGTGCTGGTCAGCAAGGGGGTTCGGATTTCCAAAGGCAAGTTGTCCGATGCGCGCGAGCCGCTCGCGCCGGGGTTCTACGAGGCGGCGAAGAAGGAGTTGTCAATCATCGGTGGAGTCGGTGTTCCTGTCGATTACGGGTTTACGGCCCAACTGAACAAACAGACAGCACGAGCCACCTAGATTGGAAACGAGTGAACCGATAGAAGAAACACACACAGAGCTTCGCGACCCTCGTGCGGCTCCCACGTGTTTGTAGCAGCGGATGAAGGTACCGTACCTTATGAAAGCACCTGGTTACAGTGGACCCAGAGGGTCGCCGGGCGGGGCGGTCCACATCTGACACCCGCCGTCGTGGCCGAAGCCCCAAGTTGGCACTTCGTTGGCGCGCATCGCAATGCGCGAGCTCACGAGCAACAGAGGCTCTCTCCGGGCCGGCACCGGCAACGGTAAGGGAAAGGTATCCTTTGTGCTGATGGGCACCGATGCACGCGTGGGCTCAAGGCTCAAGGGTCGTTCGCTCGTATCTCAATACTGAAGTTTGCTCGATAGTATTCTTCGAAACGGCTCATCCGCTCATCATGTGACTTTTGTGGAGGGAGTGCGTCATTGCTGCAGTCACGCTGGGTTAGACGTGCCCCTTGTGGGTTATTGGGCACATGTGTCTCGCTGCTTGTCACCCATCCAGGGGTCACCCCCGCTGCCGACCGTCATGTGGCCTGGCGGGGTTGGGTCGACGCACGCACGTCATCCACCCTTGCAGGGCGGGCAAACATTGGTTAGGTACGCATATGCGTCCTGGGTGTGCCGGGTGATGAAACCCGACCTCCTGAGTAGTGACTCAATCACAGCAAGCGAGCCGTTGGCGGTTGGTCCGTTCATTTGGCGGCCATATATATGTATGTGTAGTTTGGTGTGAGACGTTTCTTTACTTCACCAACGTGTCGTGTACGTATCAATTAACAGCATTGACGGTTTTTTTTAACACTTTGGCTCGCAGCTTCTCCGTGCGACGTCATTTCAACATCCGCTTTCCGTCGCTAAATTTCATTTACTTGGGCTCTCTGTTGATATCGGGTTTTGTAATAATGAAGTCCAGTGGAAGGTCGCCGCTTGCTACTGATGAAACAGTCAGACCGTACGGAGTCGGTTAGAGCCAGCCGCTCTTGGTAATTGAGGCCTTGGCCCACGCCCTAACAGGCCTCACTTTACTGACAACACTCTCGAACTTACGGATTTGCTTTCACGTCGTGAACTCGAGCTCAGCGTAGGCCCAGTCCTGCGTAAACTTCTCCATCCGCTGTGTCTTTATCAGCATGGCAGGCTTCTCCAAGCATTCTATGGGGCAGGAGTCATCCCTTTGCAAGTGAGTTGTCTCAAAACGGCACTGGCACTGGCTGCTGGAGCAGCAAGTGCGGACGTAGCAACTCTGACCTGGGAATTAATGCTGTAAATGGGCGGCTTGGTGATGATGAATAATCCCCATGACACTGACATTAACGCTTGCTGCTGCAGGTCTTCGCCTGATGGCCAGCAGTCCAGCCACGGCGTGGAGCCGGAGCCGGAAGACCCGCAGTGGTAGGTCTGCAGGGCTCTTTGGACCACTTTCCGAACCGATACAACTCTTGAAGGGCCTGTAGGGGTTTTGACGTCACTGCTCGCATCTGCATGTCTCCTAGTGCCTGCGCTGGCGCACCTTTTTGCACACGACGACTGTTGGGGCTCTCCAAAGGCAGCATGTGGTAACAATTTAAATTTCGATGCCAGCACGGCTGGACTCGATACGCGAGCCCTCTCCAACGGCATACGTAATGCATGTCCTGATGCCAACTCCGCCCTCGCTCCCTACATCGTTTGCCGTTGCGCAGGAATGTCCTGGCGCGGGACATTTACCCCGATGACAAGCAGTTCCACCCATTGGACAGAGTGGTCAACTTCCTGAAGGAGCGTAAAATGGTCTGCGGAGAGACTCCTGCCGACGACGTAAGTGGGCCCCTTGGCAGGGACCAAGAGTAGCTGGTTGATTAGCTGGGGCCAGGGAGTGTGCGTGGGTAACGGTTGGGCTTAAGTACCCTCACCTCCCGCATGCGTGCGTATCGGTGCGTGTGAGGGTGCCTTATCGTTTGCGCTCCTCCCATCCATGGCTTGCTCGCTAGCTTGTATTGTGTTCCTGACGGCGCGTCCGCTTCCCTCCACTCATCACTCGCTCCCTCATCACGCCGCTGATTTTGCCGTGCAGTTGACCAAGGGCCTTCGGGAGAAGTGGCCCACCTACCCGGTGTTCGCGGAGTGGGGGCGACACTGGATCAACCTGCAGGCGGTCTTGGCGTGTCAGGAGAACAGGCAGTGGCTGTTGGTGCGCACCCACACCCGCACCCAGGAGGGGGCATGCGCCTCGTTGCGCGCCCGCGACCTGCAGCGGTCGCAGTGCTCGGTGCCGGCGGCTTTGCCACCCAAGCCACCCGCCAAGCCACCGACGAGCAGGCTTGCGGCCTCGACGGCCTCCAGCGGCTCGGCGCCGCAGCAGCTCGTCCCGACTGCTTCGACAGCCCCTGTGGAGACCGTGTCGGTGGTGGCGGTGGCGGTGATCAAGTCGGCGGAGCCGGTGGAAGTGGCGGAGGTCGTGTCGGTAGAGGCGGTGGAGGTGAAGCCGGTGGCCACGGCTGTCAAGCCGGAGGTGGCGGAAGCGGCGGAGGTCGTGGCGGCGGTGGCGGCAGAGCCGGTCACGGTGGCGGAGGTGGACGGCGAGATAGCGGCGGCGACGGCGCCGGAGGCGGAGGGGGAGACGGAGGCGGTGGAGGCGGTGGAGGTGACAGCGGCGGTGGCTGAGCCAGTCAAGATGGAGGAGGCGGCACCGGCGGAAGCGGTGACGGTGGTGGACCGGGCGGTGGCGGAGGAGGCGGTGGCGGAGGTGTTCGTGCAGGCGGACACGTGGTCGTGTCTGTCCTCGCAGCTGGCATCGCCGCTGCCCGAGGCCGTCGGTGAGCGGCAGGACGAGCCCACGGCATACGGCGCGGTCAGCTGCCCCAGCCCCGGCGACGACAGCTTCAACTATGACAGCGTCAGCAGCATCAGCAGCCACAGCGGCAGCAGCAGCATGCACGACAACACCTGCGTGTTTGAGGGGTCGGTCGGTGCCTGCGTGTTTGAGGGGTCGGTCGATGCCTCAGTCCTCGTCGCGCAGGCGCCCTGCTGGTTTCAGCACCGGCCGGTCTGTGTCGCCGTCTTTGCGGCCGCATATGGCGCGCCGGTGAGCTTCGGCGGCTCGCGGCAGCGGCAGCAGCAGCAGCAGCAGCAGCAAGAGCCCGCGCAGCCGGACGTGTGCGTGGGCTGGATGCATATCAGCAGCAGCCCCTCCGCCGGCTCCCAAGTCGGCGGGACGGGTGTGGAGAGCTGCTGCAGTATCGCCTGGCGCATGTGCGTTTCCAAGCGCAGCGGCGTGTGCCGGGGCCCCGGCGCTGTCGCCATGTGCCTGAGCTCCCAGCTGGGCAGCGCCACCTCCCTGGCGGTCCAGGCACCCGAGGGCTTCGTCAGCGCTGCGAAGCGTTACGACGCGCACACAGCTGGCGACGTGGCGTCACGGGTCCAGGGCCCTGGGCAGAACTCTGGGCAGCAGCTGGCACCCGTCGCGGCTTGGCCGGGCGCTGAGCGCAGCAGTCTACACGGAGCGCGCGGCCACCGCGTCGGCGCTGCCTCGCAACTAGTTGAAGGTCACAGTTTCCCGCAGTCGTGCCGTGTGCGCTGCCGTCGTCAATGCGCCAGCGGCCACGTCGCGCCGTCCCGTGCTACTGTTGTGGTGATTGTTAGGGGGTCTTACGGCTTGCGCTGCAGTGGGCGGGATGGAGTGCCCGTTTGGCACACAACAGCGAGACTGGGGACGAGAACGATCGGCCGAAATAGTGAGTGGAATAAGCAGAGGCGCCAAACGGCGCCAAGCGGGTATCGAAGGGCAGCAGGGGCCATTCTGTTTTGCTCACGACGACGATCGCCGATGACCGGTGTTGGCGCGAAGTGTAGAGATCCGTCAATTGCGGTGACGGTCCCGAAGCGAACGCGAAGGGCCTCACGACGCAAGCCCGGGGTCTGTAGCCTGCAGGCCTTTAGACCTTGCTTTCCCATGCGTAGGGTTACGTTACCCTCCCATGGGACCCGCCTGACTGCGTGCGATCGATGTTTGATGGTTTCGCCAAGCGCTGCAAAACGCGCTGTTTATCACCTAGGGTAGCCAAGCTGGCAGTTATAGGTCTGGCGCATATGTAGCTAACCTGGCAACGGCCGCTTAGACTGGGAAGGTAGGCGAAGTAGAGATACGGTAGTCGCGAGTTCAGTGAGGCGTGGGGACTGCCGAAGTGAGTGCTGGCTGATCAGGAATGGCAGTGAAGGTTAGTTAGTTAGTTAGTTAGTTAGTTAGTTAGTTAGTTATTGGGCATCAGCGTGCGTGCGGCTGGCATAGCGCGCTCGCGGGCTTTTGACGCTTTTTGTTCGTTTCTTGGTGTGTGTGTCCGTGTCAGACGCTCAGACCCCTGCGCTGCCATGGTACGGCGTGCCTGTGTATCCTATGTGCCCCCTGCCCCTTCTGTCTGCTGAATGGCTTGAACTGATGCTACCAGTGCGTTGATCTGGCAGTACTACCGTAGTAGAATGGCGCCCTATGGGTGTGTCCCGGTATGGCGCATTTCCCGGAATCGCTCGGGGCGGTCCTCTGGTCGCGCAACGAATGTCGTGGGCTGCGATGCCTTGTAAAGCTTTGGCTCTTCTGTTATCGCAAGGCTTGGCTAGATAGGGTCAAGGCCTTGCAATGCGTGTGCATTGTTCTGCATCGGCGTGTGTGCCACCTAAGCCCTCCAGTTGCAGCCGAGGCTTGCTTGGCGTAGCGGAAGCACCAGTCTCCCCTAGTCGTACGTAGTGGGTAAAGTGGGTTCTAGACCCTGCAGCGGGTCGTTTGGAGGTTTGAGCCACCAGCGGGCACCAGGGCGAAGGAAAGCCCAACTGAACAAACAGACAGCACGAGCCACCTAGATTGGAAACAAGTGAACCGATAGAAGAAACACACACAGAGCTTCGCGACCCTCGTGCGGCTCCCACGTGTTTGTATATATCACCGGATGAAGGTACCGTACCTTATGAAAGCACCTGGTTACAGTGGACCCAGAGGGTCGCCGGGCGGGGCGGTCCACATCTGACACCCGCCGTCGTGGCCGAAGCCCCAAGTTGGCACTTCGTTGGCGCGCATCGCAATGCGCGAGCTCACGAGCAACAGAGGCTCGCTCTCTCCGGGCCGGCACCGGCAACGGTAAGGAAAGGTATCCTTTGTGCTGATGGGCACCGATGCACGCGTGGGCTCAAGGCTCAAGGGTCGTTCGCTCGTATCTCAATACTGAAGTTTGCTCGATAGTATTCTTCGAAACGGCTCATCCGCTCATCATGTGACTTTTGTGGAGGGAGTGCGTCATTGCTGCAGTCACGCTGGGTTAGACGTGCCCCTTGTGGGTTATTGGGCACATGTGTCTCGCTGCTTGTCACCCATCCAGGGGTCACCCCCGCTGCCGACCGTCATGTGGCCTGGCGGGGTTGGGTCGACGCACGTCATCCTCTCTTGCAGGGCGGGCAAACATTGGTTAGGTACGCATATGCATCCTGGGTGTGCCGGGTGATGAAACCCGACCTCCTGAGTAGTGACTCAATCACAGCAAGCGAGCCGTTGGCGGTTGGTCCGTTCATTTGGCGGCCATATATATGTATGTGTAGTTTGGTGTGAGACGTTTCTTTACTTCACCAACGTGTCGTGTACGTATCAATTAAGAGCAATGACGGTTTTTTTTAACACTTTGGCTCGCAGCTTCTCCGTGCGACGTCATTTCAACATCCGCTTTTCGTTGCTAAATTTCATTTACTTGGGCTCTTTGTTGATATCGGGTTTTGTAATAATGAAGTCCAGTGGAAGGTCGCCGCTTGCTACTGATGAAACAGTCAGACCGTACGGAGTCGGTTAGAGCCAGCCGCTCTTGGTAATTGAGGCCTTGGCCCACGCCCTAACAGGCCTCACTTTACTGACAACACTCTCGAACTTACGGATTTGCTTTCACGTCGTGAACTCGAGCTCAGCGTAGGCCCAGTCCTGCGTAAACTTCTCCATCCGCTGTGTCTTTATCAGCATGGCAGGCTTCTCCAAGCATTCTATGGGGCAGGAGTCATCCCTTTGCAAGTGAGTTGTCTCAAAACGGCACTGGCACTGGCACTGGCTGCTGGAGCAGCAAGTGCGGACGTAGCAACTCTGACCTGGGAATTAATGCTGTAAATGGGCGGCTTGGTGATGATGAATAATCCCCATGACACTGACATTAACGCTTGCTGCTGCAGGTCTTCGCCTGATGGCCAGCAGTCCAGCCACGGCGTGGAGCCGGAGCCGGAAGACCCGCAGTGGTAGGTCTGCAGGGCTCTTTGGACCACTTTCCGAACCGATACAACTCTTGAAGGGCCTGTAGGGGTTTTGACGTCACTGCTCGCATCTGCATGTCTCCTAGTGCCTGCGCTGGCGCACCTTTTTGCACACGACGACTGTTGGGGCTCTCCAAAGGCAGCATGTGGTAACAATTTAAATTTCGATGCCAGCACGGCTGGACTCGATACGCGAGCCCTCTCCAACGGCATACGTAATGCATGTCCTGATGCCAACTCCGCCCTCGCTCCCTACATCGTTTGCCGTTGCGCAGGAATGTCCTGGCGCGGGACATTTACCCCGATGACAAGCAGTTCCACCCATTGGACAGAGTGGTCAACTTCCTGAAGGAGCGTAAAATGGTCTGCGGAGAGACTCCTGCCGACGACGTAAGTGGGCCCCTTGGCAGGGACCAAGAGTAGCTGGTTGATTAGCTGGGGCCAGGGAGTGTGCGTGGGTAACGGTTGGGCTTAAGTACCCTCACCTCCCGCATGCGTGCGTATCGGTGCGTGTGAGGGTGCCTTATCGTTTGCGCTCCTCCCATCCATGGCTTGCTCGCTAGCTTGTATTGTGTTCCTGACGGCGCGTCCGCTTCCCTCCACTCATCACTCGCTCCCTCATCACGCCGCTGATTTTGCCGTGCAGTTGACCAAGGGCCTTCGGGAGAAGTGGCCCACCTACCCGGTGTTCGCGGAGTGGGGGCGACACTGGATCAACCTGCAGGCGGTCTTGGCGTGTCAGGAGAACAGGCAGTGGCTGTTGGTGCGCACCCACACCCGCACCCAGGAGGGGGCATGCGCCTCGTTGCGCGCCCGCGACCTGCAGCGGTCGCAGTGCTCGGTGCCGGCGGCTTTGCCACCCAAGCCACCCGCCAAGCCACCGACGAGCAGGCTTGCGGCCTCGACGGCCTCCAGCGGCTCGGCGCCGCAGCAGCTCGTCCCGACTGCTTCGACAGCCCCTGTGGAGACCGTGTCGGTGGTGGCGGTGGCGGTGATCAAGTCGGCGGAGCCGGTGGAAGTGGCGGAGGTCGTGTCGGTAGAGGCGGTGGAGGTGAAGCCGGTGGCCACGGCTGTCAAGCCGGAGGTGGCGGAAGCGGCGGAGGTCGTGGCGGCGGTGGCGGCAGAGCCGGTCACGGTGGCGGAGGTGGACGGGGAGATAGCGGCGGCGACGGCGCCGGAGGCGGAGGGGGAGACGGAGGCGGTGGAGGCGGTGGAGGTGACAGCGGCGGTGGCTGAGCCAGTCAAGATGGAGGAGGCGGCACCGGCGGAAGCGGTGACGGTGGTGGACCGGGCGGTGGCGGAGGAGGCGGTGGCGGAGGTGTTCGTGCAGGCGGACACGTGGTCGTGTCTGTCCTCGCAGCTGGCATCGCCGCTGCCCGAGGCCGTCGGTGAGCGGCAGGACGAGCCCACGGCATACGGCGCGGTCAGCTGCCCCAGCCCCGGCGACGACAGCTTCAACTATGACAGCGTCAGCAGCATCAGCAGCCACAGCGGCAGCAGCAGCATGCACGACAACACCTGCGTGTTTGAGGGGTCGGTCGGTGCCTGCGTGTTTGAGGGGTCGGTCGATGCCTCAGTCCTCGTCGCGCAGGCGCCCTGCTGGTTTCAGCACCGGCCGGTCTGTGTCGCCGTCTTTGCGGCCGCATATGGCGCGCCGGTGAGCTTCGGCGGCTCGCGGCAGCGGCAGCAGCAGCAGCAGCAGCAGCAAGAGCCCGCGCAGCCGGACGTGTGCGTGGGCTGGATGCATATCAGCAGCAGCCCCTCCGCCGGCTCCCAAGTCGGCGGGACGGGTGTGGAGAGCTGCTGCAGTATCGCCTGGCGCATGTGCGTTTCCAAGCACAGCGGCGTGTGCCGGGGCCCCGGCGCTGTCGCCATGTGCCTGAGCTCCCAGCTGGGCAGCGCCACCTCCCTGGCGGTCCAGGCACCCGAGGGCTTCGTCAGCGCTGCGAAGCGTTACGACGCGCACACAGCTGGCGACGTGGCGTCACGGGTCCAGGGCCCTGGGCAGAACTCTGGGCAGCAGCTGGCACCCGTCGCGGCTTGGCCGGGCGCTGAGCGCAGCAGTCTACACGGAGCGCGCGGCCACCGCGTCGGCGCTGCCTCGCAACTAGTTGAAGGTCACAGTTTCCCGCAGTCGTGCCGTGTGCGCTGCCGTCGTCAATGCGCCAGCGGCCACGTCGCGCCGTCCCGTGCTACTGTTGTGGTGATTGTTAGGGGGTCTTACGGCTTGCGCTGCAGTGGGCGGGATGGAGTGCCCGTTTGGCACACAACAGCGAGACTGGGGACGAGAACGATCGGCCGAAATAGTGAGTGGAATAAGCAGAGGCGCCAAACGGCGCCAAGCGGGTATCGAAGGGCAGCAGGGGCCATTCTGTTTTGCTCACGACGACGATCGCCGATGACCGGTGTTGGCGCGAAGTGTAGAGATCCGTCAATTGCGGTGACGGTCCCGAAGCGAACGCGAAGGGCCTCACGACGCAAGCCCGGGGTCTGTAGCCTGCAGGCCTTTAGACCTTGCTTTCCCATGCGTAGGGTTACGTTACCCTCCCATGGGACCCGCCTGACTGCGTGCGATCGATGTTTGATGGTTTCGCCAAGCGCTGCAAAACGCGCTGTTTATCACCTAGGGTAGCCAAGCTGGCAGTTATAGGTCTGGCGCATATGTAGCTAACCTGGCAACGGCCGCTTAGACTGGGAAGGTAGGCGAAGTAGAGATACGGTAGTCGCGAGTTCAGTGAGGCGTGGGGACTGCCGAAGTGAGTGCTGGCTGATCAGGAATGGCAGTGAAGGTTAGTTAGTTAGTTAGTTAGTTATTGGGCATCAGCGTGCGTGCGGCTGGCATAGCGCGCGCGCTCGCGGGCTTTTGACGCTTTTTGTTCGTTTCTTGGTGTGTGTGTCCGTGTCAGACGCTCAGACCCCTGCGCTGCCATGGTACGGCGTGCCTGTGTATCCTATGTGCCCCCTGCCCCTTCTGTCTGCTGAATGGCTTGAACTGATGCTACCAGTGCGTTGATCTGGCAGTACTACCGTAGTAGAATGGCGCCCTATGGGTGTGTCCCGGTATGGCGCATTTCCCGGAATCGCTCGGGGCGGTCCTCTGGTCGCGCAACGAATGTCGTGGGCTGCGATGCCTTGTAAAGCTTTGGCTCTTCTGTTATCGCAAGGCTTGGCTAGATAGGGTCAAGGCCTTGCAATGCGTGTGCATTGTTCTGCATCGGCGTGTGTGCCACCTAAGCCCTCCAGTTGCAGCCGAGGCTTACTTGGCGTAGCGGAAGCACCAGTCTCCCCTAGTCGTACGTAGTGGGTAAAGTGGGTTCTAGACCCTGCAGCGGGTCGTTTGGAGGTTTGAGCTACCAGCGGGCACCAGGGCGAAGGAAAGCCCAACTGAACAAACAGACAGCACGAGCCACCTAGATTGGAAACGAGTGAACCGATAGAAGAAACACACACAGAGCTTCGCGACCCTCGTGCGGCTCCCACGTGTTTGTATCACCGGATGAAGGTACCGTACCTTATGAAAGCACCTGGTTACAGTGGACCCAGAGGGTCGCCGGGCGGGGCGGTCCACATCTGACACCCGCCGTCGTGGCCGAAGCCCCAAGTTGGCACTTCGTTGGCGCGCATCGCAATGCGCGAGCTCACGAGCAACAGAGGCTCGCTCTCTCCGGGCCGGCACCGGCAACGGTAAGGAAAGGTATCCTTTGTGCTGATGGGCACCGATGCACGCGTGGGCTCAAGGCTCAAGGGTCGTTCGCTCGTATCTCAATACTGAAGTTTGCTCGATAGTATTCTTCGAAACGGCTCATCCGCTCATCATGTGACTTTTGTGGAGGGAGTGCGTCATTGCTGCAGTCACGCTGGGTTAGACGTGCCCCTTGTGGGTTATTGGGCACATGTGTCTCGCTGCTTGTCACCCATCCAGGGGTCACCCCCGCTGCCGACCGTCATGTGGCCTGGCGGGGTTGGGTCGACGCACGTCATCCTCTCTTGCAGGGCGGGCAAACATTGGTTAGGTACGCATATGCATCCTGGGTGTGCCGGGTGATGAAACCCGACCTCCTGAGTAGTGACTCAATCACAGCAAGCGAGCCGTTGGCGGTTGGTCCGTTCATTTGGCGGCCATATATATGTATGTGTAGTTTGGTGTGAGACGTTTCTTTACTTCACCAACGTGTCGTGTACGTATCAATTAACAGCAATGACGGTTTTTTTAACACTTTGGCTCGCAGCTTCTCCGTGCGACGTCATTCAACATCCGCTTTTCGTTGCTAAATTTCATTTACTTGGGCTCTTTGTTGATATCGGGTTTTGTAATAATGAAGTCCAGTGGAAGGTCGCCGCTTGCTACTGATGAAACAGTCAGACCGTACGGAGTCGGTTAGAGCCAGCCGCTCTTGGTAATTGAGGCCTTGGCCCACGCCCTAACAGGCCTCACTTTACTGACAACACTCTCGAACTTACGGATTTGCTTTCACGTCGTGAACTCGAGCTCAGCGTAGGCCCAGTCCTGCGTAAACTTCTCCATCCGCTGTGTCTTTATCAGCATGGCAGGCTTCTCCAAGCATTCTATGGGGCAGGAGTCATCCCTTTGCAAGTGAGTTGTCTCAAAACGGCACTGGCACTGGCACTGGCTGCTGGAGCAGCAAGTGCGGACATAGCAACTCTGACCTGGGAATTAATGCTGTAAATGGGCGGCTTGGTGATGATGAATAATCCCCATGACACTGACATTAACGCTTGCTGCTGCAGGTCTTCGCCTGATGGCCAGCAGTCCAGCCACGGCGTGGAGCCGGAGCCGGAAGACCCGCAGTGGTAGGTCTGCAGGGCTCTTTGGACCACTTTCCGAACCGATACAACTCTTGAAGGGCCTGTAGGGGTTTTGACGTCACTGCTCGCATCTGCATGTCTCCTAGTGCCTGCGCTGGCGCACCTTTTTGCACACGACGACTGTTGGGGCTCTCCAAAGGCAGCATGTGGTAACAATTTAAATTTCGATGCCAGCACGGCTGGACTCGATACGCGAGCCCTCTCCAACGGCATACGTAATGCATGTCCTGATGCCAACTCCGCCCTCGCTCCCTACATCGTTTGCCGTTGCGCAGGAATGTCCTGGCGCGGGACATTTACCCCGATGACAAGCAGTTCCACCCATTGGACAGAGTGGTCAACTTCCTGAAGGAGCGTAAAATGGTCTGCGGAGAGACTCCTGCCGACGACGTAAGTGGGCCCCTTGGCAGGGACCGTGAGTAGCTGGTTGATTAGCTGGGGCCAGGGAGTGTGCGTGGGTAACGGTTGGGCTTAAGTACCCTCACCTCCCGCATGCGTGCGTATCGGTGCGTGTGAGGGTGCCTTATCGTTTGCGCTCCTCCCATCCATGGCTTGCTCGCTAGCTTGTATTGTGTTCCTGACGGCGCGTCCGCTTCCCTCCACTCATCACTCGCTCCCTCATCACGCCGCTGATTTTGCCGTGCAGTTGACCAAGGGCCTTCGGGAGAAGTGGCCCACCTACCCGGTGTTCGCGGAGTGGGGGCGACACTGGATCAACCTGCAGGCGGTCTTGGCGTGTCAGGAGAACAGGCAGTGGCTGTTGGTGCGCACCCACACCCGCACCCAGGAGGGGGCATGCGCCTCGTTGCGCGCCCGCGACCTGCAGCGGTCGCAGTGCTCGGTGCCGGCGGCTTTGCCACCCAAGCCACCCGCCAAGCCACCGACGAGCAGGCTTGCGGCCTCGACGGCCTCCAGCGGCTCGGCGCCGCAGCAGCTCGTCCCGACTGCTTCGACAGCCCCTGTGGAGACCGTGTCGGTGGTGGCGGTGGCGGTGATCAAGTCGGCGGAGCCGGTGGAAGTGGCGGAGGTCGTGTCGGTAGAGGCGGTGGAGGTGAAGCCGGTGGCCACGGCTGTCAAGCCGGAGGTGGCGGAAGCGGCGGAGGTCGTGGCGGCGGTGGCGGCAGAGCCGGTCACGGTGGCGGAGGTGGACGGGGAGATAGCGGCGGCGACGGCGCCGGAGGCGGAGGGGGAGACGGAGGCGGTGGAGGCGGTGGAGGTGACAGCGGCGGTGGCTGAGCCAGTCAAGATGGAGGAGGCGGCGCCGGCGGAAGCGGTGACGGTGGTGGACCGGGCGGTGGCGGAGGAGGCGGTGGCGGAGGTGTTCGTGCAGGCGGACACGTGGTCGTGTCTGTCCTCGCAGCTGGCATCGCCGCTGCCCGAGGCCGTCGGTGAGCGGCAGGACGAGCCCACGGCATACGGCGCGGTCAGCTGCCCCAGCCCCGGCGACGACAGCTTCAACTATGACAGCGTCAGCAGCATCAGCAGCCACAGCGGCAGCAGCAGCATGCACGACAACACCTGCGTGTTTGAGGGGTCGGTCGGTGCCTGCGTGTTTGAGGGGTCGGTCGATGCCTCAGTCCTCGTCGCGCAGGCGCCCTGCTGGTTTCAGCACCGGCCGGTCTGTGTCGCCGTCTTTGCGGCCGCATATGGCGCGCCGGTGAGCTTCGGCGGCTCGCGGCAGCGGCAGCAGCAGCAGCAGCAGCAGCAAGAGCCCGCGCAGCCGGACGTGTGCGTGGGCTGGATGCATATCAGCAGCAGCCCCTCCGCCGGCTCCCAAGTCGGCGGGACGGGTGTGGAGAGCTGCTGCAGTATCGCCTGGCGCATGTGCGTTTCCAAGCACAGCGGCGTGTGCCGGGGCCCCGGCGCTGTCGCCATGTGCCTGAGCTCCCAGCTGGGCAGCGCCACCTCCCTGGCGGTCCAGGCACCCGAGGGCTTCGTCAGCGCTGCGAAGCGTTACGACGCGCACACAGCTGGCGACGTGGCGTCACGGGTCCAGGGCCCTGGGCAGAACTCTGGGCAGCAGCTGGCACCCGTCGCGGCTTGGCCGGGCGCTGAGCGCAGCAGTCTACACGGAGCGCGCGGCCACCGCGTCGGCGCTGCCTCGCAACTAGTTGAAGGTCACAGTTTCCCGCAGTCGTGCCGTGTGCGCTGCCGTCGTCAATGCGCCAGCGGCCACGTCGCGCCGTCCCGTGCTACTGTTGTGGTGATTGTTAGGGGGTCTTACGGCTTGCGCTGCAGTGGGCGGGATGGAGTGCCCGTTTGGCACACAACAGCGAGACTGGGGACGAGAACGATCGGCCGAAATAGTGAGTGGAATAAGCAGAGGCGCCAAACGGCGCCAAGCGGGTATCGAAGGGCAGCAGGGGCCATTCTGTTTTGCTCACGACGACGATCGCCGATGACCGGTGTTGGCGCGAAGTGTAGAGATCCGTCAATTGCGGTGACGGTCCCGAAGCGAACGCGAAGGGCCTCACGACGCAAGCCCGGGGTCTGTAGCCTGCAGGCCTTTAGACCTTGCTTTCCCATGCGTAGGGTTACGTTACCCTCCCATGGGACCCGCCTGACTGCGTGCGATCGATGTTTGATGGTTTCGCCAAGCGCTGCAAAACGCGCTGTTTATCACCTAGGGTAGCCAAGCTGGCAGTTATAGGTCTGGCGCATATGTAGCTAACCTGGCAACGGCCGCTTAGACTGGGAAGGTAGGCGAAGTAGAGATACGGTAGTCGCGAGTTCAGTGAGGCGTGGGGACTGCCGAAGTGAGTGCTGGCTGATCAGGAATGGCAGTGAAGGTTAGTTAGTTAGTTAGTTAGTTATTGGGCATCAGCGTGCGTGCGGCTGGCATAGCGCGCGCGCTCGCGGGCTTTTGACGCTTTTTGTTCGTTTCTTGGTGTGTGTGTCCGTGTCAGACGCTCAGACCCCTGCGCTGCCATGGTACGGCGTGCCTGTGTATCCTATGTGCCCCCTGCCCCTTCTGTCTGCTGAATGGCTTGAACTGATGCTACCAGTGCGTTGATCTGGCAGTACTACCGTAGTAGAATGGCGCCCTATGGGTGTGTCCCGGTATGGCGCATTTCCCGGAATCGCTCGGGGCGGTCCTCTGGTCGCGCAACGAATGTCGTGGGCTGCGATGCCTTGTAAAGCTTTGGCTCTTCTGTTATCGCAAGGCTTGGCTAGATAGGGTCAAGGCCTTGCAATGCGTGTGCATTGTTCTGCATCGGCGTGTGTGCCACCTAAGCCCTCCAGTTGCAGCCGAGGCTTACTTGGCGTAGCGGAAGCACCAGTCTCCCCTAGTCGTACGTAGTGGGTAAAGTGGGTTCTAGACCCTGCAGCGGGTCGTTTGGAGGTTTGAGCTACCAGCGGGCACCAGGGCGAAGGAAAGCCCAACTGAACAAACAGACAGCACGCACGAGCCACCTAGATTGGAAACGAGTGAACCGATAGAAGAAACACACACAGAGCTTCGCGACCCTCGTGTGGCTCCCACGTGTTTGTATCACCGGATGAAGGTACCGTACCTTATGAAAGCACCTGGTTACAGTGGACCCAGAGGGTCGCCGGGCGGGGCGGTCCACATCTGACACCCGCCGTCGTGGCCGAAGCCCCAAGTTGGCACTTCGTTGGCGCGCATCGCAATGCGCGAGCTCACGAGCAACAGAGGCTCGCTCTCTCCGGGCCGGCACCGGCAACGGTAAGGAAAGGTATCCTTTGTGCTGATGGGCACCGATGCACGCGTGGGCTCAAGGCTCAAGGGTCGTTCGCTCGTATCTCAATACTGAAGTTTGCTCGATAGTATTCTTCGAAACGGCTCATCCGCTCATCATGTGACTTTTGTGGAGGGAGTGCGTCATTGCTGCAGTCACGCTGGGTTAGACGTGCCCCTTGTGGGTTATTGGGCACATGTGTCTCGCTGCTTGTCACCCATCCAGGGGTCACCCCCGCTGCCGACCGTCATGTGGCCTGGCGGGGTTGGGTCGACGCACGTCATCCTCTCTTGCAGGGCGGGCAAACATTGGTTAGGTACGCATATGCATCCTGGGTGTGCCGGGTGATGAAACCCGACCTCCTGAGTAGTGACTCAATCACAGCAAGCGAGCCGTTGGCGGTTGGTCCGTTCATTTGGCGGCCATATATATGTATGTGTAGTTTGGTGTGAGACGTTTCTTTACTTCACCAACGTGTCGTGTACGTATCAATTAACAGCAATGACGGTTTTTTTAACACTTTGGCTCGCAGCTTCTCCGTGCGACGTCATTCAACATCCGCTTTTCGTTGCTAAATTTCATTTACTTGGGCTCTTTGTTGATATCGGGTTTTGTAATAATGAAGTCCAGTGGAAGGTCGCCGCTTGCTACTGATGAAACAGTCAGACCGTACGGAGTCGGTTAGAGCCAGCCGCTCTTGGTAATTGAGGCCTTGGCCCACGCCCTAACAGGCCTCACTTTACTGACAACACTCTCGAACTTACGGATTTGCTTTCACGTCGTGAACTCGAGCTCAGCGTAGGCCCAGTCCTGCGTAAACTTCTCCATCCGCTGTGTCTTTATCAGCATGGCAGGCTTCTCCAAGCATTCTATGGGGCAGGAGTCATCCCTTTGCAAGTGAGTTGTCTCAAAACGGCACTGGCACTGGCACTGGCTGCTGGAGCAGCAAGTGCGGACGTAGCAACTCTGACCTGGGAATTAATGCTGTAAATGGGCGGCTTGGTGATGATGAATAATCCCCATGACACTGACATTAACGCTTGCTGCTGCAGGTCTTCGCCTGATGGCCAGCAGTCCAGCCACGGCGTGGAGCCGGAGCCGGAAGACCCGCAGTGGTAGGTCTGCAGGGCTCTTTGGACCACTTTCCGAACCGATACAACTCTTGAAGGGCCTGTAGGGGTTTTGACGTCACTGCTCGCATCTGCATGTCTCCTAGTGCCTGCGCTGGCGCACCTTTTTGCACACGACGACTGTTGGGGCTCTCCAAAGGCAGCATGTGGTAACAATTTAAATTTCGATGCCAGCACGGCTGGACTCGATACGCGAGCCCTCTCCAACGGCATACGTAATGCATGTCCTGATGCCAACTCCGCCCTCGCTCCCTACATCGTTTGCCGTTGCGCAGGAATGTCCTGGCGCGGGACATTTACCCCGATGACAAGCAGTTCCACCCATTGGACAGAGTGGTCAACTTCCTGAAGGAGCGTAAAATGGTCTGCGGAGAGACTCCTGCCGACGACGTAAGTGGGCCCCTTGGCAGGGACCAGGAGTAGCTGGTTGATTAGCTGGGGCCAGGGAGTGTGCGTGGGTAACGGTTGGGCTTAAGTACCCTCACCTCCCGCATGCGTGCGTATCGGTGCGTGTGAGGGTGCCTTATCGTTTGCGCTCCTCCCATCCATGGCTTGCTCGCTAGCTTGTATTGTGTTCCTGACGGCGCGTCCGCTTCCCTCCACTCATCACTCGCTCCCTCATCACGCCGCTGATTTTGCCGTGCAGTTGACCAAGGGCCTTCGGGAGAAGTGGCCCACCTACCCGGTGTTCGCGGAGTGGGGGCGACACTGGATCAACCTGCAGGCGGTCTTGGCGTGTCAGGAGAACAGGCAGTGGCTGTTGGTGCGCACCCACACCCGCACCCAGGAGGGGGCATGCGCCTCGTTGCGCGCCCGCGACCTGCAGCGGTCGCAGTGCTCGGTGCCGGCGGCTTTGCCACCCAAGCCACCCGCCAAGCCACCGACGAGCAGGCTTGCGGCCTCGACGGCCTCCAGCGGCTCGGCGCCGCAGCAGCTCGTCCCGACTGCTTCGACAGCCCCTGTGGAGACCGTGTCGGTGGTGGCGGTGGCGGTGATCAAGTCGGCGGAGCCGGTGGAAGTGGCGGAGGTCGTGTCGGTAGAGGCGGTGGAGGTGAAGCCGGTGGCCACGGCTGTCAAGCCGGAGGTGGCGGAAGCGGCGGAGGTCGTGGCGGCGGTGGCGGCAGAGCCGGTCACGGTGGCGGAGGTGGACGGGGAGATAGCGGCGGCGACGGCGCCGGAGGCGGAGGGGGAGACGGAGGCGGTGGAGGCGGTGGAGGTGACAGCGGCGGTGGCTGAGCCAGTCAAGATGGAGGAGGCGGCGCCGGCGGAAGCGGTGACGGTGGTGGACCGGGCGGTGGCGGAGGAGGCGGTGGCGGAGGTGTTCGTGCAGGCGGACACGTGGTCGTGTCTGTCCTCGCAGCTGGCATCGCCGCTGCCCGAGGCCGTCGGTGAGCGGCAGGACGAGCCCACGGCATACGGCGCGGTCAGCTGCCCCAGCCCCGGCGACGACAGCTTCAACTATGACAGCGTCAGCAGCATCAGCAGCCACAGCGGCAGCAGCAGCATGCACGACAACACCTGCGTGTTTGAGGGGTCGGTCGGTGCCTGCGTGTTTGAGGGGTCGGTCGATGCCTCAGTCCTCGTCGCGCAGGCGCCCTGCTGGTTTCAGCACCGGCCGGTCTGTGTCGCCGTCTTTGCGGCCGCATATGGCGCGCCGGTGAGCTTCGGCGGCTCGCGGCAGCGGCAGCAGCAGCAGCAGCAGCAGCAGCAGCAAGAGCCCGCGCAGCCGGACGTGTGCGTGGGCTGGATGCAGCCCCTCCGCCGGCTCCCAAGTCGGCGGGACGGGTGTGGAGAGCTGCTGCAGTATCGCCTGGCGCATGTGCGTTTCCAAGCGCAGCGGCGTGTGCCGGGGCCCCGGCGCTGTCGCCATGTGCCTGAGCTCCCAGCTGGGCAGCGCCACCTCCCTGGCGGTCCAGGCACCCGAGGGCTTCGTCAGCGCTGCGAAGCGTTACGACGCGCACACAGCTGGCGACGTGGCGTCACGGGTCCAGGGCCCTGGGCAGAACTCTGGGCAGCAGCTGGCACCCGTCGCGGCTTGGCCGGGCGCTGAGCGCAGCAGTCTACACGGAGCGCGCGGCCACCGCGTCGGCGCTGCCTCGCAACTAGTTGAAGGTCACAGTTTCCCGCAGTCGTGCCGTGTGCGCTGCCGTCGTCAATGCGCCAGCGGCCACGTCGCGCCGTCCCGTGCTACTGTTGTGGTGATTGTTAGGGGGTCTTACGGCTTGCGCTGCAGTGGGCGGGATGGAGTGCCCGTTTGGCACACAACAGCGAGACTGGGGACGAGAACGATCGGCCGAAATAGTGAGTGGAATAAGCAGAGGCGCCAAACGGCGCCAAGCGGGTATCGAAGGGCAGCAGGGGCCATTCTGTTTTGCTCACGACGACGATCGCCGATGACCGGTGTTGGCGCGAAGTGTAGAGATCCGTCAATTGCGGTGACGGTCCCGAAGCGAACGCGAAGGGCCTCGCGACGCAAGCCCGGGGTCTGTAGCCTGCAGGCCTTTAGACCTTGCTTTCCCATGCGTAGGGTTACGTTACCCTCCCATGGGACCCGCCTGACTGCGTGCGATCGATGTTTGATGGTTTCGCCAAGCGCTGCAAAACGCGCTGTTTATCACCTAGGGTAGCCAAGCTGGCAGTTATAGGTCTGGCGCATATGTAGCTAACCTGGCAACGGCCGCTTAGACTGGGAAGGTAGGCGAAGTAGAGATACGGTAGTCGCGAGTTCAGTGAGGCGTGGGGACTGCCGAAGTGAGTGCTGGCTGATCAGGAATGGCAGTGAAGGTTAGTTAGTTAGTTAGTTAGTTAGTTAGTTAGTTAGTTATTGGGCATCAGCGTGCGTGCGGCTGGCATAGCGCGCTCGCGGGCTTTTGACGCTTTTTGTTCGTTTCTTGGTGTGTGTGTCCGTGTCAGACGCTCAGACCCCTGCGCTGCCATGGTACGGCGTGCCTGTGTATCCTATGTGCCCCCTGCCCCTTCTGTCTGCTGAATGGCTTGAACTGATGCTACCAGTGCGTTGATCTGGCAGTACTACCGTAGTAGAATGGCGCCCTATGGGTGTGTCCCGGTATGGCGCATTTCCCGGAATCGCTCGGGGCGGTCCTCTGGTCGCGCAACGAATGTCGTGGGCTGCGATGCCTTGTAAAGCTTTGGCTCTTCTGTTATCGCAAGGCTTGGCTAGATAGGGTCAAGGCCTTGCAATGCGTGTGCATTGTTCTGCATCGGCGTGTGTGCCACCTAAGCCCTCCAGTTGCAGCCGAGGCTTGCTTGGCGTAGCGGAAGCACCAGTCTCCCCTAGTCGTACGTAGTGGGTAAAGTGGGTTCTAGACCCTGCAGCGGGTCGTTTGGAGGTTTGAGCCACCAGCGGGCACCAGGGCGAAGGAAAGCCCAACTGAACAAACAGACAGCACGAGCCACCTAGATTGGAAACGAGTGAACCGATAGAAGAAACACACACAGAGCTTCGCGACCCTCGTGCGGCTCCCACGTGTTTGTATCACCGGATGAAGGTACCGTACCTTATGAAAGCACCTGGTTACAGTGGACCCAGAGGGTCGCCGGGCGGGGCGGTCCACATCTGACACCCGCCGTCGTGGCCGAAGCCCCAAGTTGGCACTTCGTTGGCGCGCATCGCAATGCGCGAGCTCACGAGCAACAGAGGCTCGCTCTCTCCGGGCCGGCACCGGCAACGGTAAGGAAAGGTATCCTTTGTGCTGATGGGCACCGATGCACGCGTGGGCTCAAGGCTCAAGGGTCGTTCGCTCGTATCTCAATACTGAAGTTTGCTCGATAGTATTCTTCGAAACGGCTCATCCGCTCATCATGTGACTTTTGTGGAGGGAGTGCGTCATTGCTGCAGTCACGCTGGGTTAGACGTGCCCCTTGTGGGTTATTGGGCACATGTGTCTCGCTGCTTGTCACCCATCCAGGGGTCACCCCCGCTGCCGACCGTCATGTGGCCTGGCGGGGTTGGGTCGACGCACGTCATCCTCTCTTGCAGGGCGGGCAAACATTGGTTAGGTACGCATATGCATCCTGGGTGTGCCGGGTGATGAAACCCGACCTCCTGAGTAGTGACTCAATCACAGCAAGCGAGCCGTTGGCGGTTGGTCCGTTCATTTGGCGGCCATATATATGTATGTGTAGTTTGGTGTGAGACGTTTCTTTACTTCACCAACGTGTCGTGTACGTATCAATTAACAGCAATGACGGTTTTTTTTAACACTTTGGCTCGCAGCTTCTCCGTGCGACGTCATTCAACATCCGCTTTTCGTTGCTAAATTTCATTTACTTGGGCTCTTTGTTGATATCGGGTTTTGTAATAATGAAGTCCAGTGGAAGGTCGCCGCTTGCTACTGATGAAACAGTCAGACCGTACGGAGTCGGTTAGAGCCAGCCGCTCTTGGTAATTGAGGCCTTGGCCCACGCCCTAACAGGCCTCACTTTACTGACAACACTCTCGAACTTACGGATTTGCTTTCACGTCGTGAACTCGAGCTCAGCGTAGGCCCAGTCCTGCGTAAACTTCTCCATCCGCTGTGTCTTTATCAGCATGGCAGGCTTCTCCAAGCATTCTATGGGGCAGGAGTCATCCCTTTGCAAGTGAGTTGTCTCAAAACGGCACTGGCACTGGCACTGGCTGCTGGAGCAGCAAGTGCGTACGTAGCAACTCTGACCTGGGAATTAATGCTGTAAATGGGCGGCTTGGTGATGATGAATAATCCCCATGACACTGACATTAACGCTTGCTGCTGCAGGTCTTCGCCTGATGGCCAGCAGTCCAGCCACGGCGTGGAGCCGGAGCCGGAAGACCCGCAGTGGTAGGTCTGCAGGGCTCTTTGGACCACTTTCCGAACCGATACAACTCTTGAAGGGCCTGTAGGGGTTTTGACGTCACTGCTCGCATCTGCATGTCTCCTAGTGCCTGCGCTGGCGCACCTTTTTGCACACGACGACTGTTGGGGCTCTCCAAAGGCAGCATGTGGTAACAATTTAAATTTCGATGCCAGCACGGCTGGACTCGATACGCGAGCCCTCTCCAACGGCATACGTAATGCATGTCCTGATGCCAACTCCGCCCTCGCTCCCTACATCGTTTGCCGTTGCGCAGGAATGTCCTGGCGCGGGACATTTACCCCGATGACAAGCAGTTCCACCCATTGGACAGAGTGGTCAACTTCCTGAAGGAGCGTAAAATGGTCTGCGGAGAGACTCCTGCCGACGACGTAAGTGGGCCCCTTGGCAGGGACCGGGAGTAGCTGGTTGATTAGCTGGGGCCAGGGAGTGTGCGTGGGTAACGGTTGGGCTTAAGTACCCTCACCTCCCGCATGCGTGCGTATCGGTGCGTGTGAGGGTGCCTTATCGTTTGCGCTCCTCCCATCCATGGCTTGCTCGCTAGCTTGTATTGTGTTCCTGACGGCGCGTCCGCTTCCCTCCACTCATCACTCGCTCCCTCATCACGCCGCTGATTTTGCCGTGCAGTTGACCAAGGGCCTTCGGGAGAAGTGGCCCACCTACCCGGTGTTCGCGGAGTGGGGGCGACACTGGATCAACCTGCAGGCGGTCTTGGCGTGTCAGGAGAACAGGCAGTGGCTGTTGGTGCGCACCCACACCCGCACCCAGGAGGGGGCATGCGCCTCGTTGCGCGCCCGCGACCTGCAGCGGTCGCAGTGCTCGGTGCCGGCGGCTTTGCCACCCAAGCCACCCGCCAAGCCACCGACGAGCAGGCTTGCGGCCTCGACGGCCTCCAGCGGCTCGGCGCCGCAGCAGCTCGTCCCGACTGCTTCGACAGCCCCTGTGGAGACCGTGTCGGTGGTGGCGGTGGCGGTGATCAAGTCGGCGGAGCCGGTGGAAGTGGCGGAGGTCGTGTCGGTAGAGGCGGTGGAGGTGAAGCCGGTGGCCACGGCTGTCAAGCCGGAGGTGGCGGAAGCGGCGGAGGTCGTGGCGGCGGTGGCGGCAGAGCCGGTCACGGTGGCGGAGGTGGACGGCGAGATAGCGGCGGCGACGGCGCCGGAGGCGGAGGGGGAGACGGAGGCGGTGGAGGCGGTGGAGGTGACAGCGGCGGTGGCTGAGCCAGTCAAGATGGAGGAGGCGGCACCGGCGGAAGCGGTGACGGTGGTGGACCGGGCGGTGGCGGAGGAGGCGGTGGCGGAGGTGTTCGTGCAGGTGGACACGTGGTCGTGTCTGTCCTCGCAGCTGGCATCGCCGCTGCCCGAGGCCGTCGGTGAGCGGCAGGACGAGCCCACGGCATACGGCGCGGTCAGCTGCCCCAGCCCCGGCGACGACAGCTTCAACTATGACAGCGTCAGCAGCATCAGCAGCCACAGCGGCAGCAGCAGCATGCACGACAACACCTGCGTGTTTGAGGGGTCGGTCGGTGCCTGCGTGTTTGAGGGGTCGGTCGATGCCTCAGTCCTCGTCGCGCAGGCGCCCTGCTGGTTTCAGCACCGGCCGGTCTGTGTCGCCGTCTTTGCGGCCGCATATGGCGCGCCGGTGAGCTTCGGCGGCTCGCGGCAGCGGCAGCAGCAGCAGCAGCAGCAGCAAGAGCCCGCGCAGCCGGACGTGTGCGTGGGCTGGATGCATATCAGCAGCAGCCCCTCCGCCGGCTCCCAAGTCGGCGGGACGGGTGTGGAGAGCTGCTGCAGTATCGCCTGGCGCATGTGCGTTTCCAAGCGCAGCGGCGTGTGCCGGGGCCCCGGCGCTGTCGCCATGTGCCTGAGCTCCCAGCTGGGCAGCGCCACCTCCCTGGCGGTCCAGGCACCCGAGGGCTTCGTCAGCGCTGCGAAGCGTTACGACGCGCACACAGCTGGCGACGTGGCGTCACGGGTCCAGGGCCCTGGGCAGAACTCTGGGCAGCAGCTGGCACCCGTCGCGGCTTGGCCGGGCGCTGAGCGCAGCAGTCTACACGGAGCGCGCGGCCACCGCGTCGGCGCTGCCTCGCAACTAGTTGAAGGTCACAGTTTCCCGCAGTCGTGCCGTGTGCGCTGCCGTCGTCAATGCGCCAGCGGCCACGTCGCGCCGTCCCGTGCTACTGTTGTGGTGATTGTTAGGGGGTCTTACGGCTTGCGCTGCAGTGGGCGGGATGGAGTGCCCGTTTGGCACACAACAGCGAGACTGGGGACGAGAACGATCGGCCGAAATAGTGAGTGGAATAAGCAGAGGCGCCAAACGGCGCCAAGCGGGTATCGAAGGGCAGCAGGGGCCATTCTGTTTTGCTCACGACGACGATCGCCGATGACCGGTGTTGGCGCGAAGTGTAGAGATCCGTCAATTGCGGTGACGGTCCCGAAGCGAACGCGAAGGGCCTCACGACGCAAGCCCGGGGTCTGTAGCCTGCAGGCCTTTAGACCTTGCTTTCCCATGCGTAGGGTTACGTTACCCTCCCATGGGACCCGCCTGACTGCGTGCGATCGATGTTTGATGGTTTCGCCAAGCGCTGCAAAACGCGCTGTTTATCACCTAGGGTAGCCAAGCTGGCAGTTATAGGTCTGGCGCATATGTAGCTAACCTGGCAACGGCCGCTTAGACTGGGAAGGTAGGCGAAGTAGAGATACGGTAGTCGCGAGTTCAGTGAGGCGTGGGGACTGCCGAAGTGAGTGCTGGCTGATCAGGAATGGCAGTGAAGGTTAGTTAGTTAGTTAGTTAGTTATTGGGCATCAGCGTGCGTGCGGCTGGCATAGCGCGCGCGCTCGCGGGCTTTTGACGCTTTTTGTTCGTTTCTTGGTGTGTGTGTCCGTGTCAGACGCTCAGACCCCTGCGCTGCCATGGTACGGCGTGCCTGTGTATCCTATGTGCCCCCTGCCCCTTCTGTCTGCTGAATGGCTTGAACTGATGCTACCAGTGCGTTGATCTGGCAGTACTACCGTAGTAGAATGGCGCCCTATGGGTGTGTCCCGGTATGGCGCATTTCCCGGAATCGCTCGGGGCGGTCCTCTGGTCGCGCAACGAATGTCGTGGGCTGCGATGCCTTGTAAAGCTTTGGCTCTTCTGTTATCGCAAGGCTTGGCTAGATAGGGTCAAGGCCTTGCAATGCGTGTGCATTGTTCTGCATCGGCGTGTGTGCCACCTAAGCCCTCCAGTTGCAGCCGAGGCTTACTTGGCGTAGCGGAAGCACCAGTCTCCCCTAGTCGTACGTAGTGGGTAAAGTGGGTTCTAGACCCTGCAGCGGGTCGTTTGGAGGTTTGAGCTACCAGCGGGCACCAGGGCGAAGGAAAGCCCAACTGAACAAACAGACAGCACGAGCCACCTAGATTGGAAACGAGTGAACCGATAGAAGAAACACACACAGAGCTTCGCGACCCTCGTGTGGCTCCCACGTGTTTGTATCACCGGATGAAGGTACCGTACCTTATGAAAGCACCTGGTTACAGTGGACCCAGAGGGTCGCCGGGCGGGGCGGTCCACATCTGACACCCGCCGTCGTGGCCGAAGCCCCAAGTTGGCACTTCGTTGGCGCGCATCGCAATGCGCGAGCTCACGAGCAACAGAGGCTCGCTCTCTCCGGGCCGGCACCGGCAACGGTAAGGAAAGGTATCCTTTGTGCTGATGGGCACCGATGCACGCGTGGGCTCAAGGCTCAAGGGTCGTTCGCTCGTATCTCAATACTGAAGTTTGCTCGATAGTATTCTTCGAAACGGCTCATCCGCTCATCATGTGACTTTTGTGGAGGGAGTGCGTCATTGCTGCAGTCACGCTGGGTTAGACGTGCCCCTTGTGGGTTATTGGGCACATGTGTCTCGCTGCTTGTCACCCATCCAGGGGTCACCCCCGCTGCCGACCGTCATGTGGCCTGGCGGGGTTGGGTCGACGCACGTCATCCTCTCTTGCAGGGCGGGCAAACATTGGTTAGGTACGCATATGCATCCTGGGTGTGCCGGGTGATGAAACCCGACCTCCTGAGTAGTGACTCAATCACAGCAAGCGAGCCGTTGGCGGTTGGTCCGTTCATTTGGCGGCCATATATATGTATGTGTAGTTTGGTGTGAGACGTTTCTTTACTTCACCAACGTGTCGTGTACGTATCAATTAACAGCAATGACGGTTTTTTTTAACACTTTGGCTCGCAGCTTCTCCGTGCGACGTCATTCAACATCCGCTTTTCGTTGCTAAATTTCATTTACTTGGGCTCTTTGTTGATATCGGGTTTTGTAATAATGAAGTCCAGTGGAAGGTCGCCGCTTGCTACTGATGAAACAGTCAGACCGTACGGAGTCGGTTAGAGCCAGCCGCTCTTGGTAATTGAGGCCTTGGCCCACGCCCTAACAGGCCTCACTTTACTGACAACACTCTCGAACTTACGGATTTGCTTTCACGTCGTGAACTCGAGCTCAGCGTAGGCCCAGTCCTGCGTAAACTTCTCCATCCGCTGTGTCTTTATCAGCATGGCAGGCTTCTCCAAGCATTCTATGGGGCAGGAGTCATCCCTTTGCAAGTGAGTTGTCTCAAAACGGCACTGGCACTGGCACTGGCTGCTGGAGCAGCAAGTGCGGACGTAGCAACTCTGACCTGGGAATTAATGCTGTAAATGGGCGGCTTGGTGATGATGAATAATCCCCATGACACTGACATTAACGCTTGCTGCTGCAGGTCTTCGCCTGATGGCCAGCAGTCCAGCCACGGCGTGGAGCCGGAGCCGGAAGACCCGCAGTGGTAGGTCTGCAGGGCTCTTTGGACCACTTTCCGAACCGATACAACTCTTGAAGGGCCTGTAGGGGTTTTGACGTCACTGCTCGCATCTGCATGTCTCCTAGTGCCTGCGCTGGCGCACCTTTTTGCACACGACGACTGTTGGGGCTCTCCAAAGGCAGCATGTGGTAACAATTTAAATTTCGATGCCAGCACGGCTGGACTCGATACGCGAGCCCTCTCCAACGGCATACGTAATGCATGTCCTGATGCCAACTCCGCCCTCGCTCCCTACATCGTTTGCCGTTGCGCAGGAATGTCCTGGCGCGGGACATTTACCCCGATGACAAGCAGTTCCACCCATTGGACAGAGTGGTCAACTTCCTGAAGGAGCGTAAAATGGTCTGCGGAGAGACTCCTGCCGACGACGTAAGTGGGCCCCTTGGCAGGGACCGGGAGTAGCTGGTTGATTAGCTGGGGCCAGGGAGTGTGCGTGGGTAACGGTTGGGCTTAAGTACCCTCACCTCCCGCATGCGTGCGTATCGGTGCGTGTGAGGGTGCCTTATCGTTTGCGCTCCTCCCATCCATGGCTTGCTCGCTAGCTTGTATTGTGTTCCTGACGGCGCGTCCGCTTCCCTCCACTCATCACTCGCTCCCTCATCACGCCGCTGATTTTGCCGTGCAGTTGACCAAGGGCCTTCGGGAGAAGTGGCCCACCTACCCGGTGTTCGCGGAGTGGGGGCGACACTGGATCAACCTGCAGGCGGTCTTGGCGTGTCAGGAGAACAGGCAGTGGCTGTTGGTGCGCACCCACACCCGCACCCAGGAGGGGGCATGCGCCTCGTTGCGCGCCCGCGACCTGCAGCGGTCGCAGTGCTCGGTGCCGGCGGCTTTGCCACCCAAGCCACCCGCCAAGCCACCGACGAGCAGGCTTGCGGCCTCGACGGCCTCCAGCGGCTCGGCGCCGCAGCAGCTCGTCCCGACTGCTTCGACAGCCCCTGTGGAGACCGTGTCGGTGGTGGCGGTGGCGGTGATCAAGTCGGCGGAGCCGGTGGAAGTGGCGGAGGTGTCGGTAGAGGCGGTGGAGGTGAAGCCGGTGGCCACGGCTGTCAAGCCGGAGGTGGCGGAAGCGGCGGAGGTCGTGGCGGCGGTGGCGGCAGAGCCGGTCACGGTGGCGGAGGTGGACGGGGAGATAGCGGCGGCGACGGCGCCGGAGGCGGAGGGGGAGACGGAGGCGGTGGAGGCGGTGGAGGTGACAGCGGCGGTGGCTGAGCCAGTCAAGATGGAGGAGGCGGCACCGGCGGAAGCGGTGACGGTGGTGGACCGGGCGGTGGCGGAGGAGGCGGTGGCGGAGGTGTTCGTGCAGGCGGACACGTGGTCGTGTCTGTCCTCGCAGCTGGCATCGCCGCTGCCCGAGGCCGTCGGTGAGCGGCAGGACGAGCCCACGGCATACGGCGCGGTCAGCTGCCCCAGCCCCGGCGACGACAGCTTCAACTATGACAGCGTCAGCAGCATCAGCAGCCACAGCGGCAGCAGCAGCATGCACGACAACACCTGCGTGTTTGAGGGGTCGGTCGATGCCTCAGTCCTCGTCGCGCAGGCGCCCTGCTGGTTTCAGCACCGGCCGGTCTGTGTCGCCGTCTTTGCGGCCGCATATGGCGCGCCGGTGAGCTTCGGCGGCTCGCGGCAGCGGCAGCAGCAGCAGCAGCAGCAGCAAGAGCCCGCGCAGCCGGACGTGTGCGTGGGCTGGATGCATATCAGCAGCAGCCCCTCCGCCGGCTCCCAAGTCGGCGGGACGGGTGTGGAGAGCTGCTGCAGTATCGCCTGGCGCATGTGCGTTTCCAAGCGCAGCGGCGTGTGCCGGGGCCCCGGCGCTGTCGCCATGTGCCTGAGCTCCCAGCTGGGCAGCGCCACCTCCCTGGCGGTCCAGGCACCCGAGGGCTTCGTCAGCGCTGCGAAGCGTTACGACGCGCACACAGCTGGCGACGTGGCGTCACGGGTCCAGGGCCCTGGGCAGAACTCTGGGCAGCAGCTGGCACCCGTCGCGGCTTGGCCGGGCGCTGAGCGCAGCAGTCTACACGGAGCGCGCGGCCACCGCGTCGGCGCTGCCTCGCAACTAGTTGAAGGTCACAGTTTCCCGCAGTCGTGCCGTGTGCGCTGCCGTCGTCAATGCGCCAGCGGCCACGTCGCGCCGTCCCGTGCTACTGTTGTGGTGATTGTTAGGGGGTCTTACGGCTTGCGCTGCAGTGGGCGGGATGGAGTGCCCGTTTGGCACACAACAGCGAGACTGGGGACGAGAACGATCGGCCGAAATAGTGAGTGGAATAAGCAGAGGCGCCAAACGGCGCCAAGCGGGTATCGAAGGGCAGCAGGGGCCATTCTGTTTTGCTCACGACGACGATCGCCGATGACCGGTGTTGGCGCGAAGTGTAGAGATCCGTCAATTGCGGTGACGGTCCCGAAGCGAACGCGAAGGGCCTCGCGACGCAAGCCCGGGGTCTGTAGCCTGCAGGC